>OX451368.1:14368113-15682957 GCA_949629185.1 Apamea crenata
AAGTGAAGTGAAATGTTTGAAAGTATATGAAGACTCTTTTAAATTTCCGTCCACGGTACCTATAATAGACGTGGACGTCCACGATAATATTTTCACGTTATAAATTATAAAAGCGCACATTAGGCACCTGCCTACTGCCTAGCTTTTCTTTAACTTTATTAGGACGAGCTGGTACACATGTGTGCCACAAGCAGTACAAAATAATTTGTACTAGCTCATCCCTGACAGGTATAACGCAAACTGTAGTCCGCAGTAGTTACCTGGTTAACTATAAAAGACGTCCAACGTGGCCATTGGCTATAATTCCTATCCAGCTTGTCCCTTGCTGTCCTCTCCCAGCGACGCCCTAAGCCGAGGTCCGTACCCCACAGGGGCTGCCCTTAGCGTGTAGTCGCTTAGTTTTTAAGCCCTGGCTGGAGGCCCTAATTTATTGAGGCATCCACAGGCCAGCCCGGTTAAGCAGATGACAACATCATAGGTTGAACTGCGAGATGCCACTCAAAAAAAAAAAAGGCCATTGGTTTTTGAGAGTTTAGTAGCTCCTAAACCGCAGCATTACACACACTTTCGGGGAACTCCCTACCACGTATTTCCCCATTGATAAAAAGGAAAATGATCACGTTTGCTTAATATTGTGTAACTCCATCCGTTCATGTAGGACATTAACTTAGCACAATTTACGTTTGAATCACGACTCCGGCGTAAACATTGATAGACAATACAATAACCACTGATAACTATACAAACACGAACATATAGACAGACTAGCTGTGGCCGCGGTTTCACTCACGCGGCTATGTTCTACGGCATTATTAAGTCAATACATAGGGAATCGTGAAGTCACAGTATATTCGGAAAAAAATAATTCACTGACTTTTAGGGGTCCCGGAGGTAAACGTCACAAAAGGAACCCTTATTCGACCGCTGTCTGTCTTTCTGTCAGTCCGTATGTCACAGGCACTTAATTCGGAGCCTAAGAATACTTAATTGCGGTAAGGATGTGTCATTCATCAATCGCAACAAAGTCAGACGTAATTAATTAACAAGGCAGTTGGAATAGGTACTTAAGTAGGTATACAATTAATACCTAGCTTTCAATATTGCAATAAATTCGTTGGTAGCTTACGGGAAAACTGCCGCTTCTGTAACTATATTATTATAAGCCTGTGTTGTTCCACTGCAGGGCAAAGGCCTCGTACCCTCCTTCCACTTTTCCCGGTCTACTGCGAGTGTGGACCAATCCTTTAAAAGGAGTCCAGCTCATCCCGCCATCTCTTTCTGGGCCTGCCGTGCTGTCGTTTCCTGCCATTTGGAATCCATTGAGTGGTGACTTTTGCATATTGCTGCTCCGACATGAGACAGATATGGCCAGCCCAGTTCCACTTTAGCCCAGCAGACTTGCGGCCAGCGTCCGCTATTAGTGTTTTGGAACGAAGTATGGAGTTCTTAATGCGGTCTGTGAGCTTGATGATTTACATAAAATAAGTACGTAGGTATATTTTAATCATAATTGGCCTTTAATGTTCCCACTGCAGGACAAAGGCCTCCCTCCTCTCTTTCCACTTTTCCCGGTCTACTGGGATTGTGGGTCAACCCTTTAAGGAGGAGTCCAGCTCATCCCGCCATCTCTTAACAGTTACTATAAGTACTTTACACTTATAAATTAAAGTCACTTTTCGTGTCTGGCTGTGTAATCGCGTTGTTCTTCTACACTGCGCAACGGATAAAGGTTTATGTCGAAGCAAGGACAGGTCGCTAGTCCGCTCTAATATCTATTATAAATGCGAAAGTAACTGTCTGTATGTTACCTACCTTTTCACGCCTAAACCCCTGAACGCGTTTCGTTACAATTTGGCAAGGAGTACACCGTGTTCCGGACGATATACATAAACTTCGACCAGATGTTCAGACCATAGAAATAAGCATTTTTCATTATCGACACATTCATGAATTCTTATTTTTTGTTAATTTTCGTACAAACTAAATACCTTGACGTAAATCACTCGAAATGCATGCCTCTTTATCCGAAGCATTTCATAGATTTACCATTGTAATTGCACTAAGCGGCAACATAGGCCAAATTAAGACCCTTTCTTACTGCATAGCTCAATTAAATTTCATTAAATTAGATTACAAATATCTTTGTAACGATTTCACGAACTTTGCTTATTTTAATGTAATTTAATATTTGAATTGTTTTTTTAATTTTTTTTAACTTTTCATTACAGACGCTTTTAACGTTCATTGTTCTCACATCCATAGGTAATTTCTAACATGAATAATGTAACCAATACTTTGCAAGCATATTATTTTGATTCAAAAGAGTGCATGGCGTTTCTTGCCCGTTCTTCTCTATAGGTACCTACTACGCTTTGGAATGGGCAACTAGCTTCATTTTTCTGACTGACCGACCACTTGACAATTCAAAAGTGCCTGTAATTGGTTTAATTTAAATAAATACTTTGAGTTTGAGTTTGAGACGAAGCCTTAGGTACTACTTCCTTTGTTAGATTTACGTGAAACACATTGTGTTTAGCATCCTGGGGAAGGACATAGGCCACTCTTTGTGACGGTAGCACGTTACCGTGGCGTAATTTCGAACATCCACACAGGCGAAGCCACGTGCAGAAGCTAGTATACTTACTTATAAAACTTAAAAGGTAAAAGGCATAATTCATTATTTTAAGTTGTTAATTATTCCGTTACTTCAAAATCCGGTCCCTGGTACCGAGATGGTCGGTACCTATGCTATTAAAAAAAGATGACTGAGCCCAAAGGTGTGCCTGATGAATTGAACTTATCCATGTGACAGTAATAATACGTAACAAAACACCACCTAAGATCAGCAATAATAAAATATAATTCATTTTCAAATTTAACAGCTGACAATAAACCTGATTACGTTCGTCAAAGGTTTGTTAACATACCAGGACATCAAAGAACAAGAGAAGCATATGAAGCATATCGATATTCTGACAACTGCACTAGTGTTTGGAAATCGTTAAAGAGATATAGGCCGGGTAAATGAACCGCGAAATTAAGACATTTGCAACAAAATTGACTCACCGGTTTCTTGGAGTTTGCAGGTAGCTGGGTTCTGGGAATCTGGGATAAGATGATAAAACATAGACACAAAATAAATAACCCTTGCGCAAGTAAGTATTGCGAAGACGGCCCTCTTTTGTAGTCAAATGACAATGGGTAATGTAGTAGGGGCCCCGTGCCCAAAAAAAAAATTGTAGCTTTATGAACTATGCCTGTTTCATCTCCTCAGGGTGTAGTTTAATTATTCCTAGGAAAGCATGTCTGAATTTACTTGGAGAAAAAATATATGTGAGGAAATTAAAATGGTTTAGAGTAAAGGGAAATTTATTTAAGTTATTCTCTCAAAACTTATTGAACTGCTAGCTAATGATGGACACTTTTTGAAGTGAATGAATCTCTAAAAACTTTTTGCCCTCCTAATGATGCACTTTTTTTAAATAATTGAGCCTCTTTTTAACTTTCTTTAATTTTTTTAGGTGCACTAAGAAAGCATGTATTTAATCGAACCTTTAATAATAATTTATAATAATATAACTTTTGCCTAGCTAGATGGTAGCCAAATCCTGAAGAACTCATACGAAAGATCTGCTATTGACAGATGAAGATACCTAGGTATACTTAACATTGATCAAATTCATCTATTCAGGGAGAGCAATGTGGGATGACGTTGCACGTAATGCTTCTGTCAGCGTCCTCCCACGGATACCGGGAATTATAGTTCGATACACCGATGTGCCGATCAATATATACCTATATAGACACACATGGCTAACACTTCACATGATGCTATATTAATCCAACGTTTCCATTATTTATTTTACCCACATTCCATCCATACAAAATGGTTCTGCTCAGCCCCATAAACCAACGAAAGCAAACCAAGAGCCGACCAGCCGCGAAAAAACTAAATAAACACAGAATACTCGTTTCATCGCGTAGGTATTAAAAGTGCTGGTGTAAGCTCTAAGGAGTATTAAAACTAGGGCATATAGGAGAAAAACTACTGATACATATTTCTCTTAATACATACAAACATCCGTCAATGCCGCGCTGCAGACTGAATTTCAGCAGCCCATTTTTCAGGCGGTTTTCTTAGCGTATATTTTAGTATGTGGGGCGCCACAGGCGGTAAACATGCTAGTTTTGTGCATAAATTGGAGATGTAGAACAACTTTAGTTTGGTTTACGTTGCGACGAGTGGGATTTGACTAGAAATAGCGCACTCCATCAGTTCTCGCGGCGATTGTAATAGGTACATTGTAGCGAATGGGCTGCATTTACCAGTCGACCTGCCAAGTCTACCTAAGGGATTAACCTCTCAAGCTTTTAATTTAGTCATAGTTACGAAGATTTTCACCAACTCAGTTCGATAAATTAGGTACCTACCTACTTACTTTGACCGCCAACAATAGTTACGTGCCAAGATTTGCATCTATTGCAGATTATTTCCAGAATAATTTCTGCATGCACCTACCTCAACCACAATGTTAGTACCTAACATGTTGCTATGGCTTATTAGTCGATTAGCACGAATTTACTCGCCTGAAACGTGCGAATCGTCACTTTTAAATAATATCACTATTTTTTCTATAGGCGACTCGCAACCTCATCCTTCTCTCCTCGCAGAAATTGGCACATTTTTAATTTTATGCAATAAAGTTAAGAAAAAGTACCCGTTTTATGATAATTAACTTTGAACAAGTTGTTATGGCACTCGGCATGCAAGCGACTTGCATACTTTTGTACAAGTTACAGGCCGGCCGGCTGTCGCTGAAAACCAGCGCTTGAGCTCTGTCTCGCGGTTCTTAGCGTTATGCTGAGCGATGGCCGTTTTGCGTAGATGTGACGCATGTTTTCTCCCAATTGGTTTTTTCTTTTTCTTGTATTTGTGTTTACCGCAAATAATGTGAATTCCGGGTTAAATAGCTAAAGATTCCCATGTGTTGACAACGATTAATCTTCACAAGTCTTCACTGGCTCACTGTTTGTAACTATTTACAAGTGTCAGGGCAAGTCAGGGATAACAAGCTGCCAGTCTACGCGTAAATAATTGTGATGTGGTGTTTATTGCAACATTTTGAGGAGTTTTCAAAAAAATAACAGTTAACTTTATTTTTAGAAACTGCGACGGTATCGGACGACCCGCCCCGATTTCGCACCGTTTTCAAGACTAACAAAAACATTGGGTTTTGCTTATTATAATGTAAGTTTAATATCAATTAATGTATTATACATGTCGCATCACTGGGTGCGGTAGGCAGAGGTGGAACCAAAACCAAAAACCAAAAATTCGAAGACATGTGACATCTACCAACCCGCACTGGTCCCACGTGATGGATTACGGCCGACTCTCTCTCGAAGAGAGGAGGCCTGTGTCCCAGCAGTGGGAACATTATAGGGTGAGTAATGTATTTTATGTTATGTATATCATTGCAAAAATTGCAGTCCAAATGGACCAAAAAAAACGTAATAAAACATAGACAAGACGCGCCAAATTAGGTTGTCACTCTTTAACGTTAAATCATAGATTCTCTTTCTAAAGATCCAGCAAAATACTAATAGGCAATTATTTAAAAAAAAATAGGTAGGTACTTCAGACACATTTCAAAATACAAATGAACAATCCGTGGGTGGTAGACGCAAAAATATACACAGTAACAATAGATTTATTTATAAAAACTACTAATGATCTAATGTCTATGACAAAATGGTGTTACATGTTACATTACACGTGTACCTTATTTCTATCGGGAGTAAATCGTGGTACGAGAGTTCCAATAGCCTTGGAAAGCTCATGCTGATTCGGACTTAGGATTACCCGCTAAAATCACACGGTGGGTAGGTAGACATTCCTCATGTCGTCGTTCAAGCAGTCATGCTCAAAGAGGTGGCACGCAGTATGGTGCGGTCGTGGGAGCGCCCGCATTTGGTGATGGGGCTCGCTAGGCATGGCAGGCTGATACCAGTCGGGGATGAGCGAATGTACAAGTAGGAGATACTTGTACATTCGCCTTCGCATTCGGGACTACTACTAGAAGTACTAGAAGGAACAGTGGGGTTTTGGACGGCAGGAGTCCGACATAACCCTCAGTTCCCAGACGGAACGGACGGGTATATATGAGGAAGTCCCGACGAAAAAAGGGATGTCTACTTATTAGACATCCCTAGAGGATACTCCTGGCCCTACCGATAGTGCTGTGGACAGCCACCGAAGCTAGCATTTCTGGAAGCTTTGGAATCTCTAGCAGATTGCGAGGCAAACACTTTTGAACGCACTTGAATTGCACTTATACTTTGGGCTGATTCAGTTGGCAGTACCACGTACGGTTACCACCGCACATCAGTGGTAACACTGGAACTATTGGAACAGCCGTTCCTGATGTGGTTAAGGTCAAAGACGTTGTATTGACATGATCAAATCTGTACGTATTATAAATTAAAGTCGTTTTTCGTAATTATCTGTGACCGAGTAGTTATTCTGAAAAACTTAAGCCATCCAGCCGATCGATTCTATAAAAATCTCACCGTGAAAAGTTAGGTGAAGTGAGCTGCTAGTAGTGTCAATCCCTTGCATTAGTTGGAATGACAGCTCACTCCACGCTCACTTCACCTAAGTTTTCACGGTGAAATGGTTACAGAATCGCGCTACAGGTTTTCACCATCATTTAGATTATTTATGTTTATCTAAGGTTTATGTCATCATCATCTGCCTAGCCTTTTCCCAACTACTGTATGTTGGGGTCGGCTTCCAGTCTAACCGGATGCAGCTGAATACCAGTAGTTATTTTACATGGAGCGACTGCTTATCTGACCTCCACAATCCACAACCCAGTTAGTGGGTAATACGATACCCCTTGGTAAGACTGGTTGTCAGACTTTCGGGCTACTGACGACCCGTAACGACTGTCAAAGATCCACGAAAGACAGCCGGGACCAACGGCTAAACGTGCTTTCCGAGGCACGGAGGGGTCTTGGCTACCTATGTGAAAATGGTCACTCATCCACGGACCATCCGCGGAAAGCGTAGCTTAACCTGATCCATCGTTATTACTTAGCCACAAGCCCCTCCTTAAAGGTTTATGTGTAAGTAAATTATTAAACAACAAAAAAAAAAGAAAGAAAGAAAAAAAAGTAGTAGAGAGTGAGTGTGGTAGTAGTAGTAGTAGTATTAATAAAGTAAGTTCGATGTTTTGTCAAGCCGTAAAAACTTTGCCAAGCAGCGGCCTATCACTAGTGGTTATTATTTTCTGGTAAACGCATGTTATTGCTGTTGGTTTACCAGAGGATACAAGTCATAACTGTGTTTCACTATTTCCAATTTTAATTTTATTTTATTTAATATTTGCGCTTAGTACTTAGTAAGTTAGCTAATTTTCTGAATTTATTGTTTTGTGCATGTGGTGTTTACCTTTAAGTAATTGTTGCGCTGTAATTTAATTTTAAGAATGAATTGTGTTGCTGTATCCAGTGTGAACAATTGTTGGTAGACCTAATAAAAATAAATAAATAAATAACTTTCACGAGTTAACGTGATCACTACGTGCCACAATGTAGGTTTCATTCACCTAACTATAGCCGTTAGTTCCACAAAATGTGCCCAATATATCTTGGCAGCTGATTAAACTTCCGAAATTAAAAAGATTTTGATAGGTATAATATATCGATGACATCTGCCGCCAGAATGTTACTGGCCATAATGAACTGATAACCTATAGTAAAAAAATGAAAAACTAGTAAATCAACGTTAGGTATCTACTTTATTTCGATGGCAAGCCTTAGGTGTGTAAGGATTACTATATTCAAATATTATTTATGTTTCAAATTGACGTTATTTCAAGTTAAACAAATATCAACTTTATTTTAATGGTAATTAAGTTTAATTTCAGAGTAACTAGCACTATTGAAAAAGTTATAAAAATGTTTGAAGTTGTAGCGTAAACTGAACTTTATTTTGTAGGAATTAAAGTTATTTTTCCATAAACTCATATTTGTTTACATTTTTGGCGAACATGTCGCGATATTAGATTACATTACTAGGCACCCTGTAAGCAAAATTTACAGTTACTGTAACCATCTACCTCTGTTTAAGCCTCTCTCGGGTCTCCAAAGTTCAATAAGCATAATCACCCTTTAATGTTCCCACTGCTGGGACACAGGCCTCCACTCTTGTGGGCTATAATCTATCACGCGGGCCCAGTACGGGTTGGTAGATGTCACATGACTTCGAATTTTTGGTTTCCTCGCGGTATTTTCCTTCACTGTTTTTTGGGACTGCAGTGGTGATGAAATAATTTACACAAAGTAAACCGCCTGGGTATGAACCCACGACCCACAACTCCAAGTCGGCGCCGTTACCACTGGGCCACTACTCTTCAAAGTTCAATCATTTTTACTGTAGAGTCAAATGCTAATCGGACTTGTGCTCTCGTGCAGGTACCTATGTAGTTCTAGAGATTTGATGTGGTCCAAAAACAAAGAATGTATAGACGCCAGCACATCAAGCTACTACAATCTGTCAAAATTCTTTAATAGATTTTCAACTTTATCGTTAAAGCATTATGGTTCAAGGTTGATTGGGAAAATTTGACAGTTTCGGGTAGCTTGCCCTGCTGGCACCTATAGGCTGTTCCAAAAGCATCTGATAAAAGTGTAAACAAACACTATTCAAGTTAAATTGTCACGCACTCATTCACTAAAAGGAATTTGTAACACATTTAGAAGGTTTTAAATTAGTATTTCACCACATCTTCCAGCAATTCTCATTCGAATAACATGATTAAATTGTAATTGAAAAGTCATGGACGAAAATTGAGGTATAACCAAATCAAACCAATCAATTTATAAGTGGCACAAGAAGTTGGCATCCATAGGTACGTTTCTGATTCATTTGTTTACATTTTAATCTGATTCTTTTGGAGCAGACTGTAGACCGCTTTCAGCACCTACCTACATGAAATAAGTCTCTCATGAACGAAGCGCTATAACATGAATTATGACGTCACAATAAACATTATAAATAGCTTTCCTCTAAAGATGTGTTGTCTAACATAAATGTTACGAAATTAACTGCTAGAATCTGTTACGTTAGTTATTTTAACTTTCTAATTTAAAATAACGCTTCCTTGCACGATTTATAATGGCGGGCGAACATCCATTATCATTTTTATAATCCTAAAATATGTTGTTCTGTGTTGCAATATTGTTTTTCTTTGGGTTCATTCTAGTTAAGATTACTCATTTACAATAAAGAAACATCCTGAAATTCCTGAACGAACAGTTGGAATAGACGCGTGTCTGACTGAGACTTTATTACCCAATGCTCTAGAAGTCTAGAACATTAAAACTGTACACATCCGGAACAACCTAAAATTTATTCTTTGATTTTGGCTGCCTAGTTTTACCAGATATAAAAAAAAACTACCCATGAAAAAGGCCAATTCACAGCTACATCAAATGCTGATCTGGACCTTTTTTTTGTGGAAGGGAAATTATCAAATGACCCTCCCGCCCTGGGTGGAGCGGAAGGGAGTGTCAGACTCTTACTGACTAAAACCCACCCGTGTTCCTTCCTTAGCCCTTTCTGTTCCAGGGCAGCGGTAACCCTTTCGGACGATCCCGCTACCCTCTGATCTGGACCTTAGTTCAGCATAAGCAAGGCCATGCTCGATGATAAGTAACATAATCAGCCTATTATAACATTCCCACTGCTGGCACACAGGCCTCCTCTCGGTGAGAGGGAGTCGATCACTCAACCGTAATCCACCACGCAGGCCCAGTGCAGCACCCTAATTGTGTAACACACAATCAATCTTAATCTGAATCATTTTGAAGGATATTGCTAATCCATTGCTTTATATGTTCAAAAAATGTGTTATATTGTGTCTGCTCAACAACGTAAATAACGCAATGAATGTTGTTGAACTGTCAAAATGAAAACGATTCCGATTGATCGTGAAACGCAATTAGGGTGCGGGTTGGTAGATGTCACATGTCTTTGAATTTTTTGCTCCTAAGACTTGCAGGTTTCCTTATGATGTATTCCTTCACCGTTTTGAGAAGTAGTGCTTGGTGTTAATTTACAACTGATTCTTGGACCACAGGATGACATGACAGATACCTGCATATAAAACTCTAGTACCCATGACTCGAAAAGTTTATGTGTCAACAGTCTCAACACTTTAACAGCAGGGAATCTATCTTTTGATTCAACGGCTTCTACCAGTTTTAACATCGCAAACTTATGAATGCAAAACAGAGTAGAACATTCAGTTTACTCGTAGCTCGTTGAAATATATTCTCAGAACTGAACACAACGCAAGCATTTCCATGAGTCAACAACAGTAAGTTTTCACGACACATCCACCGCTTTGCTGGTAGCGTTACGGTTGAAGATGACGATTTATTTGACGCTAAAAAGAACGTTGTTGCATATTTCCACAATCTCCTGTCCACAGAAAACATACGATGTGACATCAACCAGTTGATAGTCCATTAATGTCACGACGAGAACGAAATAATAGTAAAAATATATACATTGAACGAGCAAATTAACAGAAATTTCGTTGAACGATCAAAAGACGGCCACATGGAAATTGGTGAATAAAATTTTAATTTGACTAAAGTGATTTATAGATATGGTACTCGATGATAGTTCGGGACCTTTATATGCTGAATTTATGGGATTTAATTAGATTAAAACGTGGTCCGATAAAGACCTCGGTGACGGACTTGACTAATTCAATACATGGCCACTCACACTCAATGTCGAGAGTCGAGATGTGAATGAAAGAAGAATAAACTACTACGAAAGCTTCATTTTATGCGACAAAGAAAAATCGGAGGGGTAATTCCCGTGATTTTAAGAACGTTCACAGTCTGATCTCAGTCCTTATCTGTCAAAAATACCTTTAATTTCGCTACATTTTTGACATTGATTGACAGTGAGATGAGATTGCGACTGATTTTGAATGTTTTTAATTACGGTAGTTGGTCTTCAGCAAAGCATTCTGTTTTCGAATGAATTTAAATCCACAACTGACGAACTCGAAGCACTGTTCAGTTTTATTACAAACTCTTTACCGTCCTCCTTACACGTGTTTCTAGCCGTAAACTTACTTTTATTTCTGCAGCCGCTAAATCAAATAACAATACATCTAATTCCTGAACAAATGTAAACATGCACCTTATTTAATTGCCTGTGTTTAACAAGCTGTTAACCCACATGTTTATTCTACCACCGCAGTTTATAAATCGGTTAGAAATCTGTTGGCCTGCGAATTCTATTCCTCAATCATCGATCTACGAAACTGTCTAAATTAGGAATAGGTGATGCTTGGCAGATGGTCAAAAGTGCTGGATTGTGAGCGTTAATATGGAAATACTTCATTTCTTTAATAACCAGAAACCCTGTACTTTTAGTCGTCTACCTACAATATGGGACTCTTTAGGCGCGATTGGTCCAATGTTCAAAAAAAATTCCAATTCGCAGTTGGCCCAATTCACAGTTGGTCTACTTCGCGGTTGGTCCAATTCGCCGTTGGTCCTATTCGCGGTTGGTCCAAAATGGACAATGTTTCCAAAATTATACAATTATGGGCCTTACACACTTTGTAAGTGCTTTTAGAAGGAATGGCAAAGACTTAACTTGCTCTCAATATAAACTTTCAGTGAAAACTTTATGCCAAGGTTAGAATGCAGTAAGGTCCGCCGAATAATGGCCGCTCGAAATTGTCTATGGTTTAGTGATGCAGTAGTATGAATTTTAAGTTTTGGAGCTATCGAGTATCGATGTTACGATTTTTCGGGGTTTTTTTTGTGGATTTTTTAAATATTTTTTAGTTTTATCGTTAATTTATCTAGTCACCTCTAAGAAAGATCGTGAGTCAAGACCCAAACCTAAACGCTGAAAATCTTTCTCCTCGAAACGAAAACTCTCCACGAAACACTCTGTAAATCATCGAAATGTCTGTTCTATATTATCCTCACATTATTAAACAGAAACACACTTTACAACCGCGTCGAATTTCTCAAATATTCCGTCGACCAACCAAATACCAGCGACGGAGATTAATACCCTGAAATACATACATTTTAGTATCGCGAGGAAAATTTTGGGGTCGTTACTGATGCTTCAATATCTAAGAGCTATTCAAGGATGAAGTCGGGGTTTTCAAGACAGAACGTACCTCTCGGGAGAACTTTTACTAAGTACTTAATCACGTACATATACTAGTTACCTAGCAGGTACCTACGCTACTGCAGCTCGATGGATTGCCCGAAAGTCGCGATATAAGCACAGGCATCCAGCTAATTCTTTCTTCTGTTTCAAAGACAAGCCCCAATCCCGGTTCTCCCAGACACTTTCAGAGATATAGGGTATGGCTTTATCACAGTTTTTGCAATAGATTGTACTTCATTTGTAACAACTGTGGCTATATTGTAGATTTAGTATAGGTTCTACAGTGTTAAGATCAGCAGGTATGATTGGTACACACGGTGACACATCTAGCTATACATTTCCAGTTTGGGCTGACCTCGCATTTTATAGGCTTTTCGTACAATCAGAAATAAGCTTATACTGGTTATGTATATCTTGATGTGTAGCCGTGCGTACGCGTACCTCCCCCAGTTTTCTACAAGAAATGTTGTCGCTTGACCAAAAATATCATATTCAGCAGGTGGTTATGACATCATTCACATCACACAAATGAACACCTACCTACTCTACAGCAACTGCCTATCCCTTTGAATTAACTCTTCCACTTCTACCGACAAAGACAATTGTTTGGCCTTCTAAACTCCACCCAAAAATAACCCTGTATCCTAAGAAGCTTATACTTTTAAAATTAAGGGCGATACCCTCCAAAACAAACTTCGGTTAGGCGCGAACACAAATAGATGTTTCTTCAACATTTGTTTGTTGTATCGAACGTTTATTAGAACGCGATGAAATACTTTGATATGGTTCTTCAGTTCTCGGGTTTCTTTCGCCGCTCCGATAGCAAGATAAACAGTTGTTGCTAGCTCGGTATGATCCACATATTTTTTGGCGAAAATAGAATCGCTCGTAGGCTGAACATCTTTAACATCGTAGATGTTTGTGGAATGAAGGTAATCTGTTACAAGTGCGTTGTTTTTAGTTGCTCGTTTAACTAAGGCAGGCAGTCTTCTTTTCGACCGAAACACTGTTACTGCGCTTTTTATAATCAGTAAGTAAGAGAAGTTGCTTATACTCCTTATTAATATTGCAACCTTTATAAAATCGATTTAGACTCTATTATAAGTAGTATTGTGTTCTTACTTCCGTGTGTAGATAGTAGTCAAAGTCAGAAAGCATGTATTGGCAAAAGATATCTACAAACTTAGATGAGCTTTATATCCAAGACGTGATCGATCCCTTCTCCGCATTAAGCAAGAAATAATCTTCAATCAAGATTTCCCAATGAAAACTATAATTGGAAGAGGGGAAAATCAAACGAAATTCATAGTATTTCCTCCACACTAATTTTAGAATGACTGCACGTTGAAAGTTTTATTTTTAAAGAGCACCCTACTGATTTGTAAGGCGATACGAGACACCAGGCTCCGTGAGATTTGTAGATGATCTTATTTTAATAGAAGACGTGCTGAAAAGTGTTGGAACTAATGAGATGAAAACATGAAGTTGTGAAATATGATATTTTACTCCTTTGACTCTCGGCAACCTAATTGCGTAACACACTATCAATCTTAATATTGAATGATTTTGAAAGATAGGTATAGCTAATCCATTGCTTCATATGTTCGAAAAAAAATTCTGCTCAACAACGTACCTAAATAACGCAATGAATGTTGTTGAACTGTCGAAATGAAAGCTATTGCTACTAATAGTGTGTTACGTAATTACCCCGTAGGGCTTTATCAACAAAGTTCCATATCGCATGTTGTACTCTGTACACTTGGTGAAAGAGATGCCAAGTGTGCAAAAGCGAAAAGAACTTCGTTTTTGATTTCATCAGTATGTGAATTATTTTGATTTTTTTTAAATTATTCTGGTATAGAGAGAATGGAAGCGTTGAAACTGCTAGTGTTAACTGTTAATGCTTAGAGGCGGCATTTTGAAAGTTCAAAATAATCAAATTATCATTGCTGATCGTGCACCAACACCTAGCACAACAGTAGAAGAAGCCAGTCCAAAGGAACGATGGATAGATTGTGTGAAAGACGATATATCTAAAAAGGGGGTGACTCTTTACTGAGATGATGGCTAATAGAGTTGAATGAAGCAAGACATACTGTGCTGCGCCAGCAAAAAATAAATTGGGTAAAGGGCAGAAAGATGATTGATGAAAGTGGACCTAGAAAAATCCAATAAACAACGTAAAATCACAATCTTAAATAAAATCTTGTCAAAAGGTCTAAAACTAGACACTTCTAAAACGAAACAAGAGCAGAATCATTAGATACTCTGCCATTTCAACGAGCTCTAACTGCCGAATGAACGAGATATCAGAATCTCAGCACTGATCCTAAACTAAACGCAGTTAGTGAATGAACATCATGTCGTGGACATTAAAACATAAATTGTTGTCGACTCATTAGACGTGTATTTTGGGAGTGCACATGCGTTCATTCATAATATCGTTCACATGTTCCAATGGTAAGTCGTCCTCAGCCTCACTATGTCGGTTGATATCAACGATATTATAACTGATATTATTGTAATTTGCTTTGCTATTGATTATTAAACTACGAGAATATTTAAATTAGCTTTGTATGCCGTGATTATTCGGTTTGGAATCTGGAATTTAAACACAAACGTTAATTAATGAGGACACGAAATATCATTTTAAGATTCTGTGGTTTCTAAATCATTTCGCAGAAATACAATTTGCGTTTTATCTATCTTGGCTCCTGCATCGGTTGTAACTTAAGTTTTATTATGACTCTTAAGTATCATAGAGCTTTACAAAGTTCATGTGTCTTTACTTAAAAAAATCAAAATGCGAAGAGTTGTAGGTAATAAATTAATCACGGAAAATGTTGTGACAGCTCCCACGCTAAGCTGCTTCAAGAATCGACTGGACAGATGAAATATCTCCAAGCTATTTGATACACACACATCAGCTAGTTAGCAGCTAGTGTGTCTAACCAAATAAATTCAGAATCTAAATGTCTAAATTCAATCATAGCAGCTGTTAGGTTTTGCGAGAACACCAACGTTGCTAATATGATTGAGATTTATAACAATGATCTAATTTCATCAGCTGTAAGTACCAAGTGGAAAATTCGTTGAAACAAGAAAATAATGCTTTTTTAAATCACTACGAACAAAAACAATTGGCATCACTTTCAAAGACAAACTGCACGTCTTTTGTCATTCGAAAATCAAAATTAAGACGTCTGTCTTTTGTTTTAAGAAATACAAATGACACAGTGATGGTCAATCGTCGTTCAACGACAAAATAATGTTGAAAGCGTAATAAAAACAATACTGAAGGCAGTAGGTAGACATCCGCTAGACAAAAAGATCAGTGGCGATTGCCAACTAGCATTCGACTTGAAGTTGCGCTTGGAAAATACAGCTATTGCTCTCATTGCAACATTTAAAACAGCTGACAATATAAATACAAAAGGTATTCTCGTAAAAAATAAGAAACTTGGCTGAGATAAAACGCATGATTTTTGTGACGCCAACAAAATATTTTTATACTCTCACGGGGGTGATTTCGGGCGTCCGTCTGCACAAGCGATTAATAATGACTTGTTTTGATGCACACAAAAACTCGCCTTGGAACAAAAGCAGTTTATCTTAACATCGTTTACTCGTATGTAGATTAATGTATTCTGAAATGCTTCTTTTGTTTCCAGATTCTTAACACGAATTGAAACCAAACTTCATTATTTTGTCCACAATCCTAAGGATTACTGCAACAGCTTTTACGATTGAACGTCTTAATTTAGTTGCATTAGTCATCCAAGCCTTTGATAACCGCAAGAATTTACAGCTTTTTGACGTTTTGTCCCACTTCATAAATAAAACCTGACTTTTATATGTCTATCTCTATACCCGTATAAAAGTCACCTAAGAAACCATTTTCTTTATCTTCAGTAGCTGACGGAAGCATAAAACTGTTGGAAACCGCAACATAAAGAATAATAAAACATGTTATAATCTCTGTTTTACAAGCGTTCTGTGGCAGCTATCAAATCAAAATGTCGCGATCGAAATAGGTGACATGGTTATCTAAACATTTTTCTTGGATTGTGAAATAGCTGCGGGTTATATGAATGGGCTAGCGTCGTGTGGGCCTCCCTTGGCCTGACAGCTGTCGACTTATGTATATCACAGTTGAAGGGAACATCGGTACCAATCAGAACCAAGGTACCGTAAGTCATTTCTAATTCGACTACTCTGCTAAATGATCTTTGAACTGGACGTATTTTTGGGCGAACAGCGTTAATGTAAACGGGTGGCTTGATGAATGATTTCCATTAGGAGAAAATCTTCAAACGAATTTTTGAAAGTGTTACAAACTTACAAGTATTTAAAACTTCTGTTTCTACAGAATGAATTGTTTCCCAGAATATGTAGTGAAGTGAAACTGTGAAGGACTGATGAGCCTTTCAAGGTACCAGGAGGAATCAAACTTGACTGAACGTCTTTACATATTCCCGACTAAACTAGCACTGATTATTCCTAAACAAAAAAACCTAATAAAATATTTGACATCCCATTCTAAACTTGTTTGAATGTTCGAATGGAACCCGCGCTAAATGATAGCCAGCCTGCACTACATAAGGTTGACTTTAGTGGACAACCTTTACAGTAGATACCTATCCATCAATAGCAAGTACCTTAAGGTAAATACGGAAAATTATAATTCACAGAATGGCAACCGATGATTGCTATGAAACGGTTTCTTCCGAAACACGTCAAGCCCGTAACTCGTCGTTCAGCTATTACTGAACCGTTTCCTAACTGTGAACGGGTGGCGCGGTAGTTATCGAATTTGTCAACAAACCTAATTCCGTCTAAAATAGTTTATCGATCACGGATTTCCTTAGTACCGATTAAAAATAAACATCCTCGATACAAAAATCGATGTATGACGTTTCCGATACTCCGATATATACGATCCACTCCGGAATTTACAGAAAATCACTGAAATATCTGTGTTCTAATAATATCGGGACTAAACTACAGTTTGCGTCATTTGTGCTTCCGTTGCGAAGATGCCAAATCTTTAAGGGAAGAGGCGGAAGCTAAACCGATTCACCGATTTGTTTCGATTAATTAATTACTATGTTTAATTCGTACCTACATTTGTGTCAGATGTAGTGATGATAGTTCACATCTACGTACAGACGCCAGCACATCAAACTACTACAACCTGTCAAATTTCTTTAATAGATTTTCAACTTTATCGCTAAAGCTTTAGTTTCAAAGTTGATTGGGAAAATTTGACAGTTTCGGGTAGCTTAATGTGCTGGCGTCTGTACCCATTTGAGAATTCGGGTGAAATACTTTTAATCTTCCAATTTGGACTAACCTTTTCTCGCTTACTCTTACTAACTCTCTTCAATCAACTGTATAAAGTGTATTTTAGACAGTGTAGCTGCCACCTGTAGGTCCCTAATTGCGTAACACATTATATGAATCACAATCTGAATCATTCTGAAGGATATTGATAATCCATTGCTCGAAAAAAAACACTCTTGTCAGAGCGGTCGTGGTCCTCATGTAGTTTCTTGTCTAGGAGCTGATGTGATTCGCCTCACGATTTCTCGTCACTTACTCCGATTTCTGATATTTTTTATGCACATGAGTGCATAAAAAATATCAGAAATCGGAATAAGTAAGGACAAGGGATCGTCCACTGTGGATTTCATTTGGTCAGTTCATCTTATGGGTGAGCGCCCTCCACTCTACCCTGCACGACAAAGCGCTCTTGAGGATGCGCGTTTGGAGCAGAACAGATTGACGCTTTTTGATGTTGAGTTCTTGGCGTATATAGGTGTTGGTGCGAGCCTCAGTCCACGAAACTCCAAGCATTCTTCTCCAGCAACACGTTTCCAGAACGTCTATCTTCTTCTTCTCGATGTCACGCAGCGTCCACCTCTCAGCGGGGTATAGGAACATAGGAAAAACCAGTGATAGAACAAGCCGGATCTTGGTGGCTTTTGTAAGATCTCTGTTCCTCCAGACTTGTTTCAGTTTGTCCATTGACGCTTTAGTTAGCGCCGTACGACTCTTAATTTCACCTATGCATCCACTCCCGCTTGAGATTAATGCTCCAAGACGCATAGAGAACAAAAGGTTTAGGTACAAATTCAAAATTGCTGTATACCTACATTCCTACAATACATACTATATCTAGGATCTGACTATGGAACAGTCTATTCATCTAGATATTTATTTAGAGTTCACCGATGACGTCAAAGGAATAATTTTACACAACACACCTACAGTGACACATGTGTACGTGCAATTTTAATTTAAGATATTGTTATTTCTGTCTGAGTAAAATTACTCATTTTTTACTCCTACTCGAGAAATACAACTACTTACGTAATTGTAAAACGTCAATGGCACCGATTCCATAATTCACAAACTAAACTAAATTTAAGTTCAGTGCTTCTTTTTCTTTCTATTTCATTAAGAAAAGGACAGAAGATAAATATTAGTTTAGTTCTGTCAAATTAAGATACTTACTCCATAGACAAATTTGACGTGATTAAAAACATGCATGGCTACTAAAAATACGTCAATTTACGTCAGGCGCTGACTAATTTGACAGGACTAAACTAATATTTATCTTCTGTCCTTTTCTTAATGAAATAGAGAGAAAAAGATGCACTGAACTTAAATTTAGTTTAGTTTGTGAACAAGGAAATCGGCGCCATGCCTGATGATTTTGTATTATTTTTAGTCACTCGCGTCAAAACTATTGTGATGCAATTCAACGGCTAATGATTTTGTTTTGTTTATTTTCTTGTTGGTTTTTATACGTATTTTTATTTCTCTTTGGATTTTCTGGAGGTACAGTTACCAAAGGTCAGATATAGTTGAAGTTTAGTAAGAAACCGATAGATGTTTTCGAATGAAATTTCGTTTGATAAATGAACTGTTTGTTTTCTAGTAATCAAATAAAATTTTATCCGAAAACATGAATCCTTTGGTGACCGTACCTTTTACTGGAAATCTGGAAAACGTAGTTCCAGAATTTTTTTTCCTGATACATGTATACTTGTATAGTCATATTATGTATTGATCGTCGTTTGGGTAGTTGTGCAATGGCCTGGGGGTAATCGCGTAACACAGTAACAGAAGCAATGGTTCTGTTCTTAAAATGTCCTTTTGACAGTTCAAAAACATTCATTGCGTTATTTACGTTGCTGAGCAGACAAATTTTTCGAACGTAATATGAAGCAATGGATTAGCAATACGTACCCTTCAAAATTATTCAGATTGAGATTGATAGTGTGTTACGCAATCAGGGTACAGCAGTGCGATTCTGTAACCATCTCACCGTGAAAAGTTAGGTGAAGTGAGCGTGGAGTGAACTGTCATTCCAACTAATGCTAGGGATTGACACTATTGACAGCTCACTGTAAGCTCACTTCACCTAACTTTTCACGGTGAGATTTTTACAAGAATCGATCGGCTGGTGGCAGTTACAGCAGTGCGATTCTGTAACCATCTCACCGTGAAAAGTTAGGTGAAGTGAGCGTGGAGTGAGCTGTCATTCCAACTAATGCTAGGGATTGACACTATTGACAGCCGATCTATTCTGTTAAAATTTCACCGTGAAAAGTTGGGTGAAGTGAGCTTAGAGTGAGCTATAAATTCTAGACTAGATTAACGAGATGAAACGTGTTCATGGTTCTGGGATTTCGCCCACTATTTGCCAGCACCCTTCCCTGCAGAATAATGAAAGCTATAAACGACCCATCATCTAGAAAAAACGCAACGGAATGTAGCACGTTTACTTTGAAAGTGTTTACACAATAAATCTCTGGTGCGGGATAGATTTCTTGAGAATGCTTTTACTTTGTGAAAATTCCTCTTCTTTCATTGATTATTTACATAAACTTTTGAGTGAGGTATTTTCTAATAAGCCCAGAGATTAGAATCTGTAATGTTAAAAGCCAGTAAAATCTAAATTTGTTAAAAAGCCCACATAGTAGGTCCACATAAGTTTATCTATTGTTCTCATACACGTGTAGGAAGATGTTTTCCCGTCAAACACAAAAATTCTCAACGTTCAATGACTCCATGAATTCCAAAAGAAAAATGTATTAGTAGATCTGTTGGAGGCGGGCGGCGCGGGCGCACATTTTGACGCTTGCGTTTGCGCATTGCCGAAGTAATAGCCCGAATAACCCACATCGGAAGCGTTCGGAATTATACCGCGAAGATTTTATGTAAAATACTGACATGTTAAGTGCGCTCCTGGATTTAATGCTTGCGTTCGGTGCGTCAAATTGCAATTAATGTTCTACTTTTAATTTTCTTCGATTGCGATCTTTCAAACAAGTCGTTGTCGAAGCAATTCGGTGATCACTGTGAATATGTGGGAGGTATTGTATGGATTCATTCAGTTTTATATTAATTGTGCCTGGCGTCAACGACGTGATATTATCACCAGATTCCAGCTGTCTGTGACGTTGAAATACGGGGTGTGTCTCAAATTCGGTGATTCAAAGTGTGTTGGTATGCACGTAGGCATGTACCTACTGTAGTCGTTATAATTAAAAATATAAGCATTAGGTTAGGTTTTAAGGATTATTTTTGCTTAGACTGCGCTTTTTCTCCGATAATTACTGTATATACTTTCAAAAAGGGTTCAAAGAAATGTTTTGTGTTGCAAAAATTTGGTGTCAAAGTACCTATTAGTTTTATTTTATCGCAATTGCTGACATGGCCCCTACATATTACAGAAAAACACAGAGTTTGCCGCACCATTTTATGGTTTTTCAATTTCTTTGCATACCTATCAGAAGTTTTTGTTAATTCATAAACTGACTTTTTAAAAGACTGACCAACTATTGTGAAAATCATCAATGTAAAAAATTGCGAAGATTTTTTGGTTAGATTTTCGTTACTCAATCGAGAGCAAACTAAAACATTAGGTATACTGTTTATAACCACCACCAACCACCACTGCAAGCGCCACTGCTGCAAGGTTTCGGCGGGGCCAGTCATCTTGCAGCATTGATGTCACAATCTGTTTTCTGTTTTTGATTTTGTTTTTGTAAATAATAATAATAATGTTTATTTTCTTCCATAAATAACATCCGTCAACCAAAACTTAAAACCGGAAAAATAATAATTACAATGTTTATTTGTGGGAGACTGGTGCCTAAACTAAGCCATGGCCTGTATTTCAGGACACCAGTGACTCTGTAAGTGTATTAGGTACTAACATAGTTTGTAAGTATATTGCTACTAACAATCTTGTCTTGTTGCTCGAAATAAATGATTATTGTTATTATTAAAAGGAAACAAAATAATTAAGTTTTAGTTTAAATAATGTGTATTCCGTGGAACATCAACAGTTTTCCGAATCTTTTCTTGCATTTCGTCCTACACAATGTAATATGTCACTTTTTGTTAACCCTAATAAACTAAAAAACGTAGGTAAAGGGATTTTAATGAAACTTGGCACACAGAAAAACCATGTCGTGGATTACATACATTTATATTTTTGTCGGATTATTTTTCTATTTGAAATAAGGTGGGTAGGTACTCTAGGACGCGAGTGAAACCGCAGAAATAAAATACACCAGATACATAGGTACATATCAGAAAGCAACATATATAAATCAAATAGAAAATGTAGGTAAAGGCCGATGTAAGAAATTAGCTGGAAAGTGTGCCTCACGGCTGCACCAAAAACGCCCAGTTCAGCAAAAATGCCAGACAACTAGTGTCTGACGCTGGCAGCAACTATCGGTAGTTTAGAGATCACTAAACGATGGTTCCTATGTGATGATCTCATGAATAGAAAATTTCCATCGTGGATCAAGACAATTTCATTCACTTGAATGCGGATTACACATAGATTTCAATCAGGCTCCAGGAATCCAGACGAGCACTTTAGGTACTTTGTGTTTTTAATTTCATCACCACTGCTCTCAAAACGGTGAATGAAAACATCGTGAGGAAACCAGCATGTCCTAGAAACAAAAATTTGAAGAAATGTTACATTTACCAATCCGCACTGGGCCGCGTTGTGGATTACGGCCCACTCCCTCTCACAGAGAGGAGGCCTGTGTCTGTATCCCGGCAGTGGGAACATTATACGCTGATTATGTTTATGCTACACATCAATTTGTTATAATCTGGTCTGGACAGATTATAAATTCGTCTGTACTCCAATCCTACGCTTTCCTACGAAACTTTTGATTATTTAGAGATCAACCTTGTACTATTTCGATCTTCGATCAAGCCAGACTGCATAAAAATACATTCGAAATATAAAATGTTGAATAAAACGGTCAAACTCAGAACACCTGGATGTTGTAGTGTTGGATACTCGCCAGTATGATAACGAAGTTTCAGGGGATTTATTATTTTACTAACTGAAGGCCAATCTCGTAATTTAAAACGGTCAAAATCTAGTCGCAGTGTCATCTCGGCGACCAGCCAATGTCAAAAACTGGTCAAAAATGTTGGGAAATTAGAGGTATTTTTGACATGACATGAGATTAGACTGTGAACGTTCTTAAAATTACGAGACTTGCCCCTCAGATCTCATTGCTCCTATCGCTGGATACGTTTTGGGGTCCAGCAACTGGACAAACCAACTCGACAAACTCTTGTTTCTCTTGTTTGAACGCGCTAATCTCTGGAATTGCCGGTTGGATTTAAGAAAATGTTTTTACATTTGATAGCCCAATTCTCGAGGAAGGCTATAGGCTAATTAACATCACGCTATGTCCCTTAAGATCCGAGCAAAAAGAAATAAAGTTAGAAAGATCGCTAAGCGAAAACGAAATAATAGCGCGGGCGGGCGATGCGATGCGACGCGGACAGAAGCTAGTATATCATAATATTTGTTCTAAGATAAGATATTTTACAACCATTTTACCTTTTTGCTAAAGAGCCGAAAAATCACTCAGCCATGACGGATTTTTTATTACTTTTATTTCTTTTCTTTCTTTTTTCTATCTATAATATGTAGGTATGTATTTACAAAAAAAAAATTGTATATAAGTAGTTTATCAGCCATCTTGTTACCATAACACAAGCATTAGGTTGCTTAGCTTGGGACAAATGGTGCTGTGTGAAATGTCCAGGGATATTATTATTATTATTTTATGGAAAAGTGATAAATAACATGGCCATAACGGCTATTTTAGGGAGGCGTTAAAAACTCCCCCTCAAAAAGAGAAGAGGCCTGAGTACCAGCAGTAGGAATGTTATAGGTTGATTATGTATGTACCTACCTATTAAAAACTTGGGAGTTGGCAACACTGCTTCGAGAAAGCAGGAGGTTACGCTAATCCTCACACAGTCGGTACCTATTCCACATAAGTACAGACGCCAGCAGGTCAAGCTACCCGAAACTATACTGCTTTAGCGATAAAGTTGAAAAACTATTATTAAAGAAATTTGACAGATTAGCTTGATGTGCTGGCGTCTGTATACCGAAGATGGACCACCCACGTGGACGACCAAAACTATCGATCCTGGGGGGTAATACCAAAAACATCGCTGTGGCAATTCCTACAGTGATTTTTATTGAAAACACGCGATGATGAGGTGTGTGTTTTCAGTTATCCACCGAAAAATATCAACACAATAAAAAAAAATATGTTGTAACTTTTTTGCAACAAAAGGCCATTATTTTGGATTCATCGCAACATTAATTATTCGAATAAGTAATAGGTTTCGGGATTTCGTGACAATTTAACGGTTTTCTTTATAACTGTAGACTTAGGGCTTCCCTAAAATATCGCGGTTTTGTTTTATCCGATCGTTAAAATGTCTTCTGGAAGACTGATTGCATGTTTTGGTCTTTTCATCAAATAAAATGTTAAATTCTTCATCACCATTCCGCCATTAAACTTTTTTTTTCTTTTTTAATCGGGCGTTCGAAATTAGAAATGATGAGACTGGCATTTTTTATGATGACTTAAAGAAGGAGTTTGAATGTAAACAAATCCGAAATTAGGCTTTTAAATAGGTAATAACTTATGACAACTTGCCGTAACCAGCCTAGGTATAAGATAAGCTAAAATTAGGATAATAATTTTCACTTTAGTGTGTGTCAGTCACCGCGTATGTATTTTACCGCCTACAGACATCTAAAATAATGCACTGATTTGGGCAGGCGAGGCATTGTTTGATTCTTCTAAATCTGAACTCGGTATCTAAATGTTCAGTTTATTGGTTTTGGTTGAATTTTAAATTAGAACACGGAGAGAAATCAAATACTTATTGGGAAAAAAAATTGAAAAAAAGATTTTGAAAAAGAAAAATATTTTGAAAAAAGTTATTTTGCCCGAGATCATATTAGGAAATCTGTGTTCTGTGTGTGTTTCTTGTTGGGATCAATTTTCTTGTAGAAAGTAACTGTCCATTGCATAAATTAAATTAACTCGAAATGATAAATTACTAGGTAGTAAATAATGACATTGACTTCAGGCTTTCGTAAGTACTTCCGGTTTCTGAAAGATGACTACCTAATTATACATAGTAGGGGTCTAGATATAGTGGATAATTACTAGAGGTGGGGTGTTTTAAAGTGTTCGTATGATTACTGGCCTTTCTCGTTTAGTGAGTTTATCTGTAGTCAAAATTCAACTTCAACTCTTTCAGTCGTGATCCCAAAAAATCTAACACAAAGATTACCTACTCAATTCTAACTCGAATCTCACTCCAGTTCACATATCGTCCGGTCTTCTCGTTCTAAACTGGTATATACATATTTACACAAACAGTAATTTTGTTTACATTTTCCGTGCAATGATATACAACACACTATAAATAGGCTTCATACGTGCGTTCGCCAAGAGCTATTTTCTCAGTAATAATAAAACACACGATTTTAGTTGGGTCTGTCGGTATGATCGGTAAAAAATCTTGGGAGTGAACTCTGGAGGTAAAAATTTCGTCCGGTAAAATTTTGGTTGAAGCAAATTTTTTAAAGGGTACTTACTATTGTTTTAAAGGTAAGGAACCTACCTTAGGCTGCCATCAGACGGACTGCATCTCAGCAACCGCGCGCAGTCGATATATTCAACTGCATGCAGTTGTACGTTCGACTTCGTTCAGTCATGACTCATGATATCAACTTCACGCGGTCGGCTGCAGTCGTGTGAAGTCAATATTAACTGCATACAGTCGTGACTTCAACTTTACGCCGTCGGCTACAGTCGTGTAGTCACGACGCACGCTGTCCATCGAAGAGATGTAACGTCTGTGCTTCCATTTCGACGTCAAATCTTACACTGAGCTCCTGGTCTAGATGCGTGGCGTCTACTGCGCAAAGTCAGATCAGACTGCAGATAACTGCTGTTGAATAAATCGACTGCGCGTGGTTGCTGCGATGCAGTCCGTCTGATGGCAGCCTTACCTGGAATCATATTATAGGTAACATCTCATACCTACTAGATCATCATCATAATAAGCCCATAGTGTTCCCACTGCTGGGACACAGGCCTCCTCTCGGTGAGACGGAGTGGGCCGTAGTCCACCACGCGGGCCCAGTGCGGGTTGGTAGATGTTACATGTTTTCGAATTTTTGATTCTAGGACATGCCGAATTCCTAACGATATTTTCCTTCACAGTTTTGAGAGCAGTTGGTGATGAAATAAAAAAAAAACTTTTTAAAAACAAGCTTTTACTTGTTAATAGAAATAACTAAAAAGTTAAAAATAATTTAAACCTGATAAGAAATAAATAAAAGTGTGTTACATTGTGATTGCCAAAGAAAAATAATACAGGTATAATATGCTAAATAATACAGGTATAATATGCTTAATAATACAGGTATAATATGCTAAATTAATGATCTTTAATGTTCCATCAAAATGTAACACGCTTTTATTTATTTCTTATCAGATTGAAATTATTTTTAACTTTTATTAACAAGTAATAAAAGCTTGTTTTTAAAAAAAATTGTTTTTCTTATAATTTTATTTTTAACTTTTTAGTATTTTTGATGCGAGATTGACTACGGCGTAGCTCGTAGCGCGTAGCAGTGTTTTCCGTTATATGCGTTTACTGCACTTAAGCTACCTGTACATCATCAGACCCTGCACCCATCTAGCACCAAAGTAGGTACAGTCGGCAAAAGAGATAAGTAACCAGGGCATCGGATATAGTTGAAGTTTAGTAAGAAACCGTTGGATATTTTTGAATGAAATTTAATTTGATAAATAAACTGTTTGTTTTCTATTAATGAAATTAAATTTCATTCGAAAACATCCATCGGTTTCTTGCCAAACTTCAACTATATCCGACGGCCCTGGTTACTTATGTCCTTTGGTGACCGTACTCGTCAAGACGAATCAAACGAGCCCAAACTCGATGGAGTTAGTCGTTTAATTACTGATTTCCTATGGCCATCTTCCAGCTCCATCATCAGACCCTGGTTACCATCTAGCATCAAAGTACTCCTCAAGACGAATCATACGAGCCCAAACTCGATGGGGTTGTGTCGTTTAATTACCGAGTTCCTATGGCCATTTTTCAGCTCCATCATCAGACCCTGGTTACCATCTAGCACCAAAGTACTCGTCAAGACGAATCATACGAGCCCAAACTCGAAGGGGTTGTGTCGTTTAATTACCGAGTTCCTATGGCCATCTTCCAGCTCCATGATCAGACCCTGGTTACTATCTAGCACCAAAATACTCGTCAAGGCGGATCAAACGAGTCCAAACTCGATGGGGTTGTGTCGTTTAACTACCGAGTTCCTATGGCCACCTTTCGGTTCCATCATCACGTCAGCTCCATGTCATAATAATTTTACATTGTCATCCAATTTACACATGCATGCAAAATTTCAGCTCAATCGGTAACCGGGGAGCGGATCAAAGTTAACTTGCAAGATTTGATTACAGACAAACATCGGACAGATGAAACTAAATAAAAGCTTGTAATAACAGAAAGTAAAGCGCCTGTCTGGGTTCGAACCTACGACCTACAGGTCGTCGGTCGTTACCATTGGGCCACCATTGCTCCACTAGATGCCCATTTGAAAAAATAAAGAAAAAACCAGCTTACCTTAAGAACATACCTAAATGAGAATTCCCATGAACGTCGGCAGAAGCTTGTCAGTGTTATCTTTCACGCCCTTTGGTCACGCGCACTATTAAACTTCTAACTACCACGAATCGGGCCTTATTCTAAACTACGAGACGTGAACTTTGCATCTGTGCAAGTTGGTGCCGAAGACAACTTCCATCTAATTCAATATTTCAACAGAGCCGTGAACTCACACAAACGCAAGATTCATGTCTCATTCATTACGAACACTGTTGATATACATATTACAAAGGATCATTAGGATATCTTTAGCCACAATGTAAATAAGCAGAACTAAAGCTACTAAGATAAAAGCATAGGTACCATTATTTAAGTTTCTAATAACCTGTAATAGTACTATCGCCAACAATCTATATCTGACCACCCCGTAAGGACTATTCCTGCTTGCAGCGCATATTGTTAGTCGACCTAAACACTAAACAGGATCCTCTTTTGTTTTACTTGCGGACGCAGCTGTGGTCATCATGTGCACGGGATTTTGTTTTCAAAATGGTCAGATATCGGTTTTGGCGATAGTAGGTACAGTCAACAGCAAAAGTAGATGATCAAAATCAGAAATTGAAATTGAATTGAAAACTGATCACGAATATATGGCAGCTGTACTAGTAGTAAATGTTTGGTATAATTTACAGTCACATACTTTTTAATCACTTCAACGCCACACAGTTCTGATGCGAACTCCGTTAAATAGTATTGAATTTCTGATTTTGATCATCTACTTTTGCTGTTGACTGTACATTGACGCAAGGATTTTCAAGAAGCCGAAGCACAGAAGCATCAAGCAAGAAAAAGCAGAAGAAAGAAGCAACAGTTCTCCATAAATTTGTCTTTTTCCGCTTTGCTGCTGATTATTGTTTGTACGTCAACAGCAAAGCGAAAAGGTCTCCTTTATGAGAACTTTCTCCGAGGCATCGCGTGGTCTCTTCGTAAGCAAAGCAGTTCCGAAGAAATAGCAACCTCTTTTCTGGAAATGAATTGTTTTTTTAATGTACTGCATAGCGATCATCATGTTTTCTGGCGAAAATATATGTGGCTTCCGTTCCCACGAGCGATTTTATATCACGCACAGAATTTGCAACTCATTGCTTAGCGGCGAGAGTTGAAAATCCAACTGTAGTTTTTTGACGTGCTGGAATGCACTCTGTTGGATTCTCAATGCTCGGTTCAACACCGAGAGTTCAAAATCCAATGCGCGATAAAAAATCGTCACATTGAATAATCCCCGCTAATTTTTCCTTCTGATTGGCTGAATCCAGAAGATAAGTCTACCTGCAGAAGTCCAATTCCCGTAATTATTAAATATTTAATTCTGTATTGAATCGTTTATTTTTCTAAACTTTAATATTTTTGTTCTCTAAAATTATGAAAATTCTCATAATTTTAGAGTTTTTTTGATGATTTTTCATCTACCTACCTTGTTTTACATTTCCAGCACGAGCTTTCTTTGAAGAAATCCTGCCCACCATAATGCCAGCACTGGACACAGGATTCCGCCAGAATGGGAGGTCATTCAAGCGTCAAACAGGTTGGTGACCGCAGCATCATATCGGTCAACTCCTCCCACACCAGTGGTCGTCATTAAACGACTAGACAAAACATGTCGTTTATAAATATAGGGCAAATCGTATTTGGAAATCGTGATTCATTAGTTATTTATACTAACTTTAAGGGGTTTATTTATAAACGATCCACGCGGCGTTCAAACGTCAAAAAATTCTGGTTAAACCATAGATAACCATAGGTTACATGTCTATGGTCGCTAACCATTACTCAACTTTAAGAAGCAATGTTTATGAATAAAGGAGTAAAACTGCAGATAGATAACTGCTGTAGATTATGGAGGAATCTGGGGTTTAAACGAATCTAATAATTGAATTAAAATTATTTAGAAGTGGTCATCCAACCGCTGGGTAAAATCCTGGTAAATCCCAGCGGGGTAGGTAACTGCATATCACACTAACAGCAGCAATAACGTTCATTTTGACAGTTCAACAACATTCATTGCGTTTAGTACTTACTTTGTTGAGCAGACAAATTTTTCGAACACATGAAGCAATTGATCAGCAACATCCTTCAAAATGTGTGTGGCTGATAGTGTGTTAAGCAATTAAGAGTGCTGGTGTTGCCGCGTATCAATATTTTCCCAATAATTCAATTCATTCTCATGATTTATTCGAAGCTCGAAGGATATTTTTTTAACCGAAGAATTTATTTTCAGACTATTTATTTTTCTCTCATATCTAGTTGATTCTCATAATTTGTTCGATGCTCAACACATTATTTTTTATTTTTCTACCGTTGGAATTTAGCACATTTCATGATGAACAATCTTGATTTATAGCTACACAACTTTAGACAGAGCGCTTATCGAGTGATTCATTTTAAGTGTAAAGTTCAGAATTGATAGATTTATTTCATTTTGGATTACGAACATATTATGAGACATGTGTTACAGTAGGCATGTTATTAGAGTTTAGCGAAGCAGTTGGAAAATTTAGTTGGACGAAGCACCGATCAAACGATGATCAAAGAATAATTAATTTCGACCTTCAGAGTCGTAAGATGACTCATCTAGGTGCTCACTTATCTCGAGAAGTTAAATACAAAAGATAGATACAGCTACAGTACCATATCCACCACATCCCACCACCATCTTCATCAGAGAGGAACATGGGAAACTTGAGGTATAGTCCGCGCGGTACTAGTTGGCCGCGCCTTAGGTATGTGAGCGGTGGGACGGCGGGGCCCCGCGCACTACGTACGTACATTGCAACCCGCCGCCTCACCCCCGCTGTCCCTCCCGTCCCACCGCTCACATACCTAAGGCGCGGCCAACTAGTTCCGCGCGGACTATCGCGCGGTCTTTACATCTTTTCCTCAACAACTCTCATTGAATTGTTCCGCTAGCTTAGCAATAACACTTATAATTTCTTTTCCCGCTTTCTCTATTCGTTCACTATCGGTCGATAGTGGACGAGTAGAGAGAGTAGCGGGGCAATTGTGTAATACACTTTATACACTAACAATTGCAATGGCTTTCATGTTGACATTTCTTTAACATTCATTGTGTTATTTACGTTGTTGAGCAGACAACAATTTCGAAGATATGAAGCAATGGATTAGCAATATCCTTCAAAATGATTCAGATTGTAATTGAGTGGATTACGCAATTAGGGTGCAGGACATATGCAAACATCGAACGGTAAACGTGATCAGCCAAGAACACACGAGTCACGCATCACGATGCGTAAGTAATTCCCACTAAAACACACTAAACCCACATATTTCAAGACAAACCGTCAAGTTCCAGTTCCGAAACTAAAATATATGACTAATAACTACACGTCCGACCGTTCATAAAACAATTTATCGTGTTTCCTACAATCTGTCAGGAAGGAAGGCCACGTGGCGTGCTCTGATTAATGTCGTCATGTTATAGCCCAGCGCAAAATCGAGCACTTGTCTTAAATTAGCTCGGGCGCAGTAAATCAAGGGATTTGGGCCAGAGTTACGCCATAAGAATGCCTCACATATTTGTGAAACTACGTGTTTATTATAACTAGTACTTACTGTACGTATACAGTACTTGGTGTAGGTACTCATTATGAGTTACGTTGGCACGGCGTGTAATTATTGCGACTGTTACTTGGAATTACCCAAAAAGCTGCATTTGTATGTTGTGACGCGAGCGCCACATGCAAGCGTCAATGAGCAAGAAAACTATTAATAATTTCGTGAAGTTAAATATTGACGTGAACACACATATTGGAATATGAACCTAGAGAGTTTTTAGGCACCTCAAAGTCAGACTTTACAAAATAATCTTAACTCATACATAATCAGCCTATAATGTTCCCACTGCTGGGACACAGGCCTCCTCTTCGTGAAAGGGAGTGGGTCACTGTGCGGGTCTAGTACATATTGGTAGATGTCACGTCTTCGAATTTTTGGTTCTAGGACATGCCGGTTTCCTCACGATGTTTACGTTCACGGTTTTGAGAGCATTGGTGACATTAAAAACACAAAGTAAAGTGCCTGCCTGGATTCGAACTTACGGCCTACAACTCGCAAATCGCGGCCATTACCACCGGCCACCACTGCTCACGGTATCCCTAACAAGTGATATTCGTAGTACAGACGCCAGCAGGTCAAGCTACCCGAAACTGTCAAGTTTTCCTAATCAACCTTGAACCTTAATACTTCAGCGATAAAGTTGAAAATCTATTAAAGAAATTTGACACATTGTAGTAGCTTGATGTGCTGGCGTCTGTACTTACGCACTTTATGACAAAGATCAAATATGACAGGACTGATTTACAGTTGGCATCGCATCGCATTGGTGGCTTACTCAAATTTCGCCCGCCTAGGAAGAGCGGAAACAAATGAAAACCGGCGTCCGTGTATGACCAGAAGAGACCAATTCTCGTAATTTTAAGAACGTTCACAGTCTGCAGATCGGTTCTGTAAAAATCTCACCGTGAAAAGTTAGGTGAAGTGAGCTTAGAGTGATGAGCTGTAAATAGTTTCAATCCCTAATATTAGTTAGAATGACAGCTCACTCCACGCTCACTTCACCTAAGTTTTCACGGTGAGATGGTTACAGAATCGCACTGCAGATCTCAGTTTCAATCTGTCAAAAATTTCCCTACATTTTGACATTTGTTTGTCGCCGAGATGAGACTGCGACTAGATTTTGAACGTTTTTCGGTTTTTAAGTACGAGAATTGGCCTTCGGATGTATGAATGTAAACGAAGCAAAAGGAGTTTCTGTCCACCCTCATGGGGATAAGGCGCGTTTATGTATGTATGTAAATCCTTTCAGTTCGAGATTGAATTTAGAAAGTCCTGAAGAATGCTAGAAGAACAAAGACGGGCCCAATACCATGCCCCGAGAAAAAGAACTAGCTTGTTGTTTATTTTTTCTAGAAATTCCTCTAGCACTACAATGGATCACTACTATTAGAGAACTGTCAATTTTGTTTAGTCTACCTACACAAAGGTGTTCTAGAATTTAAAAGTCAGCTGTTACCTATCACACGAAGAATTTGAAATCGAACGATAAAATAAACTCAGTAGCCATTGCTACTTTTAGCTTAGGGAGGAAATGACTAATGCATCAATTTCAGTGACTTGGTGACTGATGACCTGAGGGGCAATTCTCGTAATTTTAAGAACGTTCACAGTCGGATCTCAGTCTCAATCTGTGAAAAATACCTCTAAATTTCCCTACATTTTGACAACACACCGAGATGAGACTGCGACTAGATTTTGAACATTTTAAATTACGAGAATTGGCCTTCAGAACTTGGTTATATGGTGAAGAACTAGATTACATGGCGCGGAACTAGGTAATAACAGCGTTTAACTGCTTGTTGTCCAAGCAGACTCAGAACCTGGTTGGCCGGAGCAAGGAAAACCCGTTCAGGTAGAGATTTGTGGACGACTCTGCCTTGGAGTGTAAATATGGTGCTGTCCTACAAACGGTCGGACCCTTTAATATCACGTCCTGCGTGTCCAGTCAACTGCACCTTACAGGAACTGATGGACGCTAATGATGGCGCCAAAAACGTAGCCGAATTCTGGTCCGAGTCCACTTAGATTGCCATCTACACGAAGAAGACTGCTTGTTGTAATGGCCGGACCCAGATTTGATGACTCAACTTGTCAGAGACAATATCCAGCTGTAAGCATCGATAAACTAAGTCACGACCAACAACTTTTTTTTTTTTTTTGGATGGGAAATCATCAAATGACCCCTCCCGCTCTGGGTGAAGCGGAAGGGAGTGTCAGACTCCTACTGACTAAAACCCACCCGTGTTCCTTTTCCTTCCTTAGCCCTTTCTGTTCCAGGGCAGCGGTAACCCTTTTTTTTTTTTTTTGTGGATGGGAAATCATCAATATGCTTGAAATGTGTATTTTAATGATATAAACCATCTTGCATAGAAATAAGATTTATTCTTTTTAAAATATTAATTTGTTTACGAGAAAAGGTAACAGGAAAAGTATGTTTATACCCTTTTTGGCAAATCCACAGGAATTTCTCTTACAGCTGTCAAAACAGAAGATTGAAAAAAATAAAATAAACAACTGTGTTCACATTAAATGCATTTTATTTTTGTACGTAAATTTTAAGTTATACTGCAAATGATAAAATTACAACACTATGCAAGATGTATTATCGACTGGGTTTGATGGAATACCTGGCTGGTCTGTAATAGCTTAAAACAACTGAGCATCTCAAACGCTGACATTGTAAGACTATGCTAACAAATATACCGCCATCCTTCTCACTCATAGGAACGTCGCAGATTTTCGTCGCATTCTAACATCAGTGCTCATCCAAGTGCGAATACTTCCGCCTAAGCTTTTCTCTCTTATTTTTATTCGCGTGTTTCTTCTCTTGCTTCCAAGGCTTGCTCAGTTGATTCTCAGCGGACTGCGCTCCAACAATGCTGTAATAAAATACACCTTGTTTGTTAGGACGTAATATTCACTTTCCCAAAAAATGATTCACATGTTATATTTTGACAAGTAGCACTATATTTTTAGTGTTTTTCAAAATAAATCATCATCAGGCTTTTAAAACAGCTACATTTTTAAGGCCCACGCGGATTCCGCTGTCGGTCTTATTATAAACTTTCGTCTAAGTACAGCCAACTACACAAGTGAAAAACAAACTGAAAGTGTGCTCAATTGAATGTATAAATGCACACGGTTGAGCACTCCCATAAATAATGTCCAGTTAATTAAGCCGTCTGGCTAGTTCAAAGTATCGCTTGTTTGGTTTGCCTTTTTGGTTCTGTTTGCGACAGTACATGGTTTATTTCGTTTCGAAAACGCCCCGGGTCTTACGAGGTTAGAGACCAATTTTCGCGACCGTTAACGCTGCTCATAAAGATGCTTAAACTTTATGAATTAACACTTGGCTTGCATCCAGGGTGGCCATTTCGTCTTCGCAAAGTTTATTTACGTTTCCCTTAGCTCTAATTGATAATAACGTAGAGATATCTTTCATCTTGGCCAACTATAACTGGGATATTTTTATATTGCACCTTTTTGCTTTGGAGGTCGTAGCGTTCATGCAAGAGTGGTTTAAAAATATGTTTGTTATGGCAACGTTACATTGGAATTCTTGTGCGAAGTCTCATTTTGATTTGGCACACAGTAACACAATATTGATTTTAGCCCATCTAGAGGAAGACGAGAATGGAAGCAGATCATTATTCATATTGCCGTTTAAAAAAAAATCTTCTGTTTCATAGAAAAGTGCAATACCTACGCGGTCAAAACGTATGGAACAGCAATATTTTTTTTTTAATAACCGATGAAAAATTTCGACGCTATGGGGCCTAAACTCATGTGCTGAATCCATGGTTAGAGTTTGCGCGTCGATGTCCCTGCCACCCTGTATACATCGTGGCGCTTTAATGGCGACATTAATTTAACACACATAATTACGGTTTCGTTTTTTAGTTTTATGAATATATTTAAATTTAATTAAACATTAATATTTATTTATATAAATTTTCTAAAATAGCATCTTAGACCAACCTGACTTAAAGAACAGAAGCGCATGGTTCATTTTGCCGGGGTCACGGATCATAACATCGCATCAATGTAATTAAAACAAATAACGTGCAAAGAGAAGGCGAATTGAAGGGAAGAGAGAGAGAGCCCTATGTCGGCGAGCGGCGCGGGTGGAAGTTCAAGTTATGATTTATTTTATAATTTCTATGATTACTGGGCACTAGCCCTACCGGTGTGTTAAATCAATGTCGCCATTGTAGCGCCACGTTGTAGATTGCTATCGACACGCTAAGAGGAAGATTTATAAAGAGGAGCAATTATAAAATCCGAACAAAAATTCTGGTAATATCAATCGATTTTTGCACCTCACACCTTTCGCAATCAAAAACGTTCCTTTATGTCGTCACAGCAATTTCGAATTGCCAACTTTCAACAGGTCCCTTACTAATCGCCTAGACACATTTAGGCACTGGACAAAATCTTTTAAAAGAAGTTTCTGCAAAAGCAGTTGGTTCATCTCATTACATTCAATAATACATTACATACATTTAAGTATAAAGGGTGGCAGGTGACGTGCAACCTCTTACCATGGATTCAGTACATGATTCTGAACCCATACATTTTGATCGCGCGGCTATTGCACTTTTCTGTGAAACCGCAAATTTTTTTCTTGATAACGGACGGAAAATTTCTACTCTAAAATCATGTGCTGAATTCATGGTTAGAGTTTGTGCGTCGATGTCCCCGCCACCCTGTATAATATTCTATCTACTTTGACATCAATGCGACACCTATCGGCAAATTACTATAGGGACACTGAAGCCATATCAAGATCATCATTCTCCTGCCCTTATCCCAAACTATTTGGGGTCGGCGCAACATGTCTTCCTCTTCCATACTCCTCTATTACCCGCCATCTCGACAGTCACCCCCTTTCTAACCATATCATCATTCCAAGATATAGAATCAAAAGGAAACATGTAGGTATTTCATGCACTTTCTTACCCAAAGACCGGTTTTCCCTTCACGTGAGCCGCGCTTTTCTTCATCGCGAAGAACGCCTTGTCGATCTCGCTGGATTTGTTCAGCCATCCCTGGAAAGAAATTGTTTTTATCATTATAGAGCTTGGAGTATGATGTAAGTATGCATAAGTATAAGCATAATCAGCCTATAATGTTCCCACTGCTGGGACACAGGCCTCCTCTCTGTGAGAGGGAGTGGGCCGTAATCTACCACAAGAGCCCAGTGCGGGTTGGTAGATGTCACATATCGACACACACACCCAGCGAGATCGAGATGTGATGATGACGTGGTGTGGTGTGGTGATGGTGTGGTGTGTGGTGTGGTGGTGTGATGTGGTGTGGTGTGGTGGTGTGGTGTGATGTGTGTGATGTGTGTGTGTGTGATGTGTGTGTGTGTGACGTGTGTGTGTGTGTGGTGTGTGTTCGAGATTTTTTGACATTGATTGTCGCTGAGATGAGATTGTGACTAGATTTTGAACGTTTTTAATTACGCGAATTGAGAGAGATTCAAGCAGTAAATTCAGATCCAAAATGACTTTATGAGTTTATAGTTTCTATCAACGTCCCCTAAACACCTTCTATTAGCTATCGACATGCAAATGTTCTGATTATGACTCCACTATGACTGATAATAAATAACCATTATTGAGGTTAACTGTTACTACGGGAGATTGATAATGTGGAGCAGTACATAAACCGCCGTAAACCAGAACATTTGTTTCATGAGTGAAGAGTTGTTTAAGTGAATGGGCAGTTTGAACTATATTTATGCTTGTGTTAATCATCGGTGGCAGCTCGTAAATATCGGGAAATGAATAGGGGCATGGGTTAGTGCGGGCTTCGTGCAAACTGTAGCTTAAGTCTATTCAAACTAATGTTTCAAATTGATATTATTTCAAGTTAAACCAATATCAACTTTATTTTAATGGTAATTAGGTTGATTTCAGAGAGACTAGCACTATTGTAAAAGTTGTAAATTTTTTTGTGGTTGTACCGTAAACTGAACTTTATTGTGTAGGAATTAAAGTTATTTTTTCATAAACTCATATTTGTTTAAATTTTTTGTTTGTTTGTTTTTGGACGACGTTCTTTTACGGTGCTAGCGGTAGGAGTAAAATGGGAGAAATCTTCACGTAACGAAAATGCGCGTTATGTCCCCTCCATGCGACTTTTCATTTATATAATAGAAACAGACAGAGAGAGATAGTTTACATGGTTTTCGAGGGTACTGAAGTCAATAGTGAGGTCAAAATGAAAAAGCAAGATGGCGGCTGCAATTTTTTTTTGTTTGTTGAACGTGCTTATCTCTGGAACTATCAGTCGGGTTCCAAAAACTATTTTTGCATTTGATAGCTCAATTCTTGAGAAAGGCTTTAAGCTTTTTCACATCAATGTGATTAATTTTTTTAGAATTATATTAGATTATACTTGTATTTAAAGATAAAATATTCTGATTTTTTAAAAGTGAGGTACCACAAAATACACGTGATTTTGGGTAGGGGGGGAGGGTAAGTCTAAAACCTCACTACGTATCACCAGTCGGGAGAACAAACCGTTTGCTAAAAACATCACGTGATTAATGGACGACCCCCCAAGTCGTACAAATCATGCGTCGCTAGGTAAAATTAAAGTAAATGGTAATTTTATTCTACTTCTCCTACTGAGGGGCTTGTTTCTAAATAATAACAGCCACACAGGTTGATCAATTAGGTTAAGCTACGCTTGCCGCGGTTGGTCCGTGGATGGGTGACCGTCTTTACATACCAAGACCCCTCCGTGCCTCGGAAAGCACGTTAAGCTGTTGGTCTCGGCTGTCTATCGTGGATATTTGACAGCCATTACGGGTCGTCAGAAGCCCGAAAGTCTGACAACCAGTCTTACGAAGAGGTATTGTATTACCTAGTAACTGGGTTGTGGAGGTCAGCCGATCGATTCTATAAAAATCTCACCGTGAAAAGGTTAGGTGAAGTGAGCTGTCAATCCCTAGCACTAGTTGGAATGACAGCTCACTCCACGCTCACTTTACCTAAGTTTTCACGGTGAGATGGTTACAAAATCGCACTGCAGATCAGGAAGACAGTCGCTTTGTGTAAAATACTGGTACTCAGCTGCATCCGGTTAGACTGGAAGCCGACCCCAACATAGTTGGAAAAAGGCTAGACGCATGGTAATTTTCTTCTACTGACCTCAACCGCCCTCGTTTCTCTAGGCGTAGGCTTCCGGTTCTCATTCTTCTTCCTCTCGAGCAACATATCGTCGAGCGGCTGCGGCTGGCAGCCGGGCGGCAGCGCGGCCCAGTGCAGCACGCCGCTGGCCGCCTGCTTCAGCATGATGCGCGCCGAGCGGGACTGGTCGGGCTGGCCCGCCGCCGTCATGAAACCTCTGTTGACTGGAAAGAGAAATTAATAAAAACGAGCTTTAATATGATATGTAGATGTCCTCTTCAATGAAACCACCGTTTCCCAACAAAAAGAAGTATATTTCCCAAGACCAAGGATTAAAACAATTAAATTAGCAATAGACTAAGCGAGAACACAACGTCCTAAACCCAAGCTGTCCTTCATCCGTTCCTCCATTCCTCCTTCATTTGTTCATTCCATACATCATAGTCGCTCTTACGTTCAATCAGCTGTCAGTCCGTCACCAATATTCATTCCTACATAATTATATTGAAAAGGTTTTTATTTATACTCCGGAATTCTCAAACGATACTAATCACCTAATTGTGTCAGTGAAACCATGACTTTCTTTATCAAAGAAAATGTTTCTTGAAGGTTAATTGAATTTATTATGTATACATAGTGGCATCGACGCGCAAACTGAGGGGCAATTCTCGTAATTTTAAGACCATTCGCAGTCTGATCTCAGTCTCAATCTGTCAAAAATACGTCTAATTTCCCTACATTTTGACAAGTTTTTGACATTTGTTTGTCTCCGAGATGAGATTGCGACTAAATTTTGAACGTTTTAAATTACGAGAATTGGCCTTCAGTTATCATGAATTCAGCACATGATTCTAGACACCGTAGCGTAGACATATTTCCCTGGTTACTATAAAATAAAATCTACTGTTTCATAGAAAGGTTAACTATGTGGTCAAAATGTACTGAACAGCTAATTTCTCTTTAATAACCGACGGAATTTCAACTCACGGGTGTTCAGAATCATGTACTGAATCCATAATTAGTTTCCGCGTCCATGTTTCTCTTTAAAAAAAAACTCACAAGCATGCGCAGTAAGTATCTGCTTGTAGTCAGGTTCCTTAGAACCATCGTCAGGTAGCAGCAGACCGTATCTGGTAGCGAACGTGTGTTTGCTGACCATTTGACAAAGGCGCGCCATCGCAGCATCATGAGCACGCATCTATGGAAAAGTTATAGTGAATAAATTGTAAAGTATAAAGTGTGTTTTATTTACCCGAATATATTAAAACTAAAAAATAAGAATAGCATAACACACAATCAGCCTATAATGTTCCCACTGCTGGGACACAGGCCTCCTCTCTGTGAGATGGAATCGGCCATAATCCACCACGCGGGCCCAGTGCGAGTTGGTGGATGTCACATGTCTTTGAATTTTTGATTCTAGGACATTTCGGTTTCCTGGCGCTGTTTTCGTTCACCGTTTTGAGAGCAGTGGTGATGAAATTAAATACACAAAGAAAAGTGCCTGCCTGGGTTCGTACTCACGACCTTCAACCCGGAAGGCACCACTGGGCCAACACCGCTCCAAGATAAGAATAAATAACTAAAACTAAAATAAGTACATACTAGAAATAAGGAACTGTTTTTATAAAATGTTACTTGAAATAGTTAGGTAAAGATACTACCACTATTATCATAGTTTAGAAAGATATTATAGATTCATATTAAAGTAGAGATAAATACAGAAACTTTATACATAATCAGCCTATAATGTTCCCACTGCTGGGACACAGGCCTCCTCTCTTCGAGAGGGAGTAGGCTATAATCTACCACGCGAGCCCAGCGGTGGCAGAAACTGTATTATATACTAGAAATAAAAGGCAGATATTAGGTTTAAAGTTATAACAATTTAAATTATTGTTATTCATGAAAAATTATTTTTACAAATATTAATAGAAAATATACAAAAATAACAGTATTTCTGCTTACGCCCATGGAAAACGGCAAGAATGTATGTTTGTTTGTATAATATCATAATTATATTGTTGTATCATAAATAATAATTTAACAGTAACACATTGAATAAAGAAAAGGAAGAAAGAAAGAAAATACGTTTATCGTGTCTTCGTGAATAGATTATATTGCATTTTATGTAATTAAAAAAATACACGTACCTGATCAATTGGCAACACAGCCGTCAGCAGAAGGTCCGGTGTGACGGCGTAAGCTGGCAACACCAAGCCGGGACAGTCCAGCACCTCGATATGTTCGTTTATGATCAGGGACTGTATGTGTCGTGTGTGGCCCGGCATTGAGCTTACACTGACCTGATGAAGAAATGTTTGAGGTATTCAAAAATCATATCTTGTAGGTACTTTGAAAATGCATAGGGACTAGATTTATTATGTGTCAAGCCATTAGGTGATGAAGTTTTACTGCTGCCCATAGACGCCTGCAATATACAGAGATTTGCCGTAAATGTGCATTCACAGCCACACCGAAGTTCCGAAGTTAAGTTTTGTGGAGCAACATTTGCAAGTGTCAGGCCCTTTGTACACGGCACGGTTTCGTTTCTGTATGGCGTATAAATCGAGCCGTTGAAAAAGCGTGTCCGTCAACAAGCTTCTATACCCTACCGAAAGTTAGAAACCTAGGACCCAACATCGTCTTAGATAAAGAGGTGCTTGAAATTGTAGGCTCGGCAATTTTTCTAGGACTAACAGTAGATGCCAAACTTCAGTGGGGACCTCATATATCAAGCCTAGCAGGAAGGCTCAGTTCGGCTGCCTACGCCGTCAGGAAAGTAAGACAATACAGTGACGTTGATACAGCTCGTTTAGTCTATTTTAGTTATTTTCACAGTTTTATGTCCTACGGTATTCTGCTGTGGGGCAAAGCAGCTGATATACAAAATATATTTGTCCTTCAAAAGCAAGCTGTTCGAGCAATTTACCAGCTAGGTGCCAGAGTTTCTCTAAGAGATTTCTTTAAAGATATTGGTATTCTCACGGTTGCATCACAATTCATCCTTGCCAACATTTTATATATTAGGCAAAATTTACACTTGTACACTAAAAATAGTGATATTCACAGTGTTAACACTAGAAATAAGGACAAACTACGTGCCCCCTTTCACCGGCTTCATAAGGTTCATAACTCATTTGTTGGGCTTGGTATAACCTTTTATAACAAGATACCCTCTTCTTTTCTAGACTTGCCTTTTAATGCGTTTAAAGCTCAACTAAAATCCAACCTTTGTTCAAAGGCATACTATTCCATCAACGACTACTTAGACGATAAGAATAGTTGGTCGCCCTAGTTTAACGCAAGACAATGTTTATGTTCTTTCTCCAGAATTAGCTTACTGACAGGTTATTGTTATTAACTACTAAATTTTACTTCGATGGTCTTACCTTATCTTTTTGTGACTTCAAGTGACGGCTATGTAACAGAACCCAGCAATGCATAAATATGTAAGCTGTCACGCCCTTTATGCCGGAGGCTTTTATTTGGGTAGTAATCTTTTTTATTTACATTTTAAGTAATTATTTTTTAGCTTGAGTACGTATAGTTTTTATTATATTTGTTGGTATATTGGCGTGGCTAGCTGACATATTATGGCAAATAATTTAATTTTATGTTCTGTTTTGTAATGTTAATTACCGAACATAGGTACCTAGTATTGTATACAATCACGTATTTTCTTTTTAATTGAACAGACAGCTGTGCTGCTGGGGAGTTTATTGCGCCACTTTTTCTTCCCAGCGATAGCACTAGGAAGTGGTGAAGGGCGGGCGTTTTTGGGGGACTGTCTTTTGTAATTTTGACGTTCAAAAAGTGCTGATTCTCAGCCTAATTTGAATAAATGACTTTTGATTTTGATTTATAGTGATCCATACAACACTGACGACCGTGGCTGCAAACAGCGGGCGAATAAACTAGTTTTTCGCGGCAAGAAAAACGTGTGTGTACACACGGCTACACAACTTTCAATTCGTCAACTTTTGCAATTTAACTAGCCGCACATGGGTGGTCGTGAGTTCAAACCCTAATGACAACATCACTTTTCGTAAATTCCAAAAATCATAATTTGGATTTTATAAAGCAATAAATACAACAAGTCCGTTTACTATTGAACGAAGAGCGCTTGAATCCTCATGTCATCAAACTCTGCAAAAAGTCACTGCAAGATGGCAGCACTAGTAACATGCCATAAATGCAAAAAATTGGTAAATGTAAAAAGCACTGCTTTGTGTTCTGCCTGTGATAACAGGTATGAATTGGATTGCGATGGTTACCCAGAACAAACGTATCGCCTCAAGGACGCGGAAGCAAAAAAAAAGTGGAGATGTAAGACGTGCATCAGAATAAAAAAATACGCTACTACCGACTGTACAACAAATATTACCGTGAGAAAAAAACTAACTTCCACAAAAACACCCTCACCAACAGAACAACCAATAAGAACTATGGATGTAGTATATGATGAAGCGTTGGAAAGTCGATCTTCGGTTCAAAATACGACTGATTTAGTTGATTCCCACATACTGACTGATTGCGAAACATCTACTGAATCACATACTCCCAATAAATTGTCAATGAGTGTTGACGGTACTGTGTCTGACTTGGTATTAGCTTCTGAAATGAAAGAGATAATTGCTCAGCTCACATTAAAACTCGAGAGTACTGAAAATGAACTGGGAAATATATTGATAGAAAATACAGATCTGCAGAAGCAAATATGTAAGTTAACCACAGAAAATAAAACATTAAAATCCTTATGCCAGTCGCCCTCCTTATTTACAAATCCGGGTACAAACTCTAGGAAAAAGAGACAATCTCTGGCAAATCAACACAACTTTTTTTCTACACCATCCCCTTTGCCGTTATCCAGATTGCAATTCGACACCAATGACTACGTAAATGTGTCTTCCTTGGAACAAGAAATTGTTACCCTACAGCAGCAGTTAAAGGTTGCACAGCTTGAGATAGCGGCCCTCACGGACCGTATTGCAGTATTAATCCAAAGTAATTGCAATGTTTGTGCACCAGCCATTCATTGTGAACTGAAACGGGATACTGTGAACGTAGCCAGAGCTCAGACATGTGCTGTCGCAGATGGGCACAGTATGGTAGAAGAGAGAGGAGTAGAGAGAAGTAGAGAGAAAAGGAAAGTTGGAAATAATAATTACTTTAGGAAAGAAAAGGACAAGAAGCTTGTGATCCTTAGTAGCGACTCAACCAACAAAATTCTTCCAATTGCTACCAGACTATTTGGCGATACTTTTCAAATATGCCATTACATAAAAACAAACTGTGGCATAGAACAATTAATATACGGATTGGAGGATAAAGTAAAAGAATTAACCTGTCAGGATTACTGTGTCATCCAAATTGGAGGTGAAGATTTCAGGACCTCAGGCGACTACACTAAGCTGGTAAAACTAATACGGGATAAAGTAATGCCTATTAAGCATACAAATATAATACTGTGCGTACCTACTTTTAAAAATCATTATCATAAAGAGATGTATAACTGGCGAATAGAAGCATTTAATAATATAATTTATAATGACAATTTAACTCATAATTATATTTATTTAATTGACTCAAACTTAAACCTGACTTATGACTTCATGTCTTATAATAAACATGGAAATGTAAACATTAGAGGTATGTCCAGTATATTTGATCAAATACAGCAACTTATATTAGAAATTGACACATATTCTGAATATTCAAATCCTTCCTTTGTGGAAGTTGAACAATACAGTCAGCTTTTTCGAGATTAGTACCTTGGCTAGTGGTTTGAACAACTCGGCTATATTTAAGGATAGTCGCTCACATGTTACCATTTTCCACCAAAATTTATGCGGAATAAACAATAAGAAGGATGAACTCGAAATGTATGTAACTGAACTACCAAGCGAAATAAGCTTTATTTGTATTAGTGAACATTTTTTAAACAAAATAATGGTCTCACAATTTGACTTTCCTAATTATAACGTAAGCTCTTGCAACACTAGGTTAAATAAAACAAGAGGTGGTACTTTAGTATTAGCACATAAAAACAGACAAGTTGAGGACTTGGACATTTGTAAAAAGCTGTATAAAACGGATAGCTTTGAGGTATGTGGAGTAAGGGACATTGAGACAAACTCTTACATAATCTGTTGCTATAGAACACCCGTAAATAAAAACTTTGACGATTTTCTAGATAGATTGGAACAATTACTACAGTACTTTTTCAATAAAATATGCTTTATCTGCGGAGATTTTAATATTGACTTGTCAAAACAGGACAATAAAAGAAGTTCGTTTACATCACTGTTGAAATGCTATAATTTTAGATATTTATTTGATTCAATTACATTTGTGCGTAATAACTCCAAATCGTGTATAGATAATATATTGACTAATACCTGTGATAGAAATATTGGTAGTACAGACATTGACCACAATCGATTAGCGGATGGACATGCAGCCCTCTTCTGTACAGCTTATTTGGACAAAGTTACTACTACACATTGCGTTAGTTTTAAATACATAGAGAGAAGATTATATAACGAGAAGAATAATAATACATTCAGACAGAAACTACTCGAGAACGACTGGAATTTAGGTACAAACACGTTTATACGAAAATTTAAAGAACTACATGCTAATACTTTTAAAAAAATGAATGTTAGAATCAACATCAAAAGAACTGGTCGATCTAAATGGCTAACGAAAGGAATAAGGATATCCAGCAAAATGAAGAGATTACTAAATTTTATAAATAAAGCTAAGTGTGACAAATCGTTATTAAAATATCGTGAAAAATATCTTAGAATTTATAAAAAAGTGATTAGGAACGCTAAAAAAAAGGAGGTATCTAATCAAATAAATAAAGCAGCTAACTCCAGCAAAGAAATTTGGAAAATAGTCAATAAAACTCGAAAAAAGATTGACAATAATTTAGAAAATGATAATATAATACTTAAACATAATAATAAAATAATTTGCAACCCTATGGACATTGCTAACATTTTTGCGGAAAAGTTTGACTACAGTAAAACGGTAAACACTGGCAAACTAGAACTGGCTAAGAAGAATTTAATTGAAAATACTGACAGAGTTGTTAAGTCTATGGCCTTTGATCCCGTCACGCCGATAGAGATTTACAAAATGGTAAAGGGTATGGATAGTAAAAAGTCATTTGGACACGATGAAATACCACTGAGCGTAATCAAAGATAATATAGATATACTGGCTTACCCAATATCTGAAATAATAAATAACTGCGTCAATGAAGGCGTCTTTCCTGACCAATTTAAGTTAGCCAGAGTTCTACCACTATTCAAGAAAGGTGCTAAAACAGATCCAAGCAATTACAGGCCCATTTCATTATTACCGGTTCTATCCAAACTATTTGAAAAAGTGATCAAATCTAGGCTTGTAAGACATTTGAGTAGTCTAAGAATAATAAACCGTAATCAGTTTGGATACCAGAAAAGTAAAGGGACACTAGATGCAATAGATTCGTTAGTTAATAACGTAGTAAATAAGCTGAACAATAAACTTAAAGTTGCTGGCTTATTCCTAGACTTAAGTTCCGCGTTTGATACCGTAGAACATTGCATTCTAATGGATAAGTTAGAGCATTACGGTATAAGAGAAAATGTTTTAAAACTTTTTAGTTCTTATTTAACCAATAGGAAGCAGTACGTCGAAATTAAATCACTTCACGAAGGTGTTGAAGAAATTCATAAATCAAAATCATTTACTGTAACTAGAGGTGTTCCGCAGGGTTCGGTGTTGGGCCCCTTTTTCTTTATAATATTTCTCAACGATCTAGCTGAATACATTAAAAATATTTTACCAGATGCTGACTTGATAATATTTGCTGACGATACGAGTGCTGTTATAGCTGCGGACAATATGGAGACCTTAAAGTGTAAATTAAATGTATTAATAGCTGCTTGTGAAAGTTGGTTTTCTATGAATAATCTTAAATTAAATGTTAGTAAGACAAAATGTATGATATTTAAATCTACGGTTAGGAACAAAGCTTTAGTAAACGTAGACTTCTTAGGCAGAAAAATTGATATAGTAGAAAGTTTGAAATTTTTGGGGGTACAAATTGATTCTTTACTTAATTGGAAGCCAGAACTAGTTTCAATTACAAATACAATAAGTAGTGCGTGTTATGCTATCAGATCTCTGAGGGATATTTTGTCTATTGCCCAACTTCGTACCGTCTATTTTGCTCTAGTTGAATCTAAACTTAGATATAGCATTACATTTTGGGGAAACAGCTATAAATATAATATTAAGGCAGCCTTTACAATACAAAAGCGAGCATTAAGAACCATGCTTCGTTTAAACCAGACGGAATCATGTAAAGAGTATTTTGTAAAACTTAGAATTTTAACGGTACCGTGTCTTTATATTTTAGTTCTCCTTACTCATTTCAACAAAAACTTAAAAGAGTTCGAAACAGACGATAAAAGAAAAATTAGAGTAGATACTCGCAGAAAAGATCTTCCTACTATTCTGCAGGCAAAGCTTAATGTTGTCAAACACTCGTCACGCGTGCAGTCTGTCAATCTGTTTAACAAATTACCAGCAGAATTAAAGAATATTCAGAATGTGAACATGTTTAAGAATAAACTCAAGGCTTTGTTAATCAATAAAGCCTATTACAGCATTGACGAATTTTGTAATGACAAAATACTAATGACATAAAACTAATTAAACTAAAGAAGTGTACCCATTGCTCTTTGACTTTGTTATAAATGTTGCTTTGTTTTTGTTTTTTTTTTATTCTTAATTTTCGACATTACCTAATTGTATTTTTTTAAGTTTTTTGCTAGGGACTTTGTTCTGTATCAAAAAGACTATTAATGTTTGTAAAGTGTGTATTTTGAATTTTGAATTTAGATAGACGTTCTAACTTCGATGATGTGTGAGGAACGAGGTTACTTATAATTCTTATTTTTTATTTTTTATGTTGCTTCTTTTGTGTACTTACTGTGCAAATATTTCGACACAAATGTATTTTTGTTATGAAATAAATAACTTGAACTTGAACTTGAACATGAAGCTATACATAACCAGTATAAGCTGACTTCTGATTGTACGAAAAACCTATACAATGCGAGGTCAGCTAAAACTGGAAATGTATAGCTTCATGTGTAGCCGTGTGTACAAAGGGCTTTAGTGGGCAAAAACAAAATTTAAAAGGAGTTTTAAAGCATTTTATAACACTACATATTATAAAACAAAGATCCCCGTAGCTCTTCAACTACCTGTGCTCTAGAAGCTCTGGAACTACCTGTCGGATTTAATTAATTATTTTTGAATTTGATAGCCCAATTCTTGATTCTTGGGGTATTTAACGACGCGGTGGGTAGGTTGCCGAAATATCAGGTGGACGAAGTCGCGGGCAGACGGTAGTCTATTATAACCTAGAGTTTGTCTTCTGATCTAAATGACATCGTAAAAAGTATACACTCACCTTTTTGACCTGCATCAAAACATTGACAGTACTAGATTTTCCGACATTAGGATAACCAATCATACCGACTGTAAACCTAGGAGGATTCTTAAGCCTATCTACATGTTGTTTCTTCAAAACGTCCAGTAGTTTGTCTCTGTTAAATATTTCATGTGAATTCTGTACTTTAGCCTCATTTTCAACTGTATCTTGTAAATTCTGTTCTTGATTCTCATTATTTTCTGTTGTAGGTTCCTTATTTTTAGTACTTTCTGTAGCAGGATAGTCTTCAATAGGCTTACCTATTCTTAAACTTTCAAGAACCTTGTCAAGTACTTCCTGAATCCTATCTATTTTATCAGCAGTATTGCAGACAGCGTTATCAAGATCTCCTAATTGCTTTTTAAACAATTCTATGTCTTCTTCCGCACATATTAAGGCATCTTTTTCATCTTCTTCATAGTCTGATTCTTCGTGTTCATTGTCATTGTCAGATATTGCCGAGTCTGTTTCTGAGTCTATGTCGTCATTGATAGGTTCATTTTCGTCTTCTTCCGGTATTTTACTTTCATTTGTTTCTTTAGCTGCTGAGAAGAATATTATGGAAACATTCTGGAACAATGAAATTTTTTTTATTTCCACCCGCGCTTTTGAACATATTTGATGAAAAAGTGCATCGCGAATACAATCCGGCAATGAATACATAGGTATCGGGTGTGAAAAGAAGCTTAACGAAGCTGAGAGTCATGCACCCTGTCATTGTGATATTTTTTGTTATACTAGACCACACACTTCACATTTTTACAGCCCGTATTGCGTGTTTTGGGGTGGCACAGTTTGTTTAAACCCTCAAATCTCTGGAACCACCAGTCGGATTTGAAAACATATTTTTGTATTTTATAGCCAATTCATGAGGAAGGCTATAGGCTATTTAACATGACGCTAGAACCCTAAGGGGCCGGGCAAAAAGAAAAAAAAGCAGAAAGTACAATACGCGTAAACCAAGTAAAAGCGCAGGCAGGTGATGTGACGGCGTGGGTCAGGGACCAAGAACTTTCACACGGATGAAGTCGCGGTCAGAAGCTAGTGATTTTATATGCCGGTATCTGGCGACTACCGCACCACCTCTGACAGGTTGCTTTGTTATAAAGACCACTACTAATTCAAACTTACCTCTTTAGTAAAATACTCAGCCCAACATTTCCTTTCATATTCATTCGTTAAATCTGCCTTGTTCAACAATAGTATACATTTGCAGTTCTGTTCCTGAGCATATTTCTCTAAGTCAGCACATCTGTAATTACACATTATTTTTTTATTTGTACATACTTTATTGTACACAACAAACAAAATTGATCGAACACTAAAAATATACAATATCAACCCTTAGAGCGATGCCACACGGGCGTTGCCAATGCGTTGCGTCGTCGCAGCGTAGTGATTTCGACGCAGTGGGTGCAAAGGATGTTTTAGGACGTCAGGGTGGGAGGTTGAGCATGTTTTGCGACATAACTCCACATCCACGCCCTACTGACGTTACATCGAGGTAGTCCCACTTTACCAGGTTGCTCTTCCCACTTGTGTCTAAAGACGGTTCAGGGACTTCCAACCCTTATTATGTAAAGCCTACCCTACCTAATTTCAATTTTTTTTTTGTCAGACTGAGTTAAAAAACTACACAAAACATTTAGGAAATTGTAAAATACTATCTTGCTTCCTAAATAAGACCTAAATAGTAATGCTACAAACTTATACTCCATTCAGAATAGGATTAGACATTTAAACAAACCTTTTTTACAGTCCATTCAACTGATTTTGACTTCTATTGCGTTGGTGGCAAAACAAATGGCAGCTGCAGTAAATAGTTGGTATTGTAACCACTTTTTTTCTTTTAATTCCATCTTTATGCCTACGGAATAGAAGTTAAAATCGGTTGAAGGGATTGTAAAAAAGGTTTGTTTAAATGTCTAATCTTATTCCGAATGGAGTATGGAATGAACCAAATACATTACCTGAACAGTAAAGGATTCCTGGCATCCAACAGGATCAGTACAATATCAGACTTCTCCAGGGTTCTCCACAACTGTTTCCAGAGTTCCAGGTTCCTTTCATACGGAGTCACAGCAGCCCCAAGCTTGGCTTGTAGATCGTTCAAGTGACGCCGCCATTCTAAGAAAGCTTCACGTTCGCGAGTTATCTGGTCTTCGGCTGATATACCAGGCTGCCATGCTGGTCTGGAATAAATAGTAATCGGATTTGTTATTCTAAATTCCCTCTTTGTCTTAGCATGTTGATGGCAAAAATAGCACAAGAAAACTAAATATGTTTTTAAAATTTGTTTGGCCCAAAATTCAGCAATTCGGATACCATTCGCTGGTGCAGTCTTTAGGTCCTCACGTGTGCAGGCGACAGGGCATTCTAAATGCCTATAAAATAGTTTTGAACGCTCTGCCCTGTCAACACACCAAATTGTTTTTTTTTTAGTACTAACTACATCAACTTCCTTTCAATTTTTTAATACCTTCCTTTAAACATAAAAGATAAGAACTGAAAACATGAAATCTTTAAAACTTTAAATCAAAGCTTTAAAACTAAATAAACTCCTTTTTTAACTCGGGTACTAAAAAAGAACACAATCTTTTTGTGTCTGGGATTTAAATGGAGGTTTTAAAACTACCCTTAAACCTATTAAAAAAATAAACAAAAACTCACCTCCTTGGTACTGTCAGTGGCTCATCAAAGTTAGGTTGTGAAGTAACCATTTCCACCTCATAAGGCACAGACTTCACATATTGATAGTTCATTTTCTCTGCAGTAAACTCTCTCTGAGCCAACTCTGCAGTAGAGAGAAACTCTTGCAGGGACGACTCTGCAGTAACTGACTGCAGGTTGAGACGACCCCAGTCATAGCCATCATTGACTTCTGTTGTGTGTAACTAGAAGGAAGGGTTTTTAATTAAGGCTGAGAACAATGTAGAAGTAAGAGGAAACACATGTGAATAAAAGAATGATGAATATGTTGATGGATTGTGTGAGGAATGATATGAAAGGGAAAGGGATTGAATGATAGTGTGACTGTTGACAACAGTGAATGGAAGAAGCAAATGTGTAGCGCCAAACCCCATCATTCCAAGTACCACGGGGCAAGGGCAGGAAGGTGATGACAATGTAGAAGTAACTGTTATAGTTTAAACTGGCAATAGTGTCCATTATGATTAAAGGATTGGCGATCTGACATACTATCAAATGCTTAGAAGACTGTACAGATATTGTACAATTTTAAGACAAAAAGTAAAGCGAGATGGCTGGCCCATCTCGCTTTACTTAAAATTGACTTAGCATTATTGTATTCATTCTGGCAAACATACACCAGGGTAGTGTAATACTATTACCCCCCTGAAGGGGATTGAAATGGCTGTTTTAATTGATGAATTGGAAAACAAGGCAAAATTACTTAAGAAGTTCTTCTTAGAATTTAGTGTAAACAGTGATTTTAAGGGTGGGTAGATTACCATTATTTTGGTTTAAAACTATTACTTTAGATAGGAGAAAGTTCTTAGTACCCATTTTGAATACTGCAACACGTTGTACAACTTTTTCAGCAAAGTTATCTAGATTTGAGATGTTTTTATTATTGCTAATCAAGGTTATCTAAATTATATATTTTTTTGTATGATTGGCATGTAAAATTAGACTTGGAGCTACGTGCATTTAGTTATAGAAAGTATGTAACCTTTGTATAAAACAAATTACTACGCCTAGACGTTTATTTGAGATAAAAACATTACAAAAACAAATACTAACCATGGTGTTGTCCTCGACATGTTTTCGGTGACGATTCTTCGCAAATCTGTCCTTGATGAGGGCACGCCCTAAAGATTCTTTATTTTTCTTCCCCATTTTATTGAATTGTATGCAGTATTACGTTGAATTTATATAAATAATCGGCATTAGAATTTGGGAGAGCAAACGTGCCGCACCGCACTACGTACGATTGAATTTGAAATGTCAAAGTGACAGATAAAAGAATTTTGCAATCACAAACACATGTGTTCCGTAGTGATGGCATGTGTTTTGGTTTGGAAGCGTTAAGGTAAAAATATAGACTTTTATCAATTTCAAATGACATGATAAATAATTTTGAAAAATCGGCGAGCAATAACATTACAAAATCATGCAATTTTATTCATTTTTAAGATGTTCGCTTTGAAAAAAACACTTTTGGCAAAAAAGAATAGGAAATTGTGATGGCCACTTCTATGGCGCCACCATCGGGATCAGTGTTGACAACATTATTATACCTACCTAGGTTGGCAACCGGAATACTATCAAATTGTCAAACTATCACCAAGAAGATAGAAAGCAGCGCGCCGTAGAAAATACTACGACAACAATGCTCTCCGGCCGAACCCGTCAAAGACAGAGTCATGCGCATTCCATCTCCGCAACAGACACTCAAATCGGGCCCGTAACATCACGTAGCGAGGCACTAAGTTTGAACATTGCTCAAACCCGAAATACATATGAGTAACGTTAGATAGCGCTCTAACGTATAAGTCACACTGCTACAAAACCAAGCAGAAGGTCGGGACACGCAATAATCTCTTACGTCGCCTAATTTCCACTAACCAGCACCCGATGTCCTTCACACAACTGGCATGTCCTTGTGCTTCTCTACTGGCGAATTTGCGTGTCCAGTGTGGCACCGCACCGGTCCACTCACGCCAAGCAGTTGGAATGCCACTGCCCTGAATGAAATTACGTGTCGGATAATATCAGAACCGACTCCACTAAATAAGCGGCAGGCGCTGTCACATGCGCGCTGGAAAAAAAGAACCAGGAATCCGATTTGCGACATCCCCTCTAGGACTACACAACGACCCCGGGTAGGCTTAAAAGTCGCAAGAGCTTCCTACGGTCCACGCAGGCCACTCAGGATAATCCAACCAATGAGAGAAGCAAATTGTGGGAAGAAAAGCATCCACCACCTACCACCTCCCGACTTCGTTAAACCCCAGGAACATTTGCCTCTTGGCCGTGATCTGCAGTGGCCTTTAAGGAAAGCTCTCAATCGATTGCATACCCGCGCTGCAAACACAATTTGTTGAAATGGGGGATTGGTGACCCATCCAATACCCAGTGCGAGTGCTGTGCCTCTAATCAGACCATGCCCCACTTGCTGGAGTGCCCTAGCCCTAAGTGCCCCCATTCACCTGCACTTTGGATGACTTGATGAATGCCACTGATGATGCCGCAATTAACGTCGCCACCTAATGGGCTCAAACAATATAAAATATCGAAGAAGAGTACCATGGACACGAAAAAAAGAAGTGAATAAATGAAACTCACTGATTTAATGAAACGCTATATAAAAACAACACAAATAACTTATTTATTTGTGTTGTTTTTATATAGCGTTGACAACGTACGGCATTTTATACAAACGTTTAAGTCCTTGTTTTTCGAAATGCATGAACAGATTTTAATGAAACTTCCTACGCTTAAGCAGGACTTAAAGATCTAAAAATTTAATTGAGAACATTTTTGAAAAATAGTGTTGCAGCTAAATTAGGTCAATTTTAAATTTTCCATAGAAACAGAGATTTCCCACTATCTTTTTTTAAATAAGACATTTCGAAAATGTTCTTAACTAACTTTTTAGACCTATGTATACTGCTTATGCTTATGAAGTTTCATTAAAATCGGTTCATGCATTTCGAAAAACAAGGACTTGAAAGTTTGTATGAAATGCCGTACCTACGTTGTAAACGCTCTTAACTAAATTATATTTACGCTTACGAAACTAACTACCTACAAGTATTTATTCTAGTTTAGACATACGGGTGTTCATGGAGTGTTCATGTAAGAAGTAAGTATAGGCCAAGTTTGACAAGACGGGCTTATTAGTTCGTAATACCTAGCAAACTTGACAATGGAATATGGATGAGTATGATACACTAACGCAATAATGTTTCTTTAATTTTCATTTACTAGCTAACACTAAAATAACAAAATTATATCCTAAAGTCACTAAAACTATTTACAAACTAAAATAATTATAGTGTCGAAAAATTCATCCACCGCATCGCTGTCGAATGGAGTAATGTACCCAAGACACTGGCGGCATTGCCAATGCCACGCAATTTATTTTGGAAAATAATATACTAGGGAAACGTGAAGTCGGTAGGTAATAAAATTCTAACGAACGAATTATTTTAACGTTCCGCTTTACGTAAATGTTGTTACAGAGTTCAGGAATTGGCTCTTTATGATAAGTATTGGTTCTTTCATGACTTTTTGTTGAAACCTTACTAGTATTTACAAATAGTGTAACGGAACGTAAGTAAAAGCGAGCGATACTTCGATTTTCTGGGAAGGTTACAAATAATAATCTGTTTTATTGGAAAATCGGGTTAAATAATGTAGATATACAACGAAATTGACACAGACATTAATTGAATAAGTAAAGTAGTTACGTGTGTGTTTATAAAAATGATGTCAGATTATTTTGAGCATTATCACAGATGTGAGACACTTGCTGAATTTAATTTTTACTTTGGTGATGATACTGAAGAGGAAATTGATGATGACGACAATTACATTTACTGTTACTGCAGCAGAGTCTTCATAAAGTAAGTTTTCGTATAAAGTTTAATTGAAAAATTCAATTTTTATAGGTTTTTATTATTTGTTATGAAAATGGAAGGAGACTGCCTGTAACAAAATGTAGTCCTCCGAATTGAATCTTCCTATACTAGGCCTTAGCTGGATCGCCTCCGAGGCTTTGGCCTAGCTTGCTTATCAATGTAATGCATGAATCTTTCATGCATCATGCATTAACATCTTAATGAATTGATATCTATATTAACACAGCAATGCTTTGCCTTTTTGTCAAGAAGATGACACTCTGACCAAGTTACCGTGAAGGGTCATCCTGTAACTGTCCTATTGTTAAGCAAAGGCACCACCTTCATCATCTACTTGAGATAGAACAAACATTTTAATTACAAATACCCGTGCCATGCATTCATGCATGCTTTTTTCCATATTTTCTCACTTTTGGTGATTACAAACACTAACAAGTCATGATTTCTTTGTAATCTTATCTTTACAGTACATTAGCAATGCCCTATAGTTCTTGCTATAAAATTAAAGGTTGCAGGATCAAAATCCAAGGGTAGCAATTATTATTTATCGTCAGGTTTTGAAATTGCAACCATATAGTCTAATCATACTATCATCATCATGACACAGTGTTATTTAATTGCCTGTGGCATACCATATTTCAAGCAACAATAAAAGTTGCAGTCATTTGTTACTGCAACTTGTTGCCACAGGCAAGAAAGTTGCATAATATAAATTAAGCAAAATCAAAAATCATTTCTTCAAATTAGGCTGAGAATCTGACTTTTCGAACGTCAAAATGACTAAAGACAGTCTGCCAAAACCCCGGCCCTTCACCACTTCCTAGTGCTTTCGCTGGGAAGAAGTGGTGCTACAAACTTCCCAGCAGCACAGCTGTCTGTTCAGTTAGAAAATACTTGATTGCATTCAATACTAGGGCTTTAGTGTACTTATATTTATTCTTGGTTTACTATAGGGATGGGGTCAAAACTTACTATGTGGACAAGGAGTATGCCAGTGAGAGTGATGTGGAAGTCCTTCGTGACTCTCAATCTCAGGATTTGGAAGACCACTCTCATGTTCACTTCTCTTTAGATACTTCTTATAAAAACAAATGTGAGGTTAGTAGAATTTTCTTTATTGTTATGATATTCTTGAGGAATGAGCAGAATTAGTTTAAAATAGTGTTCACAAACAAGCAATATGGGATTATCCAGTACATGTATCAACTTTCACTACACTATACTCCATTTGGAATAACATTAGATGTTTAAATAAACCTTTTTTACAGTCCGTTCAATTGATTTTGACTTCTATACCGTAGGCATTTAAGTATGGCATTAAAAGCAAAAAAGTGGTTACAATACCAACTGTTTACTGCAGCTGCCTTTTGTCATGACACCAACACAATAGAATTCAAAATTGGTTGAAGGGATAGTAAAAAAGGTTTATTTAAATGTCTAATCTTATTTATTTATTTTATTTATTAATAACCAACTTACATTAACGGTTTGCACCACACATACAAGTTATTAGTCAATATTAGTAACTAGCTGCGCCCCGCGGTTTCACCCGCATAAGTTTCGATCCCGTGGGAATATCGGGATAAAAAGTATCCTATGTGTTATTCCTGGTTATAAACTATCTGTGTGCCAAATTTCATCCAAATCCGTTCAGTACTTTTGGCGTGAAAGAGTAACAAACATCCATACATCCATACAAACTTTCGCATTTATAATATTAGTAGGATTATAGTTACACATGTCATACAATCATAAAAATTATAAAAATGAAGTTATCATAAAAATGGACAAATTTTGATGAAATTAAATAAAATGAAACAAAAATTTGTAAAAATTAGATAAAATAAGATAAAAATTAGACAAAATAAGACAGAATTAGGTTAAATATAAATAGAATTATTAATAACAAGAAACTGTTTTATTTAATTAAACTACTCTTAGGAAATTGTACTGGGAGTGGCAATGGACTCCAGGTATTGAGTAGCAGTGTGCAGGAATTCCAGTTCAGTACTTGCGAAGACATCTGAGGACTCATCATATAACAGAATGTTATGTGAAATGGAGTATACTAACTTACTATGATCTTCTAATAAAATAATGTTGTTAAGTCAAAATAAATACATTGGGTCTGTCTATGTTAAATAGATACCTACAGTTATTTAATTTAATTCCCCAGAGAGATGAAGGTGCAAGCTGCTACTGCAGTGCATCCCACACTGACAACTGTTGCTCCACTGATGAACATGATGCGGTCCACACCCATGGGACAGTCTCCCATGCCTTACAACCCAGCGACAGTGGGGCTGACCTCACATACCAAGACTACCACTCAGACACACATGATAAACTTGAACGAATGGACCAAGACTTCCCAGATGCAATCGAAAACTACATGACCGAAGAAACCTGGGACAAGTTTTGGGCTATTCATGGAGAAAGGCTCATTTGGGCTTCCTGGATCAAAAAGTACAGTGACTACATCAATCCAGCCTACCTAGACGATAGTAATGGCTTAAATATGGATGAAAACCACATACCGAAACAGCATTCCGTAGATCAGATTTATAAGAAACAGATAGATGCTAGTCCTAAGGCAGATGAGGAAATCAGGGAAAGGAAATTCTCATACGATTCCAAAGTAAATCCTTATAAGAAACGCAACACTATTCAGAATCAAGTAGAGAAAGTTGATAGGAATAATGAGATAAATAGAGAAGAGGCTTGGTTACCAATAGCTAGGAGACGGTCTTGTTCAGAACATGATAGAATATTAAGTCCGAGAACTGTAGCTGGGACGGACTCTATGACTAATGTGACCAAACTCACACTATCTAGCTATGACATCAGTTCTAGTCATGTTACATCAGAATCAACGCCAACAGATACTGATTACAGTGTATCATCATCATCATCAGATGACCCATCAAATGATCGGACAAGAATAGTCAATATAGACGATAAGCTTGAAAACACAGAAATACCATCAGAAGAGGTTGATTCAGAACAATACTGGCAGTTTCTATGGAAGAAACACTTTGGTGAACAGTATGCATTACACTTCGCAAACTTTACTGACCACCATAACATACCAGAGAAAGAAGTTCCTGAAATACAAATTGAAGTGGTCCCAGTGCCAGTTGTAGTCCCAGAGCCAATCAGAATTGAAGAAAAACCTTTGGACATTGAATGCGAAAACAGCGAAGGAAATTCTCAAGAAACGCCAACAGTTATTGAAATCCAGAATCAGGTTAATCAGATCACATTAGAAGACCACGGTAAAGTCAAGAAGAAAAATAAGAAAAATACTTCGAAGTATATATCTTCTGTTGGAGTACTGTTGCAGAATTTGTTGAAAGAAGAACAGGCAAAAAAAGGACATGAGCCAGTTGGTGCAGGAGATAAACACAGTACTAATAAGACGGACAACCCGCAAAAACCTGATATAGATGTGGTTGACAGTACAACCGATTCAAGCAGTACACATCCTGTTAATAATAATAATTTAAATTCAAATAGCTGTGATGGTGATGATGAACCACCTGAAGAAACGCCTGTGATGTTGAAAAGAAGGTAATACCATTTTATTCTTGATGAAAATAAATGTCTATGGTTTGAGTATTCAAAATTGCAAGTAATTAACCATTTAAGTTGGTTTTATTATTGTTCTGGTACGTAGTCTCCGCCTTCTGCATTAAGCTGCCGTTTTTAGGTGGTCTGTCCATCTAGCTGGTGCAACTTGGGAAGGGCCTATGTTCAGCAGTGGACGTGGAGTGCAAGTTTGAATGGATTGATTGAAATTTGACAGTCACTCAGTCAGGGCTTTATATGAGAAGTATTTCACAGTACAGCACACTGCACAAATAACTTGATTGTTAAATTGTGTTAGTGCATGTGTGTCAGAATGTTGCAACTTGCAAAGATCGTGAGAAAATTTTAATTTCGCGGGCTACCATAGAGCATTCACCATAAAATCGACTATATTGTCTATGCCAAGGAGTATGTGTGTCGGAATGCTGCAAATTGCAAAAATAGTAAGAATATTTTAATTTCGCGGCCTACCATAGAGCATCACCATAAAGACCACTATATTGTCTAATTGTCTATGCCAAGGATTTCCCGTCATCTATAATACGACAAAATTAAAAAAAACCTTTGTTATTCAGTTTACTTGTTCTATTGGTGTATCATTCAATTTAGCAGGACTTTAGAGGCATTGCGCAACAAGCAACAAGCCAATATGCATTTATAGGAGCATTCTGTTTGTGCGTCTGCGTAGAGTGCGTAGAACCTTCAACCTGTTCACTTTAAAAAGATTTTAGTCAGTACTGTGTCTGTGTATTTGTTTCTCGATTTTATTCTTTCAAAATGCCTAAAACTAGAACAAGAAAACCCAGGACCAGACGCCCGCGCAACTGTAATAAAAATAAATCAAACATAGCATCTTGGTATAAAAAGTGTAAAATATGTAGTGAACTTGTTGTCGGCCCAAATTCCACGGCTATGTGGTTACATTTCAATAAATCTCATCCTGAATTGAACAGGAGTCTTGTAGTACCACAGGCACAGGTACCAATTCGCGATTCACATGCATCTACATCGTCAGGAAATGTAGGTCGAAAGCCACAACGGAGAAACGTTCCAAGAAAACCTCGAAAGAATTTACGACAGCCGAAGCGTAAATTATAGTATGTATTTAAGCATAAATTAGCCTATTATATCATAAATGAAATAAACAACAGATACCTGTTTACTTCTTTATCTTCAAATCGTACTTTTTATTTGTTGAATACTATGGTTTTTAATATTTAATATTTTTTTATATTATATTTTTTTATTTTCCGTCGCCTCTCGTACCTACTCAAAATGGACGATCGGGTCAACTTTAGGATCATTGTTCTTCTTAGAATTATAATATAATAGAAACCAAGAAAATTGCCAACCAGAAAATAGCCAATTGTTTGATGACTTTGTCTGTTGAACAAGTTTAAATATCAAATCAAATCAAAAGTCTTTTATTCAAATTAGGCTGAGAATCAGCACTTTTTGAACGTCAAAATTACAAAAGACAGTCCCCCAAAAACGCCCGCCCTTCACCACTTCCTAGTGCTATCGCTGGGAAGAAGAAGTGGCGCAACAAACTCCCCAGCAGCACAGCTGTCTGTTCGATTTTAAAAAATACTTGATTGTATACAATACTAGGTGCTTATGTTCGGTAATTAACATTACAAAACCAGAACATAAAATTTAATTATTTGCCATAATATGTCAGCTAGCCACGCCAATATACCAACAAATATAATAAAAACTATACGTACTCAAGCTAAAAAATAATTAATTAAAATGTAAATAAAAAAACTTACTACCCAAATAAAAGCCTCCAGGCATAAAGGGCGTGACAGCTTAGACATTTATGCATTGCTGGGTTCTAAGACCTGGCAGTAAGCTAATTCTGGAGAAGGAACATAAACATTGTCTTGCGTTAAACTAGGGTGACCAACTATTCTTATCGTCTAAGTAGTCGTTGGTGGAATAGTATGCCTTTGAACAAAGGTTGGATTTTAGTTGAGCTTTAAACACATTAAAAGGCAAGTCTAGAAAAGAAGAGGGTATCTTGTTATAAAAGGTTATACCAAGCCCAACAAATGAGTTATGAACCTTATGAAGCCGGTGAAAGGGGGCATGTAGTTTGTCCTAGATAGTTGGTGGTGACATCAATATGCACTTAGCCCCGATATCAAGGTCGAGTCAAGTATAAAAACAGTGATTGTTAGCTTATTCATTACTTGCACCTGCAATAAAAAAATATTTTAGTTTTAGTTTATTTTTAGGCACTATCATTTTATGGGAAATTTGCTACTCTTGACTTAATGTACACCTTTTGTAAACGTTTTTATTAAATAAAATTATTAATCTTAAATAAAAAAATATCGAAACAAAAAGCCACAGTGTCTAGTTCCTACGATACAAAGGGAAAAGGACAAAACAGATCCGCCTTGGAGCTGTTTAGGTTGCCACTAATATTTAACAAACTTATCAAACCTCAACCAATTTGTAATAGCCTGGTCACCAATCCAAAATAATCCCTTACAGCCACGAAATCGAAGAAGCAGACGAAGATATAGCACATACCAAGATCAAGAATACTTTCCAAATGATGGGCTTCTGCGTCCACCCTGAGAAGCTGCCGAAAGGAGAGCTGATTTACCGGAAGCGTCCAGCCAGGCTACGTCCGCCAAGGTTCAGGAAAAACTTGAATAGCAGGAAGACTTACTTCGATGATGATGGGAACCCGTATACTTTGGATCAGGTGAGCTAATTTGATACCATCTGACCAAGTTTGCTTTGTTTTGAGTTGGTTTGTTTTTTACAAACAAACTCAAACATAACCAAACGAACTCAGAGTAGTCAGATAGACAACGCTCATCTCTACTAGCTTATTTTTTTTATAATATGACGTGTATAAGTGATTTCGTTATCCTCTATACGGAATAAACAGTTTCATTTCATTTTAAGTTTGTGTACAGACGCCTGCACATCAAGCTACTACAATCTGTCAAATTTCTTTAATAGATTTTCAACTTTACTACTGAAGAATTAAGGTTCAAAGTTGATTGGGAAAATTTGACAGTTTCGGGTAGCTTGACCTGCTGGCGTCTGTACCTTGTTGCAACCAATACAAGATGTGGTTTTGCATCCTCGTCAAATTTTATTTCAGGAGGCTGTTATGAAAGACATAAATAATCAAATAAAATTACGAACCCTGGTAAATAATTAATACATACTTGTTTTTTTAGTTATTTAAGTTTGACAGTATTTCAGAATACACCACTTTCAAAGAACAGAATCGCGCTATGGTATCGTGTAAGCGGCCGCGTTTTTATGTGTGTGTAAAAGGGCAGTTACAGTTTGGTCTCACACAGGCCGCGTTTTAAAATGCGTGTCCCACACATGCCGATTTCCGAAAATTAGAAGAAAAAAAAACCTACTTATTTTATTATTGATTCATATCGAGAATCAGTTTCATAGTTACCTCCTTGAATTTGACGAGGATGCAAAACGACACCTTTAATACACTTAATCCATCTAATATTTTACCCAACCCAGTCTAAAGATTCTCAAGACGAAAGAGAAATGCAGACAGACGATGATTGCACGGAAGTGAAGTCAGACACGGATCGGGCCCAGTATACGCCCTCGGGCACTCCACGAACACATCACGTTATGTCCCAAGACACGAGTTTGGAGGACGATGGCAGTAAGTTGGCTGAAGCGGCGTCGGTTCCTTTGCCTTGCGATGGGGAGGACTCCAATGATGATGAGAATAAGGAGGTGAAAGTTGAGGACTTGGGTGATACTGCAGGTATAGTTGTGTTAGCAAAAAACGTTTTTTTTTTCAGTTGAAATATCTAAGTGTTTAAAAGTTTCAAATCGATAATGTAACATTAGCAGACTATCAATTAGCTTACCATTACAGCCGCGCGGTATGTAAACACGCGATAGGGCTGCTCACCTACAGTATTTTAATTTCATCAACCTACATGAGTTTCTAGTTTTGTGATAATAAATATTATCTATTGAGAAACCCTGGCACCTAGCTGGTAAATTGCTTGAACAGCTCGAAGCCGCTGATATACAAAATATATTTTGTATATCAGCGGCTTTGCCCCACAGGAGACTACCATAGGACATAACGCTATGAAAATAAAATATGGTAAAAACAAAAAAAAAGTAAAATATGGCCTTGAAAATTATATCATAACAACTATTGTAAACCCATTTTTCCAAAAAATAAAATAAAATTCTATTCAAAAACTATACTATGATATGTTATGAAGATAGAATACTGTACAGATCACATTACTGTGAAAAATCTCTACTTAAATTAGCTAATTAATATTGCTTCCATGTAACTCACAGTTCAATTATCTTATTCATCTATTTTTCTATGACGTTAATTAGCGCCCTAATGAAATGAACCCTTTTGTAAAATGAACCTCCAATATTAAATACCACTCATTTTACAAAAAGTAAATGTAATGTAACCACTTAAACAGACTAGTCCATGTAAAGTTTCTTTTTTTCTATTATTTTGCTGTTAATTTACATCCAATTTAGTATATTAGGAACCTTGCCGAATTAGTTTCAAAATGCGTACATACAACAACTTTTACCCTAATTTTTGGGCTGCAGTGACTCAACAAGTGGAATCGACGAAGCGTAGAAAGAGACCCAAAAGGTATTCTAAGTTCGAAGACGACTTCGATCCGTCGGGCATGCCGATTGAGCTCAGAGATGACCCGAAAATGTATAAGTACTGGAAGAAGAGGCACTCGCTGTTTCACAGGTCAGTTATTGAAGATTTGTTTTCTTATTTTTTGGAATGAATATTACCTTTAGCACTTCTTTGCGTATCAACCTAATTCGTATGCCTGTCTCTTGGCTTGCAAAAATGTGTTCTTTATTATTTTTTTGCTAGTTTTAGCTTATGTAAACTCCTTTGTAAAGCTCAGTTTACACAAGATTTGCATATTTTACTTAGGTTGCTAACAGGCTAACACTATTTATGATTTATTTATGATACCTTCTATAACGAACAGATTCGACGAGGGCATAAAGCTGGACCGCGAAAGCTGGTTCAGCGTGACGCCAGAGAACGTGGCGTGGCACATCGCTAACAAGTACGTGTATGACGTGGTGTTGGACGCTTTCTGCGGCGCCGGCGGGAACACTATACAGTTTGCACATACCAGCAAGAAAGGTAAGGACCACTGTTGGACATAAAGTAGGTAGTAAGGTGAAGCATCGTATAGAATAATTTCTTCTATTCATGTGTCCTAAAACTAAAGCGATAGGCAACTGTCTAGCTAATCTATTGTTTTATTTTGTCCAACAGTAATAGCAATAGACATCGATCCTCAAAAGATATCGATGGCGAAACACAACGCGACAGTGTACGGCGTCGCCGATCGCATCGAGTTCATTGTGGGAGACTTCTTCGAGTTAGCACCCACGTTGAAGGCTGATATGGTGTTCCTTAGTCCACCGTGGGGCGGACCTAGTTATGCTGATGTGAGTAGAATCTATTGTAAAAATGTATAAGATAATATTGGTCTTTATTATTACTAGCCGACCCGACAGACGTCCTGTCCAAAAAAATGTTCATACTTACAGAAATTACTAACGAAATCTCGTTTTTTTTTTTAAATTTCCTATTGACACAAATAACGAATTTTCATTCATACAACCTTTCATCCCTTATGGGACGAATTTTCAGTTTTTTTTTGTTCAGAATGTCTTGCTTCCAGACCACCCAGTGGTTTTGGCAGCGCGATGTCTGTCAGTGAACGTATGAATTTAAGATTTTTATTCTTACATGTTTGTTCTACAGAATCACGAGTACGACTTAGAAACGATGTTGGAACCTAAGCCAGCCTCTGAACTGATGGCGGTGGCGAGAACAATATCGCCGACCATCGCGTTCTACCTTCCGAGGAACTCAAGGCCAGAACAGGTGAGAAACAGTTCTCCTTTACGTCTGTAAAAGCTGATTTTTCAAAACTCTGATGTAGAATTTTTGTTTCACGAAGTGACGCGTTCACACGTGCGTTACTTAGTGTACAAATACGCTGTGTATGTATGTATGTGTGTTATGTGCTGACGCTACTCGTCTTCATGCACGCATTTATAGCGTGTTTGTACACTCCTCGCGACAACGCAGTAGTTATGTTCAAAATCAAATGTCCGTGTTCCACTGACGAATTTAAGACTCAAGTCCTGCCTGCAAATTTCCCTTGTAAAAATGTGCATGTTCGTCCTTTATAGTCGTTTCTATACCTCCTTTATTAGTGTGGTATGAGGGACAGGGTGGAAAGTTCCCCAAAGAGGTGGCACGCAGTGTGCGCGCCCTAATGGAAGGTCGTGGGATCGGCCGCACTTGGTGGTGGGGCCCGCTAGGCATAACGGGCTGATACCAGTCGGGGGTGCGGCGAATGTACAAGTATCTCCCGGGCCCCCGACTCATGGTACTGGAAGGAACCGTGGGGTTTTAATCGGTAGCAGTCCGATCTAACCCTCCGTTCTTCCCAGACGGAGGGTATTATGAGGATTTCCACACGATAAAAAAAAATGGTGGAAAGTTCCTCAATCCTCATCTTCCCTCATCCTCCTCATCATCGACCAAACGAGTAGGCCAACAATTGTTGGTGTCGGGATGTTGTATCTATAACTCTGCTTGCGCCATGGAGGATTTGTGTGACGTCAGATTATTGAGACATAGTTCGAATGTAGCACAAATTAATCTAACAAGTTCAGTACAAGACATTCTTTTGATATTGTTTCAGATAATATTACTAGCTAAACAAGTCGGCTGCACAGTGGAGATCGAACAAAGTTTTCTTGATAGAAGATTCGTCGCTATAACTGCATATTTCTACTAAGTATATCGTTGATACATCTGAATGTGACAAATAAGTGTGTTCTATTCTAATAATATTGTGACTTTGTAACTATGGTTAGGGAGTACGGATTAGTTAATTAATGGAGATCAAACCCTCTCAATTTAAATGGTTCAAAATATGGATTTCTCCAGCATGTTTGGTTGGGGTTGGCCAATTGTGTTGCTAAGAAATTGGTAATCGTCAGGTACAATACGGCTGATCAATCATGGTCGGTCCGAACTTTGCGCAGAAGTGCTCAATAACATTTTTTAGGAACCAAACTGTGACCTCGTGTCACCATTTGGTTGCAAAAAGTTTGAGTGAGACAATGTACGCGAGAGTTCGGAGAGCCTATATTCGACCGGTCTTGATTCATCGCTGTCCTGTTCCCACATTAATACTCCATTTATTATCTTCTCTGTGTATAATACATTATGTATTATTATTACTTGCGCATACTTCATATACAAGCTAGTTCTACTCATACAATAACTATAGTACGTTCATCATCTCGTCTGTCTAGTTATATTCGTATAAAATAATATTGGTACCGGATAATTGTTACGTATAAAACAAAATATGTCTAGTTTAAGTGTAACCAGAGAACTTCACTTGTCATTACTATATTATGAAGAATCTAATGTTCTAATTCACCAACAAATCCCTAACAATATTGATACTTAATGTTTCTTTCAAACATCGTGAAGTACAGATGCCAGCCCAATAAGCTACTACAATCTGTCAAAAGTTTTATTTCGTTTTTTTTTTTACGTCTACCTACATGGCAAAAAAAATACTACACTCTTATCTCTCAAAATACAGTGCTATCTGGTGAATCCTGGGTGATACTTTTCTTTAATAGATTTTCAACTTTATCGCTAAAGCATTAGGTTCAAAGTTGATTGGGAAAATTTGACAGTTTCGGGTAGCTTGATGTGCTGGCGTCTGTAACTCTGTACCTAAAAATAATTAATTTCATGAAGGACGATAAAGGACTTGTTGGTGAAAATGGCCTTAAAATTTCGTTGAATGTTTTAATGTAATTGTATGGTTCTTAAATTGTAAGTACATTATAATGATACATTTCACATTACTTATATAATACACTTGTCATGGTTATCTAACTCCATACAGTGAGTCAACAGAAGCCTTTTAATAAATGAGAGGTACTCGCATCCCGAGTCACCATACTACAACTCGGGACATAACATTTTGACATGTCTCATTCTTAAATAAAAATTAAAACGCAGTCAGGGCTATGATATTTAATTTACAACAGTTACGACGAAACGTGATGACCTTGTGTAATTTCAAAGAGTGGGCTTGTGGATAAATTATAACATAATATCCGCACGGGTCGATCGAACGTTAAGCTACGCTTGCCAAGGTCGGTCCGTGGATGGGTGACCATCCATTACATATCGAGACCTCTCCGTGCCTCGGAAAGCACGTTAAGCCGTTGGTCCCGGCTGTCATTCGAAGATCTTTGACGGTCGTTACAGTCGTCAGAAGCCCGAATAATTCTGACAACCAGTCTTACCAAGGAGTATCGTGTTACCCAGGAACTTGGAGGTCAGATTGGCAGTCACTCCATGTAAAATACTGCTATTCGGCTGCATCTATTTAGACTGGAATCTGACCCCAACAAAGTTGGGACAAGGTTAGGCAGGTTGATTGTTTCAAAGGCAAGGCAGGAGTGAACTACTGTACTGTATGGAGTAGTTAATTAACATATTACATAGAAAGTATCGAACACATTATAATAAACGTGTTATGCGTGTATTCACAGTAACTGCACGTTGTGCTGTAAAGTCACGAGCAAAAGTATGTATACACTAGGCTTTATTCAAAAGCGATATACTCCTTTATTTTTTATTAAAATTGTATGTTGTTACGAACATAGCATTTTCGAACCCATAGGTCTATGTAATAATAATAATAATAATATCCCTGGACATTTCACACAGCACCACTTGTCCCAAGCTAAGCAACCTAATGCTTGTGTTATGGTAATGCGTCGTATTTCAACGTTGCATTCGATATTTCACGAAAAAAACGAAATTGAAAGTTGCTAAGTGTTGACATATTGGTGCTCGTGACTGTACGTAAGCAATTTCAACCTTTAGTGTAAGAGTAGAAAAACCTGTTAGTCTCTTTTTATTCAGAATCGAGTATTTTTATCATACTTTATGATAATGTTACTATGTGATCCTGTAAACATTCTTGTTTACTATTCTACAGCAATAAATTAAGTATATATAAGAAATCCGCTCAAAGATATACTTTTAAGATAATTTTTTTATTTGGCCCAACATTTTGAATCATACTCAAAACATTTATTACAATTAAAGTCGGTTAGTTCGTCAGAAAGTTGAAGTTACCCATTCCATTCCAAAATGTAGATCTCGAGAAGAACGGGCAAGAAAATCCAAGGACACTCGTCCTTGGATTTTCTTGCCCGTTCTTCTTTAAATCAAGATAATATAAAATCATATCATCATTTTAGGATGACTAGTCTCAACCGACGGCAATAATGTCGCTGGTCATAATGGCAGGTACTAAACGCAAAATGTTGCCCCATCACTAAGGGTCAGTTCACACCGAGACGCGACGCGACGCGACGCTGCGCGCACACTTTTAGGCCTCTGCCTCGAATCTTGCGGGCAGCGAGGCGGAGGCGGCGGCGGCGCGGGACCGGAGCGGGCAACGCAGACCCGTTCTCGAAACCAGCGGGCAGATCGCGCGGCACTATAGCGGCTTAGTGTTGTGTTCGTGGTTGTGTCGTCGAGATATTTGTTTTTATTCGCGAATTGAAGGTCTGAACAACGGCGACAACATCTTTTGATTGAAATTTATTCCTAAAGCTCGATTTATTGTGGGCAAAAGACTGCAATGCAGACGCGCGGGCGGCCACCGCTTGACTGGAGTGCACCGCTCGTTGCCCGCCCCCGCGACGCTGCCGCGCCGCTGTTTTCCAGGGCCGGTCCATTTGATTTTACGCATTAGATCCTGCCGCTCCCGCGCCGCTGCCGCCACCGCCCCGTTGCCCGCAAGATTCGAGGCAGAGGCCTAAAAGAGTGACTCAAAATATACTTTATTTTCTACACGAAAAGGTACACATTGCATTGTGCGAGTTCAGAATACGTAGCGCCGTGCAGCTCTCTCTTTTAAAGTGTGCGCGCAGCGTCTCGGTGTGAACTGACCCTAAGCCGCACTCATCGCGATAACGCGAATAGAGGTCAACAAAGGGTGAGATTTTGACAAGGGAGGCGGCTCACAAGCTTCGTGACGTCACATGTCTATGTCTAAAGTAATAATCCTAACAAAAACACCACCAGGAATTTCTATGAACACGTTCCGGTTCCATCATCACACACTGGACTTTATTACACCACTCTAGGCTATAAGTGCTTGTCAAGACAAATCAAACGAGACCAAACTCGACGGGATTATCCTGTTTAGTTAAGTTCCTTTCTTTGGTCTACTAAAACTTGCTTCAAAATAACCAGCTCTTATCTACATCATTTATTAATTTTGTATTGAGATAACTTCCACGTAGTGTTCACAATTTTTCAAAAAAGGTTTGAGATTTAGATGATGTGGGTCTATTTCAAAATTATGGTACTTCATGCTCTGTACTGCATTTTGGCACAACAATATTAACCTTTTAATGTATGACGGTATAAATGTTGTGATCTGTAAATATAATTTGTTAAATAATAAACAGAATATGATAATGTTGTGGTTTTATTTCAAGTTTGTTTGGTGTGTCGTCGTGGTGGTGGTGTCTATCGTTGATATTTTTGGAATGATTTGAGTTGGGCTGATTTGCGTTTTTTCAGCTCCAGTCATGTTTTCCCTTGTATTGTTTGGTCATGAGCACACTTATCGCACCCTATTCTTGTTGCAATTGGTATAGTAGCCTGCAAGTGTTTCACAACCTAACTGCTTAGTAGAAAGTGGATGAGACGGAACATAGAACATATTATACAAGGGGATAATTACTGGGATATTTTGTATGAATGATAGATAACACAAAAATATTTCAAAACCTTTATTAGGTTTTATAACCAGATACATGTGGAAATGTAATAATAAGTATATTTGTATGTACTATTATGTGGAGAACTCATCGAGGAACAGCTACTAAACTGCTCATACTCGACATTTATAATCACTCTACCCGGTAAACTACCGTGATTAGTAGGTTTAATACCGCGGTATTAAACCTACTAATCGCTTCCGCGGAAGCGATCACAGGCTTGTCCGAGGCACTCTAAATATCAATTTTCGAGCTGAGAAACTCCGCATGATGAGGCCTACACTCCTACCTACGCAGTTCCAAGCTGCTCTAGGATCCGAAAAGTTTCAATTGGAACATGATTGGACCTGTCCGAAACCACAGGCACTATCGACGAGAAAGCTGGGGGTCTACTCCGAAGTGTAAAGTGCGAATGTTCGGATCGGACCGACACATGGCCGAACCGAATATTATTGAAAAATGCGAAAAAAGTTCGGATCGGCTCAGTTGGGTGGTATTGATTCGGGACCATAGTCAATATTCGAAAGAGTGTAGAAGCGTACGATCGGGAACGACCGAACCAAATAGTAACTTCGTAGCAGGAAAGGGCCGAACATTCGGCCGATACTACTTCGGAGTAGACCCCCAGACGAGGTGGTCAAAGCACTACGTGACGTGTCCAGCAGACTTTTCCCGTCGCAGCGAAAAAGTAAGGTGTCCAAACTTCATAAAAGGTGGCAAATCCTTACTAAAGAACTATATAGAACCATCTCACTTCTGAGCCACGTATACAGTATACGTGTCTCAGAAGTGAGGTATACAACCCGTTCTCGAGAGTCGTCTAGCCAGGAGACTTGACGAGTTCCAGCCACTAGAACCAGCCGGTTTTCGAAAAGGCTTCAGCACCGTAGACCATAATGTTCGGCAAATTGTACAGAAGACCAATTGCTCACGTATAGCACAACGTGCTAGAGGATTTGGAGGCATGAGGAACAGGGTGTAAACTTCACTCATCCTCCATAGAAAAGGGAGGATCCTCCGACCAGACGGGTGTTGTGTCTGGCGGGCAATCTGACCTCGCAAGTTCCTGAGTGACACCGGGTGTGAAAAAATAAAATAACTTTTCGACTTTTAATTTAATTTATATTTAATGTCAAATTGCAATGATACTTTTGATTGCAATTACAATGATACAACAATAATAGCCTTCCGACCGATTTCGGTCACGGTGGCCAATCTCAACGGAGATTAGCCAGGTACGCAGGAGATATTATAGTGCACAAGTGTGTGCGTAAACACAGTGCACTCTCTGTTCATTTACTCTCATAGTCCGATGGGACAGCAATCCGACACGACCGGGGAGAGATCAGGCGCAGGACCAACGGCTTTACGTGCTTTCCGAGGCACGGGGGTATCACACCACCAACTTCCGACCCCACGCTCAGCAGTCGCGCTTGCTACCACGAGACCAACGGGGTAGTGAAACGTTGTATCAACGATATACTTCGTAGAAATATGCAGTTATAGCTACGAATCTTCTTTCAAGAAAGCTTTGTTCGATCTCCACTGAGCCGCCGACTTGTTTAGATAGGGATAGTATCTGAAACAATATCAAAATAATGTACCTATTGTACTGAACTTATTAGATTAATTTGTGCCACATGCGAACTATGTCTCAATAACCTGAAGTCACACAAATCCTCCACCTCCATGGCGCAAGCAGAGTTATAGATACAACATCCCGATATCAACAACCGTCGGCCCACCCGTCTGGTCGGAGGATCTTCCCTTTTCTATGGAGGATGAGGAACTTTCCACCCTGTCCCTCTTACCCACACTAATAAAGTAGGTATACATTATACTAACTATGTATAAAGGACGAACATGCAGATTTTTACAAGGGAAATTATACCGAATTGCGAATATAATAAAGATATAATATATAATATAGAATAGCAGGACTTGGGTTGTAGTTAGAATAAATTCAAATGTCACTTGAATTTCTAACTACAACCGTTTAGTTGATCTACACTTGACTCTAAAATCCTAACTCTTGAAAATTGGTACTTTAAAGCTTGATAAGTCACGAAAAATCGGTGAAGACCGTTTTTTGATTAAGTAAACCGTTCGTGATCGTGACTTATCAAGCTTCATTTATTCAACGATATCCCACACTACGGGAAGGATGTAAAGTGGTTTTTTTACCCTACCCTAAATAATTGTTTTTTTCGAAATTTTATTTTACCACTTTTTTAGCTTCATTAACGTGTGTAGGTACTCATGCCAAATTACAACATTCTAGTACCAATAGTTTTTGAGCTAAACCGCGGACAGACAGACGGACATGGCGAAACTATAAGGGTTGTTGACTACGGAACCCTAAAAATCAGCTTATAAAGACGTAAAGGAGAACTGTTTCTCACCTGTTCCAGCTTTGAGTTTCTCGGAAGGTAGAACGCGATGGTCGGCGATATTGTTCTCGCCACCGCCATCAGTTCAGAGGCTGGCTTAGGTTCCAACATCGTTTCTAAGTCGTACTCGTGATTCTGTAGAACAAACATGTAAGAATAAAAATCTTAAATTCATACGTTCACTGACAGACATCGCGCTGCGCTGAGCAAGATATTTTGACAAAAAAAATCTGAATATTCGTCCCATCGGGGATGAAAGGTTGTAGGTATGAATTTATGTCAAGTAAAAAATTAGGAAATAAAAAAAACCGAGATTTCGGACAAACAAGTAATTTCTGTATGAACAATTTTTTGGTCAGGACGTCTGTCGGGTCAGCTAGTATTTATTAATAGAGACCAATAGGTAGGTATTATCTTATTTTTTACAATGGATTCCACTCACATCAATATAACTAGGTCCGCCCCACGGGGGACTAAGGAACACCATATCAGCCTTCAACGTGGGTGCTAACTCGAAGAAGTCTCCCACAATGAACTCGATGCGATCGGCGACGCCGTACACTGTCGCGTTGTGTTTCGCCATCGATATCTTTTGAGGATCGATGTCTATTGCTATTACTGTTGGACAAAATAAACAATATATTAGCTTTAAGGGTAAATATTTATGTGTAATAAAATATAGGGTCTATGGACCAACCGCTTAACTGAGACGTTGCCTGAGGTAGCAGCGCGGTGCGGGAGGGGTGTGGTGACGTGATGCGAGAGCTCAGTGATTCGTCAACTTGTGACAACTATCAACCCTCCCGCACCGTGCAGCTACCTCAGGCAACGTACAGGGTCGGCTTATAGTTGGTTACAAGCGCGACTGCTGAATATGGGTAGAAGTGTTATTCCGTTTTATATTCCATTTCATAGTAATAATTAGGCTAATTAATAGGGATTTAAACATAAATGGAAATGTTATTCAATGTTACCTAAATGGCAAACAGGCGTGATGTTATTTTATAGAATACTATTAGCTTCTGCCCGCGGCTTCGCCGGGGAGGATGTTGGAAATTATCCCACAGGATCGTGCTACCGGGAAAAAAATTGCATATGTCCTTCCCCAGGATGCCATCTATCTCCTTGCTAAATTTGATCGAAATCCGTTCAGTGGTTTAGGCGTGAAAAGGTAACATACAGACAGTTACTTTTACGTTTAGGTGTAATATTAGTATGGAATAAGACAGTTGCCTAGGTATCGCTTTAGTTTTAGGACGCATGAATAGAAGAAATTATTCTATACGATGCTACGACCTACTTTAAGTCCAGCAGTGGTCCTTACCTTTCTTGCAGGTATGTGCGAACTGTATAGTGTTCCCGCCGGCGCCGCAGAAAGCGTCCAACACCACGTCATTCTCGTACTTGTTAGCGATGTGCCACGCCAGTTTCTCTGGCGTCACGCTGAACCAACTTTCACGGTCCAGCTTTATGCCCTCGTCGAATCTGTTGGTTATAGAAGGCATCATATAGTGTTAGCCTGTTAACAACATAAGTAAAATATAGGTACAAATCTGGTGTAGGTAAACTAAGCTTTACAAAGGAGTTAACATAAGCTGTCCAAAAATTGTTATACATGTAGCAGAATGGTGGTTTCCAGGTGCTTGTTTAAATTTGAATATTAGAACGTCAATTGGACAGTTGGGGACGTTGAGAGAGGTTAGTCTGTAGTTGAGAGAGAATACTTTTTGGCGGGAAAGTGGCATCACATATTTTCAATATATTTTGATAATGTTCATGTACTTAGTTAACCAATAAATAAATTTGATAAATCGCCTATAGTTAAATAAAATAAGTAAATCCCTGGACATTTCACACAGCACCATTTGTCCCAAGCTAAGCAACCTAATGCTTGTGTTACGGTAACAAGATGGCTGATAAACTACTTATATGCATACATTTTTTTTTGTAAATACATACATATTATAGATAGAAAAACACCCAGACTCGGAACAAATACATGTAGGTCATACAAATATTTGTTCCGTGCGGGAATCGAACCCGCGACACGCAGCGCAGCAGCCAATCGCTTAACCACTGCGCCAACCGTGCCGTCGTCGTATAGTTGGGAATTATGTTAATTCATTAGCAAAAGTAAACAGGCATCTTCTGGGCACGCTCGTTCCATCATAGCGTGCAATGGTGGCGTGATCGAGGTTAAGAGCAGGCCCATTTAGCAAAAAAATAAATAAAGAACACATTTTTGCAAACCAAGAGACAGGCAAAATAATTAGGTTGATACCCAAAGAAATGCTAAAGGTACCTATTTAATTTTCATTCCAAAAAATAAGAATACAAAACTACAATAACTGACCTATGAAACAGCGAGTACCTCTTCTTCCAGTACTTATACATCGTGGGGTCATGCCTGAGCTCAATCGGCATGCCCGACGTATCGAAGTCGTCTTCGAACTTAGAATACCTTTTGGGTATCGTTCTAAGCTTCGTCGATGCCACTTGTTGAGTCACTGCAGCCCCAAAGTTGGGGTAAAAGTTGTTGTATGTACGCATTTTGAAACTAATTGGGCAAGGTTCCTATTATACTAAATTGGATGTAAATCAACGGCAAAATAATAGAAAAAGAAACTTTACATGGACTAGTCTGTTTAAGTGCTTACACTACGTTTACTTTTTGTAAAATGAGTGGTATTGAATATTGGGTTTTCATTTTATACAAAAGGGTTAATTTCATTAGGGCGGTAATTAACGTAGGTAATCGAAAAATAGATGAATAAGATAATTAGGTAATTGAACTGTGAGTTACATGGAAGCAATATTAATTAGCTAATTTAACCCTTTGCGGGACACTTAACGCCCCTCGACGTAATAACAATAAAACTTCTATTGTGTCTCGTTCAGTGTCCTTCAATGCGTTAAGTAGAGCTTTATCACGGTAATGTTATTTAATACAGTATTTTATCTTCATACAAATGCACAGTGGTCCCGCCCATAGCTCATAGGGCTGAAATGTCGATGGTGAAATTATTATTTCATTTATCGCTACAGTAGGTATACACAAATAACCCTTCTACTCCCAGGTAAAAAAGAAATTGCAAACGCATACATGGCTAAAATCGATCCAGCCTGTCCTATCTTTATCTTGCTGCCTTCTCCCAGCAACGCCCTAAGCCGAGGTTCGTACCCCACAGCTTAATTTTTAATTAGTTTGAAGCCCTGGCTGAAGGCTTTAAGTTCACTTAAGGCAACCACAGGATGGTCCTGTTAAGTAGTCCCGACCTCTCAAGGTCAACTACGAGATGCCATTTAGGTATATAAAAAAAGGATACATGGCACATTTAGTTTTGTGCACCCGAACTCGTAACACTTCATTAATGCTCATTAGCGTTATCTTTTCGCCGAAACTTCTATTGTTTTAAAAGTGTTGTTTTTTCGGAAATAGATTGTTTGTGATATTGTCGTGGCATGGATATTCAAAAAGAATGTATGTAGGTACGACATTTTTAATCCTATTGTTTTCTCTTGAATCTCACTTACCTACGCTACGGCATCATTTTCTGGGGGATAATTAGATATAGATAATTTTCTTCTAAAAAAAAAAGCATTCATCCACACTAAAAAATAGTAGGTAAGTAGGTAACAATAAAATACAATTAAATGTCTCAAGTAATCGGTCTGGATATTTTCAGTGTCCGGTGAATAGTCCGCTAGCATTTCATTCCAAACACTTCACGAGATTTATCTGCCTCATTTTCTTCATTCGTAGCAGATAACCAGGTGTTTAGAACAACCATTCGAGGAAAAGAACACTTGATGGTGGCCCCTGCAGAATAAAATAAAAACAAAATAACAAAAATACAGGGACTAACCTACATGCGACCTAGTCCTTTCAATGACCTAAGTATAGCAATCCTCGGCGCACCTTGGCGTTACAGTTTTTGAAACTAGACAAACAAAAGATTATTTTGATATTATGTTTCATCTTTGGCGATTCGTTCCTTCTCAAGTAAAAGGCTAATTGAAGATGGGAAAGCGGCAAAAAACAAACCAATCGGAAGGCTCTCTTTGACGGTGCTGGGTTACTGATAATAACAGTGTTAAAGTAAACACAATAGGATTAAAAATGTCGTACATACATTCTTTTTGAATATCCATGGCACGACAATATCACAAACAATCAATTTCCGAAAAAACAACACTTTTAAAACAATTGAAGTTTCGGCGAAAAGATAACGCTAATGAGCATTAATGAAGTGTTACGAGTTCGGGTGCACAAAATTAAATGTGCCATGTATCCTTTTTTTTATATAAATGGCATCTCCTAGTTGACCTTGAGAGGTCGGGACTACTTAACAGGACTATCCTGTGGGTGCCTAAAGTGAACTTAAAGCCTCCAGCCAGGGTTCAAACTAATTAAAAATTAAGCAGTGGGGTTCGAACCTCGGCTTAGGGCGTTGCTGGGAGAAGGCAGCAAGATAAAGATAGGACAGGCTGGATCGATTTTAGCCATGTATGCGTTTGCAATTTCTTTTTTACCTAGGAGAAAGAAAGAAAGAAAGAAAAAGTAGATATTTATCAGAGAGTGGAGTAGAAGGGTTATTTGTGTATACTGTAGCGATAAATGAAATCATAATTTCACCATCGACATTTCAGCCCTATGAGCTATGGGCGGGGGGACCACTGTGCATTTGTATGAAGATAGAATACTGTATTAGATAACATTACCGTGATAAAGCTCTACTTAACGCATTGAAGGACACTGAACGAGACACAATAGAAGTTTTATTGTTATTACGTCGAGGGGCGTTAAGTGTCCCGCAAAGGGTTAAATTAGCTAATTAATATTGCTTCCATGTAACTCACTGTTCAATTAGGTACCTAATTATCTTATTCATCTATTTTTCGATTACCTACGTTAATTACCGCCCTAATGAAATTAACCCTTTTGTATAAAATGAAAACCCAATATTCAATACCACTCATTTTACAAAAAGTAAACGTAGTGTAAGCACTTAAACAGACTAGTCCATGTAAAGTTTCTTTTTTCTATTATTTTGCCGTTGATTTACATCCAATTTAGTCTTTAGGAACCTTGCCCAATTAGTTTCAAAATGCGTACATACAACAACTTTTACCCCAACTTTGGGGCTGCAGTGACTCAACAAGTGGCATCGACGAAGCTTAGAACGATACCCAAAAGGTATTCTAAGTTCGAAGACGACTTCGAAACGTCGGGCATGCCGATTGAGCTCAGGCATGACCCCACGATGTATAAGTACTGGAAGAAGAGGTACTCGCTGTTTCATAGGTCAGTTATTGTAGTTTTGTATTCTTATTTTTTGGAATGAAAATTAAGTACCTTTAGCACTTCTTTGGGTATCAACCTAATTATTTTGCCTGTCTCTTGGTTTGCAAAAATGTGTTCTTTATTTATTTTTTTGCTAAATGGGCCTGCTCTTAACCTCGATCACGCCACCACGCTATGATGGAACGAGCGTGCCCAGAAGATGCCTGTTTACCTACTTTTGCTTTGAAGGCAGACGGGTTCATCTGCCTTTCACGTTCACTCACTCCACATTGCATCTTTGTTTAGTTTTATTTGTGTTCGTAGCATGTTACGGCTTTTTATTAGAGGCAGGTTTTGATTGATGGTATTGACAGGTCCAAAAAAATCAGTTTCTGCGACTATTTATTGTAGAAGAATACATATGAATCTTGGAGAAGAGGATTAGAAGAACATAATTCCCAACTATAGGCGATTTATCAAATTTATTTAGGTATTGGTTAACTAAGTACCTAAGTAACTAAGTATTACATGAACATTATCAAAATAATATATTGAAAATATGTGATGCCACTTTCCCGCCAAAAAGTATTCTCTCTCAACCACAGACTAACCTCTCTCAACGTCTCCATCTCTCCATTTGACGTTCTAAATATATTCAAAAAACAAGCACCTGGAAACCACCATTCTGCTACGTGTATAACAATTTTTGGACAGCTTATTAAAGCTTAGTTTACACCAGATTTGTATATTTTACTTATGTTGTTAACAGGCTAATACTTTAGGATGCCTTCTTTAACCAACAGATTCGACGAGGGCATAAAGCTGGACCGCGAAAGTTGGTTCAGCGTGACGCCAGAGAAACTGGCGTGGCACATCGCTAACAAGTACGAGAATGACGTGGTGTTGGACGCTTTCTGCGGCGCCGGCGGGAACACTATACAGTTCGCACATACCTGCAAGAAAGGTAAGGACCACTTTTGGACATAAAGTAGGTGAAGCATCGTACAGAATAATTTCTTCTATTCATGCGTCCTAAAACTAAAGTGATAGGCAACTGTCTTATTCCATACTATTATTATAAATTTAAAAGTAACTGTCTGTATGTTACCTTTTCACGCCTAAACCACTGAACGGATATCGATAAAGTTTAGCAAGGAGATAGATTTAGCATCCTGGGGAAGGACATATGCTATTTTTTTCCCGGTAGCACGATCCTGTGGGATAATTTCCAACATCCACCCGGGCGAAGCCGCGGGCAGAAGCTAATAGTATTCTATAAAATAACATCATGCCTGTTTGCCATTTAACATTGAATAACATTTCCATCTATGTTTAAATCCCTATTAATTAGCTTTAATTAATATGAAACGGAATATGAAACGGAATAACACTGCTACCCACATTCAGCAGTCGCGCTTGTAACCAACTATAGACCGACCGTTTAACTGAGACGTTGCCTGAGGTAGCTGCGCGGTGCGGGAGGGGTGATAGTTGTCACAAGTTGACGAATCACTGAGCTCTCGCATCACGTCACCACACCCCTCCCGCACCGCGCTGCTACCTCAGGCACATAGACCCTATATTTTATTACACATAAATATATACCCTTAAAGCTAATATATTGTTTTATTTTGCCCAACAGTAATAGCAATAGACATCGATCCTCAAAAGATATCAATGGCGAAACACAACGCGACAGTGTACGGCGTCGCCGATCGCATCGAGTTCATCGTGGGAGACTTCTTCGAGTTAGCACCCACGTTGAAGGCTGATATGGTGTTCCTTAGTCCACCGTGGGGCGGACCTAGTTATATTGATGTGAGTGGAATCCATTGTAAAAAATAAGATAATACCTATTGGTCTCTATTAATAAATACCTACTAGCTGACCAGACAGACGTCCTGACCAAAAAATTGTTCATACAGAAATTACTTCTTTGTCCAAAATCTCGGTTTTTTTTTTTAAATTGATATAAATAATATAGTGTCTTTGCCTACAACCTTTCATCCCTTAAGGGACGAATGTTCAGAACATTTTTGTCAAAATGTCTCGCTTCCAGTCCAGACTACCTACACCCAGTGGTTTTGGCAGCGCGATGTCTGTCAGTGAACGTATGAATTTAAGATTTTTATTCTTACATGTTTGTTCTACAGAATCACGAGTACGACTTAGAAACGATGTTGGAACCTAAACCAGCCTCTGAACTGATGGCGGTGGCGAGAACAATATCGCCGACCATCGCGTTCTACCTTCCGAGGAACTCAAGGCCAGAACAGGTGAGAAACAGTTCTCCTTTACGTCTTTAATAGATGAATTTTGAAAACTCTGACTATCTCACGAAGCGACGCGTTCACGCGTGCGTTACTTAGTGTACAGACGCCAGCAGGTCAAGCTACCCGAAACTGTCAAATTTTCCCAATCAACATTGAACCTTAATACTTTAGCGGTAAAGTTGAAAATCTAATAAGGAAATTTGACAGATTGTAGTAGCTTGATGTGCTGGCGTCTGTACAAAAACGCTGTGAATTTGTGTAAGCGCAGTACTGCAGTAGGACTCAAGTCCTGCTATTTTGATCTTTATGATATTTGCAATTCGGTATAATTTCCCTAGTAAAAATCTACGACTTTATTTAGTGAGGGTATGAGGGACAGGGTGGAAAGTTCCTCATCCTCCATAGAAAAGGGAAGATCCTCTCCATAGAAAAGAGAGACCTCCAACCAGACGGGTGGGCCGAAGGTTGTTGATGTCGGGATGTTGTATCTATAACTCTGCTTGCGCCATGGAGGTGGAGGATTTGTGTGACGTCAGGTTATTGAGACATAGTTCGCATGTGGCACAAATAAATCTAATAAGTTCAGTACAATACATTATTTTGATATTGTTTCAGATACTGTCCCTATCTAAACAAGTCGGCGGCTCAGTGGAGATCGAACAAAGCTTTCTTGAAAGAAGATTCGTAGCTATAACTGCATATTTCTACGAAGTATATCGTTGAGACAACGTTTCACTACCCCGTTGGTCTCGTGGTAGCAAGCGCGACTGCTGAGCGTGGGGTCGGAAGTTGGTGGTGTGATACCCCCGTGCCTCGGAAAGCACGTAAAGCCGTTGGTCCTGCGCCTGATCTCTCCCCGGTCGTCTCGGATTGCTGTCCCATCGGACTATGAGAGTAAAGGAACAGAGAGTGCACTGTGTTTACGCACACACTTGTGCACTAGAACATCTCCTGCGTACCTGGCTAATCTCCGTTGAGATTGGCCACCGTGACCGAAATCGGTCGGAAGGCTATTATTGTTGTATCAACGTATCATTGTAATTGCAATCAAAAGTATCATTGCAATCTGACATTAAATATAAATTAAAAGTCGAAAAAATTATTTTATTTTTTCACATCCGGTGTTATCCGGTTGGTGGAACTTGGAGGTCAGATAGGCAGTCACTCAATGTAAAATACTGCTATTCGGCTGCATCTGGTTAGACTGGAACCCGACCCCAACAAAGTGGGGCAAAGGCTAGGCAGGTTGATTGTTTCAAAGGCATGGCTGCAGTAACTATGAACTATGTACTGTATAGAGTAGGTAATAATATATTACATAGAAAGTATCGAACACGACATACTAAAGGTCATTATGTAGGTCTATTTCAAAATAATGGTTCTTCAACTTCTTCATGCTCTGGACTGCATTTTGGCACAACAATAATAACCTTTTTTTTTTAATGTATGACTGTAAAATGTTGTGAGCTGTAAATATAATTTGTTAAATAATAAAGAGAATATGATAAATTTGTGTTTTTTTTTTACGTGAAAACTTCTTTGCATTCTTTCTGAACAGTGAACAAAACTGAACCGCCACGGTCGATGACGCTCCTCTTCATTTTGTTGTTATTGTGGTGACCTGCAAGTGTTTCACACCCTAACTGCTTATAGTAGAAAGTGGATGAGACGGAACATAGAACATAATCAAGGGGATAACTACTGGGATATTTCGTATGAATGATAGATAACACAAAAATATTTCAAAACCTTTATTAGGTTTTATAATCAGAGACACGTGGAAATGTAATAATAGGTATATTTCATTGAGTACCCATTTAAAAAAGACTTGCTTAGAATTTGTGGACATGGGAATGTTCTCAGACTAAATCAATAGAAAACTTTTTTTATCTCTGAAAATGTGATAAAACTTATTTGGCTGTGGCAGAACTTAAATTATGGAAAAAATAGCCTAATCCTTATAGCTAAATTAGAGATAACTTAATTATTCTTTCATTTCTCCCTCTTCATCTTCTTCCTCAGCTCCTCTTACATACAATACATTGTTACACCTGATGAGGACTTCCCCGAGGTTACCTGAAAAAAAGAAAATGGTTTCAAGTTACAATCAGTTCTTTGGACTTTGCACCAAGATGGCCCTAATGTAATTTGTGTTCAATACACATAAAAAAGCAGTATAGTCGGGGCACTTTACAAAGGAAACTCAAACTATTTTGCATGTAAGCTCTGTATAATGGTATAAGACGATTACATGAAAAAAATGTTTGTTTTTAACCGTTTTTCACAAAAACACAACCCAACGTTGGGTGCCAGGTATAGTCGGGATACTTTACACAAAGCAAACTCCAACCTCGACTATAGCAGTGAGTATTCCCTGGGATTCATTTATTTAGAAATGTAATAATACGTAATTGTTCTGTATTACACAATGTGTAACACAATCTTATTGATTTCTTCTTGGCAAACCAAAATAATAATAAATTATTAATAATGAAAATTAATCAATCAGCAACCAATCGGCTTGTGTCAGTCAAGTATATAGTTCTAGAGAGTAGCCTCCAGCAACATAATATCAACACAGTAGCTAGAGCTCGGAGAACAAAATCTCTATTCAGTGATTTATTGTTGTAAGTTCTTCTTAGAACGTAGGTACCACATAGAAGCACCTACTACTGCCATATTTATGATTCTCATCCTCAATACAACCTCTGTGACTAGAGCGCCTAGAGCATTGTTTTGTTACCATCACAAACAAACTAACCTGTACATGAGCCATCGACGATTTCTTCTGTATTAGCTAGTTGTAAGTTCATGTATCCGTCCGCAGACACAAGTAAACCTTTGTATTCATGGCCCCACTTTAGTTTAACTAGCACGGATTTACCCGTTAGACTGTTGAGGAAAGGTTTAGGGTTTATTGGCATAGCCGCCGCCATTTTAGCAGGATTTTCTGCAAAAGGAAATTTATATGTAGTTTTGCACTAAACACGTACACGTATAAACTCAAAGACAACTTAATTTCATAGAATTTATACCTTTTTACGTTGAAAAGTGAAAATTATAACCTAAATACAATGCCGCTAACGCTAGCCGCCACAATAAAGTTTATACTCTATTACCACTCACTCTATACTTCTTCAATAGACATTAGACATAGACAATTTATGACATGTCGCGTCGCGTAGATAGTAGAGTATGAACTCTATCAATAGATTTTTATTCTTGCCCATGCCCATCATCATTGTATTAAGATTTTTTTATTTATTGGGATTGCGAAATGCTCGAAATTGTATTTGTTTCATAATTCATCTTTTTACAGTATTATCAAGTTTTCGCGCAAGAACGCTATAGCAACACTGTCCAAAGACTGCCAAAGAGGGTCTTTGCCATTGAGATAGGAAATTCTATGTCAATGAGATAGGGTCTTTGCACAGGGTCAGCAAATGGTAAGCAACCACATATGGCAATCACGAACGAAACGTCAAAACATAACAACGTCAAACGTACAAACGTCAAATGTGGTCAAATCAAAACTTGTGTCGTGTTCGGTTATTCTGTGTCGGGACCGCAGTTTTCCTATGAAACGGTTAATTACAGTTTTTATTTCATACACTGACAATTATAATTAATGAAAAAAGGAGATCCAGACACCAGTACTATGTCGACTTTCTCGGGTTTTAGTGAAGAGGAATTGAAACGAATAAAATCCGGTGAAACTGGCTCAAACAGCGGTAAATACATACTTCCTATCCGTAACTAATTTTAACGAATAGCATAAAACACGGCTTTATACCATGACTACGAATGCATAGTTACTTATTCAGGATTATAACAGAAATAGGTTGAACTGCCTAGGTCCTACCTAGGTGGTTCTTCTTCAATTGTTTATTCTAAAATGATAATACATAGATACAAAAAGATTCACAAAGGAAAGGCACCGGGAAGCGTGGAATAACTACTCGATATTTAGACTCAAATATGAAACTGCTAAAGACAAAGTTTTGATAACACAAAACCAGATAATAGTGTATTGTTACTACTGTAACATATTCTTAACTATGGTGATCTCATTTAGTGATGCAATTAAAATATTTCATAAGTTTGGAACCAAATTAGAGCAAAAAATCGTATCAAACTGCAGAACCGGTTGTTGAAGATAAGGTTTTATTCAAAGATTCAAAAAAAGAAAATTTTGTCTATTCAACCAGTATTTATTTTATTAAAATAAAAAATGTGAATGTGACTCAAACATCTGATGCATGATCTAATCATCAAGGTTATAAAATCTATGTATTGTATAATATTAGTACTGGTTATTACAACAAATTGCACTTAGTAAATCGGGGTTTTCAAAACAGAATATATGATTTTTTTTTTTTTTTTAAATCTTTATTTAAAGAGCTTTTTCGCTAAATGCGAATATGACACTCTATATTTAAATCAACAATAGTGCTTTTTACATCTAGGTCCTGGGTCTGTTCTTCAAGGCGAACTTAACCATATTTATTATAGCAGTTATATTATTCGATAACGGGTTTGATAGGTTTATGTTATGCGCACCAATTTGTGTTCTGAGCGATTGATTCCGGACACATCTCATCAAAATATGATACGTGTCCTCATCTTCGTTACACGTACTGCAAGCAGGTGATGTTAACTTTTTCATCATAAAGCCAAATTTATTGAGAGGCATATGTCCTGAACGAAGCCTTAATAATATGGTTAAGTCCTCCCTGGTAACAAAACACTTATCAATCCAAGGTGAATATGAAGGTTGTGAATGGATTGTTCTATACCAAATGCCTTTTTCCCTGGAACGAAGATCAAAGTAGTCTTTCCAATTTTGTAGACATATCTTTTTAAGGACAGGAATGAAGTCCGTGTAATGTGAATTAACTACGAAATCTGTGCCATCCGAACATGCTTGTTTTGCCAAATAATCTGCCTTGTCATTACCATCTATACCTATATGGGACGGAATCCACTGAATTATTATTTGTTTACCCTGAGATTTTAGTTTTAAAATTGATTTTATGATTGTGTAGGCTATCGGTCTACCTCGAAAAGTCGAGGTGCATCGAGCCAGATGTTGAATGGAACTCTTTGAGTCTGTATAAATAACATATTTGCCTTGGTCCAGGGATTCAATAAATGATAACGCTTCAGAAATAGATATGAGTTCGGCAACCATGATAGACACATTGGTGGAGATTTTAAATTTCATGAAACATTCAGTTTGTTGGTCATAGAATGCGCATCCTATATGATCTCCGTCTTTTGATCCGTCCGTATATATTTTATAAAATTCTGAATATTTAGACATACATTTTAATGTTTCCTCTTTTATTTTAGAAATACTATACTTATTCTTTGCTTTATTAATTAAGTCTAAGTTGGTTTTTAATACATTATTTAAATCAATATCAGCCATCCATGTGTCAAAGGAAAACATTTCTAGTTGTTTACAGGAGGTAATTGGAAATTCTTTTAATTTATTGTGAATGATGGCGAGCAGGGGCATTTTATTATTTCTTTCATTATAATACATGTCACTTAATTTTGATAATGTTGGCGTAACTGTATTAGAATCATAAGAGTTAATTTTTAACCAAAATTTTCCTGACAAAAACCATCTTCTAACCTCCAATGGTGGTAAGCTAAGCTCGCATTCCATGACATGGGTAGGTGTAGTCCTAATAAATCCTCCAATTACCCTCATACATTGATTTTGTGTAACATCTAACTTATGTAAATATTTTTTGGCACTTGTATTGTACAAAAAACTAGCATAATCTAAACGACTTCGAATCACTGATATGTATAACCTTCTTAAGTGCTTTTGGTGTACCCCCCAACCAGATCCAGACAAAACTTTAAACACGTTAAGGAATTTGTGGGTTTTCTCAACAATTTCATTTAAATGTTTCCCCCATCTAAGGGAACAATCCATCCACAGACCCAAATACTTAACACAGTCCACTACAGGTAAGGAAGTACCATTTACATTAATATCAATTGGATATCTAGAATATTTACGACCTTTATAGAAGAGACATACTTTACTTTTGGAAGCAGATATTTCAAGACCCAGACCTGCTAGAATAGATATAGTGTTGTTCAACATGTGTTGAATATCAGTAACGGCGTCTACAATACATTTGCTTGTTACATACATAACCATATCGTCTGCATATTGAGACACGGCTACGTCATGATAGACTTGTTTACAAATCTGAATGGTTGCCACATTAAATAGTAGTGGAGATAACGGATCCCCCTGCGCTAATCCAATTCCCGTATTTCTGTGCATAGACATAGTGTCACATTTAATGAGCAAAGATCTCTTTTTCAAAAAATTAAACAAATATGAACATATTTTAGAACCCGCTCCTAAATTGTCTAGAATTATCAGTAAATTATGTACATCGACATTATTATAGGCATTATTTATGTCTACAAAGCAAGATAGAGTAAATGAATTCATAGCAAAGCCATGCTGTATTTTAGACACAAGACTAGACAGACTATCCAGACAGGAGCGTGTTTTCCTAAACCCCACCATGTTATTAGAAAAAAAATTGTTTTTTTCGATGTACCACTCCAATCTTTTATTAAGAATTGTATGAAATGTCTTGCACAAGCAAGACATCAAGGATATTGGCCTAAGTGAATCTGATGAGTCGGGATTTCTTCCTGGTTTTGAAATGGGGAAAATACGGATATCACGCCACTGTCTGGGGACAAAACCATTTTGTAAAAACAAATTGTATAAATTAATTAATATAAGTTTAGCATTAGTAGGTAGATTTTTTAACATTGAAAATGATATACCGTCACAACCTGGAGCTGTATCTGATGATTTTATACTTTTCTCTAATTCATGTTGGGAAATACATTTTTCTAAATCTAAATTACAGGATTTAAAACTTGGTACCTTATTACTAACATAATCAGGTGTCAGACTTTGTAACAATTTAATTGCTTGGTTTTCACTTACATAACAGTTTCGATTATTGTGATAGCCTTTAAACCATTTCATTTTTCTCCACATATCATTAGAACAGGTTGAACAATCAATTGATGAACAAAAGTTTTGAAACGACTCACTTCTCGCTCTTCTCAAGTCTCTTTGCGCGATTCTAATTTTAGATTGTAACAACGATAAATTATTAGGGGTAGGGTTACCACGAAACTGAGCCAGTGCAAGTCTTCGTTCCGCCACAGTTTTGGACAACGTGGGATTCCAGTAGGTTTTAGGTCTAAAGTTATTGCTAGGGTTTTGATTGATTTTTATCACTGGAATGTGGTGCTCCGCTGCTTTATTTAAAATATCCAAAAATTTATCGTATGTCTGTTGTAAATCATATGTGACGTTAAAATCATAAAAGGCCTCCTCCAGATATAGGCGGTACTGCTGCCAATTAGCCCTCCTAAAGTTTCTTCTAATATCAGGTTGTCTGGTTGATACACAGTTGACTGAGATTTTAATGATAAGGTGATCGCTTCCTAGGCATTCATTGGTCACGGTCCAATCATACTTTACAGCAATATCTGTAGTTATGAGTGACACATCGGGAGATGTTCTTTGTAAAGTACCGTCTACCCATTTAATTCTGGTCGGAGCTCCGTCATTCATCACTATAAAGTTGTGACCCAATAGGGAATCAAAAAGTTGTTTGCCCCTTGTGTCATTTTTACATGACCAGTTGCTATGGTGCCCATTAAAGTCTCCAAGCAGCAGAGTTTTATCATCACATATTGATAATAGATCATCCCAGTCCTGTAGACATGTGCGCACGGAGGGTGGGCAGTAAACGGATATAATATTATTCAGGTATTCACAATTATATACCTTCACGCGTATGATTTCAAAGCCTGGATTTCCAGTCTGGCATTGAACAACCTGGGCTTTAATTGAGTGGTGAACTAAGATTAAAACTCCTCCATAACCATCCCATCTATCTTTCCGATATACATTATATCCACTAACTCGCAGGTTGAACTCAGGTTCCAACCAGGTCTCTGTCAGTGTAGCAATATGTATCTTTTCTTGAGAGAGAAGGGCTTCTAATTCATTTAACTTTCTTTTTAAACTTTGGCAGTTCCATTGGATAATTTTTAATTTATATTTACCTTTAGTTTTCTGAGCCATTGTTCGTATATAGCTGAAAACCCGTCAAGTCAAAGATCTTATCTAAAGTGAATTGTATGAACCACTCAAATATTATGTGAAAACAAGTATTAATTTTATTAGATAAAGTATCCTTCTTCTTAAAAATAACTGCCTTAATTTTTTTAAGTAGCTCCCTTATTTTGTTGGTTGTAGTGTCTTTTTTGTAGTCTTTAGATTTTTCAGTATCTTCTTCTTCTTTATTGCTATTATCACAATCCGAATTAGAACATATACATTCCCACTCATAGGTTAAGCCCGTATCAATAATTTTCTGACTATGTTTCTTTTTCTTTGGTTTGTTAGTACGTGAAGTGGAAGGAGCTACTGGATCTGTTGAACTTTTAGTTACTTCAGTTGTCATCAAATTGGGTAAACAAACAGAAGAATATAACTGCCGCGGCGTTTTTTGAAAAGGGGTTGTACTCGTATTTATATGCTCAGTCACAGATTGGGGTACAGAGTATGGTGCAGAATTAACTGTAATATTGGTTTCTTTCTCTGGAATTGGAGTCGAAGATGGAACGTACAAGGTGAGAGCTTTTTTGTAGGTACAGTTGAATTGAGACATTATACTTCTAATTTTCTTCTCCTTTTCATACATAGGACAAATTTTACTCAGTGCCATGTGATCCCCTTTACAATTAACGCACTTATACGAAGTCGTTTCACAACATTCGTGGTTTTTGCTACATTTAGGGCAAACAATTTTCTTGTAGGGACAGATTTTTTTGTAATGACCGAATTTCCAACAATTAGAACATTGTGTTACTGGATAGACATATGGCTCCACATTTATTCTAACACCATACATTCGTATATACGCCGGCAATGAGGAGCCTTTGAAGCATACCCTCAAGGACTCGCTCTCAGTCCATCCAGAACCATCTGTCTGTCTGCGACTAAGCCGTTTAACAGATATTATTTCTGAATCAGACGTCAAACTTTCTATTATTTCTTCCTCACTGCAATCGAGTTCTATGTTTTTAATTATCCCGTAAGTTATTTCAACTTCCATGGTTTTTGAGACAGCCCATTTCTTTTCCTTAAATTCTGTACAGTTAATTAACTTTTGTAGATCCTCATCACTTTCAAATTGTAAAAACACTTTGAACTGATTAACATATTTTATACGTGAAATACGACTAATGTTGTTGGCTTGCAATAGTTTAGCTAATTTAAACTGTTTAGGTAGGGCCTCCTTACAAGTGATTGCAACTTCTATTTTTTCTTCGTTGTCTAGAGTAGCCAAGTTACTTAAACTCTTATATCTTTTTCTGTTTTTATTTTTATTAATAACAGTCCAGTTATTATCTAAGTCATAGATTGATCTTTTTTTTCGTGTTTGTATGTTATCATTTGTTTGTTGGTCTTCTAAGTTTATCTCCATCTCGTCTAATTGTGTACTATCTTCTCTCTCTTGGGCATTCGTCTGCATGTAAGTTGAGTCAGTATTATTTACTAATGGGTTGGGACTCGACATTGTTTACACTTCGCGCGGCCACACAGGTAGCTGTTATCGCGACGCCGACCCGAACACGTGCGGTGCCGGTGGCGTCACAAAAATTGTTTTAAACGACAAGTAATTAGCTTGTTATTGTGCACGTCAATCTCGACCGTTGGACGAACACACATTGAGAATATATGATTAATTACTATATTATTCTATTCTTAACTACTAGATTGTGGTGCTCTATTTTACCTCTTGTATACTGCAATCATAGACATTAAATCATTTTCTTTGTATCTTGCATAAACATTTTATTTATATCTATGTTGCAGCATAGCATAGGCATAAGACACCAGTCTTACATCTTTTTATAAATCTTTAACACTGTTTGTTATATTTCATGTCTTACTGAGATGATGTGGCGTAAGTATTACTTGAATGAATCAGTCACCCCAACCATAACCAGGACTACTTAAGTTACACTTTTCTGTGACTTATGTAGTCCGCGGTATTAACATCCTCCCTGCGCTTGGGCACTAATTTCGCCCCCATGCAATAATGGACTACTTAAGAGTTAAGTCACACATATCGTAATGTACTATTGTTCTATGCCACTAGCAAAATAACACAAAAAATACATATTTTGTTCTGTTACAGCCCCTCAAATAAATGCAGTAAATGTGAAGAAACTGGACAAAATTGGCTTCAAGCCGAAGAGAGCCACCAACCAATACAAACTGCCAATATTACAGAAACAGAACTCCGATGATGCTATAGACAACATAGCATTCGATAAATGTAAACTTAGCTTAAGATCACCAACAACACCAATACGAGACCTGACTACAGAAAATAATAAAGAAAATCGTGATAATAACGATAATGTTAACACAGAAGATTGTAAAGAAAACAGTATAGAAACAGAAAATATGAATAACAATAATATGGATACAGAAAATACATATAAAAGTTTTAAAGACACAGATACAACAGTTCTTGATAGAAGGAACAGTATAAATGAAGCGCCGGACATTGTAAGGGGTGTTGATAACTACTCCGAGGATGAACTGGAGAATCATAGGGTGAAGTTACAAGAACTGCAGCTGCGACAGAAAATGATGGAAGAACAGAATAAGAGGAGGAAGGAGATGCTTGCCAAGGCACTAGCGGACAGGTATGATATTTTTTGTTGTTTTAAATTATTATTTGGTGAGTATAGGAAACAGAATAATATTTTTTATAGAAGTGGCACAACTGATCCAATTCAGTGGAGGAAGGGATTGTAAGGAAACCCGGTATGTCCTAGAATAAAAAAAATCTAAGATATGTGACATATACCAATCCGCACTGGGCCCGCTTGGTAGATTACAGCCCACTCCCTCTCGAAGAGAGGACCTACTAGCAGTGACAACATTATAGGCTGAAATATGCTGGTCTCTAGCTTCGAAGCGTATGATACGCGCAGTTTCGCTGCTACATGGATTATTCTTTTTTTGCATGTTATTATCTCGCATTTTGAGCAGTACTGATAAACAATTTTGAGGAAGCCTCCTATATACCGTACGTAAAATACGCGCATTGGCGTGGAATTACGGACACCAGCCCGTATTTTACCTATATACCTTTTAATAAGTGGACGTTTTTAAATATAAACGAATAAAAAAATTATTTTGCAAATCGGCTTATAAATAAGGGAGTTCTGAGGTAACTAACATAAAAAAAAAATACAGTCGAATTGAGAACCTCCTCCTTTTTTGAAGTCGGTTAAAATAAACCTAATACACACTGTGAAACACAAAATAAAAATATTTTTGACCTCACATTGATTAATTGCGTACCGTATTTTTTCCCATGATAAATTAATTATGGAGTTGGGAAAAAGTAACAATGAATAATGTAGTATAACGAGGTCAACAGCTGTTTGGTCAAATATTTCTAAGTACAGATGCCAGTACATCAAGTTACCCGAAACTGTCAAATTTTTCCAATCAACATTGAACCTTAACACTTTAATGATAAAGTTGAAAATCTATTAAAGAAATTTGACAGATTGTAGTAGCTTGATGTGGCTGGCGTCTGTATTTATTAAAATTTAATTGCCAAGGTCGGATATAAATTATTTTGTATCAGCAACATTTTCTTTGTCATGTCAGCTGTTTATATTTTGATATGAAGAATGTCATCATGAGCCTCGTTATTAATTATTTAACCCTTTATATCCGCGTGGATCCACGCGAGACAAAATCGCTTTTTAATTGCTTCTGTAATAACGATATTCAACAGGTTAAATTAAATCATAAAATTGTTGCGTTAACTGCGGAAGCCAATTTATCATTTATCTAACTCGGTTAACTACAACCTACATTTGCCTCATCAATTATTATGCTGCTGGAGTTGTGCAAAATCCATACCCTCGTAAACTAATAGATACTAGGTAGTAACCAGATATCTGTACCTTCTTATATTGCCGGACGATCTTATAAAATCCCACCATTTCTACTGTCCTATTTTAAGAAACTTATGTCCTCACCCAGGCCGGACTGGTAGTTACCTATGTCACTTATGCAAATTCAACAGACTGATATACCTACAGGGTGTAAGGGACTTCAGGACTGAGGCCCGTTGTGAACCAGTGATACATAATATATCAATGTTCACACATTTTTTTCACGTGAAAAACTACAGTTGATTCGCGGTCGCCGGTCGGCAGTGTTTTATGGATCACTATGTCTAAGAAGCTTGTCGACAGACACAACGGCGGAGGCGCTACGCCATGGTGCCGACGCGCCGTCGTCGCCGTATGCATCGTCCGGTGGTTTGCCATGTCATATACATAACATACATACAAGTTCACCCGATTATTCTACGGTGCGGCCATAGCGTGCCAACGGGCCTAAGGTGCAAACTGTTACCTGCATGATCCTAGACCGCGGGTTCTAGAATCATGGTAACAGTTTGCACCTTGGGCTGTAGAAATATTACGTCAATTATTATTGACAAAAAAAATCCAATCGAAAAGTGCAATACCTACACGGTCAAAAGGTATGGAACCGCTGATTTTTGATGTGCTGATTTTATGATAACAGTTTGGACGTCGTCGATGTTCCTTCCACGTATGCGAGTCGAAATTTCGCAGATCGAGAGATTGGCACTTTAATAATTTCGCCTTGACCTCCTCTGTAGATATTTTCATGTAGGTACTGTAGCCGAATGCAACAAGGGTGTGATAAATCCATGCCAATTCGTTATTCTATGGAATAAACTGACGATTTCAGCCAACTATATCTCTCGTTATCAAACCCGCTATCTATTCAAGTGGCTTTGAATTTTTATCTCTCCCTATGATTCAGTATTCTGTATTCAGTTCAAATGTCCTGTAGTGATATTTATTTGTGGTTTATAAATAAATTTATTTATAAAAATGGTTAATATGAATAAGTTTTATAATCTCGTCGCTAAGACTATTTGGTTAGTGGTTTGTGTTTGATACTAAGTGATGTGTCTGTTAAGAAAATAAATGTTCTAATAAATAGATAACATGTTGTTTTAAAAATCAATAAGTTTGTTACAGCATCTCCACTGCTGTGGCTGGCCTAGTTGGATCCGGACATAATATGATTCTTTGTATGCAAAAATGATTCCCTAATAAAAGTCCGTTTCTTAAGGTAGCCATTGACGATACGTCCATCAATCCAAATGGAGTGGACGTCTTCCAAAATGGTTTCGTGAATGTGATAAACGTATGCCAATGAAATGGACGCCTTCCAGCTTTGGATTTCCAAACGGATTGAAATCCATGTATCCAATCCAAATGGACGTCATCCGCGGCCGACTGTCAATGTGAAAAACGTGCGACACGCAATTTGGAAGCCGTTCGAATCGTCTGTGAATGGGCAAAACCGCGTCCATTTTTTTGTAAATTTTGTCTCAGTTTTTGCTATGTGTTGACGCGGGGTACATGTGCTACAGTGCTAGAAAGAGCTGAGTCTATGAAACCAGGACGGTTTTATTTGTAAAGGTTCATTTTCTCCTTCGTCTTTTCTGTCTTTTTAACCGACTTCTAAAAAAAGGACGAGGTTCTCAATTCGGATGTTTGTATTTTTTTTTTTTTATGTTTGTTCGCGCGTAACTCCGTCGCTTGCCAACCGATTTGAATAATAATTTTTTTGTTGGAATGGGTATACTTCCCAAATGGTCCCATGAATTTTATCGAAATCGGACAAGCGGTTTTTGAAAAATCAACAGAAATAAAAAAAAATATCACAACAAAAAAGTGAAAAATAAAAAGTAGTTTTAATTATAGAAATACACACTGCTGTTGCCACCATTAAAAAATCCATTGTGATAATTCTTCCGTACGACGTCGACTTGATAGCGTGCTATCTTCGAAGTGGCGGCGCGTACGTCCAAATGGATGTAAGTCAATGTGCCTTTAAACTGAAGTACCTCCATAAGGAAGTCTTCCATTTAGAAGCATTCCAAACAGACGTATCGTCAATGGCTACCTTTAGTTGCTCAGTGAAAAGTTAATAAGGGTCTTTTTAGGGTTCCGTACCCAATGGGTAAAAACGGAACCCTATTACTAACACTTCTCTGTCGGTCTGTCCGTCTGTCTGTCACCAGGCTGTATTTCAAAAACCGCGATAGCTAGACAGTTGAAATTTTCACAAATTATGTATTTCTGTTGCCGCTATAACAACAAATACTTACTAAAAACAAAATAAAATAAATATTTAAGGGGGGCTCCCATACAACAAACGCGATTTTTTCGCCCTTTTTTGCTCGATATCAATAATGGCAACAGCCGGTCAATTCTCTAAAAAATTCACCGTTAAAACTCAAGTGAAGTGAGCTTCATGTGAGTTGTCAGCAGTGTCAATCCCTTTCCCTAGCAATATTTAGAATGACAGCTCACTTCACCTAAGTTTTCACGGTGAGATGGTTACAGATTCGCACTGCTGGTAGGCACTTGAAATATTCACAAAATACTCAGTTGTATTTTTACTTTAATAATAAATAATAAAATAAAAAAATTTATATATATTTAAGGGGGGCTCCCATACAACAGGCGTAATTTTTATAGATAATGGCACGGAACCCTTCGTGCGCGAGTCCGACTCGCACTTGGCCGGTTTTTTTCAAATCGTTATCATTCAAGGCCTTTTTTTCAACCCACTCCAGCCTGCAGTACATAAACCTACCCATTGGTCCTTGTCTTCGCACCAATCTATGGAGCAAATACCCCAACATATACCCCTTTGCAAATAAAGAAATGTTAATTGTTTAATGCTTCAGGACCAAGCAAACGACAGAAGAAGTGTTGAGGCTCGAGAAAATCAAGAAGGAGCTACAGGTATTAGACAGTCAGTTCTCACAAGATGTGTCTGTGTTGAGGCAGAAGATCGACCAGGCGTGCTTGAGTTATGCGGATGCTGAGTAAGTTATAAATAAGTACCTACATGATTTTTTGTTATAGGTACATGCAGTCACGAGCACCAATATGTCAACACTTGGCAACTTTCAATTGCGATTTTTTCGTGAAATAACGAATGCAACGTTGAAATACGACACATTACATAAACCTATGGTTTCGAAAATGCTATGTTCGAAACAACATAAAATTTCACTAAAAAATAAAGGAGTACATCGTTTTTGAATAAAGCCGAGTGTATACATACTTTTGCTCGTGACTGTACAAGTCCATCGGCAAAATATCGAATTTCCATATAAACTTTCATCCCCTATTTACCCGTTTAGGCGCGAGCCAAACAGAAGGAACGTGACGCAGACGCGGCAATAGTATGCAGATGGAAAAACGACGCGCCTGCGCCTTGTCCTTCTTGTATGTTTTGTGCCAGTACGAAGATTATAGAAGATATACGTGAAAGGGACGCCGCGTCTGCGTCCCGTCCTCGCCTCACGTCCCTTCTGTGTGGCCCACGCCATGGAGATGAATTTTCAATACTCCTTCCATAGTGCTCACCTTCGTTACAATAAGAACTCTTGTGCACAATTTCATTGCAGCGGTTTAGTTGCGCATTGTCTGTCAGTGAATGACATTTAGATGTTTATTAAATAGCATCGCTTTATCGTTGTGCAAGGCTCCAAGGTCAGATATAATGGGACTGGGTTTTTCGAACAGGAAATACCACTATTTGTAGTCACTTCTCTGCCTGTCTTATGCGACGCCGACTTGTAAATAGTATAGTCGTGCAACTTAACTATAGATCTTCTGTAGCATGGTAAGCTCGGTTTAATTAAATTCTGTGGCACTTATCTTCGCAACCTGCATAATTATTCACAACTACTCCATACGCTTCCCTAAGTAAGAGTCCTCTAAACGCTGTTCACAAGTTCAAAACCTGAAAATGTTGTCAGTTTATGGGCTGGCTTTTCAAACATCTGATAACTTTATTCCAGGTATAATTTTGAAATGTTGGCAGTTATTTTATACAAAAACTGTCAAACGTCAATTTATTCCTCGAATAAAAGTTATCTGGTGATGGAAAAATCAGCCCTAAATCTAATATACGACCTCTATTCTTCCGACAGCTGTTTGCTGTCGGAAGGCAAATCAGGTTATCAAAATGTGTAATTTTCGATACGATAGCCTTTTTGATGGTTGTGAATAGCTATGCTGGTCTCTTTTTCGCTTCATTGTAAAATGCCCTTAAACTAAAAGGACAAATATCACTCTTCAAATTATTTTATTTAGAGGAAATTTACTTGGGTGTGAAAACTGTACGGTATATGTACCTACATACTGTGTGCACTATTTATTCTTAAATTAACACTTTTAGCGTTATCTGAAAATATATAAGTCGCTCACGACTTTAGCCTGCATTTAGGTATACCAGAAAATAATTTCCTTTAAAAGTTGTTGAACCCATAGAAAGACCCTTCTCTCGTGTCGGTACATTCACACGAGAATAGCTTACCTATAACCTCCAGGCGAAACAATAAACATAACCTTTCAGCGTTACTATTGGACTCAGGGAACTCAGGATTCGCCCTACCTTACCTTTTCATCGCTTTTAATACTTCCCAAAAGGTTTATCGGTTGCAAGGCATACTGAGCGATGCGCGGACCTCACCAAGCCGCCACGTGTCCGTGCGACTCTGAGCGCCCCAAAGCGCCTCCTCTCGACGAAGCTTCACGTTTTATGTTTTTATTATTTACAAATTTCAGCCGTATGCTATAGCAAATATAAAAATCAATTTCCGTGCGTTTGGTTCGCAAAAAAACTCGCAAATGGTTCAACCGATAGTGATGAAATTTTAGTAATTTGTTATGTGCGCGCCGGAGAAGGTTCCTAGCATTGATAAAATAAAATCGATTTACAGTTGTAATAGAATTACTCGCTTCAACGCCACTCCGTCGGTCTGTACTGACCCCTCAATTTAGAAACAGGGACAAATATCCGAATACTAATATAAACACAATTTCTAATTCCAGAAAACACTACCTAAAAGTCGAGAAGGAATTCCTCCAAGCGAAAATCCACTTACAGAAGGAGAAAGAGAAAAAAGAGTTGCTAACAGAACACTTATGTGCTCTCATCACTCACAACGAGACTAGAAAAGCTCAGAAATTAGAAACTTTGATGTTAGAACTTGCTACTGATAAGAAACAAGAGATATTAGAAGTACAAGTGAAAGTGAATGATGTGAAAACAGTTGAAGACGACAAATCAGAGATAGTAGACGGTGTTGATGAAAGAACTGGTAAGATGGTTGAGATGACACCTGAAAGTTAGTTTTCTATAGCAGATTTTTTTCTTTTGTGTAGCCGAGAATGTAAACAAGGCATAGACAAGGTCCCTTTTATAACTTTGGTAGCCTGACAAACAAAACATCAGCCTCTTTGAAAAGTGCGGGTGTGATTTAAGCCATCGTGGAAGTGTGTTTGAGTTATATTACGTGTCAATTGTTATTTTTTCGCCTTTATAATAGAAAACAAACATTGATATTCATTTATTGGGCAACAAGTGTTTACATTTTTGGCAATGACAAAAAAATCGTGTGTAGTATTCAAAACTGGAGCATTTAAAAAAATAATATCCTCATAGACTGTATTGCTGTCTTTAAAACATAGTTTTCTTGTCATAATAACTTTTTGGTTAGAACAATATAGTTATAATTTATACTAACTTATTATAATTCGTCAGTGAATAACAAATATTTTTAGTTTTTCTACTAGTTGTAGCTATACCGGCAACGAATTTTCAATGTAGGCAACTAAGTATGAAACTATTTTCTGAATTAAGATTGTATGTGCCTTATGTTTATGTACCTTGTATGTGTTTGGGCTGTATTTTGGTGCTTAAGCAATGATGGGGGCAGCTGGATGGACGACTTAAAGAAAGAAGAATTATGCAGAAGTCGAGGGACAGAGTGTTGTGGCGCAGCCTGGGAGAGGCTTATGTCCAGTAATGGACTGCGATACGCTGAGTTGATTGAAGGAATGATGATAAATCGAATTATAGATACTGTTAAGCTTTTTGCAGTTTACTAGGCTTATCATATTCCATGGCTGGACAAGGCCTATCAAGGTATCGCCACGACTTTCTGTAGCTCAATATCAAGATTGCTTGAAAAATTTCTCATTTGTAGATTGAAGGAAGTTTTTGACTAGGTCCGGAGGAACTAAAATACAGCCTAAACATAAATTAGTTATAAAGTATTTTTTAAGTTATTTAATTATTCATGTAGAACATGACATAACAGTTAAATTAAAACCAACTATGTATTATAATAATAAGGTTGAATATATTCGGCCAGTTGTATTAAAGCCAAAAAAACAAAAGTAACTATTTTTATATCTGACATATTAGTATTTTTATTACATATTTTTGTAAATTGTTACTTGAGATACACTATCAAATTATATGTTTATTTTATTAAAACTATGATATTAATAAAAACAAATTAGTTCTCAATTACTACATATGTTGTTTATTTTTAAAATATACAGTTGACTTAACAAAACTATTGTTAGTGTTTGTACTTTATGCATTGCCAAATTCGAAGTATGGTCAAAATACTCTTTGAATGCATTTTCTCTATTTGTGCACCAAATGCTATGCAGTTGAAAAAGGATTATTCCATCGACCATGACATCAAAATGTTCATTCTAAAACATATCACATTTTCTCAGGAATTCTCACACAACACAGAACGTAGCGAATTTCATTAACATTTAGAATTACTAATAAAAATATATCTTCTCAAATCACGCATTCATTAAAAATAGGCCTATGGACAATGACTATGACATGACCGTAGAAATCTAGTATACTGACTCAAATTCCTTTTAGTTCTTCTAAGAAAATACTGTTCGTTCCGTTTTTATAGAAGAATGTTCACCGTCGCTTGGTGAAGAACATCCTTCTACCTGTATGCTATCCCCAATTCCAGTACGAATACTTCTTCCCGTTTTCTTTCAATATTGCTTTGATGTTAGTGTCGGCGTTTTGTAGCTCTTTGCGATTTTCTCTTTCCATTTTGATGAGTTCTAGTCCACGTTTTGCTGCGCAATGGTATCGTTGACTGAGCGATGCTTCAGATCCTTTGATTCGTGGAATGTGGCCGGTGTAGCCCGCTATCGGAGGAAACTCTGGAGATATTGTGTTTTCTGTAAAATAAAACATTAAATTAAAAAGGGGACCTAAGTTAGAGCCTTGCGGAACTCCCGATGATGATAGTAAAAATAAAGAGACTGCGTATTTGATTTGTATTATTTTTAGAAAATATTGCCTGTCTAGTAACAATAAAGCTGTATGCATCTATGATTGATTGATTTTCAGCTGTTACATATATTTTCTTTAACTTACCTAACAGTATCGAAGGCTTTTGTAAATTCTATTAGCTTACCTTTATACTTGTTGATCTCTCTGAATCTGTTCAAGTCCCGTCGGATTTCATCTCTGGAGTGTACTGTTTCCATCTTGGGTGCACTTCTTGATCGAACATAGCTTCTATTCAGGTCCGCTTTACGTCTTAGTTCTCTTTGTCTGTCGGTGAAACTCTCCATGCAGTCGTCCGCGGTTCGTCCATACGATTTTCCGTAACTGAAATATCGTAAACAGAGATCTTAGATTTTAATCTACCTATCTTCTATGAGTGGTAATTTAATTATTGCTTTACTTATCAGATCTGATAATTCGTGTAATGGATTAGAATGTCTAGGTGGAATTTACTTGTACCTAGATTGATATCAATAAAATATTTTGTCTTTGAAACCGTTCGCCTACTTTTCTATTCTCTGAAATATCTTCAACGCAAGTTTGCTCGCCTATCTTTAGTCAATTTCTATTACTTGAAGTCTAAAACAAGTTAGTGCGTCTTTCGTGGCATTCACCATTATACTTCTGAATATCGTGTGATACTACGCAGACATGAAATTATTGTATAATATTTTTCTTTCTTGGGTATGACGCAAATACAGTACTGTAAAGAACGACCAATTATCATGTAAACGTTTTCCTAGCACGCTCTGTTTCTTTGAACTTGATACCGAATTCCACCCTTTATGTCGCTCGTAAATCCTAAATGCAAAATAATCCCTAGCATTTGCGTAACGTTTGATTTTGCGTCAGTTTTGTACCATGTTACAGCTGTTTTATTGGAATCGGGGCCGGTGAGTCTTTTTTGGTCTGCAATAAATGCTTATTGCAGACCAAAAAAGACTCACCAGTTGTAGCAGTTGTAGCACCACTCAGTTGTAGCATAAAAAGTAGCTAAGGTTTAAGAGAGTTTTGAAAGCTTATCAAAATAATTGTGAATTGTGTGTAACTTTCTTACAGTGATTATGTCTTGTTCATTTTGTTTTGGGCCTAATATCTACAATAGAAAACCCATACTACGTGGACAAAACTGGCGCAAAATCCTACTAATATTATAAACGTAAAAGTTTGTATGGATGGATGGATGGACGTTTGTTACTCTTTCACGCAAAAACTACTGAACAGATTTTGATGACATTTAGTATACAGATAGCTTATAACACGGATTAACACGTAGGAGGATTTTTATCCCGATTTTCCCACGGGATCGAAACTTATGCGGGTGAAACAGCAGGGCGCAGCTAGTAGACAATAATGTGGTGAAAGGGAGGATTGCTTTTTATTTTTTCTGCCTGTTGTAGGACTGACGGGTAAAAATAAAGAAAGAAAGAAAAAAGTAAAAAATGATGATGAAATGCGAAATTCTCGTAGATATATGAGAGCAGTGGTTGCTGAGTGCTATCAGCCCCGACTTACAGAGTTAAAGATGTGGGTTGGAACCCAAACTGGCGCTTTACTTTGTGTAATTTAATTCATCACCACTGCTTTCAAAACGGTGAAGGAAAACAACCGAAATTTCGAAGACATGTGACATCCAGCAATCCACACAGGGCCCGCGTGGTTGATTATGGCCAACTCTCTCTTAAAGAAAGGGGCCTGTGTCCCAGCAGAGGAAACATTTTAGACTGATTATGAGTACCTCGCTGCAGAAGGATAGGTTTCGAGGTCTGATCCTGGAGTCGGATTGTCAAACTTAAGTGTTAGTGGGACATTGCTCGCAGAACAGATGGCAGATGGGGCCGAAAGTTTCTGGAGTGGCGACCGCGTACCGGAAGACGTAGCATTGGAAGGCCTCCCACAAGGTGGATAGACGACCTTGTGAAGGCCGGAGGAACCCGTTGGATGCGAGAAGCACAGAACCGGTCGAAGTGGAGGTGCTTGGGGGAGGCCTATGTGCAGCAGTGGACGTCTATCGGCTGAAATGATGATGAGTACCTCATACAACGTACCTAAAGTTCATCCCGGGTACGTATCCGGTGTATCCAGTCATGTGAGCGGTGGGCTTGTTCGTGATGCCGTCGTATACGTCTCGCTGGGGCTTCTCGAAGCGCGGGAGGTTGTTCAGCTCGTAATTGTCTCGGGGGCGGTACTCCAGTGGCTTGCTGAAAAATACGAAATGCATACCTAGTTTATATTCTACTGGCGGGAAAATCCTGGTTTTGCTTATTTTTAACGGACTTAAACTCAAACTCAAATCATTTATTTCAATTAAACCATTTACAGGCACTTTTGAATTGTCAAAGTTAAATAGTCGGTCAGTTAGTCAGAAAGTTGAAGCTAGTCGCCCATTCCAAAAACGTAGATCTCTATGTAGAAGAACGGGCAAGAAACTCCACGGAAACTCTTTTAAATCAAGATATTATTACAAAATCCTGGGTACATTATTCTTATTGCTTCTATATGTGAGAACAATGTAAAAAAAAGAAACAATTTAAAATATAACATTAAAAATAAGCCCTGGCAGTTAAGAGATGACCAGTCTCAACCAACGGCGCCCGTTCACGAACATGACGCGTAGATCAGCACCGCCCAGCTCAACCATTTTGTAGGGAACCGAATGATCCAATCCAACACACGCGCCACCATCAGTGAGACATTTAAGTGAGCATGACATATTCTCAACTGCCATGCTCTTTCAAGTCAACATCAAAATATCATAAAAAACGGATCCATGGTTCTTACATTTACAAAGTTTAAAAAATGCTTCTAAATTATACAAAACTATAGTTTGCAACTTTCTTAACAGATAAGAGAAAAAAAAAAATTATAAAAAGTTACTACCAATCTGGAAGAGGTATTTAATATTGAAGTATTCAAAATTAATCTTGATTGAATAAAATAAACATTAAATTCATAATGTCAGAAACACTAAAAAAAAAAAACAAAAATAAAAAGGGGAAGCATCTCCTCCAAAATATAGAAATTGTGATCAACTAGTGAGCCCAAGTGCCTGTGGAGCAGGACCAGCATTAAGCCAAGTATTTTTATCTAGTATATACTCATCCAACTTATAATATGCTTGTCTACATAGTGTGCGTTTAATGCATGTTTTAAATTTCTTCTCATTTAGTTGAAGAATATCGAGTGGTATTTTATTATAACATTTTACACAGTACCCCATAAAAGAAGACTACAGACATACTTTAGACAATCTGAAGCGCGGTTGATCTAGTTTGTTCCTATTCCTAGTGTTAAAATTATGCCTGTCACTTATCTTACTAAAAAGATGTAGATTTTTTCGAACGTACATAATGTTTTCGAATATATATTGACAAGGAACCGTCATGATGTTAATTTTTTTAAACAGCTCTCTTAGAGATTCGCGTCTGCTGAGATTGTAGATGGCTCTGACAGCCCTCTTTTGCAGAATGAAGATAGAATCAATATCTGCAGCTCGTCCCCACAGCAAAATACCGTAAGACATGATGCTATGGAAGTAACTAAAATAGACCAGTCTCGCGGTATCCACGTCTGTTAATTGACGGATTTTCCAAACAGCGTATGCGGCTGCAAGTGATGTTAGGTGAGGACCCCACTGCAGCTTTGAGTCAAGCGTGATCCCCAAGAAAACCGTATTTTCGACGAATTCAAGTATCTCCTTATTCAATACAACGTGACATAAACTACTTCTAACATTCGGTAAAGCGAATCTAATGCATTTAGTTTTTTTCTCATTTAATACTAAATTATTTACAGTAAACCAATTATGGACCATAAGCATAGCGTTATTTACGTCGTCAAGCTCTTGAGCACGTCTGTCTACTTTAAAAATCAGTGATGTGTCATCAGCAAATAACACCAAATAAAATAACGTGGATTGCATTGGCATCACCGACTTGGTAGCTAAATACTTATAACACGATCTATTACCGTTACTTAGCACAAGCTTTAACTTAGACATGTTCCCGTCTCTGTCTTGCACTTGTAGTTTGAAAGTTGTGCGGGTCAGTATCAGTGATGGGAATAACGCTTAAGCAACGATTTCTAGAGAAGAGCAGTGACCGCCATATGCTGCCGTAATGTCCAGAGGTCCAAATACAGAGCGCTTGACACCTTACTGTCAAATACTTGGGATAATGACAGCTAGAAGCAGCTTGTGGCTAAGTAATAACAGCCGCACGGGTCGATCGATCAGGTTAAGATACGCTTGCCGCGGTTGGTCCGTGGATGGGTGACCATCTTCTTCATTCTTATACCAACACCTCTCCGTGCCTCGGGAAGCACGTGAAGCCGTTGGTCCCGGCTGTCATTCGTGGATCTTTGACAGTCGTTGTGGGTCGTCAGAAGCCCGAAAGTCTGACAACCAGCCTTACCAAGGGATATCGTATTACCCAGTAACTGGGTTGTGGAGGTCAGATAGGCAGTCGCTCCATGTAAAATACTGGTATTCAGGTGCGTCCTGTTAGACTGGAAGCCGATACCAATATAGTTGGGAAAAGGCTCGGCAGATGATGACTGGTGATAATGACAGATTTTCATGACGTCTTTTATAAATATGCCGGAAACACTCTTCTAGGAATCCGCAACTTTAGTCAAAGTACGTGCTAATTTTACGTAGATCTCCGCCTTGGAAAGAGGGTAGTTGTCTGCACCTAATATTGTTAACAAACTACCCGCATTATCCAGTCACCCAGCGACCATGTTGCTTATAACAGCGTTGTTAAAAAAAACCCTCATTAAAGAAACCCTATTAATATTCCGTTATAGTAGTGAACATGCGCGGCCTGTACCTGCGCGTTGCAGCAACTAATGAACACTACTGAATGCTAAACTTGTAAACTACTAAAAGCTAAGTTCTAGGCTGGCGAACTGTCACTGACACTCACAAAGCACGGAATCACCGCGCCGTCTAGACGTGACAAACAAAATTCGTGGCGCCAATAGTGCGTTGAGCGCACAACTTCTGTCGCGGACGCTATTCAAAGTCAGTTTCTGTTTTATACGTCATTTGTGAACGTGATTTTTTGTCATTTGTGTGTGTCGAGACAACGGTGATACGCGTGTCGCCTCTAACAGCAGCGGCCGCAGTGGCGTCTCCGAGCTCTGTGTTGACGAGAAGAAGAAGAAGAGCCAATATAAAGATTGATGAAATTCTCGTTGGAAAGGTCGAATCACTGCTTCAAAGGTCGGGTTTATTTTTACTCGTTGTTTCGGGGTATTCTGACGAGAGTGGGAACATGGGAAATGAAGCCTTTCACGTAAAGATCTTGAATTAAGTTATCGAAATACAATTTCGGGATTATTTGCTTCCATGAAGAAATACGCTTTTAATATTTTTATACCTACGTCCTCGTTCCTTTGAACAGAGTTTATAATTACGAGCTGATTTGACTTTTTTTTACGTATAAGGTATACCTACATACAAATAAATAAAGTTGAAGTGTGTTTTGATGGTAATGTTAAAATAACAGCTTTTTACTAAATGCATATACCTACTTACGGTACTCCGATATGGCTGGGCCGATTTTAATGGAATTTGGTATGGGGATACTTTGAACCCCGGAGAAGAACATACGTATGGCAGACAATATTATATATGCCACGTGGTCGAAGCCGCAGGTGGAATCTAGTCGAAAATACATCAACTATCCTACAGTATTTTTGTTTTAATTGAAGCTAGTCTTGCCTTAAAATCTCAATTTCTTCAAATATAACGAAGATTTTATATAAATTCCGGTTTTTGTTACTAATTAAGTACGTGGGCGTAATTATAGGATGAGATAGGTACTTATTAATATTGGAACTTCTAAAGCTTGTATTTGAACAATCTAGTTCATCTTCAAAGGATTCGTGTTTTCCTTTCTAGAAATCTAATCTGCGCTTGGATTCTTGGAAGGCTTTTCTTGTAAAATTATGATCTCATTTGCAGGGTAATTATAAAAGTGGATCAATGCGAAATATTAATGAAGAGTCAGAGTAAAATGTAAGAGAGTTAAAACGTTCTCTTTTATTTATCCTCTTGACCTGGATCATGCTTGACGAAAAGCGATGGATGAGGTTTATGATGGAACTAGCGTGCCCAGAAGATGCATCTTGCTTTGCTTGGGTTAAATGTGGAAGGGAACACAGACGCTGGTGGTCCTTGCATTCGATCGATTCTGTAAAAATCTCACTGTGAAAAGTTAGTTGAAGTGAGCTTATAGAGTGCCGTCAATAGTGTCAATCCCTAGCATTAGTTGGAATGACAGCTCACTCCACGCTCACTTCACCTAAGTTTTCACGGTGAGTTAGTTACTGAATCGCACTGCAGATTTCGTTCCTGCCCGTATGCGAATTTTATTGGGGTCGGTACGATGCAGTTTGTCTTCCTCTTCTATAGCTACATCACTATTTGTCGTCATCTCTTTTCTATCCGACCTAGGAGCCCTTTTGGACATACTTGCAAGTATAGCGTTGCAAGATTCTGTTTGACGCGTGGCCGAAATTGGAACTAACATCGCCATCTTGTTTTTATTTATATAAATAATAGGTACTTCAAGCACATAAATGTACAGAGGCGGACTTAATGCCTAAATGCATAGGTATTTTCTAGCAGTCAACCTTTAGGTGATGCGGAGACAAACAGTGTTTTTCAATATATTTCTCAAAACAATTGCACAAAAGTTTACCAACAGCGCCCCTCTGTCAACGCCATTCGAGCTCCAAAAGATCCTTGTAGCAGTGTTATATTTGTTAAGGTTCCTTACATGTCAAGATTGTCAACTGATTTGATTGATTTATGAATGGCTGCTATTATTTTTGGTAAAACGGTCACAATCAATGTTATCATGAGGTTTGACAGCTTGTTTACAGATCAGAGATATTACCATCTTTTCTGTTGGCACACGAAGTGGCTGGAGTGTGGTTTTTCGACGACCTTTCCTCCAAATCGTGAAATATAGAATTCTGCCTCTCATAAAAATCTCAAAGTCGGAACTTTAAAAGGGAATATCTGTTTACCGAAAAGTAACTGGCTTGTAAGAATAAATATCTACGCTGTACCTAACTAACCAAACCTTTCTATCGATACGATTCTATCCAATATGATCACCCAGCAAGCGTATACAAATCTTACTTACTTGAATAGTCCTTTAGAGCGTATTTCTCTAAGTATTTGCCTTGTGTTGTCCCCGTAGCATTTTCCGAAGCGGAACTTTAGCATAGGACAGTGGCCGGTGTACCTGAAATGAAACGTAGTCATGTGAGTAAGCTTTTTTTTTTTAATATACTTAGTTCGTAAGAGCGGTAACATACTGAGGATTTGTCAGCGTGTTTCCAGCGAGGCGATTTCTGTACGTAGGTAAGTACCTACTCTCAGTGCGAAGTGAGCTAGCTCCGACTTCGCGACGTGTTCTCCGCATTTTCGCAATTTTAATACTCTCGCTCTTTCTTGTACTCGTACACTCACAACAATTGCTCTCGTTACGCACAGATGCAACGAGCGCGTTAAACAATTGAGTCACTGGAATCACGCTCGCAAATCGCCAGTGTCATCATGCCGTAAGGAGTCGTTTAGAAATATTTTCATCTACAACGTAAGATCGAGAACATATGTAGGTAACTATAGATTAGGTATACATTGGTGCACTCCAATAAATATGAGTAGGTAATAATAAATAATAATAATATTTATTTTTCTCTCTTCACAAAGGTTCACATAGTTACAAACAGAGACAAGAATTATAGCGTTTTGACAAAAATGCTTAAAATAAGTATGATCCCTTGTGAGAGACTCGCGTCCATACTAGGATACCCTGTGTGACGGATCACCAGAGTCAGTGTATTCGAGTTCTTAATTCGTAAGGATTGGCCCTATCAAATGAGCGATCTGGGTTATAAACATACCTACTTGTTAGGCCCTCGTTTCGTTTCTCAATTATTAGAATTTGGTGAATCAGGAGCATTATTAATAATATTGTCTTCGAAAATATTATTAATCTATGCTATTATCAATCTTCAATCCTTTTATTTAGGTAGGTATAGTTACTCAACATAACACAACACACATAATCGGCCTATAATCCCCTCAGAGGGGACGTCTGTGTCCGAGCAGTGGGAACGTTACTGACTGATTATGTGGTCTCATTTTCAATAATGGTACCGTACCGTGCAATGGAAAGCACGTTAAGCCGTTGGTCCCGGCTGTCATTCGTAGATCTTTGACAGTCGTTATGGGCAGTCAGAAGCCCGAAAGTCTGACAACCAGTCTTATCAATGGGGTATCGTATTACCCAGTAACTAGGTTGTGGAGGTCAGGAGGTCACTTGCATCCGGCGAGACTGGAAGCCGACCCTATCTTACTTGGGAAAAGGGCTAGCTAGGCAGATGTTGAGTATAACCATCCATCCATCAATTCCAAATCTCAGACAAGATTTTATCTCGTCACCAATATCCAACAAGGAAATATTTTTCCTTAAAACATCAAACGGTAGATAAATAAAAAATCAATCTGGTAAATATCACAATTTATTTCTCATAACGCATCAATTCCTAACTTCTTATTTTCCATTTCAATAACGAATGAAATTCCTTGATTCGATCACGGACAATCTTCGTACAAGAAGCAATACCCCGACGAAAGGTGTAGGACGAGGGGGAAATCGCAATCGCACCGCGACCAGTCGCAGATGATGCCCATGGATACTGCGACTGGTTCGTCGCAAGTGCGTTGCGACGGAGTCGGCCGACATTCGCTGTTAACACGGTGCATGGAGTCGGGGCATTTGTCGACACCTGCATTGTATAAGAAAGGTATTAGTGAATAGGCTACAGCGGGGTAATCGCGTAACACAATAACAGTAATAATGCGTTTCATTTTGACAGTTCAACAACATGCATTGCGTTATTTACGTTGTTGAGCAGACACATTTTTCGAACACGGATGGAACAAGCAATAGATTAGCAATATCCTTCAAAATGATTCGGATTAGATATATCGATAGGTAGTGTGTAACGTAATTAGGGTGTTGCTTTAATGAAACCCGACCGTAAATAAGACCGACCGCGCGTTAGAAAAATACTGTCACAAGCATAAGTTTTTATAAAGCAGCAGTGCGATTCTGTAATCATCTCACCGTGAAAACTTAGGTGAAGTGAGTGTGGAGTGGGCTGTCATTCCAACTAATGCTAGGGATTGACACCTTTGACAGCTCACTCTAAGCTCACTTCACGTAACTTTTCACGGTGAAATTTTTACAGAATCGATCGGCTGGTCTAGAAGAGCAGTGGTCACAGTGATGGCTTTCATGAAAATGATGGCAGCACAGTTTGACTTAACAGTGTCAAAAAATGCTCTCGCGGAAAACACCAACTTACTTTCGTAAATTAACGTTTCAGTGACGTTAGTCGCCGATAAATTGTAGACGCTATATGGCGGCGACCGATCTTCTAAGAAACCATAGCTTTAGACTCCATTTGTCATAGTAACGGCCACTTAAGTAACTTTTTAACTACAGTTATTTTTAAATGTTTCAGTGTTGCTATTCACTGACAATCATGGTATGTTTTTGCTAAATTGTCGATCATCTAAACATCGTTGAAAGAAACATTTAGAGAACTGCTCAACTAATTAGATTAACATCATCATTCCTCCTGTCCTTATCGCAATTTATTTGAGGGTCGGCGCATGTCATTTTCTTCTAGACTTCTCTATTAGTCTTCATCTTAGTAGTTACTCCGTTTCTAGCCATATCTTTAACACAGTCCATCCATCGATTCTTTGGTCTTCCCCTACTCTTGTAGCTATCCACACCCCGTTTCTAGCCATATCTTTCACACAGTCCATCTATCTATTCTTTGGTCTTCCCCTACTCTTGTAGCTATCCACACCCCGTTTCTAGCCATATATTTCACACAGTCCATCCATCGATCCTTTGGTCTTCCCCTACTCTTGTAGCTATCCACACCCCGTTTCTAGCCATATCTTTCACACAGTCCATCCATCTATTCTTTGGTCTTCCCCTACTCTTGTAGCTATCCATATCCCGTTTCTAGCCATATCTTTGACACAGTCCATCCATCGATTCGTTGGTCTTCCCCTACTCTTGTAGCTATCCACATTCATTCTCAAAACTTTCCTTAAGACATTTTCTTGTAGGTACTTAGTCATAGAACAAAAAAGCAGCGCAGTTCAACTTCTGCCCTGCTGTAAGAGCTGGTGGTAAGTCCCCAGTTTATGTCTACGCTAAGCTCTAGGCTTCAGTACCGCGTCCTAATTGCTTAACACGCTTTCAATCACAATCAAAATAATTATGAAGGATATTGCTAATCGATTGCTTCATCATGTTCGAAAAATAGTAGTAGAATGATAGTTTGTTACGCAATTTTAGCCTGTGGACCAGCTGGGTGATCCACAGGCTAAGTTCAAGTTAGTTGAGAAAAAAGTAACAAAAAAACAAAATGGTTCTAAGTACTTACAAGTGTCATTGTACGATAAGCAGCCAGCTGACCCAACTTTGCCATAGTAAACAGTCTCTATGACATGCAAGAAGCACAAAATGACCAGAATATGTTGCATTGCGTCTACACCACTGACAGTCTTCGAAGAAAATGAACACAGACTTGCAATTGTTTGTTTTCCCATCTTCCGCAAGTTGAATGGTTGTTGATTGGTTTGTGTAGTACAATGCAGAAATATTTTTGTAAACTCAAGTGAATAATCTTGATAAACTCATTGTTACCGGCAAAGTGGATGGAAAGATAACAAGGCTGAAGTCCAACAGATCTTTTCATCACATTTCAGGATGATGGTGTTCAAAACAGTAACCCATGGAGGACCATTTTTTGGCCGAGACCAGCATCAAAGAATAGGTATAGGTACTTACCCTAGAACTTAAGGAGAAGGTGATAAGCTCTTTCTTTGGTGTCTGTGTCTGTGCGATTAGCTTTTCTAAATGTCACGAAAGCCGCTCGTGCAGCCCTTCAAAGTACAGACGCCAGCAGGTCAAGCTACCCGAAACTGTAAAAAAATCCCAATCAACCTTGTACCTTAATGCTTGTAGCTTGATGTGCTGGCGTCTGTACCCTTAGGCTGCTGTAAATTTTATAGATCAGCAAAGAACTGCTTATTTTAATTTAGCCTTCGGAATTGGCTAAAATGCTTGTCTCTTTGAAGCTTTGACGTTTAAATTTGCCACCAAACTCGATCGTGAAGTAACGAGTCGTTTGTACTGAGCATGGAATTTGAATTACTATTAATGGGGGTCGAATTTAAGTAGGTATTCCCAGAGACGTGTAATATTACGTTACCACCTCATAAGTTTATGGTTACTCCATTCTTGCTCGTAGGAACGGATGATGATGGGAACTAATTTTTGGTGATATCTATCACCAAGAAATTAGTTCCCCAGCCGAGCGAAGCAATTTTAATGTCCTGAAGTTTGGGTTTGGTAACAATCAAAAGTATGGTAATTTTGGGCATCTATATTTTTTAATAACAACTCATGTACCTACGTCTATGATATAATAATAAAGACCATGTAACAGATTTAAAATTAAGAAAAAATCAGCCTCGTGTTTCTGTTCTTATGTGATCAAGCGCCGGATCTGGCCTCAAATCTGAAGGTCTAACTTTGTTCACACGGAATCCCTTCCTTCTCCTTTTTTGTTTTTTTGCCTTCTTTGGCAGTTCTGCGGGGCAATCGAAGATATCGACGCAATGACCAAGGTCTTCGTCCAGTGCCATATTGCCGTTGCAGTCGCAGCGAGACCAACCGCATGTGTAGCCTGTAAAGATTTAACGTAGGTACAGACGCCTGCATTAATTACATAATCAGCTTAGCCTCGGGTCTTCTTCTCTATTTTTAAGAGGGAGTGAGCTACGGCTCACTCTACCAACCCGCTCTTCTCCGTTCTTCTTGCGTGAGAGTAGGTTGTAAGATTACATACCAAAATTTCTTCGCTTTCTGGTTCTAGGTTTCCCCACGTTGTGCGTGGTGGATTATGGCCCACTTCCTGTCATAGAGAGGAGGCCTGTGTCCCAGCAGTAGGAACACTATAGACCCCTAGACTTGAAGTCAATCCTATTAGAGTTATTACGATATAAAGAAAATAACTCAGTAATTTTAAGTACCTAAAACGAATGTTTCAGGGCTGTTACAAGTTCGTTGAGACATCGTATCGCCATCGCACCGCGTGTGGTAGGCATGCATGTTACGCGGACAGTTGTTTACGCCTGAAATGACAGAAGAATATTTTAGTTGTAGGTCCAATCCAAACCTTGCTAGTTCTGCTACCATGCTTCTTCATAATGACAGCATCTCCGAACTAAGTCTGAAGCTCTCTGATCGGTGGGATGGGGGTGTTGTGTTGCCTGCCGCAATCATGGTCTTCGTAGAGTAAAGGAGCATTAAAGAGTAGCACTTCGTAATACCGATCATTATTAAATGATTTAATCCTTAATGCAACATATGTATGTGGATTGGATCACAATGTTGGCGGGGCCAAAGATATTGCCTATACGTGCGTAAGCGTACTGTAACATTAATAAGCTAATATCATCATTAGGTATTAGATGTTTTCAATGCTCGAGCAATTTTTCATTGATAAATTGACATTCAAAACAGATTAACATGATTAACCTTAACACCTTTTATAAAAGATGAAAGATTTTTATATGAAGCCTGGCATACCTACCTGCATGACATTTTGTTTTTTTTTTTTAATGACGGCTACGGTTACATGCGTGACCGCCATTTGGAAAAAAAATTTAATATATATAATTAAACAGGTAGGTATGCCACGGACCTTCAAAGCCCTTTGATTGCCCAGTTTAAAAAATATTAAAACATGACTAGGTACTTACATCTCTTTCCGTAAAAAAGACAACGGTGCGTGGCGAATGCATCCACTAAACCCACAAAACATACCATCGAAAGTAGAATAACTACGGAGACGTCCATTGTTTGGCGAACATAATACCGATGGACGGAAAAACCACAAGCCGTTGGGCTTTCTCACGGTATACTGCGTCCACTTTTATCATTCTCGCCGTTTACATTAACTCCGTGTTTTGGAAATATTGCCTAGGTGTTAGGTGTTTCGACCACTGATTGTGACGCAACGGAGTCGTGCAACTTTATATTATCTCACGGTCAGGTTTGTTTATTTCTGTTTTCCGCATTCAGATAATTCCGCGGTTATGTTCTTCACTTGTTCTACTTTGCAGCATTCGTGTCATTGTGGTTGGGTTATTGTTAGAAGTCAACTTTCATTCAGGCTATTAGCAGGTAATGACGAACAAATAAATCAGGGAAAAGTTAAAATAAGGTCCGTTGTCATCATTACAACACATTATCAGCCTGCTGAAACTGCTGTTTAGCATAGCAGTCACTGCTGGGACTCAAGCCTCTTCTCTGAGAGAGAGAGTGGACCGAAATAAACCTCGCGGGCTCTGTGCAGGTTAGTAGAAGTCGAAACTCTTCGTTACGAATCCAATATTAAACATTTTAGGTTTTGCGTCATGTCGGTTTACTCACGATGTTTTCCTGAGTATTACAGAAATCAAGACGATAGACGCAATTAGAGCGAACTGGGTCAATTTCTCCGAATGCACAATGCATTGTTCACTTAGCTAGCAATCCAGTTAGTTATTCTTACATTTCTCTAGATTTTCTAGTCGGTACGTATCATTCTAGTCTAACTACTAATAAAGGCAGCACCTACCAATCAAATTGATTGCACATATAAACTAGTGCCTGAGCAGAAACTTTGAAAGTGTTTATTAGAACTTCCCCAGTACCTAAGTGGTATCAAAGGAAAACAGCTGTTAGCGAATCCAAAACAAACGAGCTTTGATCACGAAACTATGACCCGTTTAGCGCTATAAAATATAGGTGAGTAGGTGGTATATACCGTATACGTATATACCTTCGAGTAGTCAAGATATCAAAATGTGCCTGGTACGGAGGCGTGCGGCATGCGGCCTTCCTACGCCGAACAGATTCTGATATTACCGTAACTGGTACATTAAAGGTTTCTGTAAGCTGATATCGTGATAATTTCGCTTTTAATTACCTACTATTTGATTGTATCATGAATAAAGAAGGACATTGATTTTCAGTTAGTAGTGGCAGTGGAGTTAGTTTCTTTGTTGTATGTTGCATCATTGCATGGCACTGTGCCATATAAATTGATTATTCGATGGGTACTGTGACTTCCGGGTTACATAATTAGATTAATGTTTAAGAGATTCTACTAGATTATTTTCCCGGAAACTATGTCCTCAGATAAATTAGTTAAGTTGTTGTTGTTTTGCGGAAACACAGCCTTAATCTATATATATACCAACTAATCTTTCAAAGCTGAAGAGTTTGTTTGTTTGCTGGAACGCGCTAATCTCTGAAACTAACAGTTGGATTTGAAAAAATATTTTTGCATTTTGTAGCTCAATTTTTGAGGAAGGCATTGACAGTGAAATTATCACGCTAGGACTGTTAGGAGCCGAGCATAAGGAAAGACAAGTCAAAAAGAAAGCTAAGCGAAAACTAGAATTAATCACACGGGCAGGCGATGTGATGCGCGAGGGGGTTTCGAACCGGTCAGAAGCTGCTTCAGCCGATCGATTCTGTAAAAATCTCACCGTGAAAAGTAGGTGAAGTGAGCTTAGAGTGAGCTGTCAATGGTATGGTGTCAATACCCTAGTATCATTAGTTGGAATGACAGCTCACTCCATGCTCACTTCACCTAAGTTTTTACGGTGAGATGGTTGCAGAATCGCGCTGCAGAATAAAGCAATAGAGATGCGATTTCTTACGCAACAGTGACGTATATCAAGTATCAACTATTAATTCTGCTGAAGAATGAAGAAAAGATGGGGTTTAGTTATGGTACACGATATTGGCGCCGATTCCCTTGTTCACAAACTAAACTAAATTTAAGTTCAGTGCATATTTTTCTTTCTATTTCATTAAGAAAAGGACAGAAGATAATTTATATTAGTTTAGTCCTGTCAAATTAGTGAGCGCCTGACGTAAATTGACGTATTTTTAGTAGTCATGTTTTTATTCACGTCTAAACTGTCTATGGAGTATCTTAATTTGACAGGACTAAACTAATATTTATCTTAAAATATAAAGAAATTTAAGAAAAAGATGCACTGAACTTTAATTTAGTTTAGTTTGTGAACAAGGGAATCGGCGCCATCTAGGTCAAGTAATATTCAGTTTCACAAACCTATGTTAGAAAATAGAAAATACAGCATTGTGAGTTTGAAAATGTGGAAAATTTACGTAAGTATTTCATTCCACCGAGCGCGCCCGTTCGCCACAAACAAAATCAAAGAATTTTAGTTATGACTTTTCCAGTTTCGCGTGCTTTAAAATGGAAAAGTTCCAAATGAACTTATTCGGTAAATAATCTTCATAAGTCACATACATCGAATAACATGGTATAGGGTGTACAATCGAAGGTTATAATCGTGTGAATCGATTTCCCGATTCGATTTATTGTTTTCAAGGTTTAATCGAATCACTATAATTTGATGAAATCGAAATCGGAACATTTCATAATTTCTTTTTTAGAGTGGACTAAAAAAGTTTTGTTATAAATGAGTTCTGGCATGCATGAGTAGCTGTCAGCTGGTATGTGGTTAGGCAGGGTTGGTCAGGTCAGATCTAGGTCCCCCCCGGTGGGTTCCCGCATTGTCGAGGCGGGGGGGCTCAGTAGCCGTGGTGGATTGGACCACGGTGAAGCTAAGAGGAACCCGAGGAGCGGCCGCTCGTCTAGGCTGTGCGGAAAAGCCGACGACGTAGCGGCCGGCGGGTAGGTTGCGGTGCCGCTTGGGCGACATCGCAGCCTACCTGAGGCGGGCCGCGATGTCCCCCGCGAGGGAGACATCGCGGCTGAGGATTGGAGGCCGCGGCGGGAGAGGAGTGTCGGTGATACGTTGCCGCTCTCCCTACCTTCCGCGGCCTTGACGGGGCCGCCACCGTTCGATGGCGGACGCGGTGGGGCCGCAGGGGAAGAGGAGTGTCGGTGTGTCGTTGCCGCTCTCCCTATCCTCTGCGGCCGTAGCCCCCCCATCCTGGGGGGCATGCGGGGCCTGCCAATGAGGCGGGCGTGGGGGCCAGCAGGCAGCGGGTGCGGGGGCACCGTTGCCTGTATTGCACAGGCCTCCACCAGTGTTGGACGGGAATGGCTAGGTGCTCCCGGCCATTCTCGTAGCCCCCCTATGTGGGGGGCATGCGGGGCCCGCCATATCAACTAGGCGGGCATGCGCCGGGAGGGCTATGGAGGTAAAGGCTATGCCTATTCCCGTGGCCCTCCCATCACGGCGAATGAGGGAACACCGCTGAGTTTTAGTGGGTATACTGTCATTCCGACAGGGAGTCCCACATACCCCGTCTCGTCCCCCGCGAGGCGGGCATGCATAAAGCATTTCTCAGCAAAAAAAAAAAAAAAAAAAAAAAAAAAAAAAAAAAAAAAAAAAAAAAAAAAAAAAAAAAGGTCAGATCTAGGTCAGGTTAGTGACCATGACCCAAATGCCACCCTATGGTAGATATGAAAGCATTGGGGTTTGTGGTCCGACTGTATTATTACATGTGTTCACGCTTTACCTTGATTTGCCACTCTAAAGAAGGGCTGGGCTTCCGTGCTCAATCGATGAATGGAAGCTCGTATTTAATTAAATGACTTCAGGGTCGTTGGAAATAATAGCAGTGCAGTGAATCGATGAGTTGCAAAAGTAGACAATGCATCGCGGCAAACTACAAACCTACACATTCTGTGAGACCGTGACATGACAATATCATCAATGACTATTAATGATAATGAAGGACAACAATTTTGAAAAGAAGAAAGAAAGAAAAGTATGTGTGATTGTCAGAGAAACATGTGCATACAAAAAGATTATTGTACTGATTTATTTGATCTAGTGATCATCTGCCTAGCCTTTGCCCAACTATGATAGGGTCGGCTTCCAATCTAACCGGATGCAGCTGATTTTACATGGAGCGACTATACGATACCCCGTGGTAAGACTGGTTGTCAGACTTTCGGGCTACTGACGACCCGTAACGAGTGTTTATGATCCACGAATCACAGCCGGGACCAACGGCCTAACGTGCTTTCCGAGGCACGGAGGGGTGTTGGTATGTGAAGATGGTCACCCATTTACGTACCAGTTGGGGCAAGCGTAGCTTAACCTGATCGATCGACCCGTGCGGCTGTTATTACTTAGCCACAAGCCCCTATGGGCAATTAATATTGCAACAAATCAAGCAAGGAGCAAGTTTATTTGATCTGGTCTTCATGTTAAATAGGTTTCCAGAGCCACGCTAGTAAATTCTCATTCGTGTGTCCGCCCCCCACGTGATGAGATGGTCAATCAGGACGTGTGAGAGGTTAGAGGGCAGTTGATTATTGATGATACGAACTTTAATGAGGATGACGGGACGTTATGTTTCTGTTAATGTTATCAAGTAACGTTACATTTTTTGTAACGTTTTTAAGGTAGATACCACATGGAAATTAACGTTACGCAACGGTTATTTGGTAACGTTTACAAGCCCTGCGGGTTAGATGACCTCTGCTTATCCTTTCAACTGGAAGGATTAAATTGAAAACTTTTATCGGTGTAGTTTTGATTCTCATAATAACCAACAAATGCAGTGACAGCAGTCGAAATTTTCAAGTAAAATCGATTTTGAATCGGATTTAACTGTTAAATTGATTCTTATTTGTATTGAATTCATGTCAATTTAGAAATCATTCCAAGTAATTCGTTTCGATTCAGAACTTGAAGACTGCGGGAATCGAATCTAATACAGCGTTGCACCTGCAGTTTACTCATTATCTATGTAATTAAAAACCCATAGGTCAGTTTGTAGTAGTTTATTACAACTGCCCACTTTGTAATAATTATTAGTTGGTTACAAGCATTTGTTCGAGTATACTAGTACTTATAGGTACTTATGCAAATAATATACATAAACCAACGCCTTTTTCCCGTGGAGGGAGGTAGAAAATACTGAATGCCGAGTGGGTAGGTAGGTATATGTCTGTATGTAGTATATATTTATGTCTAGATGCCTATCTAGGTAAAAGTCCCTTAAAGGTATTTAAATAAAAATGTTTAAGTGGGAAAAGGATTTACTTCTCTAAAATGTTCTTCGTGGAAAATAGATTTACTTTTCATATCAATCATATTGGATTGGCTAAATCTAGTCTAAGCACGTAGGTCTCACCGCGGGGATACAAGAGTTCTTGAAACCTGTCGTTTGGAAACTTTAGCCCAGCCGTAGACACGGGTTGAACTAATTGGTAGAAAAATAAAACCTTTATAAAGGTTATTTTTCGCATTTAGGGTTTTAAGACGGGCTTCTTCTGCGCTTGCTCGTTCCATAATAGACCTCATCCATCGCATTCCACCAGGCGAGATCAAGATCGAGAGCTGGGGGCCTAAAAAGGCCACTTTGGCAGAATCATAGATAGGGGTAACATATTAATCATATTCAAAATCGTAAAATGGTCACAAACTGAAATTCATAATATGATCCGTGTGCTATTTATTCATAACACGTAATTTACCTGTTTGACAGTTTTGTATGGAAATTCGTAAAATGGTCCACCAATGTTTACACCAAATATGAATGATATGAAATGAATTGTAGGTGATTAAACTTTTATGTGTAACCAATTAACCATTTAACGAAAATTAGAGGAACCTATTGCTTAAAGTGGTGTTCTGTTAAGTGCGATTCTGATAACAAAATAAATATTATTTTATTTTGTTATCAGAATCGCACGAATGTTTTATTTATTTTAACACTTAACTTTTTTTTGTAACTAAGTACTTATTTAACATTCTCAAACTGTAATGTAATTTTTAATATTGTAAAATTGCACTCCAGAGCCACAAGATACAAGCAATGCTTACCTAATAGTTTGTGGCTCACCGAATCCGTCACATTGTATTTTTTACTTTTTTGAAGAATAAACTTTATTATATTTTTATAATAAAATTTAGTTAAGTAATTTAAAAAGCTGCTATGGGAATTCTTAATTTTCATAATCTAGGTAGGTAGGTAGCTAATCAGAATCACTAGTTTTAGTAGGTATATTAGTACTTAAAAGGCTTCAATCACTGTAAGTATAATTATGTCAAAAGTTAATTGGTTATCGTTTAATTATGCGATCCATTAACTACCACCGTAGTTCTAACCACCAGCCACTAATAAAACACTATACAAGCTCAATTAAACCCTATTCTCATCTTTATAAGATTAATTATGGTTTGCATCGATTTGTAAATAAAAGAGTCGTGTTAAAACTTTAAAACAATCCGTGCGAATCAAGTCTCGCGAACAAAGAGTTTTCACTATCATCGAAAAGTATCGAACAGTCTACATTGTTTGAGATTTTGTCTTTTGTTGATACCGTTTTCGCTTCTTGGACATCACTTTCTCTAGCCATAAAACTATCGAGACCAATAAAAATATTATGAATTTCGTCTTTGACATTTCTCGGGACCCTGACTGAGGTCGCGGACCTTTGGACGGCGTAGCAAGGCATAGCATAATCCTACTAATATTATAAACGCGAAAGTTTGTTTGGATGGATGGACGGGTGGATGGATGTTTGTTACTCTTTCACGCCAAAACTACTGAACGGATTTGGATGAAATTTGGCACATAGATAGTTTATAACCAGGATTAACACATAGGATACTTTTATCCCGAAATTCCCACGGGATCGAAACTTATGCGGGTGAAACCGCGGGGCGCAGCTAGTCAGCCTATAATATTCACACTGCTAAGACACAAGCCCTTTCTCTTCGAGAGGGAGTGGGTTAGAATCCAGCACGCGGGCCCAGTGTGGACTGCGGGTTGATAGATGTCGATCGTAGATGTTCTAAGACATGCCCGTTTCCTCACGATGTTTTCCTTTACCATTTTGAGAGCAGTGGTGATGAAATTAAAATTAAATACACAAAGTAAATTGCCTGCCTGGGTTCGAACACACGATCGACTCGACTATGTAAGTCGGATACCACTGGGCGACCACCTGCTCTCACCAGTAGGCACAAACCGGGTCAGCACGAACTGACGGGGTCCGCCAGGGCCGATGCCGCCGGGGCTGCGGGTTGTTCGAAAGAGATACCGTGGCCCCTGGCACAGGCAACTGAAGGAACACGGGTGGGTTTTAGTCAGTAAAAGTCTGACACGCTCTTCCGCTCAGCCCAGAGCGGGAGAGGTCATTTGATGATTTCCCACCCAAAAAAAAGCAACAAACTGGTGATAATCCCCGAATCCCTGCACTATGCAAATGCACTCGAGGACAACCCCCGGTTGGTGAAGGACTATTTATTAATATTATGTGGACTTTTATTTATTTAGTGGCAAATATTTCAGGGGGTGAAAGTACTCTTTAATATGAATAGGTTTTTTATGAGACCAACTCTAGAAATGCGTAAAATATGTTTCCGTTTCTTTCATGCATTTTCATAACAGGATTGAAGTTTGTATGAAACAGCAAATATACTGGGTGGCAGGGACATCGACGCGCAAACTGTAACCATGAATTCAGCACATGAGTTTAGTTTAGACCCCTTAACGTAGAAATTTTTCGTCGGTTATCAAAAAAAAAATCTTCTGTTTCATAGGAAAGTACAATACCTACGCGGTCAAAATGTATGGAACAGCAATATTTTTTTTTGTAACAACCGACGAAAAATTTCACAGTTTGCGCGTCGATGTCCCTGCCACCCTGTATATCTACTGTAGGTATTCGGAACTCATATAGGTAAGTAGGTATCTACCTCTTAGTGGATGCATGCTTTCCAACTTACAAATAGGTGAACCTACCTACTTATAAGTTGGATAACATCCATGATCGGATAAAAAGCCTTCCACAACGATATACATAGGATCCGCCGCCTGCAACCAACGCGAACGGCTACCCGCCGCGTAGGCGTCACGTGGCTGTGCGGTAGGTACAATCACGTGAAACAATAATATGTGGGTAGAAATCTACCTATAAGTAGTAGCTGCTAGGGAGGTGTATAAACATGTACTGAATTTCCAGAACCGATTTTCTTCAAATTAACCTACATAGAGGGTTGATTTTTCCAACGCCAGATAATTTTATTCGAGGAACCATTTTGAATTTTTGACAGTTCTTCCATACAAAAACTGTCAGACGGCAATTTTATTCCGCGAATAAAAATTAAGTGTCTATTGAAAAATCAACCCTTAAAGAATTAAATAAACGACGTTGGCAATTTTACGTCTTAAAAATATATTTAAGCTTTCTTTTGAACGGAAAGTTACTTACCTTAATAAAATGTTATTCCCTGGAGCAAATTCCAGGTCCTATTCCTAGAAATTCCCAAATTCGAGATTACGTTTTAATAAAAGATCCGAAACTTATGAAATATGTGCTGAATATAGATGAATGGCAAGTAATGAAGGACACAACTTTTTTCTTGCTAGTAACGGCTATATTTGTTGGTAACACAATATTGCCAGCACAAAAATCGAGCAGATAACATATTACCACATACGAAAATTAAGTGGAAACGAGGCAGAAGCCGATAGCACTATCATATTTTCCCATCGGACATTTCCATTTTCCGCTTACTAAGCAGAGATGAAATGAGCTGAGCTGAGCGGAGCTCAGCGAGCCTATTAAGTTAAATGCCCTGTTTTTGTTGCCTGAAGTAAATTCGGTCGTCAATCATAGGCAAGAATTTAATGTTTGATAGTTTGAGAATGTTGAAGTGCCTCTACTTCATTCATCGGCGATAAATTGTTTTAGGAAATGTTAATAGTTCTAGACTCCAGGACAAGTTTCTATAACTTGTTAATTTTCTAATTTCTTGCTATGTTAATGATTAGGATTTATGAAACTTTGATCAAAGCATAATAAGCCTCGTGAACAGCACCCATATTGCGTAACACACTATCAATCACAATCAGCGGGGTGATTGAGTAACACACTATCAGTAGCAATGGGTTTCATTTTGACAGTTCAACAACATTCATTGCGTCATTAACATTGTTGAGCAGACACATTTTTCGATCATATGAAGCAATGGATTAGCAATATCCTTCAAAATGATTCAGATTGAGAGTGATAGTGTGCTACCCAATTAGGGGGCTGAATCATTTTGAAGGATAATAATGCTAGTCCATTGCTTCATATGTACGAAACATGTGTCTGCTCAACAACGTTAATAGCGCAATGCATGTTGTTGAACTGTCAAAATGAAAGCCATTCCTACTGCGTTACGCAATTACCCCAAAGAATAGTATGTTTTTATGCTATAATCACAGATTACTAAATAGTTACTACGCTTTAACTTAGATACTTGCATAGCTCTACGATGCTTTCGTGCCATATATTTATTTATGTTAACAGTTTTCTTCATGTGTTTTTTCGGGTAAGCTCATGACTAATATCTCTGTTCGAGAGGTCGGAACAAGTCGGGCACACCCGAAATTTAAATTTGAGTAAGTACTTATACCTACATTAATCCGTAAATAATGTTTAGGTTTACATTCAGCCTCAATAAGATATAATTACCATCGACAAGAATTCATTAAGTTGTCTACAGTCTTTGCTCTGTAATATTGTATCAATTTGTGGCCACGAACAATATTACGGACTAGCTTCCGCCCTCGGCTTCGCCCGCGTGGTAGGTATATCGATGAACGATAAAAAGTATTCCTAAGCCTATGCCCTTTCCCAGAGTTCAAAGTATCCCCATACCTAATAATAATATCATCAAAATCGGTTCAACAGTTTCGGAGATTAGCAGGAATAAACAATAAAAAATAAAAAAAACATTTTTATAAATTATTGTGTTTAAAAAGCTGCTATTTTGAGTTTTTTTTTCAATTTTATTTATTTGTATAGATTGGGCACTTATATTTTAGCTACATTGAACATACATTTTAGACAATCATATGAATTCTGCACCCTAATTGCGTAACACACAATCAATCTCAATCTGAATCATTTTGAAGGATATTGCTAATCCATTGCTTCATATGTTCAAAAAATGTGTCATTTGTCTGCTCAACAACGTAAATAACGTAATGAATGTTGTTGAACTGTCAAAGTGAAACCAATTGCTATTGATCGTGTGTTACGCATTAACTCTGTGGGTCGATAGATCTTAGGTATACACCTAAGTACTTACATCTTGTTCAGGCTGACCGTACTTACGCTTAAATACCTACATACTTTCATACTTAACAAATGAATCCCTAGTGGTACGTGTTAATTAGCAGTATTAGCACGGTAACCTTCCCAAAAAATAGGTTTAACTAGATTAGATAGTGGTTTACTAAAATCCGGTAAGTAGTTTTGGAGATTAGCCAGCTATTCCACCAGAACGTGGTGTAGAGATTGTAGACAACGTGCTTTCCACTATGTAAGTGACCTAGGAAAATCGGCTTTGTAGCTATAAACAAATATTAACCAATTTCTGGGGTTTCGGGTAATTTTTTTAATTTTTTTTTATTGCGAGGTTTTGAGCCTAGGTACTTTGTAATTGTATATTTTGTTAATGCTTAATATACAAAGTTATTCTTTTCTTTCTATGAGATCACAAAATCACAAAAGTAGCACTCTGCATGTGTCAACTTTTTATCTTTTTGACTTTGTGTGCTAACTGCGTGGTGCTCGAAAAACCACCCAAAACATTTTTAAAGTATACTAAACGTGTAGGTATCTTGAGTTTTATTGGGAACCTACAGAGTTATGGCTGCACTCAAATTTTGTATACTTTAAAAATGTATTGAGTGACTTTTCCGTAGGATGCACCTTTAAGCCCATGGGGGATACCCCTCGCGCTTCCTTCACCTTCCTTCTCACCTCAGGAATCTCAGGATAGTACTTCAATTGTTCTATATGTACCTTTTGCCTTGACAGAGATGCAAATACAAATACGGGTTCGATTCCCGCACGGAACAAATATTTGTGTGACCTACATGTATTTGTTCCAAGTCTGGGTGTTTTTCTATCTATAATATGTATGTATTTACAAAAAAAATTGTATATAAGTAGTTTATCAGCCATCTTGTTACCATAACACAAGCATTAGGTTGCTTAGCTTGGGACGAATGGTGCTGTGTGAAATGTCCAGGGATATTATTATTATTATTATATAGTAAAATGTAAACTGTCTAAAACTCTAAATAAACCACGAGATAATTAAAATACACAGTTTTTAAAACTTGCCCAGATAAAAAAAAATGGTTAGAAATATAATATGTAATAGAACGAAATTGTGACACATCAGTACTTTCTACTGAAAATAAAATAAAATCACTACCGGACATTAGGGATTGAAAAATGACAAAAAAATACCGGGAACCCGGTAGGTATTAGCCAACACCGGGATCCCGGTATTGGAAGCCCTAATTGTAGGTATGGTCCTTAATTGGAAAACCACAATTCAATTTCAATAGAAGTACCCATCTACCCACCGGTTACCAACCCAAAAACTCTTATTCAATATTGCTACGTTTGCAGAGATACATAGGTAGCAATTGGACCAAAGCATACATGAATGAACTGACTGAATACTCTCTTTTGCATAACGCTATTGTTGAGAAAACGTATTCCATACTGCACAGAATAGCGTTATGTATCTCTTGCGTAACATCCATTCATAATCAGCCCATGTCCCCACTGCTGGGACACAGGCCTCCTCTCTGTGAGAGGAAGTGGGTATAATGCACCACGCGGGCCCAGCGCGGGTTGGTAGATGTCACGTGTCTTCGAATTTTTGGTTCTAGGACATACCGGTTTCCTCACGATGAGTTCACCGTTTTGAGCGCAGTCGTAATGAAATAATTTACATAAAGTAAAATGCCTGCTTGGGTTCGAACCCCACCGTTATGTATCTACAACCGATGAATTATTAGGAAACTGCCTATGCTAAAACGCAAAAACCTTTCAAATACTTTTGAGTCCTGTCATTCCACAATATTTCTCTCTTTCAAGGATCTACGTATGTATATTCCTTAAGTACTTTTCACCTTCGTGAACTCGTGGATGAAATCGTTTAGATAACCATCTAAACTTTTCGTGTTCTCTGCTCAGTTAAGTAAGGAGTGCCAACGATATAATATCTATCAGCGAGATCGCCATGAATATTCACATGTTAAATACTGCAGAAGTATTTAAATTAAGTTCAGAGATAGCGTTTAAAAATGGTGTTCTGCTGTGAGGTGTTAATTTAAAGAGCAACCACCCTTAGTAGATTGTTTAAGACTTTTGTAGATAAGATGAGTAGTGATTCTTTTGGACCAGTGATTAACAACGCAGGTGTCCTAATGACGCCAAGAGTCTACGAACGAGCATGATAGACAAAACCAAGACGAAAATCAAATGTATGGTATTGGTATTATAATGGTATGACGAACAGGGTATAACGTGCCTAAAGTTCACTCATCCTCTATAGAAAAGTCCGTGGAAAATGTGGTTGGTTACACATTTGGCCGTATCTTTTTGTATTTCTTCCTATAAAATGTAATGTGTCACTGTTTGTTTTCCCAAATAAATAAAATAAAATAAAATAAAAAAGGGAGGATCCTCCGACGACCGGTGGTGTTGTGTCTGGTGGGCCACTGCCCGACGATTGATGACGCGGTAAACTCTGTTTGCGCGATGCAGGTTTTTACATGACGTCAGTACCTATGATCCGATTGGCTAAGTATCAACCCTAAAATTGACCTATATGCAACACAATCATAGCTTTAATCAGTACTTACAGCAGATTTTCCTGTCAAATAAAACACATCAGATTACAGTAAAAGAATTCGAATTACCATGTTTAGCCAGCTCGGCTCATCAGTATGTCGCATTGGTAAACACCGTGACGGCAATATATACGAGTATGTATCTACTTTCTCCGTTGAGAAAACATTTCCTGATCAATACAATGAGTTTAACGCAATTCTCTGATAGGCTGAGCAGCATTCGTGATGAAAATTACACGATTGCATTTTCGATACGAATATCTTATGGAAGAAAGAGTTCAAGTATATGGGGATCTATGGGTGGGGTGGATAGACTTTCAGGCCCTAAGACCTTGCGAAATCGACGCCATCCAAACTTGCTTCCAAACGTTTTCCATACCTACACTTGTACCTAAGGACAGTTTTCGCATTCTGGGTCGTATCTGCGGGGTAACACCCTAACTGTAGGAGTGGCTTCACATGACAGTTCAACAACATTCATTGCGTTATTTAAGTTGTAGAGCAGACAATTTTTTTGAACATATGAAGCAATGGATTAGCAATATTATTCAGATTGAGATTGGTAGTGTGGTACGCAGCTAGGGTGCTGGGCTAACAGTGATCCAAATCCAAAGCATGCTTTCATATAAAAAAAAAAACACTGATCCTGGATTCCTGGCGACGGAAAGGCCCTGATCCGAAACTGTGTGGAACTGTGGATAAGTATACATATTCACGAGTCTAGGGTTAAGGTCGAGAGGATGGACAGCTGTATCCTCCTCCTACGCGCTAGTATGCTCTTGCCAATTTGCTTTTATTAACACTGATCGCCACACAGCAGGTACAATAGAAAATTATTGCTCTTGTGTCATTTGTGATGAGGCGTGGTTGTGAATTGTGATGCAAATATAATTGGAATGCCCTAGTTTCGAAAAGGACTGAAGCCATTGCTTTTCGCCTTGTGGGTACACTATCTAGTGATTTGCAGAATTATGTCGGGGTACTTAGTAAGACGTCGATGTTTCTTGTTCGTTTACTGTTATTCCGAGACCCAGAGTCCTGTTCAACTGACCTGTATTTTTAGTTGTACTGTTTTGTTTCTTATTATTTGTTTCGGTTTCTACCGGAAAAAAATAAAGTTTGATTACTGCAAAGCTATCCACAACCATCCGACAGGCTGTCGTATCGAAAATGACACATTAGGATAACCTGCATAGCTATTTACAACCATCCAACAGGTTATCATATCGAAAATGACACATTTCGATAATCTGATTTGCCGGGTCGGGCGGCTTTTGGGACCGGGACCGCGGTCCCGAATTCCCCCTATATGCCCCGCAAACAGCAGTGCGATTCTGTAACCATCTCACCGTGAAAACTTAGGTGAAGTGAGCGTGGTGTGAGCTGTCATTCCAACTAAATGCTAGGGATTGACATTATTGGCTGCTCACTCTAAGCTCACTTCACCTAACTTTTCACGGTGAGATTTTTACAGAATCGATTAGCAGCTGTCGGAAGAATAGAAGTCCTCTATTTGATTTAGGGCTGATTTTTCAATCGGCTGATAATTTTAATTCGTGGAATAAAATGGTAGTCTGACAGATTTTGTATGGAAGAACTGTCAAAAATTCAAAATTATTCTTCCGATTATTATCTGGCGTTGGAAAAATCAGCCCTTAAACTGACAATATTTTCGGGTTTTTGGACTTGTGAACAGCGTTTAGAGGACTCCTACGATAACATTGAGTGATGTTCGATATGGTACGGAAGCGTATCGAGTGGTTGTGAATAGCTATGCTAAAAAAAAATCAGTTGATCCATAGATTTTTATGTTAGCATATCTCGACATTAATGTATGGATCAACAATTATTTTTTTACACGATTACAGGTTTGGTCCTGTAGTAAAAGTAGTTCATAATGATGAGTACAATGGACCCCTTTTAAGGATTAAAACGATAATTTAACGGTGTATAGTCTATTTTGAAGTATCCCTGAGTTTAAGATTTTTCTCATAAATTCATGATTTAAGATATATAAAAGAAGCCCTTGGCCAGTTGGTCTAGCTGAGCACCTTTTATGTACCTACTTAACGTGTTGTCACAAAACTGCTATTTATCTTGCAATTAACTCCCACATTGTTCTTCACAGTTATTCGTATTCATTAGCTCTTGTTATGCAGATATAGCGTGACTAGAAATAGATGTCTCCTTTATTCAAGAAAATACACACCTGCCAACCATTGTTTAGTCACAGAATAGTAAAATATTACGTTTTTATTGACTCTGTTGGCTCTGTTATGTAGAAATATGTTGTAAGTCTTCGTTAAGTTTTGATAGGAAAGACGGATATCTCATTCGTATTTCCTATCAAAAACACAACGAAGACTTCTCTTCTTATCTTTATCAGGATTTTTATTAAGGTATTCTAGTTATCACCTACCTACTTGTGCCTAGCCTGAAGGACCCCTGGCTAAATAATAACAGCCACACAGTTCGATCGATCAGGTTAAGCTACGCTTGCCGCGGTTGGTCTTTGGATGGGTGACCATCTTTACATACCAAGACCCCTCTGTGCCTCGGAAAGCACGTTAAGCTGTTGGTCGTGGCTGTCATTCGAGGATCTTTGACAGTTTTTACGGGTCGTCAGAAGCCCGTAAGTCTGACAACCAGTCTTACCAAGGGGTATCGTATTACGCAGTACCTGTGTTGTGGAGGTCAGATAGACAGTCGTACCATGTAAAATACTGGTATTCAGCTGCATCCGGTTAGACTGGAAGCCGACCCCAACATAGTTGGGAAAAGGCTAGGCAAATGAAGACCTACTTGTGCGTAGCACTACGTTTATTGAACTCTAGCGTCAGGTAGGAATTTTAGGAATTACAGCATGGCTCTATAGGTGCTGTCTGTGACTAGCACGAATGAAAAACTGTAGGTACTTGTATAGTCACGCAGACCTATATTTCAAAGCTTATAAAGAACTAGGGTAAAGTAAACATGCGAACTTCCCTACCCTCAAGTTACAGAGTTACGTGCGTATGTTTTACCTGTGCCACTGTCCATCGGGTCCATAATCTCAGGGGGGGGGGGGGGATTGATGTCACAAAAACAAGCATTTGCATGTCAAAAACCCTCCACAGCCACAAGGGAGAAACCGTTATTCATTTGTCATCTATTACTATTTATTTACTACCCAGAATGTCATGCTATCTAACTTCCCGATCATGTGACAGCAGATTATGAGGAAGACCTTGAAGTTCCGAAAGTCACCCTCATCGAACTGCCATGATAGCTATTATATTTCATGACAAAACGCGAATCTTCCTAACGATAAGCATGACCTTTGAATTCCGACCGTAATCGGGTAATTTAGGCCCTCTCTATTTTCGTTCATTTCCGTATAACGATACTTATTTAAAACATTTATTTTAAGTATAAAAATAACAATTAGAGACTAAAAATAAATGGCCAGATGTTAATGGAAACAAGACCATTTTAAAAATTATATAGGTACTTAATAATTTTAATAAGATCAAGGATCACGGATATAGGTGAAACAGAGGGCTAATTGCGTAACACATTAGCAGGATTTCATTTTGTCAGTTCAACAACATTCATTGCGTTATTTACGTTGTTGAGACGACAAAGTTTTCGAGCATATGAAGCAATGGATTAGTAATATCCTTCAAAATTATTGATCATGTGTGTAATTGCGTAAATTAGGTTGCAGCACGGCTAGGAAGCTTGATTATATCCATACTAATATAAAAAATGCGAAACTAACTCGGGTTGTCTGTCTGGCTGTTGCCTTTGTCTTGTCACCACCTGACATAGGATTGCGAATAGGTTTTGAATTTTTTTAAATACTGGAGTTGGCTTCCAGATGTTGATCTTTAGGACACTTGCAGTATTTTTATCTCACGAAGCGACACACGCTGTACTTGTGGTTACCAAGTGTGCAAACACGCTGTGAATGTGTGTGTAAGCGCATGAGCTGTAGGTGCCTTCCACGTTCGAGACAATGGCAAAGTCTGAAGTGTGTGTGTGCGTGAGTATGCTATGTGCTGACGCTACTCGTCCTCACGCACACATTAACAGTGTTTGAGCACTTGATTACCACAAGTAAAGCGCGCGTCCAACAGTAATTAACTGTACGAGTATTCGGACCTACACAAACTTAACATAAATCGTGCATAACAGGCTGCCTAGTCATACATAACTATAGTAACTGTTCCAAAGGAATCCCTGATTATTTTTATCACATCAAATTTTTCCTAATTTAACCATACCCTACATTTAAGTTTCGCGAACAATTTGTTAGCTAGGTAATTCTCTTTCATATTTTAGCGACGAAACTTATAAGGCATTTGTAAAGAATTTCATAGATTTTTTTTATTAATAGGCTTGCTAGGCACGCGACAGACTTTACTTAATGTTGGAGAAAAATTACTGTTTCATTTTGTTTTTATGAAAATTATATTTTATACTAGCTGACCCGGCAAACGTTGTTTTGCCATATAAATTATTTCTAGCTGCCCGGCGCTACTTTGTTCGCGTGGAGTGCTACCCCCTACCCTACTAGCTCCTACCCTACTCCTACCCTACTCCTACACTACTCCTACCCTACTCCTACCCTACTCCTACCCTACTCCTACCCTACTCCTACCCTACTCCTACCCTACTCCTACCCTACTCCTACCCTACTCCTACCCTACTCCTACCCTACTCCTACCCTACTCCTACCCTACTCCTACCCTACTCCTACCCTACTCCTACCCTACTCCTACCCTACTCCTACCCTACTCCTACCCTACTCCTACCCTACTCCTACCCTACTCCTACCCTACTCCTACCCTATTCCTACCCTACTCCTACCCTACTCCTACCCTACTCCTACCCTACTCCTACCCTACTCCTACCCTACTCCTACCCTACTCCTACCCTACTCCTACCCTACTCCTACCCTACTCCTACCCTAGTCCTACCCTACTCCTACCCTACTCCTACCCTATTCCTACCCTACTCCTACCCTACTCCTACCCTACTCCTACCCTACTCCTACCCTACTCCTACCCTACTCCTACCCTACTCCTACCCTACTCCTACCCTACTCCTACCCTACTCCTACCCTACTCCTACCCTACTCCTACCCTACTCCTACCCTACTCCTACCCTACTCCTTTTTCCATATTTTCTGACCGTTTAAACCTTCCCTGGACTACGACAAACATTTCAAAACCAAAATTAGCTAAATCGGCCCAGCCGTTCTCGAGTTTTAGCGAGACTAACGAACAGCAATTGATTTTTATATATATAGATAGGTAAGCCTATAAATTAAGGATAGTCATGCGAATGACAGTCGTTACTGGTAATCAGAAGCCCGACAACCAGTCAAAGTCTGACAACCAGGCTTACCAAGGGGTACCGTGTTAGGATGCTTAAAAACAGCGAGTTTACCGGTACAGATCGCTGCAGGTTGGTCTACGGAAAGAAACGGTTACAATGTATTACCTGTTTCTTTATGTTGGAGCGCATAAGTTAATACGGGGATATTTTCCCTGCACGGCTCGGTACTGGCTTGTCTTTACCGGGAACCTGCGTCGTTATGTGCGCACCCTTACCCAGTAACTGGGTTGTGGAGGTCAGATAGGCAGTCGCTCCATGTAAAATACTGGTATTCAGCTGCATCCCGTTAGTCTGAAAGCCGACGCCAACATAGTTGGGAAAAAGCTAGGCAGATTGTTTGTTTGAGGCTTGTGACTGGCGTGGTGGCAGTCCCGGGACTTGTTGACTGTATTGTCCTTATAGCCAGTATCTAACTATCTAGCCTTCAGCTGAATATGAGCATCCTAATAAAGCTACTGCTAAGGACTAATTTGAAATCCCACATGTGGCCTACTATACTCTGCCCATTAGGCTAACCGTTTTTTGACAGCTGTCTTAGAACGTACATATTCGACCCACGTAAAAGTTTATACCCGATTGGAAAGCCGAACTACCCACACATGTGCACAATACGATAATTCTAATAATAAGTGTACCTATGCTTTAAAAAGCGAGGTAAATGTGAGAGTGTTATTAACTTAACATAAACGAGGACTGATGCTACACGCACTTCATGAAGACGTTTATGTAATCGATATAGAATTAAAAGTTTTAGTGCCTTGATCATACGTATGTACGGACGCCAGCAGGTCAAGCTACCCGAAACTGTCAAATTTTCCCAATCAACCTTGAACCTAATGCTTTAGCGATAAAGTTGAAAATCTATTAAAGAAATTTGATAGATTGTAGTAGCTTGATGTGCTGGCATCTGTACGATAACCACACCACAACGACAACACATGGTTGGGCACTAATTTGTATGAAAATTAATAGTTTATTCACAGGGACCGTATTTTGCCGTCAAAATCAACCGTGTGGGCGTGTGGCCGTGTGTCTGTCTGCAAACACTAGCCACAAAGTAACCACATCGCAACTACTATACCTTGTCCACTGGGTTAACCGTTTTTTGACAGCTGCTTTAGAACATAACTCACTCTGAGCTCACTTCACCTAAATTTTCACGGTGAGATTTTTACAGAATCGATCGGCTATTAAATAGGTCCTCATCCTAATGCTGATCTAATACACACACAAGTCAAATAACAGTTTGCTTACAAAGATGGGGTTTGTTTATGTCTGTGAACCTCAACCGTTAACGGTTACGTAAACCGTGACAATGACAAATCAACTGATTGTTATTTGTCGACAACGGCAGCGATGCAGCGAGAGGCGTCGCGTCATCATGTCTCCAGCAGAGAGTCGGTTAAGTAGTTATAACTTAGAAATCAGCTAAGGTCATTTCAGTAGGAACTTACCTATAACCTACCTACCCGCTAAAGTGAAGAACTTACTCCTGATGCAATTGTATGGGAATTAAATAGTTAGGTAGGTACCCTCCGGAAACTTCTCCTCGTTTGTGATTTCCTAGAAAATTGCGAACAAACAAACATTTTTCTATTTTCATTTTCCTTTCTCGGAACTAGCAGGAATATATCAGTTTCGAATAATAAGACTTTAGAAAATGTACTTTTTTTATATAATAATAAAGCTGGAGAGTAAGTTTGTTTGACGCGCTAATCTCTAGAATTGCCGGTTGGATTTGTTTTTTTTTTTATTTAATAGACAATTTAACATCACACTATGGCCCACTGACCCATAAGAGCAAAAAGAAAAAAAGTTAGAAAGAACGGTAAGCGAAAATGAAATAATACCGCGGGCAGGCGATGCGATGCGACGGGGTGGGTCAGGGGTACACGTAATTTCACGCGGACGAAGTCACGGGCAGAAGCTAGTTACCTACTTATACATATAATTTATTTTATTTAATTATGGTAAGTAGCTGTATAATATATAAATGAACATTACTTACCCTATTAGTATACATACGTCTTCTACGCTACATCGTCGAAGTAATTAAAGAAAATAATCGTAAACTTCACGCTATAAGTTTTTGGCACACAATTCTGTTTCCATGTAGGATTGTTGACTACACAATTATTGTGCCAATTTAACTACTAATAATCAGGTATAATGATCTATTAGTCGAAAGCATTGAACAATACCCGAAGAGGCTCTTATTTATAGGGCTCCTCGTCGAAAGGGCTTACGCAGAAAGGAATAGTCACGCGCCTGCACACCGAAATGCAGCTTGAACACTTTCCTTGAATTCGTTTCTTTAGTGGGCAACATTGGTATTTTAAAATGTTTTTTTTTAATAAAAATAATATTGAAAAGACTACAAATAGTTACCTATCTTTAGAAAAAAGAAAAACATGTTCATCATTGGCTACATCTGTAGTCTCTCACACTTGTGTAGTTTTCTTATCCTACTTTTAAGATCAGCGCCAAAACTCTTTCACGTTTCGTTTTGGCTGTGTAACCTAGATACAGTATGGAAAACATTATGCAAACCTTGAATACATAACTGATGTTAACATCACAATTACTAGGTACCTCAAAGGTTCCAACAATAGAAAACGTTGACGTCAGAATAATTAATTTTTACTACACACGATAATATTTTTATGTGACGTGCTTTGACATAGAACGCACTTTCCCTCCAATATTTTCCTTATCAAGCAAAACTTAAACTACAAACATTCACTTACCCAGGAATAAAAGATCCGTTTGTTTGTGTGGTGTAATTTTGTTTTTCGCGCGCACTCACATCTACCCACATTTTTAATTCAGTTTATTTATGTTTGTCGAAAATAAGCCATGGCGAATTTATCGCGGCGTTTGTCCACCAAGCGATCTCTGTCGTGACTACCGAGTGCCGCTTTGTTATGAATGAAAGTTTCTGCGATACCCACGGTGTTAAGGGCTTGCTTATAAAATAGAATGCGCGCGCAAGGGGAAATCCAAGATTGTTGAAGTACGTGGGAACGGCAGACAGTAATGGCTAATAAATCTTGTACTATAACTTATGAGAGGGGAATCTTGAGGATTCCTGTGAATAATATATGAGCAAGATGGATTGTTTCCGATGAAAGTGGTAAAGTGGATCACATTTTTGTTAGGCGTTTCATTGTTATGTTTTACTTTTGAATATGAGTCCTTTGCTACGTCCATTTTAGACGTTATTTAATGCTGAGATGGAATCATTTACAAACAATATAAATTAAAGTGTGCTGTACCTACATGAAAATCGTTTATTTTTGGAATAGGTATTGCAAAAAGGTTCGATTAATTTTGTTTATTTGATATGGCAACCCTCGTTCTGGCTGTCACAAAGTTCAAAAACCTTTTCAGATTTTTAATCTGTGGAAAAAATTGTTGTGAGTCAGGCGATTTATCGGCGTTTTATTTTGCTTTTTTCCTACAATTCGGCTTCTTTATTTCGCGTAGGAGTTAGTACAAATAATGTAAAATGGCCATAAATTTAGATAAACACAAGCAGGCGTTAATCGCTGGGTGGAAGGACGTATTAGACGAGAAAACTGATACCAACTGGTGAGTCCAAATCTTCGTATCGTCGACCTACTTGTTAGGGAAATTAAATAAACAGCCGCCGTTGATTAAAATGATGAATTGGATTCATTAGCGTGGCGTTTACAGTGGTCCTTATAAGTGATGACAATAGAGTGGATTATTATGCAGTGCGTTCACTTGCGCTTGCATTCCATTTACCAAAAGCGGTCGTCATGAAACTACGGCTGTGAAAACGTTCAAGTTGAAAAAGTTGTTAGTTTGGTGGTTGCCCTGATTTTTTCAATTAGCATGTAACCCCACCACAAGCAGGTACCACTCCTTTATTTGCAATCAAATGTTGGGTGTAAATTCTAAGCAATCAAATTCATTTAAAAACATTTTATTCCAGTTATGGCCTAACTCTGCTAATATGACCATAAAGATTGTGTCCACTAAAAATAATCAACCAAATTGCTGTACCAAGCATAAAAAAACTAGTAATTTGTACTAGCAGTGTAATATGAGATAAAATACTTAAATATCATTTCCTTCCTCAATCAACTCCAAAGTTTTGCATGGATAAACTGAGATATTATCCTTATCCAAATCCTTATAGTATGCAGAATGAGAAAACATCCTTTTTTAACTAAGATTATCTAATCATGACATAATGCCTATATTAATCATTCATGTCATGAGTTGACTCACATTCAAAACATTCAATATTATGATGAATGAAAACTGCGATACTTACAAAACATAGGATATCTTATAGCCCTTGTATGTAAGGCTGTTTTTTATAAACATGAAATAAGAAGGAATTTGCCTTTTCCTATTGGGCTATTCTGTTAGCTTATGCTTTGCAATAATAGTTTATTTTGGGGTAACATGATCAGCTAAGCAACTGGGTCGGTAACAGGTCTAACTCCCAAGAATCCATAGGACATACTTCAGTGATTATTCTCCTGCCCTTATCCAAATTTATTGGGGGCTGTCGCCACATGTGTTTTTCTTCCATACTTCGCCATTTCCAGCCACATCATCTTTTAGATAGTCTCCATCTACACTAAAACATTACTAGAAAGATGTTTACTAAAACTTTAGTCAAAACTAGGCCTGCATGGTGGATTACAGCCCACTCCCTCTCACTGAAAAGAGGCCTGTGTCCCAGCAGTGGGAATGTTATAGGCCGATTATGTTTATGCTATTATGCTTAGTCAAAACAATAACTTTTATTCCTCATTCCAGGGCCTTATTTGGCTATGATGGCCAAACAAACGACTTGAAATTTATTGACAAAGGTGACGGAGGCATCGACGAACTTCTAAACGAGTTTAACAGCGGCAAAATACAGTATGCATTCCTCAAAGTGGACCAAACAAATGGAAGCATATCTAAGTATGTGCTTATCAACTGGCAAGTGAGTAGATGAGATAACAACTGATAATAGTGTTTTGTTTTCTTACGATAAAGTTATTTCAATGTAAGCTTTGTGTTCTGTCTGAGTAACATGTTTTATTTGAATATCTTAGATAGGTGTGGCTGTTTTTAATGAAGTGCTTTATGTTATCTATCACGGGTATCATGACTAACGTAGATTGGAATTGACTACTGATAATTAAATCTATATGTGTCTGTTTATGCTTAATGGCTTAGTACACCCGATATTATCACTTACCTACGTCAATTGTGTAAGAGAATCATGTCGGGTAGGTAGGTACTTTCCGTATTTTGGGGTCACTGTCCAATCTATCCTTGTACAATCATCATCATTATCTGCCCAGCCTTCTCCCAACCACGTTGAGGTTGGCTTTTAGTCTGACTAGATACAGCTGTATACCATTCTTTTACATTTAGTGACTGCCTATCTGACCTCCATAATCTTTACTGGGTAATACAATACCCCTTGGTAAGACTCGTTATCAGACTTTCGGGCTTTTGATGACCCGTTACGACTGCTAAATATCCACGAATGACAGCCAGGACCAACGGCTTAACATGGTTTCTGAAGTGCGGAGGGGTCTGGGTATGTAAAGATGGTCACCCATCGACGGACCAAGCTAGCTTACTTAGCCACGAGTCCCTCAGTCTGTTTTATGTTATAAAGGCTAGTTTTTAAATAGCAATTAATTCTTAAATTTTCAGTGCTATATTGCCAACATTTATTATACATATTAATTCTAATGTTTTCAGTCTTAGATCTGAAAATCTAGACTAGACAAAGCATGCATTTACTTTTAAGTGTTTACCATTTTATGTAACACTTTATAATCTATTATAAATAGCTGGTTAACTTAATTTTGAGGTAAGTATTTCGTTTACTAATAAATTCATTTTAATTATTATTACCTACAACATAAAATCACAACAGTAATGTTAAGGAAAATTTATAAATACTTAAAACAAAATATTGTTGCAACTAAGGATATAAATTATATAGGATAATATTAAAAAAAAATATTATTACCTATTGTAAATAACACCTACATACATAAACTATGCTGTAAGGCTTGGCTGTCAATATCATTAACAGTCTTCGTGGCTGATCAGAAGGCATTCTTCTTTCCAGCTAAAGCACTAGCAAGTGGTGAAGGGCGGTTGTTTTGGGGGGAGCTGTCTTATGTACTTTGATGTTCTAAAAGTGCCGATTGTCAGCCTAGTTTGAATAAATGACTTTTGATTTTGACCAAAAATCTTGAAGCTTGAAATACTAACGGTTAACATACGCCTCCAATGACTGTAGTCAGTGGTGGTGATCAGAGCGGATTATGCTGTGGAGTCATCATGGAGATCGCTTATTCAATCAACGCAGCCTATCGCAGTCCATTGCTGGACCTAATCCACTCCCAGGCTGTGCCACAACACCCTGCCCTCCGCCTTCAGCATCCAGTCTTTCCCACCTTTTTAAGTGTGCGACCCGCACTACGCTTGCCGATTCGTGGTCTCCACTCCAGGAGTCGTCTGCTCCAGCGGCCATAGGTCCTTCGACAAACATCCCACTGCCACTCAGCTTGCTTACTTTGCAAGCTAAGTCGGTAACTCCGGTTCTTTTCCGGATAATTTCATTTCTGCTTTTATGTATTCGAGCATTAACATGGTAAATAACCTTACCTACAAATACAATAAGTATTGCTAAATATTGTAGCCACAAAACGGAAAACAGAGTTAATTACGATAGGTACAGGAAATAGTTATTTTTACAATAGTTCGCTGGTGTGCCCTGCAACCTTGTCCGGTTATTACGCTGCCAGGTGATTTATGATATAAAGCGTAGTCGAAATTTACAATCTACCAATGATTCCTATCAAAGCAGGTTTACACGGCGAATATACTGGCGCCACCTTTATTAGCTGGCGCGGGTGACAGGTTTTGCTGAGCCGTGTCGTTTGAGTGGCACGAAACATTGCAAAACACGAGGCAAGAACCATGCTAGCGCTGGCGTGACAGTGAGACTGGCGCCAGTTACATCATGATCAGCCTAGCCGTTTCCCAACTATGTGGGGCCCAGCTTCCAGTCTAACTGGATGGAGCTGAATACCAGTATTTTCCATGGAGCGACTGCCAGCTACAGTCATAATAAAACTAAATATAGCGTACGTATGTTGTAGTTGTTGATAAACAAGAATTAAATTCTTGATTACTATGGTGATGATGAAGATCATCTTCCGTCCGTTACTTGACATAAGCCTCCCCACAGCCGCCAGTTTTGCGCATCGTCGGTCAAAACCACTTTTTACCATCAATTTATTGTCCTAAAAATATTAATTTTTCTCGCATTTCGTTAGTTTTTAAGGGCTTGTACACTGACTAACAACACCAATTATCTTTTAGTCGTGATCACCCTATTCACCCCTTTCTAGCCTTTTGTCCCCACTAGTAACACCGAACTGGACCACCGGTGGTACTAGCGGGCCATTTCATCTTTCACACAGTCCATCTATCGTTACATTGGTCTTTAGTTATTTTTATTGTCATCCACAGCCATACTAACAACTTATCGAATTCAAAATAACATACACACATTTCTCCTGTTAGGTAGAAATCCCATTTAATATAGTAAAGAGGAAGGTTGAGTTCATACATAACTCGTTTACTTCTGTATACCTAAGTACGATGGCCCTAGAGTAGGTAAACCAACAGAGGTGTCATTGCACCCACAGTCGATACCGCAAACAATTCCGTCCATCATTAGGGATGAACGCACCGATAAATAAGGTAGTTGACATTATGACGAAAGCAAGATAAGACGTAATTATAAGATCGTTTTCATTTACATTAGCTGTATGCTTAATGGCTTAGTACACCCGATATTATCATTTACCTACGTCAATTGTGTAAGAGTAAGAGAATTGGCGGGTGAATAGGTAGGTACCTACTTTCTGTAATTTGGAGGTCACGGTCCAATCTATTTTTGTACAATATGATTTTTTTTGTTAGCCTATTTTGTGTCCCACTGATGGGCAAAGGCCTCCCCTTTTTTCTTCTTCTTCTTCCAAACCACGTTGGCCCTGCAAATGATTATTAACAAATAAAAAAGAAATTGGAAAATTATCTCGCGTTGACACGAGCTACAAACGAAATGTCTGTCGTGGTGAATATTAGCCAGTCAAAAAGGTTGTTAGCTAGAACAACTGCCGAGCGGGGTAATTGCGTAACCCACTAACAGTGTTTTTCATTTTGACAGTTCAACAACATTCATTGCGTTATTTACGTTGTTGAGCAGACAAATTGTTCAAACATAATGAAGCAATGGACTAGCAATACCCTTCAAAATCATTCAGATTGTCTTTGATCGTGTGTTACGTAATTAGGGTGCGGGGTGCTATTCATACTAATAAGCTTAGTAGACAAAACCGTGTTAGATACATCTCGCCATATATTGCCAGGAATTTAAAAGTTACTAGCGGAATATGGGAGGACGCTACGTCTCTGATTACTGGGTAATACAGGATTATGTATGTATGTTAAAAATATTAAGGTCAACAACCGTAGCACCACCGCGTTTTGATGGTATCAAGCTGTTATACATAATATATGTATATATATACCCTCTGCCAAATCAATCATGAATGTTGCGTAATTTAGTCATCAAAATGTCTAGACACCAAAAATCTAGCAAGAAGACAGACTGTATATTATTGACTAAAGGTCTATCCACACATATTTTATATGGACTCGTTCACACACGTCCGTGTTCGGGACGGCGACGGAGCTTTAGTGTCTGCCTTGTGTGTGCCATGGCCCTGTCACGTCCAGGGCCCTGATATGTGTGGATAGACCTTTAGGGCGGGTTGTTTCACGTTTACTTGACGCATGCGTATACGTCAAAAACTATAGTCAAACAAAAAAAATTGTTGTTTCAAATTACAATTACAGAATTATGGCCTAGACTTACGTCAAATAATTACGATTACGTACTCGTTAACATTTGACGTACGTATGTTATGTTAACCAACCGTTTGAAACAACCGGCCCTAAGGCGTTTTTGTAAGCTTTTAGTGGCTTAATACTGACCACATCTCAATCAAATCCTCTTACTTTGCAGGGAGAAGGAGCCCCGACAGTGCGTAAAGGCACGTGCGCGAATCACATAAAGCATGTAGCAAACTTCTTCACTGGGTTCCACCTGACCATGCACGCGAGGACTGAAGACGACTTGGACGAGAAGGTCATCCAGGACAAGTTGGCGAAGGCCGGGTCGGCGTTCAACTTTAAGACCAGTCGGCCGGAGGAACTGCCGCCGAGTGGACCTATTGGGACGGTCTATCATAAGGTTAATCCAGGTGAGGATTGTGGAAAAAGAAAAGAAAGAAAGAAAAATATTTTATTTGGGACAGGAAAAACAGACCATAAAAAAGGAACATTAAAAACTACCCGTGGAGGGTCAAAAATGCTTCTATCTGAGGAGGTTTGGGCTTTTCTTTGGATGGTATGTGCATCGTCAGCTTGAAGCTGTCCACTTCTATACTTTTCCTCCTGGCTTTGCTGGCTGCAGTCTCTTATTGCAAGCCATTCAACTCGATCCTCGGCAACTCTTATCCAGCAGCTACCAATCAACCCAGTCTATTGCAGTCCACCGCTGGACATAAGCCTCTCCCAGGCTGCGCCACAACACTCTGTCCTTCGCCTTCCGCATCCAGTCTGACCCAGCCACCTTCTTTAGTTCGTCCGTCCATCAAGCTGGGGTGCGTCCCACACTACGCTTGCCGATACGCGGTCTCCACACCGGCCATCGGTCCTTCGACATACAAGGCCAGACCACTGCCACTTCAGTGTGCTTACTCTGCAAGCTCTGCAGCAGCAGTAGCTACCAGCCGTCATGCAAAGATCGTCGTTTCGCTTAGCCTGTGAGGTCACGGCTAACGGCAAAGTAAAAGAATTTGCTAAATTGATTCGGTCGTTAACCTCTTTTAAATTGAGCAATATGTCAGTTAAGGTGGATGCTCCAAGGTAGCCCGCGAAATTCAAATTTTCTTACGTTTTTTGCAATTTGCTGGTCAGTACTAAGTTGTACGTTGGTTAAAATATGATTCGCAGCCGTAACAAATATTGTATTTATAGAATTGTAATCATTAAAGTCATCAACACAACTCTCTACTGAATGACTATTTCATTAAATCTTGACATTTTAGGATTATGCTAACTTAACAAGTTGTATTACTGATTCTAATGAATATAATTATTGGCGTTTTTTATAAAAAAAAAAAATGTTTAGAGGCCTTTGCCCTACAGTGGGACAATACAGGCTAGTAAGATTAGATTAGAGCGCGGACGGACAAGCAAACCATGCCTGTTAGTAGTGACCAAACCGGTCGGCCGCCTGACCGCTTCATTGTAGCACTATGCTTAGTGCAATTTATTTCATCATCATTGCTCTTAAAACGGTGAATGAAAATATCGTGGGGAAACCAGCATGTCCTAGAACCAAAAATTCGAAGACATGTGACATCTACCAACCAGCGCTGGGCCCGCGTGGTAGACAGCCGACTTCGTCTCACAGAGAGGCCTGCATCCCAGCATTGGGAACATTGTAGACTGATTATGCTTATACAGGTTGGCAGGGACATCGACGCGCAAACTGTAACCATGAATTCAGCACATGAGTTTAGACACCACAGCGTCGAGATATTTCGTCGGTTATTGAAAAAAAAATCTTCTGTTTCATAGAAAAGTCCTACGCGGTCAAAACGTATGGAACAGCAATATTTTTTTTTAATAACCGACGAAAAATTCGACGCTATGGGGTTTAAACTCATGTGCTGAATCCATGGTTACAGTTTGCGCGTCGATGTCCCTGCCACCCTGTATATTCAGTGGTGGCCGAGTGGTAACGGCCGCGACTTATTAGTTGTAGGTCGTAGGTTCGAACCCCGACAGGCGCTTTACTTTGTGTAAATTATTTCATCACCACAACTGCTCTTAATAACCGTGAAGGAAAACATCGTGAGGAAACCGGCATGTCCTAGAACCAAAAATTCGAAGACACCCTCTACCAACCCGCACTGGGCTTGCCTGGTGGATTACGGCCTATTCCCTTTCACCGAGAGGAGGCCCGTGTTCCAGGAGTAGGAACTTTTTTTTTTTAAAAAACGTTGCCCCACACTAGGAATTTCTCTTGTATCGTGAGTGCGTTTACAGACATTTAAACTCACATGCACAAACAACCAGACCCGGAACAACTACTTGTAGGTCATACAAATATTTGTTCAGAGCGGGAATCGAACCCGCGACACGCAGCGCAGCAGTCAATCGCTTAACCACTGCGCCAACTGTGCCGTCTAACATTATAGGCTGATTATAATTATTTTGTGCTATTTTACACAACCTCATGAAAACGATAATGAATCAGAAAACATCGATTCCAGTTATTAAAATTGTCTTGACATAACATCATATTGGATTGGAACTCATGTTTACAATAACTTCAATAACAATATCACGCCACAAAGGAGTTATTTACCATTCTGCATCAGTTTTAAATTGTAAATATAAACAAGAACCGGCTTTGCATTTGTAACAGTGCGACGTGCGCGTACGCAAGATGCGTGGTTATTTAATACTATAGTGGTGGTTAAGTGTTTTGTGAAAATGACTAGGAAGGGCGCGGAGGAAATTATAAGACGAAAGAATAGTTTGCGAAGAGGTATTGTGTGATGGAGGTTATTTTTAATTCTAGCGACCGTCCCTGTTTCTCTCAAAACATCGAGATTTGTTTGTTTGATATTGGTTTAATTTTGACGTATTATACTTATATAGAAACCTTTCTTGTGGACCGGCACCCCAATTGCGTAACACACAATCAATCGGAATCTGAATCATTTTGAAGCAAATTACTAATCCATTGCTTCATAAGTTCGAAAAATTTGTCGGCTCAACACGTAAATAACGCAATGAATGTTGTTGAACTGTCAAAATGAAACCGATTCCGATTAATCGTGTGATACGCAATTAGGGTGCTGGTTAAGAATACAACAATCCGTTCCATCACTAAAATAACTGATGTCACTCTGAAAGCTGCCACGCATAAATGGAATTGGGCGGGACACATCTGCCGCATGTCAGACGATCAATAGGCCAAACGTACGACCCAGTCTGTCATATATAAAACGAAACCTAACTTTAGTTCTAGCCTAAACTATTGAGCCAGTATTTGTATTTCGAACTTTATTTCGATTTTGGCAATGTTCTTAATACTAAAATGACAACTTAGCACCAAACTAAGCTGTCAGTTTTGTATAAAGAACTGCATTTCTATAACAGTTGGGTTCTTAATTCAATAACTGGGTTCGTGGTTTAAACCTGATCGAAAGAAAAATGTTGTTTTGTAATAAGGGGATTGGGTCTTAATGGCAAACGACATCGCGGCAGGCTAGACGGAGGTGGCGGGATGAGCTGGACTTCTTTGATAAAGATTGGTTCTTCGCAGCTCTGGCCAGAGAGAGGTTGAACGAGAGTAGGGAAGCCTTTGAACAGCCGTGGGACATCAACGTCAAAAAAAAATCTCTATGGTGGTGAAAAGTGTGAAAATCCCATCAAAATCCATTGCGTTCGGTTCAAGTCGCTTCATCTGATAAATAAACGGATCCTGTTAAGTTCTGAACAAGAAGACTTGCTACATCAACTTGGAAAACTAGTTTGCATTTAGCATACTAGGCTGTGCTAGTTATCAAGCCGTGGATTATTTATTTATCTAGCCCACTATTATAAGGGATCACGCAATGTAGTAGCGTGTCTGTGTAACAGCAGTGTGGTCTACGCACCATAGAGTACTACCTACTAAAATACAATTGCGACATATTCGCCAAAAATGTAAACAAGTTTGAGTTTATGGAAAAATAACTTTAATTCCTACACAATAAAGTTCAGTTTACGCTACAACTTCAAACATTTTTATAACTTTTTCAATAATGCTAGTCACTCTGAAATCAACTTAATTATCATGATGATGCCCACGCTCCAGCCAGCCAGCCTCATCCAGAGGGGTAATCGCGTAACACACTATCAGTAGCAGTTATGGGTTTCATTTTGACAGTTCAAAAACATTCATTGCGTTATTTACGTTGTGGAGCAGACACATTTTTCGAACATATGAAGCAATGGAGTAGCAATATCCTTCAAAATTATTCAGATTGAGATTGATAGTGTGTTACGCAATTAGGGTTCAGTTCCTACCCGCTATGGCATCAATTTCGACAGCCTATGACCACTGAAAAAAAAACACTGGCCACTTATTACTACAAGCTTCAGTATATTTCTCAAGGAGGTTTACACTGTTTTAAGTTTTGATATATTATTATGTTGTGTGGTTTCAGTGCAAGAAATAAATTCTAAGGAAAGGGATCAGTTTTGGTTGAAAGAGGAACAAGAAGAGAAGAAGCGAGTCGAAGCCGAGAAGAAACGAAGAGATGAGGTAAGATGGTATACTATCTACATATACCCCTCATAGTTGTTGCTAAACGATTGCATTAGTTGGGTATATTGTTATGTACCTACGATGCGTGTGGTGTCACTTTACCGTGTAAGTAGCAAACGATAATTTTGGCAGCATTGATAGAAAGCATGTGGACGCTTCTTACGTCTTTGTTTCATAATATTATGACAACTTATACCCTGTCCATTAGGTAAAACGTTTTTTGACAGATATAACTAGTGATTGCAGCAATACACAATACATTGATTGATACACGTACGGTATTATAATGTCTGTAAGAAGCCATAAATAAGATAAGGCAGTTTATTTTATTACGCATTTTAAAGTTAACTGTTACATAATCTGGAATAGTTACGTTCTAAGACAGCTGTCAAAAAACGGTAAACCTAATGGCCAGGGTACAGCTGTCTATTTGTGTATCAGTAATGTCATTTATATTCCTTTGATTACAGGAGAAGAGGAAAGCAGAAGAACTCGCCAGGAGAAGAGATGAAATCGAAGCAGAAAGGAGAGCTAAAGCTGAAAAAGAGAAGTGAGTGAAGTGTTCTCATTTCGTCTTGTATAAATCTTTGGTCGGCAGCTTTTTTAAGTTTTTAGCAATAGGTAGTAGCTAACTTTTCGGAGATAACTAACGTTTCCTACTGTAAGGGAGGGCGCCACAAGAAACATAGTTGCTCAGCAACTTTTTGACTGTCGCCGTGTCCTCGCCAAGAATTCGACGATGCGCACACGGTAGCGACAGCAACGCAATTTTTTTTGTTAAATTTTCGGTTAAGCGGCAACTGGCTAGCCGGCAACTTTTTTGTCGCCGTGAGCGGACTTGCTTTTCAACCAATAGACGGGCGACAGTTGCGTCACAAACCCGCGGAAAAAAATGTTTCCAAGCTGTCGCGTCGCTACATGCGCGCAGATACATTATTTTCATACAAAGTAGAGTCTACTTGATGTGAGAGACAAATTAGTTGCCGAGACATAAGTTGCTCGTGGGCGCCCTCCTTAGAGGTTATCCTATTGAAGGCTGCCAGTAAACACTAAAGAATAATCTTGAAGTTCAATTAAAGTACAGCTAAGTATGAATTCAATGTTTTAAAATTCGTGCCTACGAAGCCAATTCTTTATTGTGTACCAATATACCGGATGAAATTGAATAGGTGTAACAAATTAAAATATCGAATTCAGCGTGCTATAAAGTAAATTTAGAGCATGTTATTAAGGAAAGGGATGCACATACGTGCGCTTAGGCGAGCAATTTGCAAGTTCGTCGCGCGCTCTTTTTTTTTCGATTTGTCGCATGTTTTCAATTTCATCCTGTAATAGCACTACTCCTCTCGATGTCTCCAGGCCACTTAGCCCAGAGGCGCCTACCTCGGGTGGAGGTGTGAGTGCAAGCGAGGCGCTGCGACGACAACGTTCAGCCGAGGCGAGGCAACTCATAGGAGCCTCCACTGCGGCCGCCAGGGCACTGTTCCAGCAGAACTTAGCGCAAGGACAGCTGGGTGTTACCAGGTTAGAATAAGTTGCAGAAATGTTGCAAGGATTACTTTAGAAATTTCCTAGAAGCTCAACACCATCTGGTGGTTCCAGAACTTGGCGCAGGACAGCTAGGTGTTACCAGAAGACCAATTCTCGTTATTTAAAACGTTCTAAATCTAGTCTCAGTCTCATCTCGGCGACAAACAAATGTCAAAAATGAATGGAAATTAGAAGGTATTTTTGACAGATTGAGACTGTGAACGTTCTTAAAATTACGAGAATTGCCCCTCAGGTTAGAGCTCATTGCTGCATGAGATAAATAGAATGTCGTAAAAAATATAATGAGATTTGAGACAAGTCTGTCTGTATAAACCTATGAAAATGTGATTTTGACTGTTAAGGGACAGGTCAAGAGTTCAAAGTTGCCAGATAAACTCAAAAAGCAACAAAATTTTCATGAATTATCTGCCTAATAATAATAACCGAAGATATAATCTTCTTACGTGGTAAATGTGGCAATATACCAAGGACTTTAGTTTGAAGCAACCAGTGAAAAATATCAAGATAACATTTCCACATTCATATAAAATTCTTCTCTCCCCAGATCAAACTCGAACACACCAGAAAAACCAATCCGCAGTTCAGTAATAGCGCAACGAATCAACACATTCACTCAAGCGCAGTCCCCACAAGCCTCACCAATCAAGTCGCCAACCAAACTAGAAACGAAACCGATACCGGTACCAGAGCCCGAAGAACCCAAGACCAGCCCTCTGAAGAACATAGACAAGATAAAAATGAGTCTAGAAACTCCGTCACAGATACAATATGAACCAATCATAGATCCAGCAGATTTGAGTCCGTCAACGGAGAATGAGGCTAGTTCATTCAGTGCCATTAACTACGCTGAGACGAAGCAGGAAAATTCTTATAGGGATATAGAACCTTTGAAGCAAAGTGAGCCGATGATCAAACAGAATATTCTAGAAAATGACATGTTTGACACATCATACTCCAGTTCGAATGAGAATGATGACGATGACAGCGATAATAAGTTCAGTACTATTAAACGGTCGCCGTATAGTAAGAATAATATCGCCGATGAGAACGAGCGGACGACGAATGAGTTGTCGAGACAGAACACGGTGATAGAGAATGTTAATTTTAAGAAGGAAACTAATGGGACTACACTTGATGGTGAGTTTTTAAATAAATAAATAAATCCCTGGACATTTCACACAGCACCATTTGTCCCAAGCTAAGCAACCTAATGCTTGTGTTAGGGTAACAAGATGGCTGATAAACTACTTATATACAATTTTTTTTTTTTGTAAGTACATACATATTATAGATAGAAAAACACCCAGACTCGGAACAAATACATGTAGGTCATACAAATATTTGTTCCGTGCGGGAATCGAACCCGCGACACGCAGCGCAGCAGTCAATCGCTTAACCACTGCGCCAACCGTGCCGTCAGACGTTTTATTAACACTGCGGCGGGTTAATAAACACCCCTCGACGTAATAACTATAAAACTTCTATATTGTCTCATTGAGTGCCCTTTAATGAATGAATGAATGAATGAATTAATGATTTATTCACTTAAAAAATTCTTAACGCTAGATACATAGGTACAGGTGGGTAGGTAATAGGTTACATTTTTCTCAGATCATTGCATAGCGTAGCCGTCGATTAATCCGTTTAAGCTGCGTTTGTCACGGTTGGTCCGTGGATGGGTGACCATCTTCACATACCAAGACCTCCGTGCTTCGAAAAGCACGCTAAGCCGTTGGTCCCGGCTGCCATTAGTAGATCTTTGACTGTCGTTACGGGTCGTCAGAAGCCCGAACTGACAACCAGTCTTACCAAGGGGTATCGTATTACCGCCTAACTGGGCTGTGGAGGTCAGATAGGCAGTCGCTTCATGTAAAATACAGGTATTTAGTTGCATCCTGGTAGAGTGGAAGCGGACCCCAAATTAATTGGGAAAAGGCTAGGCAGATGATTGCAAAGCGGTTACTTGGGGCATATTTTTTTCATAATCCATAGTGCCACAATACTTCCAGTATCTTCTATCTTCAGGCCCTACGTTATGTGTCTAGTCTTCTTTCACTATTTATAATCTCTAACTCTGTAAACTCGTAACAGACTTGCGTGTAGCCGAGATACTACAACTCTATACATTTCCAATACATTGGACGCCTTTTTGCATCCAATAACGAGCGGAAAAGATTTATTTGAATGTGGATTTAGATTACATTTACATGACCATGTAATGCAGGTTTTTGCCGTACAGTCACGAGCAAAAGTATGTAAACACTCGGCTTTATTCAAAAGCGATTTACTCCTTTATTTTTTAATGAAATTTTATGTTGTTACGAACATAGCATTTTCAAACCCTTATGTTTATGTAATGTGTCGTATTTCAACGTTGCATTCGTTATTTCACGAAAAAATCGCAATTGAAAGTTGCCAAGTGTTGACATATTGGTGCTCGTGACTGTACAAGAGCTGGTTTAACATTGCAAAATCCCCACCGCTGATACGGTTAATATCGAATACTGTAAAAACACGCAGTGTAATGTCGTATCAACCGAGCTTTTGCACTGCCAAAAAAGTGCAGTGAACGACGGGTAAGAGCACCCTAATTGCGTAACACACGATCAATCGGAATCGGTTTCATTTTGACAGTTCAACAACATTCATTGCGTTATTTACGTTGTTGAGCAGACACAATCATGTCACATTTTTTGAACATATGAAGCAATGGATTAGCAATATCCTTCAAAACGATTCAGATTGAGTTTGATTGTGTGTTACGCAATTAGGGAGCAGCTCTTCACGAAATTCATCTCTCATGAACCTTAAAACAATATTTTCTACATTTCAGATGTATCACCAGAAGGCTTGGAAGATGAAGGCGCGATATACGAAGATCTAGATGACGACCCCGGTCTCACCGCGCGAGCATTATATGACTACCAAGCCGGTGAGTTTATAATGTTTATATTATGGCAGTTTCATAATAGATTATTGTATAATTATCTTGCACAACAAATACGTACACTGACTGAATAAAATATGTAAATATTTACGTAAAGAAACAGGTATACAAAATATATTCCTACCGTATGCTTACTGAATGGAATGCGATCGATATGAAGCCATCATATTATACGTTTTTTTAGATTTACTTTAGTGTATATTTATGTTTTCGTTATTATGATTTTCTTTATGTGCTGTTCTAATATTCCTCGTTGATTCCTGATATTGAAGATCGACTCTTTCCCAGCGTTTCAGACAGACATTTTAACTTATCTGATGAGGACACGTATTTTCGAAATATCACCATTCAACCAAAATACAGGCACATTCTTTTAATAAACTATGATTTTCAATCTCTTCCAGCCGACGAATCAGAGATAACTTTCGACCCCGGCGACATTATCACTCACATAGAACAGATCGACGCCGGCTGGTGGCAGGGGCTCGGGCCGCAAGGCGTGTTCGGTCTGTTCCCGGCCAACTACGTGGAGCTACTGCCGTGCCAACCACGCTAGGGTGCTAGCGTGTGGTTTGTCTTACTTGGTGGGGATATCTGTAGATCACTGATAGAAGAAAGAAAAATACCATTGCCAGTTTCTCGAACGAAAATTAACGTGACAAACTGTCAAGCGCCGGTAAACTGCTGTGATTGGGTGTTGATAAATCATTCAACCAATCACAGCGTCGTGTTCGGACCGCCATGGAAATATCAGTGCTGTGACATTCTGGCTACTCATTGGTAATTTGAGTGAGTGTGCTTTTAAGTAGCATTGTGGAAGATGGTACTTAAGCACACTCAATGCGATACTCTATTCTTATAGGGATGACGCCCACGAGCGACTTTCGTCTCCGCTACTAATTTATCTCTCACATCAAATCTACCGGTTTGTATTGTAAGTGCGCGCATGTAGCGACGCGGCAAAGACAACACTTTTATACAAACCCTTAGACTTGATGTGAGAGAGAAATGAGTTGCTGGGGTTCCTTAATCTCTAGGCACCATTATCAAAATATATGAGGAGCTATAATAGATAATCAGGTTTACAGAAATTTTCTCTAAGTAGTATGTAATATGTAGATTACAATGAACTTTTACTACCATCCAGTATGATCCCAATTTAATACTGCTAATGCTCTGCAGTATGATGTCATTTTACAAAGTGTAAACATGGGATTGTATGATATTAAAAGTTGATGGTAAACATTATGTGTATGTATATGTGGAATGTAACACGTGTTTGGGTGATTTGGCTGATACTATGGAGATATTAATTGGTAACTATCAATTTGTTTTTAGTATTGTTAGATTTTTGATGTAAAATGAATGCACAAAATAATATTTATTTTACATTCTGAGTATATTTGCTAACCTGAGAGGCAATTCCCGCATTTTTAAGAACGTTCGCATCTGTCAAAAATACAATTAATTTACATACATTTTTGACAAGTTTTTGACATTGATTGTCGCTGAGATGAGATTGCGAGAATTGGCCTTCTGGTTTTCGAACAAGTTTCATATTCATGAATCTGACAAAAAGTTACCATGCCTGTTTTTTTTTTTCAAAATAACATAGTTGAATTCATGTTTCAAGACAAATCCTCGTAAAACCGAAGATCTTGAATCCCATTTATAAGTATTTGGGTATATTTATGTCGTTAAAAACCATTATACCCGAATGGAAAGCCGAACTACCCACACATGTGCACAATACGATAATTCTAATAATAAGTGTAGGTATGCTATAAAATGCGAGTTAAATGTGAGAGTGTTATAAACTTAACATAAACGAGGACTGATGCTATACGCACTTTATGAAGTATAATCGATAAAAAAATGCGTAAGAGTGGTCCCGGATATAGAATTAAAAGTCTTAGGGCCTTGATCATACGTACCACAACCACACCACAACGACAACACATGGTTGGGCACTAATTTGTATGAAAATTAATAGTTTATTCACAGGGACCGTATTTTGCCGTCAAAATCAACCGTGTGGGCGTGTGGCCGTGTGTCTGTCTGCAAACACTAGCCACAAAGTAACCACATCGCAACTACTATACCTTGTCCACTAGGTTAACCGTTTTTTGACAGCTGCCTTAGAACATAACTATGTATTTTACTGTGTGTACATAAATAATAAAATAAATAAATAAATAAATAACTATTCCAGATTACGTAAAAGTTAACGTTAAAATGCATACGTAATAAAATAAATATATAAACTGCCTTATCTTATTGAATTATCTTATTTATGTCTTCTTACAGACATTATAATACCGTACGTGTATCAATCAATGTATTGTGTGTTGCTGCAATCACTAGTTCCATCTGTCAAAAAACGGTTTACCTAATGGACAGGGTATAGCGACAATGCAACTGCAAGAAGTTGCAGCAACACTATTCACACGTAACCACTGCTTGCCCACATTTTGTCGCTGCGATATGTATGGTGTGTTTGTGGTACGTGTGCCGCCCTTATACTCGTTAAAATATAAAAGAATACTTTTTTAAAGCAGAACTAGCTTTGACTAATCGTCAACGTAGACTTCTGTCGTTGCTAAGAACTTCCCTGTCGCAATACCGTGCGCCGGAACGAGACGCATATATGCGTAAATATAGTCATGTTTCGTTTCGGTCAGGCTTTTATTCTAACTTGCTAAAGATCCATATGAAACCTCTTTGTGTGCGATCTCACTCTAATTGTGGTTTTTGCATTTGTCTGGGACCGAGGAAAATGCATAAAAGTCTTGTGTATTGTCTTTGGGCCGTATGAACTAAATGACGTTTTAAAAGAATAGTCAAGTCTAGCATTCAATAGACTATTCCATTAACATTTATTTCGATTCTAATTCAAAACAATTTTTAACATTTTCAATAGCGTTTAAAATCAATTTAAAGAATAATAGTTATTAGTCATTTGAAATAGGCCATTTTCTAACCTTGGATTCAAAATTTTTTTTTATAATGGCAACACTAAACAGTAGTTTTGGAAGCAATTTAGACTGTGATGAGAAAGAATTTTTAGTCCACTTCGATTTTTCAAAATTTTTGATCGGATGAATTTTATAGATTTAGATTTTTTTATAAAAACTAACTTTTAGATTTAGCACGTATAGTGCAGACTCATGAAATTATGAAAAAAAAAAATACAGTAGTCGACTAACGAAAAAAATACACTTTTCTTTATTATAAAAATTAAATAGTTGTTGCCTTTCAATAAAATTAAGAATGCATTTTCCTTCTTGCTAAGATAAGGATAATAATTAAAATTCAGAGAGAATTTCGATGTAAAAACTAACGAGGCCTAAAGGCTCTAAAATGATATCTATCGCTTTTATAATGATAACTTTCTTGGGCCAAAAGTGCGAGTTCAAGATCAAAGAATTTCATTGGTTCAAGTATTTTAATGACGAAAAGAAACTTTCTAGTAAGAAATTATAATTATGTAGGTTCGCTTTTTTATGAGATGCAGTGGAAACTGATTTATTTGGAAATATTGTTATTATCGCTTTATTGATCGTTTGTTTGAATATGAAGCAATAATTTGAATTTATGTAGTTAAGTTATTCATTTTTAAAGAGCTTATTATGAACTGCGTTAGTAATTTTCTAGCTTAGTTTCTTAGTTCATTAATTAGACTTATTAAGAGTCATTAGACTGCCATTTATTTATGAAAATTTATATTTTAGGCATTAATATTATTTGATGAAAGACTATTTCTGCATTTGTATTTTTAAAGCGTATTTTATTAATTGGCAACACAAAAATCGGAGTCGCCAACATTTCGGCCAAAGTGAAGAATAAGTGAATATTTTTATGTACTCCTTTTTACGTACTAGTGTTTAATGTAGCCTTCAATTTAATTTGACTGCTTTAATTATACCTTTGACTGCATTTTTATTAAAGCTTTTTAGCTGTACTTAGAAAATGTTATATGTTTTGTGAGAAGACCCTCGGTACAGCCCTATTCAAACTTTATGGTGACTTGAAGTGCGCTACTCGCGGCGCAGTACCTCACTCCTCACCCCGCTGGCACGTGAATGTGTTACTGCGCAGTGACTCGCCTCGTGTTCCGAGCCGCCGTAAAGTTTGAATCGGAGTGTTAGTGAATTAATCAATTATGTAATTTTAATTTATATGACATTTATTGATTGACTGTAAAGAAATGAAATGAAATGATGTATTTTGGAATCCTTTTGGTACAAATTGTCGAAGTAGTGCCAAACAGTTTTAACTAAAAAAACTATTTTGAACACAAAGTTACTCTGTCACAACTAGATGCTCACTACATAATGTACTTTAAACACTGCATTTTTTATTAATGAATTAAGTATTTATAGTTGCAGATGTTCCTTTTCTTAGGTATTAAATTCTAATTCTGTCACAATTTGCAATGTTCTATGTTTAGCTAAAGTATTTAATTATGTAGAACTTAGGGCACTTACAGACGACACTTGTTATACAGTTATTAGCGAGTCCTGTGATTAGCACTGACGATGACGGTTATAAAAACTCAAAGGTGTGCTCGTCTGTAAGTGTCTTGTTAACTTTCACAAAAATGCTTCGTAAAATCACAATACTATCCAAATGTACAGATGCTTATTTTTAGACACGAACAATCACTTTTATTGTACAGAAAACTTAGCAATGTTAATGTATTAGGATCACAAAGTGCACTGTGTCTTTACTTACCTACCGACTGGCGAAGAAAATGATTTCATTAGGGAAGTTGATTTGAAAATGTGTGCAGAAAATATATTTATCCATTAGGGCCGACTCACACCGGAACGGCGGCCGGCAGCGGCACGGCGAGCACTTTCAGTGTGAAATAATTTTAAACATCTACGTAATTAAAAGACCAGTATCGCGTGATAAGGTCCGCCCGCGGCCGCTCGCGGCTACACGAACATCATCATCGTGCATTCTGGCGTCGCTGCGGGCTTCTGCCGTTCCGGTGTGAATCGGCCCTAACCCCATTACTACCTAACCTGCGCTTTATTTAACTTAGGGCTGATATTTCAATAATCAGATATCTCTTACCGAAGAGTAAATATAGTCGTCTGACAGCTTTTCTTTAAAAAATATGTCAAACTGTCATTTATTTTTCAGATATCATGTAAGTTGTCTATTTGAATTTAGCCCTTATAGATTTCACACAAAGACGTTAACTTCCATTACAAAAAGTAACTTGACTTCCACTAAGTTTTAAATTATAATCCCAAAATAATTTTATTCATGTATGAATTGTGTTTTGATTCTATTATACCATGTATACATAACCCATACTTACTTAATATACTCGTTTACATTTGTTTTATGAATATCCAGCCTTGCAATATTATAATATACTTCCCTATGTATTTTTGAGGAATGTTAGACTGTAGGTACGCAAAATTCGTGCTTTGACGTGCAGTTGCGGCTTGCGGACACCAGAGGGGCAGTTCCCGTATTTTTAAGAACGTTCGCATTCTCATCTCAGCCTAAATCTGTCAAAAATACAATCAATTTACATACATTTTTGACATGACATTGATTGTCGCTCAGATGAGATTGCGACTTGAATTTGAACGTTTTGACGACACGAGAATTGGCCCTAAGGGTCATATACCTCAAAACTTTACAATTACAATTTACACAATTGTAACGGAAAACCCTTACAAATATGTGAATTGTAGTGACGCGTCTACAATTTCATACATGTTTGTGTTTGTTTTGTTTCATACTCATACATGTTTGTAATTTCTGTAACCTACATAATTTTTTTCAACAATTTTGTAGAATTCTAGACTCGGGGACTATAAAACAACGATTTTGTATGGACAAATGCCGAACAGAGCTGAATAAATGTGGTTAGTCCCATAAAAGTAAAGTTTTGTGGTATATATAGGGCTCAGCCCGTATTACCTAAGGAGTGTTAGAGTCAATGTGCCCCAATTAGGAGATTAACTAAGACTAAAGCTTCGCCTTCCTCCTTCTATACATAATAGTCGTAAGTCATGTGAGTGAGATGTGTATTTTTTGTATTACGTTGAAACATGTTCTCTGTATGTACCTATATTATTGCAATATAATTTTATGTGTATGGTGCTCCATTGTATTGTAATTTGTAACATAGGTTTACATTTGTATCCTAATATTTTCAAAATAAACAAGTCCTAGATTCCGGAGTTTTTGTTTTTTATTTATTACCAGTGTTGTCTGCACTCATCACTTCGACCGGTTTTGCACTCGATTGAGTACTAACATCAGACATAAGCATCACATGAGAATATCACAAGGTGTTATGGAAATAACTGAAAACCTTGAAGGGGGCATTCATCATTAAATGGGACCAAAAGTAGGATTTTTTTTATTGAAAATGGGCTCACTCTTGACCTCAATCCAGCCCAGAGGCAGGGATGAGATCTACGGTGGAACGAGCTTGCCCAGAAGAAGCCTATTCACTCGCGCCCTGAAGAGATTAGGGTTGTATGAACTCGGGAATGCAGACGCAGGCAGACAATTCCACTCCTTTGCTGTGCGCATCAGAAAATTTTGCCAAACTCGCCTCACCTAGACGTCAGGACTTTTAGTATATTCACTTCCTAAGCACCCCGAACAAGTTTCTGAAGGAGCCGCTTAGGTCCCTGCTCACGCAGACAAAGGGACAGAGTAATTTCTCACAACCATTGTCTCGAGTTGAATATGAAAAGGTATACACGCCAACTGGCAACAAGCAGATTCTTGGATGAAGGTACAAAGGAAACACAAGTGTTATCTTCAAACATGTAATATTTAATAATTATAATTATCTAATTCCTAATTAATTAACAACACTCATTATTTTACAACAAAATACTGTTATCCATGTACTGTGTTTCCTCTCAGAATGTCAGAGAACACGCCGTGCCGGGGAAGCGCTATTTTGTTTACGATATCGGGAACAACCTGCAACAAAATGTAATAATTTCGTAGACAGAGTTTAACAATTTACTAGTTTAGAGTCACTACTTTAAATAATCATTTATTGGGCTTCACATACAATCCGTAAAACACTGTACATAAAATATAAAAGAAATGACTGAGAGTCGCCGAGGATCGCAGTCAAACGTCCGCATCCGTTCGCGATCGGGGTTCTCTCTCTCTTGCCCGCGTCGCTTTGTCAGCGCTAGCAGCGAGGTGCGCGGGCGGCGGAGGAGGGGGCGCAAACTGTATGGCACTACGTAGAAACAACATCGTACCTTCCGTAGCCATCGAAAAACCGTGCAATACAAGTCAATAAAGATCCACGGCTAGAGATACAAATATATTATCTCTATCTCCTTCGTGTATGCAAACTTTTTGTAGTTTAGTAGCGTTCGTGAAACTGCAAAATCTGTATCAGCATGAAATATGAAACTGTCTATCCCACAATACAATTCCCTACTGTATTGACACAACATATCAAGAAGTTTCTTTAATACAATGTTTGGAGGAGACCATGACCTCTGAGTTTGTTTCGGGATTTCTTCTCAGGGATTATTTAGCTAGGAAAAGCCGGCTACAACTAGTGTTAAAATATTGATAAAAAGTGACTTGTAAAAGATCTATTTACAGAAATAAACATTAAACTCCATTTATAAAAACCCTCTCACCTTAACACGAACTTCTCTGGGCATAAACTCGTGAAAGAACTCGTAGAACTCAAAGTGCGTGCGCACAACTTCTAGCCGGGCGAGTTCATGCTTCAGAACATCGACGGCGTCTGTCGGCGCTACGTCGTGACGACGCAGGTCTTTAGCGAAGAAGTATATTGTTTCTACTAGCTTCTCAGCTCGAACGCGCGCTTTGTAGTCGTATCTGTAAGTTTTGAAAATAAATATTATGACATTGCCAGTTGGATAAACCTTTATTGAGTTCAACATAAGACGCAAAATACTAAAGCACGGTAATAAATAAGGCACAATTTCAAACTACAAGAACTGACTGTAGGCGATGGGGGACGAGCTTCACAGATTACAGAGACAGTGCATCTTTAAAGTGACAACCAACACTTTTGGAATCAAAGAGAATACTTTGTTTGCTGGCAAGCAATTAGAACGTTACAGGCTAGAGTATAATACATTCCGCTAGCAGATTCATAGGTGGGGTGGAAAGGAGGCAAATAAGTTGATGAAATTCGGAAGACTAAGATAAATACCTAATTTTGTAACATGAGCTGCACTTGCGATAAAAACATATAACTTAGTAAGATGTATGTTCAGGTATATACTTTGTTGATAGGCTTACATTGGCCTTGCATACCATTGATTGTAATTTGCAAACATTATAAAAGCCAATTATTTTTAAAAAGGTCACCATGTAGTTTTTTTGCTGGCTTTTCTCCATAGAAAACCACCATAGCCTCTGCCGTTTCATTCCTATGTGCCAATGTAAGTTTATGTGAAATAAAATATTTTTAATTTACTAACTTGCCCTCCAATTTATTCTCTAAGAACTTATACAGTCTCTTAGTGATCCATGACGCGTTGGTCGGTTGGAACCTCTTCGGAGGCTTATACTTCATATCTTCAATCACCTCTGAAGGTAACTCGTCGAAGGGAATGATAGACTTCAACTGTTTCTTAGCCTTGCTCTGCGTAGGCTTGGCACGGCGTGGGGCGGGCTTATTGGGTACTTTGAAGAGACTTAGTGAGTTTGTAACGGAGCTTTTCAAGGAGTTTCTTACTGCTTGTTCCTGTAATGTGAAATGCGGAAATAATTATGTATTTCTTATATGTCAGGCTACATACTGGTCGGATAAACTTTGAGTTAAATCGAAATGTAAAAAGGAAGAAAAAAAAAATTACGATAAAAATATTCTACCTACTATCGGAAATCGAGAACAGTGTCCTTTAGAAAGTTTGTTTGCCCGCAGCTAATAATAAAGGGAAGGTAATGATTTTAACTTACCATTTTAAGTCTCTTCTCAATATTCTGTTCCTTCATTTTCTGCAAATACATTTCCAACGTCGTCTGCCGCGTTCGCCTCGACACTTCATGATCCGACTCCACAATATCTTCGACATGATGATTAGAATCTTCCGGCATCTCAGTAGAATTTGCCTGGGGAAACTTCACAGTTTCCGAATGCATTTCCAAATGTTCCGTCTGCCTTTTAGCTGATTTCTCCATAACTAAGGCGCGTAAGGACTTTCTAGGAGTGAAATCTTTGCCGAAAGTTTGGCGTAACGTTTTGCGGGTAGTTCTATGTGAATCCCAGCCGGATCCTTCAGCGCTTGAGTTCTGAGTTCCATCAGAAAAGCCTGCACTATCTCTCGATGGTGCTAAACTTGGTCTAATATTTAGATTCTTGATCATACTTTTAGTTTTTCTGACACTAGTATTTCGACCTTTGGCTGAGAAAGAGTCATTTTGGTTGGTCTTATCGTGTAGGATCACTTCTGGGGATTTGATTAGGTGTTTCTTTCTGTGTCTGCCTGTAGTGTCATGTGTTACATTTGGCGATTTTTCGATTTCTTCATTTGGTTCTATTTCGTCCTGTTCTTCAATCTGTCTTTCTTCATGGGTTTCATGTTCGTTTTGTTCACTTTCATTGTCCGATTCTTGTTCACCTTGGTCATCATCAACTTCCATTTCATCGGCTTGATTGTCATCAGAAATTTCTGGATCACTGGCGATTGCTTTGTCAGCCTCATCACTGTCGTCCATTTGTTGATCATCTTCAACTTCCTCACTTTCGGCTTCACTTGCAACTTCATGACTTTCTTCTGCGTCATTTTCAACTTCTTGGCTTTCGTTTGCAGAAGCTTCATTGACTTGGCTCTCATTGGCTGCTTCTTCCTCCTCTTCATTCATTTCTTCGTCCTTCTCCTCGTCGGAAGCATCGAAATCTACAACTTCTTCGCTTTCATGGGCCTCCTCGTCAATTTCTTGACTTTCATTAGCCTCATCTTCTGCTCTTTGGCTTCCATTTACTTCTTCTTCATCTTCTTGGTTTTCGTTTGCTTTTGCTTCAATTTCTTGGCTTTCATTTGCCTCTTTTTCAATTTCTTGGCTTTCGTTCGTTTCTTCTTCGACCTTTTGGCTCTTATTTCCTTCCGCCTCGACTTCTTGGCTGCCATTCCCTTGTTCTTCGATTTCTTGACTCTCATTTACTTCTGCCTCGACTTCTTGACTTTCATTAGCTTCATCCTCCTCTTCCTCGCTTTCATTACCTTCTTCCTCCTCTTCTTCGTTTTCATTATGTTCTTCCTCCTCTTCTTCGCTTTCATTTTCCACATTTTCAACTTCTTGGCTCTCATTACCTACTTTTTCTTGACTTTCATTTTGTTCATCTTCATTTTCTTGGCTGACAATAAATTCATCTTCGTTTTCTTCGCTTTCATTTGCTTCTTCTTCATTTTCTTCGCTTTCATTTACTTCTTCATTTTCTTCACTTTCATTTGCTGGTTCTTCACTTACGTTCACTTCATTTTCTTGTTCCATTTCATCATTAATATCTTCGCGACTATTATTAACGTTTTGGTCAATGTCTTGATTGACGATTTCTTCATCTTTATTTTGTACAGTCTCTGTTTCCAGTTCTTGATTACCGTCTACGTTATCATCCGCGGTATATTGTTCAGTTTGGGATTCTACTGATTCTTCAACTATTTTTGCTGGTTTTTGTTGCAATGATATGTTAGTCAAACTGGATTTGTTACTCTTTGATTGATTGATTTCAGTTTCTTGGCTATCTTTTTCTAAGACCACAGTATTATGGTTTTTGATATTATCTTTCTGGTGTTCGTTGAGGTCATTGTGGACCACGGCTTCTTCTTCGACTTCATCATCTTCAAATTGTAATGTGAAATTATTTTCATCATCTTCCTGTTCATTATGTTCAACTTCATTTGAACCAGTCTTGTTTACTTTATCATGTACTTTGAGAGTAACAGTACGTTCTTTTTCATTTACACTTTTATTTGGAAGACTCTTGTTTGTCGATTTGTTTATAACCCGTGTTACGTTGTTGATAGCATTTACGACGATTTCTTCAGATTCTATTTCAGTTTCGATTGCTTTAGAACTATTCCTTGTCCTGCTTTTATTTTGTTTCTGTGATTTATTAAGTGTTGTGTTTTGTTTATCTGTGTCTGACTTAGATGGACTTACATCTAATTCATTATCTTTAGAAAAAATTTTACTTCGAGCTTTATTGCCTCTGGCATCCTGTTTTACAGGAGTGTTAACGTTATCATCACCTTTCGAGGCATTCTTTAACATACTTCTTGTAGTCCTAGAATTGTTTAATGACTTGTCTTTGATATCTGGTGAAGCTTTAGACTTATTCTTAGAAGCAACAGATTTATTGGATTGCTTTGTTTTATCAGAAGTTGTATTTGTTTGTAGAGTTCCTGCTTCAGATTCCTTTGCTTCCGATAGTTTACTGAGTCTAGCTCGTTTTATAGGTGTATTATCCGCCAACATATTATCTTCCAGTTGATTCTCAACCATCGTCGAGGATGGTAGGAGCATCCTAAAGTCCATTTCTATGTCATTAGTAATACTTGATGCAGGGGACGCATCCCTGCCTTTAGATATGGAACTAATTCTTCTCTGTTCAAGTTTCTTTTGAAAACCGAACACTTTTGGTTGAATATCAGGTATTTCATCCTCACTTTCAGATACAATGAAATCGGCAAACATATTCTTTCTTTTGTTTGCTGGCCTGTTACCAAAGATGTTCCTAACTTGAGGTTTAGGATCTGCTAGTACATTTTCCCTAGTTTTATCAGCAGCTGTTTTATTTGGGGATATGTTCAGTAAGGCAGATGGAAAAATTGGTTTAGACCTCTTTGCGTTTTGAAAGAGTTCTCTTGTTCCAACATTTACTGTTTTATCAATGTTTGCGGTGTTGGTCTTGTGTAGTTTGGCCAATGATTCTCGGTTGTCAATGAGGTGGCCATACTTCTTTTGGGGTTGGTTCTCTTTTTGAGTGAAGAGTCTTCTTTGTGGGAGAACTATGCTGTTGATTGACTCATTGTCACTGCTCTCTGGTAGATCAAGGGTGAAGTTCTTTTTTTCTTGGCTAGAAAAATAAAAAATAGTCTTCAAAAACCTGAAAGTTATTATCATAGCCATATTGCCAAATACATTATCAAATAGTTTTGCTAAGTTATATGAGATATGGTCAGACTTTCATAACAGGACAGAATTGCTCTTATTCTTAAAACTTGCAAGTTGCAGCTGCAATGGTATGCTAAATTGACAATCTGAAACGATTCTGATTTATGGTGAAAACAAACTGAAAATAATAGACAGCCCCAGAGCTTGATAAATCATATTTTATTGATGTAAATTGGTTTTAAAAGAATTTACATCATATTTTAAATCTAGATGAGGTTGGTGTTTTCTGCATGCACGATAATGGACATCTTCCAACTATCTACACACAATTTGATACAATCTTTAGTACCCTTTGGATGCACTCTACAGAATGGAATATGGTTAGTTACAAGAATTTCATGGAAGATGCTTTTTTTTCAGAGTAACATACTGTACCTGTTTTTAATATTAATGGTATAGTTTATTATGACATGTGTGCCTTATGTAGTAAGTATTGTATACTACTATTTTATAGCCCGCCTGACCTAAACCCGCACTTAAGTCATGCTTTTCTATGTAAAAATGGACTTCACAGTGCTCTAAAGTGTTATAAGTAAAGTTACCTCAAAACTTCAATATCAATGAACTCCTCAATGGCATTGTTGACTGTCAATCTATTATCTTCCAACACTTCCATCACATCTTGGGAGTTCTCGTCCAGTTTTTTCCACCAACTTTTACCTGAAAATTCATTCATGTTCCATTATAACCGAGTCACTTATGATATACCCATAATTTATGAACTTTTATTTATTTATTTTCTAAGACTTGGAAGAGAGCACTGATTGGCTCATAATAATAATAATATATGGTCTTCTCAATAATAAGCAACTATTGTTAGACATCACAGTTTTAAAGTGGCATATTTAATAACATCAAAAAATAAAATTCAGTTTGGCCATGGGAACAGAACATAATATAGAAACATTAACATAACATCACACCGTGTATACTGTCTATAGTGCACCCAAATTTCCCTTTTCATACAAAATAAGAATAATGTATTATCTCAAGTACCCTTTTAGTACTTATGAAATACAAAATTAAAGCATTCCTAAAAGTTTGGGTACAAATATTAAATGAGTAAATATAATATCCCAGGTAAAATTGATTAAGATTTTGTTATAAAAATGACCCAAATTTAGAAACAACAATTTTTAAGCACTCTCAAGCTAACTGACAAACATAGTAAGACTGAGATAAAATTGAACTTACGTCTTGGTTCCTCAATTTCAGTATTGTCATTCAACACAGATCTGCCGTTCAACGGGGACAGAGCAAATGACTCCATGTTCTTGTCTTTGAACTGGTCTATGAGAGATGTGAGCCTGCCTGACCCTGTGGACAGGGCTGGGGAGCATAGACTACGGCTGCCACGAGTTGTCTTGCGTTTCGGCGTGGTAGCACCGCCCTGAGAACGCGCAGGGGACGTAGTCTTCGTTTTTGGCATTTTTATTGCTTTCTATCACCTGAAATAGTAGTTGAAGCTTAAATTTGGAGTTTCATATGATAATAAATGTAGAATATAGCGGATTTAAGAGTTATAGACTTGGAAACATGCTCTGGAGTTCGAACACAAGCGATGTACAAAAAAAAAATAGCTATCGTAAATATGTCACAGAATTTTTAGGTTGCAATTTCTCAAAACTTGATGAATCGTCAATGTGTATAAGTAAATGAAGATTTATAACTTTCATAATGGGTGTAAACGACTAAAATTAAAGTAGAAATCTTTTAGAAAAAGTGACAGCAGCAAACTACATTTACGGACATTACAAAAATAAATAGATCACCTTTTAAAGAAAAGTAGCACACAAACAGTAATAACTATGCTACACAATACACAGAATTGAATCAATATTCGTCATTATTATCAATTAATGACAAGAAAACAAAACAAACTTCCATCAAACAAACAAAACCGTTTTCCCGTTTCTGCGACTGAACTTTTTAAAAATGTTGCGTTCCGTAACAGCATAGATAAAATACTAACGTTACACCACATACACTTGTATTTTCGTACCAATCAATGTAACAATAAAAAATAATATTTAGTAGGTGCTGTACTTATTCTATATTATTTTTATAGTAAATTATTTTTCCGCTTAGATTTTTATTCTTGAATTTTTATTTGTTTTGTTTTAATGAATGATGATGTGATGAATAAAGAATACAAGGTGAACAGTAGCGTGGAATGGAACGGATCGTGTTATTACGTTCCATTATTCCTAAAACAGATCGAATACTTTTATTATGTTTTTATACTTTTTAATTATTGCAAAGTGCAATACAATTGACAGCATTACAAAATTAGACTATCTAAATAAAACTCGCGTCTGTGTGACTCGGGCTTTGGCTTTGCCCTGTCCTCCCCCCGTGTACTGTACCTTGTTCGATACAATAAGGCCTAAAGTCATTGCCTAAAGTGAGTATCAAAAAGGTATGAATAAATCCATTCGGAATCTATTGTAACCGTCCTTGGCTTTACACGCGAGCTGGCTATGAAAAATACCGTGGTCTGGGATAGCTTATAAAATAGATCTAGGATGAAGGTGGCTTAGTTCAAAACTCTGGGCTTATCTCACTGCGGAAACCTGCCTATAGACTATCACTTTTTCTGAATAATAGACGGTATAACTAAAGGCTTTAGTCACAGAACCTATTTGGGTACTTTTAGCTGAGTGAATTCCTGAAAAAGTAGGAATTTATTGTTTTCGACCTTCGACCGATCGACAGGAGGTTTAGAATAGAATACCTTGGTTTTGGGTTAACGCTGACAGATAATAAATTATTATACACACGCAAACGCATACAAGTGACACAGTAAACAAAAGGTTACATGCTCTGTGCAGTAAATACTTCACAGACGTGATGAGTCGATCGATGTATAAGGATGATAGAGTCTGTCTACTGAAAGCTGACAGTGATTTTTTCATGTTTTCAGAAATTGACAACACTGGTGCAAATGTCACTCTTGTTGTTCTTATAACCTCATAAGAAAACAATTTGTGTATATTTTGTCGTATTTCAAGTAAAACAGTGCCTAAAACTTTAAGAAGCAGTGCGAGAAAGTTGCTTTAAACTATGATAAATAATTACAACCGAAAGAAAAGCGAACGCGAGGCTGCGTTTCAAGAAAAAGTACAATTGTTTACAATAATTTCGGAAATTACTGGTAAGCTATTGAATTGATTTTGATACTTACTATTTTAAGTAAACAGGATTTTTTTATTAGACCTATCAATATAACAGTTTTAAATGTTGAGAAATCGCGTGGCGTCAATAAAATGTTTGTAACAATAATCATGTCTTTTGCAGACGAAGATATTAATGATCCGAAGAAGCTTCACGCAATCCGTACTTCAATTGATAAATTGAAAGATTTGCAAGAAACTGATTTATTAAAATCTGAAACAATACCTTGAAAAAATCTCGTCTATGACTGGTCAGTATCATAAAGTGTATCTTATTACCTATTTCTGGTTGTATTAACATTAAATTGTTGTATATTTATTTTGGGCAAAGGCACGGTGTGTCATATTTTGTATGATGGTTTGTTAATCTAGTAACACAAGTTACGATGTGCAGACAGACAAGAAATATTTACATTATTGTGTCTTCTTTGGTTTCAGGTGTTAGTATGAGGCGTACGTAGGCGATGATAGTGACAGTGATGATGACAGTGACGATTCCTTTGGTGGCATTGAATTCCTCGAATCAGACTTCGATTATGATTCCTAACTTTTTGAATATGATTCTGTATTAAACATATTTGTATAAAAATCTGTGTTATTATTTTTGTAATCCAGTTTCCTAGGTTTTCTCCTATAGAAGTCTTCATAGAAGAAAACATAGTATTAATAGTATAGTACACAGAACATAGTATTAGTATTCCTTTATTATTATTATTATTAATTAATGCATAGAATTAGAATAAGTACCTACTTAATCAAATATTTAAAAAAATATGACCTACATAACATAAATTATTGTGTAATGTTAATTTCTATGTGACTTACAACCAGAAGATCATAAACGCTTATCTACACAACTTTTGCTTTGTGCTTTCCTATTATTCCAAAAAACAAAAATAAATATTCTGTAGGTACTTATATATTCAAGTATCAAATACGTTTTTTCCTAGTTGATCTGGGGATACCCGACCTATTTTTTTTAAATTTGCCGCTCTTTTTCACTCTCAGCTTTCAATAGACAGACTCTAAAATAATGTTTTTATGTAGGGTAGGTAACCATTACTTCAAGTAACGAATGTAGGTAAGTACATACAATACGAGCGGTCGATGACCCCGTCTGTAAAGTTTTACCACTTACCTACTTATTAGTCTATTCAAGTTTCCAATAAAATTGATGTAGTTTCAAGTTAAACAAATATCAACTTTATCGTTATAGTAATTAGGTTGATTTCAATTGAAAAAGTTATAAAAACGTTTGAAGTTGTAGCGTAAACTGAACTTTATTGTGCAGAAAATAAAGTTATTTTTCCATAAACTCATATTTAGTTTAAGTCATATTAAGGTTGTATTGATTTAGTTAACAATATTAATAATGGTGTGGTTCTGTCACAAATAACTAGAAGATGATCCTGTAGAAAACATTAAAAGGCCATTGATGCTGTTTTCAGCAAAACAGTACCTATGATTTTGAAGCGCAGTGTAACAATATGACGTTCCGTAGACGTTAGAGCGTCGCAAGAATACAATAAACAAAGGCTTTGCCTCTACCTCTTGCTTATTAGGTTTTTCTTAGTCTGGTTTAAAATGTAATTTTTAAGTTACCTAATTAAGTAATTATCTTACCGATAAGTGTTATCTATACTTATAATAAATCTGTAGAGAGGTCAATTCTGTACATGAAATATATTTCCAAAATAACTATCAGGTGGTGATTAGGGATCGATACTGATGCCAAAAATGCAATCAGTAAATTTTTTGTCTGTCTGTCTGTCTGTCTGTCTGTCTGTCTGTCTGTCTGTATAACCGTTATAGAAACAAAAACTACTCGACGGATTTTAATGAAACTTGGTACAATTATTTTTCATACTCCTGAGCTGGTTATAGTATACTTTTCATCACGCTACAATCAATAGGAGCAGAGCAGTGAAGGGAAATGTTGGGAAAACGGGAGAAGTTACTCCATTTTTTACGCTTCCGTCGCGTGTGCAACCATAATGGTTAAAGCTACACAGAAATCATGTATGACGGAAATATTCTCCTTAAAATTATATAAAAAATATCCCACGACAGCATATGTCTATCTTTTATGGTTGACTCACAATAACACGTGTAACTCCCGATAGCTTAGCAGTTCGAAGCTTTCTGATTATATTTGTCTACTCTTACATTTATAACACTCTCAGTCATTCTTAATTAAAAAAGTTAACATTATTAACTATTCTCGGTCGGTATAGAAACACCAAAGTTATACATGAAATACGCTAATAATAAGCCATCGCGCGTGAATACTGAATCACGCTCGACGCGTCTCGCGCCTATAAAATTCAAAGTCCTGACTGACTGACTGACCGACTGAGACATCAACGCACAGCCTAAACCGCTGGTCCTAGAGACATGAAATTTGGAGAGTGTATTCTTCGTGAAGGGTAGGTGTCCACTAAGAAAGGGTTTTTCGAAAGTCCACCCCTGAGAGGGTGAAATGGGGGGATTTCGTTTGTATGAAAAATCTTATTCCTTGAGTTAATAAACTTTTGTATGGAAGAATTTTAGAGCGCGGTCCGATTTAATCGAAACTCAGTGTTTATACCTAAAATTGAAAGAAAAGAATAATGTGTATCAGGGTTTTTCGAAAATGTACCCCTGACGGCCTGAAAAGGGGTAGTCAATTTTACAGGGGAGGATTTTACAGCGTGGCTTGATTAACTCGAAAATTGGTATAAATAATCTTTGAATCAAGTTATGAACACATCCCAAATGATTTTTCAAAATTCCACCCCTGTGGGGGTGAAAAGCGGGGATACAGTTTATATGAAAAATCTTATTCGTTAGAATTTAGATTAATAATCTTGAAAATTAGCATGAATACTCGCCTAAGTTAGCAATAAAGTTTATCATTATTATTTGTACGCGCCGTCCGATTAACACGAAACTCAGTGTACTTAAGACAAAAATAAATAATAACACGTATGAGGGTTTTTCGAAAATCACCCCCTAACGGGGTGAAAAGGGGTAGTTAATTTTACGGGGGAGGATTATAATAAGTGGCTTGATTAATTATAAAATTGGTATAAATAAAATAATCTTTGAGTCAAGTACTGAATTTTTATGAATTTTTTAAAATTCCACCCCTGTGGGGGGAAATCGGGGTTATAGTTTATATGAAAAATCTTATTAATTTAGTTAATAAACATGAAACTTGGCAACAATACTTGCCTAAGTAAGTAATAAAGGTTATCAATATAAGTTTTTCAAACTACCCCTCAAAGGGGGATATAGGGGTGTTGAAGTTTGTGTGGAAGAAATTGAATGCGCGATCCGATTAACTCGAAACTCAGTATTGATACTTTCGACAGAAAATAATTAATAATAAGTATGTAAAGTTGTCGCAAATTGACCCCTGATGGGGCAAAAAGGGGTAATTCGGTTTTTAGGGGAGGATTTGAACTTGAAACTGTATGTTACATTTTCACGCCTAAACCACTGAACTTCTGATTTGGCAAAGAGATAGATGGCATCCTGGGGAAGCACATACTTTTTATCCTGGTAGCACGTTCCCGTGGGATAACTTCCGACATCCACGCGGGCGAAGCCGCGGGCAGAAGCTAGTGAAGAATATGTTTGAGGCTACATTTAACATAATGTACCTAGTTTTATTGATATATTCCCTTAGCGTCCCCGTGTTATCCCACCTTCCTCAATATTACTTACCTACTTAGATCAATCAGCAGGAAATCAGCTCGGTAATTTCGTGACACACCAGCAAAAGCAATGGTCTTCGTTGTGACAGTTCAACAACATTCATTGCTTTATTTACGTTGTTGAGCAGACACATTTTTCGAACATACGAATCAATGGGTTAGCAATATCCTTTATAATTATTCAGATTGAGATAGATAGTGTGTTAGGTACGCAATTATTATACTACTACAAAATTATTCTTTTTGACATTGAAAATAATATCTAAGAGCAATGCAGTTAAAATCTTACTATTATAGTTACCTACAACTCCGACTGTCGTTCAAATCCATTTACCGTTCCGCTCGCAGTCTCTCTAGGTCCCTCTGTTCTTTTAAGAGTACATTTTGAGAATGCAATTACGTTACAAGTAGGACAGTCGACTGAGCAGGCGTAGTAATATGCGTTGTGTGCCTTTTGTGTTATTATGTCATGTAACGGGTGGGTTACACTGCAATATCTACTGGTTGGGGGCTTGAATGTGACGTATTTAAACGCCTGAGGCCCTTTATAAACGGCACGGTTTCTTTACTGCAGCCTGCAGTGTAATTACGTACCTAACACACGAAAGTAGCAATAGCTTTTATTTTGACAGTTCAACAACATTCATCGCGTAAATTAGCAATGGATTAGTAATATATCCTTTAAAATGATTCAGATTGTGATTGATAGCGCAACACAATAGTGGTGGGTAGAAAAGTCGTGTGGCCTTGTATGTGATGTGACACGGTCCTATCCTATGGTATACGGCGGCGACACCATGCCTTGGTACCTCCGTGTCGTTAACAAACTTCCATAGTGATCCATACAACACTGGCAACCGTGCTTGCAACTATTACATAGTGCATGATACAGGCATTTAAATCGCACTGTGTAGGTACCTAACGCCACGCTTCAGACTTCACCAGTTGTTTTTTTTTGCAGTTTGTAACAAAGAGCTACTTGTTGAAAAGGATTGTCAATTGTAATGTGTATTAAATATTCCAGCGGGGTAATTGCGTAACACACTAATATGTAGTAGCAATTGGTTTCATTTTGACAGTTAAACAACACTCATTGCGTTATTTACGTTCTTGAGCAGACACATGTTCCGAACATTATGAAGCAATGGATTAGCAATATCCTTTAAAATTATTCAGATTGAGATTGATAGTGTGTGTGTTACGCAATTAGGGAACTGGACCAGATATTCCAAGAATTCAAGCCCCAAGCATACAAACAAAGAAACCAAAACTCCTCGTAAGCGTGCCTACGTAACTATTTGCAGTATGTAGTGGAAACCATTCTCGCAAGTCTTATTGCAGAAGACATTTTATTTTAAAATATAATTGCACAAACGGGAATTGCCTAGAACACAATCTAAGTTAACTGTTCAGAACACTGTTATACGTAATATAAAATACAAAAGCACGATTGGTTTTGTAAAGTTCCTTTGTGGTTACTGCTGCAGTGGAGTTTCAATTTTTAGTCATAAGTAGGTACGGTTGAATTCTTTGTATTTGAAATTTTAATAGACTTAATTTTTGAAGTAAAAACTTCTTTAGCGGCGGTGTGCACTTTTGTTGTGATGGGTAAAAAATGTTAAACTCGCGTCAGTACACGTGACCTGATCGAAAATTTGTATGACGGACCTCGCGTCAGGACACGTGACCTGATCGAAAATTGAGTTAGACATGTAAAATTTTAAACTGAATAGTGAAGAGTCTACTTCAGCCAGTCTGAAACCTGGCTGAACTAATTGGTCCCTATTTCTAGTTCTATAGGTGTGTCTGTCACCTCTTTTACTGAAAAGATTAAAAATTTTCCTTACGTACATGATGTTTTCATAGATATATTGACAAGGTACCGTCATGATATTATTATCTTTAAACAGTTCAACAGTGGGGTATGACATTTATTTATACTAAAAAGAGGAAAGGACCTAATATCGAGCCTTGTAAAACTCCCATTTTTACTTGTAAACCAAGAGAATTGACACCATTTATTTTAACTTTTTGTTGTCTATCATGTAAATAAGATTTTACTAAACTGAGCGCAAGTTTACCTAGTCCATAATACTCAAGTTTCAAGAGTAAAGTTTCGTAACTAACGCAGTCAAATGCCTTGGAGAGTTCACAAAAGATTCCTATGGCATCTTGGGCTTCCTCCCACGCTGTAAATATGTGTTTTAATAAGGTGACACCGGCGTCAGTTGTACAACGTCCTTTGGTGAAACCATATTGCTGTGCAGTGATCATTATTCTCTTCATGATAAGGTTACTGTTGGGTTGCTGCTACATTTTGAGAGATCTTCCACGTTCATTGCGTCTTCTTCTTCTGTTGCTGGCACGACTGAATTTTATATCTTGTTGGCCCAAAACTTTGTCACTTCCACGGCGTCTTCAGTGGCAGCTCAGAGGTCATTGCGTTATTTACGTTGTTGTGCAAGAGATTTTTTCAAACCTATGAAATGGATTAGTAGGATTATCAATATCTTTCAAAACTCTCGAATTGTGGTAGAAAGTGTGTTACGAAATTAGGGTGCAGGTGTTAATAGGACACATCGGTCAGACAGACTGTCACACATGTGAGACTGACATAGGACTGACAGAGATGCTGATCATTTTTCCCAAACTCAAAATTGCACCCACATTGTGCTCGATGTGTCCTAAACCTACCGTATTGTATCGTAATAAAGAAAGAAAGATAATAAATTTATTTAGCTCAGAATAAAAGGCACACAAAACCACAAGAATAAGTAAAAAAAAAGAAAAATATACAAATAAAAAGTGTAAAGTGCAACACATATTTATTATCTGCTGCATTTGTTATGACTAGCAAGGATTTTCAGTGACAGATGGTTTTTAGTAGCGATCACTGCGGGTAACAGTAATTGGCCCTTCACTTTTCATGTTACTAACTTAACCAAGTTTTCAGTGTGAGATTTTTACAGAATCGATCGGCACGATAATGTAGTAGGGGTGTTCTTTGTGTTCACTATCCTTCCGCGTTCTGTTCGCTCCATTAAAAAAGATGTTATTTTATTTGATGACTGCGCCTAATTGGCACAGCCTTGAGGCATACGATGAAGTTTTGCGAATAAGACTTTTGTTATTGGGTAGTAGGTATATATATAAAAAAAACTTTTTATTGGGTGGTAGGTATACCTACTGATGGGGCCAATACCTGCCAGGGTCGCGGGTTGTTTGAAAGAGTTACCGTGGCCCTTGGCCCAGACAACTGAAGGAAAACGGGTGAGTTTTAGTCAGTGAATGTCTGTCTCTGCCCAGAGCGGTAGAAGTTATTTGATGATTTCCCAGCCAAAAAAAAGAGTGGTAGGTAGGTATACAAATCGGACTCAGTACAAAATCTTTAAAACTTTAAAGTAGTAGCACCTTCTATGTTCTTGCTTACTGTATCCTCGAACAAAGGGGATGACAAACGGTGTCCACGATCAGTGTACTGATTGCATTGTGTCCAGTCTCTTTATGACATATACGAGGAGACTGGCTCACTGCTCCCGAAAACGTTCACATGACAGCACTGAAATTACTTTTCATCTCTATCTCGATAACTATAAGGTTGGTATTCCTTTGTTTTTGAGAAAAGTCTTCAAAATTTAAAACAATTTATTTAAAACGATTCGCTCCCGTTTCTCAGTGAATTTCGTAACAATAAAATTTTGAGAAGCGGGTGAAGCGTTAAAAATGTATATTGGTACTTGTTGTGTAGTTTGGTTATAGGTATTATTTAGACTTGGCTAGGTTCTGGGTGATCTGTCAGTGGGGAAGTTGGATTTTAAGTGGGTAGTTGCTTTGAGGTTGTTTTTGCGTTTCTATTTGATAGATTGCGCGTTTCTTCAAAGTTTATAAGTTTGGCTCAGGACTTGTGGGCGTCCATAATGTTTTGTTATGTGTACGTCTAAGTTAGATATTTTTATGTTTAAGCCTTTTCAAGTGTTTGTTGTTTCATCAGTAGAGAACACGATATGAAGTTTGTCACATTGTTGGTACTTACAATGTCTGCAGAGATAAGTAAGTCAGTATATTCTATTCTTTTTTGATACGATGACTAATTAATTAATAATTAATTGCGTAATAAACGAACAGTAGGAATGACTTTCATTTTGACAGTTCAACAACATTCATTGCATTTTTTACGTTGTTAAATAGAAACATTTTTCGAACATATGAAGCAATGGATTATCAATATCCTTCAAAACGATTCCGATTGTGACCTACAGTTCTTTCATAGTTATTTTACCTCTGACTTTGTATCGCTGTCGAAATCACAGTGATGTTTATTCTCGTTACAAAAAAGTTGTTATTGGGTTGCTACTATCAGATATAGACGTAAAATAACTTTGAATGGACTGTACTGTTTATTATTCATCAGTTAGACATCTGCAGTGCGATTCTGTAACCATCTCACCGTGAAAACTTAGGTGAAGTGAGCTGTCATTCCAATTAATGCTAAGGGATTGACATTAATTGACAGCTCACTTCACCTAACTTTTCCCGGTGAGATTTTTACAGAATCGATCGGCAGGCCGAAGATTGGAATTTCTTTTTTTCTAAAAAGAATTTGAGCGTGAATCTGTGTACCTATTATAAAATAAAAAAATTGAGTGGGTATTAAAAAGGCTTTGGCGATTTATTTATTCGAGAAGGCTTTGTCGAAAAAAAAATCACAATTTTTTAACAAAATCCTCTGGAGCCCGAATCAACTACAATCCTATTACGGACCTTAATTACAGCCTTTCCATGCGAACTCGTTTTTTACTAAAGAATTAAATCGTTAGATTGGCCCCCAGCACTGTACTTAGTGACAATGACAAAGACATTTATTCGTTGAATATGGTAGGTACAAAGTTGGTTGGTATGTATGGAATAAGTTCAGGACACATCCGCCGCTAATAGTAAAATATATTTACAATATTAGGTACACGTGGGTATAAAACCTAACTTATACTCTAATAAACAATATAAAATAAAAACACAACAATAACTGACATTTTTATTATACCTACAACTAACTGTCCTTACTGACAGGAGTGAGCTCACATATTCCGTATATGGCGTTCCCATGGCGACTGTGGTGTCAAAACACGTCTACATACCGTCCGCATCTAGTTTTTGTTTATAATCTTTGTTTGTTGACATTCGCTAGTGTCATAACATTTACACAATGTATATTGTCTTTGGTCCTTGACATCAAGCATTGGACAAAGTTGAATTGTTTGAATACGAGGCTTTTAGCTACTTTTTATGTGTGTGTTAAATGTATTTTTTTATAATGTGCCTTTTTGTGCAGAATATATATTTTTTCTTTACTTTTAAAACGAAACAGATATGCGCTTTCGACGCGGTAGGGCCAATCTAAAGATTTAAATATTTGGCTTGTACTTTGGTCATTACACACACAAATTCGGTGATTGATGACATGGCCGGTACACAGATCTATCATTAATCTCAATAGCCTGAATCTGATAAGACTCGTGTAATGAATATGTATACGAGAACGTGGATCGAATGGAAATTAGTCAGTGACGTTTTGTTTTAAATAAAACCTCCCTAAGGTTTTATTTAATTAGCATTACACATATATAATTATAGATAAATAGAATACTTTTTTTATGTGCACCATAAATATTACAGATATTTGAGATTTATCTACATAGTAACAAAATGATTTCATAAATAACTAGCTGTTGCCCGCGACTTCGTTTGCGATCCAGGATGAAAAGTAGCATATGTCCTTCTCCAGATCATGGTCTACCCATGTGTCAAATTTAATTTAAATCCGTTCAGCTGTTTTAGCGTAAAATCGTAATTGTTAGATTTTCTAATTTTCTGCGCAACTTTCTTAGAACCTTCTACAAAGTATCAGAAAACTTAAAAAAAAAGATGGATCAAATCGGTAAAGTTGTTCTCAAGTTATGGCGTGACCAAGGGAAATAGGGATTAGTTTTTATATATATAGATTAAGTTTAACTTTCGCTGTAAGTACAAAATTTAGTTCTTGCTCATCTGGTGCCACAGCACGACGAAGGTCGCCGCGATGCCGGCGCTGACGAACCAGAAGAAGTTGAGGGTCACACGCGTGCGGTTGTGGATATTTAATGTAAGGTTCTCTCCACAGGGACATTTGATTGATCCATTCCTAATGAAACTTCTCATCACATTTCTTCCAGACTGGTTTGAAATCCTGACTAGCGGACAATCTGACTTGAAATGTAAAAATAAATGTAGAAATTTTACAAGGGGTGACACAATGGGCGGTCTTATCGCTAAAACGATCTTTTATAAAGACAACCTCTGGATGGATTACATAACATCACGCTTTTTGTTCTTTGGAAGGGTTAGGTAGAGGTGAACCTACACCTACATTTCGCTATTTATTAAATTTTCAATCGGACTTTTTGTTTTGTGTGCTCAATTTAAAATTCGGATATAAAAATAATTTTCTTGTTATTCGGAATCAAAATGAAAATCGGCCAAGTGAGTGTCGGACCACGCACAATGAGAAGGGTTCCGTGGTTGGGATGAATTTATCTCAAGAACAAACTTAACATTGTTGTTGAAAAACATGTTCTCTGTATGTGAAGCCGACTAACGAGCTGTAGGTCGTGGGTTCGAACCCAGTCATGCGCGTTACTTTGAGTAATTTAATTCATCATCACTGCTCTCAAAACGGTGAAGGAAAAAATCGTGAGGAAACCAGTATGTCCTAGAACCAAAAGTTCGGAGACATGTGACATGTACCAATCCGCACTGGGCCCGCGTGGTGGTTTACGGCCCACAGACGCGGTCACAGCCCAAGATTTTGGGGGGGGTCACCAAATAGTATGTTAGTAACTTAAGTTAGTAAGGCACGTAAATCATGCAGACTCTCGCGTGGTGGATTACGGACCAATCCCTCACACATAGAGGAGGCCTGTGTCCCAGTAGTGGCAACATCATAGGCTGATTATGACTTTCACATTGCAAAGTACAGTCACGAGCACCAATATGTCAACACTTGGCACTTTCATATGCGATTTTTTTCGTGAAATAACGAATACAACGTTGAAATACGACACATTACATAAACCTATGGGTTCGAAAATGTTATGTAACAACATAAAATTTCATTAAAAAGTAAAGGAGTAAATCGCTTTTAAATAAAGCCGAGTGTATACATACTTTTTCTCGTGACTGTACATGCGAAAATACAAAAATGATGCCGGCTGCGCCATGTTACGAGAGCGTAGCTACGAGAGCGTAGCTACGAGAGCGTAGCTACGAGTATGGCGTAGCAAGCGTAGCAGACGTCTACGTACCCGTAGCGGCAATAAGGCAAACAAGCTTTTTTTTAAAATATGAAGTATTAGCGACCCGCTTCCACTTCGCACGGTTTTTACGACTTGACAAATATTGAGATTTCTTTATCATACAAGGTAAAACTAAATTAGCTTGCGAAACTCCACATACACGATGGTTATGGATTATAAACAAGATAACAAAAAAAAAAAAATATTTTGTGAGGTCACCAATCGCAGTTAGTGTGATTCACTTGAACTTATCAGTTTAAAAATCTGTTTTTTCACTTCATAAACGAGATTGGTATCGATGTCTAAACACGATGACACATATTTTCTCAACTCATGCTTCAAGTAACAACAGTACCGTACCGGTCGTTGACCCCCTAAGAACATCAAATCTTTTATATTTTTATTTTAGAGCATTCCATACCCATTATGTCTGCAGAGTTTGACTAGTTAATTTAATTCATTTTTAATTTTATTTACCCTGAACACACAAACCCAAAAAAAATCTCTGACGATGATGATGTAAATTGCATCAAAATCAATCGCCATTGTATACTTTAGAAGAATCAAGGGCCCGTGGCTAAATAATAACAGCGACACAGGTTAATCGATGATCGGTGGATACCGAGACTCCGTGCCTCGGAAAGCACGTTAAGCCGCTGGTTCCGGCTGTCATTAGTGGATCTTTGGCAGTCGTTACGGGTAGTCACAAGCCCGAAAGTCTAACAACCAATCTTACCAAGGGGTATCGTATTACCCAGTAACTGGGTTGTGGAGGTCAAATAGGCAGTCGCTTCATGTAAAATACTGGTATTCAGCTGCATCCGTTTAGAATGGAAGCCGACCCCAACATAGTTGGGAAAAGGCTAGGCAAATGATGATCCTCTATCAAAGTTAACAATATTGCATACAAAATCTAACAACTGCGTGTTGATGCAACTTAAACCCAGAATTTCCGCATTTCTATCTATTAAGCCCGTAATGTCCTACTGTAAGGTGTGGGTAAAGACTGTCCTTTACCTTTTCCACACACGTTGGTCCACTGGCATTGTAAACCATATGCATGAGGAACAGAGTGTAAAGTTCACCCTTCCTCCATAGAAAAGGGTGGATCCTCCGACCAGACGGGTGTTGTATCTGGTGGGCAACTGCCCGAAGATTGATGTCGGGACGTTGTATATAGGCTACTTGCGCAGTAAACTTGGCTTGCGCGATGCAGGTTTTTGTGTGACGTCAGTGTGATGCGTAGTTCGCCTTTTGCAATGTAGATGCTGCTACAGAACCTTTGGTAGGAGTAATTTATCAGCATACATCTTCCAAAAAATTACTTATTATTTCGACTAACTCCAGCCGACATCGAGCTCGCAGCCATTGTTTCTAAATAATGAGTGTTTTCGCTAAAATATTGCTTTACACTCCGCGTTAACGTGAAATATATTCAAGACACGAATTGGAACGATGCTGAAATTATATCTCCTTTCATCCGAGCAATTTGTTGTGAGAACGAGAGGGGGTGACGTGTGAAATATCGACTGTCTTTCGGCTCAGCCATGAGCGCAAGACAGTTATTTGTCAACGACAACTTCATAGGGAATGATGTACACGATCGACGGGTTTTTGGAGGTAAGACATTCCGAAACTATAAGAACATCTTACCTAACGTATAAGAACATCTACCTTTCTTTTTGTGGGCTGGTTGCAGCGCTTTTCAGTTGTGCCTCCTCAGTTGTTGTCCATATGGCATTCCAAAATCTGCATTCTAATTGATAAAACTCCCAAAGAGAGCTCTCCAGACTTTTTATAGTTATTACTTAAAAATTTCGCATTGCCTTATCCCTTATGGTCATTGCTACTGCTTTCCTTATAATGTAACTAAAACAGACGGGTCTTAATACGAATTATAACCATTCTAGTATTGCAGGGCGATTAGTCGCAATAATGTTTAATTAGAATCTCAATGTCGCTAAACAATAATCAGCATTCAAGTAAGAAATTCCTCTTAAATTCAAAAGTTAATTAAAAGTCTCAAAACGCGATGAAAATCGCACGCACGTACGATCCATTACAGTTGTCGTCCTGAAGTGTAACGTAAAAATAGAATTAATTTTCTACTAGATAAAGTTGAGATTCGTTTACTACAGACGTGTAATGACTCCATAAGAGGGAAAAAGATTTTCTCTAATAGATTTCTTTGGATTCAGCTGTGATGTGGACATTAATTTTAACTCGTCTTTCTTTAGGAGATTACCTGCCGTTTGCTTACCTATCATTCTTACTTAAAGTGATAGGTACTCATCTATCTTCACCATAATAATATCAAAGAGTAGTTTTTGTAGTTTAGTGTTTTTAGACAAAACGGTCTTCGAAGTAAAAGCAAAAAAAGACACGTTTATTTACAGTAAATATAACGCAAAGAAAGAACAAGCTGGAGGAAAATATGCGCCACATCCACTCAAAACGGCCCTCGCTCAGCATAATGCTGCGACTATATGTGAGACAGAGCCCCAGTGCTGGTTTTCAGCGGCGTTGACGCGATGACGTGGACAGGTGCAGGAAACAATGATATTTAAATCCTACTAATATTATAAATGCGAAAGTTTGTATGTATGGATGTTTGTTACTCTTTCACGCAAAAACTACTGAACAGATTTTGACGAAATTTAGCACACAGATAGTTTATAACCAGGATTAACATATAGGATACTTTTTATCCCGACATTCCCACGGGATCGAAACTTATGCGGGTGAAACCGCGGGGCGCAGCTAGTAAGAAATAAAATAAATATACAATAAATACTTATTTCTAAATGTTAGGAAGACTTAGGAATTTCACACATAATTCGGGATAAAAGTCGTTTTTCCACCAGGTAATTCTCAGTAGCAGCTAAGTCAAGTTTTGTAACCGGTTTGGTGGCAATACCATAGCACAACAGGCGAAATGTTAGTATACTAGACCACTCTTCCTACCTCTTCAAGGGACTGGCTGGATGCTTTGTTCTTATCCAAGGACCAAAATTTGACGAGGATGCAAAACAACAGCTTGTGTAGACAAGCTATTGTTTTGCATCCTCGTCAAATTTCAGGAGGCTGTTATGAAAGAGATAAATTATATTATCAAATGAAATTACGATCCCTGGTAAATAATGAATACCACTTTCAAAGAACAGAATCGCGTTATGGTATCGTATAAGCAGACGCGTTTTTATGTGTGTGTAAAAGGGCAGTTACAGTGCGGTCTCACACAGGCCGCGTTTTAAAATGCGTGTCCCACACATGCCGATTTCTGAATATAAGAAAAGATAGTTACCTCCTTGAATTTGACGAGGATGCAAAATGACACCTTGTATAATCTATATCTACATAATATATAAAAATGAATCCCTATTTCCCCTGGTCACGCCATAACTTGAGAACGACTTTACCGATTTCATCCAACTTTTTTTTTAAGTTTTCTAATAATTTGTAGAAGGTTCTTACAGAAAAAAAAAATAAAAAAGTTGCTTCACGCGGACGAAGTCACGGGCAGTAGCACTAGCTACTGCCCGTGACTTCGTCCGCGTGAAGCAACTTTCTTATTTTTGCTCTCTTCAGCTTATTTATGTTACTATATACTAACATAATTAAGCTGAAGAGTTTGTTTATACGCGCTAATCTCTGGAACTACCCGCCAGATTTGAAAAAATGTTTTTGCATTTGCTAGCCCAATTCTTAAGAAAGGTAAAGGCTAATGAATAGTTTTAAGATCACGCTAAGACCCTTCGGAACCGAGCAAAAAGAAGAAATTCAGAAATTACGCTCAGCGAAAACGAAGTAACAGCGCGGGCGGGCGACTCGATGCGACGCAGTGGGTCGGGGGGACAAAAAACTTCATGCGGGCAGAAACTAGTATAATTGTAATCTCTCCCCTACTTCTCAAAGACTTCATTCAGAACATTCCCAAACACATCCACCGTCTATTCACTGTAAACACCACACAGACTTTACTCCACATAATAACCGTCGCGGACCGCTAATATTCTCCGCAATCGCTTTATGCTCGCCGCATCACCGTTACTAATTTTTCATATCTTTTTGAAGTTTTATCAAAAGCTGCTTAAAGCTGCTTTAAGATTAAAGTACGCTCTTAAGCTACGGGATCCGCAATATACTTAATTTTATTTAAGAAGATTAGTGGCTAGTACTAAATATTGACGGTCTTTGAGAGATATTGTTCATTTTTGTTACAAGCGGATTTGGAACTCTCGGCTTTTGGGATTAGTTTCGCTTCAATTAGTTGCTGAAGTACATTTTTTTGTTTCGAAGATTAGAAGAAAAGTGGATTGTTTTTAATAATGATAAATAATTTTGTTTCTGTAAGGGCAGATTTTGAGGGCGACGTAAACGCCAAAATTGGCCAAAAGAAAAGAGATGAAAGCATAAACAGTATTGCTATGGAACGAGAAACCAGAGAGGCGACCTGCTCCTGCAATATGCAGGAAAACAAACTCACTATAATTAACACAATATTCAAGAAAAAACCTATACAATTTTCACATGCCAAGACCCCTCCGTGCCTCGGAAAGCACGTTAAGCCGTTGGTCCCGGCTGTCATTCGTGGATCTTTGACAGTCGTTACGGGTCGTCAGTAGCCCGAAAGACTGACAACCAGTCCTAACCAAGGGGTATCGTATTACCCAGTAACTGGGTTGTGGAGGTCAGATAAACAATCGTTTCATGTAAAATACTGGTATTCAGCTGCATCCGGTTAGACTGGAAGCCGACCCCAGGAAAGTTAGGAAAAGGCTAGACATATGATGATGATTCAAGAAAAAACCTAAAAACCTCTGGACCTGGACAACCCCTGATGGAAAAAAGAAGAACCAAATAGATTTCATTTTAGGCAACAACCTAAGAAAGAGTGTCTTACCGTAGCTTTTAGTTCCATAGTGGTCACAAATAATATTCAAGAAAGATATGACTTTATAATTGATCAAATTAATACCGCTGCTAATAAGAGTATTCCATTAATTAAAATATTACCGACCCTACTAGCAAATTTAGACCAAAACCATATTGGAATCCTAACCTGTCTAAGTCTGTTGCTCAGATAAGATTAATGCTCAAACAATTTAGACGCAACCCCTACCCCTTTAAATCTCTCAATACTTGAAAAATGTATTGCTGATTCAAAAAAAGCCTTACAGCAGGCTAGGCAACAGAGTTGGAGTGGTTATTGCAATAGTATTGACGAGACAACTACCAACCCCAAATATTTAGGCATGTGGCTTGATAGGCAATTACGATGGGGAAGACATTTAAATGAAACTTGTCAAAAAACACAAAATTATCTAAATTTATTAAAAGTATTGCCTGGACCTTCATGGGGAATTCACCCGAAACATACATATTAGACGATTGTATATTGCGTTAATTAGCAGCCTGTGGGTCAACTTCACTCAGCGGGAATACAGTGACCTACGCGTTCAATATAATGCACTGAGAGTACTGTTGAGGTTGCCGTGGCGTTGTAGTGCGTCAGGGATGTTTGCGGATAATAATATTAATGGTTTTGCCGCCATTATTAGGAGTAGATGCGCATCCCTGATAACGCGTGTTCGCGGCAGCACCAACAGTATTCTCAGTGTGTTCGCAGATCGGTGGGATTTCCCGATGATGCGGAGGTGGATGCAGCTCCACGCTGAGTTTTAATTGTATGTAGATCTGTGTCTGTAACCTACTAACACTAGAAGTTAAGTAAAATTGTTACTAACCCTATGGACTCCTGTCTGAAATAAAAGTTTTCTATTCTATTCTATTCTATTAGGAGCAGGATGGATTACGGTAGTTATTTATATGACAATAGTGCTAAATCGCACACATACAGGTTAGATAAGGTCCAGAATCAGAGTTTAAGAATTGTTGGTGGGTTTATTAGAAGTACACCCATTCACACAATGGAGTGTGAGTTATGTATCCCTCCTCTATTTATTAGGCGACATTTTTTAGCTATAAAGTACACCTTAAAAATACAATCTTGGTCAAATAATACTACTACTAGTCTATTAAAAGAACTATGCGCTCTTTGCACCAAAAGGTATTGGCAAAAAAAGACAATTCCTCTATTAGTTTCAACATATTAAATAACTCAAGAAGAAGCTATATCATCCAGTTATCCACTAGAAATTTTTACATTGAATACTTGGGTTACTAACATTCAAATAAATAATACTATCAAGTATGATCTAGATTCGATTAAAGGTAGTAAACACAATTACAATTTTAATATTCTTAAAAATGATCTTACATGAATTACTTAATAAATATGATAGTTGGCATAGAATATATACTGACGGTTCAAAGACCGCTAGTGGACTAGGGGCTGCCTTATATCACCCCGAAGATAACATTAGAGGTGGTTTTAAGGTTAATAATAGTAATATATCTATTATGACTTGAACCTACTGCAATTTCAGAAGCTCTAATGTACCTACGCTAAGACCAAAGGTTTACATAAGGTAGTAATACTCACAGACAGCAAGAGTGCCTTGCAGCATATTGCTAGATGCGCCTCTGGTGGCAGAGGTGTTTCGAAAGCTTATGCCATTCTTAGTCTAATTCATGAGTTCAATTGCAGCAACAGAGCTTTTGCAGAGCAGCAATTGGCTTACCGGGAAACGAGGAGGTTGATTTACTCGCGAAAAAGTCAGCTTTAGAAGGAATACCTATTGATGTTAAATGTCACTACTCCGAATTATTAAGTAAATATACAATAAATTGTTACAACAAGTGGAAAATCTCTCGAAAAAGGTGTTTGGTATAAAACGGTGCAATGTGAACCTCCGCGTATTTCCCTGGTTTGCCGATATGAGAATTTGTCGAAAATATATTGTAATAGCACATGGGTCAAGGACCGGACACATGCCACTCAACAAGTTTGGCTTCCTAATGAAAAAAGTGAGTAATCCAAATTGTCAATACTGCGAATCTGTGGAGGATGTGCATCACTTGTTGGTGGAATGTGTGCGTAATCGCAGAGAAAGAGAAGCCTTACTGGCAGAGTTACAAATTAGTAAGTTACATTTAGGTGCTGTTCAATGTGTTTTGTCTAAACCCCGTAGTGAGGAGGCTAAGAAAATTTATAGTTTTGTATGCAGCTATTTAGCTAATAGAGCGTCTCTTGTCTCTTAGTTCGTAGTTATATTTTTGTTATGAATTATGATGGGGCTGGCATGGTTATGTGTGATAACTAAAAGCCTTTAAATAAATAAGGATAACAAAAAAAAAGTAAAGTACAAAAGTGACCTCATCACGGCTCTGCCAAAAAGGTTCATTTCAGCATTCATGTCAGACAGATGCTGTCTGGTGAGCTAATCAGAATAACAATACCCGGTAATACTCTGAAAGCAAGTCTGAAGCCGGGGAATATGTAAGGTAAGGTATACACTCTCGTATGTTACGATTAAATTAACTCTTGGGATAATCAAACACTTAGTTTCGAAGATCAAGCTTCTAAGATATTGAATAATATTATGTTCTGTAAAGCCTTATTATCAAAATATATACAAGGTGGGAAAACAAACGTGTCGTGTAGCGAAGATATCAGATTTTACCCCTTAGAAAGTCCAAAAAAACTACATATTTTTGGAATGAAGTTCTTTTACGGAGCTTGCTGTAGGTACTTAGAAGTAAAATGGGAGATATCGTCACGTAACGAAAAGGCGTTATGCCCCCTTCATGTGACTTTTCATTTATGTAATAGAGAGAGTTAGAAAAATTTACATGGTTTTCGAAGGTGCTGAAGTCGATAGTGGGGCCAAAAGAAAATCCAAGAGGCGGCTGCAAAAATTTTCAAATTTTTCGTCATGGGTATCGTTTTCATGGTTTTAGAGGGTGCTAAAGCCGATATTGTGGTCAAAATGAAAATCCAAGATGATTGGCTGGATTTTTTTTTTTGTTAATCTTGCTTCCCGAATCCATTTACAGAATAAGCAATTACATTTAATTTCCATTTTATTTCATTTCTGGGCAACCATAATTCACGCCTACAGAAAAAAACCCCAGTTTATATAAAGTTGGCATTGCATTTTTCCGCCATGAATAATTCATGTCATTCATATTTAACGAGAAATCTGTATAATCGTCTTGCTGGCGCGTTTAGAATTGCTAATGGACCCTGACACTAGTTCTACTATGAATTTAAGGCTCATTTACACGAGGACAGTTTCTCGCCTCGAATGGGTACTTTACTAAATTACGAGCTGATCTGACCAACGGGAACAAAAAAATCCCGTTGGAAAGACTAGTCTAACCGTCAATCTGACCACTGAGAAAATCCCATTATTAAAAGGTTATAAAATCTTGACTGACTGTGTGCTATAGTAATTACTGAATTTTAACTGCCTTTAGTGGTCTAGTGGACGCAAGCGCTACTGCTGATCCTGGGTTCGATTCCCGAGTCGGGCGGTGTATCCATCTGCAATTTCTCAGTAGCAGCTTGGGGTCTGGTTTTGAGCCTGGTTGATGGCACTAGGCTCCTCCATTGTTACATGGGATTTCAACATAACTGGTGAAAAGTGGGTGTACTGCCAGAAGGTACACCAGTAGGCCAATTCTCGTAATTTAAAACGTTCAAAATCTAGTCGCTGTCGCATCTCGGCGACAAACAAATGTCAAAATCTCGTAGGGAAATTAGAGGTATTTTTGACAGATTGAGACTGAGATCAGACTGTGAATGTTCTTAAAATTACGAGAATTGCCTCTCTGTGTATAAACCTTCGCGAAATACAGACATGTTGTTATCTAATATATAAAATTCTCGTGTCACAGTTTTCGTTGCCATACTCCTCCGATACGGCTTGACCGATTTTGATGAAATTTTTTGTGCATATTCAGTAAGTCGGAATCGGCTACTATCTACTTTTTTTTTTTTTTTTCAAACCCTTAAGTGTTAAGGGATGTCCACCCTAGGGTAGGAGTAGTGTAGGAGTAGGGTAGGAGTAGTGTAGGAGTAGGGTAGGAGTAGGGTAGGAGTAGTGTAGGAGTAGGGTAGGAGTAGCCGTCTAGCGACTGCCTACTGCCGCGCGTGTTTGTATGAAGATTTTGTTTTTTGTTAGGTATGATAATTTAGTGAATTTCTTAATTGTGTGGCACACACACTAAAATGTAATTGACAGGCAAAACAAAATGTCGTGTAGCGACAAGTAAAACTAAACTTTAAAAGTCAGGGGTGATGAAATTAAAGAAAGGGAGGTAGAACACAATTAAAGTTATATTTATAAAAAATTAAAAGATGGAGATGGACTGAAGAGTGGTGTGTAGTATGGGGAGGTGGGGTGTACTGATGATGATGATGGTGATTTATCGAGGTAGGCACTGCTTATATGCCTTTATGCAATGCACACCACTGCCTGTGTCCCACCAGTGGGAACACTAAAGGTCAATTATGCTATGCTTGAGTGTGAACACAGTCTCGCTCGATGGACAATCTCGCCTCCCCACGAACGACAAACTCTCCTCGTGTAAATGAGTCGTTTTATTTTTAAATAACGGTATCTGTTTATCACTTAGTGTTTGCAATATTTAAATTGAGTGAGAAACTTCAATCTTGTGACTCTTGTTTTGTAGTTTTTTCTTGGTTTATTGAAATTGAAGTGGGAGAAATCGTTATACGTTTTATTACGAGCTGTTTTTGTTGTAACAAATAAGAAACGAACCGTACTTAATTATTAGTAACAAGTAACTTTTTTACAAAAACAAAACAACCGACTTGCAAAAAAGACACTACAAAGTGACGCACAACCGGGGTGCGTGTATGACCAATTGTGTAACAACGCGGCTAACAGGACGACCGATCAGATTAAGCAACGCTTGCCGCGGTTGGTCTGTGGATGGGTGACCATCTTTACATACCATACAAGACTCCTCCATCCCTCGAAAAGCACGGTAAGCCGTTGCTCCCGGCTGTCATTCTTCTGTTTCATAGAAAAGTGCAATACCTACGCGGTCAAAATGTATGGAATAGCAATATTTTTTTTTAATAACCGACGAAAAATTTCGAGACTATGGGGTCTAAAATCATGTTCAGCACATGATTTTAGACACCATAGCGTCGCAATTTTTCGTCGTTTCCATGGTTACAGTTTGCGCGTCGATCTCCCTGCTACCCTGTATATAGGGAATTAATAGTTGTAAAATATAAAACGGGCATCAAAATATTTGAATAGGAATTAAACCGTGAAGTAATAAAAAGTCTCACTGGTGCATGTTAATTCGGTCCAACTAACTCTAAAGGGTAAAAAGTAAATATGGCGGGACACGGAACAGGCGTAACCTGGAAAATAAACGAGGCCAAAAGGGTAACAGGATCTGCTGGAATACAAAACAATGATTGGTAAATCTCATACCGTGACAGAGTTGATCAAATTAATAAATACAAAAATTGCCCGTGTAGCGCGGTACACATGATAATAATACAGGGAGTAGGTAAGCTTACGAATCCAACAGCCGAATGTGTCCGTTGCATGATAGAAGTGAAACTTAATAAAAAATAAAGCAAAAGAGAGATTTACTATGAGACACACACAGAGAGAGAGTTATATTTTCCTTCTCTCTCACGTAACGTAATGTGCTTAGACGTGACGCGTCCTTGAAATTTCACTGCTAATTCTCACCTAAGAAGTTTCACTTAAATAAATTAAACAAAACTTGAAGGGCTTCATAAGGAACCACTAATTACAATAATAATGTACTCTGTGACTAATTATTAAACTAAATAAACTCCCATCATTTAAGAAAAGGTTTCCTATTTAAAACAAAAAGGATACGCGCACTTCGTTCCAATTTTAAAATTTTCATTTATCATTTTAATGAAGTAGGAAGGTGAATGAATGGTTAGTAAGAATGAATAAAGAGATTAACTGGCTGAAAATAAAAGTTGTGTAACAAAAGTATAATTAATTTCAACTTGGCTTTATGATTTAGTACCCTTGCTTCTGTAGGTAACTGATAAAAAGGTATCTTAGAGGTTAGATTTTTTAATACTTTTGTAATTTTTCATCCAATAAAGAGAAATGGTTTTTATCTTTGACTTTCTGAATAGTCTTTGTTTGAGCTTGATAATTAATTAGAATTACGATTTAATCTATGTATAATAAAGCTAAAGAGTTTGTTTATATTTTTGTTTGAACGTGCTAATAGAAAACGGTCGGGTTCTCGTTTGAGCACTTGGTGGATAGTAAGGTGGGAGCAGCAAACACTGCATAACCGTGCTTCGGGTGACAGACTTATGAAGGACGCTGGTGATGGTGCCACACCCACCACCGTGCTGGTGGTGGTGGTGTACAAGTGGCCGAATTCTGGGCCGAGTCCATTTAGATTGCTATCGACACGCTAAGAAGGAGAACGGTCGGAGTGCAAAAATATTTTTGCATTTGGAAGCTCAATTCTTGAGAAAGGCTAAGGCCTAATATTAATTTAATATCACCGAGCCGAGCAAAAAGAAAAATGACAAAAAGAACGCTAAGCGAAAATGAAGTGATAACGCGAGCAGGTGATGCGATGCGACGAGGTGGGACGGTCGAACAAGAAATTTCAGTATAAAACGAAAATGAAATTTTCTCCTGGAAAAAGTATTCTTCTAAAGGCTGATTTTTCCAACGCCAGATAATTTTATCCGATTAATGATTTTGCATTTTTGACAGTTCTTCCATACAAAATCTGTCAGACGTCAATTTTATTCCACGAATAAAAAATATCTGTCGATTGAAAAATCAGCCCTAAGATATACAAAGTGGAGATTAGGTTATCACATTAAACAAACAGTACAGCGGTTATTACAAGTCGTAATCAGTCTTAAAATATTTAAAAAAAAAACAACTATTACTAAAAATAGAAAATTGAATTTTTCCAACAAAATAAATAGCTTAAAAATTGGCACAAAATAAACCACCCGCGATAATAAGGTTCTAGACACGCGCGGAACAATGTTATCAACAATTCAACACAATTTTTATGATATAGTTACCAAATAATCACAAATTAAGCTTAACAATATTAAATACTCAAACGAAAAAAAAAGAGGTTCCACGGCTAGAATTAATTGTTATCAATTATTTTAATTGTATAAGTTTAAAATACCTACGTAATGTAGAATACGTGGTTTCAATTAATGCGATAACCTAATCGCCACACTGCACAAAGCAGTCTGCTATTCTTTATCTGCGTCAAATTACAAAAACATAATATATAAATGGGTACAAAAAAAAACCAAAAAGAAAGAAAGAAAAACCGTTTATTTGCGGTAACTATAACTAGACAAAGCTTGAATAACGTCTTAAATCTGTCACTTCTCTTGCCAAAAGTTTTATTATTCTTGGCTCAAATATCTTTTACAAGTATCCAGACTAGAAGCGTTTACGAACTGGAAGACGTTTATTACTGAAGTGAAACAACGTGTATCAAAATAGAACCCAACGTTATAAATTTTTTGACGGCACGGTTGGCGCAGTGGTTAAGCGATTGACTGCTGCGCTGCGTGTCGCGGGTTCGATTCCCACACGGAACAAATATTTGTATGGCCTACAAGTAGTTGTTCCGGGTCTGGCTGTTTGTGTATGTGAGTTTAAATGTTTGTAAACGCACCCACGATACAGGAGAAATTCCTAGTGTGGGGCAACGTTTCGTAAAAAAAAGAGAAAAAGAAAAAAGAATCTACAAAATGGCGTGCGGCCTAATGAATGAATGAAACGTCCCACACGGTACTTTAACGCCTCGGTGGCCGCTGCAAGGGACGCTATTGTCAACAACGAGCGACACACGTCAACGGCAGAGTCAACTGCAGCCGTCGGCGCGTCGACAGCAGCCGTCGACATTTGTCGATGGTTGCAGTTGCCTCTGGCGGTCACTAGTGTGTATGCACACTTACTCGCACTACGACAAAAATGTCGTAAAGAACCTGACGGATTTGAAGGCAATCCATGACAGAAGTTGTGGGCTCAACACACTTTCAACGCACATAAAGCAGCCGTCTATTCTGAAAAAGTCTCACCGTGAAAACTTAGGTGAAGTGAGCTTGACTTCAATGTCAAAACTATAAAATTTAAAAAACAGAACATAATCAATCTTGAATTCAGAGACAAAATTCCCGCGCTCACAAGAGCTTGAACTTCATGACGCCATCTTTAATTCTTTGCGGCCAGCATTACATTTGTTACTCCGAAGCAACCTCTTTGGAACCGATCCAAAGTGCTGTCGATTCTCTGATTTCGAAAGAAATAAGGTTGGAATCAAAGCTATCGAACTTCTGATTGCAGTCGAATTTACTTGAAAGTTTTGTTTGAATAGAATGGAGTGTGGGAATATGCTTTCTTATTCCATTTATTTGGGAACCATTTCACAATGTCTTCTAGAAAATATGTGTGAGAATTTGGTTCATTTTAAAACTCAAGATTCAAATGACTCTTGTGTTTAAACCCTCTTTATTTTACATAAGGTATTTTATTTTAACTGGTTTTCTAAACCATTACCAACCTATTTTTAGTTGGTTTTCTTACCAAGGGGTTTCGTATTACCCAGTAAATGGGTTGTGGAGGTCAGATAGGCAGTCGCTCCATGTAAAATACTAGTACTCAGCTGCATCCGGTTAGACTGGAAGCTGACCCGAACCTAGTTGGGAAAAAGTTAGGCAGATGATGATTTTATTGTAACTGGAATTGATTTATTTATTATCTCGGAGTTGTAAACCGAAAATGTTAAGGCCACCATCATCATCTTCTGGCCCTTATCATAATGGGATCAGCGCGGAGCAGGATTTCTTCTCCTATACGTAAGAACGTTCACAGTCTGATCTCAGTCTCAATCTGTCAAAAATACCTCTAATTTCCCTACATTTTGACAAGTTTTTGACATTTGTTTGTCGCCGAGATGAGACTGCGACTAGATTTTGAACGTAATCACGAGAATTGGCCTTCAGATATTTGAGGGTTCACTCCAAAAGTGCGAAGTGCAGCTCAGAAACGACATGCGACGCCGCAGTTACTGCCAGAAGTCGCTGGACCCGGTTACATATTGAAGGTCTTCTTCACCGTGTCGTTGGCTCGACTGTATTTTAGATATTGTTGACCCAAAACTTTGCCACTGCCACGGCGTTGTCGATGGCAGCGAGGAGGTCACTTTCGACTGCATATACTCGTATTGAAGGTACAGACGCCAGCAGGTCAAGCTACCCGAAACTGTCAAATTTTCCCATTCAACCTTGAACCTCAACACTTTGGCGATAAAGTTGAAAATCTATTAAAGAAATTTGACAGATTGTAGTAGCTTGATGTGCTGGCGTCTGTACATGGGAATTCACCCAATCTATCAGTAGCGATGGGTTTCATTTTGACAGTACAACAACATTCATTGCGTTATTTACGTTGTTGAGCAGATACATTTTTCCAACATATGAAGCAATGGATCAGCAATATCCTTCACAATCATTCAGATTGAGTTCGATAGTGTGTTGCTCAATTAGGGTGCAGATTAGGTGCTTGAACTTACGTCACTATAACATCATAAATCACATGTCATATACCTAGTAGTAGTTCTCAGTCACTCAGAGTCAGCTTGTTGATACAGCAAGTTGTCTGCAAGTGTCGCTGAGTCGAAGACATTTATTGCAATCTGTGTGGAATAGTTATTACTTTATTACGTGTCATAATACAGTTAGATTCAAAATAGTTTGGCTGCCTGAAAAATAATGCGTGCTTGTCTAGTGTTTTGTGAGAGACGATATGCGAGGGTGTCCACCGTTACATGTTAGTTTAATTTAATTTAATTGTTAATTAAATAATGTTGTTATTAATTATTGTTGTTAATTGTTGTTTGCTGTTTGTTTGTTGTTGTTAATTTTTGTTGTATTTAATTTATTTAACATTTACTTAAACAAATATTAGTAATTGTATCCACGAATTGTATACCTTTGAATTTGAATTTAATTTTTGTATTGTATGTTATTTGAATGCTTATTTTATTCTAATTTTTTATAATTCTATGTTAATTAATGTAATTGGACCTGTGCCGTTTTAATTAACTATAAATAAATAAATAAAAAACAGACTTTTGCTTAAGTTACTGATCGAGAGAAAGAATGAGAAAAAAGAGTATGAAAGTATGCATTTGTCTACCTCGGATTCTATGAATCATTGTCCAGGCTTATCTGTATCCTCGACAGTCTAATCACATAACATCACGCGTGGAATCTCCAAGGGCTTAGGGAGAAGTGTAGGTACTCGTACCTAACCTGTAGTAACACCCATATTTTTATGTTTTGTTTATTAATAACCTACCTATTGATATACCACAGGAAAAAGTATAGTTCTGTATTTCGGCCGTGGTGGCCAATCTCAACAGAGACTAGTTTCGGCGCGGGAGATATTATAGTGTACAAGTGTGTGTGCAGACACAGGTGCACTCTCTGTTCCCTGACTCTCATAGTCCGATGAGACGGCAATCCAACACGACCGGAAACAGATCAGGCGCAGGACCAATGGCTTAACGTGCTTTCCGAAGCACGGGGGTATCACACTGCGGAGGATGAGTGAACTTTACACCCTGTTCCTCATACCTCTAAAACACCACCAACTTCCAAACTCCGTCTGTTAAGGTACAATTCGGTAGCCGACTGCAGTCGACAGCCGCAGGCGACGTGTCGCCGCGACACTGCTAGTTTCTATGTATTGCTATGGAATACTTTCCGTAGCTAGCGAGACGTCATCTGCCTCTTATTTCATATAAATGTCTGCTGCTATGTTTGCCTGCAGTCAGATATGCACTTGTATCTTTACTAAGAAATTCCTAATGGAAAAACCTACTAATACTTTGTCCGACCCGGGAATCGGAGAAAATACTCAGGCTAAGCGCGCACCACGTAATTTAATTATTGTGGAAAATAATCGCTACTCTGTGAACAATACCAAAATAGGTACTAGAGTCCGCGCACTGTAGTAAATAATCGCTTGAAAAATTATATTAGCGTCCGCGATTTTATTTCACATCAACATGTGATTAAAAAAATCGCATCGCAGTGCGCGCTTAGCCCTGGGCTATGCGCGCACTACGAATTTTAATCGTTACGGATGATAATCGCCAATCTGTGAACAATACCAATATTCTGGAGCCCGCGCACTGCGTTAAAAAATCGCTTGAGAATTCACTTGAAAAATTATTTGCGTTTGCGATTTTGCTTCAACATGCGATTAAAAAAATCGCATCGCAGTGCGCGGTTTACCTTAGACGGCATACAAATCAGCAATTTCCTTAACAAACTCCATCACCACACGTAATGCATCCCCGCAAGTTCTCAGACCGGATATTGGAAATTGTTAGTGAACTGCAAGTCAATAAGTATTTATGACCGGCGGTGTGACTTCGTACTTGTTACTGGTTAGTTACCCCAATGGCCGATAGTTAGCAAGTTGGGAATAAGATTAAATTGATAGACTAACCCGGAATATTAGTGTCTTGGGGTTGAATGTACCGAGTAGGTTTATAATACGTTATACCCCGTTGGTCTCGTGGTCGCAAGGAAGGATAATCTGTAGTAATACACAAGTATGCGTTTCATAGTGGTGGCCCAGTAGTAACGGCTCCGACTTACTAGTTGTAGGTCGTAGGTTCGAACCTCGACAGCGCTTTGCTTTATGTAAATTATTTCATCACCACTGCTCTCAAAACGCTGAAGGAAAACATCGTGAGGAAACCAGCACGTTCTAGAAACAAAAATTCGAAGACATGTGACATCTACCAATCCGCACTGGGCCCGCGTGGTGGATTACGGCCCACAGGCGCGGTCGCAGCCCAAGATTTTGTGAGGGGTCACCAAGTAGTATGTTAGTAACTTAAGTTAGTATTAGTAAGGCACGTAAATCATGCAGACTCTCGACAGCTTAAATGATTTGGTGGGGGGGGGGGGGGGGGGGGGGCTTGACCCCCACGTTCGCCTTAGCGTTCCCATACATTGTGTCGAGTAGGTATTGACGTTTTGTATGGGTCAGTTGATATTTTTTCGCGATTACGATGTTGGTCACACCTTTCTAATAAATGCTATATGGAAAAAGAAGTTATGTGTGCGTCGTAAATACCTTTCCATCTTTCACTAGCACCGAATAATAAAACAAACACTTCTCTTAATCTATAAAAATAAGCACGAGATTCGTCTGGCTAAAATATAATCAGAGGAATCTTCGCCTCTCCATTGTGTTGAAAATATTAAAATAAAAACTGCAAATGAAAGCTTGGTATTGTTTCTGAGAAATCCAAGTAATCTTGGACTGAGGTCCCTTGATTATTTCACTTGGAAACTGTGGACCGAGTTTCTAATTTTTCGTTATTTATCCTACTAATATTATAAATGCGAAAGTTTGTATGGATGTATGGATGTTTGTTACTCTTTCACGCAAAAACTACTGAACAGATTTTGACGAAATTTAGCACACAGATAGTTTATAACCAGGATTAACATATAGGATACTTTTTATCCCGACATTCCCACGGGATCGAAACTTATGCGGGTGAAACCGCGGGGCGCAGCTAGTTTTATATAAACTACAGACATACGACTCACGCCTTATTCACATGGGGGTAGGCAGAATCAACAGAACGCCAGCTGGTACGATTTTCCACGTCTTTTGGACTCAGTTTACTAGGCTATTCTATAATCACAACTGCATTGGAGAGTAGGTATACTCCTTTAGCCTCGTTTACGTTCATAAATCAGAAAGCCATTTCTCGTAATTAAAAACGTTCACAATCTAGTCGCAATCTCATCTCAGCGACAATCAATATCAAAAACTTGTCAAAAATTTAGGGAAATTAGAGGTATTTTTGACAGTTTGAGACTGAGATCAGAGGGGAAAGTCTCGTAATTTTAAGAACGTTCACAGTCTGATTTCAGTCTCAATCTGTCAAAAATTTCTCTAATTTCCCTCCATTTTGACAAGTTTTTGACATTTGTTTGTCGCCGAGATGGGACTGCGACTAGATTTTGACCGTTTTACATTACGAGAATTGGCCTTCTGACTGTGAACCGGTAGCGAGTACTTTCTGAAGAACAACGCCAATATTTTAAATAAATAAAATTGTTTGTTCGTTTGTTAGAGGTAGTTACTGTAGAATTTTTGTAGTACAGTAGGTACCTAGTGATCCGGTTACAAAAATTCTTTCGCTGATAGAAAGCTACTGTATTGCAGAGGCCCATAGGATTTATTTTGCCAATAAGGTTGTAGATACCCATATTTTTCTGTTTCTAAGATGTTTTATTAAAACAAGATCCTAAACGACGCTAGGAAGCTGTGAATTACAAGGGATGTATTTTTGTTAGAGATTCAAAAAATGATAGTTGATTTTTGTGAAATTTTCATGAATTTGACTCGATTTTGTAAGTAGATAATAAGACGCCTTTGCCACTGGCCAGTATTTTTTCATGTGCTGGTGAAACGTAAAACCTTTTATTAATCCTATATATTTGTGAAATGTATTAATAATTGTAGTAATAAAATAAATTAATAGCTCCTAAAATAGAAGGAATACCAGCTAAATGAAGGGAAAAAATAGCTAAATCTACAGAACTTCCTCCATGAGCAATATGAGACGAAAGTGGGGGTACACTGTTCAATAAAATAAAATAAATAAAACCTTATTTGGTATCATACTGTTTTACATTAATCAGAGAGCGGAACACTTCACGTACCGCTAGCGTAAACTCATAATAATAGCTAGTCCACACACCTGGCATCTAGTACCTGTATATGCGACAGGGAGACAGTAATATAAAATAATAAATTATTCGCTATCTCACGCCTGCGGTGTTGCACGCGAGGCGGGACTGTCACACGTTGTGTTCTTAGCTTTAGATGCAGAAATGCAAGTCATTACTTTACGGGTTTATGTTAATTTAGAATGGGAATATATTTACGAGTATAATAAACATACGAGTACATGGAATGTTGAATTTGTGTGGTAGCGTCTTTCTCTAGTTTCAGGACTAATAACGAATATTAATTCTCGGGTGAAATTATTTGAAAGGTAGTTATGGTCGTTCTCAATAACGCTAGTCGATATCCAAATGATTTTCAACTTTCAGCGCTGAGTCGAAGGTTGAAAATCTTACAGCGCACTTAGCTAGCTGCTAGCCAGGGTACAATAGACGTATTTACCTAATATCCAAACTAGTGGAGATTTTTTAAACTTTCTCTTCTATACCCGAATCGCTTTAGCGTGGCAATAGCGGTCATTGCCCTTTCCCTAATATCTGTCAGTAGGAACCTTAACAATAAACTATGTATGGTTTTTCGTTATTGGAACCTATTGAAGATTCGAGAGATATTGATTCTGGACGTTAACGGAATTTATTTCAGTTTTCGAAGTAAAGAATGCTAGAAAATGTAGGTGGGTCAATGACCGCTATTACCACGCTAAAACGATTCGGGTATATCTTTCTTCAGTAAGTTTAAAAGTTCTTAACCTACTCGTGTATTTTCTTTTATACATTAACTAGTTTCAGCCAGCTACTTCGTTCGCGTGGTAGCTGAACAATGCCTATACAAAAGTAACAGTCACACTTTGTAAAACTCCCCGTCGTGTCGCCCCGTCGTCCATATTACTTACTTCATTTTTGCTTAACGTTCTTTCTGTTCTTTTTTTCTCTTTGCTCGGCTACTTAAATAACCTATAGCCTCAAGAATTAGACTATCAAATTTAAAAACAGTTTTTCAAATACAACAGAAGGCCAATTCCCGTAACTAAAAACGTTCAAAATCTAGTCGCAATCTCATCTCAGCGACAATCAATGTCGAAAACTTGTCGAAAATTTAGGGAAATTAGAGGTATTTTTGACAGATTGAGACTGAGATCAGACTGTGAACGTTCTTAAAATTACGAGAATGGTCTCTCTGGTAGTTCCAGAGATTAGTGCGTTCAAACAAATAAAAAAAAATGGGTTGCACTCCGGGAGTGCCGGCAGAAGTGAAAACTTAAATATTAACGTTGTGCATTTTGATATTTTGGAATGCGGTCTACTCTCCCTCCGTCTTACGAATTTTCGATCAGGTCACGTGTCCTGACGCGAGTTTAACATTTTTTACCCATCACAACAAAAGTGCACAACGCCGCTTAAGAAGTTTTCACTTCAAAAAAGCTCTTCAGCTTTATTATTACGAGTATTATAGGATATAAATAGATGAGACCAATATTTCCTGACTGATTACCTATGAGAAAAGTTCAAAGGTCAGGGTTTCTTTTTAGGTCCAGACATTCCTTTCAGGACCGAATTATTTGAGGACAATCCACGGTAATGTCTGGAATCTCCTTACGAAGAGAAAGCCACACAGATTTGAGTCGACCTGTCTCGATGTAGGTTTTAATTGAAATTCTTAGATTCTAAGTCGAAATTTATGTTAACCGAACGAATCACCAACGATTGTCAGACGTAGTGATTAGTAATCGATTATATTCGTTCGTAATATTTCTGAATTGGCGCCAGAACAAAACATGCTTGATGTTAATATCGCTGCTATTTTAAGAGTTACAGCTTTTTATTTGTATGTACAAGCGTGTGTGTGTACGCGCAGGAGCTCTCGGTACCGTCCGAGACAATGACGTGGAAGTGTGTGTCTGCGCGTGTATATGTCATGTGCTGATGCTACGGGTCTTCACGCACACATTCACAGCGTATTTGTACACTTGGTTACCACAAGTAAAGCGCGCGTCGCTTCATGAGTTAAACTTAGACTATACGTTACGTAACTCGAACAGATACAAATAACGAATCGTTCCCGTAATTAAATAGACACTGTAAATTCACATACAGAGTTGTAGGAAACAATAAAGGGGTTTGAGTAACTTTGTATGGACTAGTGGCATCATTTTTTTTTTCAGCGGCTGCCAATACTTTTCATGTTACTTTGTTGTGCTGTGTTAAGTACACGTCATATTTGTGTTCAATTATTTTTGAACCTGAGATATTTGCATTTGAAGATTTTAAAAATGTCTTCAATATAAATACTTCAATTACCGCGTAAAGCGTACAAGTGTGTGTTAGATATTTCATTTTGATATAATTATAATATTAGAATATTGTTTGTTGGATAGTGACGTCCGTCACATTTTAGAAGTACCCAATTTGACTAGATATTGTGTTTACAAAAAACAAACGGTCTTAACTTGTAAAAAACACTTAAATGTTATTACTATAAATGATTAAGTAATATTTGATTATACTTGTAGTATATCTTAGATTTTATATTGCTATTTTAATATAATAGGTTGTTTCAAATGATTGGCACAATACTGTCAGTTGATGTTGATATACTTTTTGATGTCTAAGAATTAAGAATCAACTCTTATTAAATTGATTAATTACCTTATAATGTTTTAAGACGGTTTCACTATATAAGATTTGTTTATTACTAATTGTGTGAGAAGATATAGAAACCAAAATATATGATGATCTGTGATTGTGTCAAAATGGCGGTAGATGTTTGACGTAAAAGACGTTGGTAGTGTATAAAAAGGATTGTAACAACGTTATCGAGTCAGTTGCTTGGTAGATGTTCAGTTGGTTGGTTCTAGTGCCGTTATTATGTGGAATAGATCGACCAGATGTCACGTAAGTTTAGTAATTTGATATTATACTTAATTATTGCTTATTATGACTATGTTGTTATGTAAATCATATTATTGCCAATATTCCTAGCTATTGTTATTATGTTACTATTCTCTTGGACCGTTGTCCAAGAGATAGAATGAATTGTTTTTCAAAATAACGATAATTTATGACAATGTAAGAAATGTATTGATAGAATACTTTAATACTGTTTCCATGGAGTTTCTTGTCCTTCTTCTCCATGATGACCTAGTTTTACGAACGGACGACTAGTTTTCTGATTAATTACTGACAAGCCTAAATTAAAATAAATGCTTAGCCTTGTCTATCTGTGCTTTACTTCATAAAACCCTTTTCCCTACAAACTATATTCAATAATAATCTTCATACACAGTAAATAACTAACTAGTAACCATTTTGATATTCAAAGCTTGTTATTTGGGTAGTATATAGATACATAATTATACTTCTAGTATATAATGAATAATCTAACACGTGCGTGCTTTGTACAGCGTAAAGAAATCTTAGTTATGATTTTAGAAGGTAGATATTAGAGATATAATTGAGCATGTTGTAGACAAGGTCTACAGATTTTGTCCTTCTCACTAAACTGAAAAGAGGAATCATGTGATGTGGTGTGTGTGGTGGGGTGTGGTGTGTGGTGTGAGGTGTCATGTGTGTCATAAGTGTGTGTGTGTGTGTGTGTGGTATTGTACCTGGCATATGCTGAGCTGGACTCCCATTTGGTGCAACCATGAGACACACACCGCCCAGTAGTGATCGACCGTTGTGCACACTACTATTTTATACTAGAGGTTGTGGATTTGCGAGGTGTCTATGGGTCGATTTTTTTTATGGGTCGGTTTTTTTATTTTGTTTTTTTTTTTTCACTTTTTTTATTGTTTTTTTTATTACTTGTATTGTGTGTCTTTTGTTGCACTAAATAAACGTTTTTATCTATCTATCTATGTATTATTTTCAACTCACAATTCACATGGATGTTATAGTGCTAGTGAGTTCACGCATTTTCGTATGTCACAAAACTTACCTGCACAACATTCGCAATTTCCACCAAATACATCATTAAACACTATTGTTTTGCACGAACTCTGTTGTCAAACTATATGATCTACGACGAGTCCCGCCAACACTATATAGACTTTGTCGGCAACAGATAAAAAATGCACTGTTAATTGCATCCACGGCGTTATACATACATCCAAATCGTATATAATATCAGAGTCCAAAGAGCTATGCTGGGTCAGTCACAATACACAAACAATCACAATGTCCAAGGAAATGCCAAACGCCACACGTCCATGTACGTCATTATATTTGATTTATTTTATTTGGAATTTTTAAAAATATATGGCAGAAACCGAAAAGAGTGTACCGAATATAGTAGCTTCTTCGATTTTAATGAGCAATACAAAACCAAATATCTCCGTTCCATTATGGTTTAGAGAAATGTTTCCATAATAGCTTTTGATCGCTTTATTCTGTTCTTTCATAATATTTGAGTTTTATTACTGGCCGCGCAACTTCAACACGACGCCAACTTTACTCAAACCCCTTTGTCAATGGAACCTGTTCTGCCACAAAACGTAGATACGGGAATAAATGAAGGTGGAATACGAGCTACGTGGTCGTAAATACACTGACGTTACCTAGGACATATTTATAGTAAAGATATCGTTTGACGTTGCACCTAAAGGTCGGTACAGATATGGTGCAATGCAATATACAAGTCACTGTTGTGCAGAAAACCTAGTTTTTATAAAACACCCGCATTGTTCCACGGTAATGGCCTCTCTACTGTCTTTCCACTTCTCTTCGATCTCGCGATTTTTTTTTTATTGTACGCTAGTGCTTGGGAACTAATGCTCTCGCTTCATAGGACAAAACGGTTTGGAACGTAATATTTCGACCACGTTTTTTTTCAATTCAAATGAAATAGTCTAATCGAAATAAATGCTTCGATTTTGGGTAAGGATCAAAATGAAGTTAAGAAAAGCGTGGTTTTGAAAAGAAACACACTATAGTATCAAAGATGATATCTACCTACTAGATATTTATAAATGATTTATTCTGTGTTTGTATGTAACCGGCTTGGGGTAGCCAAAATTCACTGCTAAATAGCGACAAATGTATGCAGGCGTTAGAGACAAGACTAGGAAATAATAAATAAATCAATCTTACTTATAGTGGCGCCCAGCGTGGGACACATGCGATGTGAAAATTCTGTCGCTATTCAGGATTTATTAGAAATGCCATGGTTTGTTAAACGATCACGTATCATTTCATGATAAATTAATTTCTAAAACAAGATGGCGCCCAATGTGGGACCCTTGCGATGTCAATATTCATAATGTAATTTAGGACTTACTAGAACAACCGTGGCTTATTATAATAATAATAATAATATCCCTGGACATTTCACACAGCACCATTTGTCCCAAGCTAAGCAACCTAATGCTTGTGTTATGGTAACAAGATGGCTGATAAACTACATATATACAATTTTTTTTGTAAATACATACATATTATAGATAGAAAAACACCCAGACTCGGAACAAATACATGTAGGTCATACAAATATTTGTTCCGTGCGGGAATCGAACCCGCGACACGCAGCGCAGCAGTCAATCGCTTAACCACTGCGCCAACCGTGCCGTCAATTATACACGCTAATTTTGCGAAAAACATTCAAGTAAAGATTTTTGATAAATTGATTCATAAAATAGTAATGGCGCCCAATGTGGGATACTTGCGTATTACAGTCTAAGTCATGATTACGAAAAATTAACGAATTTGAAGTTTCTTCATATTTTTAACAACATCAACAGTTGTATTCATAAACTTAAATATGTTAAAATATAAAAATAAATAGGTTGGGTTAAACACGAAAACTAATGCATAAAGAAAAACTGCTTCAAACGGAGGAAGAGACTTAAATCTACTAGAGCTTCGAACTTCTAAAGTTGTGTGCTGCACTTAGGTTTTGAACTCGTAAATTAAAGTAAGTACCCGATGTTTCACTATACGAGAACACGGGAAATATATATCTACTTACTATAAATTTATCGATGACTGTATGTCTTTACGAGATAATTTAGTTTAGAAGTTTTATTGCCTCTGTTCCCCAACATGTGGAATGACTTTTTGTTATTATTATATATATATTTAGTATCAAACAAATTGATAGCTGTAGACCATATTTTGTCGAGCATAATATATTAACATTGCCGTGTGTCTACATTTTTGAGATTGCTAGCTTTGCAAGAACTAACAAACATCGTTTTGATAAGTACAGAAGTAAGCGGCATACTGATAAAATTTCTTGCAAACCTAACAAGACGGCCCTGTATTCCAATAGCATTTTCAGTATGGCACCGCGTATATACAATCACTTGCCAAAATCTATACTAGAAACTCCATCGATCGACGAATTTAGAAAGAACTTAAAAAAATTCTTGTTAAGCAAATGTTATTATAGTATTCAGGATTATTTAATGGGGGACGTAAAGACATATTGTTAATGTCACATTTGACTGGTGCACTAATTTAATTATTAATATTATTATTACTTTGACATTGATTTTAAAATTTATCTTGACATCATCTTTTGACATGACATTCTAATGGACAATACATTTCTTGACATTATAATTCTAAATAATTTACTAGCATTATCATTGGATCAATTTTATTATTATTATATGTTTAATTATTATTTTAATTGTTATTTGCCACGGTGAAATTGTGTAAGAAATGTTATAATAAATGTAATATCATAAGCTTTTAATTTGCATGCCTTCAGGCGTAATATGGTTGAACTGTACTTTATTTTTTTTAACAACATAATGTAACTACCCATATTAGCAAATAAATGATTTTGAATTTGAATTTGAATTTATTCTCATATTGAACCCCACACTTGATGTCTGCCCATAGGCCAACTGTGGATACATGAATATTGTTTTAATTGACTTTGATTTTACAATGTATATGCATGTATGTGTAATGTATGTTGCATGCCATGTCCGTATACTCTTGTTCCGGTAAAATACATGATTTTCTATCTTGTTGTATAAGCGTTGATATGTCTCTTTACAGATCGGACGTCGAGAGAAAGCGTTTCTAAAACTTATCAGTGCAACAATTCTACTAGCTAATAAAGATCAAATTCGCAAAACACGTGTTCGTTTGTAATAAACTGACAGGTGTCAAAAAACGCATTCTCTCGTCGTACTCTTATTTCAATAAGAATCTTCACATTTTCATGACAAAAAATTAAATAAGTAATAGGTAATATATATGCGGTGATTGGGGGAGGCCTATGTATCTTTCGGCCGCGCTTTCGGCGGTTTTTTTTGTATGTGTCTTTCGGCTGAAATGATGATGATGATAATAATGACATGTAAAAATGTACACTTACATATTATAACGTGGCAACGCTGCCAGCCTTTTGAGCGCTTTTCCCACTGACAGCGATGCGGACGAATTTTATGATGCCCAATGACCTGTTCCCTTTTTTCCCCCTTTTTTACCGACTTCAAAAAAGGAGGAGGTTTGTCAATTCGATCGTATATATAAATATTATTGTGATAACTTCGTCGTTAATAAACAGATTTTGATGATTCTTTTTTTGTTGGAAAGGAGATATCCCAAGAGTGGTCCCATAATAAGAAAACCAGGATCTGATGATGGCATTCTAGAGAAACCGAGGAGAACATTCGAAAATCGTAGGGGTGACGTGCGTTTGTTAATTTTTTCATTAATTATTTTAAATCACTACAATTTGATGAAGGTCTGGAGTCGATCTGATAATGGAGCCGAAATACAATTAAGGGAACACCTCAACAGCTTACAGTAGGTACCTTGTGTTTGGACTTAATTCTCTAAGGTCTAAGGTCTCTGGTTCTGCGGGAAATGCTTCGTTTGCCGATATGGTGAAGAAGGGAGCAAATGATTTCGTTCGACCAAACAATCTAAGCTCTGTAGCTATTTATCCTAACGATAAATTGAAGTCAAGCGACGAAACAAAAGACCTCGTGCAAAAAATCATTCGCCCTGATCAAATGAAGCTGCATGTACGTGGTGTCCGAAAGACCAAAAATGGAGGCGTTATTATTAGTACAGAGACCAAACATGATGCTGACAAACTCAAGCACGCAGTCCAGCTCTCTACATCCAGACTTACCGCCGACGAACCAAGCAAGCGCAAACCTCGGATTGTGGTTGTAGGTGTGCCGACTACTTTGGCTGAAACTGAAGTCTTCAGGTGCATTTATGAACAAAACGTAGCCGACAAGTTTCCAGCAATGCCTATGGAGTCCTTTTTGAGCGTGGTTAAATTAAGCCACAAATCTGGGAAAAAAGATGCGTCGACCTGTAATTACGTCATTGTAGTTACAGCCAATATACGTAAAGCCCTATTATCCCAATCAAGGCTTTTTATAAATTGGACGTCATGCCCTGTTAGGGACTTCACTCTGGTTACCAGATGCTACAAATGCCAACAATATGGCCATGCAGCAAAAACATGCAGAGAGCTGAAATCTACTTGTGGCCACTGCGGTGAAGAAGGACACCCGATGTCAGAGTGCGCGAAGAAAGTGGACACACCGAAATGTGCGACTTGCTCTCGCTTTAAAAAGCCCCATAACCACAAAACGGGAGATGCTGAGTGCCCTGCAAGGAAAATAGCGGAATACAGGTACATTAACTCCATCGACTACGACGGAGCCTAGATCGTCATGCTTAAGGCCAGACTTCCGTGATGAATGCCTGCTGCTAACTCAGCTAAACACTGCACTGGCCTACAAACACTCGATTTTTTTGATGTTTAAGCACATTAGTCGCCCGCAGCTCGAATAAACACATTGCCTCGAACGTGATTTAATTTTGTGCAACATTGACTTTAGCCCACTTACCAATTTCTGCTGACGCAAAATCAAATCATGTGTGTTTACCTACATTATAAAGTGCAAGAAACTATTTTACGCAAACTAAATAATTACGTATATAAGACTTTTTGTTATTTTAATCTTTAAGGTAAATAGTATTTAAGTAAACTAGGTATAAAATAACGAATTAATATTTTTTTTGTCATTATATCAAGACTTCTTATGTTAAATATTGTTAAGAATTTTATTGTCCTACAATTATCATAAAGTATGCTCATGCCGCCTGTGATACAGGTTTATCCTAGTACAGGCATCTAACATTATTATACCTTTGTAAGTTATTTCTAAGACTTTATGTTAATATTTTACCAATTGAATACTGAATAAAATATTATTATTATTATTATCGGGAGTGTTCTTTTTTCTCAGCTCTTTGGCTGGTTTTTGCAACATTTACGGGCCGAAGTCAAGTAAATGCAGCGTGTGGTGTGTTATGTTAGAGATGTGTTGTGAGGAGGACCTATTTCGTTTTCATCTATTTGCATGAACTTTCTGACAATGCGACATGTATTTAATATTGCAGCTTTTTGTAGGGCGATATACAGGGTTTCTTTTAGGTTTAGTAATTTAAGGCTATGGAGAAGGTGGTTTGGGATGACGCCTGTTGTGGAGAGGACTATAGGGACCACGTAAACTTTTTGTTGGCGCCATATTCTAGTTACTTCGTCTTTGAGTTCTACGTATTTACTAATTTTTTCAGTTATTGTCTTCTGAACGTTGTGTGTGTTGGGAACGGCAATATCTATTAGGTAAGTTACTTTGTTTATTTTATCCTGTAGGGTTATATCCGGTCTATTATAGTGAATTGTCCTGTCGGTGAGAATGGCGCGGTCGTAATAAAGTTTATGTGTGTCATTTTCTAGGATAGTTTGTGGTGTGTAATTGTAGTAAGGAGTGTTTGGGTTTTGAATAAGTGTGTATTTGAGTGCTAATTTTTGATGAATTACATTTGCTACCTGATTGTGCCTATGGGTGTAGTCTGTCTGCGTGAGAGTTGTGCACGCTCCTATTATGTGCTGAATTGTTTCTGGTTGAATGTGACACTTGCGACATTTATCATTTGTTACTGATGGATCTTTGATAAACATCATCTTTGAGTTTTATTTATAAGATAACACTAAAATAACAAAAATAAATAAAAAAAATAAAATAATAAACTTCTAACTTCTTTGATAATAAATTTTCTATAATTTTTTGTGTTAATAATCTGGTCTTGTATCGCAATTATAAATCCTTCAGTTTCTGGGAATAAATTGCCTATTTTAAGAAACTTATTTGAGGCTACTTGGTTTACATGGGATTGTTCTAGGTCATAAGGATGTCGGCCATGAAGTACCTTTTTCTTCCAGTCCTCAATTTTTTGTTTCTGCGGGTCATTTTTGCGGGTTGTAACATTATTGTGATTGCAGTTTATTTGAAGTGTGGTTTTCCATAGTGGCATTATGTTTCGTAGGAAGTCTATTATTTTTGAGTTTATCCTATAAATTTCTAGTATTTGTATTAACCAAGAATGTGGAACACTGTCGAAAGCTTTTTTATAGTCAATGTAGGTGCAATGAAGATTTCTATTTTTTGTGGTGGCATGTTTATGGATAGTCGAATCAATGATTAACTGCTCTTTGCATCCCATATGGCCCCGCCTGCATCCCTTCTGTTCCTCTGCCATTATGTTGTGGTGTTCTATGTGTGAGTTAATTTTCATTGTTATAGCTGATGTTAATATTTTATATATCGTGGGTAGGCATGTGATTGGTCTATATTGGGAAGGTTGTGGTGAATTTTTAGTTTTAGGCAACATGTATGTTATACCTGTTGCAATAAAATTGGGTATATTATGTTGTCCTAATATAATTTTTGTTAAGTTTTTTGCTATGGGTTTGTATAAGATAGTTAACTTTTTGTACCAAAAATTGTGTATTTTGTCTATACCAGGAGATTTCCAGTTATGTAATCTGCCTGTTAAGTGTGTGATATCGGCCTCTGTAATCTCTACAAATTCCATTTCTTCTATTGCCCTCCATTTTGTTTCTTCTTCTGTTATCCACGTTGCTTTGTCGTTATGTTGTTCTTGTTCTTCCCAAATGCTAGACCAGTATGTTTCAAGTTGTTCTTTAGTAGGTTGATCATGTGTGTCTGTGTTATTATCATCATCTGTGTCGGTGTCTGGCTTGTGTAGGTTTCTATAAAATATTTTTTCATTAGTAGCGAATGTGGCATTATCGTTTTTGCGTTGTTGTGCTTTTTTGTATCTTCTGAGTCTATGAACTTTAAGAGCTAGTTTTTGTTTTAAGGTATCTAAGAACTCTTCAGGTTTTCTGTTGTTATTTTCGTGTCTGGTGTGCCTGACACTGCTCCTAAATATAGCCTCAACTCTCCTTACTACTTTACTTGACCTGATGTTATTAATGTATTGTGTAAGCCTACCACAATCTGCTCTTAATTTTTCTATATCTTTTTCTAACCTATGTTGCCATGCTGGTTTGATATTTTGTTTTGGCCTTGTGTTTCCTGTGTGTTGCGTGATTTTAAAGTTAAGTTCTTCGGATATGACTACCGCTGTGCAATATATAAGTGTGTGTATATCTATAAGTTCTGTGTCATCGGCAATAAATTGATGAAGTATGTTTTCATTAAATAAATTAACTAATCGGAAAAGATTAGGACTATATCGAAGTTTAGGTAGTTTTGGTCGAACTGCTGGGTCCATCCCAGAGTATTGTGCTAGGGTTGTTCTGAATTTATCAAGTATTTCTTGAACACATATATCTGCTGTTAGATTTTGATCCGCAGCGGTTAAGGTCTCAATATCGTTTTCTAGAGTTAGGATTATCGACTCGGTTTGTGTGGATGTGTGTGATGTTTGTGTATAAGCTTGCGATTGGTTGTATGGTAGAGATTGTGTATAAGGTATTACTTGGGTGTGCGGTTGTGAGAGTGTTTGTTCAGCAATTTCGGTTGTGTTTTCTGATAGTGGGATAGCGTCAGCACTTGTATTAATTTCTGCTTCTTGTAGTTGTATTCGTGTTTCTTCTTTTAATTGTTCTATTATTTCGTGAGATAAAAGTTTGTTTCTAACTATAGTTCTTCTCTGATCTGAGATTCTTTGTTCTGAAACGGTTATTTCAGGATATTGTCGTGTAAAAAGTTCATGCAATTGTTGTCTGTAGGTGGTCATGTCGGTCTCTAATTTAGTGATATAAAAGTAAGTTCGCATGATAAATAGGTTAACTTCTTTGCTCCATCTCATGCGAACTCTTGCTTTTCCAGCCTTGGTGGACGCGGGTAAAAAGGAACTAACCTCCCGCGCAACATTCAAGATCGGAGTGGGTGGAATTGAATTTAAACTAGTGATGGGAGGTGATGATACTATGGGTGACGATGGTGATGATGGTCTAGAAGGTGTGTAAGATACTGTGCTTGGACTATACGGTTCTACAGGGGTGTTTGTCCTGTCCGTCAGTCTGTCACCATCGTCAATGATTTCGGCTGTAATATTGTAGCGGTATCTACAACGCCACATGCGAACAACGCGTCATACTGACGTCACGCAAATCCTGCATCTCGCAAACAGAGTTTACCGTGCAATTAGCATAGATACAATTTCCCAATATCAACCATTGGGCAATTGCCCGCCAGACATAACACCCGTCTGGTTGGAGGATCCTCCCTTTTCAATGGAGGTTGAGTGAACTTTACACCCTGTTCCTCATACCTCCAAACTGGTGACCCCGAGCATGAACGTCAGCGCAGCCTTCGTGCACCTACTTCAGCGTGACGTCATCATCATCATCACTCCCGCAAGCTTTAGCGGCGAGTCACCCAGCCAGCCAGCACCCACGGCTTCAACGGGTATCCTGACCACCAGCATGCAGCAACCGCGTATACCTGGTCATCACCCTCAGCCTCATCAGCAACCTCGGCACAGCACACTGCACTTTCGGCCGGTCAACGAGCAGAGCACCCTCTCCTGGTCGACGCAGCAGCCAGCCTCAACCCGGCGCTGTACGACATCCGACGCACTGGAGTATAACGCAGCGCCATCTACCCCGACTCACATCTTCGCAGACAGTTCCGACTCACCGCGAACTATGCGCCACCCCGACTCACTGGGGCATCTCCGCAGACAGTTCCGACTCACCGTGAACTATGCGGCAACCGGTTCCGCCTCACTGGAACCTCAGCTGGCCTGGCAAGCATCGCAAGATACAAGACTCAGCCAACTATCGACCTCCGGTCTCCGGAGGGGAGTGATGTAGCGGTATCTACAACGCCACATGCGAACAACGCGTCATACTGACGTCACGCAAATCCTGCATCTCGCAAACAGAGTTTACCGTGCAATTAGCATAGATACAATTTCCCAATATCAACCATTGGGCAATTGCCCGCCAGACATAACACCCGTCTGGTTGGAGGATCCTCCCTTTTCAATGGAGGTTGAGTGAACTTTACACCCTGTTCCTCATACCTCCAAAATATCTTTGTCGGTGGGAGCCCGCCTGTTCAACTCCTCACCGCTGACGGTTCGCATGCTGAGACACCCAGCGTCAGCTCCAGGTGCGCCCCGGCGATCGCCCCCGGGCAGCGGCCCTATACGTTTACTTTTCGATCGTGTCTCCATTTTGAATGGGTTTCCAGAGCCACGTTAGCCACGCCAGTAATTTCTCATTCGTGTGTCCGCCCCCCACGTGATTAGATGGTCAATCAGGACGTGTGGTTGTTTAGGGGGCTTATTATTATTTTGTTTTTTTTTTAAATTTATTTTCTCAGCTTCCTAGAACCTGGTATTTATTAAAATCTCACGGGTATAAACCAAGGTGAGATTTTAAGTTTGATCAGATTATGTGTTTTGTACATTGAGATTATTGTCTAAATCTAATTGTAGGAATTTCCGAACTATGCGACATGTGTTTAATATAGCTGCTTTCTGTAGTGTAAGGTACGTATATTTGGAAAGATTGATTGCATTTAAACTGACAAATAGTTGTTTCGGGATGATTCCAGTCGTTGATACCACTATTGGGACTATTGTTACTCTATTCATTTTCCAAACTCTAGTAATTTCTTCTTGTAGTTCTGTATATTTCCTGATTTTTTCGGTGATAGTTTTTTGTATATTATTGGTGTTTGGGACTGCTATATCTATTATGTATGTGTGTTTGTTTTGTTTATCAATAAGTGTTATATCGGGCCTGTTGTTATATATTGTATGATCTGTAATTATAGTGCGGTCGTAATACAATTTATAAGATTGGTTTTCTAATACAGCCCTAGGTGAGTATTTATAGTATGGTGTGTATGGATCCTTCATGAGATTGTGTTTTGTTGCGAGTTTTTGGTGTATAATATTAACAAGTTGATTGTGTCTGTGAGTGTAATCGTTTTGGGTGAGTGTGCTACAAGCTCCTGTGATGTGCTGTATAGTTTCAGGTTTGCTGTGGCACTTTCTGCATAAATCGCTTCTTACTGTGTTATCTTTAATTATATATTTTCTATAGTTCTTGGTATTTATTATTTGGTCTTGAATGGCCAGCATGAATCCTTCTGTTTCTGGAAATAGTCCACTTAATTCCAGCCATTTGTTTGAAGCTTCTTTATCAATGTGTGTTTGGTGTAAATCATTTAGATGTCTTCCGTGTAGTTCTTTCTGCCTCCATTTTTTATGTATCTCTTCTATATGTCTTGCTTTGTCTATTGTTTCAATATTGTCTTCACTAAGGTTCAGTGGTGTATATTTTTTATCTATCTCTACTATGGTTTTGTGTAATTGGCTGGTATTCTTTTTCCTATTGAAAAATTGTTTTAAGTTTATTATTTGTCTTTTGTGTAGGTGTGATATTTCAATAAGCCCTCTGCCTCCCTCTTTTCTGGACATAATTACCCTTTCTATTGCTGATTTAGGGTGGTGATATCTATGTTGTGTAAGAACTGTTCTAGTTTTAATTTCGAGTGCATGTAATTCTGTGTTGGACCATTTTATCACGCCGAAAGAATATGTTAGTATAGGTATAGCAAAGGTATTTATGGATTTGAATAAATTTTTACTGGATAGATACATTTTACATAGTAAATGAAGTCTTTTATAATATTCTTGTTTGAGTTTATCTTTAATAGTTTTGTGTTCTAAAAGTCGTGCTTGGTTGTATCCTAAATATTTATAAAGTTCGTCATTTTTCATTGCTTCTATTACTTCTTCCGAATCTGTTAAGTAATTTCCTCCAACAATTTTACCCTTTTCTATATTAAGTTTTCGGCATTTGTCTAGTCCAAAATCCATTCTAATGTCTTTCGAAAATGATGTTGTAATGTCTAATAAACTATGTAAATCTGTATTTTTATTGGCATATAATTTTAAATCATCCATATAAAGTAAATGTGTTATTTGGTGTAATATCGATCTATTGTTCTTGATATCAAAGCCTAGTTTAGATTCAGTTAATGCGCGAGAGAGTGGATTTAGGGCTAGGCAAAACCAAAGAGGGCTGAGTGAGTCCCCTTGAAATATACCCTTTTTAATTGCTATTTCATCTATGGATAAGTTTGCGCTTTTCGTTTGTAGTTTAAGTGTAGTTTTCCAGGACGCCATGGTATTCTTAAGAAAATTTATTAGTAATGGATTGATTTTATATATATTCATTACTTGAACCAACCATGAGTGTGGCACGCTGTCAAATGCTTTTTTGTAGTCTATGTAGGCTATGTATAAGTTTTTTCTTGCTTTTTGAACGTGTTTTAAAAGAGTGGAATCAATAATTAATTGTTCCTTGCAACCCATATGTCCTCGTCTACAGCCTTTCTGTTCTTCAGTTAAAATTTTATACTGTTCGGTATGTTTAATAATTTTATTAGTAATACATGATGTGATGATTTTGTACATAGTTGGGAGGCAAGTAATTGGTCTATACTGCGAGGGATCCTGGGTTCTACTCGATTTTGGGATCATATATGTGATTCCTTTAGTCAAAAACTCTGGGAGATTTTAGTTCCCTTTTAAAATATCAGTAATTTGTTCAGATAATATTCTATGTAGTGCATGTAATCTTTTTATCCAAAAATTATGTAAGCCATCTATTCCCGCTGCTTTCCAATTGTGCGTTTTATTTATAATTGTATTTATTTCAAGAGCATCTATATCCTCAAACGGCATTTCTTCTATTGTTTCTGATCTAACTATTTCTTCTTGTATCCATTTAGCTTCTTTATTATGTTCAGTGCTGTCTGACCAAATCCCTTGCCAGAACTCTTTTAGGGCCTCTTGAGATGGGGGGCTTAGGATTGTGGTATCGTCACCTTTAAGCTTTCTATAAAATTGTTTCTCACTTGTTGTAAATAATCTATTGTTATCCTTTCTTTCTTTGGCTTTTTTGTATCTTTTTAGTCTATGACTCTTAACTAACAGTTTTTGTTTTAAAGTGTCTAGGTGATCTTCAATTCTCTTATTAAAATTTTCACGTGAGCTGTGTTGTTTGGTTTTTTCAATGATTTGTTTGACTTTCTTTTTAAGTTTTCTAGATGTGTTGCCGCTTTTATATTGTGTTAACCTATTTATATCTTTTCTTAGTTGGTCTATGTCTGTTTCTAATCTTTTTTGCCATGGTGGTTCGTTTGCTACTCTGGTTTTATAGCTAGATCTATCTATATTGATTTTTAATTTAAAGTGTTTAGCAACTGTGAGAGCTATACAATAAATTAATGAATGTGTATCGGATAAGTTTTCTAGAGCTGAAACTTTAAGCGGGATAATTTTCTGATTAAATATGCTAATGATATTCGATAATGTACGAGTTGCTCTCATTTTCGGCAGTAATGGCCTACACGCAGGATCCATTCCATTGTATTTTAATATATTTGTTTCTAATTCGTTATTTAATGCCTCTACTAAAGAAGGGTCAAACACAGTTTGTGTTTGTAGTGATGTGGAATCATCGTTAGTTGATTGAATGGTGTGTGGTGTGTTTACGGTTAGTTCGGTATCAGAATCAGGCACTGGATTCGTGTCGTGCTGTGAGGAGGTATTATAGGGTGTAAGTGACTGAGTTATCTGTAAGGTGTTTATTTGTTGTGAGACATTCATATTTTCTTCTTCTTCCTCTTTTTTAAGTTGCTCTCCTATGTCACATTTAATTCTATTTAAAGTGTCATCTGATAAAAGCTTGTTCCTAATAATAACCCGTCTTTGGTCAGCTATTCTTTGTTCTGTTACATTAATTTCCGGGTATTGTAATTTAAATTTATCGAGTAGTTGTGTGCAGTACATGGTTCTGTCCTCTTCAAGTTTCGTAATATGATAGTAAGTGCGCATGATGAATATGTTCATATCTTCAGTCCATTTCATGCGCACTCGGGGTTTTCCCGCTTTGGTGGTCGCAGGCTGAGTAGCTGACGCCGCCTGCGAAACATCCAAGGCGGATGTAACAGCTCTGCTGTCATCACTGTCGTCTAATCTATCTGTTGGTTCGGCTGTAGTATTTTTGTCGGGGAGAACCCGCCTGCTCAGTCCCCCACCGCCGATGGGTCGCATGCTGAGACACCCAGCATCGGCCCCGGGTGCGCCCCGACGATTGCCCTCGGGTAGCGGTCCTATTCGTATTTTCTTTGATCTAGTCTCCATGTTAAATGGGTTTCCAGAGCCACGTTAGCCACGCCAGTAATTTTTCTATCGTGTGTCCGCCCCCCACGTGATTAGATGGTCAATCAGGACGTGTGGTTGTTTAGGGGGCTTATTATTATTATTATTATTATTAATTAATTTTTGGGGAACCTCTAATCTAGCAAGTATACCTATATGATTTTGTGTGGGGTAGGTAGGTACAACTAAAAAGTGAAAAATAAAAACGTTTTTACAACAAAAAAAAACAAGCGACTTTCGAAAAAAACTAGGTACAAATTGAAAAATAACTTTATTCGGAAGTCGGTGTCAGAAAACGAAAATACGGGACCAACGACACCGGCTTCCGAAATTAAAGTGATATTTCAATATGCAGTGTTTTTTTGGAAGTCTGTTGTTTTTTTTTATATTTTAGTTTTAGACCGTATATTGTATTCAAGATTTCTTAATAAGCAAATAAATATATTAAGCTTTTATAGGTACACAATGCATACTCATGATAAAAAGAGCACAAGACAAAGTAAACAACCCGTGCATTTGACACAATAGCCTTGTTTGCTCACAAATAATTGGTTATTATCGGAAATGGCGGGTATGTATCAACATTTCGTTAAATTATGTGCTGCAAACACCGGATAATGTTTGTAGAAAGCATTCGGAGGGTAATAAAATTGACCATTAAGTTATCGACTTCTGGAATTGGTGATTGTTTGTTGTGATTGTTAAAAAGTTACCAAACGAGAGGACGTGGTTGTTAACTTTGTTAAAAATAGTAGCCCACCGGTATCGGGAAAAGGGTCCAAGCTACCGGCGGTCAGGGCTCTAGAGAGAGGAACCTCCTGACAATGCGAGCCGTGTCCATAAGTGCCGCTTTCTGAATCAAGCCCTTGAGCCAGCTGCCCAACGAGAGCCTCCTAAGGTGTTGGTCGAGGCTCTTGGCTAATAAGCTATTGGCTGTCACGACTATCGGCAAAATGATGGCTGAGTCCACATCCCACATGTCGACAACCTCGTGAGCCAAGTCAAGATACTTGATTTGTTACGGATCAAAAAAAAAAATAGTTACATCATTCATGTTGAAATTATACATATATGTGAGAACGATGTAGAAAGACGTGCATGTTATAAGCGTCAGTTATTAAAAAAGATAAAACAAAAGAAATAACAATTCAAAAATTAAAATTGAATACCTATGAAGCTGGCGTGTGCTGCGTGACGTCTCGGTATAGACATACACTGCTACCCTGTCCATTAGGATAACCGTTTTTGACAACTGTCTTGGAACGTACATATTCCAGATTACGTAAAAAATAACTTCAAAATGCGTATATAAATATAAACTGCCTTATCTTATTTATGGCTTCTTGCAGACATTATAAAACCGTACGTGTATCAATCAATGTATTGTGTGTTGCTGCAATCACTAGTTCCATCTGTCCAAAAACGGTTTACTTAATGGACAGGGTATACAAAGATTTTTATCACTCGAATGACGTTGACAGGTGCTGATGATAAACATACTTGTCAGTTTTGTGTGAAAAACCAAGATGGCGGCGTTCGTCGTACAGCTACACCATCTAAGCTGCATGTCATTAGTCGCTCTACTTACGAGCCATACAATCATGGATGAAGAAGCAGCTCATAATCTAACTATTTGCATCCGAGCGCTTCTAAGAACAGTAAATTATGTTAATAGGCCCGAAGCACGTTAGGACGAACAATTATGCATAATGCTGAGACGAAGAAACATAATGTTATTGTTATTGTTATGTTTATACATGGGGATTCAAGATTTTGCATAATTTGTAGTTATGTAGGCGTTCACAATAAGTAATTTTCTACGTAAAGTCTTACTGCGAAGAAACTAGCAGGGTTTGTTTATGTTCATTTGTAAATCAAGGTTTAATGTTTCAAGGAATTGACGAATAGGACGGGAGGTTCTGTAATGTGAATTTAGTACTACGACAAATTAAATTTATTGACAGCATTATTAAACTAGTGATTGCTAATTTCTAGAAAATTTCGTTTTTTTTTAATTTTCACATAACGTGGGTACCAGCTAGATCTCTGGCCTAATCTAGGGAGATAAAAAACTGTTTTTGATTTCATGTACAATTTTGTTTTCCCTTCTTTTCTTACACTCGTTGTCTACATCTCTTTTTATCTACTCTCCTATCGCAGGTATGCTGGAAGAGATTTCTTTACAAATAAGCATCACTTTTGTACGTATTTTTCGGTTCCTCCTTCTTGTCTGTTGTGTACATAAATTGTTAAATAAATAAATAGAAAGAGAAAGTAGAAATTACTAAAGTTTTAGTGATTTCTAATTTCTAGAAAACAGTTTTTTTTTTTAATTTTCACTTAACTTAGGCAATAAGTATCACGTTAGGCCGTTGGCCCCGGCTGTCATTCATGGATCTGTGACAGTCGTTACGGGTCGTCAGTAGCCCGAAAGACTGACAACCAGTCTTACCAAGGGGTATCGTAGTACCCAGTAACTAGGTTGTGGAGGTCAGATAGGCAGTCGCTCCATGTAAAATACTGGTATTCACCTGTATCCGGTTAGACTGGAAATCGACCCCAACATAGTTGGGAAAAGGCTAGGCAGATGATGACACAACGTAGGTAGGACCTTTGACCAGATCTGGGGACATAGTCTCTATTTCGTTGACTGCCAAATTATTTCACGCTCATCAAGATGTAACCTACGGTAACCAGCAGCGTGATTCTGTAACCATCTCACCATGAAAACTTAGGTGAAGTGAGCGTGGAGTGAGCTGTCATTCCAAATAATACTAGGGATTGACACTATTGACAGCTCACTCTACGCTCACGTCACCTAACTTTTCAGGGTGTGATTTTTACAGAATCGATCGGCTGTTCCCTAAAAATGTTTCTGATTTAGGTGTACCTATCCCAAGATATCGCCATCTTATACACAACTACTTCGTGTATTAAACTTTTTAAGTAAACGAGGCAGGATAAAGTAAGTTTGTTCGCAACAAATTGAGACGCGACGTGCAACAAGCAAGCAAGAAAAGTTAAATCTTTAACTTAAGTGCTTCAAGTTTATATGAAATGTTGTATTACGAGGAGAAGTTATTGGAAGAGTTAAGGAAGTATTTATTGCAGCTAAAGCTAAAGAATTATTACCTAATGTAAGGGAACTATAAGTATCATATGAGAGTAGGAGAGCAATGGTGGCCTAGTAGTAATGGTCGTAGGTTCAGACCCAGACAGGCGATTTCCTTTCTGTAGATAATTTCATCGCCACTGCTCTCAAAACGGTGAAGGAAAACATCATGAGGAAACTGGCATGTCCTAGAACCAAAAATTCGAAGACACGTGACATCTACCAACCTACACTGGGCCCGCTTGGTCGATTGTTAGCCCACTTCTCACAGAGAGGAGGCCTGTGTCCCAGAAGTGGGGACATTATAGGCTGATTATGTATGTATGTTATGTAAGTAACATAATATGTTGGGGTAAGTTCGGCGCAAGGATAAGACTATACGAATCTAATTACCGGTTAATTTGACTATATTTTTAATGCTAACAACATGTTTTCTGCGGCGTTTTATTCTGCCCCGACCGTCGGCGCAGAGTAAGCTGGCGCAGAATTTGGTGCGTACGGTCTTACCCCAGCGCCGAATTTACCCTAACATAGTCTATAAAATATAGGACATGGAATTGTTAAAACGACAAAAAATATCATTTATAATGAGGACATGAGGTTCCTCTACATACTAAATTAGGGAAGAAGGCATGAGCTTATGTATGTATTTATGTAAATTGAATTAAGCTTTCTAAGTATAAACTGACACACAAAACTAGGTACATGAAAAGCACATAAGACACATAATAAAGATTTCTATTTCACGAAACTATGGACCGAAATCCGCGGTCGTAACTGTCAACAAAAATGTACCTACTTCTTTCCAAATGATGATATTATCCGAGTGATACGCACCAATACGTGATTCGTGACCGCGTCACGTTTCACGATAAATCGTGACCAAATGGTTTTCCTTCGACCGGCCTACAAGCCAAGTTTTGTTTTCAACACGCGTGTCAAAAGGCACACGGAAAATTGTAGTGAGTGAATTGAAACGAACAAGCTTTTATTTATTTTTTTACGTTCGATTTTTGATTTGCCTCGTCAGCTAGCATTCAGTGCTGTATTGAGAATATTGGAGGGAAAGGGAATATTTTAGAAGGTTTTATTGTTTAAAAAAAAACGCTATTTCTGTAATACCCTTTGTGCAACCACTTCGTGGGAGAGGCACACAATGGAGGTATTCACTTATTAATATTCCCATAAGGTTGCCGCACAGATGATAACAATAGGGCTCCAATACTGCAGAAAATTTAATCAGATTAAACTTGTTCGAAAATATACTCTGCAGCGCCATTGCTATTTTAAAACATGCATTTCGGAGTTACGTAAATAAAATATTTCCTGAACACAAAATAAATAAAGCCAGTGCAGGGATGTTAGTGATAAATTGTACCTACTACAACCATATCGGCATATTCGCCAAAAATGTAAACAAATGTGAGTTTATGGAAAAATAACTTTAATTCCTACACAATAAAGTTCAGTTTACGCTATAACTTCAAACATTTTTATATCTTTTTCAATAGTGGTTAGTCACTAGTCACTCTGAAATCAACTTAATTACCATTAAAATAAAGTTGATATATGTTTAACATGAAATAATGTCAATTTGAAACAAAATTTGAAATAAGTAAACACAAGAATAGGTACTGAATGATAAATAAAGCGTAAGTCATTTTCATGAAAATAGTTCAACGAAAATAGTGCTTTCGTTCTGCAGCTTATTGAAATAAAAAAAATAAAAAATATTCTGTAAATAAGATATCAGAATCACATACGTTATATTATATAAAACAAAGTAAGCTAGGTGTGATCGGCGTTTCCTATCTGACTACTCTGAGAAGAAAGGCCGAAACAAACTCAGAGGTCACAGTCTCTTGTAAAGTCCAGACATAATCTTGGCCAGACCTTAAAGATTGATGTCTGAAATGGTCTTTTGAGGAAAGAACCACACATGTGGACCTGTCCAGTCAGTGTACACGCATTTGTCAGTAATTGTGTAGCTCAACTTAGAACTTGAGGAGCTCAACATGACTTTGATCTATTCATGATTTATTTTTTGTACCTCTAGCTTAGCTTTGAAAAACTAGCCACGTGTATCTCGGGAATTAGGGATTTACGATCTTCTAAAACGACAATAGTGTTCAAGAATGGACAAATGCAGACTAATTTATCATCCTGTGGCAAAATCATCATCAATTTTATCTTGTGCTCATCAATAGCTAGAGATTAACGATACGACGTATGACGATAACACAAAGTACTTTCATACAATGGATGTAATTCAAACATCCATTGCTTAAAAAGATGGTCATCGACGTTGAATAGATGTTTTTTGAACGTGAGCCAAGTTTTTCCATTGTGTAGATAAGAATTCTTACTTACTCTTAGGTACTATCGCCAAAATCTTCTCGTATATCTGACCACCGTAAGGACTATTCCTGCTTGCAGCGCATATTATTAGTCGACCTAAGAAAGATCCTCTTTTGTTTTACTTACGGACGCAGCAGGCTGTGGTCATCATGTGCACGGGATTTGGTTTTCAAAATGGTCAGATAAAGGTTTTGGCGATAGTACTTTATTTGTTACAGATTGGTTCACGTATAGACAACGTGGTTCACGTGTTACAAATAGTAACGTGTTACCTAGTAATTGGGTTGTGGAGGTGAGGTCAGAGGATCCTGGTATTCAGCTGCATTGAGTTCTATGTAATGGGTTCTGTTACCGCACTTATTCCTTCAAGTGGATCATTGTGCGTGGGCCATGGCGGCCATCGGTGGTTATTCCAACCAGCCCACCTCCCTCCAGAAGTTGCTGAAGCTGCATTCGGTTAGACTGGAAGCTGACCCCAGCTTAGCTGGAAAATGGCCGGAAAATGATGAAACGTGTAGAAATAGACAAAGATGAAGAGGAAAGGAGAGATGAGTAGGGAAGTGAAAATTAAACACTATATTACAAAAAAAAAACGATTTCAAAAAAAAAAACACGAACTATAACTTTCAATTTCGGAAATCTGTTTTTTTGTTTTGTATTTTCATTTTTTGGTACCGACTTCCGAAATTAAAGTAATTAAACTCTTACAACTCTAAGTTGTGGTACCTACCCCACACAAATTATTTTACCTTCACTTGCTAAGTAAATAACAGTGACAGGAAGTCATTATAACATCATCAAGATACTAAGTGAAACGAAATACGTATTATTGAAACTCACTTAAAAACCACACTAGAACTTGGCCAAGTTTATATAGGACCACTCTATAAGTATACCCTTTCAAACAAAAAGAAATAATTTTTCAAATCGGTTTATAAATGACGGAGTTCTGAGGAAACAAACATAAAAAAAACAAACAACCGAATTCGTTTTTAATGTATTTGTAGCGGTATCTACAACGCCACATGCGAACAACGCGTCATACTGACGTCACGCAAATCCTGCATCTCGCAAGCAGAGTTTACCGCGCAATTAGCATTTATACATATACAATTTCCCAACATCAATCGTCGGGCAATTGCCCGCCAGACACAACACCCATCTGGCGGGCAATTGCCCAACGATTAACGGGTGATATAAACGATGATTACAGTTAAGTGACGTTAAAAAACGTTAAAAATGTATGGCTAAGCCGTCGCTAATCACTTTATCGCTACACAATCAAGTTATTATTTTCTTAGGGCTTGTAATAGGTTTGATTAAATGCTACAGCATGTTTATTTACACGTATGACTTAGATACCCAGCTAGTAACGTTTTTAGTATCAATGGATATTTAGCTACATTCATTTAGCTGCCTAAAAATAGAAGCTTGCTCAGACACAGGAAGAGATTTGAAGGCCAATTCCCGTAATTAAAAACGTTCAAAGTCTGTGACCACACTGTGAACGTGACTTTTTTTTTGGTCATTTCTCTGAAATGAGATTGGTCACAATCTCATTTCAGCGACAATCAATGTCAAGGTATTTTTAAAAGATTGAGACTGAGATCAGACTGTGAACGTTCTTGAAATTACGAGAATTGCTGAATTACTGTTTTCCGTTTCGTTTCGACACCTCTGAGACACAATGACGCAGTGACTTGACTCGATTGTCATAGAAACGCTATTTAATAATGTATGACCTCACTCTTCTCAATATGGACACTTTTTCGCGTGACTAAGAACGGTGAGGGCAAATCGAACTATTTAAATCTTTGCTATTAAATTGTGTTTATAAAAGATAGCTGCGCCCCTCTGTTTAACCCGCATAAGTCTCGATCCCTTAGAAATATCGGGATAAAAAGTATTGAATGTCCTAATCTAGGTCATGGTCTACCGATGTGCCAAATTTCATCCAAACCAATTCAGCCGTTTTAGCGTGAAAGGGTAACAAACAAACCTACCCAAAAATCAAATCTTTTCTCTTTATAAGCTTGTTAGTTTAGATATAGACAAGTATTTTTAACCGTCCAACTTCACTTAATAAAAATTAATTACTTCCATCTAATAAACCCAACATCTTGAATAACAAATAGTCATGTGAAATTGAAGTAGGGAAGGAAAATGGAAACAATTCGCGTCGTCCACAATGACATGGATTTATTACGATGACACTGGCAAATTAGATGATTGATAGTCGTACTTAATGTTGGTGTGACGCAAATGTAGGGCGTTAGGATTAACTGGGGCTTTTCTGATTATCATTTCCTTTGAGTTTTTTTTGCTGCTATAATAATAATACATGCCATGGCGATTTCGTCGCCACGGGTCGAGCCGGGTCGCAGTCGAGTCGTTACGGGTAGTCAGGAGCCCGAAAATCTAACAATCAGTCTTACCAAGGCGTATCGTATTAACCAGTGACTGGGTTGTGGAGGTCAGGTAGGCAATCGCTCCATGTAAAATAATGGTATTCAGCTGCATCCGGTTAGACCGGAAGCCGACCCCATCGCATGCTAAGGCGATTTCGGCTACGGGGGCTGTTTTTGTTTCTGACGACTATACTCGTATGTAGGTTACGAGTGTGTGCTTTGGCTAATGATGGCAGGGACAATGACACGCAACCTGCTACCATGGATTCAGTACATGATTCTGAACGCCCTGTGTTACAAGTTTTAGTAGGTTATTAAAAAAAAAACAGTTCTATACATTTTGACCGTGTAGGTGTTGCACTTTTCTATGAAACAGTTTTTTTTAGGTCTAGAATCATGTGCTGAATTCATGGTTACGGTTTGAGCGTTCATGTCCCTGTTTAACCTATCTTGGCTGTAAGGTACGAGTTGTTCTTGCTATACCAGCAAGAAAAACTCTTCACTCAGTTGGATGGCAGTGGACTTAAATATGAAAAGGACCAGCAGTGCGATTCTGTAACCAACTCACCGTGAAAAGTTAGGTGAAGTGAGCGTGGAGTGAGCTGTCATTCCAAATAATGCTAGGGATGACACTACTGACAACTCACATCAAGCTCACTTCACTTGTGTTTTCACGGTGAGATTTTTACAGAATCGACCGGGTGTAACTATCTTATAGTAAAGTTTTTGTAGTAATTTATCTATAAATTGGTTTAATTCGACTCCTTTACATGGCCTTATAATATGTAACCAAACAAGTTAAATAGGCACCTCAATAATCGCTAGAATAAACGTCAAAGGAAAACTTTATTATTATTAGCAGACAAGAGGAAACAATTTTGACATTAATTTGTAAGTGTTGCCACATCTAATAACAATTTGCGTATTCAAGATGGCTTCCGTACGGCGGCGGCGTGCAGCGTTATTATTCTGTCAGGCTGTCTGGCTTATCTGATGTCATGTGAGACGAGGGTTGAAGGCCTGACGTCATACCTTACGGAGGATTTGTTACAAGACATATGATTTATTATTTCAATTAACACCCTTACAAATTTATATTTTGGCTTTATTAGTTTGTTTTCCCAATTGGAAATTATATAGTTTCCAATGGAAATTTTACAAGTGGTGACGCAATGGGCGGCCTTATCTCTAAAAGCGATCTTTTAAAGACAAAAGCTTTGGAATGGATTGGCTGAATAAATAAAAGCTACGGAAAATTATCATCCTAATGAACAACATTGGCCAAATGTTGAAATTGACAACACAACACAGCTTTGCATAGACATAAAAATATAACAAACAATGCTGGTTGAACTGGAAAGCTGCAGCCGTCAAGACTTGTATTTGGGACGTATTTTATAGAGCGACTAATTCAGTCAGCAAGTTCCATAACTAGAATCTCGACTACAATAAAGGAAATTCCACATAAGCTATGCAAATTCTGATCTTGGTATGCAGATTTTTCTCATTAACTTTTAAATGGGGACGCAGCCGAATCTGGTTTTTTCTAAAACGTTTTGTTGAGCTCTATTTCAAGTTTCGTGTACGTTTTTAAAGCTTTTGGTGTTATCTTTTGCGTTTTATTTGAAGATTTTTGGCCCATTAAGTTTTGACTTACACATAAAATGGGACTCGGATAAGACTAGGTAATAGTAATTTTGGGTACGCCAGACGAGAGATGGCTCTTTTAATAACGGGACTCAGCTTTTTCCGTCGCTCGATCCGAATGAGTAGTCAAGTTTATTTGCTTATAAAATAAAAAAAAATAAATCCCTGGACATTTCACACAGCACCATTTGTCCCAAGCTAAGCAACCTAATGCTTGTGTTATGGTAACAAGATGGCTGATAAACTACTTACGAGTATATACATTTTTTTTTTGTAAATACATACATATTATAGATAGAAAAACCCCCAGACTCGGAACAAATACATGTAGGTCGTACAAATATTTGATAATGAAAAAAAAATATTAATATTATATAATGAGCATGAAAACTTTTATCATATTTATTTTCCTTATAGAAGTCACAGCCACTCCATTTAATCCGGATTAGCTTCCAATTTTTGTAAAAATATAACCGGGTTTTCTTTATGTTTTCGAATTAGTATGAAAATATTATTTTTATTTGCATATTATTCGTATTATTAACCACGACAGCGTACTTCCCTGGGGAAGGTATTATTTTTCCTTGTTCTCTTAGTTTTGTTTATGTATTTTCGAGGATCATGTTTTTGTTTACGTAAAATTGTGTTGGGAATTGGGAGCTTGACAACAGATAAAGGACAATAGGTTTTGTTTGCGCTAACACCCACAAATGATCAACCCACCCCCGTCAATTTAAATAAACTGACAATTTCTTTTTACACGGGCCCAAGTTACAAAATAGGCAATTCTATGCTAATTGACTAGAGGTTGCCTTTTTTAACTAGCCATCAGCCCCTGCTTCGCACGGCACAGCATGTCAAATAATTTAGATTACTGTGCCTTATCTATGTTAAATATTAATGTTCTAGCTTTTTCCAGCTGCTTCGCCCGCGTGGGGTTCGGAAGTTATCCCGCGGGAACGTACTACCCGGATAAAAAGTATCATATATATGTTAATCCAGGACAGTAACTATCTCTGTGCCAAATCTCTTCTTAATCCGTTCAGTAGTTTTTGCTTCAAAGAGTTACAAACATCCATCCATCCATCCCCACAAACTTTCGCGTTTATAATATCTGTAGGATACTAGGATTATACTCATAGACCTTCCAGAATAAATGCTCTGAATGATGGTGAAAACAGCATCAATATCCATTTAGTTAAGAAGATCTAATCGGTTACATAGACAGACAAACACGAAAAGCGACTTGGTTTTATACTATGTATGTAGAGTGATATTAAAAAAATAACAAAACAAAACTCTCCTCTATTGTAATTGTAACCTAGCTGTAGGTGATATCTTAAACCACTCATGTAGTTTTAACTTGAACGTGTGCTCCTGCCACCTGCTGCTGTGAACCGGCTTACTGTATTACCTGGACAATAAAAAAAAAATACATATTTCTACTCACACTCTGAACAATTTTCCGCTTACTGCAGTCATTTCAAAATTCTGCAGTTGAACAAACTGGGTAACACCAATTTCCATTTGTGAATTTTTCAGGACAGCTATAGAAGTAGAAACAATGGGCTCTAATGGAACCTCGGGGCACAGTCAAAATATAAAACAGTAGTTTAACTGGACTACTTTTTTATAATTAAGTATCTAGGTGCCATCGGAGCGCTAAGTCCCCGTTCGCCTCGAGCGACGACGCCACTTGCGTCAAAAGACACGCAAGCGCGTCTCCCGTTTCTGTTCGTCGCTCCGCAAGTTGCGCCGCGGTTACTTCATTTGTTTTTTCGCTGTCGTAAGACGCGTGTAGCTTGCGTGTGTAGGTCGTGGCCAAGGGGTGAGGGTAAGATGTAAAAACGAAACTTGTCGTATAAATTACGCGAAGTTTCGTCTTTATATGTAACCCTAAGTGTTTTCGCAAATAGACATACATGGATGGAAGTATGAAAGTGGATACCGCTAACCAGTCGTCAGGAGTGATCAGTGTGCTCTTAGGGCTGTCATTCAAAGATTACAAAATGATCGCAAATGTAGAGGCGTACAACAAAAAACGGTAACTTATTACTTGACGAGTTGATGAGGCAGTTACCGACTGATTAGGTACACTCTAAAACTCGATTATAGGTCTTGCAGCGTGTCTGTGTAACTGCGTTGATTCGGGCGCTTGCTCATAGTTGTTCTACTGTTCACTACATATGTACTGTGCTCGAGGGAACTATTTTACGCTACTACGACAGCCAGATGGTCTAAAAGGCGCCGTGAAACGTAAGTCGGGTATTGTTTCATAGTGAACACCAGGAAGCTTCTGCAATGCTATTATTTAGATGAAATGAGGTTTTTTTTAAGTAGTTAGTGTATTTTTAGGTCGTAAGGTACCTCGTAGACATTTTGCTTTTCGTTAAGTAAATAAACATTTATCCCTTGCACGTTGCTTAACAGCCACACGGGTCGATCGATCAGGTTAAGCTAAGTTTGCCACGGTTGGTCCCTGGATGGGCGACCATCTTCACTTACCACGACCCCTCCGTGCTTCGGAAAGCACGTTAAGCCGTTGATACTGGCTGTCATTCGTGGATATTTGACAGTCGTTACGGCAGTAGCCCGAAAGTCTGACAACCAGTCTTACCATGGGGTATCGTATTACCCAGTAACTGGGTTGTGGAAATCAGATAGGCAGTCGCTCCATGTAAAATACTGGTATTCAGCTGCATCTGGTTAGACTGGGAACCGACCTCAACATACTTCGGAAAAGGCTTAAAGTTAAGTAACGATTAGCCACTGTTTAACCATACATTTTTGAAGTTTGAACGTTTCTTAACTTAAATCAACGTTTAAAAATAAACTCTTTGTTTTAGTATTCAGAGATAACCAGTGAAAGTATATTAAGTAAATTATATTATCAAAAACATTTGCCCTGGGCTTCGCCCGCGTGGAGGTCGGGGACTATTCCACGGGAACGTAGTACCTACCGAGATAAAAAGTCTCTTATCCTAGCACAGATTATGTTCTATCCCTGTCTCTTTCAACTTAATTTGTTCAGACATTCAGCCCACGTGGTGGATAACGGCTCCCTCCCTCTCACCAAGAGGAGGCCTGTGTCCCAGCAGTGGGAAGATTATGCTTGTTCAGCCATTAAGGAGTGAAAAATGCGTAGAATAATATTCTAAAAATGCAGACTTTTCATCGTTCATAGTCCTGGTACATTTTTTTTTTAAATTTAGTTATCATTTATACAAAAGATGCTTGTTCAGCCATTAAGGAGTGAAAAATTATCAGACAGAGTTACTTTCGAATTCATCATATTACTATGTAGTTTGAAAATGAAGAGATCTGTAGGAGAACCAAGGTAATAAACACAGCGCGAAGAATTTCCAAACTTAAGCGGCAGTGGGCTGGGCACATTGCTCGCAGAACAGATGGGGCTGAAAGGTTCAAGAGTGGCGATCGCGTACGGGAAAACGCAGCGTTGGAAGGGCTCCCACAAGGTTGACCGATGACCTGGTGATGGTCGCAGGAACCCGTTGGATGCGAGAGCAGTTTTAGTTTTCATCAAAATCGAGCCCGAGACTCCTTTGAGTACTTTTCGCTATTCCTCATAGTTTCGAATACGGACATCCACGTCCACTTGAAAAATTCTTCCTGTATGGTGACCTTATTGGTGATGTTTTTCAGAAAGGTCAGGTGCGCAGTACTCCTCCTCTTTTAGTGTCGATGGTACTTTTTCTCGTTGTTTTTTTATATAGTTGGAGCCCAGTAGGTGGCCACGTTGATTGCGGCATCAGTGACATTTTTTAGGACATCCAAGGTGAAGGAAAACGGGCACTGGACATTCCAGCAAGTGGTCTGATCGGAAGCACCGCACTAGCAATGGGTGTTGGATGGGTCAGTTATCTACACTTCGACAAACTGTGTCTGCAGCGGCCCACTTGGGTAAGCAAGCTTTCAATATGATGATGATAGAAGTATGGCTTTAAGTAAGTAACACGATGTATATACATTTCACGCAAATAATAAAATGACATCTCAACGACATAGGTACACAATCTACATCGCCACATACGAACTACGCGTCACACTGAAGTCACACATAATCCTGCATCGCGCAAGCGGAGTTTACCGCGCAACTAGCAGATATACAACGTCCAGTCCAACAGTAGCAATGACTTTCATTTGGACAGTTCAATAACATTCATTGCATTATTTGCGTTGTTGAGCAGACGAATTTTTTGAACATGTGAAGCAATGATTGATGATTTGATTTGATTTTTGATTTGAATGGATTAGCAATATCCTTGATAACCATTCGGATTATGCATTGCGCTGGATAACGCAATTAATGTTTTTCATCATAACCATAATCAGCCTATAATTGTTCCCACTGCTGGGACACAGGCCTCCTCTCTTCGAGAGGGAGTGGGCTATAATCTACCACGCGAGCCCAGTGCGGGTCGATTGATGTCAAATGTCTTCGAATTTTTGGTTCTATGACATGCCGGTACCCTCACGATGTTTTCCTTCACCGTTTTGAGATCAGTGGTGATGAAATAATTTACACAAAGTAAAGTGCCTGTTTGGTTTCGAACCTACGACCTACAACTCGTAAGTCCCGGCCGTTACCACTGGGCCACCAGTGCTCAATGAATGTCGTTGAATTGTTAAAATGAGGCATTGCCATTGTTAGTGTTTACCGCAAATACCTCTACCGACTTTACAATACTTTAATATAGATCTGCTTCCCCTACTGTAAAGCTTACTTACCAGAGCTAACCTTTACTTTATCCGGTTCAAGAAACACGTAAAAGCCAAGCGCGGCGGACTGGAAACTCGCTTGAAAAATAAAATAGGGAAACTTCTGAACTGTATAGGTGGTACAGTCACGAGCAAAAGTATGTATACACTCGGCTTTGTTTAAAAGCGATTTACTCCTTTATTTTTGGATTAAATTTTATGTTGTTACGAAAATAGCATTTTCGAACCCATAGGTTTATGTAATGTGTCGTATTTCAACGTTGCATTCGTTATTTCACGAAAAAATCGCAATTGGAAGTTCCCAAGTGTTGACATATTGGTGCTCGTGACTGTACCACTAGTTGACAGGTTTATCCCAACACTAGCTTTTGTTCAGGGCTTTAGTGTTTTTTATAGTTGAGTTGTTTGTAATAGAATCGTGAGGTGAATTGTGTGGGTTAATGAACTCAATGTTGTTTTGTATTGCACGGTGTCGAGCATAAATAACGTAGGGCAAATTTTTCAATCGGCAGATAATTGACGGCACGGTTGGCGCAGTGGTTAAGCGATTGACTGCTGCGCTGCGTGGTTCGATTGCTGGGGTTTGATTCCCGCGATTTGTATAATAATAATAATAATTTTATTTATTTCTAAAAAGTGAGGTACAGTCTGTTACAATAAAGATAAAAATTATACGATTTAGGAAAAAAAACAAAGAGATTTACAACAGAATTGAATCGGCGTCCTAGCTAGGTTACATGGTATGTATTAAGGTTACGTGTGTTTGACCTACAAGCAGCTGTTCCGGGTCTGGCTGTTTGTGTATGTGACTTTAAATGTTTGTAAAAACACCCAATGTTTGGTAACCCACCCAAGGTACATGAGAAATTCCTAGTGTGGGGCAACGTTTTTATAAAAAAAAACCATCTGACAGATTTTGTATGGAAGAACTGTGTCAAAAATTCAAAATTATTCCTCCGAAAAAATTATCTGGGGTTGGAAAAATTTGGCCTAAGTAAAATAAAAACTGTCGAATTGACTAACCAAGATTAATGGACAAAAGTATTCCCTAAACAACATCAAACTTTGCTGAAATACTGGTAAAGTAGTCAGCAAGTAAATTGACTACCAACTTTTTTTCTTCTTTGCCAACTGAACCGATGTCAACTAAACAACCAGCATTGACTACCAACTAAACTTTTTCGTATTATCAACACACAAATATCATTTTTGACATTTGAGAAACGACTACAACACGTTAAATTCGCATAGAATTTCAATTTGCTTAGCATTTCTTAAGAATGAAAACCCCCCTGACTACATCGGCAATATTAAAAAAACTACCTTTGTCTATAAAGAGTTTCTAAACACCATGAGACATCATTTATATTCCAACGTTTTAAGTAGCTATTATTGACATTTTAATTTGAAATTATTATATTAATTATTTTATTAGTTTTCCTTAATAATGTATTGAAGTTTAAAATTTAATTTTGAATTTATTATATTAATTATTTTGTTAGTGTTCCAACTGTATTTAAATTTGAAACTTATCTTTGAAATTATTAAATCTATTTGGTGTTCCTTAGTATTTAAATTTGAAACTTAATTTGTTAAATTTTGCATGCCAATACTCAGGCAGAATGTACAACATACACGGGCCAATATATATATTTTTTTACCAACTTTTTGTTAAATACCTACATTCTATGCGAATAAATGATTTGATTTGAACGTTTATATTTTCATCTCCCCTAAACGCAAACGTGAAAAATATTTGTAAGTAAGCATTTCTTAACCATCTGCTTGTTTCCCACGCCGAAAACTTCGCTACGTGGATATGCGAGGTAGCTTAGCGGGGCATCGCTAACGTCCTCGTATTGATTGAGGCTGATGGTAATACTTCGGAGATTGTATTAGAAAAACATGTTGGTTTTATTGAAAGCATAATCAGCCTATAATGTTCCCAGTGCTGGGACACAGGGCTCTCGGTGGGTCGAGAGGAGGGAAGGAGAGAGGTATCGAGGATCGAGCTGAATGGCGAGCGATTGTAGCAGTCTAAGTCAGCAATGAACTGCTGCGATTGTAGAGGTAGGTTGCGCGGAAGCTCCAACAGTATTCTAAAAACTTTATTAGACAATAGTCCCTTTTTTATTTATTTTTTTGTTTTCTTTAAAAGGTACACATTACACATTTACTGACATTCTCTTGCCTTTAACCCAATTTATTTGGCTCGATCTCAAAATACCAGATTCTCAAAATACCATAAGTATTCTCAAAATATCAGATTCTCAATACATCAGATTTCGGACAGTCGGAATCTAAATATTTGGGGTCGGCGCAACATTCGGGGTCTTTTTCTTCCATAAGTATTTCTCTATTATTCGTCATCTAAGAAGTCCCCCCTTTCTACCCATATCATCTTTCACACAGTCCATCCATCGTTTCTTTGGTCCTCTTTGGCTTTACAAATCACAACCATCAGCTTACAAATGAAAAAAAAAAAAACTACTAAAACCATAAATCGAATTCTCCTACATTTTGCAAACGCAATTCCTTTTGCAATATCTACAGGGGAACTGGGGAAGTAGTTTGTCGCTATATCCGACGACAGCGGAAGTACCGACAACTTGTACAATAGGATGCCGCGGCATGTGCCTAGCGGGCTCGGAGCGAACTTCGAAAGCGAAAACTTTGTAAATAGTCGAAAGGCGAATTTAATTATCGTTTCTGTAAGTTTATGTAGCTCGAGTTTGTCTGTATTTGGTTGTTGGAGAAGTGGGATTTTTGGATTGGTTGAAGATAAAATTTTCATTTGGAAAAAAGTTATATTACAGCTGGTAGGGAGCCAGGTAGTTTGGTAGATACTAGATACCGTTAATTGTACTCTTCCATACTTTATAATCGCATGCATGATAAAACTGAACAAGTATCTTAGTGTCTAAACACACTATACCGAAGGTACGCGACCGAAGTTCGGCACGATTACGCCTGCAATGCTATTTGAATTACTGACGGCACATTATGCCGAAATTACGTTGCGTTATAGCGTGCAGCCGAACTTCGGCCGGGCGTAAGTTCAGCGGCAACGTATTCTGTAGAGCACACGTTATACGCGACCGAAGTTCAATTCGATTGCCGAAGAAGATCCGGGGCGGGGAGCAGCGGGAGGCTCGATACACTGAATAAACACAAAGTTGAGCAACTGAATTTCGGCCGCGTCAGTTCGGCACTTATGGTGTGTCATATCAGCCGAATACGTCGGAACGTAAAATCAGACGCGGAACTTCGGTCGCGTACCTTCGGCATAGTGTGTTTGGACACTAACACTGAATTAAATCTTTTTACGCCAAACGTTTACAATCCAATTTTCCCCTGACGCACCCCAGTGTATTAACAAAACATCTATTAATCAAACCATGTCATTTTAACGAAAAAATGACAGTCACGATTACCTGTCAAAACTTCGCTTTGACGAGACCGACACGGCAAGCCCTAAAAATTTCCGATACAGGGCGAAACGGAAATTTCACAGAAATAATTGCCTTGTCTGTAGTCTCACGCAGTCTACTACGCAGGCGCGAAGCAAACCCGCGCATGTCATCATGTCGAGTGAACCTCTCAATCCTGCCAAAAACAAATGCATTTCGAGTGTTCCTTTTTTCGAAATTATAAATTCAAACGTTATTCTTTTCTTTTTTGTTAACATCTAGCTTATCTGTGCTTGTGTGGGCGTTCGCGTTCGATGTTCGTAAGTAATACACCCGTATGACCTTTCAGTAGCGTGAAATAACCTAAAAATTTTTGGTTACTGTCAATTCGTAATTGATTTCGTTATACTAATTTGATCCTTTAGTCGACGAAAGCTTTTTAGAAATGTGTTTATTATGTTAGAGTCCTTTTTTGTGTGCAAACCTGTGTTTTAAAGCCATAATGAATAAGCTCTTGCACGTGCCATCAAACGTTTAATGAAGCGAGCGAAGAGCTCATTGTGGTGGTTTTGTCTATGAAAATAGAAAGAGGTCAACAGAATGGCTTTTCTATGTCCATTCATTTCAATCATACACCCCAATTTTTCCAATGAAATGATCTGACAACATGTAAATACAACGCATGCCTTATTTATTATTTTTTAGCATCGATTTTTAAATGCTACACGAAATATACATATAAAATTGCGTATAGTACAGAAGTACGTTTCGAATATACTAAAAGTGTCATTTGAACCTACAAAAAAATCAACATTGTTTGTTGTTGTCACCCAAATTGGGCCACGTGGGTCACACTATCGTCCATCGCTCCTTTACTATAACAGCTATATATTATGCTAAGCCATCAGCGGGCGTCGAAGCGCGTCCAATATCGTCCATTGTGTACAGAGTCACGTTTTGGTGATGTTTACGTAAACGCGTACATCGACAAGGTCATGTAAACACGTAGGACGTCGGAGTACGTATTAATTTATTAAGTGTCTTGACATTTATAAGCGAAGACAAGATGAGGTGTACCGTGTAATTAGTAATAGATGTAGGTACCACGAAGGTTATATTACAATATAATAGAATAGATTGAATTATTTAATAATAATAAGTGGAGGAGGAGTGGAGGGGCTTGTGGCTAAGAAATAACAGCCGCACGGTTCGATCGATCAGGTTAAGCTTAAATTGTGATGGTATATATCTCGTGTTTCGTGACTTGATTTTAATATGGGAGAACCTGAAATAAATGGATTTTTTTTTTAAGCTACGCTTGCCGCGGTTGGTCTGTGGATGGGTGACCATCTAAAACTTGGGAAGATATTTTTTCCTCTTTTCACATATCAATGTTCCTACCAATTTCCTCCCAACATTTCAACCACCAATACCTACACATCACTTTCCCCCACAGGCATCCAATCAGTGTCTCTGACGTCAAGTTGACATAAGTACCCACAATACAGCAGCTAAGGATCCCGGGAATAAGTCCCGGGGAGCTGTTGATGACGTCCGCACTTTTCTCGTAAAACGGTAGACGAGAAACTACTTTATTACTCAGAGGCTGGGTTGTAGGTTTGTGGAAGAAATACGTCAGATATACAGGGTGGCAGGGACATCGACGCGCCAACTGTAACCATGGATTCAGTACATGAGTTTAGACCCCATAGCGTCGAAATTTTTCGTCGGTTATTAAAAAAAAATATTGCTGTTCCATACGTTTTGACCGCGTAGGTATTGCACTTTTCTATGAAACAAAAGATTTTTTTTTCACACGAAGCAACAAAATTCGATCTAAAGAAAAGCGGCCACATTCCTATATGTCGTATTTAGTTGCTTCGTGTCTCAATATGAAACTTAATAAAAGGTACTAGAAAATTCTAGACACACTTACCGAGGTCGCTGATTGAGCAGATTTTCATAATTCGTTCTCAGTCACGAGATAATATTTTTTTAAAGGAGTGGCGCTAGTGGACCGTTGTACCGGCTCTTAACAATATAAATCTTGACTAAAATAACTTAATTCATACTTACGGAAATCCCGGAGACAATTGTAAAATCCCTTCAAATCAATCCGAAGTTCCGTTCATCTTTATTTTTAATCCAAGTATCACTCGATATGCTCTCCGACTACCTTCCCTAGGTAAGGACGTCTTTAAGCAGCAATTATTTAAAATGATCGCCTTCTTGTTTGTGTTAACTAATTGATGAAGACTTTTTGACGGTTCTAGCTAAGAGCATTCTGTATTCTTGAAGTAATCGTCCTAATAAAATATTTAATTCAACTTGTTATATTATGTACATGTGAAAAAATAAGCAAAAGATTCATAGGGCATCGAAAAATTCGTCCGCATCGCTGTCAATAGGAACAGTGCCCAAAAGGCTAGCAGCATTGCCATTTTGTATGGCGATGCTAATTCTTTGGCCAAGAAACAGGCCAGCCCTCTGGTCACGTGAAGAGTCGACTCACCGCTTGGCGAAATGTCGTAAAACCAAAAGAGCACTCAGACCCAATGGCCCTAGTGTTTTAACCCCAAATGGCTCGAACACATAACATTTATTTATTGAGATGAGAAATTGGATATTTAGAAGAAGTTGATAAATTTAATGAATTTCATGTCATAATCCTAAATTATTTTTAATTGTCATTCGTCGATCTTTGACTGTCGTTACAGTTAGTCAGAAGTCCAAAAGTCTGACAGCCAGTCTTACCCAGTAACTGGGTTGTTGAGGTCAGATAATACAGGCTGACACTAAGCATCACCTGCATCAAATAAACTAACATAAAACTGCATCTTACGTGTATATGGCCCATTCCCCATTCCACACTGGCCCATTAAGTGATGCACTTCTGTTAGTTATGTCATCCACGTCGGCCATTTTGAATTTATGAGCCAATAAAGTTGAGTTTGAGACCGTTTGAGCATTTGATAGGTTCCGAGGTCGTTATCTAGGGGTAATAAAACTGTTTGCCTTTAACTTCGAATGACGTTAAAAGAAGAAAAGCCTATTTGAATTTTTTTATTTTGGGTAATCGATTGATTCAAGTAGGTTTTAACAAACACTTCCACTTCCTGTTCAGTTTTACTGTTACAAGTTGTCACGCTGTTTATTTTATAATCATGGACATGGTATGGACTAAATGCTTATTTATGAGCTATGGCATAAAATAGAGTAGGAGAAACTTACTTACAATTTGACAGCTTTGTATAGAAAATATGTCAAACTGACCTTTTTATTTTTCAGATAAAAGTTATCTGACTTAAAAATCAGCCCTTAGTATAATACGTTATTTTTAAGATATAATACATTATAATTATTGTATGCTTGTAAGTAAAAATAAACAAGGTTTGTGCTCTTTATAACATTGTGTGCGGTCATTTAAGCGACAAGCGATAGCAAATAAATGTATTCTATTCTATTCGACGAGTGATATATCCAACCATAAGGTTGAATGCTTATGGATTCTAATGAATGCAAGTTTTCTGTGTTTTACATTATCAAATAATAGTTTCTGCTCGCGACTTGGTTCGCGTGAAAGTTCTTGTTCCCCGACCAAACCCATCATATCGCATCGCCCGCCAGCGCTATCACTTCGTTTTCGCTTTTTGAAGTGAAAACTTCTTTAGTGGCGTTGTGCACTTTTGTTGTGATGGGTAAAAAATATTAAACTCGCGTCAGGACACGTGACCTGCTCGAAAATTCGTAAGACGGAGGGAGAGTAGACCGAATTCCAAAATTTCAAAAATGCACAGAGTTAATATTCAAGTTTTCACTTCTGCCGGCACTCCCGGAGTGCAACCCGTTTTTTTCTTTTTGCTCGGCTCCTAAGGGTCTCAGCGTAATGTTCAATAGCTTATAGCCTTCCTTAAGAATTGGGCTATGAAATGCAAAAATATTTTTTCAAATTCTAGCGGTAGTTCCAGAGTTTAGCGCGTTCAACCAAACAAACTATTCAGCTTTATTATAAGTGTAGATTTTTTTTTTAATCGCGATGTAATGGTCTTCTCTTGCCTCGATCTCACCTCGATCTGTACATAATTATGTTCCTATATGCTGTCGGCCTTTTTCTTCAAATTACTACTTCAGTCATCTAATTGGCTTATTCCATCCATTCATTCCTTCATCTAAGGACATACGTTCTCACTACGTAACAAAGTTAGAACTTTTTAAAGAAACACGTCAGCACCTGGCGACATGGGTTTGATAGTAGGTACTTTTGTATCACGTTATGAGATAATTTGACGTGTAGAAAGTGCTGACGTTTAGGTATAGTAGAAATGGAAAGTTGTCACGGGACGCAATATTGTATGGAAGAAGGGCAGGTGAATGAATTCGTAGTGGTGAATGTGAATAGAATACTGAGTTTCTGTTGTATATAGTCCTCTTCACCACATCCGGGGACAGCGACCCAGACTAATTTTTATTTCTTCTATAAGTTTGCATGGATGGATGGATGTTTGTTACTCTTTAAAGCAAAAACTACTGAACGGATTTTGATGAAACTTTACAGTAATATAGCTTATACATCAAAATAACACATAGGATACTATGTATCCCGATATTCCCACGGGATCGACACGTATGCGGGTGAAACTGCGGGGCGCTGCTAGTATTTATATATGAAGGCTTTGGGTGACTTTTACGTATGTAATTGTCGCTTCTCGTCTAGTTCATGTTGGTTGTGAATGTGAATAGAATACTGAGTTCCAGTTGTAGTGTTGTGTTGAAGATTAAACAATGTTTTGATTTGGCTCTAAGTACTAGATTCATTCATACAATAAACATTAAACCGAAAACCGTCTATTCCCTATGCTCGAAATCCGTATTTTTGGTCGAAGTTACGGGCGATTGTTACTCCGTATCACCTTTTTTTTTGCCGGACTCTTACCGGCTAAAACCACCACGGTGTTCCATCTCTGCCTATGGCCAGGGGTGAGGGATTCGCATAAGCATTCACCGCTTCCCCGATAGGCTTCGAACTGCTGTTCCCACCTCCCCGGGAGCCCATTCCCACAATGGCAATGGTACGGACATACGACTAGTTTGGGGCCCGTCCAAATAATTTTCCGTACTGCCGATGTGTTTTTTCCCGTCCAAATAATTAATTAATCATGTGTAGGGTTCACTGCGAAGTTTCGAACTACTTACGGATGAGCTCGTATCTCTGTTGACGGACTCAGGCCTCCCCCAAGCATCGCCACGTTGACTGGTTCAGAGGATTCCTGGGGCCTTCACAAGGTTATCGGTCCACCACAGGACGCACCTTCCAACGGTGCGTCCTCCGGTAACCGGTCGCCACTACAGAACCTTTCGACCCCATCGACCATTGGTGTGGTACTAGATTAGACAGGTTATCTAAAAAAATGATTTTCACAGACCCGCAATATTCTTGAATAGCCTATCCAACGATACCCCACACCATGGAATAGACGAGAGAAAAAAACATCCCCATTTTACGAGTAGAGAAGGTACCATAAAAAAACCAAGTTTTTAATTTACCACTTTGTCGGCGCGATTAATGTGTATATGCATGCCAAATTATAGCTTTCTAATATTAAAAGTCTCTGAGCTAAGCCGCGGAAGGACGGACATGGCGAAACTATAAGGGTTACTTGTTGACCACGGAATCCTAAAAAGAATTCAAGAGAATAAAATCATAATAAAACAAAGAACAATATAATTATAACTTTTCATAACACAGCCCTTAGCTGTTGAATAAAAAGGTATCAAATTATTACTCAATGATAAGTGATATTGGTTTCTGTGAATTGGTTCAAAAAGACACTTTTACACGTCAAAAATAAATAATGTTTTCTGACTTCAATGAGGTCGGTATATAAAATAACGGTATGTATCGGTCGGTGAATGGATTATATTTTTTATTAGAAAGATAAAAATAACAGGCTAGCCTTAACCCTCACCTCAAGTCTAAAAATATTTTGTTTTCTTTCCAGTCTATTAAATGTCAGTAGGCTCCAGAAATACTACGTTTTCTTGGTAAAATAGGGTTCCCTATTATGACCGTTAAAAAGTAGGTACTAAAATTAATCCTATACTATCCTACTTCGTACTATCCAGTGTAGGCAGTTAGTGCCTACAACCACATTTCGTCAGTTATGTTTAAGACCAATGTCAAGCATTAGGTTGCTTAGCTTGGTGCTGTGTGAAATGTCCAGGGATATTATTATTATTAATGTCAATAATAAAAGTCCTTTGTGTATCGCGATCAGCCCAGTACCATCAGCACATGGTTGATATCCTGACTACACTTGTTAGTACCCAGCACATCTCCTCCACATTTATCTTACACGGCCATAGTGTGGAAATCTCTACTAGTGTGTGTGTTCCCTGCCACCTACAACCCGCCAGCCTTCAAAGCAAGAGTACACAGGATTTTTCTGGGCACGTTCGTTTGCAGACCTCATCCATCGCTTTCCATCAGGCGACATCGACAAGAGCATATTTGTAGAAATCCAGATTCCGGGCTATTACAGAAAAGTCTTGACGGAAATTCTAAAAAAAAATTTAAAAAAGTTTTATTCGAATAAATGTATTTCTTTCTTTCTTTTCTTCTTTCTTTCTTTCTAATAACACTGCTCGACCTGGGAATCGAACCCAATAAAATTACACTGATTCCAATGGAAGGAACATGCAAAGCATAAAATGGTCTTATCTGACAATGAAACCTCTAGGGGAATAATCTGAGACGATTGGTACGAATTGCATCTCGGTTTGCATACAAAGATGTTAGTCGGATGGATCTATTAAGTGCTCTCTAGGGATTTTAAGTAGCTAAGGATAGGAATTGAAATTGTACGAAACCTTAGTGAATTTTAAGAGTAAAATTATATGGTTTTATTAGGATCGTTATGGAAATTGTAGCAAGAACTGTAGCACTGATTGAAGAGGGGCTTGTGGCTAAGTAATAACAGCCGCACGGGTGGATCGATCAGGTTAAGCTACGCTTGCCGCGGTTGGTCCGTGGATGGGTGACCATTTTCATATACCAAGACCCTTTCGTGCCTCGGAAAGCACGTTAAGCCGTTGGTCCCGGCTGTCATTCGTGGATCTTTGACAGTCGTTACGGGTCGTCAGCAGCCCGAAAGTCTGACAACCAGTCTTACCAACGGGTATCGTATTACCCATTAACTGGGTTGTGGAGGTCAGATAGGCAGTCGCTTCATGTAAAATATTGGTATTCAGCTGTATCCGGTTAGACTGGAAGCCGACCCCAACATAGTTGGGAAAAGGCTCGGCAGATGATGAACTGTAGCACTGATTTATTTGTCTAATACCGTGGTTCTTGTGGTTTCATCAATATACACACTAAAGTTTACACTGATGTTTACACTAACGTTTACAACAACGTTTACACTAACGTTTACAACAACGTTTACAACAACGTTTACACTAACGTTTACACTAACGGTTACACTAACGTTAACACTAACGGTTACACTAATGGTTACAGTAATGTTTACACAAACGTATACACTAACGTTTACACTAAAGTTTACGATTATACTAACGCTGTTGGATTTTTAACGCTTTGCTCAGCGGTGAAAATCAAAAATCCAACAGCACGCTTTTATTTGCACTTTCATCCTAGTGTTACTGAAAACGGACATTAGATTCAAAGATTTGGTACGGAAGTTTAGTAATAGTTTTTGGAAATGTTGACGATGGAGTCCGCTATAATCTACCACGCGGGCCCAGTGCGGGTTGGTAGATGTCACAAGTCTTTGAATTTTTGGTTCTAGGACATGCCGGTTTCCTCACGATGTTTTCCTTTACCGTTTTGAGATTAGAGGTGACGAAATAATTTTACACAAAGCAAAGCTCCTGCTTGGGTTCGAACCCACGATCTACAACTGGTAAGTCACGCCCGTTACCACTGGGCCACCATTGCTCTCCTAGTTAGTTTATGTTAGAAGCTGTATAATTCAGTTGTTTTTACTAAATAAAGGTATAACTCGTGTTGCTTTTGTAATCTGGTTTCGAAATTGAAGTTGGAATAATTGTTATCTTTATAAAATAGTTGCTCTATTCAGCTGTGCCAATTTAAATGAAATAATATCTACTTTGTTCACTGGGGAAGAAAATTCCCAATTCTATTTTGTATTCCAACCAAATACATATAAACACAAAAGAAAAACACATGAATGGATTACCTAGCGCGGTGAATAAGGCAATTTACCTTTGTGTGTCTAAAATGAACGCATTGTAGCGGTCATGGCCAGGTTCTGACCTCCCTCCACTGAATTACTGGGCAATAGCCTGTGGGTTAATTAAACGCGTGTAGTATTGGATAAGCTGCGAATCCAGTACAATAACAGCTTCAGAATGCTTTTGGGCTTGCCACGTTTCTGTAGTGCCTCGGGCATGTTTGCACAAGCTCAGACTAGATTTAGGATTACGAACAAAACACATCGGATGGATGGATATTTGTTACTCTTCCACGCAAAAACTACTGAACTGATTTGAATAAAATTTGGCACACAGCTAGTTTATAACCAGGATTAAAGGATATCTCCACACCTGTGAAACCGTGGGGCGATTGGCGCGGGAATGGCGCCGATTCCCTTGTTCACAAATTAAACTAAATTTAAGTTCAGTGCATCTTTTTCGTTCTATTTCATTAAGAAAAGGACATAAGATAAATATTAGTTATTCCTGTCAAATTAAGATACTCCATAGACAGGTTAGACGTGATTAAAAAATTGGCAACTAAAAATACGTCAATTTATGTCAGGCGCTGGCTAATTTGACAGGACTAAACTAGTATTTCACTTCTGTCTTTTTCTTAATGAAATAGAGAGAAAAAGATGCACTGAACTTTAATTTAGTTTAGTTTGTGAACAAGGGAATCGGCGCCAATGGCTTGCATTGTCTAAACACTGTTTAGACGGGTATCAATAAAATCGCACCGTGTAAATCAAGTTTTTGCAGTATAAGTCCACTAATACCAAACCCAGCAATACATTCATCAAGCTTCTTATCCCTAAACGATTTCGAAATCGAGTCTCAAACAAAAACCCTCCGCATAATTCCTCTTGGGGTACTAAGTAACCCCTATCACCGACAAAGCTCGGGGTGGTTGGCACCCCGCCAATTTGTGCGGGTTGGATTAGCGGTTACAGTTGTAAACTCCACAAGCGGGATTATCCTGTATTCCTCTTTATTGTGGAAAAAGAGGAACGTTATTTATTCAGAACTTTATTGTATTGTAACGTTCTATTCTTGTGGAATAGTTAAGTTTTTGTAGTTAGCAGTGAAGTAGGTAGGGCTGGGGAGTTTGTTGTGCCACTTCTTCTTCCCAGCGATAGCACTAGGAATTTTGAATTTTTGTAATTTTGACGTTCGAAAAGTGCTGATTCTTAGCCTAATTTAATGATTTTTGATTTTGATTTGAGTATTTGTGAAAGAACGCTTCCCGGGAAACACTATTTTGCTTACTTCTTACATTTTAATATGCAAAGCCCCCTTATTAATACATGGTGTCAGGGACATCGACGCGCAACCTGATACCATGGATTCAGTACATCATAATCAGCCTATATTGTTCCCACTGCTGGGACACAGGCCTCCTCTCTTCGAGAGGGATTGGGCTATAATCTACCACGCGGGCCTAGTGCGGTTTGGTAGATGTCACATGTCTTCGAATTTCTGGTTCTAGGACATGCCGGTTTCCTCACGGTGTTTTCCTTCAGCGTTTTGAGAGCACATGTTTCAGTACATGATTCTGAAAAGTAAGCTGTTTCATACATTTTGACCGCACTTTCTATAAAACAGCAATTTTTTTTTGGTGAATACCTACTTTAACTCTACTGAGACGAACTTTGATGATTGGCTAATTTTATAACGAAAACTTAATTTAGGTATTCAAAATATTGATGAGTTACGTTCGAATTTATAACCTTTCTTTTTCATTAAATACATATAAATTATATTTTTAAATATTAGAATATAAAAAATATAAAAACATTCAAAATTATAAAATATAGTAGCCCACCGGTATCGGGAACAGGGTCCAAGCTACCTCGGGTCAGGGTTCCAGAGAATGGAACTCCTAAGAATGCGGGCCGTGTCCGGAAGTACCACTTTCTGAATCAAGCCCTATAGATCCAGCTGCCTAACGAGAGCCTCCTCAGATGTTGGTCGTGACTCTTGGCTATTAATCCATTGGCTGTCACGACTATCGATATAAATATCGCTGAGTCCTCATCCCACATGTCGACAACCTCGTTGGCCAAGTCAAGATAATAATAATAATAAATGAAAAAATTAGTAAATACGTAGAACTCAAAGACGAAGTAACTTGAATATGGCGCCAAAAAAAAGTTTACGTGGTCCCTATAGTCCTCTCCACAACAGGCGTCATCCCAAACCACCGCATAGCCTTAAATTACTAAACCTAAAAGAAACCCTGTATATCGCCCTACAAAAAGCTGCAATATTAAATACATGTCGCATTGTCAGAAAGTTCATGCAAATAGATGAAAACGAAATAGGTCCTCCTCACAACACAAACTCAACACATCTTTACATAACACACCACACGCTGCATTTACTTGACTTCGGTCCGTAAATATTGCAAAAACCAACCAAAGAGCTGAGAAAAAAGGACACTCCCGATAATAATAATAATAAATAAATCCCTGGACATTTCACACAGCACCATTTGTCCCAAGCTAAGCAACCTAATGCTTGTGTTAAGGTAACAAGATGGCTGATAAGCTACTTATATACAATTCAATTTTTTTTTTTGTAAATACATACATATTATAGATAGAAAAACACCCAGACTCGGAACAAATACATGTAGGTCATACAAATATTTGTTCCGTGCGGGAATCGAACCCGCGACACGCAGCGCAGCAGTCAATCGCTTAACCACTGCGCCAACCGTGCCGTCAAATATATATTAATAAGATACTTGATTTGTTTATCTTTCTCGGCTTTCACGAGGTTCTCATCATTATTAGTACTAATTTACTAGTAATTAGTATAATATTGTGTGGATATAGATTACTCGTGCGGACACGACCGAAGATGAGGGTCTATTTCGAGTTAAACCTTGGCTTAGATACTAAATTGGAGCGCATTACCAAAATTGAATACCTATGCATTTATACATCGTGCGTGGTGTTCAGTTCACCGCTCTGTTTTGTTCACACAATTGCTTGCCATTTAGGCTGACCTGACGCATACGGTCACCGAGTACGGTATAATGTTCTACGTAATATAAAGTAATTGAGTGTGCCGAATTGTCTATTATAAGATTTCGATTATGAGGTGTGGTTTATGCATTGCATCTATCTACATTAAACATAAACTCACACTTTCTTCACATGGGTGTAGGTATCCTTACATACTCCTTTTGCTTCGGTTTCGTCCATACAACTAGTCATACACCCATGCCGGTCGAGGACATAAAACACACCCCCCTCACACACACACACACACAAAATCCAAATCTATCTATTTGAAGAAATGGATACCGTGTCAAAGGATGAGTAGGCAACTAAGCCCGTACACAGAGCGATAAAAAGATGTGATGATAATGTGTGTGTGGTGTATGTGATGATGTTGTAATGTGTGTGTGTGATATGTATGTGTGATGTGTGTGTGTGGTACTGACCGTTGACTTGGTATAAAAACAGCGAGTCGGACGTTTTCTTTAAAAACATGTGTACGTGTAAACGTATTCATCTTTCACATATTCAACAGGTTTTTTTTAAAAGAGCAGCTCTTTGATTTAGGTCATTCCAGCTTTTTTATACTGGACATTTATTATTTGCTCAAAGGGAAATTAGTAACGGTAGGCAGTGGCCTACTTAAAACATCACACATTTTTGTCGCAATCGGAGCTAACTGCTAAGCTCCATTTTAACTCACTAAACTCGAGTGGGTCGCCCGAGAATTTGTACAAAGAACTGGTTCCTTCACAAAGTACTTTGATATGTACTAAATACCTGAGTATTTTGTGAGTGTACATACTAAACAAGTAAGGAGAAGCCTTTTGCCGGTATACTTGCTTGCTTGCAAATTTCAACAATATAATATTCGTGAGTCGTTTCCATTGTGAAGCAATATGGCTCCTTTGAAACTTTTGGTTTTCAAATCTAATTTCGGAAGGCTTTGTTATGATTTTCTTTTGGGATTGTTATTTTCATTTCATGAACAAAAGGTTGACGTAAATCATTGATAGCATGATGTGGGAATCAAATATAGCATAATTTTGTTTGATCCAAGCATGTTTAGATGTTATAGATTTTTTTATAACATTTATAGTAATTGTAAAAAATGTTACTTTCTTGTATTAGGTACCTACCGACTAACATACAGAGTGGCGCTTTAATGGCGACATTAATTTAACACACGTATACGGTTTCGCGTTTTAGTTTTATGAATATATTTTAATTTAATTAAACATTAATATTTATTTATTTACTAACAATTTTCTAAAATAGCATCTTAGAGCAACCTGACTTAAAGAACTGAAGCGCAGGGGTCATTTGCCGGGGTCACGGATCATAACATCGCATCAATGTAATTAAAACAAATAATGTGCAAAGAGAAGGCAAATTGTAGGAAAGAGAGAGAGCCTTATGTCGGCGAGCGGCGCAGGTGGAGGTTTTCAAGTAACTTTTTTTTTATGTTGTTATAATTTTTATGATTACCGACCACTAGCCCTACCCGTGTGTTAAATTAATGTCGCCATTGTAGTGCCACGTTGTAGATCTTAAGAATATTGATACTAACACTTATATGGATTCTGTCCGGAATAAAGGGCCATAATAATAGTAAAAAAAATACGACTGTTGAATCTATACTTACTAATAATAAAGCTGAAGAGTTTGTTTGTTTGAACGCGCTAATCTCTGAAACTAAAAGTCGGATTTGAAAAAATCCTTTTGCATTTGATAGCCTAATTCTTGAGAAAGGCCATTTACCATACCACGCTAGGACCAAAAAAGAGTTTGTTTGTGGTTTTGCACGCGCTAATCTCGATCTCAAAAGAAGTTTCTTCCAAAATTATTTTTGCATTAAAGAGCCCAGTTATTGAGGGAGGTTATAAGCTATTTAACTTAGTGCTACGATCCCAAGGAACTGAGCGAAAACGAAATAATAGCGTGGGCGGGCGATGCGATACGATGCGCGGACGAAGTCACGGGCAGAACGACCCAATGGGCTTGTTATAAGAGACATCTTAAAAGGTTCGTAAATCCTCAGACATTTACTGGAACATTAAAAAGAAATCAACAAATGTTTTTCAGGCCATTATCGGAAAAACTATAATTGTTTACAGTCTTCTCAGCGTTCATTGAGACAAAGATGTTAAACAAAGATTTCACTTTGTTACAGGTTTCGACACAGATAAAATTTGGAGCATCGATGCCATAAAATTGACGTTTTAAAGCCAAAATAAATTGGTATCCGCAGTTTACAACGGAGGGAAACACGGTACGATGAACGGAACTCCCGTAAATTATACGGAACTGTATATAACGGAGAAATCCCACAACTTGACGCCAGACGGTCTGCCTCCTATGCACAGCGGATATGAGAACATCATTGACAACAAATGGATCCAGTCAACTTTCTGCGTCATTTACACCATTATTTTCGTTCTTGGACTGCTCGGCAACCTGTTGGTATGCTTCGTGGTCATTAGAAACAAAGCCATGCAGACTGTCACCAACCTCTTCATCAGCAACTTGGCTCTCTCTGACATCTTACTTTGCGTATTTGCCGTCCCTTTCACACCGCTGTACACATTCCGCGGTGCCTGGAGTTGGGGCTCCCTCTTATGCCACATAATGCCTTTCGCACAAGGATGCAGCGTATACATATCCACGTTGACGCTTATGTCTATAGCTATCGATAGATTCTTTGTAATCATTTATCCATTCAGACCACGGATGAAGATTGAGACTTGTTTGGTCGTCATTGTCATGATTTGGACTTTCTCTGTGACCGTGACGATGCCATACGCTATTTTCATGACGTACTACGATCTAGATATTGGCAGGTTTTGTGAAGAGACGTGGCCGTCTGAACGGTTGCGGCGAGTGTTCGGCTCAGTGACGTCTGTATTGCAATTCGTGTTGCCTTTTATTGTGATTGCTTTCTGTTACACGTGCGTCAGTTTTAAATTGAATGACAGAGCCAAAGCGAAGGCTGCCAGCAGCAAAAATTCTCGCAAAGAGGAGCTAGACAAAAATCGAAAGCGACGAACGAACCAGATGTTGATAGCTATGGTCACGATATTCGGATTGTCGTGGTTACCTCTGAATGTTATAAACTTATGCAATGACTACTACATGTATGCTATACACTTGAAGTATTACTATTTGATATTCTTTATGGGACACGTTATAGCGATGTCTTCAACCTGCTACAACCCGTTTATTTATGCATGGATGAATGAAAATTTCCGTAAGGAGTTCAAGCAACTGATTCCTTGTATCGATTCCTCTGCAAACATGAGGGGTAACATTCCATTAGATCAGTTGGGAGTTGGTCCTTCTGAGAAAACTTTCAATGGCAATACGACGACTGATAGTTACTTGGGCTCCAGTTCCCAGAGGGCGACGTCTTTCAGACATAAAAGAAAGCCTAGTGCAGCCGCGGACGTAGAAAAAAGCGGTGTGGAATTGAATGAAGATTTAATGAATGTAGACGTGAAACATTGTCATATTTCAACAAGCTATAATCTGCGAAGGGAGTCAGTGAAGCTGAGGCTTATCAACGAGGAGTCATTTGACGGGACGCCGACGCAGAGTCAATTCTAACAGTTGATGTCGCGGGTGAGCATTTCTTGTTGTTAATTTCGTTCGGGCGTCGACAAAAAAGGTGCTTCAATCCCTTGTAAATTGCCTTGCTAAACCTTTTTCTCGCGTACCTACTCGTAATTCTTATCAGCCATTTTCTTGTACTAGGAGCTTTGTTATGTTATTAAGACCTCCATCTGTTTACGTCTCGAGTAACAAATAACAAGGTTAAATGTCAAAATGTTTTGACATAATGCAAATCTGGTGCGACCTTTTTTCATGACAACCTTTTATTTCATTGGCATAAATATTTTTTGCTACTACTTTAAGCTGTGGGCTAAAATAACTACCACGTGGAGCTCTGGTACAGTTAAAACGCGTCCAAACCATCAAACCTTCTTTGGTGGGAGTTGGGACGGGCTGGACAAAACACCAGTGATCCACTTTAGCCCTGGATCGAAAGAGCTGGAAGTCATGGGGAGAGGCCTTTGCCCAGCTGTGGGATGACGCAGGCTGACAGTAACAGAAACTACTTATTAATCTTTACCTTGAAGTTTTGTTGCCAGATTTGCAACAATGAAAATTATAATATGTTCTTGTGTTTTGTTTTATTCCCAATAACAGTTCCTCGATTCACAACCCTCAAGGGAATTGACGTTTTGCTGTATCACGTAAAATAACATGATAGGTTTAGATTGACAGGATAATGGTGTCCATTTCCTTGATAATACGATCCCTTAGCCCCATAGGAAATATTGGATATAACAATGTGGAAACGACAATATGACAGTAAAGTAAACTGTGTAGGTATATTTAATGACGTTTCTAGTCTGCATAAGCAAATTAAACCAACACTGGTGCCGTTTCCCTTGTTCACAAACTAAACTAAATTTAAGTTTAGTGCATCTTTTTCTTTCTATTTCATAAAGAAAAGGATAGAAGATAAATATTAGTTTAGTCCTACTCCTGTCAAATTAACATACTCCATAGATAAATCAGACGTGACTAAAAAAATTGGCTACTAAAAATGCGTCAATTTACGTCAGGCGCTGATTAATTTGATGTGTTTATTTCATAGTTTTAAATAAAATACTCATAAGCATAAGTATTGCCATTGTTTGCATTTATTTTAGTTTTGTCGTCTCCGCATTGTATTACGCAAATAATAGATAGTTTCTGTTTTTCAAAAAATACAAATTTTATTTCTTATTTTGTTTGTTATTTTTTTTATCTTATTATATGCTGCACTGGTTGACATCACGTCAACGCCGGCTGTCGGTGAAAACCAGCGCCGGGGCTCTGTCTCGCATAGGGTCTTAAGTATTATGCTGAGCGATGGCCGTTTTGCGTGGATGTGACGCATATTTTCCCCCAACTTGTTTTTTTTTGTGTTGTGTTCATTCTCTGCGTCAAGTTTACCGCATATAAACGTATTTTCTTTCTTTAATTAATATTGCTCTTTTTTTCTCAGGTGCGGCGATGGAAGCGTTCCCAACTTTGAAAAAGAAACGAGAATATTAGATAGACATAAGAGTACCCGATATTTTTGGAGTGAATTTATTTTTTACTGAAAATATCTTTACTATTGCACAAACGACTACTGAATTACGCTTATCAATTTACTAACCTTTAGATAATTAATAACAAAATAATAATTATTTTAATTTTAAATCAATTAACTTATTCTTGATCAACATAATATTGTGTTGACCACGAAAGTTTTTTACGAATGTGTGAAAATTAATGAAAATTTTCATATTTTCGTAAATAGTCCCCAATGCCTTGTAATACTGCCACAATGGTGTCCCTAGATTTTGCTTAGAGATAATAATCGTCGATCTCAAAAACAACAGCCTATCGCTAAAGGATTCATATGTAGGTAATAATGAATGAGTGGCAATCAAGGATTGTGAGCTAAGTAATAACAGCTGCACGTGTCGATTGGTTAGGTTAGCTACGCTTGCCGCGGTTGGTCCCTGGATGAGTGACCATCTTTATGTAAACGTGCTTTCCGAAACACGGAGGAGTCTTAGTATGTACTAAGACTCCTCCGTGTTTCGGAAAGCATGTTAAGTCGTTGGTCCCGGCTATCATTCTTGGATCTGTGACAGTTGCTGCAGGGGTCGTCAGAAGCTCGAAATTCTGATACCACTCTTACCAAGGGGTATCGTGTTACCCAGTAATTGGGTTGTGGAGGCCAGGTAGGCTGTAGCTCTATGTAAAATACTGGTATTCAGCTGTATCCGTTTAGACCAGAAGCCGATCCCAACATAGTTGGAAAAAGGCTATTAGATGACTAGTGACAATCAACGTGGCGTTAGTTCTGATTTTGGCCACACGGCAAAAGCTCCTTGCACGACCAGACATACCGAACACGCTATTGTTTTTACAATGTCACTTTTCCAAACTGTGTTTAACCTGTGGGTATACATAGAAAAAATCCGGTAGTAACTGGTAGTAAGTTTTTAAAGGATAAACAGGCAGGTGACAAGGGAATATTCAAGTCTCCACATAAATATTGACATACAAAGGGTATTGCGGCGGGGATCCGCGATAATACTTTAAAAACAGATGAGTTGAAAACAAACTATGTACGGTCACTTGAGTTGGGAAAATTAAGAAAGAAAATACATTTATTTAGCACAGACTAAAAGACACACAATACACCAGAAGTCCAATTCTCGTAATTTAAAACGTTCAAAATCTAGTCTCATTCTCATGTTACAAACAAATGTCAAAAACTTGTCAAAATGTAGGGAAATAAGAGGATTTTTTGACAGATTGAGACAGATCAGACTGTGAGCGTTCTTAAAATTACGGGAATTGTCCCTCAGATAGCAACAAATAAAAGGTGTAAAGTCCGAAGTAAGAAATTCGTAGGAAAGTGTGCCTCACGGCTGCACCAAAAAGGCACAGTTCAGAAAAAATGCCAGACAACTAGTGCCTGACGCTAGTTTCTTAGGTACAAAGTGATTTTAGCAACCTAAGGAATCCTTTAGCGTTAAGTGATTGTTGTTGAGATCAGACGTTAGATTTGTAGGTAATGTAGATAATACCTAGACCCGTAGCCTTACTGTAGTAGATAAGTCTTAAGGAAGGGCTTCAGTCCTATAGAAAATGTTAGTTCAACTAATGCTGGTTGTCAATAATACTTAGCGACATCTAAATGAATGAAAAGTGCGCTGTTGGATTCACCACTCGGCGTTTCTTCTTTTTAGCATAACCTATAATGTTCCCACTGCTGGGACACAGGCCTCCCCTCAGAGAGAGGGAGTGCGCTGTAATCCACCACGCGGGCCCAGTGCGGCTTAGTAGATGACATCACATGATGTCTGCGAATTTTTCGCTCTAGGACATGCCAGTTTCCTCACGATGTTTTCCTTCACCGTTTTGAGAGCAGTGGTGATGACATAATTTATACAAAATAAAGCACGTGTCTGGGTTCAAACCTATAAACTACAGCTCGTAAGTCGCGGCCGCACTGGGCCACCGCTGCTCCTTTGATGGCAATTTAAATAGAGTCATCCCAGAATTTAACTACAAGTTTGGCACCTTCAGTGGGCTCCATCAGTTCCTGCCACGTGCAGGCAACAGGACTGACACGATGCGACACGACGGGACACGATATTAAGTGCCCCATTGTTGGTGGAACAGCACAATATTTACACTCCAGAGCGGAGTCATTTGTGAATGTCGACTTTCGGCGCTGAGCCGAGTGTTGAAAATCCAATAGCGTACTAAATTGTTTACGCATTTATTTAGGTGTCGTTTAGCGTTAGAGAGAATGGGCATACAAAGTTTTCATTTGTTGTTCCTAAAGGCACAAGTTTGTAATTAAGACGATATTCCTTGTCTAAATTGTATTAAATAAAAAATTGTAAATGGTGTGAACTCTGACGCTCTTTATGTTATGCTAAATTAATAATTTAGAGTAGTAATTTAGGAGTAAGGTTTGGAGTAAGGTTTTGACCCTCAAATATTTATAGCACAAACGCCAAAGTCCAAAGATTTGAATCGCTAGATTTGCCCTCATCATACTTAGTCACGCGAAAATGTGTCCATACTGGGGCCTTGTTCTCTGTGACAGAATGACTGAAACCGCGCAAAATGAACGCGGAATTGACGTGGTTTCGAAGTAAAAAATCGTTAAGTGGTCATAGTGAATTAGGGCGATAGTAATAGCGTTTTCATGACGATCAATTTAAGACACTGCGTCGTTGTGTATCAGCGATGTCAAAATGAAACAGTAACGCGACTATCTTTTGGTGCAAATCTAATGATTTAAATCTTTGCCTAAGTCCCTTTACTTAAGTCTAAGTTAGTATTAATTTAGCATAACATTAAGAGCAAGTTACTTACGTGTTAAATCTTATGAATTTTCTTAGTGTCTATGTATTATAGAGATAAATAATTACACTGACGTAATTTGATATCGTTTTAAACTGAGCTATAAATGAATATTATGACATGATATGTTTTTGTTTTAAAGCAACATTTAAACTTATTTACTACTCTTAATTTAATTAACTTTTAAGTAAGTATGTACCTATATTGTATTGTATTTTATTAAGTCAATGTTTTAGTTGTTTGTAACTAGATATACCTATTTTCTAATTACTTATCGTGATAGTTTGTATAGTATGAATGAACACCATGTCTAAGTAGGTACATAATTTATGTCAATGATGATAACAGGGATTTCTAAGATATTGACGTATATATGTAATTTTTAATTTTCGTATTCCTATGATATTGCACACAATCCCAATGGTGAGAGTGAATATTAACAAAGTATGATATACTCGTACATACATCTTATGTCAAAATTGACAGCTGTCAAAAATGACGCTTGCTGTCATTCGATATAAAAAAAAATCTAAAATTATCTTTTTGTATGGAGTAAATTGTTTTATATTTTGACTAATTAATAAGTGTGCGATTCTAGAGAATACAGTGTCAAATGTTAATGTGAGTCAATGTTAAGCAATATGTCTAGACGTAAGGTAGTTAGCTGTTTTAGAATTTTTAATATATTTTATGTCCATCTAAGCACATTTTTTTAAGATTACTAAACTATTGAAGATTGTAATTTCGATTAGGTAACAATGAATAAATTGTTATCCATATATTTATAGTTTAACAGGAAAAAATGTATAGTATGACCTATTGAGGGTGTTTCCTTCGTATAATTCCTTTTCAAAAGATGCCAGGTGAATGAAACTGAACAAGAAGTGTGATTTAAAAAATATTACAAAACACGAATAATTTTTAAGTAGATATACTCGTATCTTGTCATTTTCATGCCCTGACAGCTTTTCAAAAGGAATCACATGAAATAGGTTCCATTTAGAATTTAAAATTATTTTTCGTTAAGAGTTTTCATAATAAAAATATTAGGTATTGAAATTACTGTAAGCAAACACATTCTTTACCTGTTAATTATTAAAATTGAATAATATGGACTCCAAAATTGACTTCAAAATCCTTAGACTGAAATTAAATAAGGATTTACATTTACTACGTTTTTATTTCGTAAAAGATATTTCAAATCAGCCATAGTTGCTCATGTAATAATTAATTTAAGTACCTACCTATAATTAAAAAAAATAAGTATACTTTTAGTATTGGAACACTCTTGCGGAAAAAAAATAACTCTTATTTTGACTTCGCTATCGAAGTCGGTAAAGTAGTCGATTTTCATTTCATTAATTTGTAGTACAGATTGTTAAGAAACCTATGTTACGTTCTGCACCAATCGATAGTTTTTAAAATAATAAAGGCATTCCTAATGTAAGATAAGGGAGATTGATTAGCAAATTGACGATTAATATAAATATTCCGAATATTCAAATCACAGTGTCGCTCTTTGACAGAGTATCATCATCTGCCTAGCCTTTTCCAACTAAGTTGGTGTTGGCTTCCAGTCTAACTGGATGCAGCCGAGTTCTTTGACAGAATATGAGTATAACGCGTCAAATTTTAAGTTATGTGTCAATTTGCTTATTAATTAATTTACCTGAACGTACCTATTTAGTTATTATATATATGAAAAGTAATATCCTAACAAAACTTTTGCAACGATTAAATTATATCATTCAGCTTTACAAATCTGCTGTAATTATAAAGTTCCTAAATTACATATGAGAAACTTAACTCAGAATATCTAATAAACTAAATAATATTATGACTAGAGAGAGTAGAAATCATAGAAAGGTTTTTATTGTTTGTTACTAAAGAATCACATATAGATATATTTTTCTTTAAGGGAAAGCGAAATTCAAATTATCTTACGTTTTTTGCAATTTTTATGTCAGTGTTAGGTTGCAAAAAATTAAAGAAAAATTTGTGGGTTACCTAGCGTAAGTACAAGTTTTAAAAGTAAACCATAATTCTTTCTTTCTTGCACTAATCTTAACAAACTCCGTCTTGCTATGTCTTGCCTTTAATATGACACCAATCCGTTTTGTAACATAGTATACAGTATTTTAGTTATGTTTAAGAAAACTATATATTTACAATGTAAACTTTCTATATCAGAAAAATACTTTTATATTCCTCACATACAAATGACGCCAATTTACAAAAAGCATGGAAAGAAAATGTATCTAAACGCAGCATGTATCAGAAACATGTGGTCAAATCTTAACATAGTGAAAAATTATCAACTGTCCCATTCAAAACTTTAATACTTACTCGACCGAAATCTATGGGACGGCTGCTTATTTTTTCGCGAATACGATCTTGGTCCCATACAGAAAATTGATCAGTTTGATGGACCCTTAAATTTGACCACACCTTTCTGACACATGCTGAATATCAGAAAAATACTTATAAATTCCTTACATAAAATATGACACCAATTTACGAAAAGTCTTATGAGCAAGGAAATGTATCTTAATTTATATCACTGATTGTCTTCTGTTAACTATAGCGTCCGCATAAGAATACTAGTATATTATTGTCTCATTTCAGAGCAAAGGCCTCTTCTCATGCTCAGAAGGCCCGAGCATTAATCACCACGCTTGTTCAAGGCGGGTTGGCGATTTCAGTTGTACATCAGCATATTGCGTACTAATTTTTCACTTCCACATGATGAATAAATTGTACGATAACCTGAAATAAATTCAACCACAATTGATTCAAACTTTTAAAATAACAATATTATAAGTTAGAATCCTCTAAATAAATATAATATTTTTAGTAGCCAAATACGTAATAAAATTATACGTGATATGTTTAACAAACAGAATATTTCCTACAATTACACGTTGATTTAATTATGTTCAGAGATAATTACTTATGATTGATATTTTGCTGTTTGTGTTCGAGCAATAATCTTACATTAAATATAATATACGTGATTGTTCGTTGAATTGACGTAGGTATATTATACCTTTTGATGTAGGTGTGTAGGAAAGAATTTCACTTATGATTGGAGACTGGGTCAAAATGCATATGCATCAATCAGCCTATAATATTCCCACTGCTGGGACACAGGCCTCCTCTCTGTGAAAGGGAGTGGGCCGTAACCCACCACGCGGGCCCAGTGTGTGATGGTAGGTGTCACATGTGATGAAATTTTTGGTTCTGGGACATGCCGGTTCTCTATGTTCTATGTTACGGGTTTGGTTTCCGCACTTAGTCCTACAAGTGGACCATTGTGCGTGGACATGCCGGTTTCCTCACGATGTTTTCCTTCACCGCTTTGAGAAAATTATTAAAGTATTTACGGCCGTTGTTACTGGGCCACTACTACTCCACTGGGCCGCCAATGCTCGAGTCTAAATGAAAAAGATCACTGTCGACAATTAAAATACTAAAGTGCTCATATTTTAAGATTTCATCCAATTTGTGCGATCAAAGAAATAATTGACCTTTTCTCCATTTTTGACGTAAGCTGTCAAGATGTCTTTCTTACGAGAGTTTTAATGAAATGCCGACACATATTTGTGAAATTAGAACGACTCAACGACTCAAACTGAAAGCTTGCCGTAGTTAAAAACGTTCATAATCTAGTCGCAATCTCATCTCGGCGACAATCAATGTAAAAACTTGTCAAATTAAATTAGAGATATTTTTGACAGATTGAGACTGAGATCAGACTGTGAACGTTCTTAAAATTACGAGAATGGCCCCGCTGGTATATTATTATTTTCATCGCAAAGTAATTATCTTAGTTATAATTTTTTTATTTGTTTTATAACCCCATATTGTCTCAATGCTGGGCAAAGGCCTCATTCTCCTTCCAACTCTCTCTGTCCAGCGGGGTTATTGCGTAACCATTGAAATGCCTTTCATTTTGACAATACCACATTCATTGCGTTATTTACGTTGTCGAGCAGATGAATTTTTCAAATATATGAAGCAATGGATTAGGAATTTCGTTCAAGATCGGTCAAATTGTGAAAAAAACTGTGTTATGCAATTGGAGTGCGGCATCCTGATCGTATAATTCTACACAGTTTCTTATGCTCAACCAGGTCAGTAACGCAATGAACATGCCTGACCGTGAAAATTAAAGAAAATGCAATCAATGGTCATTTAATGTGTTTTATGTAATTTCCTAATCAGTGGGGTAATTAGGTACATCGCCGATTTTCCAAGGACCTATCTTTGTTAACATATATTATGTTATTTTTCTATGCTATAATGTCTTGTAGGTCGAGTACCTAACTCAGTAAGATTTTCACTCTGTGTATATGAGATGAAATATTGAGAATGTGATTTTGGTATGAGAAACATTAGCGTCATCCTTTGAACTTATTATGAGATGCCGAGCCCATAAATAGATAATAATAATATTATGTCCTAATCGATACTGAACTCTTTCTATAATTATTATGTATCTTTCGTTGATTTAATATTATTGATAATCAAAATACTCAGTAATCATTATCTGTTTGATAATAGATACCAATACTGAAATATTGAATAATAGACTCCGGGCCTTCTATATCGAGCCACCGTGCATTTCCATGTAAGGCATAAAACAATGATGAGTCAAAGAAAACGTTTTTATCATACTGGCCATCATTTTGGTATCATCATTGTTCCTAATATGAATTCACGACTGTTTAAAAAGCCATAGAGCTATACAAAAAAAATGCAGGCTGGCTCGATTTAAGAACCTGCCGATCGATTCTGTAAAAATCTCACCTTGAAAAGTTAGGTGAAGTGAGCTTAGAGTAAGCTGTCAATAGTGTCACTGCCTAGCATTAGTTGGAATGACAGCTCACTCCACGCTCACTTCACCTAAATTTTCACGGTGAGATGGTTACAGAATCGCTCTGCTGGTAGTATATAATATTAAGTACCTGTCAATAATACGCTTACACTAGATATCTGAAAACATATTATACTATTTATATATTTATATGAAACTGTTGACCAAACAACGTTTCATGTCGTCACAAAAAAATAACAAACAGAGAGAAATACACGCTTATTATTAATGATAGTTCGATATTTTTATATTTATCAATAAATAGAGGTGTCAATAGTGATATATTTACTTTTTGTCAATATTAAAAAGGTTTGTGCGCACCACGGTACACAAGTTTGACGTCATAATCAGCCTGTAGTGTTCCCACTGCTGGGACACAGGCCTCCTCTCTGTGAGAGGGAATGGGCCATAATCCACGGGCCCGGAGCGGGTTGGCGGATGTCACATGTCTTCGAATATTTGGTCCTAAGATATGCTGGTTTCCTCACGATGTTTTCCTTCACCGTTTTGAGAGCAGTGGTGATGAAATAATTTACATAATGTAAACTGCCTGCTTGGGTTTGAACCCACGAGCTACAACTCGTAATTCGCGGCCGTTACCATTGAGCCACCACTGCTTTGTTTGACGTCGATTCGGCGAAATATGAATATAACTTTTTTATCAATAAAGGAAATGTCGGTTACAAATATTTGAGCATATTTAATAGAAGTCCGGAGTCTGGATAATTGTGTCCGGTTGATCCCAATAGGGTCGCCCCCCTACATCCCTACGTCCCTATTACATGGGACTTAAACATTACTGAAGAAATGTGGGTGTACGCACGGCTACACATCGAGCTCTACATAACCAGTATAAGCTGACTTCTGATTGTACGAAAAACCTATACAATGAAGTCAGCTAAAACTTCTTAGTCATATTCATATTATTCATTGTAGGTACGTACAGCAACGTATTAACAAATAAGAACTTATAATGAAGTTCTTATTTAATACGTTGAGGGCGCTATGGTTTGCCTCTAGGGCTTACAAAAGTAGTAAAGCAGTAACATGCAAAATAATTAAAACAATAAATTAATATAGACATTATATGAATCACAAATAAACAAGTAAATAAATTAGATCATGTCACTTAACAATGTTGATGAAACTGGAAAGGTATAGCTTGATGTGTAGCCGTGTGTACTATAATACTTCGGGGAATACAGGCGAAAGATTCCAGAATTGAATGAAATATTAAATACATGATGACATTACATGTATTTAATATTTCATTCGATTCTGAAATATTTTTAAGCGATAGGTAAATTTGCATGGCATAATGATTTCGTGTAATGTTTTTGAGAACACTGATTTCTCTTCTAAAATGTATTCTTGATTTTTTTAAAGCCTTGTTCACTGTCGTGAATCAATTAATTCGTTCCTAAACCCAAGATTTTCCTAACAAAAAATGTACAAAGAAGTAAAATTAACAAATATAAGGCGGTCCCAACAGGAATAAATAAAAAGTTAAGTAATTGGATTCTTTAAGCTTTCGTATGCACGAGTGGCAGGAGACAGGGCGTAATTAATTTACCAATAATTACTATGCAAACTGGTGGCTTAGTTTTTTATAGTGGATTATTTTCCCTATTGCTCGAATGGCTTGCGGCCAACTTTAAAGCAATTATACACAAGCGGTAGAAAATTTTCTCCATTTTAATAATTTATGTATGAACTAACGAGCGAACTCTTGGCTGCTGTAGTGCGCGCTAACCTTAATAGATAATAAAGTAGCCCACCCATCCTTTGTATAAAGAACAAAATAAATTAACGTCTTATGAAAGATTGTTTAATTTTCCTGACCTGTTTTGAAAATTACCCTTTTCTGTGCAAATAATAACTGTATAAAGTTTTGCTGCAGAATCTCTATGAAGTGAATACTTCTTAAGGCGCACTTTGCGCTCTATCTGCGGGGTAATTGGCGTAACACACTGTCAGTAACAATGGGTTTCATTTTGACAGCTCAACAACATACATTGCGTTATTTACGTTGTTGAGCAGGCACATTTCTCGAACATATGAAGCAATGGATTAGCAATATCCTTCAAAATGCTCCAGATTGAGATTGATAACGTGTTACGCAATTAGGGTCCTGAACAGTGAAGGATACTGAACCGTCACGCTTGGGTCTGTGACGCTGAATAGGGAAGAAAATTAATAAGTATAAGGTTTTATTCGACATATTCAAGGTAATGTGCTAATAATTTCATCGTCATCTGCCTAGCAATCATTAGCACAAAAAACTTAATCTGCATTCGCGACATATTCGCCAAAAATGTAAACAAATATGAGTTTATGGAAAAATCACTTTAATTCCTACACAATAAAGTTCAGTTTACGCTACAACTTCTAATATTTTTATAATGACGTTTTTGTTTTTTTTATGATGGCTGTCAGTCTCTCACACAATTTTTTATTCTGTTTGTTTTAGCTGTAAGTTATCCATAGTTAATAAATAAATAAATAACTTTTTCAATAGTGCTAGTCACTCTGAAATCAACTTAATTGTTATTATAAGAAAGTTGATATTTGTTTAACTTGAAATAACGTCAATTTGAAACATAAATAAAATTTGAATATAGTCAGTTTTTAACCGACGAAAAAAAGGAGGACTACTCATTTCGAAACGTATTTTGTGTTTGCTTAAAAGTTACCAAGCCTACAATCGAATGATATTCTGATTGAAACTGGCTTTAAATGATAAATGATTTTATTTCTGTAAGTAGGTTTGCACAAACACTTTTACACGTCAATCATATTTTTTAAACTAGATGAGTTCGGCGTTTCGTATCTGACTACTCTGAGAAGACAGACCGAATTAATTTAAATTGAAAAATCGAAAAACACGCAGCACACCAAAATAATAATAATAGGTACATAATATCTTGTATATAGTATGTTGTGTATAAAAAACAAAATGCATTTACATAATAATATATATTCTTGCATGAAAAATAGACAACCACCCCTAAATTTATGTAACTATGTCCGTGTCAACATGAAGAATCGTTTTCTTTTCTCCAAGACACGTGCAAACAAGATAAATGTCCTATGATGCACTGAATATATAAAGACTATGAGTGATGTACCTACTTGTATATCCCCTGGATACTATGTCTATGTCATATATACTCCTAGATGACACAATGTTTGTCTCAGCGGCGTCCGTGTGGGCATTTCTTTTAATCATGTACCTATTACCTTGTCCATTAGGTAAACCGTTTTTTGACATATGAAACTAGTAATTGTGGCAACCTTGATTGATACACGTACGGTATTATAATGTACGTAAGAAGCCATAAATAAGATAATTCAATAAGATAAGGCAGTTTATATATTTATTTTATTACGTGGTTAAGCGATTGACTGCTGCGCTGCGTGTCGCGGGTTCGATTCCCGCACGGAGCCAATATTTGTATGACCTACATGTATTTGTTCCGAGTCTGGGTGTTTTTCTATCTATAATATGTATGTATTTACAAAAAAAAATATGTATATATGTAGTTTATCAGCCATCTTGTTACCATAACACAAGCATTAGGTTGCTTAGCTTGGGACAAATGGTGCTGTGTGAAATGTCCAGGGATTATTATTATTAATATGTACGTTCTAAAACAGCTGTAAAAAAACGGTTAACCTTATGGACAGGGTATAGAGCTGTCATTCTTTGACGTGGAATTATTTTCAAATTAGAAGGACGAGACTGCGTCGTTGGTTTACTGGTCGCTTGTGCTACTCCTGGGCATGAGGTTCTGAGTTCGACTCCCAGATCGGGCAAAGTGTTTTTAGGTTTCTCCACCAATAATCTCTCAGTAGCAATGAGTCTGGATTTGCACCCGATTGATTGACTGACTATATGGGACTTCACCGTTTTGAGAGCAGTGGTGATGAAGTTAAATACATAAAGTAAAGTGCTTCAAACATTCGAGCTCATGACCTACAACTCGTAAGCCGGGGCCTATTGTTAGGGCATTGAGGCCAAAGTTCGGTCATCGTAACATTTACTTTGTTGCTGAGTATTTTTTTTATTTATGTGTTAAAAACATAAAAGTGTGAGAGTTGTGTTTTCTTTATAAAAAAGGTTCAATAAATAAGAAGTGACAGTATTACATACGCGGTTAAAGAAAAAACTAAATTCATATAACTAATACTATACCTACTAATAATCAGTATCGCCATACAACGTGGCAATGCTACCAGCTATTTGGGCACTTTGCCTGTTGACAGCGATGCGGATGATTTTTTTTATGCCCTGTGATTCTTTTCCCTCTTTTTTATCATCATGTACATTTTATTCATATCTATTATTTTTAGTCTGTTAGCTTATATAATAAGTAAATATTCCTATTTCAAAAACCACAAATCTTACAGCGCAATATATAAGTAGAAAAATAACCGAGACAAGCTAGGCATAAACTTTTTTCTAGCCTAGGAATGAGGCCTGGTGAAGTGGGGCTACCTTGACGGAACGGCAGTGGGGTGTGATTGTGGAGCTATGTCACAACCATGCTCCACCTCCTATCCTGCCCTCTGTGTCCAAAAAATGCAGTCAAAGTAACCTCTGCGCTTCAACCGACAACGCCGAGGAAGTGGCAACGTTTTGGAGAAATAACATTTAAGACAGTCGTGGCAGCGACACGAATAAGAGCCTATGAAAAGTGTTATAATACGAAATACCTTCCATATAAAGTTAGGAACTTGAACTTGACGGGCTTGTGGCTAAGTAATAACAGCCGCACGGGTCGATCGATCAGGTTAAGCTACGCTTGCCGCGGTTGGTCCGTGGATGGGTGACCATTTTCACATGCCAAGTCCCCTCCGTGCCTCGGAAAGCACGTTAAGCCGTTGGTCCCGGCTGTCATTCGTGGATCTTTGACAGTCGTTACGGGTCGTCAGTAGCCCGAAAGTCTGACAACCAGTCTTACCAAGGGGTATCGTATTACCCAGTAACTGGGTTGTGGAGGTCAGATAGGCAGTCGCTTCATGTAAAATACTGGTATTCAGCTGCATCCGGTAAGTCTGGAAGCCGACCCCAACATAGTTGGGAAAAGGCTAGGCAGATGATGATAAAGTTAGGAAAAATAAATAGTTAAACAAATTGACTAACAACTTAAATTATCTGTTTAATCGAATCACACCTGTCATTCTTTGACAGTTAAATGAAATGGGTTAAACACGGCAAATTGATGTAGTGTGTTATTTTGTTTTATAATGTATTTCCCTGAATGTATGTCTTCCAAGTTAGGGGAAAAAATGTCATGTACAAATGAACTTAGGGCCCATTCACACTTACGTCTACAACAGCACATCGCAGCTACTAAATGTGGGCAAGCAGTGGTTACTTGTGAATAGTTTCGCTGCAACTTCTTGCAGTTGCGTTGTGCCTGCGTTGTCGGTAGTAGTTGCGATGAGGTAACGTTGTGGCTAGTGTTTGCAGGCAGACAGATCGTTGTATTTGCGATGTGGCCCCTTGAATTTGTGAAAAACCTATTAATTTTCATACAAATTAGCGCCCGTCCATGTGTTGTCGTTGTGGTGTGGCTTTGGTATGTGTAAACTGCCTCGTTGGTCTCGTGGTTGCAACCGTGACTGCTGAGCGTGGGGTCCTGGGTTCAATTCCCAGGTCGGACAAAGTATTTGTATTGGGTTATCCATAAGTAGGTAACAGTCCAGAGTTTGGAAGTAAGCGGTTTAATACCCCCGTGCCTCGGAAAGCACGTAGAGCCGTTGGTCCTGCGCCTGATCTCTCCCCAGTTGTGTCGGTTTGCCGTACCATCGGACTATGAGAGTAAAGAAACAGAGAGTGCACCCGTGTTTACGCGCACACTTGTGCACTATAATATCTCCTGCGTACCTGGCTAATCTCCGTTGAGATTGGCCACCGTGACCGAAATCTATTTCTATTTTTATTATGTGTGATCGGGTCCTTTTGCAAACTAAAAAGAAAACAAAAATTTCATTGTCATTTGTCAATTATTGTCAGCAGTAAAGTTAGGGGAATAAGGGAAAAAAAGCGACCGCGATCTATTTCACCATAAAGCGAGATAAAGTTGGGCGTTCCGTCTCATTTTTTTTTGTCCACCGAACAGGTTTGCCACTTTATTTATTGAAGCCTTTTTGTTGCTTTATTTATTGTAGCTAAAGTAGTTTAACTGGGCAGGGTATAGGGGAAAGGTGGTGAGTAAAGATTTGAGTATGAATGTGATGTGACGTGTGGGTGAAGTTATATTTAAATACATACTTAAATAAGTTTAAACGAAGAGGAAGATTATGAAAACTCTTACTTATAAAATATCTGAAATGTACTGTCAACTTTTTATTAATTTATGAGCTCAACTGTCACTAATGAGACATAATTCCTTACATTTTCTTTTGCTACCGAACTTCATAAGCTTGATGTATATTAATTTTAGAGTAACCTTGTATATTGTACCTATTTAAGATTTGTCAAAGCGAGATAGAGTTTATTAAATAAAATCCCAAATAAACATGCGTAAAAACTTTTTAATTGAATTTCAATCTAATTTATTTATTTCTTTATTTTTTTTTTTTTTTTTTTTTTTATTTATTTTTTTTTAATTAATTTTTTTCTTTTTTTTTTTTCTTTTTTTTTTTCTTTATCTGTATGTGGTAGGTGCTGTTATAACATTATCCAAGTCATCCTTCACATAAGAACGAATCACATCAACAAAGTTGAAATCAACAGTAAACCCGAGTTTCAGAGCGCGGCTGTTATCAAAATTGATTGGAAATGATGCCACCATGCGGGCAATGGTTTCATTATGCTCGAAGCGAACTAGAGAGGCCACCTGTTCACCAGCCACCGAACGTAGAGCTGTTAACATATCTCCCACAGATACACACAATCCTGGTAAGTTGATAGCTCGCCATTTGCCCAGCATACTGGCATCCAACGTCGCTGCATGCACGATGTTACGCACCACAGTCGCAGGGCTCGTCAACCACAACTCCTGCTCCTTGCCCACGGGACATATCGACGCCTTTCCGTTCAAAGGCTCCCGAACTATTCCACTGGCGAATGACGTCACTGCAGCGTTCGGGACTCCCGCACGGACGCTTACCGTTGGCAGTCTCACAATACGACCATCTATGTAGCCTCGTCGAGAGTAATCGTTGACGAGTAACTCGGACATGGCTTTAGCAGTACCGTATGAAGTCTGAGGCATCACAGCAGTCAAATCATCGACGATCGGCGGCAGATCTCCTCCGAAAACACCGACGGTACTAGCGAAAACGAATGTTGCATTAGGTGCTTTTCTTCTTACTGCATCCAGAAGTAGTCGAGTTGCATCCAAGTTTGCTTTTAATCCAAAATCGAACTCAGCTTCAGCTTGACCACTGACGACGGCAGCAAGGTGGAAGACGACATCACAATTTTTGTCAATGAGCTCTTCGGCAGCTGATGGTTTCGTCAAGTCGAGAGCTACCACTTTGACATAGCTCTCAGCCCTCGCCGAAGGTGTGATGACGTCGGTAAGTATCAGTTCTGTTACATCGAGAGGACAAGGCGGCTGTTTTCTTAGCAAGGCATCAGCCACTCGAGAGCCAAGGAAGCCTGCAGCACCAGTAACGACGACCTTCATGGTTCACGTTTACAGATTCACTGCAGCTAGAACTGTTGCTTATCAATCAGATGTTTTGATTTTAATAAACAAATATTTGAACTCTGCCATTTTGTTGATAACGGTACGTGTAATTAATCGCTGTGTTTGTAGATAACATTATTAAATAACAAATTATATAACTATTTAGTTGGTTTATTTGCTTTGATTTTTACCTACTAATTAGCGAATTATGCTGAATATGAAGATTTTGTACATAAAAAGTTTGTTGGCTAATTCAATCTTGGTAGATGAATTACATCACCTGCTCTGCCAACTATGTTGGGGTCGGCTTCCGGTCTAACCGGATGCAGCTCAATACTAGTATTTTACATGAAGTGATTGCCTCCGCAACCCAGTTACTGGGTAACACGATAGATATATTTAACACATCTTTTTCATTAATACTACCTACACCTGTCATCTTAATAAAATCCCACGAATCTATTCAGAACAGCTGTACTTATTTCCTTTCGAATACAATCCAGTGCCAATGCTCCCCTTCCCACCCTCATCAATCATGCAGTAGGATCAGTGAGTCAGCACTTGGCATGTTTACATTCATTCGTCATTCGTTCATATTGTGACCTGGAAGGGTGGAGTGGGCTGAAATGAACTGTGAATCGGTCCGGAGATGACAGTGTTGGATTGTACATCATTATTTCAGAGTTGTTCGTGATATTATAGGTTTGAGTATTACCCGGGTAAAAAACTCAGTAGTAGCTAGATTTGTGCCCCGGTTATATGCTATCGCCAAAACCTATATCTGGCCATTTTGAAAGCAAAATCCCGTGCACATGATGACCACAGCTGCGTCCGTAAGTAAAACAAAAGAGGATCCTTTTTAGGTCGAATAATAATGCGCTGCAAGCAGGAATAGTCCTTACGGTGGTCAGATATAGATTTTGGCGAAAGTAGATACATCCTCATATTTTTTATTTATTTATTTATTTCCCAACTTACATATATATCCTTACAGGGAAACCTATTGCGATAGTGTATATTTATCAAAACTCTTATCCTAACTTATTACTAACTCCTTATTATAATTAAATTTTGTAACTTATTACAAAGAATGCATTCTTTGTGAACTCACGCAGAGAACAACAGACAGAATAGGTCCGTGTCACTAGCTATGAGGTTGAGAGTGCGGAGTGCACGCGTCAGTGGGTATCTTTCTTAATTACTGATTGATTAAAAAAAATAATAGTATAGAAGTCTTCTCTGGGTGACTTCGTATTGTAGTGGAGCAGTAATAATATGTTAAACACAGGTTTTAAATCCATCTCTTGGTAAATCTATACTAATCCCAATAATAAAGCTAAAGCCTACTGCTCTATTTAAAATACATTTAAAAAAATATCTTGTAAATAAATGCTACTATACCATATCGGATTTCTTAAATGAACGCAATTAATTAATTGTATTTTTCTGCAGTTACGACATTCTTACAATTTGAATCTCAAATCTATAAAACCTAATCTGTACATTTTCTTATTTTTTAAGTAGTATTAAGATGAAAAAAAAAAAGTGTTTTGTTGCTTAGACTCAAATCTTTTGTGGTTATTTTAAACCAAATATGTTGTTTTTTGTACGCCATAAATGGCAAAACATGCAGACCTAACCATTATTATAAGACCTTGCACATGTTATGATGTATACCTACTCATGTTATGATGTATACTCATGTTTTTACAATAAAAATATTCTATTCTATTCTAAAGAGTTTGTTTGTTTGCACCTGCTAATCTCTGGAACTACCGGTCGATTTGATTTTTTTTTCTTTCTTTCTTTCTATTTGAAAAAAATATTTTTGTATTTGATAGCCCAATTCTTCAGGAACGCTATAGGCTACTTAACAGGCTATCGTCCTTAGGAGCCGAGCCAAAAGAAAAAAATTGTAAAGAACGTGAAGCGAAAAGGAAGTGATAGCACGGGCAAGCGATGCGATGCGACGCGGGCGGTGGGTCGGTGGCGCAATAAATTTCACATGGACGAAGTCGAGGGTAGAAGCTAGTGTTTTGATAATTTTGGTATAGAAATAGTCCCAATAATTATAACTGTATTTACCTACAAACATTATGAACTCCAGTTTTAATGTTGAAAAAAAAACTATTTTTTAAACAAAATTGTTTCCATTCAAAACCCTCTCTCCTGTTTCGGAACGTATATTGAAACACATGTCATTGACAGCGTTAATGACGTACTTTTGCGAGTTTATTGCTTCCGATTCAATTGCTCGGGCGACTGAAGTAATATGTTTGCCTGTTATTGCCCGTCCATGTCATAATTATTACCGATAATACAAACTACAGTATACAGGGTGGAATTTTGTAATGCCACCTGAAGGGAAAGTACTCTTAATACTGTAGATACACAATTTTACTCAAAGAAAACATTCCTTTATTTTTTAACAGAAAGAAAACTGCATTCAAAGATTTTCAAAAATTCGCTTGCCACAGCCGGGAATCGAACCGACTAAAATCTGTAAAAATTACACCCTGTACTTTTATTGCATTGATCGTTAGGATCAATTATAAGGATGAAATCTCTCTAACAAACTTGCTAAATAAAATGATAGGAAAACTATAAAATCTTAAATTATTTTAATTATTTACAAAAAATTGTAAATAAGCATGTCATGGTCATTTAAACACTGTCAAGTATCTTGAAATATTGGATCTCTTAAGAAATGAGTTAAATAGTTTCCCCGAGCAAGAGCGAAACCAAATAATTCTACAGCAAGATGGTGCTCCAGCCCATAACAGCAGAATCACTACTGCCTACATTAATAACCATTTTAATACCTGGATTGGTACAAACGGCACAATCAGATGGCCTGCGAGATCACCAGATGTCACCCCCTTAGATTTTTTTTTTTGGGGATATGTGTAAAATCAAATTTACATTAAATCTTATGCGAATGTAAGCGAGTCGAGAGTTGAAGTTCAGAATACGATTTATAACATTCACCACAACACGTTATTAAAGGTTACTAGAAATAAATTCGTTAGAAGAATACAATTTGTGTATCCAAGAAAATGGAGCCCATTTCGTGCAAATAATTTAAGATTTTATAATAATAATATATAATAATACAGGGTGTCAGGAGAACGCTTCCGAAGCCAGAACGTAGATTATATACAACCTTTATGCAAACGGATACCACTAACCTTTCGCCTGAAATTGATTATTTTCGCGCGTCACGTGGACTTGGGGTCGTCAGCCGCACAGCTGTCGGCGAGCGCGCGCGCACTTTGAACTTGAGGTCACGCGCAAGCGTCAGATGATATTTATTTACGAATACATTGCTTGTTAGAGTTGTAAAGAAAAAAAATGTGTTTAATAGCAAATAATGGTTTAATTTAACTGTTCTCACAGCATAGTGTACGAAAAATGCTAAAAAAAATAGGTAAAATTGATCATTTTTTTTTTCTCATTTTTTTATGGTATCGTATCGAGAATCAGTAGCCCTATCACCTGTCTTCGTTTTCGGAAGCGTTTCCCTGCCACCCTGTATAATAATAATATTTTATTCAGTATTCAATTGGTAAAATATTAACATAAAGTCTTAGAAATAACTTACAAAGGTATAATAATGTTAGGTGCCTGTACTAGGATAAACCTGTATCACAGGCGGCATGAGCATACTTTATGATAATTGTAGGACAATAAAATTCTTAACAATATTTAACATAAGAAGTCTTGATATAATGACAAAAAATTATTAATTCGTTATTTTATACCTAGTTTACTTAAATACTATTTACCTTAAAGATTAAAATAACAAAAAGTCTTATATACGTAATTATTTAGTTTGCGTAAAATAAAGTTTCTTGCACTTTATAATGTAGGTAAACACACATGATTTGATTTTGCGTCAGCAGAAATTGGTAAGTGGGCTAAAGTCAATGTTGCACAAAATTAAATCACGTTCGAGGCAATGTGTTTATTCGAGCTGCGGGCGACTAATGTGCTTAAACATCAAAAAAATCGAGTGTTTGTAGGCCAGTGCAGTGTTTAGCTGAGTTAGCAGCAGGCATTCATCACGGAAGTCTGGCCTTAAGTATGACGATCTAGGCTCCCTCGTAGTCGATGGAGTTAATGTACCTGTATTCCGCTATTTTCCTTGCAGGGCACTCAGCATCTCCCGTTTTGTGGTTATTGGGCTTTTTAAAGCGAGAGCAAGTCGCACATTTCGGTGTGTCCACTTTCTTCGCGCACTCTGACATCGGGTGTCCTTCTTCACCGCAGTGGCCACAAGTAGATTTCAGCTCTCTGCATGTTTTTGCTGCATGACCATATTGTTGGCATTTGTAGCATCTGGTAACCAGAGTGAAGTCCCTAACAGGGCATGACGTCCAATTTATAAAAAGCCTTGATTGGGATAATAGGGCTTTACGTATATTGGCTGTAACTTCAATGACGTAATTACAGGTCGACGCATCTTTTTTCCCAGATTTGTGGCTTAATTTAACCACGCTCAAAAAGGACTCCATAGGCATTGCTGGAAACTTGTCGGCTACGTTTTGTTCATAAATGCACCTGAAGACTTCAGTTTCAGCCAAAGTAGTCGGCACACCTACAACCACAATCCGAGGTTTGCGCTTGCTTGGTTCGTCGGCGGTAAGTCCGGATGTAGAGAGCTGGACTGCGTGCTTGAGTTTGTCAGCATCATGTTTGGTCTCTGTACTAATAATAACGCCTCCATTTTTGGTCTTTCGGACACCACGTACATGCAGCTTCATTTGATCAGGGCGAATGATTTTTTGCACGAGGTCTTTTGTTTCGTCGCTTGACTTCAATTTATCGTTAGGATAAATAGCTACAGAGCTTAGATTGTTTGGTCGAACGAAATCATTTGCTCCCTTCTTCACCATATCGGCAAACGAAGCATTTCCCGCAGAACCAGAGTCCTTAATCGTCTGCTTGAGCTCCAAAATATGTTCCGTAAGGTCACACTTTTCCTGAAGGGCATCAACCGCGTTATACGCGTGAACGGCTTTCTGCTTGAGCGACTGGTATAGGACTGCCATTTGTGAGGTTCCAGATCCTACTTTACGGCACAGGGTAGAAATTTTCATTTTCTGCTCCGAGTTGAGTTTGCCATCCGCGGCAATAGCGCAAATTTCATTTAAGTGCTGTTCAATGGCTGACATCCATTTTTGAATCTCGGGCGTTGAAACAACATCAGCCGTGACTGACTCAAGGGCTGGCTTCCGCGACGTCGTCTTCGACGACGAGGAGGGGCTGTTATCCATTTTATAATTTTTACTAATTCGTGTCCATTATTCACTGAAACTACACACTAAGCAAATTTACAGTTGCATTACGTTGGTAATGCACTAAAGGAGGTCACTATTTTTAAAGTAGGTGATTATTAAATATTGTTAACGAGCACGTCTGTACACTGCGAATGACCACGACGCAATGTATTCCTTATAGTTTTCCTATCATTTTATTTAGCAAGTTTGTTAGAGAGATTTCATCCTTATAATTGATCCTAACGATAAATGCAATAAAAGTACAGGGTGTAATTTTTAAAGATTTTAGTCGGTTCGATTCCCGGGTGTGGCAAGCAAATTTTCGAAAATCTTTGAATGCAGTTTTCTTTCTGTTCAAAAATAAAGGAATGTTTTCTTTGAGTAAAATTCTCTATCTACAGTATTAAGAGTACTTTCCCTTCAGGTGGCATTACAAAATTCCACCCTGTATAAACCTATGCCACATCCTACGCGCTCTTTTTTTAAACTCAATGATAAAATAAATTTGTTTCTGTTAATAGGTTAAAAAAAAAAAACACTTTTACACGCCTAAACATACATTATTATAAAAGAAAACAAACCTACACATTAAAAACACAACAAAAATATAAATCTCAGTTAAAAAAAGTAATCTCTTAAAAAAGGAACACACAATATATTTTTCACGTTAAGTTACGGGGGCGAACACCTGGAACTTGATGGGGTACATTTGTCGCGTTACTTATTCATGTTTGGTCGTTGTTATTCTGTGAAAATACTGCTGTGTAGTGGTGATCGGTTGCTCGGTTACAAAAACAACAATAATGTATAGTTGATCAGGGATATTTTGGCGCGTGGCCATAATTGGAAGTAACGTCACCATCTTGTTTTTTAAATACAATTCATCATCTGCCTAGCCTTTTCCCAACTATGTTGGGGTCGGCTTCCAGTCTATCCGGATGCAGCTGAATACCAGTATTTTACATGGAGCGACTGCCTATCTGATCTCTATAACCCAGTTACTGGGTAATAAGGTACCCTTTGGTAAGACTGGTTGTCAGACTTTCGGGCTTCTGATTACTCGTAACGACTGTCAAAGTTCCACGAATGCCAGCCGGGACCAACTGCTTAACGTCCTTTCCGAGGCACGGAGGGGTCTCGGTATGGAAAGATGGTCACGAATCCACAGACCAATCGCGGCAAACGTAGCTTAGCGTACTTAGTAGATTAGCGTAGCGTACTTGATCGATTGACCTGCGCGGCTGATATTATTTAGCCATGGGCCCCTTTAAATACAATTTCACAAATGTTTATCAACAACGCTACAACGACAACAACGGTTTTCATTAACGCCTTGTTGACTGTTCCTAAATTACCCAAGGCTGATAAAATTTTCCTTTTTCCTATTTATGCTAATATTACAGTTAAGAATCGGTTCCCCTTTCGGGGAAAGGCTGCACAGGGGTGCAGCCTTTCCCCGAAAGGGGAACCGATTCCGAGGGGAAGGAGGGCCTTCGTGCAACCATATAGAGTTCGACGCCAGACTGGACACTCTCCCACCGATATAGATTAAATTAATTCCAAATATGAAGAAGTTCAGTGCTTTTTTTTTTTTTTGAGGATGGGAAGTCATCAAATGACCCCTCCCGCTCTGGGTGGAGTGGAAGGGAGTGTCAGACTCTTACTGACTAAAACCCACCCGTGTTCCTTCCTTAGCCCTTTCTGTTCCTGGGCAGCGGTTAACCTTTCGGAAGATCCCGCCGCCCTGGCAGGCTTCGGCCCTGTCGGGCCCCGTCCTCTACTGACATCTCTTTGAGGCGCGCGTGGAACACAACGCGCCGTCCGGCACGGGCCTGGTCCTGACCGGACGGTGAGCTACCCATTACTCACCGCCCGCAGGCCCGCGCCTACGGTGGCCGGGAGTCGTCACGTGGCTCCCGACGCCCGGAGCATAGTATAAAGAGGGGAAGTAGGCTATCTCCGGCCCAATCCACGATATAATTGCCTACTGTCTCAGGGTTGTCACTTTAAGCTAAATTTTAATTCAGTGCCTATAAATTGGTACGGGTCGGGAAGTTGCATTTTTACTAGTATTGTCTGGGTACAGGGTTTGTGAGGTCGGTTTTACCTAAACGATAATGAAACCTTTCACGATGAAAGAAAGAGCGACGGGCCAACAGACGGGCGCGAGGCGGTGATGAGCACGAGTAAACGGTAGGTTACTGATAGTACTGTCACCAATTCATTACTTTAAAGCATGGCCCTTGCCAAAGATAACACATCTCTGTATAGCTAATATAAATACAGTGATGATTAGTCAACAAAGTTCAACAATGATTTTCCTAACAAATACAGAAATGTATTCAAGAGAAGCCGTGACGCGCGAACCTCGTGCGGTGTTAGCCCCGACTGGCGCACTGAGAAACGGGTCGAGATTTTGTTTAAGTGTGTGTGCGGCGACGCATAGAAACTTTGGCGTACACATACAAGCCGCGCGCGGTGCGTTTGTATGAAGATAACTTACTTCCCTCTTTATACTATGCCCGGAGCGTCTCCCGCGGCGGCTGAGGCGTGAGGTTCTCTCCCTCAGCCTCCCCGCCACCTCCTTCGCTATCATGACTGCTTCGCAGAAGGAGATGACTGCCTCCCACTCCCTCTCGCCCCGGACCATGGCTTGCACCAGGGCCGGACGCGAGAGGTCGCCGCCGTTGCCGATCGCCTCTACGAGGACACGGCGGGGCTCCGCCCAAGCAGGGCAGACCTCCACCGTGTGCTCCACCGTGTCCCCTGGGCGATCCTGGCAGTGGTGACACCCGGGCGTCTCCTCCCGCCTTATATCACTAGCTTAGAGCGAAGTTCTGTAACAAAACTCCTTTTTAACACGCTTTTATTAGGTCGACCTGTATGTAACTACCTATGTAATGGAATCTAAGGTAACTAATTTAACCATCTTCCAAGGGTCGTAGCGTAATGAAAATTGGCAGCTGTATGTAGTTCTGATGACAATACAATAATATGGTACTGTCGAACTGATCTGATGATGGAGCCGGAAGATATGAAGCCGAACTTCATGATGGAAAATCGTATCATAGCTGTTTTGGATTTCATAGAAAAGTCTTGTAATGAACTTTGATCACGATTAGGTTTCAAGGTCTGATGATGAAGCCGGAAGATAGGCACTGGCATCGTGCATTTATAAAAGCGTGTTTTTCTAGTGTTTTTTAAACTATTAATTTATTTTATTACACAAAAAGTCAAACAAAACAAAAGTGTAACAAGTTCTAGTAGTGTAACTTTACAAAATACAGTGTTAATACAATGTCACTTTAATGTTTCGAAACTGAGGTGCACTCGAAGTTTTAACGACTGCGGGAAACCGGTACAGTGATTACGTGGCTCGATTAAAACTATGTTGTTTAGTGTTTTTATAACATCGGAAGATACATTAACGAGTTCATTTGGGCTGTACGAAAACATGCTTTCCTGCCATTATTTCTATGTGCCTTTATAACGTTAATATTGTCACAAAATATGTGAATCTGAAAGGAGAGAGACACTACCAATTTATCCCGCTAGGGGTCGCTGGTGCTGTTTACCTAAGACATGCGACATGCACGAGAGAAGGTGGTAAATTAGTTTCACACTATCCACATATTTTCTTTTTGGAACGAAATTATTTAACAAGTGTTACGGTAGGAGTAAACTGAGAGAAATAGTCGCGTAAAGAAAAGCGTTATGATCCATGCGAATTTCTTTCTATCTCTGTCTCTTTCTATTATTAGAAAGAGAAAGATTTCATGGTTTTCAACGGTGCTAGGGGCGATAGTTAGGTCAAAATGAAAATCCAAGATGGAAGCTGCGAAAATTATTAAAATGTTCATCATAGATGGCGTTTTTATGGTTTTCGAGGGTGATAAAAAAAATCCAAAATCAAAATCCAAAATAACGGCTGCGAAAATTTTCAATTTGTTTATTATGGGTGTCGTTTTCATGGTTTTCGAAGGGACTGAAGCCCCGGGGGGCGAATAGATAGGTCAAATTGAAAATACAAAATAGCGACGCGATGGCTCTGTATTAAAAACCCCTATTAAAACCCTATTAAATTAAATTTCTATCTATCTCTGTCTCTTTTTATATTAACGAGTGTGCGTGTGTACGAGTACTTCGTTCCAGTTGGGGGTCCCACGATTTTTTAACCAAATGAATACCAGTCCACCTTGCTAGCAAGTTAAATCATCATTCATTGTGAGCTCTTCGCACAAGCCTTTGAATATAATAAAGGGACCTATAAAGCGCGCACACGTACCTTAAGAGCAAAGTTCTCCACGTGCTAATTGCTCAGGGTTTCATTTAGGCACAAAAGTACCTTACCCCCTTGAGATTTTGTGCCACACTTTAAGGCATTTTGTACCACTCTTAAGGGAATTTTGGGCCAGATTTTAGGACATTTTCCCTTGTTTAATGTGCTACATGAAAACCATAACATAATCAGTCTATAATGTTCCCACTGCTGGGACACAGGCCTCCTCTCTGTGAGAGGGTAGGCTATCCACTACGCGAGCGCAGTGCGGGTTGGCAGTTGTCACATGTCTTCAAATTTTTGGTTCTAGGTGTCAGTCATGTCAGTTTCCTCACAATGTTTTCCATCACCGTTTTTTCTGTTGTTTAATAGGAATCACAAATTAAGCTTAAAGAAACTGTCATAAATATATTTGCGTGATCTATTTCACTTATTGAATTGGTGATTGTAGTTTGAAGTGGCAGTGGGCCGGCCATATTAGCCGTAGAACCGATGACCGTTGGTAGATGTGTTCTTGACTGGAGACCGTGAATCGGCAAACGTAAGGTAGGACGCCCTCAGGCTGGGTGGAGCGGTGGTCTTCGCAGGGTGGCTGGTAGCAGCTGAATGAGATTTGCCGAGTATCGAGCTGAATGACCTGCAATTGGAGAGGCCTATGTCGAGCAGTGGACTGCTGTGGGCTAATGATGATCGTTGTTTCAATTGAGTCCGTTGAATATAAACTCAATTGAAACTACAAGTTAATAGAAATGGACAAACATATATTTGCAAGGTCACCTCATTTGATATTTTGGATGGTGTTAGTGTTTCGAAAAAATTATAGGTAGTGGACGAACGATTGATGTTGCTACTCATCATTTTGATAATCCACAAAACCTAGAAACCGACGGAATATTATCAAATCTAGGGTTCGAAGCTCTATTCAAGAATTTATTCTCAAACGTAACATAAAATGAAAAAAGAAATACGTTTGTTTATTTGCAGTAAACATGACGCATGAAAAGAACACAAACACAAAAAAAAATAACACGTTATGGAAAAACATGCGTCATATCCACGCAAAACAGCCATTGCTCAGCATAATGCTAAGACCCTAATAAAGGATATCCCTTTCGTACCAAAAGCAGTATTTTTAATAGTATATAATCTTGGTCCAGTTGACATGGATAACGGCGTATAATCAGAACATTAAAATCACTTGACCGAGACATTACGACGTCATCAAATGAAGTAGAACACAGAAGCAGACGCTTGTAAAGCAAATACTTAAACCACAGAGAAGTCTAGGAAGAAGGTCAAATCCAATCAATGCGTAAATGTGAAAAAAAAATGTTACATAGATCATCATCAGCCTATAGCAGTCCACTGCTGGAAATAGGCCTCTCCTATTGCACGCCATTTAACTCAATTTTCGGCAACTCTCATCCAGCTGCTACCAGCCATCCTGCGAAGATTGTCGCTCCACCTAGCCTGAGGGCGTCCCACCTTACGTTTACTGATTCGCGGTCTCCACTTAAGAACTCGTTTACCCCAACGGTCATCGGTTCTACGGCTAATATGGCCGGCCCATTGCCACTTCAGCTTACTTATTCTGTGACCTATGTCGACCACTTTGGTTCTCTGCTACGTATTTGATCCCTCAGGGAGACTCCAAGCATAGCCCGTTCCATAGCTCGCTGAGCGACCTTGAATTTATAGACCAGCCGTACCGTGAGTGTCCACGTTTCTGCTCCGTACACGAACGATACGTTACAGAGATGCTTATTTAATTTTAACCGGCTTTATTTTATATAGCACCAGCTGTACCAACAATAAGCTATATTCCAAACCATTCGGAATAAATTCGATAAATTTTGGTGAAACCCGCATCAAAATCCGTGGCGCTGATTAGAAAAACAACGTGTTCACATTGACATATACGAAAAGCTAAGCGAATTTTATAATATTTATAGATTCTGTTATTTTTTTTTTCTATTATTATAGTTTTACCACCTTAAAAAGGTGGTTGGGACAGATTGGATGCGGAAGGCGGAGGACAGGATGTGTGCACATTCTGGGAGGGTCCTATGTCCAGCAGTGGACTGCGATAGGCTGAATTGTTTGATAATCGGGGCTGGGGCTCTGTCTCGTATAGGGTCTTAGCATTATACAGAGCGAACGCCATTTTGCGTGGATGTGACGCACGTTTTTCCCAACTTGTTTTTTTTTGTGTTTGTGTTCTTTTTATGCGTCATGTTTACCGCAAATAAAAGTATTTTCTTGTTTTCTAATTTGTGTTGTTGAGTTTTGCCAATATGTTGTTATATTCTGCTATCATTTTTGTAATGATTGAACCTTCTTTTCAACATTTTCTACTAAAGCCACATCAAGCAATATATCGGTACATTAGCTGCCTATTCTCCTTCGAACTTAACTGCCGCATTTATTGGATTTCCATTAATTAGCTAATCGATTTGCATAGCCGCAGGGTTAGCTCCGGATTTAATTAATTAAGGTTCATTGCAACTTATTTGTTACAGTGGAACATTAACTTTGATTGGTGTTTAAGGCTTCGCGTGTTATGCACTTCATGCTAGGTATTGTAAATTGTAGTATGTAAATTGCCACGTGCGGAGTGACTCGTGACTTAATAAGTCGCACGGGTCAATCTTCAAGGTTACGCAACGCTTGCCGGGATCGGTCTGTGGATGGGTCACATCCATTACAATTGACGGCACGGTTGGCGCAGTGGTTAAGCGATTGACTGCTGCGCTGCGTGTTGCGGGTTCGATTCCCGCACGGAACACATATTTGTATGACCTACAATTAGTTGTTCCGGGTCTGGCTGTTTGTGTATGTGAGTTTATAAGTCTGTAAACGCACCCACGACACAGGAGAAGTTCCTAGTGTGGGGCAACGTTAAAAAAAAAAAAAAATCAAGACCCCTCCCGTTGGTCCTGGCTGTCACTTGTAGACCTTTGACAGTCGCTAGGGGTAGTCAGAAAGCCAGCCCAAAAGTCTGGCAACTAGTCTTACCAAGGGGTATCGTAAAAAATAAAAACTTGGATGTTTATTTGTTGTAGATAACAAACAAATGGAATGGAAGAATGGATTCTTCCATACTCTTCATCATCTGTCGCATCAGCCTTTTTTCCTTTTGGTAGATTTCTACACGTCATCATCTGCCTAGCCTTTTCCCAACTTTGTTGGGGTCGGCTTCTAGTCTAACCGGATGCAGCTGAATACCAGTATTTTACATGGAGTGACTGCCTATCTGACCTCCATAGCCCTGTTACTGGGTAACACGATACCACTTGTTAAGACTTGTTGTCAGACTTTCGGGCTTTTGACTACTCGTAAAACTGTGAAAGTTCCACGAATGACAGCCGGGACCAACGGCTTAACGTGCTTTCCGAGACACGGAGGGGTCTCGGTATGTAAAGATGGTCACCCATCCACGGACCAACTGCGGCAAGCGTAGCTTAACCTGACCAATTGACTGTCCAGCTGTTATTACTTAGCCACGGGCCCCTTATTCTTCCATACTGTTAATATTATAAATGCGAAAGTAAATCTGTCTTAGCGGTTGAACGGTCGATTAAATTTGGCGCACGGGTAGGTATACCATGACATGAGTTAGGACATAGGATACTTTTTTATCCCAGTAGCTACTAAGGATCAATAACTCTAATTAATTATTATCTAATACTGGCTGGTAAGGTGGATGGCCCTGATATTCGCGAATCAATCCATTTCTAAGTTCCCGACCAATATGTCCGTGGCGTTGGAAGACGACAGCATAGGCTCCTGTGCTACCCTCCCATGTGGCGCTCTCCCCAAGCTGGCAACAGTCCCACTGTTGGAGCAATTACGCTTATCAATGAGTTTCTTGAATGTATTCCAAATGCAAATATATTTTTTGACTCGCAAATTACAATCGCAAAACATGTCTATATTTATCTGATTGTGAAAAAGTAATTGTGTAAGTACTTCCCAAGTTAATGTAAGGTTGTTTCTGTTTGCAAATTTTTGTTGTCGTTTTTAATTGCCACTGTTATGTAATTTAATATTAGTGTAATTAGCATAGATATGAGCGATTTGGTGTAAACTGTAAGCTAATATTTAATGATTAAATGAATTGAACTACTAAGGAGCGTGGAAACCATTCCACGGAGACATGTTCTCATGGAATAATTTCCAACAATAAGCTATTTTTGTATAAATTATCGGAAATGTTGTTGAACCAAAGAAATAACAGAGCCCATTCAACGTAAACAACGTTTCTGCTTAAAATAGAGCCCACACAGGCTTAAACATTACCTAAGCCCTGTTTAGTACCATTATAGAGAGTCCTATTCATGTAAATGGGACTCTATAATGGTCCCATTCAAAGCAGAGCGTGTTTAGCGCTCGTTTTGACGGCTCATAGAATTCTATTTGCAACGCATACAATGTTGCTGTGTCGACGGTACAAATGACGTTTTGTCTGGTTTGGATTGGTGAGTTATTTTCACGTTTGTTTTGTTTGCAGCTTTACTTGCATTGCTGGGTTAGTTGCATAATGTTCTCCTTTTTTTACCCACGACGGAACGGAGATGCTTAATGTACATTAAAGATTAGAGGTCGTTTTTAACACGGTAATATTACAAATGCCCTTGTTTCTTTGTTTATTAAAACGTCTCTGAACGTTTGCTGCATGTCGAACCGGGTCCCAGAAAACGTCCGGCGACATCGAGGCTGACCCAGGAGATGATGGCGAGACGAGCTTGATGCCTGCAGACACACACACAACCTACAGTCTTCACACTAGGTTAGTGTAGAGAGGAGTGGAAAGGAGAAATGACTTTGCCTTGCAGTGAGACAACACAGGCTAAAAATTAAATAAATACATAAACTTCTCTCAAACAGTAAGGTACATACAAAGGCAGGCTTCATGCCTTAGACATTCTCTACCAGTCAACCAAGGGTGGTGAACAGATTAGATGGCAAGTACTCTGTTTGAGAGGAGATAATAATATTTAAAAGATAACATAATGAATCTATATACTCGTATACGAAAATTAATCCCTATTTCCCTTGGTCACGCCATAACTTGAGAACGACTCTACCAATTTCACCCATCTTTTTTTTCATTTTTTGTAATACTTTGTAGAAGGTTCTTACGGAGAAAAATATTGAGAAAGTTGCGCAGAAAAACGCTTTTACGCTAAAACGGCTGAATAGATTTGGATGAAATTTGGCACATGGGTAGACCATGATCTGGAGAAGGACATAGGCTACTTTTCATCCTGGATCGCAGACGAAGTCGCGGGCAACAGCTAGTTATATATAAAACAGAGGTAGGTACACAAATACATAAATGGATACACTTTTAATACACTTACATACATAATTAATACCTAAACTTTACCCTACTGTTCATTTTATAAATGATATAGAGAATTTGATAATAATGACTTAGATGACAGTTGTTGGTATTGTCAGCTTATGGCACCCTTGACTATTCCTATATGATGGTCATGTTGTCATGTAGTTGTCATATTATATTCGATTCAAATAGTGACGTCAAAAATGATATGACAAAGTGATAAAAATACATCAATGTGACAAGCTACTAGTTTAATGTGTCAATTAATACAAAAGTGTGATGTGTGTGTGTGAAAAGTGTGTGTGGTGTATGTATGTGGGTGTGTGTTTGTTAGGTGATTGTATCAGAAACGAAGAATAATTACCTAGGAATAACATTATTCTTGAGACATTATTGTTCGAAATAACAACGGTAATATTATCTATAGTTCACCTCGTCACCCCAAGTTTACTTTTAGTATCCGTTTAAAGATATTTTTCTTGAAAATTTAACAGGTCGTTGACAGCCTGGTGTCAAAATATGTCACATGACGTTTAGGAAACCATACGTGTAGGAAACGACTTGAGAGGGCTTGTGGCTAAGAAATAACAGCGGCATGGTTCTATCGATCAGGTTAAGCTACGCTTGCCGTGGTTGGTCCGTGGATGGGTGACCATCTTTACATACCAAGGCTCCTCCGTGACTCGGAGAACACGTGGTCCCGGCTGTCATTCGTAGATCTTTGACGGTCGTTACGGTTCGTTAGAAGCTCGAAAGTCTGACACCAAGGGGTATCGTATCACAAGTGGGTTGTTGGGTGGGTGATCAAATAATTTTCACAAAGTAAAGCGCCTCAAATCAAAAGGTCATTGGTTCGAACCCAGGCAGGGTTCGAACCAATGACCTTTTGATTCGTAAGTCACGGCCGTTACCACTGGGCCACCATCATTACTCTGAATAATCATGGTCGAACTGAATATTATTGAAAAACGCGAAAAAAGTTCGGATCGGCTCAGTTGGGTCGGGACCATAGTCAATATTCGAAAGAGTGTAGGAGTGTAGGAGTGTAGGATCGGGACCAATCGAACCAAATAGTAACTTCGTAGCAGGAAACGGCCGACCATTCGGCCGATAATACTTCGGAGTAGACCCCCAGAGTAACTTTTAAATATTGCAAAAGATTTGTGTAGCTTTCTCCTTGTACGGGGACAAAATGTCACGAGTCTAGAACAACGGATGAGAACAGGCGCCGTTCGTGGCAGAAAGACATAAGTTTAGACGGCACTTTGTACAAACATACATACAATTCTGTAATGTGGTTCCTAAATAAGGTCGCTTGGCATTTAGTGTCCTCGTTTTGGTAGGAGGAATGACATGTCTTAGAAATGTTTCTCACAAGCTTTTTGTAGAATTGGTTGGATTACGAGTATTGGCTAGCTTATGAGACCGAGTGTACTTACAAACCTGAATTACTTTAGGAGGACAAGCTTCTGTTGGATACAAGTTTAATTCAGTATATTTGAGAAAAAATATGTCTTGTTTTTCTGGTCATAGTATGTGTTTTTCAATCCTACTAATAAATATTATATAAATGTGAAAGTTTTTGTTTGGATGTTTATTACTCAATCACGCAAAATGGCTTAACGGATTTAGATGGGCACACAGATAGTTTATAACCTTGATTAACACATAGGATACTTTGTCCTGGTAGTACGTTCCTGTAGGATAGTTTTCGCGTTTATGCCGGCGAAGCCGCCTGGAAAAAAAGCTACATAAATGCTTAATGAATGCTTTATTTAAAAACCTACCAGCTGTCAATTGTAAAGTGCGTAGAAACAAATGGTGATGCCTGTAAAAATTTGATCATCATTCATCATTACTGCCGAAAGACGACCACTGCAATAATCACATTATTGATTTTTAGCATGAAAACTCAATAAAAACGCGCTTCCACGCGGAGAATTTGACTCCGTTTCCCGCGCCCGTCGCGTGGCGTGTTGTAATGTGTGATCCACCATAGGCCTACCAAGCGTTGCGTGTCGCCACATCAACCAGTCCTGTGGTTCTTGCTCCCAGTGGATTATCAACCTTTTGATATTATACCTAATCTCTTATTACCCTACTATTACATCAGCTTCCAGGATGAGTCAAACTTTTCCGAACTAAAACTTGAAATAAAAATGGCAAAACAAAATGCATAGTTGTTCAAGAATTTATAAAACTGACACTTATAAAAGTCAGGGATGTTCCTCTGTTTGCATAATTAACTTGAAAAGTTCTCGCCTGCAATGCAGTCTTTAGTCTGGGGAGGCATTATGATAAGTTAAAGTGTCAACATTGTTTAAGTTCTATTTGAAGTATCTCAGGGCTGATTTTGGTGGCTTAGAGAAATATAGCTAGCCACTTTATGGTTACACTAGCGACTCGCCCCTTGAGGGCCTACTCTCTTAGTCCGTCACAGGAAATACGGGCCCGTCCGAAAGTGGTTAACTTTTTCGGAAGGGTAAAAACCACTGGCCTCTAATAAACAAGTACGCTAGACTAAATACACTATACGAAAGGACAGTTGTTTTTGTGGTGTTGCCGTAAAGCGGGCTCGAGCGTCTCAGGAACAAAATTGACACACAAATGGACGTCGTGTGGTGTTGGTACGTCTCTGGTTATTTAGGTCTAAATCGTGAAATAAGACTTTTTGTGTATTTTGTGTTTATTACGAGATATTTAGAACATTTTGAGTATGCGCATTTTGTAAAACTCATTTTTTTTTTAATATTAGTTCCACGGACACTCACGTTGTTATTAGCGCCAAAATGGCGAAAATCAAATGTCTTTGTTTTGACATCGATAGTATGATGTCCAGCATACTGGTATAATATAGGTCAGTGTTAAAAACACTCCGGGAGTAAGGACAGCTGTCAAATCGTTTTGTCGTTCGTTCTTTGTTCGGGCACCGAACTAATGTTATGTCCGTAGGAGATACGGAGTAGGGAACACCCGTAACTAAACGAAGTTTTACGATTTGTCGTAAAATCGAGATGTCTATAAAGTAAGTTTGATATTAATTTATGTTATATAAATAAATCTTCCGCAATAAATTCTTTAAATGATGGCGTAAACTGCAGCAAAATCCGTTGCATTGCTTAAAATAATGATTTTTCTTTTATTGTTGATGTCATGTAACTGCAGCCTTCGGCGAGTGTTGACGGTTGCCGACGGATGGCACTCGTCGAAGGCCGCAGTTGCCCCTGGCGTTGACGCGTGTTGCTCGTGTGTATGTATATTAATACAAATTTGCTCTGCGACCATTCAGACTCATGTTCGGATCCTAAGGATGTACATACATCATCAACTAATATTAAACTCAAAACCATCTTATATTCTTTCGTCCATATTTTGCAACTTCTCTAGCTAGATCCAAAAAAATATCTAAAGAAGAAAGAAAATACCTGTAGATACCGCATCTACAACGCCACATGCAAACAACGCGTCATACTGACGTCACGCAAAATCCTGCATCTCGCAAGCAGAGTTTACCGCGCAATTAGCATATATACAAACTTCCCGACATCAACCGTTGGGCAGTTGCCCGCTAGACACAACACCCGTCTGGTCGGAAGATCCTCCCTTTTCTATAGAGTATGAGTGAACTTTACACCCTGTTCCTCATACCTCTAAATACCTATATTTGCGGTAAACATGACGCAGAGAAAGAACACAAACACTAAAAAAGAATAAGTTGGGGGAAAATATTCGTCACATATAAGAACGGTCAATGATCAGCAAAATGCTAAGACCCTATGCTAGACAGAGTGCTGGTTTTCAGCGACAGCCGGCGTTGACGTGATGACGTCAACCGGTGCAGCATACGATAGTAAAAAAACAAAAACTCTAAAACTTCTTGCAACATTTTCGTTCGTCCTCGACTAGCAAGCACAGACTACCGCACTTTCTAATCAAATTACAATTTACTCTAATACGAATTTGCTCGGCGACCTTTCAGGCGCACTCACTCAAACTTACGGCTGACTGTTAATGGAATTACGACAGCTATTGTAATTATACGAACTGGAGAAATAATTATGCTGCATCGAAGGATTATATAAGTACTGGCGTTTGCTTCAGCTCTGCTCGTAATGTGGATTTGATTTGGAAAAGAGATTATCGGAAGAATCCGTGACTTGCGAGTACCCAGACAGGCGCTTTACTTTATTATATAAATTTCATCACCACTGCTCTCAAAACGGTGAAGGAAAACATCGTGAGGAAACCGAAGTCCTAGAACCAAATGTTCGAAGACATGTGACATTTACCAACCCGCACTGGGCCCGCGTGGTAGATTACAGGCCACTCCCACTCACAAAGAGGAAGCCTGTGTCCCAGCAGTGGGAACATTACAGGCTGATTATGCTATGCTACGAGTATGTTATCTCTGAACATGGCTTGGATCGTCGTGAGCACATAAAAATGATCTTTTGGTCAGGTAATAAAGAAAAGCAGTCTAGATCAACAAACATCACAATCAAAACTTCCATTTCCTTGGTGAGGGTAAGAAGGTGATAGTAGCAAGAGTTATCTACAACCTCCCTAAGTTTATCCAGACATTCGAGTTTTTCTAAGTCCGAAGTCAGCCTTTTTTTTCAAATAACATTGTAACTTTTCCATTCTTGTGTCGGCTCAGCACGTGACATCGGAAACTAATTCCACCGCGCAACGTGACAACTCGTTTTTTCAACTGTTTTCTAACTTAGCAAATTGCGTTTTTGTCAGATTTCAACGTTGGTTTGTGGCCTCCCCCTGGGTGCAGAGAAAACAATTTAGTAATCGTGTTGGGATTACACATGGTTTGTGTGAATCTTTAAATTAGTCGTGCTTCGTGAAGGAAATAACAATTTGTATAGTGTTTCTGTTCTGTCAGGTTCTGGCAGTTTGAGTAATTTATGTGACCTCTCCCTGTCCTTTCTTTGGTATTGTTCGTCGAATCGTTGAGCACCTTAACTTTTGAGTTGAGCTGCACGATTTCTGAAAAATGCGTGCTTTCCTCAAAATACCATCTCAGACATCGATCTACATTGTCTTAACATGATCTAACCAAGATTTTGTCTGAGTTTGTGTCGGCCTTTCTTCTCAGGCTAGTCAATTAGAAACGCCGACCTCATCTAGTTTTTAAAATATGATTGACGTGTAAACATTTTTGTGCAAACCTTTATACAGACAAAATAATTTATCATCTGTTATTTTTAGTTATTCAGGCTTTAAATCTCCCTAGGTTACCTATAAGATATTTTAATTCAGATAAAATTATAATCTGTCTATTAATTTATTACAATGATTCTGAGTATGCTAAAGAGGGGCTCGTGTCTACGTAATAACAGCCACACGGGTCGATCGATCAGGTTAAGCTACGCTTGCCGCGGTCGGTGGATGGGTGATCATCTTGAAACTCCTTCCGTACCTCGGAAACCACGTTAAGGGCCCATTGAGAGCACGGCACGGTAAAGGATTTTTATACGACGAATAGAAAATATAATTTAAAAGTTTGACATTAAAATTGAAATAGATTTCAAGAAGCACACATCCACATTTATACAGTAAGTTAGTTCAACGACGTCACAGCCCAGGTCTTTCAACGAAGTCGAACGAAGTGGTCTTTACGCCCGTGTCACTAGCCTCGAGGGAGGAAGACTTTACGAGTCGTGGACAGAGTGCATTAACCGTCTGAAGATTGAAGAAGAAGTAAGTTACTTTACCATCTTGGATATATCAATGACCTTAGGGTATGTCTGGTGATATATATTTCTGATAGCAGTTATAAGTGAGTTTTTATAATTTCTAAGATGACAATATTATCGTGGACGCCACGCACGGCATCACGATAACACAGGGAAGTAAAATGTATGGAAATATATGAATAGGTATGCTTTTAAGTTTCCGTTCACGATAACGTTATAAGGTGCACCGATGTTTTTACACCGACGGTAAAATCGTAGACATCGATGTCTATTTATTTATTTGACGTCCATGGTAACGTGACATGCAAAATTATACTTAAAAGCGAACTATTTAGAGTGTAAAGTGCAGTACAGTGTTGGCGCAGTAGCTGAGTGATTGACTTCTGCGCTAACGGTCCCTGAGAGCCTAGACCAATTTGAGATTCTATCAGCGGGAACGATGATGGAAAAGTCAGTAATGTATAATTATCCTTCAGCCTGACATAAGCTACAAAAAGTTTATGTCAATCCTGTTAAAAGTTGTTGTAGAAATACGAAATGCTTTGGAAGCGATTGGCACTTGTCTTGGCCCTCAGGTTTGCGTAAAACAAATAATTATCTGTTTGTATAAAGCCGTGTGGGAGACACGGCTTTATACAAACAGATAATTGCGCGTGTTTTTTCGAAACATTACCTACACGAGATCAGTAGTTGTTCGGGATCTGGCAGTTCTATGTCCATTTGCGTTCTAAGTAGCGAGTCTAATAGATAACAAGTGCTAGTAAAAAGCAATAATATAACCTCCCGTTATGAAGAGGATTAAAGAATTACCATTACAGATTATAGAACAAAATACTCTTTGTTACATCGTGTATTATGTATGTATTCTATTCTATAAAATCTAGCGGTATCCTATGGCACTGAGCAATATTGTAGAAAAAACTAATAGTTTTTTAAAAGAAAAAAAAAACAATCAAAAAATTTTGAGTCTTTATAATAATGTTAATATAAAGAGTCAAAATTGTTTGTTTGATGTTTTTTTTTCAGTTTAGAAGATTATAATATTAGTATAAGATATCCTATTTTACTTGGTTTCCACAAATTCAGAACGTCGCACGTGCTATCTGAATTTATGAATGGAATTGCTTTAACAAAATTCAAATTCAATTAAAATTTGTAAATACCCCGTGCCTACATCTCATTATTACGTTCGTGGGTACAATCTACTCCAGAAACAATAGCTTTACGAATGCCGACGGTGATCCTAAAAGGAACTTTGTAATTAAGTTTATTTTGGGAACACGGTTAACATTACCGAAATAGAATAGAGTGTTTTGTTGATATTTTTATTGGTTAAGGTAAATGATTGTGTAAGAAAGTCGTTTGAAGAATTTATTGAATTTGTTGTTATTAAATTGTAAGTTGCAAAAACACTTAAAACACTGACAATACTCGTACTATGCGTAGGAGTATTTAGAAACTATGTATGAAATAAAAACTAACAAAGAAAATAAATAAAATGTTTTTTTCTAAACAAAGTGTACAGTAGTTAGGTATGGGTTTTGCCGATCAGCCCACTAGCTATAGTGACTAAACTATTGTATATTATATTTGACTGATGACGATCCTAGTCTGCACACGAAAATTTATGTTCGTATAAATCGTCAAAATGTAGGGAACACCAGATTTTTGTTTCGCGATTTAGTAAAAGTTGTTCATAATGATGAGTACAAGACCCTCTAGAGTTATGGGATATAAAAAAAACACGTTGTATATACCTACGCAGTTGTGTCGTATTGTCGTCTCCACCTTGTTTAAAGTACCTATTACGACTCGTCTCTGTTTCACACGGCGGGTACAATCGAGATTTATATGTTAGGTATCCATCTGCCTAGCTTTCCCCAACTGTGATGGGGTCGGCTTTCAGTCTAACCGGATGCAGCTGAATACCAGTATTTTACACGAAGCGACTGCTTATCTGACCTCATGCTATAATATGATTTTATGCAAAATGAAAGCTTGCGTCAGTTACTGCAAATAGGTAGTTTTTATGACAAAGTAAACGAAGGTAGAAGCAAAATATAATTATCTGATACGAGCGAAGGCGGGCCGGGCCACTAGTTATCTGATTAAACTGTAGCGTTTGTCGCCGCCTCCAAGAGCGAGCAAATAAGTTTGTGATAAAAATAGTGCATTCAGTTTTTATCACGCTGTTTACTTCAAAGAAAAAAGTGTTTTTGTATGGCCTCTGAAAGGAATGATTTTCATAATTTTTATGAACAGTTTACAAAACAATCCATTCGATATGTGTTACTCTTGTTTTCATTGAGTGCTTTTAAATTTTCTAACGTGGCGATATATAACCACATTAATTTGATTTAAAAGAGTGTCCATGGAGTTTCTTGTCCGTTCTTCTCCATAGGTACCTACTACGTTTTGGAATGGGCAACTAGCTTCATTTTTCTGACTGACCGACCCCTTGACAATTCAAAAGTGCCTGTAATTGGTTTAATTGAAATAAATACTTTGAATTTGAGTTTATGGATGTACACTCACCAATAGAGATAAGTAACCACCACCCCTCCCTGGTTCTTCGCCTTGCTTGGACCATGGATTTTGCATTGCAGTTTACCTCGGCCACAATACCAACCCCTATAACTCGCATCTCGGAGAACTCTGATTTTGCCTGGTTTCCAACGGAGATCTGACGTTCTATAAACTGAGGCATAGCGAATGAATCACTTGTGATACAGTCGTTAGATTTGAGTGAAATTCAATCTGTTGGAAGACAGTGGATTACAACGTGATCGACAGGTTTGAATTTAATTTTTTTGACAGGTTTGAAATCTACAGATTTGGGAAGGGTCTTAAAGCTCTTCACCAAGTTTTACAACGAACAAAAATATACAGGGTTTTGAAACACTATTATTGCTTCATAATACATTTTGTTTTTATTTGTGTCCACTTCTGGGACAAAAGTCCCAACCCCCTCCTCCGTGTCCTTTAATTTGATAAATGAACTGTTTGTTTTCTACTTCCCGTCACTTTTCCCTAAGGGTTCATTAGAAAACCAGCGTCAGAAAGCACCTGTCTGGCATTAATGCTGAAATTAACCTTTTTTGGCGCAGCCGTGAGGCACACACTATTGTTGTCTGAAACATTATTTGTTATTTTATTAATTTTGTATTTGGTGTTTCACGAACTGTGTCTTTCTTTCTTTCTTCTTTCTATTAATTAAATTAATTTTTATTCGAAAACATTCATCGGTTTCTTACTAAGCTTCAACTATATCCGACGACCCTGTTTACTTATCTCTTTTGGTGACGTACACGTTATAGCGTTATCGTGGACGGTTTAAACGCGTCTTCATCCGTCTTCTTTCCTGTGTGTCCCCCAAATAAATTATGTTTCTTTACTTTGTGATAATTATTCCATTATTTTACGAATGTTTGCTTACACACGTCGCGTCTGGGGGTCCTTGTAGCTCGGAGGCCCCGTATCATTGATACAGCTGATACAGCGGTAGCTACGCCCCTGGTACTGCTAGAAACTGTTATCGTTGTCCCCCGGAGCTAGGTGTAAGTAGAAATTAGTACCGAACCTACCTCAATAATTATTCTACATGAGTTTTCTCTTCTTCTCTAGACCAAACGTTCTAGCGGTCGCAACTCGCATGTGTATGTCATGGAATTCTATTCCCAGGTTGGGCAGTGTTGATAAGTTTTTCTATCAGGGATTCCTCATCCCACGTTATTGCCAAGGTATAAAACGTGTACCTATTCTACATGTTGTGTCTACTAGTTTCGTTTTCCTACTTACGCCTAAAAAAAAAGTTGTAAGCTGTTGTTGTCTAGTTGTGCCTACTTATATAAAAACTGTAGAGAACTTGTAAAAAATGTGAGCAAAATACTTAACGATAACATGACTGGAACAACATCAACAGTCATGTATCACAATATGTTATAAACACGACATATTGTGTTTTACAAGACTTTTCTAAAACTAATAACAGGAACGCAGGAACCCGTTGGATGCTAGAAGCGCAGAACCGGTCAAAGCGGAGGTGCTTGGGGGAGGCCTATGTCCAGCAGTGAACGTCTTTCGGCTGAAATGATGATGATAATTTAATATTTCCATACATTTTACTTTCCTGTGTTATCGTATCGTGCCGTGACGTGGACGAGGACGCCCACGCTAATATCGTTGCGTTAGAAATCTTCTTATTCTTAGCGTGACGATGGCAAAAAGGGCACGAAAAAATATGTATCGCTTCTTAATTTTTTTTAGCCTAAAATTCAGCCACGCGGATACCGTTCGCTGACGCAGCCATTGAGTCCTCTCGTGTGCAGGTGACAGGACATGCGATGCAAGATGGAAGGTGAAGGTGATGGAAGGTGATGGGAGGTGTGGAGGTGAGGTTTGTGGAGAGATGCCGCATACACGGAGGGTTGAGCCTTCCATGAACCCCCACTTGCGGAGGTTGTCCTTGCTGCGGCCTACTTGGGTACGAAGAAGGTTTTCCAAGTAGGCCAAGGTAACTTGTACCCGGATGGGAGACTCTCTGATGGGTCAAAGAGTCTCCCATCCGGGTACAAGTTAAGGTACAAAGTTCAGTTTACGCTACAACTTCAAACATTTTTATAACTTTTTCAATAGTGCTAGTCACTCTGAAATCAATTTTATTTTAATGGTAATTAAACCATTTAACTAAAGTTGATATTTGTTTAACTCGAAATAACGTCAATTTTAAACATAAATAAAATTTGAATATAATTATAATTGCGCTAAGCTAAGACAAATAATAATAACAACCAACCGGAGTGAAAATCCTGTTCTGAAAACGATGGGACACTCAACATCCTGTGTGCCCAGCACCCTTATTGCGTACCACACCATCAATCTCAATCTGAATCATTTTTAAGGATATTGCTAATCCATTGCTTCATATGTTCGAACCATTTGTCTGCTTACCAACGTAAATAACGCAAAAACATTAAAATTAAAATAAATATGCGAGTTTGCAACTAATATAGAAAACCAAATTAACTCAACAAAAATAAAACTGGAGTCAGTCAAATAGCAATAATTTAAACAGAAAAAAATTACTTTTAAACTATTTTTTGTACCTGACCAGCTGCGACCGTATGAAGTTGAAAATATTGGAAAAGAACCAACTGGTTCGTTTGTAACTTTAAGGCTGCTTGTCCACTAGAGCGGAGCGAGAAGAAATTTGCAGAGCTAGGAAAACATTTACCTCTGGAATGTAACTAAATACGTAATGGATGAGCGATGTAACGGATGCCAAGTTAGCGGGGGTGCTGAGCTTGAATTCCGCGGATGTGAAGGTGGAAAAAAAATTAAAAAAAAGATTTTTCGAAGAAAAACCTCGACCTATTTGTAACTAAAATCTAGAAGGGCCAAACTGACGTATTTTTCAAAACACAGCTTTGCGGCTTTTTTGCCGTCGGAGATTTCTTAGTGGTTCATAAAGTGAACCGACTCCACTAAACAATTGCTCACTTGGTACTGAACCTGGCAGCGGCGGCGGGGTCGTTGGAAAAAAAAAATGTCATGAGTCACCGCGACGCGACTAGCGGAGCGGCAGACGAAAACAAATGACGCGCGCGCATCAAGCCGATTTTCCTCATGTATGAGTAAATATACTTAAAAAGTTAAACTTTTTGACCAGAGCGTAACAATACAACAGGTTAAGTTATTACGATTCTTATGTAACGAGCCCAAAAATAAGCAGATTAGTGATCCCTGTATAATGTTACTACTATTAACCTGGGAGGATTATGATCGGGCCTATAAATAAAGGCACGAAACTGTCTAATTTTATGAAAAGGATGAACATACACACACGCTTAAAGGACACGCTCAAGCGACAATGGAAGAAGCTGTTTACAGCATGCCACGAGTCACCGCGACGCGATATGCGGACCGACGAACGAAAACAAAAGACACGCGCGCTTGTCGCTCCGCTTGCGGCCGTGTCCGCAGCCTTAGAGTTTGGAACTTTTTCCCGGACCATAAAAAACTTTTCAACGGCTAGTAAACTGTTAACCTCGTTCGGAGTCAGTGTTTATAACTAGCTATGTACTTTGCTACCTTCTGTCATTGACCGCGTATTATAGTTTGTTCTGAATTGAAGTTTTAGCTTTTTATTTTAGTTCGGTGCGAGTTTCTAGGTTATTAAATTGAGAGTTGGTTTTGCCTGGTTTTGTTGCGCACTAAAATAGGTAAAAAAGAAGCACTCATGGGTTGATCAGAAGGCCAATTCTCGTAATTAAAAACGTCCAAAATCTAGTCGCATCTTATCTCAGCGACAATCAATGTCTAAAATGTAGGGAAATTAGAGGTATTTTTGACAGATTGAGACTGAGATCATACTGTGAACGTTCTTATAATTACGAGAATTGCCCCTCTGGTGTCTGGCAGTTACTGTTGATGTTCTGAAAAACTATACAGGATGGATGACCATGGATTCAGTACATGATTCTGAACCCTTCTGCGTTATATTTATTCGACTGTTATTAAAAAAAAAAACTTGCTGTTCCATACATTTTGACCGCGTAGAAATGAAATAGCTGATTTTTTTTTATAACCGACGAAATTTTCTATGCAAGGGGCAAAATTTCTAGAATCATGTGCTGAATCCATGGTGTCAGTTTGCACGTCGATATAGCTATAAAATGTGGAGACAACAATACGACAATAAATGCAAGCACGGGCAATACTAATGCACAAGAGTATTTTGAAATTAACAAATGGATCCTAAAATAGAAATTAACAAATAGATCCTAAAATCGACATTAAAAAAAATATATTTTTTCAAACAAACTGAATAGTAGAGATGGGCCGACTATGGATTTTGCGAATCAGTCGACTAGTTATAGTGACTAAACCATTGGACATATTTGACTGTAATTTTGTATGCCGAATGGGAACGTCATTAGATATACTTTTTTTTTTGTTTAGGCTATTATTTTAAATGATAAATTATAAATGATTTTATTTTGTAAGTAGGTTTGTACAAACACTTTTACACGTCAATCATATTTTAAAACTAGATGAGGTCGGCGTTTCCTATCTGACTACTCTGAGAAGAAAGGCCGAAACAAACTCAGAGGTCAGTCTCTTTTAAAGTCCAGACATAATCTTGATCAGATCATATGAAGACCATGCAGGTCGATGTTTGAGATGGTCTTTTGAGGAAAGAACCACACAGATTGAGAGGACCTGTCCAGTCAGTGCACGCATTTGTCAGAAATCGTGCAGCTCAACTCAAAACTTAAGGAGCTCGACGATTCGACGAACAATACCGTATAATTAATACTATAATAATTTTACTGTCCAACTGCTGGGAAAAGGCCTCCCCCAAATCCTTCCAGGAGCTCTTTTCCCGAGCCACCTGGAACCAACCCTCGCGGTACGCGTCCAGATCTCCTCGCCATCTCTTTCTGGGCCGGCCTTGGCGGCGCCGTCCATCTTCAGGCACCCATTGTGTGGAGACTTGCCTAGCGGTCATCCTGCATGCGGCTGATATGACCCCTAATCCGCTTTGTATAATTAGTCGGTTCGCCGACACTGCATCGTTCTGCGCTACCCTTAGAGCGGAATTAACCGGTGCATACTTAAGTTCGCAACTTTTCCCCGGACCGTAGAAAACTTTTCAACGGCTAGTTTAACTGTTAACCTCATTTCGTTCACAGTTATTTGTACCTCTGACACAGCATTCTAACAGCAACGTTGCAGTGGCCGCAGCCCAACAGTAACCCTGTAGAATGAGAATAAATATCACTGTGATTTGGACAGTGATCCCAAATCAGAGGTAAAATAACTGTGAATGACTGTACTTAGGTCCTTCTGCTATTGACAGCGTATTATGTTTAATCGAAGTTTAGCTTTTCGTTTTACCTACTTTTTATTTTAGTTCGTTGCGAGTTTCTAGGTTCTAGGCCTGGTTTTTTAGTGCTGAAAATTGAAACTGGTAAAAGTGAAACTTACGCAGAAAATTCTGCGTCCGTCTACCCGTCACCGTTTATGTTTTATAAAACTTTAGATATCTATTGGTACGGTCACCAAAGGAGATAAGTAACCAGGGTCGTCGGATATTGTTGAAGTTTAGTAAGAAACCGATGGATGTTTTCAAATAAAATTTAATTTGATACATCAACTGTTTGTTTTATTTGAAAACATCCATCGGTTTCTTACAAAATTTCTACTATATCCGACGGCCCTGGTTACTTATCTCCTATGGTGACCGTACATGTAATAACAATAACATAGTAACGAACTCAAAACACATTAATTATTTTTGCAAAAATGTAATTGCTACTATTGCTATTGCTAGACGTGAAGACCGAGTCGAAATAGTTTTCAGAATTTTTGCCCCTTTCTTTCCGATGTATGTATGTTCCGCATAGGCGCGAAAATGGCTGAACGGATTTGGATGAAATTTGGCACATAGATAATTTATAACCTGCGTTAATACATAGGGTATTTTTAATCCCAGTAGTACGTTCGCGTGGGATATTTTCCGACATCTACGAGGGGGCAGCTGCGTGCAAAAGCTAGTTTGAAGTATAGAACATTCTATTGAAATGAAATGTCAAAGTTTTTAACTAGAGAAGTTACTTTAAAATTGACAAATAAAAGGACTTTGAAGCTTAAGTACAATGTTACTGAATAAACTCGATAATTCAAAATGGCGACTGTTGCAGAAAAACGATTATATCAAATACCTAAATATTCAATAAGCCGCTGTCAAGATCCATCCATGTGCAAGTCGACCCTAAAATAACATACAGACCGAATGAATGAATAGAACGAGTGAGTGACTGACAATGAACGAATGATAAAAGAAAATAGACAACACATTAACTTGAATTACACGGTCCGAAGAACAATATTGAATATGTGAATGTGAGATGTATTATTATTTTGCGAAAATATATTATTTATAAAAATATTAATCGTTACATTATATTAATATTAATATATTTATATTAAAAATATAAACAGTGTACAACCATCTACGGTTGTACACTGTTGAAATATCTTGAAATACATAATTATAGAATCAACTTTTTCTGAGAAAATTCTTTAACCAAAAGTGCAAGTAGGCGCGTAGCGGCCAGACAAACTGCTACGTTTTCGTAGCAAAATGCTACGCCGTAGCTACTGCGTAGGCCTAACCGAATGTTGCTTACAAAACCATATTTATATTAATTTAAATTAAATTAATTTATTGTTGTAAATCTAAGCAAAATAAAAGTCATTTTAAATGTTTTATTAACACATATTGAACAATACATATTTATAGTTCATATCATAACTGTGAAAGTAGGTTTGTTTGTTACGCTTTCACGCTAAAACGGTTGGACGGATTTGGATGGAATTTGGCACATGGGTAGACCATGACCTTTTTCATCCTAAACTGCGGACGAAGTCGCGGGCAACAGCTAGTTATAATTTCGCAATAAATACTAGTATTAATTACGAAATTATAATAATATAAAAAACCTGCTGGGACACACAGAAGCCTATACTAATCTATAATACCGCAAAGCCTAATTAATTATGAATAGCTCAATTTAACACGTCCCAATTATCTATAGAATATACATTAATCACATTGATAACATTCACATTTCCATCTCATAGTACAATTTATTTTTAGTTTTATATGGGCCTTGATGCCTGAAATAAATGGATAAATAATAGTACAATTTACGCATTAAATTATTAACCGAATGAGTATTACTAACCAGTGCTTGTAATAAATATTACAGGCTAATGTTCATTTCATTTGATGAAAAGTTTCACGCATTATTTTCATACAAATCTGTATTTGTATATAAATAAATATTGTATCATATTCTATTTGTAAATATGTATTTTATTTATAATGAACAACCAGGGTTTTAGATAAAAAACAGTTAAGTGACTACTTTCTTGTGGCTTCAGAGTTAATTGGAAAGAAATCTTCATACGTACAATCACAATAAAAAAAACTTTGATCACTGGTGTTATATTATCTATTATTATGAATTATTACCTATACTTATGCCGAACCTAACCTCACTTAATCACAAATCTAACCACAGACACATAAATATTGCATACTGGATGTTATCACAACATACATTATTATTATAACACAACATAACATCACGCTTGGAATCCCCGAAGGGTATTGCAGAGGAGGACCTTTATTATACCCACTTTTCTCCTGGGCACAAATCCAGGCTCTAGGCGGCTACTGAAAAATTCCAAATGAAAAACTCAATAACCATTTTTTATTATTATACTAGCTGCACCCCGCGGGTTCACCCGCATAAGTTTCGATCCCGTGGGAATATCGGGATATAAAGTATCCTATGTGTTAATCCTGGTTATAAAATATCCGTGTGCCAAATTTCATCCGAATCCGTTCAGTACTTTTTGCGTGAAAGAGTAACAAACATCCATCCATACAAACTTTCACGTTTATAATATTAATATAATTAAAAACCATAGAAATGTTATTTTTTATATCTATTAGAAACTTAATCTCTTATTAACACATTATATTTACATAACATAATCAGCCTATAATGTTCCCACTGCTGGGACACAGGCCTCCTCTCGGTGAGTGGGAGTGGGCGTAATCCACCACGCGGGCCCAGTGCGGCTTGGTAGATGCCACATGTCTTCGAATTTTTGGTTCTAGGACATGTCGGCCCACTGGTGTGGTGGCCTAGTGGTAACGGCTGCGACTTACTAGTTGTATGTCGTAGGTTCGAACCCAGACAGGCGCTTTACTTTGTGTAAATTATTACATCACCACTGCTCATAAAACGGTGAAGGAAAACATCGTGAGGAATTTATAGTTAATTTATAATATTTATTGGCCGCAAGCGGTACTGCTGAACATGAAGTTCTGGGTTCGAGTCCCGAGTCGGGCAAAGAGTGTGCTGGTTTGGTACCCTTCGAGAAATACAGGCGTGAAGCTGTGTTATGTTATTTAAATATATAACAATACATATTAGATAAACTATTTTCCCCTAAAGTTTGTTTTATGGTGTTACGATACGATTATAGTTGTATTTTCGAATCTATACAGGGTGGCAGGGCAAGCTTCCAGAAATTTCTCGTCGGTTATTAAAAAAAATATATGTTTCATACAAATTGACCGCGTATGTACCATTTGCAGCTTTCTTTTAAACATTTGTTTTTTTTTAAGTAGGTCTAACCTTAAAGGGGGTGCTTTTTCTTCAAGCTAAGCAATGGCAACCACTAATAGCCACGCTAGCTGACAACCGACAATACTGGCCATTAAGACAATAAGGCTTTCATTTACACAAAAGATTTTTGTTTGAGCAGCCCATTTACAAACCTAAAATAAACAAAGATACGAATCAGACATCCATTTGGCAGAGTGATAGGAAATTGGCGTTTCCGAATCGCACCGTCTGAGATCAAATGGAACATTTTATCCTCAACACGTGATACCTTAGGCCAGTGGAGCGGAGAAGAGCAATCGACCGTCTGATTCGTGATAGCAGTTCTATTTGGTAAAGTTTCCCTATTATGGCTCTTATTGGAGAATGTTTTGGTGGTCGGTACAATAGTAAATACGAGGAAACGAAAGGAAAGGAAAAAACTTATTTACTGGACTGAAACCAGTTGTGTAGTGATGGTGACGATCAATGCTATTTGCTTCTTTGTACGAGAAGAGGCCTTTACTTTGAGGAAGAATCTTTATTTCCGTATCTTTATTTTCGGGTAAGCACCGGAATTCAGCGCTGTGCTGTGCGCCTCCCGTAGCACAGCATTGTGCTGAGTGGAAGCCTTCTTGTCACAGTTGCGATGTGCAGCTGCCGACGAATTGATCTGTTTTGTATTTTTATTTTAAATAACGTACAAACTTATCTTGAGAGCAGTTGTAGTGGCCCAATAGAAACGGCCGTGGCTTACGAGTTCTAGGTCGTAGGTTCGAACCCTGACAGGTGCTTTACATTGCCAATATAGGCTCATTAAAAAAAAAAAAAAAATTGTATATAAGTAGTTTATCAGCCATCTTGTTACCATAACACAAGCATTAGGTTGCTTAGCTTGGGACAAATGGTGCTGTGTGAAATGTCCAGGGATATTATTATTATTATTAAGCTTTTTTTAAAAGTATTTGAGACATTCTAGAATAGGTCCTTTAATTTTTATATTACTTATTTATTGTATTACCAAAATACCTGTTTTGGATTCAATTAATAAATTGTAATTGTTGTATCTAAGTGTCTAAAATAAAACCTGGGGCGTTATTGTAGGATGATAGAAATAAAACAATAGATCAGTCAAAAAAAAAAAAACAATAAAATTATATTCTATCTTTCGAATTGAGGTAGTAATATTAATTGGCAAACAAAGTGGTCCTCACCGAAATACGTGGTAACACAATTAAATATTTCAATTTCGTGGCATCAAATAAATCAGTAACGTAATGGAATCGACGTCGAACTGACATGAAGTAATCATCTTCTGTGTGGAACATTCGTTCTGTAATTTTCTTGCAAAATCAATCCATTATTTATAAAGACAATCCATTTTATTCGTTTGTGTTTTGTTTTTGGAAAAATATAATATCATTCGACAGTATTGAGCTTCGAGGTATTGTATTTTTCATACATAACTATAGGTAGGTATTTGTTTAAGCAACTACGCATATGGTATACTAGCAGCGCCCCGCGGTTTCACCCGCATAAGTTTTGATCCCATGGGAATAACGGTAATTTAATTTAATTTTATTTGACCCTGTATACACAGTATAAATTAAAGCCGCCTTTCGTCATTTTTTTATTCATTTATTGGTGTGATTTTGTCTGCGCCACCGCGTTGTTATTCTAAACTGCTTAACCAATGTTTATGCGATTTTCACCATCATTTAGAGAAATGGTTCCGGAAGGTTTATAATGCATTAACATTAAACTTACATTATAATAAATAAATATCGGTTTTTTGTCATAAAGTAAAAACCTCTTTAGTGATCATAGCGTAACATAATCAGGCTATAAAGTTCCCACTGCTGGGACACAGGCCTCCTCTCTGTGAGAACCAGTCGGGTTGGTAGATGTCACTTGTCTTCGAATTTTTGCTCCTAGGACATGCCGATTTCCTCATGATGTTTTCCTTCACCTTTTTGAGAGCAGCGGCAATAAAATAAATTACACATAGTAACCCACCTGACTGGGTTTGAACCCATGACATACAAGTCGTCAGGCCGGGTCGTTATTACTGGACTACCACTGCTTTAGTGAACCATCAAACTCAAATCATTTATTTCAATTAAACCATTTACAGGCACTTTTGAATTGTCAAAATTAAATAGTCGGTCAGTTAGTCAGAAAGTTGAAGCTAGTCGCCCATTCCAAAAACGTAGATCTTTATGGAGAAGAACGGGCAAGAAACTCCGCGGACACTCTTTTAAATCAAGATATTATTACAAAATCCTGGGTACTCTATTCTTATTGCTTCTATATGTGAGAACAATGTAAAAAAAAGAAACAATTTAAAATATAACATTAAAAATAAGCCCTGGCAGTTAAGAGATGACCAGTCTCAACCAACGGCGCCCGTTCACGAACATGACGCGTGGATCAGAACCACCCAGCTCAACCATTTTGTAGGGAACCGAATGATCATCAAGATCATCATCAGCCTATAGCATTCCACTGCTGGATACCGGCCTCTCCTACTGCACGCCATTCAACTCGATTTTCGGCACCTCTCGTCCAGCTGCTACCAGCCATCCTGCGAAGATCGTCGCTCCACCTAGCCTGAGGCGTCCCACCTTACGTTTACCGATTCGCGGTCTCCACTCAAGAACACGTCTACCCCAACGGTCAACGGTTCTACGGCTAATATGGCCGGCCCATTGCCACTTCAGCTTGTTTACTCTGTGAGCTATATCGACAACTTTAGTAAACGTTAAAGCTTTATTCCAGTGACTATTTAAATAGTAAACAACACCTACTTCAACCAAAAATAGCCGACGAAAACATCTAACAAAGTCCAAACAGGCCGTGATCAAAATTATAATCCACTTTAGCGGCCATCGCGCCTCCAGCAAATTATCTTTTGTGAATTATTCCGAGGATAATTAAGTAACGACCTTATTGCGTTTACCTTTGATAGAGCTGCATGAAAATGAGCCTAAATAAGGTTTAAATTCGGAAAAGGTGTTAATGGGAAGGGCTATTTTAAGGGTCCTGTTTGGATGTTGTTAGAGGACGCAGAGAAAGAACACATACACAAAAAAATAACAAGTTAGGGGAAATATGCGTCACGTCCACGCAAAAGGCCATCGATCAGCATAATGCTAAGGCCCTATGCGGGACACAACCCCAGCGCTGGTTTCTAACGACAGCCGGCGTTTGCGTAATGACGTCAACCGGTTCAGCATGCGATAAGATAAAAAAAAACGACAATCAAAATATAAAATTAAAAAAATATAATATGCTTACTTCTAAATGTTGGTATAAACACGAAAGGAGATTGCCAGTCCCACGGCACTGGACTAATGTATATTTTCAAAATTGTCGTGTCTTCATCAAATCATATTTAAAATACTCTACAGATAAGTAACTTCACTAATTAATATTAATTGAGCAATTAGTACATGATTAGCAGTCATCGGGTGAGCTACCCTCAGTCCTTTATATTATAGCGATTGGTCTTTTTTTTTGTGGATGCGAAATCATCAAATGACCCCTCCCGCTCTGGGTGGAGCGGAAGGGAGTGTCAGACTCTTACTGACTAAAACCCACCCGTGTTCCTTCCTTAGCCCTTTCTGTTCCAGGGCAGCGGTAACCCTTTCGGACTATCCCGCTACCCTACGCAAGACAATGTTTATGTTCCTTCTCCAGAATTAGCTTACTGCCAGGTCTTAGAACCCAGCAATGCATAAATGTGTAAGCTGTCACGCCCTTTATGCCTGGAGGCTTTTATTTGGGTAGTAAGTTTTTTTTAATTTACATTTTAATAATTATTTTTTAGCTTGAGTACGTATAGTTTTTATTATATTTGTTGGTATATTGGCGTGGCTAGCTGACATATTATGGCAAATAATTTAATTTTATGTTCTGTTTTGTAATGTTAATTACCGAACATCTAGGTAACCTAGTATTGTATCCAATCACGTATTTTCTTTTTAATTGAACAGACAGCTGTGCTGCTGGGGAGTTTGTTGCGCCACTTCTTCTTCCCAGCGATAGCACTAGGAAGTGGTGAAGGGCGGGCGTTTTTGGGGGACTGTCTTTTGTAATTTTGACGTTCAAAAGGTGCTGATTCTCAGCCTAATTTGAATAAATGACTTTTGATTTTGATTTTGATTTTGTCCCTAGCGTTTAGTCTGTTAAATACATTTATTTTTCTTAATCCTTCATATAATATCAGCATTAATCGTTTACCTACACTAATCTAATATATTATATAAAGAGGAGGGGAAATAATCAAAGGGCATCAAATAAATCACACGCATCGCTGTCAATAGGAAAAGTGCCCGAAAGTCAGGCAGCATTGCCATGTTGTGTGGCGATACTGATTCTTTGGCCAAAAAATAGGCTAGTCCTCTGGTCACGCCAAGAGTCGACCAACCGCATGATGATATCTCCAAAAATTAAGTGAGCACTCGGACCCCATGGCCCTAATGGTTCAGCCCCAAACTGCTCGAACATAGACGTTCCAGAGAGATTGGACTATTTGCGCCGTTTGAGGTTATACGTTATAATTCAATTGAAATCTCTAATTTAACATTCTATTTAGAATGTTAAATTGATACCGATGTTGATTGATATTTTATGGGAATGTTAAACAAGACATTTGTCTTGTTTAACATTCCCATAAAATATCAAGACGATGATAAGAAGTACCTATCCACGAAGTCATGCGTTTCATAGTAACAGATATTTCAGACTTCCACTTTACATTAATTTAATTAAAGTGAAGCAGAGAGCAACTTTCAGATAATCTTCAGGAGCACTACAATAACTTTCAACTTTCCAGTAAACTCTTAAGCCAGGGGAGTGTAGTCGGTAAACTGTTTTTAGGGTTCCGTACCCACAGGGTGCCAACGCAACCCTATTACGCCCGCTAAGCCCCAAGCCCCCGCTTTCCGTCCGTCCGTCAGACTGTTAGCGGGCTGTATCTCATGAACCATAAGTATAGGTAAACAGTTGAAATTTTCACAGAGTTTGTATTTCTGTTGCCGCTATAACAACAAATAATTAAAATAAAATAAATTTAAAATTAAAGGGGACAACCATACAAGAAACCTATTTTTACGACGTTTTTGCCTTGTGTTACGTAACCCTTCGTATGCTAGACCGACTCGCACTTGGCCGTTTTTTATATAATAATAATAATAAGTTTATTTCTCTCATAAAAATAACATTGTTACAGTAGTTTGTATAGGTATACAATTTGCCTCATGCTAGAACCTTTGTGAGAGCTGGGGTCTGAACTAGGTTCGGGACCTGTATGACGAGATCTCCAGGCTCACACCCCTTTGAACATTTATCATATTTAACGGCATCTAGGTTCAGTTGATACATATCACTATTAGCTAACAGTTTCGATTAGAGAGGTAAGTCTATAATAAAGGTGGTTATATTCGTGAAGTGTTATGTAAAGTGATGTTATTGTAGGATTGTGTGAGTAGTGTGAACGTGTTAAAAACTTTATTATTATTATTATTTCTAGACCCAAAGGTGCACGAACTTAGCATTTCTCAGAATGTCTTTAACTGAAAGCTAAACTGAATATCTGATCAAAACCTAACACACCCTATTCAAGCTTCCTAGAACTGAGTGCTACTCAGACATTTGCCACAACATGGTATTCTAGGTCTTCTAGGTGTTGGTGTGGGTTCTTAGGATAAGGGTATTCATAATAAATATTTAATTTTAGACCTCTGTATTATACAATATTGTTTATCCCACGAAGCAACACGCGCTTTACTTGTGTTAACCAAGTGTACAAACACGTTGTGAATGTGTGCGTGAAGACGAGTAGCGTCAGCACGTAACACACACACGCACACTAACACTTCCGACTTCGCCTGTGTCTTGGACGGTACGGGGAGCTCCTGTGCTTACACATATATTCACAGTGCGTTCGTACACTTGGTAACCACAAGTAAAGCGCGCGTCGCTTCGTGAGATGTACCATGTTGTGAGTTTTCTTTTCGTTTTTAAAAGACACATCATCATTCTCCTGCCCTTATCCCAAATTATTTGGGGTCGGCGCAACATGTCTTTTTCTTCCATACTCCTCTATTAGCCGCCATCTCGACAGTCACCCCCTTTCTAACCATATCATCATTCACACAGTCCATCCATCGTTTCTTTGGTCGTCCCCTACTCTTATAGCCATCGACATTCATACTCAAAACTTTCCTCACGACATTTTCCTCATTCCTCCGTAATACATGCCCATACCATGACAACCGGTTTCCACACAAGTTTTCGTTCAATTACCGGTGCCACTTTCAAACTTCCTCATAAATACTCATTTCTTATTCTATCCATTCGTGTAACACCACACATCCCTTTTAGCATTCTCATCTCAGCTGCATGCAATTGCCTTTCATTCATCCCTTTTATGGCCCAACATTCTGATCCATATAAACTTACTTACTTACTTACTTTTTAAAAGACACATGCTGTGCGTAAATCACCAGACTTTTTAACACGGTAGTGTGGTGGTATCTCTAGGCCTGGTAGAACGTTCGTGTGCAAAGTAACCGTAGGTAACATAAAACGATAAACATACTGTACCGTGTTGTAAGTTTTCTTTTTGTTTTTAAAATACACATGCTGTACATAAGTCGCTAGAGTTTTTAAAATGGTAGCGTGCGTGTTTCGCGTTCGTGCTAGGCCCACTGGACTTGCTCACATAACATGCATCGAGGACCATAATCAAAAAAAAGGTGGAAAGATAAACTTACACTCACATGAGCCTAAAGCTTTCTTAAATATGCCACCACAAAATATCGCCAAATATGTCAATAATTACCCGACCGTATCTAAGAGCAATCACATAGGTGTAATACCATAATTTATTTCTCAGCTCGAACCCGCACACCTGTGCCACTATATTGATATCCAATTTACCTAATCCTTTCACCGTACTCATAATTAGCTCGCTACGCCTTTCAGGTATTTTCACAATTTAGATTTGACAGTGTTAATCCTTGACTAGGAGGCAGATTCAGGGGGGATTATGAAATCCAATTTGCACTCTCGTACGAACGCGATTTCCGATTTAAATGTACACATTTTACTCAATATTAAAATTTTATTTATGTTTCAAGTTGACGGCATTTCAAGTTAAACAAATATCAACTTTGTTTTAATGGTAATTAAGTATTTCAGAGTGACTAGCACTATTGAAAGAGTTATAAAAATGTTTGAAGTTGTAGCGTAAACTGAACTTTATTGTGTAGGAATTAAAGTTATTTTTCCATAAACTCATACTTGTTTACATTTTTGGCGAATATGTCGCGATTCAAATTTAGGTAAGATGTAGGAGCAGTGATGGCCCAGTGGCAACGGCCCAGACTCACGGGTTGTAGGTCGTGGGTTCAAAACCATGCAGGCACTTTGCTTTTTTTAAACAATTTCATCACCACTGCTCTCAAAATGGTGAAGGAAAACATTGTGAGGAAACTGGCATGTCTTAGAATAAAAAAAATTAAGGCATGTCACATCTACCAACCCGCACTGGGTACGCGTGGAAGATTACAACCTATTCCCTCTCAAAGAGAGGAGGCCTGTGTCGAAGCAGTGGGAACAATATAAGCTTATTATGTATGCTACTTGACGTCCATAAGTGCCTTTTATGTGCCATTTGAAATAATGATTTGACTTTATCGGAGCAAAAAGATGGGACAGTTCATTGAAACATCGACACATTACAGGCTGATTATGCTAAATGTGTATGACGGCGCAGCAAGTGGCGCCATTTAGTTTTGTTACAAGGTTTGCTCATTGTGACTGCGAATAAGCCATTCTGCGTTACGTCTAAACGTCGGTAGTAGTTTTATAAAACGTAGCGCAATGATAATCCAGCTGAACGTTGTTCAGTAGCTAAGCTATCGGAGCTGTTTTGTAAAACAACTAGCGGTTTTGTAAAACAGTGGATTCTACAATCCATCTGTGACATATACACATCGAATTATGACGTCACGACTCAGTGAGTTAGCAACAGCTAGCCACTCGCCAACCGCTGCACAATTCGATTAGCGCAGGAGCCACAGAAGCTTTAGTTAGTTATAGGAATCTTCATGTCAGTGGTAACAAGACCAGTATATACTGGCCTCGCATTCTACTGAAACTCCGTACTTCGCTTCGCCAGCTCAAGGTACGTTACCACCGACACGTACGGTCGGCTACGTACTTATATTTTCTGTACCAGGACCGTCTTTTTCCTTCGCTCATTCACCTCAATCACGAGGGTCATGACGTGACCTTTACAAATATGGGTGATATGGATCCTCTACTAAGTGTGCGAACCTTAAATGACATGCAGATTTGATGAATTGCTTGCTATGACGTTTTTTATTAATTCAATTAATTTATTAAAACCAGTCCATTATTATAGGGGCTTGTGGCTAAGAAATAACAGCTGAATACCAATATTTTAGGTGGAGCGACTGCCTATCTGACCTCCACAACCCCTTGGTAAGACTGGTTGTCATACTTTCGGGTCTCTGACGACCCGTAACGACTGTCAAAGATCCACGAATGACAGCCGGGACCAACGGCTTAACGTGCTCTCCGAGGCACGGAGGGGTCTTGGTATGTAAAGATGGTCACCCACGGATCAAACGCGGTAAGCGGCAAGCGTAGCTTAACCTGATCGATCGACCCGTGAGACTGTTATTATTTCTTCCCACTTTTTCCTTGACCGACCTCTACTTCTGCTTTTGTTATTTTGAAGTTAACACTTTACAATTCCACTTTATAATGTACCAATTAAGTTTACTCTATTATTATGGCTATAAGGTTTATTTTAAGTTCTGCATCGCATCTTATAAGAAGTGTAGTTGCAACCACTAGTTAAATAATGTTCGTTAGTTCAAAACTTAAAATAGTTTACGTTCACGTGCATAGTTTATATTTTACGAGAAAACTGTTTGATTTTATCGATAGTTTCTTACTAAGATTAAAACTTGAACTGCATCTTTGGTATAGTGGTCACAAGCACTACTGCTGAGTACGAGATTCTGGGTTCGATTCCCGGGTCGGGCAAAATGTTATTGGGTTTTTTCATCTTGAAGGTCTCAGTGGCAGAAGCAGTAGCCTAAGTCTGGAATGTGTCCGGTTGGTAGTATTAGGCTCGCCTCCAACAGAGCACGTAAACATAACTGGCGAAATAATAATAATAATAAGCAGTACTCCTCGATAAGGCTCGCTTTATGAGTCGAGGTTCCTCGCTCTGGAGCCCTAACCACCGGTAGCTTGGATCCTGCTCCTGACATCAGTGCATCACTATTTTTAATAATTTTTTTTCTTTATACCTTATATTTATATTTAAAATGTAATAAAATAAGATAAGTAAATAAATAAACGGAATAATAATAATAACAAATGAGAAAGTACTACAGGTACACCTCTGCTTAACCCTTCCGGGAATACAGGTGCGGTGTTATCAATCAACTCAGCATATTTTAGTCCACTGATGGACGTAGGTTTCTACCAGGCTGCGACACAACACCCTGTCCTCCGCCCTCCGCATCCAGTCTGTCCCGGCCACCTTCTTTAGGTCGTCCGTCCATCTACCTGGGGGGCGTTGCTTTGTTATGTTAAAACTTAGATTTACTTAATGGAGAGTGATGCCTTTTTTTTTTTTTGTGGATGGGAAATCATCAAATGACCCCTCCCGCTCTGGGTGGAGCGGAAGGGAGTGTCAGACTCGTACTGACTAAAACCCACCCGTGTTCCTTCCTTAGCCCTTTCTGTTCCAGGGCAGCGGTAAACCTTTCGGATGATCCTGCCGCCCCCGCAGGCTTCGGCCCTATCGGGCCCCGTCCTCTGCTGACATCTCTTTGAGGCGCGCGTGGAACACACGCATGGAGAGTGATGCCTGAGGTCTGCTCTGTTAACGAAGTTTTGGTCTCGGTCGTTCTTTTTCACAGTCGGTGGAAAAACTGTCTTACTTATTTTAGTTTCCATGAGATTATAACGATAAGTGTGCATACACATGAACAGCAAGCGTCAATGTCAGAGGCACACGTCAACAGCAGCCGTCGATTCCCGTCGGCGACCGTCCACACTCGTCGTATAGAAATGATAAAAATTAAAATTCATTTTTTTAAACTAAGCTGAGCATCAGCACTTTATAAACGTCAAGATTACATAATACAGTCCGCCAAATACGCGCGCCCTTCTGCACCACTTCCTAGTGCTTTAGCTGGGAAAAACTGGCGCAACAAACTTCCCAGCAGCACAGCTGTCTGTTCAGTTAAAAGAACTTGATTCTATACAATAGTAAGTAATTAACTTTACGAAACACAAAACATCATCATCTGCCTAGCCTTTTCCCAACTATGTTGGGGTCGACTTCCAGTCTAACCGGATGCAGCTGAACACCAGTATTTTACATGAAGCGACTACCTATCTGACCTCCACAACCCACTTACTGGGTAATACGATACCCCTTGGTAAGACTGGTTGTCAGACTTTCGGGCTACTGACGACCCGTAACGACTGTCAAAGATCCACGAATGACAGCCGGGACCAACGGCTTATTGTGCTTTCCAAGGCACGGAGGGGTCTTGGTATGTAAAAATGGTCACCCATCCATGGACCAACCGCGGCAAGCGTAGCTTAACCTGATCGATCGACCCGTGCGACTGTTATTACTTAACCACAAGCCCCTCTCAAAACACAAAACATTAAATCAAATTATTCGCCATATTCGGAGTTCCTGAAAGGACTTGGGCGAGGCCTTTGCCCAACATGATCCACATCATGAAAGGCTAAACCAAAAAGAAATGCCATATGTCAGCTAGCCCACGCCAATAAACCAACAAATTAATGATATTCCAACTGATTAATTTATGCTAATTATTTCATTTGATCAGTGAACTGTATAATGGTTTGTTAACAAACAATTAAATTAAACTAATTACTCTGCGAAGATCAAAAGAGTCTTTTTTTAATTGTACCTGTTGTTGTGAACCTTTAAACCTTTGATCAGTTTTAATTTTATTTACACTGTCATAATGGTGATGTTTAGTTTTCGGTAGGTTATTTGATGCAAATACCTATGTACGCACAGGTGGGAGACAAAAGAAACGATGGATGGACTGTGTGAATGGTGATATGGCTAGAAACTCGACTACCGAAATGACGATTAATAGAGAAATATGGCAGATAAGACATGTAGCCCCCACCCCGAAATAAGAGAGAATGATGCTGATGATGATGACCTATGAACGAACAGCTCATAAAGCCAGTTATAAGTTCGGCGGAATGATTCATATAAGAACCTTCACGATTGAGATAAGCTACTATTCTGAGAAATTTATGACGATATAAGAGAAGAAAAATTACCGTTATTCAGTCTATTTATCTATGAAAAAAATCACCCCCAAGAAATAAATCAAAATTTATTTTATTTTTACCCTATATACATAGTACTACTGCAGGGCAGAGGCGTGCCTTTCTCCTTTCTACTCCTATCTGTATTGAGTTAGTGTAGATTAATCCTGGCTAAGTGTAACCACACAATGGGTCCCAAACAGCAGCAAACGACAACGCGGCAGGCCCAGAATGAGATGGCGGGATGAGCTCGACTCTTTCCACAAGAATTGGCGTTTAACAGCACTGGATAGGGATAAGTGGAAGGAGGGAAGGGAGGCCTTTGCCCTGCAGTGGGACAGAAATGGTTGAATAAAAAAAAAATAAAAAAATCCTAGCTGCTCAACCTCATAGCGAGCGAGACGGACTTATTCTGTTGTTCTCTGGGTGAATTCAAAAGGAATGCATTGTTTGTACTTAGTTATAGATGTGTAATTTTAAGTTAGTATAGGCGCATTTATCGCCTTGGGGTAACCTGTAATGGTAGTTGTAAGATGATAAATAAAAAATAAATAACAACAAACTCGTCCTTGTTGCGTAACTTACGTGAGATAACAACGAAGGTTAATTGACTAAATTAATTTTAAGCCGTCGTACCACCGACCCGATATGCCATTGGTTCCCGACAGTAAACTTTGGTCGATCGTAACCCGAATCCAATTTTCTTAGCCGTTCACTCCGGTCATACTGTTGAAACTCGAACGAGTTAAGGAAATGTAGATTTGTTGGAAATGTTGAAATACTCATTAGGAAAGTAATTAACTGACGTTTCTTGTGCTAACGGTGGGACTTAAGTAAGCTGTTACGTTCGGGCAGAATAGAAGTAGCGAGCAGTGAGATTAGCTTAGAATTGTAGCTTAGAATTGTAGCTAACTATTGTTCGGGAAAGGCCCCTTGTACACACACGTTTTTCTTGCCGTGAAAAACTACGGTTAAAATCAAAAGTCATTTACCTATTCAAATTAGGCTGAGAATCAGCACTTTTCGAACGTCATAATTACAAAAGACAGTCCCCCAAAAACGCCCGCCCTTCACCGCTTCCTAGTGCTTTCGCTGACGAAGTTACATAATGACGCAGCGCTTTGACTTGATTGACGAAACGCTTTATAATAATGTGTAAGCTCATTCTTTTCACGACACTTTTTCGTGTCACTAAGTACGGTAAGCAGTGTAAACCCCCAACGGCCCCAACTTACTAGTTGCAGGTCGTGGGTTCGAACCCTGTTCGAAGGCGCTTTACTTTGTGTAAATAATTTCATCACCGCTGCTCTCAAAACGGTGAAGGAAAACATCGTGAGGAAACCGGCATGTCCTAGAACCAAAAATTCGAAGAGATGTGACATTCACCAATCCGCACTGGGCCCGCGTGGTGGATTACGGCCCACTCCCTCACTCAGAGAGGAGGCCTGTGTCCCAGCAGTGGGAACATTATAGGTTGATTATGAAGTACGGTGAAAGCCAAGCTAGTGATATAAATCTTCTTGGTCTCGAAAACGCGGTCTAGGAAAACACACCAACTTACTCTCATAAACAATGTTTCAGTGACGTCATTCACCGGTTAACACCGCGGACGCTATTTATATTAATTTATTTAAAATTTTCGCACAAAAAGGTACAAAGGCGGACTTAATGCCTTAGGCATTCTCTACCAGTTAACCAAGGGTGGTGAAGAGATTAGATGGCAGGTGCTTTGGTTGAGAGGGACTTTGATAAGAAAAACTCTTAAAACTAGGTACATAAATAGGTTATATAGACATACACACTATTACTATAATATACATATACTCATAATATTTATGTAGGTATATATACAAAATCAAGGGAGAGAGGTGTTGAGATGAGAGACTCTACGCTATTTGTTTTGAAAATAACTCTGCAATTTCCGCTTAAATGCATACCGACTGATCCGAAGTCGCGGGCCGAAGCTAATGTAACATAAAGTTGAGAAATAAGGGGGTTATTCATAAACGATATTTTAAATTAACTGACGTTTCAACATCAAAAATGTACGGTTAAACAGTCGTGAATAAAGGGGTAATTGTTTAACAAATTGAGACGCACGTCAATTTGCAAAGTTTTTTGGGAATCGTCAAAGAATGACAGTTTGTGATTTGAATACACGGGCTATTAAAGTTGGTAATTCTCAATTTATTTATGCTAACATTAAAATAATGATATGTACATGGGAAAAAATAAGCAAAATAATCATAGGGCATCAAAAAATTCGTCCGCATCGCTGTCAACAGGAACAGTGCCTAACAGGCTGGCAGCATTGCCACGTTGTATGGCGATACTAATTCTTTGGCCAAGAAACAGGCCAGCCCTCTGGTAATCCATTTTCTTATCAATAAGTTCTTTAACAAACAAAATAATCAATCAATTTTAATTCCCTTTTGTTTTAATTTTTTTGGAAAAAAAATCTTATTCTATGACGTTATCAAAAGACATGTTGAGCCGACCCCAAAGAAATTGGCATAAGGACATGAAAATGCCTGGAAGAGATCGTAGAAAGCGATTGTACATTTATAGTGTTCGATAAAAAATGTTTGTTACGTATTTTTGTGCTGTGATGATGATTTTTCTTTGTCTATCATATAACTTGATTCGAGTGCAAGTAGTTCTAAAACTCATGGTAGTCTCTTCGTTTGTATTCAGTGGTTAGCAAGGCGGTGAGTTCATTCAACTTGTATTGTTTCTTGTTTAGCGTGACAGACCGAGGTGTCACGTTGATACAGTTACGATCGACGGCAGCTCTTGAATATTAAATAGAATGAAAATATTTTTGTCAGCTTCTTCGAGTAAGAATAAGAATTGATTATTCGCAAGAATAGTTGCGCAAGTAAATATCAGTACCTGTTTCTGCTATAGTCAGTTCAATCCTTAAGGATAATGGGGTTTATTTATAAACGATACTTTAAGTTAAGAGACGTTTAAACGTCCAAAGTGTATGGTTAAACAGTTGCTAAACACTATTTAACTTTAAACAACAGAGAGAATACAATTCATTTCCGTCTTACTCGAGGATTAAATAAATATATCGACGGCATTACGACGACCGTTTTAATATGTTTTATATTTTATTTTTGTTTATTTATGCTTTTAATAGATTATTTTATATTTTGTAAATGTTAGGACTTTGTGGGCCTTGTAGACTTTAGATCTGTAGAACATTTTTGATTTTATTAAGTACCGGTTCACAAGCCTACACTGTCCTCCCATACCTACTGTAATTTGGAAACATTGTAAAAGCCAATTATTTTTAAAAGAGTAACCGTGGAGTTTCATGCCGGCTCTTCTCCATAGGAAACGACTGCTGATGTTTCATAAGTGCCCATGAAGGTTTACGTGAAATAAAATATTTTGATTTTGGCATAGTGACAAGAAATTCTTACTGCCGAATTTAACAATATAAACGAAGTGAAAAAAAAATTTTATGTTTATGAAAAGTAATTTATTCACAAAAACACAACAATTACAATTTGTAAGCTAACACTAAAATAACAAAATTATATCCTTACTTCACTAAAACTATTTACAAATTAAATATAGCGTCAAAAAATTCATCCACATCGCTGTCGACTGGTAATGTACTCAAGACACTGGCGGTATTGCCACGTTGCATGGCAATGCTTAGCCTCTGGCCAAGGTAAAACCCAGCCCTTGGCATATGGGAAGTGTCAACCAGTCAATAGACAAGTTAAATTGATTAGTTGAAGTGGCAATCATTTCTAACTGTCGAAGCCAACATGTGTTCCAAGGAAGTTAGGAAGAAATGCTATAGACTCTGTGGTTTAGTTAGAAGGTATTTCTACATTTTGATTTATGCTATTTCAATATTTGCAGTTAAAATTGTGGGAGACTGTGTTCGATATGAGTCTCATAGAAGTTATCTGTTTGGGGTCTTGAGGTTGAACCGACTTGATATGGGCACATTCTCAACCAAATGGTGATGATGCAAAGAGTGTGTTCAGGGGGTCTACTCCGAAGTAGTATCGGCCGAATGTTCGGCCGTTTCCTGCTACGAAGTTACTATTTGGTTCCGTCGGTTCCGATCCTAGACTCCTACACTCTTTCGAATATTGACTATGGTCCCGACCCAACTGAGCCGATCCGAACTTTTTTCGCATTTTACAATAATATTCAGCAGTAGCAGTGTGTATTTATTTAATTTATTTATGTATTTATTTATTTTTAAATCAGATGATGATGATTGTCATACGCATTGCGGTCATAAAAGTCCCTAATTTAAAAAAAAATAAATAAAAAAACGAGTGATGAATATACACGTTGATGGATGGAGAGGGAGAGGAAGGCTGAAGAAAAGATGCATGGATTGTGTGAGGAATGATATGAAAGAGAAGGGAGTGAATGATAGCGTGACGGTTGACAGGGGAGAATGGAAGAAGAAGACGTGTTGCGCCGACCGCAAGTAACATGGGATAAGGGCAGGAATATGATGTAGTTGAAAGATAAAATAATTATTAATATAAATTCTAAACCATAAAAAGTGAATTTCACGAAAAATCACAGATGTTGACACTTTGGAATCGATATTATGAAAAACCGGCCAAGTGCGTGTCAGGCCACGCATAGAATAGGGTTCCGTAGTCACCCATTTCTACTTTACTTATATAGCATGTATGGTAACGAAACCATACCGCGATTCAGAAATTTGGAATAAATGCACATCGCCATCTATCGAGTGTCGTTGTAAACTTTTTAAGCCCCTAATTTTATTTATCCTACCCCAACAAAGATTAAGCCGTTCTAGTTTTCCTTCAAAGTTCATCACATGGACTACCATCATGATTATTTTTAGATTTTTTTAGCTTTTAGAGGGGTAAGGGGTGGACGCCCCCCCCCCGGGGGGGTTTTTTTAACAAAAAAAATGCTCTTTAAAGTTGAATATCTCGCAAACGGATACGTAAATAAAAGAATGGTCTTAGAAACCTCTCAATGTTTTTAAAAGACATATCTAATGATACCTCACACTATGATATAGACGCGAGAAAAAAAAAATCATGCTCAATTTACGTGTAGGGTCAGGTAGTACCCCAATAAAAATATTTTTCGTGATTTTATTTTAGCACGTGGTCGACGTGGTAAATACACATATCCATGCTAAGTTTCATCTTTCTAGCACTAACCGTTTGGAATGTAAACCAAGGACGGACGGACGGACATAACGGGTTTAGGGTTCCGACACGTGAACTATGGAACCCTAAAAACGGTGTGAAGGTATAATTAAAATATCAAGAAGAAGGTATGACAAGAATAATTGAAATACGTAGCATCAAACGTTAATTTAGCGTCTTTAGTGCACAAGCAAAAAAAAGTAAGGTAAGTTGAAAGAACGCCATTCAACGGTAAAAATAATCATAGCTGTATTACAACCCACACACAACATTTTTCGATCAGTCTGTCTGTAAAGATAATAAGCCCACGAAAGAGTAACAAAAGAGCTATCATTAACAGCACACTACACCTCGTAATTGCCTCCAGCGATCGAGACGTGAAACAAAAGCGATGAGCCAGTGAGACGAGACTAATTACTAATGAATGCTGTCTGAACTCTTTGACAAACTCTAAATAGTTATTCATTCAACAAAGTTATCAATTTCTTAACTGAGAGAGACGAGAAAATCTCCTGAAAAAGCACGAGAAAATTTCGTGAAAATCGCACGGGAAAATGTCGTGGTAAAAGACTCGTGACCAAATAATAACAGCCGCACGGGCTGATCTTCAAGGCGAAGCATCGCATGCCGAGGTCAGTCCGTGGATGGGTAACAATTCATAACATACCGAGACCACTGCATGCTTCAGAAAGCACGTTAACCAGTTGGTCCCTGCTGTCATTCGTAGATCTTGTGCAGTTGCAGTACACATAACAAAAAAAAATAGACATGTATGTTTATGTCCCATGTCACAGAGGGCGATTGCTCAACCCGGGAACCAAACCCAGGACCTCCAGGCTCAGCAGTACCGTTTGCAAACACGAGCATCAATAATTATGTGAGTATAAATGCATCAAAATAATATGAGGGGTTGCCTCGCAACAATAAATTTAAGTGAAATGAAACTAATCTAATATAAATAATCTGAATGAGTTTTTTGATAAAAAATAATATTTGTATGTGTCTAATGACTTAAAATACTATTGCACGTCCCACTTGGGTAGACTGTGGAAACTAAAATGTAATGTAATGTTTATCAATAACAACTTAATGTACACAGTTATGCAATAAATATATTTTTATCTTTAACTTGGAGATAAGCCTGTACCTAAGTAAATGATCTGCCTGAAATTTTTCTTTCATTATAATCAGCCTATAATGTTCCCACTGCTGGGACACAGGCCTCCTCTTTTCGAAAGGGAGTGGGCTATAATCTAGGTTTGGTAGATGTCACATGTCTTTGAATTTTTGGTTCTAGGACATGCCGGTTTCCTCACGATGTTTTCCTTCACCATTTTAAGAGCAGTGGTGATGAAATAATTTACACAAAGTAAAGCGCCTGTCTGGGTTCGAACCTACGACCGACAACTTATTAGTCGCGACCGATACCATTGTGCCACCACTGCTCTCTTTCTCTCACCAATTTTTCTTTACTTTAACATTATTACTTCCACAAGGTCTTTATTTGCGAGACGCTCATGCCGAGAACCACCATAAACTAGCACCACAGACCATAAACTAGTTAGATAAGAACTGACCAAGCAACAGAATGTACAGCATACAGCTTAAGCTGGACATGTTTTAAGATTATCTCTGGCACATAAATAATGTACATATACATTTATCTAGGGGTCTGTACGTAGAAGCATCTTGCGGTTGACCAAGTCCGCTTCCCATAAACGCTTAGAAGATTTACTAGTTCAGCGATCCTGAGATTAATAAGGAAGTAGAGACGGAAACAATGATAAACATGATTATGGTAGAAGTAAATAATACAAAACATAACAGTAAATAATGGTCATCATCATCTGCCTAGCATTTTTCTAACTATGTTGGGGTCGGCTTCCAGTCTAACCAGATGCAGCTGACTGCCAGTATTTTACATGAAGCGGCTGCCTATCTGACCTCTGCAACCCAGTTACTGGGTAATACGAAACCCCTTGGTAAGACTGGTTGTCAGACTTTCGGGCTTCTAACCCGTAACGACTGTCAAAGATCCACGAATGACAGCCGGGACCAACGGCTTAACGGCCTATCCGAGGCACGGAGGGGTCTTGTTATATAAAGATGGTCACCCATCCACGGATCAACTGCGGTAACCATAGCTTAAGCTGATTGATCGACCCGTGCGGCTGTTATTACTTAGCCACAAGCCCCTCCCAACAGTAACTGATGGTAATCCTACTAATACATCTTATAAACGTGAAAGTATTGATAGATGTATTGTTGTATGGATGTTTGTTACTCTTTCACACAAAAACTACTGAACATATTTTGATGAAATTTGGCACACAGATGGTTTATAACTAGGATTAACATATAAAATACATTTTATCCCGATATTCCCACGGGATCGAAACTTATGCGGGTGAAACCGCGGAATGTTTGAATTGAACATGCTTAAAACCGGACAGAACTTCGAATTTGAAACTTGAAGGCTCCCGCGACAGAGGTAACAAGTTTAAATTACTTTCAAGGTGGGGTTCCTAATGAATGCCTTGTTAATGTGTATACAATGGAATTCTCAATCGCAGCCCGGAGTTCTGAAGTTGGTGGTGTCATACCCCCGTGATACCCGAGGGAGATCAGGCGCGCTGGACCAAAGGGTCCTGTAGTCCTGTGCTTGAATCTCGCCCCGGTCGATAGTTACAGGTTGTAGGATTGTCGTCCCATTCGACTATGAGAGTTAAAGAACGGAGAGTGAACCTGTGTTCTGCGCAAATGGTTAATCTCCGTTGAGATTAGCCGCTGTGACGGAGATTTGGTTTGGAAGATAATATTTATTTATTTATTTTACCATTTATGTACACAAATATATAAACAGACAAGAAAAAAAAAATAGAACAAAAAATAGGTACAGACGCCAGCAGGTCAAGCTACCCGAAACTGTCAAATTTTTCCAATCAACCTTGAACCTTAATGCTTTAGCGATAAAGTTGAAAATCTATTAAAGAAATTTGACAGATTGTAGTAGCTTGATGTGCTGGCGTCTGTACAAAGGTGAAGCTTATTTTATAAGGAATCTCTTCCAGTAAACCTGCGATAGGACAATAGATAGAGAGATGAAGACAGCGTGTGTAGGAGTAAAGGAAAAAAAATCGAAAACAATTCACAAACTTCACATTCACATACACAAAAATAAACATACTTACTGTAGGGAAAATAAATAGAATCACCACATTGAATATGAAAGCTGTTGTTTTGCATCCTCGTCAAATTTCAGGAGGCTGTTATGAAAGACATAAATAATCAAATAAAATTACGATCCCTCGTTAATAATGAATACATACTTGTTTTTTTAGTTATTTAAGTTTGACAGTAAGTATTTCAGAATACACCACTTTCAAACGGCCTGTGTGATATACGATACGCTTATATTATACGATACCATAACGCGATTAATCGCGTTATGGTATCGATTATGTCCTTAGAAAGTTTCAAAGGACATAATCGCGTTATGGTATCGTATAATATAAGCGTATCGTATATCACACAGGCCGCATTTTAAAATGCGTGTTCCACACGGGCCGATTTCCGAAAATTAGAAAAAAACCTAACTACTTATTTTATTATTGATTCGTGTAGAGAATCAGTAGCATAAGTTACCTCTTTGAATTTGACGAGTATTCAAAACGACACCTTGTATAACGTGTTTTTTGTAAATCAATTTGAATATAAAATGTATAAAAAGGAATCTAAATACATACTATTATACAATACATTATAGTGGTATTATAAATAACATATACAAAAAAAATGATATTATTATTAATAGCTCATCATGCCCGTTTGCTCCGAAGGGTTCGGTAAGAAAGTATAATCAGATTTGACAGCACTCATTCCACTGTATCAAATCTAAGACAGAGAAATCCATTAATTAATGTTCTCCAAAACTCGCCTAAAGCTTGTTACCAATTTGTAAAGCATTAACAAAGTTAATTCCACAACATTGCACCTCAATAGCAACAAGAGCACCTAATACTAAACCAGGTGTTATTAATTTGAGGCCTGAGACTCAATCCCCTAAACCCCGATCTAACTTGTAATCTAAATGAATAGCCCGCGTGATACTAAGTTTCTAGTTAGTCTAGTTTAGTCTTAGTTTTGTAGCGGAGAAGAATATTACAGAAGTTTCACTTCGACAATACCAGCCGGTCGATTCTGTGAAAATCTCACCGTGAAAACTCAAGTGAAGTTAGTAAATTAATTTACAACAATCAGTTACCTACCATCAATCAAAACGTTTAAGGTGTTTTCTTAAAAATATTATTTAACTACCTGCTCTAAATGACGGTGAAACTGTGCCAGACGGCTTAATCGTTGCACGCGAAGTGTTCAATGAGGGTGTATGCCTACCCAGGTTAATTCCAGTGTGACTGTACAGTAGGTCTCTCCCAATCCAGGCGGCGCTGACGTCCTGCACCAATAGGTTTCGGGTATCTTCGTGAATTCAGCTGGCAGCTATGTCCTGAAGTCTCGATGTGAAGGGGTTACTTGATGAAGAAATAATAACACCGAAATGAATAATTCTTCATTCAGGAAGCGCTTCAAAAGAACGTGTTCACATAGACTGCCACGAAAAGCGATTTTAATGTATAATATGTTTCTTTAAAGCTTACGTAGTTATGTACAGACGCCAGCACAATCAAGTTACTACAATCTGTCAAATTTCTTTAATAGATTTTCAACTTTATCGCTCAAGCATTAAGGTTCAAGGTTGATTGGATAATTTTGACAGTTTCGGGTAGCTTGACCTGCTGGCGTCAGTACAACATAGACCTTCTAACCTTACCTTGTGTTTGACTCTGATAACATTGTAGACTAGACAGACAATTGAATTCGGGTACAGATAAACATGTTTGTAGCATGTGAGCAACAATTAAAGTTACCAGCCATCCTAAGGCAAATGTCCCACCGCCGGCGATTAAGTGTGCACACGAGCGACACGGGTCAACGGCAGAGGCAGCTGCAGCCGTCGACAACATACCGCTCATGTATTTGAAGCCTATAATGTTCCCACTGCTAAGACACAGGCTTCCTCTCGGTGAGAGGGAGTGGGCCACAATACACCGCGAGGGCCCAGTGCGGGTTGGTAGATGTCACTTGTCTTTGAATTTTCGGTTCTACGACATGCCGTGAGGAAACCGGATCGATTTAGAGATCGGAGGATTGAGAGCAGTGGTGATGATTAACTTACACAAAGTAAAGCGCTTGGATACGGCACACTTTTTCTCACTTTTAGGAGGCCTGTGTCCCAGTAGTAGGAACATTAGAGGCTGATTATGCGTCTTCGGAAGATAATGGACACGTGAGCATTTAAAAATCTCCGTTTACAGAATTTTAGGCAAACTCCTCTATATTTCACTCTATACAGTCCGGTACCGGATGTCAGTGCTAACACTTTGACCTTGAGCTGGCCTAGCGTAGTATGGAGTTTTAATAGTATACCAGGCCAGCTTATACTGATTTTGTTACCTCTGATGTGTGGGGTACTGCACCTATTTATTTCAAACGGGTGATGACACTGACTCTTGTGACACGGTTACCACATAATCTCAGGAGTCAGGGCTTTAGTTAAAAAATATAAAACCTTATTTATTGTATTGTATTTATTTATTTCTCAGTAGTATGGTACATTGAGGTCTTATATAGGTATTAAATATTGTTTCACACAGACTACCATTGCTGGTGTAGAAATATTAAAAGATTCATAAGAAATGCATTATTTATAATGTCAAAATATTAATAGTTAGGTCAAAAATATAAGTCATAATGTCGAAAATATAAATCATAATGTCAAAATAAAAATTACAATGTCCAAGAATTCATAATAATGTCAAAGTACTAATGTCATTATTATGATCTTAATTACAATATCAAAAAGTATGATTTAAAAATTCATTGGCGGAATAAAAACACATTCAACACAGAGCCAAGCACACATTTTACATTTACTTATGTTTTTTTTTTTTGTCTTTTTAAATTTGTAAAATGAAGTAGATTGCATCTTATTTTGCCATGATTTTACTAGGTTCCGGGTAATGAATAACATGAAGAACGATGAAAACAGATAACACATTGAAGAGTCTGAATACGGCGGAATTTATTTGTCACAATTACATGATGTGGGAATATTGGAGCACATTTCTTAAAGCTTTCACCTAGATTACTACGTTATTACCTTCTTTTGGCGTGCAGTACATTTACAAATTATCACCAGTAAGAACCTACTTAGACTTTGAGAAAGGAGTTAAGACTTCCAATAAAACTAGTTAAGAGATTTTGGAGTTAGAGTGCTCAACTAATGAAGCTAGTTACGAAAGTGTAATAATTAACATCTACATTGTAGCCATGATGAATCACGTTGAGGGTTGTTCCTGACGTTCGAGATTTTGATGACGACATTGCCTAAAAGTTATAACACTCCGCTTTTTCGACAAACAACAACAACAAGTCAACAAGTTAATCTGCCTAGCCTTTACCCAACAATGGTGGGTTCGGCTTTCAGTCTAAAGTAATCATAATTATAATCATTTTTTATTTGTGTAACATAGGTAGTGAATACATTTCTTATATTAAAGTTCATAGGTCGCTATGCTAAGCCAAGATGCGTACAAATATGGTGGCATGCTAAATAAAAACAATATGGAATAATTTTTACAGTCAATGCATAAAAAACATAAATTACAATTATTAGTCACATAATCTGAAATGCAATTTATGTCAAATCTTTCGAATCTTAGAATCATATTTTTATTATATTTTTATTTTTATTATGTAATCATTTGTATGCCCTAGTGGCTGATCGTGGTATGAACTTTATAAGTTTTTAATTAATGTAATGAACACCTGCATGTAATTGTAACCCATGTATCACAAATAAACGATTTTGATTTTATTACATAATAATAAAACTTTGTTTCTCCAGTCAAATAACTAAATAAGTCTACATTAATTTATCATTCAGAAATTTATCAGTCGTAAGTATAATCAATTTTTTCAATTATTAAGTTTTTTTTTTTTTAATTGTGTAACATTCAAATGTTTCATGACATCTGGTAACTTATTGCACATGCGCGGTGCCATACCTAAAACGCTCTTTCTCACTAAGGCAGTCTTACAGCGCTGATTGCTTAAAGAATTTGCGTATTGGCTACGAATTTCAACATCTCGTAACGTTGACACTTTTTCGCAAGCGATTGCCTATCTGACCTCCGCAACCCAGTTACTGCATGGGTAACACGATACTCCTTGATAAGAATGGTTGTCAGATTTTTGGAATTCTAACCGGAAACTAACCGTAACGACTGTCAAAGATCTACGAATGACAACTGGGACTAAAGGCTTAACGTGCTTTCCAAGACATGGAGGGGTCGCGATATGTAATGATCCGATCTGAATGAATCGATCGACTCTTCGGGCTGTTATTTTTTAGCCGAGCACTGTATGAAAGACGATTCTACAATTATGAAACAAAGAAAGGTATTCTGGTCAAATCAAACCCTGAATTTTCATAAAAGTTAGATGGAAAATTCAGAGTTTTTAGTTCACCTATATTTGCAATTTGACATAAATCAGAGCTAGTTCAGATTTTACGAAAGTTTATTTACTCGTCAAACTTGCGTCGCGTAAATATTTTTGACATTTGATAAAGTCCCCAGTGGACCGACTTCCAAATGTGAAAACTGTACGAGAACTTGGAATACGAGTATGTTCCGAAGTTTTTGCCTCTAAAACAAAAAACAAATACGACGAAACTAAGCCAAATACGAAAATACGATTTCGTAACATTCTCCAACTGCAGCGACGAAATTTCGCAGTGCCTAATTAAAGTCTGATACCAAAAATGTAACTCTATTTATTTTAGTATTCCTACCAGGAATTTGAATGTCAACATGTGTATATTTAAATAAATACATATTTGCAATGCTGGTTTTTGACGATGTTATTGTGGACGTCAAAATCAAAGCATTTATTGCAAAGAGGCACATAAAATGCACTTTTGAACGTCAAAAATTACAATAAAATCTTCCAAAAGGTAGTTTTTATATGGAGAAGAATGGGCAAGAAACTCCACCGTTACTCTTTTAAAATACCTTAACGGTTGAATTTGTGAAATACAATCAGTTGCAAACGAATGTGAGAGTGTGTCTATAGTATAGAAATTACTCATTAGAAGAGGGTCGTAAGTTAAACAAAAGTCTCTATCTATTGCTTCGTGAGAATGTCTCTCCACTTCTGACCGTTACTGTACCTATAACTAGTATTTCTTACGTTATATTGTTTGTTAAGTGTTAATACGAAACCCCTTGGTAAGACTGGTTGCTGACTATTTTTATACTATTTATACTTTTTTTTTATTGAAGTTAATTTGTCATAGAAATTTTTCTCCATGTTAACTGAGATAGTAAAGGTCAGAAGCCGTCAAATTGCAAAAACGTGCTTCTCGTACTAGAGGTCTTTTGTTGAAAAATTTAAGGGGGTAAAATTCAATTTATTTTCGCCTTATCTATTGAACACAGGGGTAAGCACATGATACAGGTTTTAGTATTATCATGTGCTTAGGCATAGGTGGTTTATTTCTAGTTAAAGTATCAACATTTTTGTCACAAGTTAAGTACTATCTACCTATTCTTTATTTTCTTTATTCTGATTTTGAGTAGCCGTTCTTTTGGCTAATCTTCGGAACTTTTGATCTGATTTCGAAAATTCTTTCACTAATGGAAAGCTACGGTATTGCCGAGTGTCATAATCCTATGACACTCGGCCAAAAACACAAGACCAAAGACTGTGTGAATGATGATATGGTTAGAAAGGGGGTGACTATCAATAAAGAGGGGGGTTAAATATAATGACCACCATAAAATGCTTTGATACCCTTAGTTCTTGCACTACAAATTGTATTCGAACACCAAATGTAGTAAATCATCACTAAATCTTAGCGAGCAAATTAATGCGCTATTCCTGCCTAAATAAACCACTATGATTGCCATAAAATGTAGGTTTATTACTAAATAAAGTATTATGATGCCATATTATGTTATGTCTCCGGCTTGCTGCAAAATAGACAGACGGGGTTAAAAAAAAAATGGTTAGGTTAGGTTAGGTTAAAAATGTGACCTCCTACGCACGAGCCGTGGGGAGCGTCAGCGGGAAGTGCCAGAAACGACTAGATTGTATAGAAAAAAAAAAATGGAAAAAAAAGAGATTATTTTTTGCAGGCTGTCGAGAACCGTACATGATTTATTTGGAGTCATTTTGATTAAATAGGATAGCGAGATGTTAAAACTTTGGTTATAAGTTTACATTAAAATGCGGGTTTAATTTTGGTGATGACTTACTATTTTTGTCTGTTATATGTTACTATATCTGGTGGTACCGAGGGGCCGAAGCCAACTCGCAGAAGCCCCTTAGTAAATTTTAATGAAATGCAGGCAAATACGACACTTTACATAAGAAAAGTGTCGTATTTCAACGTTGAATTCATTATTTCACGAAAAAATTGCAGTTCAAAGTTGCCAAGTGTTGACATATTGGTGTTCGTGACTGTACGCCTTCCAAAGGACCGGTACCCCAGGGTCCCGAGATCAGCCTATAATGTTCCCACTGCTGTGACACAGGCCTCCTCATTACGAGAGGGAGTCAGTTATCTACCACGCGGTTCCAGTGCGGGTTAGTAGATGTCTTTGAATTTTGGCATATGGTTCTAGGGCATACCGGTTTCCTCTTTCCTGGGTTCACACCCACGACCTTCAACTCGTAAGCCAGGGCCATTACCAATGGACCACCATTGCTTTCTGCAGTCTTTGTCTAAAATTTATTAAATTTAGAAATTCTTTAAGATCCTGGTCTTAGGGACCAACAACACTTATTCAGCTCTGTTCAGCTTTTGTCCATAGAAAACAACGATTTTGTATGGGAGCTGAATAAGTGTGGTCAGTCTCTTAGTCACCATGTTGATAGACTTCAGATAATTCTACGGATTTTAGATACCTACTAAACTATGGCATTCTGACAATGGACCTCTTCCTATTAACTAAATAATTCTTAGCATTCCATTTCACGTCTACAATTAGAGCCAAGATTCTCGAACATTCGACTAAATATTTCACCTGGTTTGGTATCTACCTACCGTAAAATATTTCAAAACTGGCAGGCAATAATTATATATTGTTAGCCGGTTTAATATCGCGATCAAAGAAAATGGTACAATTAAATTTTAGAACGATATTCCCGAACTGTAGATAGTTATAACAAATAATTTAATTTAAGTGTCGTTTATATTAAATGATAAATGTTTTGTACAAATACTTTAAGACGTCAATTATATTTTAAAAACTGGATGAGGTCGGCATGCGGACGGATGCGGTATTATGTTTCAAACTGATTTATGACCGTAATGAAATACTTTTTTTATATAATTTAGAAATGATAATGTTAGTCATACGTTATTTTTAAACGAGCATCGTTTTTGTTAAACAAATCAAAGAAAAACATAAAATTAGAAACATATTTACCTAATCGATTTGAAAACCAATCTTCAAAAGTTTCGATTAATAAAATTGCACTATTTTCACTAACAAATAAAAGTGTAGGTACAGTCGTCGACAACAGTCTATTTACACTGCTAGTTTTAGTTTTATGTAGATAATCTAAATTGATACACAATTGTTCGACACATTGTATTTCAGAGAATTGTATTTCATCATTTCAGATTTGCAGCAGTTACTAATATGAATAGTTACGGGGTAAATGAAATAAATGTGAATTTTGCCAAAACTATTTGCCTACCTGGGCACTTCTTTAATATAATAACGTACAGAATAACAATAAGGATGAAGGGCAATTTATACGGACAGAACGATATTACACGAAATTAATGGAGTTAATTTAAAGTCGTCGTGTGAAGTCGTTTTGCAGTCTAGATTTTACAGCAAAACCGAGCGTCTCATGTCGTTGAACTTCGAATAGTTACAGTAAACTGGGGTTACTTTGATTTACAGGATGACTTTGATCGAAACTCGATCTTCTATCTATATGGTATTCATATGATCTGACAGATTATGTCTGCACTTTAAAAGAGACCGTGACCTCTGAGTTTGTTTCGGCCTTTCTTCTCAGAGTAGTCAGACAGGAGACGCTGACCTCATCTAGTTTAAAAAAAACGGGTTGCACTCCGGGACTGCCGGCAGAAGTGAAAACTTTAATATTAACGTTGTGCATTTTAGATATTTTGGAATGCGGTCTACTCTCCCTCCGTCGTACGAATTTTCGATCAGGTCACGTGTCCTGACGCGAGCTCCGTCTTACGAATTTTCGATCAGGTCACGTGTCCTGACGCGAGCTCCGTCTTACGAATTTTCGATCAGGTCACGTGTCCTGACGCGAGCTCCGTCTTACGAATTTTCGATCAGGTCACGTGTCCTGATCGAAAATTCGTAACATTTTTTACCCATCACAACAAAAATGCACAACGCCGCTAAAGAAGTTTTCACTTCAAAAAATATGATTGACGTGTAATATTTTATTCCTACTTACAGAAATAAAATCATTTATCACTCATGTATATAAACTTATTATGTATTCGTGACCTAAGAAAAAAAATAGTTTACTTTTTCTATTTCGTTTGTCCTGTTGCTGTACAAGAAATATTACTCTATCTATTTATAATAAAGCTGTTGAAGAGTAAAGATCCTATACTCATAAAACGAAGAAGATCTTCGAAGGGGATCATTGAAAGAGATATCCGCCAATGAATATTGATGCCGGTTTGTCCTTAAGATATTACGTCAATAGATTGCCAGGATTATCGAGTTAACTCGACACGGCCGTCGGTTTAAACGCATTAAGGTTATGTACGTAAAATGACGCTTTTCGTGTGTTTGTATTTTACTTACTTCTACGTACCAGGAAGTGGTGAAGGGTGGGCGTTTTGGGGGACTGTCTTATGTAATTTTGACATTCAAAAAGTGCTGATTCTCAGCCTAGTTTGAATCAATGACTTATGATACTGATTTTTTTCTTTCACAGGAATAATGACGCCAATAATCACGGGGCCATAAAACGGTGTTAAAAATAATAATTAAATAAAAGAAATAAGGATTTTATGCTAAAGAGCAGTGTGCATGTGTAAACGCAAAAAAAAGAAAAAAAAATATATGTGTTTACTTTTTATACCTATCATATCATAATCAGCCAATATTGTTCCCACTGCTGGGACACAGGCCTCCTCTCGGTGAGAGGGAGTGAGCCGTAATCCACCACGCGGGCCCATTGCGGGTTGGCAGATGCCACATGTCTTCGAATTTTCTAGGTTCTACAACTCGTATGTCGCGACCGTTACCATTTGGCCACCACTGCTCCAATCCAGAAAAAAACTGTGTAATGCACAGTGCATTACACAGTTTTTTTCTGGATTGGATTTATTAAATTTTCCCAAAAAAAAAGTTTATTGATAATCCTACATCTTAAATTCGATGAAGTACCAAATTAATCTTCGTATGAAAGCGCCATATTAGCGGCGTCAGCACACTCGATAACACGAGTCGATGGCAAGTCTAAACAAATGCGATTAGCGGGAAACCGCCTTTTGATCTCACCACCAAAACATTTTCCTTGGTACTAGCGACGGTGTGACGTCAGCCAATCAAGTTACATTTACACGACACTCAAGTATAAAGCGGTAGGAAGATACTACGCGTTAATGTAAGGAAAGTAGAACGAAGAACAAACAAGAACGTAGAACGAAGTTTTAAATTCGTTCAGTTCTAGAAGCAAAAGTTATGTTTTGGTGCAAGTCGGCCTTATACTGCGAAAACCTTTCACGTTGCTACGTAATAAAGTGCTGTCAATGATACATCATCATCTGCCTAGCCTTTTCCCAACTATGTTGGGGTCGGCTTCCAGTCTAACCGGATGCAGCTGAATATCAGTATTTTACATGGAGCGACTGCCACTACAACCCTGTTACTGGGTAATACGATGCCCCTTGATAAGACTGGTTGTCAGAATTTCGTGCTTCTGACTACCCGTAACGACTGTCAGTTACACAGTAGTTTTATATTTATCAGTTAGGTAGTCAGACCGTGTGATATCTTTTTTTTTTTTTTTTTTTTTTTTTTTTTTTTTTATTTGTTCAAAATGTATATCGCAGAGTTTGGAATTTTTATATATTAAAAAACCACAGAAGCCTTTGATGGCTTATATATGGCTAGTGAGTTCGGAAAATGTTCTTATCTAATATAGGTATGTACTACAAAGAAACAACTTTAGACGCTGAGTTTGTAAGTTATACATTCAAATAATAATATTTTAAATATTTACTTTTAATATAATAGATGTATTAATTAAAAATGGTAGTAAGTTTATCAAACTAAAGTACATATTCATAGTTTGTTATTTGCAGAAAATGTTTTTTTAATAAACATTTTGCTTTTTTGGGGTTACAGAGGTATCTATTTTGTATGTCCGTAGGAAGTTCGTTTATTATTTTTGGTAGTATGTAGGTGTATGTTCTCATACCATATGTATTGTTACATCTAGGCAAGGTAAAGGTTTTTATATTAGCTAAAGTTCTTAATTTAGGATGACGTGTTCTTGTAACTAAATTATTTATATTGATATATTCGTCTTTTAGTATTGAAAGTCTGGTCATGTTTTGTATTGGCAATATATTGCAGTAATGAAATAGTTCAGAGTAATCATTTTGGTATTTTGTTTTGATTTTAAGTGGTACAATGTTTTTGAGGATTCTTTGTTGTAGTTTGTAGATTTTATCTAAATTAGTTTTATATGTTCTCCCATAGCTACTGAGACCATAACTAATTATGGAATCAGCTAGGGCTAGGTATAGCAGTCTTAAGGTTTTATATGGCATTTTATGTTTAAGTACAATTATTCGACCCAGGATAGATCTTAGTCTATCACATATATAGTTAATGTGTGGTACCCAATTAAATTTGTAGTCGATTATGAGACCAATGTATTTATGTTCCTTGACGAACTCTAATGTTTCACAGCTACAACTATTGGTACATACTGCGTGGAGGCATGGATGATTATGCGCCTTGACGGATGGTGTGTAAGTGGCTTGATTATGTGAAGAATATATCTACCAACCCTCTCACCGAGGGGGGGCCTGTGTCCCTGCAGTGGGAACATTAAAGGCTGATTTTGCAGTTACATAGGTACGTCGACATAAAAAGTTAGTTATCATAAATCACTATACGCAGTTAATGCTCGTATTTAAAACATCATTCTGCTTATGTCATCTTCAAACGATCGACAGACGTAGAACGATGTTATAAAGTTGTTTAGTGCTATTTAGCACTACTTGCACCCATTTGCACAACAAATCACGAAATGCAGTTGCATTTCGTGATTTGTGATGCAAGTGGGCAACTAGGAAAACTTTTTACATTGCTACGAAATAAGGGCGCTGCCAAAGTCAGAATCAAATTATTCATCAATAATCAGTAACTTCATCAAAATAATTAGTGAGGAAATGAGAACTAAATATTTATAATTAGGTACCTACATACATCATTAAGTAATTACAATGATGTTTTAATTATAAAATTTCCTTTCCAATGGTAAAATACCTACAACCGACCAGTCAAAATTCAGTCTACTGGTAAACTTTGTACAGACGCCAGCACATCAAGCTACTATAATCTGTCAATTTTCTTTAATAGATTTTCAACTTTATCGCTAAAGCATTAAGGTTGCATTGAAATTAAACAATTAATCAAGGTTGATTGGGAAAATTTGACAATTTCGGGTAGCTTGACCTGCTGGCGTCTGTATAACCACATCCCTACTGTGGTCCCACATGATTGCGATTATCAATGAAAGTAAGCCTCTCTTCATTCTTGTATTCTACTAACATTTACACATAACACAAACGAAAATACAAACGCATGGCAGACGTAATTTCCAGTTGTTGCAAAAAAAAATGGCAGTAAATCCCAGATGTTGCGATTTTATGTTTTTATATTTGATTGCTGAAATTAATCATGAAAATAGTTCGAACTGTTTATAACATGGAGGTAATTTAATGTAGTTTTTATTTAAACCAATAAATAAGGATGAACCAAAGAGATTTCTTTTAAATAAAAAATAAAATGAGAGTTACGACTGTTGCGGTCGACTGTGTTTGCATATGGTATCGAGTGGTATTTTTTAACCTTGTTGAATGTTTAAGTGTTTATGGTTGGTTACAGTATTAAAAAAGCAACTTAGCAGTCAACAAAAACAACTTTGACATGTTTAGAAAAATTACAGAAGGTTGCAGTGAGTCGGGTATGTGCCGAGAAATGCTATGACGTGTTTGAATTCGTTAGTTGGACACGATTTTAAGCTAGCTTTTGCTCGCGACTTCGTGTGCGTGAAATTTCATGTTCTCCCCGCCCATATTCTGTCGCATCGTATCGCCTTCCTACTACTTAATTTTCCCTTTCTTACTTTTTCATTTTGCTCGGCTCCTATATATATAGATGGTTTTAAGGATTATTTGATTATTATTGACAAGTTAATAAACATCGTAGAAAAATAATTTTATAATCTAAAAATAATGCAGAATTTAGATTTCTATGGTTTTGAATGACAAAAATGGGTGAAATTAATAAAACTTATTTTTAGTTTGAAACATGCTTGTTTTATTGTAAAAAAAATTACATAAAAGTCATGAGAACGAATTGGAAATATTGTACAGATTACGAAACATTCACAGTTTTATATGTGATGCAAAGTAAAACTAGGTCAGCCCCTCCGTTTCTCCCGTATAAGTCTGGATCCCGTAGGAATATCGGGATAAAAAGTACCTTATGTCCTAATCCAGGTGCCAAATTTCATTCAAATTCGTTCAACCGTTTTAGCGTGAAAGCGTAACAAACAACCACACTCACTTTCGTATTTATAATATGAGTAAGGATTAGTATAACTAGTTAGAATGAGACGTTAGATAAACGTGAGAGATCTGAAAAGTGGCGGGGCATCATCAAGACCTTTACCAGACTTGACCCTTGTGTCATTTAGGTGCTAGCCAGGTGAGGGGTTATTATGGATTGTTCAGAAAAGGCGTACCCTCTACAATTGTGTGTCGTATGTTTTATAGATCGGTACCTGCCTATCTATAAAATACAGATAATTCAGTCTGGTAGTCCAACACCCTACGTAACAAACCTTCTTTCACAAACCTATGGATTTTGAAAGAAATTAGTATGAAACAAAGTCTCCTCTCGTCTGTCTGTATGTCCGCTTAGTTCTTCTTAACTACACAATGGATTGTGATGCAGTTTTTTTGGTTAGAGATTGGATTTATACCGGAAGGTTTATGTGTACCTATATACATTAATATTGAATTTTGAAAAAATACAGGAATCTCGAAGTTTAAACATGTCGCCACATTAGTTAGATTGTACCCGTGCGAAGCAGGACTTTTCTTTATTTACCCGTTGTTCTGCAAGTGGGTTTTTACGCGGAAAACTCCATTTCTTATGTGAACACGAAAGCAAAGACGCAACTTCACGTAATTCCATAAACAAGATTACCTTCTTAGTTATCTCAAAGATTAGTTGTTATAGTGGGTTTCCCAAAGGAACAGGCAGGCAGGGCGGACGTGACTGCCACAATTTCGACTCCAAAAGAAATACTCTATTCGATTACAAGTATGCGGAACTTTGAATCTCTACAAGCCTAAGTTTGTATTCGTTTTACTTTATTCCTTTCAAGATTCTTGAAGAATATGATTACTGTAGTGCCTAACTAAGGTCCTACTAGTTATATTAAATTTATATTTTAACTAACTAGCCTGTATTGTCCTACTGCAAGCCAAAGGCCCCCCCTTTTCCACACAATAGGCTAGATTCCTAAAAAAATCTAATTAGTCCGTCAGTTAGATTATCAAAAAATATTGGACCCGTAGTTTTTCTTTTGTCAATTATATAAAAATTATGAAGATATCGCCCGTTAAAGTTCCGCGTGACATCACGCCTTGCTACACTTTTTAGCATGGCGTGACGTCACGACCCCCCACTTCCAAATTTTGACGCGCTTTATCTTTGTCATTTTTTGTTTGATTGACAAAAGAAAAAATACATGTCCATTATTTTTCGATAATCTAACTGACGGACTAAATATAATAATTATTTTTTTACCCAGGAATCTACCCTATTCTGTATTTTGCGCGTGCCGGCCAATTCCTATGGTAGAAGTCAAGCTCGTCCCGCCATCTTCGTCGTTTGTGAGGATGGATGGATGGATGTCTGTTACTTTTTCATGCAAAAAATACAGGACGGATTTTGATAAAACTTTACAGTAGGTAATATAGCTTTATACATCAGAATAACACATAGGATACATTTTATCCCGATATTCCCACGGAATCGACACTTATGCGGTAAACCACGGGGCGCAGCTAGTATAGACGCGAAAGTTTGTGATGGACGGGTGGATGTTTGTTACTTTTTCACGCAAAAGCTATTGAATGGATTTTGGCACACAGATAGTTTACAACCCGGAGTAACGCACAGAATACTTTTTATCCCGATATTCCTAGGGGATCGAAACCTATGCGGGTGAAACCGCGGGGCGCTGCTAATTGTTAATAAGGAAAGAAACATGTACTTAAATTCTGTTCGAAAAGTATCTAATGAAAGTATAAACAAACCTTGTTCGGGTTATTTTCTTACAAAATCGCTCACTAAACGGATTTAGTAACACATCTGTGTTTAGAAGGTTTCAACTGTGTATTTCACCACTTTATCTAACAATTATTGTTTGCAAAACATTTGGCATCCACACGTTATGTTTTCTGATCCATTTGTTTACATTTCCTTCACATACTTTTGAAACAGATTGGTTGTATTGTAGAGGTCAGATGGCAGTAATTCCAAAAAATACAAATATAAAATACAAAAATGTTTATTTCAGTACCAACTAGTTTACATTAGTTTATGATTCATCATCATCAGTCTTTAGCAGTCCACTGCTGGACATAGGCCTCTCCTAATGTTACTTACGTTTACCAATTCGCGAATGTCTACCCCAACGGTCATCGGTTCTACGCATAGTTCTACGCATGATGGCAGTCGCTCCATGTAAAATACTGATTTTCAGCTGCATCCGGTTAGACTGGAAGCTGACCCCAACATAATTGGGACAAGGCTAGGCAGATTGATTGACTTTTGGAACAGACAATAGACAGTGTGTACCCAATTACTTCACAAGTGCGCATGTAGGTTGTGAAATAAAATATTTTGATTTTGATATTTTAACTTAAAAAAAAAATATTTCTAAAATGAGGGTAGATAAGCATCTTGTGCCACTGTCACGCATCGGAGATTGCATCTATTGGATAATCCGATCCGATCAGACTTATCTTTGCTTCGACACAAGTCGAGTGGATTATGATTAGATTTTGTATAAAAATATCTTTCGTCTCTCAATACGTTGATACTGAAGATACATATAATAATAATAATATCCCTGGACATTTCACATAGCACCATTTGTCCCAAGCTAAGCAACCTAATGCTTGTGTTATGGTAACAAGATAGCTGATAAACTACTTATATACATTTTTTTTTTTTTTAAATACACACATATTAAAGATAGAAAAACACCCAGACTCGGAACAAATACATGTAGGTCATACAAATATTAGTTCCGTCCGGGAATCGAACCCGCGACACGCAGCGCAGCAGTCAATCGCTTAACCACTGCGCCAACCGTGCCGTCACATATAACCGCCGACATTATATAATATAAGAATAACCTACAATGTCACTCAATGTCGACTTAATCTGGCCTCGACCGATATTTGATTCGACTACAATAGCGTCAAAAATAGTTTAGGCACCCATATTCTCGGCAATCTATTATGCCTATATTTGGTTTAGCAATAAAAATATAATAGAGCATTATTATTAAAGTATTAAGGTATAATCTCGTTGTTCTAAAACCGGTGAAAAAGAAAATCAAATTCTGAATTAAAGAAATTATATCGAATCTTTACGACACCAATTTCATAAGAATACTTTATGCCTTATATAGTAAATTTGCTGCGAACATTTTCAAAGGACAATGCTAATGGGTGTATGGAATCCTGTACCATGCTGCATAAAAGTTAAACTTTGTTATTTTATAGACTACACTTATCATATTCATATTCTCCTACAAGTTCTTTTTGTAAACAAAACCCGGGTTTCGGAGATTTTCAAAAAAATCGAAATAACCTGAAAACTAGGTAGGTACTTTATTTTGTTTGCCATGTCATACACGAACGGCTATTATTGCTCTAAACAAATGATAATCGTTTAAATAAAAAATCTATTCTATTTTATTCTAGTTATTTTTAATTAATGTAGAATCGGCAAAGTATAATTTTTTACATGTTCTTTGAAAGACGTGATCATGACACTTTCAAAATTCAAGGTTATACTAAATTAATTAATTAATTATTATATTAATCATATAATTTGAAACGGAACGTCATGTAAAGGGAATACAACAATATCAACACTTTTTTACTTTAAATTAAATTCCCTGTTCAAAAATCAAATCACCGACGCGTAATGTCGTAAAAAATTATGAAAATAATTACTATAATTTTTGATGTTGATGCATGAGACTTTTTGGTACGACTTTTGGTCATTGTCTTTTTTCATCTTGGGTGCTGAAGCCGATAGTGAGGTCAAGATGAAAATCCAAGATGGCGGCAGCGAAAATGATCAATTTTTTTCATTATGGTTGTCCTTTACATTGTTTTCGAGGTTTAACAATTATTTTCCCTGACTTTATCTTGTACCTTTTGTGAAATTTATTATGGATAAATGTTAAATAAAATACTTTTAAAATGTGCACAGCCAGTCTTGATAAATGCTTTCCTGGATGTTTGCAAGCTGTACTCATATTTCATATTTATTATGAAGGTATCCTCGTGAGCATATTTCGCCTTTATATACGTGGCGTTTAGTTACTAAGGTAAATGTTTATATTTTATGTAGAAACTGGAGTATATTTATAATGTTTCAAATACTACGCAGCGTTTATATCTAGGGAGGAAATGTATTTCATATTCAAATCATTGACTCCGATTTGATGTTAGGTCCATTTAAATGTATCTTAACTTCGTACCAGAGTAAATTATGTAGATTTCAGAATGACTAATACCTAATATTGAAAAAATCATAAAGAAGATGTAGTGCAAAACGAATTTTATGTGTGAGCATTAAAGTTATTTTTCCAAAAACACATATTTATTTACTTTTTTGGAAACTAATTACGAACGCAGTATAGGTACAAAATGGTGCCGCAATCTACATAGATACTTAAAGTAAAGTCGCGCTATTTTGTGCAAAAACCTAAATGCGAGATTTCTCAATTAAAACAATTTCAGCTAAAAAGCAGACGACGTTAATTTACTCAGGCATTTTCTGAATATCCGGGTAGCACATGTAATAGACAAAAAATCTAATCTTCTGCCTAAATCAAACGTTAATGGGGAATGTCGGGATGTTTACCGGAGGCCAGGAAATCCTTTCACGGATGTTAACATTTTTTTTCATTTACCTATAGGCAGTTAGGCTGCGTATAGAATGTCATCCTGCGTAAAATATTTGGTAATTTTTGCGTGGAAACTTGTCAGCATTTCTCATTTGTAAATATAAATGCAGTGGTAGGTGTCTTTACTGTATTTATGTAAGTAGTGTAACAAACAAATTGTTCAACCGCAAGTGGTGTTCGAGAGAGCAACTTGAAGTGCTTACATTCAACAGGTCACAATGATATATCCTTCCTAATATAATAGGAACGCGAAAGTTTGGGAGGATGGATGGATGGATGTTTCTTACTCTTTCACGCAAAAAAACTACTGAACGGATTTTGATGAAACTTTACAGTAATATAGCTTATACATCACACAACACACATTACACACACACATTACATTACATTACATTACATTACATTACATTTACACATCATCATCATCATCATTTTTATTTTTTTCGCATTACATTTTGCTTTTGCTTTTTATCCCGATATTCCCACGGGATCGACACTTATGTGGGTGAAGCCGTGGGGCACAGCTAGTACTAACTCATTGTGTGGTTTTGTGTGTCAAATGTGTGACACAAACATTAATTTATAAGAATCCGTAAAATGCTTTGAATTTTGAAATAGCAGAAGGACTCATTCCCTACTTTTCAATTCATTCATTTATTTTCAGATAAAAAAAACAATTTGTTAGTAGATCCTACTATCCTACTAATATTATAAATGCGAAAGTTTGTATGGATGTATGGATGTTTGTTACTCTTTCACGCCAAAAGTACTGAACGGATTTGGATGAAATTTGGCACACAGATAGTTTATAACCAGGAATAACACATAGGATACTTTTTATCCCGATATTCCCACGGGATCGAAACTTATGCGGGTGAAACCGCGGGGCGCAGCTAGTACATACATAACTGAAACAATAGTGTTAGTACATCCATGATAATTGTTAGTTACAAAGGTCTTAACACTATGTTAGTAGGTATACATAATTTTATTACATCTTTTGGTTCATCAAAATAGACCCAATCACTCACACACTCAGAAGCTCATCAGTAATTTATCAAGCAATCTGGATGCTGTGCAGCCGGCCTTACACAGCATAGAGTAGGTATGGAGGTCGTTTAAAACCTGGCTTAAACTCGGCAATCGCGACAATTTCCCGCAACCCGCGTCGCGGCGCGGCATTAGTGTTATTACTCTTTACTTCAGAGTGAAATAGAGGAAAATTCGAGTTTTACTGCTACATCAATGTGCAGAATTAATTAGGAGGTACAATGTTGGGGCTGGTTTTAGAATGGTTATGTTAGAATATTCTGCTCCTAAGTACAGTTCAAGTTTGAAATTATATCTTCAACATACCAAGTCTGTGTGAGGTGTATCATTATCTTTAGCCAGAACCCGACATACCCTCGTAGTCTTCAAACAACGTTAAACTGGAGACTTTTAGCAAGACAATATGGCAAAGTGCAAAATTAATTATTTTTCAAATTTACTAAAGTTGTTTTTTTAAACCCAGATACTGATTTGACTGGTGTAATGTCAAATTTCTATACTAAAAAACGCAAACACAAAACACTTCAATATCAGATCTGGGATTAAAAAATGAACTTTACCAACTGTCAAATTGTCCGTATATTCTAATTAGGGCTGATTTTTCAAACGCCAGATAAATTTATCGGAGGAATAATTTTGAATTTTTGACAGTTCTTCCATACAAAAACTGTCAGACGTCAATTTTATTCCACGAATAAAAATTATCCGTCGATTGAAAAATAAGCCCTTATTAGAATATGAACATAAACCTTACATTGTTGTTTCTGAACGATTCGCGCCCACTGTAATAAGTAGTGTGTTTCTCAACGGACTTCTCTCTGTCAGCGGTGCGTCTTTGGTATTTACTCTCATATCTTATTGTTTCATTACATTACTAATCACAACTGTTATTCCATGACACAATGAAATGGCTGTAAGACCTTTGCATTACGAAGTGTTGTTAAGAGAGAATAACAGCATTGGACCAAGTCGTGAATATTCACACAGATTCACGTCTATGGAGACATGCAGAAACTACAAAAGAACAGCACGAGGCTTGATCCAAAAACTGTGCTATGCTAAGTTGGGCTATGTCATGTTTTCAGAACACAGGTTTGAAATGAACTTAGAATCTTACTCTAGGCCGTATCCTAATACGCATCGGGTTTATTTTGTTCGCGAACCCGACACGTGATCACGTCGACGCCTCTCGTCGACGTGATCACGTGTTATCCGGTTTTCCGAACAAACGAGTGACATATGAACGCGACGATCGAGTATTCGCGCGAACAATCGCTTTAATTAGGAGGGGTCCCCCCCTAAAACAGCACTTGTTTTTTGGAAGTCACATCTCGACACCTTTGCATTTCGTCGTGATGTTCAGAGAGAATAACAATACTGGACAATGTCACGAATATTACCCTTTTACAAATTTAATATACTCACGTCTTGGAGACAATCCTACTAATATTATAAATGCGAAAGTTTGTATGGATGTATGGATGTTTGTTACTCTTTCACGCAAAAACTACTGAACGGATTTGGATGAAATTTGGCACACAGGTAGTTTATAACCAGGAATAACACATAGGATACTTTTTATCCCGAAATTCCCACGGGATCGAATCTTACGCGGGTGAAACCGCGGGGCGCAGCTAGTATTTAATATTTATCAAATAATTTAATGTTTATTTTTTCTTAACAAAAAGCGCCTTGATCCTCTCTCCTATTAAAAACTAACTTTGCTGTGCCCGACAGGGTCCATAATTGATTCGATGTTTTGACATACCAACTAGCATATGTACACATTATGGAATGCAATAAAGTATTGAGTATTGATATGCGGAAACTACAGGAGAACAGCAGCACGTAAACGATTTACGAGGGGGCCTATGCTGTGTGTGTCTACATCACCACATGCGAACTACGCGTTACCCTGACGTCAAAATCCTGCATCGCGCAAGCAGAGTTTATCGCGTAACTAGCATGACTATACTATACAATGTCCCAGCATCAATCTTCGGGCAGTAAACCAACAGACACCACATCTGTCTGGTCGGAGATGCCTCCCTGTTCCTCAAACCTCTATAATGCTATGCTAAGTATGGCTATGTTTTGTTTGCAGAGCTCAGGTTTAAAGTGAACGCCGCAAGGACGAATTTATGTGTCTTCATTTATTCCCAATTCTAGGAACATGCTCTGCTGTTGCAACAGGGTGTTTCGTAACTAATGTACCAATAATAATAAATAATAATAATTATGTAAATTCGTAAAAGGGTTGTACAAGAGCTAACAACAAATAATTGTAATCCCTTGCATAAGTGCACAAATATTTATTGAAATACCAACTCTAGAAGTGATTTTATTTAAATAAAAAAAATTGCTCAAACTACTTTTCAAAGTTACATAGCATCATTACATTATCATTCATCATTCAGTTCATCTGTCATCTGTCAGACAGGATGACACCTCAAAATTTTCCGTTTTTTCAATTTTAATGTATTTACTTTAAAAAATCATTAGGTTTAAAAAATTCGCAATGAATGTGCGCAATATGGAAGGAGACATGGGGGGCTATGGAGAAATGATGCACCTGCAGCATATGCTGCGTGAGCGTGCGTCATCCATCGCCACTCGTTCGATGTCCACCGCGCACAGGATGGATGGAAAGCAGCACAGATGTTTTGCTCCATTGGTGTAATTGCTGTATGGCGTTCCAGTGTGAGGATAAATAAATAACATAATCAGCCTATAATGTTCCCACTGCTGGGACACAGGCCTCCTGTCTGGGTTTGAACCTACGACCTACAGCTCGAAAGTCACGGCTGTTACCACTGGGACACCACAGCTGCTCTCTGTTCCAAGTTACTACCATTACATAGGACTTAAACATGACAGGCTAAATGTGGGTCTACCTATTACAGGTTCACCTCTACCTAACCCTGCGGGGATTTCACGCATGATGTTATGTTACTGTTCAAAACTCAGTACCTCACCTGAAAACTATTTTAGTGTATTTCACGAGAACTGAATAAAAGGAAAATCATGAATCCCGCCTACATGGCCATTGAATATGCTTTCCTTGGAATTTATACCATTGAGTTTTCTGACGAACCATTTATACGCTCCGATTGGGCTTAAATATTTCAATAAGCATACTTCTTCGAATAGCAGCTGCATTCATTGAAAATGTTGAAAGGTAAAGGACATCGTTTAAGTGTCGAATATTTTATACCCAAAATTTAAGTGCCCGCCAGAAAAAAAAAGTAATATTTTCTTGTGGGAAATAATATTTTGAGCATTTTTTTATACTACAGTAAACCTAATTAACCCTTTTTTTTTTTTTTTTTTTTTTTTTTTTTTTTTTTTTTTTTGTGGATGGGAAATCATCAAATGACCCCTCCCGCTCTGGGTGGAGCGGAAGGGAGTGTCAGACTTTTACCTCCCCGCCACCTCCTTCGCTAGCATGACTGCTTCGCAGAAGGAGGTGACTGCCTCCCACTCCCTCTCGCCCCGGACCATGGCTTGCACCAGGGCCGGACGCGAGAGGTCGCCGCCGTTGCCGATCGCCTCTACGAGGACACGGCGGGGCTCCGCCCAAGCAGGGCAGATCTCCACCGTGTGCTCCACCGTGTCCTCTGGGCGATCCTGGCAGTGGTGACACCCGGGCGTCTCCTCCCGCCTGATGATGTGCAGGAACCTCCTGAAACATCCGTGTCCGGAGAGGACCTGCGTCAGGCGGTACGTGAGAACGCCGTGACGCCTCTCTAGCCACTCCTCAAAGAGGGGTCTTATCGCCACTATCGTGGCGTGCCCTGCGCTGGGTTGCGATAGTCGCGCCTTCCATTCCGCCATGAGATCGCGCCGGAGGTCCGTCCGCTCCGCAGCGATTTGCCGCGGGTGCAGAGTTTCCCCCCGGCGTAGTGCCTCCGCGCGCCAGTCATGGAGGCGCGCGAGGACTATCGCCTCCAGATCCCATGGCGGCAGTCCGGCAAGGAGGCTTGCCGCCTCGCGCGAGATCGTGCGGTAGCCCCGGATTAGCCTTGTGGCTACCACCTTCTGGGGCGCGTTCAGGTAGTGTGCGGCTCGAAGCCGCAGTGAACGCGCCCACACCGGGGCCCCATATAGGGCCATGGACCGCACGAACCCCGCGTAAAGCCTCCGGCACCATAGTCAGTCTTAAGACAGTCTTCGTTTAAGTCTGCGCACAGCCTAACACATCTTAAGTCAAGATGCTCGAAAATATCTTCTCAAAATGGCTTTATCATCACATTTACCTTAATAACAAGTTTCAAACTCAATTAATATTTGCCTAAAGTCTGTCGTAGGCTACAAGATTACGTCTCCCTTGGTTATATTATAATATCGCCATGTCTTTGAAGAGTTTCCTTATTTTAACTACCTTTTAGTGCATTTGGGTCTTAACTTTGTTTACTGTCCATCAAAAAAAGGGTTCGTTATTTTTTATGTACGGTGCTTATTTTGAAGAGAAACCAACGTAGATTGGGATCAAGGGTGTTATAACGGAATAATGCATGTTTATTTTTCTTGGTACAAATTACTCGTTACGTTTGAAAATCCGACAAAAGTTGGACTAGTTACCAGAGGGACTATTCCCTTATTTTTAAGAACGTTTCCTACGCATCCTAATCCTTTCATTTATTTATTCATAAACAATTTACATTATGTTGAACATTAAATATTAAATAAAATGACCATATGCAGAGACAATACTAAATTAAATGTTAAATAAAATTATCTCATGCAGAAACAATAGGTATAAAATATATATAATACCTATTGTTTCTGCATATAAAACGAACGAATATATATATATAACGAACAATACATTTATAAGCCTAATTAGAGTTGATTTGAAATGTCTAGTTCAAGAATCAATTCGTATAAAATATGTCAACCAATAAATATAATGTCAAATTAATTGCAAGAATAATGTCAAAAATGTTAGGATTACAAACTTTATCAAATCTTAGTCTCAGTCTGCCTAAAAAACCTCTAATTAATATTACAAGTTCTATTGTATTAAAAATAACTTCGTAAACTACTAATTATAATTAAAATACTTGTATTTCTAGCACAATTTTAAAGTACCAATCATCTTTATCTGTAGCTTCAACAGATATCAAACAATAAAATAACTCGCTGTTAAACCTATACATTTATATAAGAACTTATCACGAGGCAACTTCAAATAGTTACCTTAGTATTTCCAGTAACTGCCAGGGTAGCGGGATCGTCCGAAAGGGTTACCGCTGCCCTGGAACAGAAAGGGCTAAGGAAGGGACACAGGTGGGTTTTAGTCAGTAAGAGTCTGACACTCCCTTCCTTAAATAAAAAAAAAAAGTATTTCCAGTAACAATTCATTAAAATGATTTATTTTCATATTTCTTTAAAATACCGCTTGTTTACATTTCGATAATAATGTCAAGCTGGAAATATCTCTTTGTATCGAAATTATAAGAGCAGTGGTCGCCCAGTGATGATGACCGTGTCTTACGAGTTGTAGGTCCTAGGTTCGAACCCGCTGACAGGCGCTTTACTTTGTGTAAATTGTTTCAACTGCTCTCAAAACGGCGAAGGAAAACATCGTGAGGAAACCGGCATGTCCTAGAAACAAATATTCGAAGATATGTGACATCTACCAACCCACACTGGGCCCGCTGATTATGCAGACTACTCTTAGGCAATTTTACCCTGAAGCCACCTTCATAGCTGGTTGAAGGGGATGGGCACGATATGTTCGGGTCCACAGACTGACGTACTGAATGCTCTTCCAGCTAGTTCGAGCGTGTCCCTTGACGCAAGTCGCGTCTCTCGAGGTCGTGAACGCGACCTAAAGCATGGTAAACAAAACTTGCCCAAAATGGTTGCAGCAACATGAATTTGTATTTCTGGAAATCTCAAAGTACATTCACTTCACAAAATCATATTCTGAAACAGTGTTTTGCAGTGTATCGATCAGCACCTAATTGCGTAACCCACTATCCTATCACAATCTGAATCATTTTGAAGGATATTGCTAATCCATTGCTTCATAAATGTTCGAAAAATTCGTCTCAACAACGTAAAAAATGCAATGAATGTTGTTGAACTATCAAAATGCCATTTCTACTGTCAGTGTGTTACGCAATTAAAGGCTTTGAAAAAGTCAATGTCATGATTTCTGGTCTACAGAGAGCAGATTTACTAAAACTATTCGTACCTGCTATCATACAGCACACAGTCAAAAGTCACACATAGCATTCGGAAACAGTGTATTTTAATTAAATCAGTTTTGATCCGGAAATAATGATTTCGATCGTCCGTAAAGCCGTTTAAATCGGTCGCCGATAATTTAGATGGACGTGTAGGTCCGTGTTTATGTCGGATGTTAGTCGAATTTTATTATTTGTTTATCGTTCATTATAGTATGTTCAAAATCCGATTTGGTTGACTCTCTGGTCCTTTAAGAGCATTAAAGACTAAAACTTATTTTATTATTAAGATAATCGTCTTGACCATCTTTCCATTTAAAATGGAGTCTTACTGCTTATTATTATGAAAGGCGTTTCGTGTCTTTATTTCGAGACGGAGGTGTGTTTTTACATTGAATTCGATTTTATTAATTCGATATGATCCGTTATTTGGATAGAATCAGAAATGAGTACTTAGAAGAAAGCCTGAAAGTGCCACCGGTGATTACAAAGTTGTGCGGACATCGGTTGTCATGTCATGTGATATGGAATGAGCATAAAGTCGTGAGGAAACTTTTGAGTTCGAATGTGGATAAGAGTAGGGGAAGATCAAAGAAACGATGGATAGACTGTGTGAAAGATGATTAGGCTAGAAAGGCATGTCTGAAGGATTCGAGATGACAACTACTAGAGAAGTATGGAAGAAAAAGACATGTTGCGCCGACCCCAACCAATTGGCATAAGGCAAGAGAATCCACATTAACACACAAAACTTTCCTCAGGACTTTTTCTTCTAAATATGTAAACACTAGCTGCGCCCCGCGGTTTTACCCGCATAAGTTTCGATCCCGTGGGAATATCGGGATCAAAAGTATCCGATATATGAATCCTGGTTAGAAACTATCTATGTGCCAAATTTCATCCAAATCCGTTCAGCAGTTTTTGCGTGAAAACAAACATCCATCCATCCATACAAACTTTCAAGTTTATAATATTATATAATATAGGTACTACGAGTAGGAAGGATCTAAATATGTTTTCCCTAAAACATTAACTCTTTTTAATATGTCTCTCGACTGTAAAAATTAATCCTGTATTAATGTAATGCGCATTTTCACTATATGGTACGACTAATACCACCCATGGACTCCACGAGACAGGCTCTACCTATTGTGGAGTACGTAAGCAAAATGCTTCCAAGTTGCGTCGTTTTTTTTTTTCTTATAAACCTAGCTATTATACCCTGTCCATTAGGTTACACTTGACAGCTGTCTTAGAACGTACCATATTCCAGATTATGTAAAGTTAACTTTAAAATGCGTAATAAAATAAATTTATAAACTGCTTTATCTTATTGAATTAACTTAGTTATGGCTGATACCGACATTATAATACCGTACATGTATCAATCAATGTATTGTGTGTTGCTGCAATCTCTAGTTTCATGTGTCAAAAAGCGGTTTACCTAATGGATAGGGTATAATGTAAACTTTAAGGAAACGTAAACACTGTTTTTGGCAAATAAACATTACCTTATCTAACCTTAATGTGCCTAACATTCAGGTTTATTACCAAGGGATATGCTAGGGATATGATATGGGATATTATATTGTAATATCTTAAAGTACAGATGCCAGCACATCAAGCGACTACAATCTGTCAAATGTCTTTAATAGATTTTCAACTTTATCGCTAAAGCATTAGGTTCAAGTTTGATTGGGAAAATTTGACAGTTTCGGGTAGGTTGATGTGCTGGCAGCTGCACATCAAAGTACTTACAAACTTGAGAACTTCTACGTCTACGGAAGATTGAAATAACGGATTAATTCAATTAGTGGATATTGGACGCAAATAACAAGGCTTTTCATTGGTTTCCGAAGGTTTGATTCTAGTCAAGGTTCTATTAAATACTTGGATTAAGAAGCAAGTCGGATATGGTTTATCACACTATTGTGAGAAACCGTAAATAAAATTTACCTTTCAAGCAGGTAATTTAAGTGATTAAAAGAAAGGGTTTATTGCAGAAACTTGTACAACTTTTACAGTAAGTCTTACATAGAGAGGTCTCTATGTAAGATTTACTGTAATTTTTTTTAAAGCTACAGCTTTAAAAAAAATTTACCTTGGTATACCAGGTATATCTTTTACTTAAAAAGTTTACAGCTTACAAGCTGTAAACTTTTTAAGTAAAAGATATACCTGTGCTAGGAAAAAGTGGGAATAGTTATTCCCTTTACCACAATATATATAATAAATATTATTTTTAGCTAGCTTTTTCCCAACTATGTTGAGGTTGGTTTTCAGTCTAACCGGATACAGTTGAATACCAGTATAAAACATCGAACGACTGCCTGCCTGACTGCTTTTTTTAACCAATGTTTTTTTTTAAATTTTTGTTCTATACGTTTTGACCGCGCAGGTATTGCCGTTTTCTATGAAATGCTAGACTTTATTTTTTTATAACCGACCATAAACTTCTACGCTGTGGGGTCTAGAACCATATGCTGAATTCATGGTTACAGTTTGCGCGTCGATGTCTCTGCCACCCTGTAGAGCGTAGATACGTCCCTCAAAAGTGAATTTACACCATATCCTATTTCTTTTACACTCTTGAACCGGGTCTTGCGCATTAAGCAGAGCTAATTGTCTAAGTTGTATACGTCGGACTTCAGTTAAACAGTGGCAGCTATGGGTGGCAACGTAAGTCTTCAACCGGATCACCTGAAAGCGAGTCACGATGCTGAGAAGGGGAGTTACCGAGAATCGATGGAAATAGCTGGAAACACGTGTTGACGGTAACGAGGGAAAATTGCAGAGAGAGCATTGTGAGATTTTGTCGGGAGGGGTTGTGGCTAAGTAATAACAGCCGCACGGGTCGATCGATCAGGTTAAGCTACGCTTGCCGCGGTTGCTCCGTGAAGGGTGACCATCTTCACATACCAAGACCCCTCCGTGCCTTGTTGTGGATCTTTGACAGTCGTTACGGGTCGTCAGAAGCCCGAAAGTCTGACAACTAGTCTTACCAAGGGGTGTCGTGTTTCCCAGTAACTGAGTAGTGGAGGTCAGATGCTCCATGTAAAATACTGGTATTCATCTGCAGCCGGTTAGACTGGAAGCCGACACTAACATAGTTGGGAAAAAGCTAGGCAGATGATAATGATTGCGAGATTTTATCGAAAAGCCGAATAGCATATTGCATACATGAGAATACATGGCGGTAAATTTTTTTTTCTGTGTTGTTGTGTGCCAAAACGAGCATATTTAAATGTGATAAAATATTGGCTTTGTTCATTTGAATTGGCGATTTGCCATATTACGCTCATACTTTCTTTGTTAGGCCACAAAATATATGTTTAGGGTGCATTAAAAGAGCCTTTACGAGTAAATATGCAGAAGAGTCTCTATGAATACTGGTATTCAGCTGCATCCGGTTAGACTGGAAGCCGACCCCAACATAGTTGGGAAAAGACTAGATTATGATGCAGAAAAGTTTCAATGGCAAACCCTTAGCTATGCAGTACTCTCAATATAGCTTAATAGTTGATGGAAAATAAATATGGCGCTTAGGGCAGATTTTTCCATCGCCAGATAACTTCTATTCGAGGAATAAAATTGACGTTTGACAGTTTTCGTAAGAAATAACTGTAAACATTTCAAAATTATTCCTCGATTATAGTTATCAGATAACGAAAAAAACAAGCCCTTAAAAATGTAAGTACTTTAGATACGTACCAGTGGGATTCAACTGAAAATAATTTTCGCACATAATAAATATACTGACTGTTAAATTTGTATAAGAAACTGTAAGAAATACAACTCTATCATTTTTAAATGTGCCTTTTTTTTGGCGAGTCTGTTTACCTGCGATGATTCTGCTCATTTTTCCTGTTGCTAAGTAACTACCAATTAGGGGTTAAAGTATGAAATTGCCGATTTGTACTGATAAATTGAAATTCGTTTTTTTTAATTTAACGTATTTATTTAATCAAAATAATTACCTACTATTATTATCTATACTTTGCTGCCATCTAATAGGAAGGTCATGTATGCCTTTGCGATAGAACTCTCGTGATGTAGATTCGACAAACTGTGTGAAAGCATTTTGTACTGCCTCCCGAGAAGAAAACTTTTTATCAGGTAGAAAATTGTCCAAATCACGAAAAAAATGGTAGTCCATTGGAGCAAAGTCTGGCGAATACGGAGGGTGGTAAATGGTTTCTAATTGCAGTTCCTGTAGAGTTAAAACGGTTTCTCAAATCATGAGGCACCCATTTCTCATGTTTTTTTATTTTATTGATTTGACGCAAATGAGTCAATATTAATATTGCCGTGTCAATATTGTTGGTAAGGTAACGTTAAGCCATGTCGCTAATTCCTGGGTAGTTTGGCTCGGATCGGCTTCCACCATCTCTTTCAATTCATTGCTACCTATTCACCTGTGTGGGCTGTCTTCCACGTGGTTTGTTCTTCAAATCAAAGTTTCCATCATGAAAGCGTTTAAACTAAAATCGCACGGTGCGTTCATTAGCAGTCCACTCTCCAAACGCAACATTGATATTGCGAGCTGTTTCTGCCGCGTTAGTTTCGCGTCGGAACTCGTATTAAAAAATAACTCGAATATCCGAAGTATCCATCTTTCTTGTCTAAGGTGAATAAAAAAAACAACTGAAAGTCGATAATCGAATGTTGCACATTTTTTAAAAGAAGAACTTCATAGGTACCATGTGAAAAAAGTTTCACTCAAAAATCTCAAACCATGAAGGTTCTATGTCAATTCGAAGTACCTATTACAATAAAACGGCAATTTCATACTATAGCCCCTATTATTTTATTGTGAACATAAACCAATATGGGCACTTATGAAAAGTCAGAAGCTAGGTGCACGGTTCCAATTGGTCGTTTCCTATGGAGAACAATGTTTTCAAATAACAGTAGGTATGGGAGGACAGCGTAGGCCTAACTGTTATATAAATCCAGGTTTCCTCATGATGTTTTCCGTTCATTGATGTCAGGAATGTCTATTTAAGTTGCCGACAATGAATTCCTGTCACTGCAAAATTGCTTTCAACAATATAAACTTATAACTCTATTAACATACTCTTTAGAAATAAGGCGGATGACATACTACAACGCGACACGTAACGGGGCGCGGACAAGGGAGCCGAATTCCCTGCACAGAAACGCGTTTTTACTGAAATTGTAGATTAAAACTCACGTGCGGAGACGCGTTGTTTGCAATCCGTCGCGTGGCGAGTTTTAGTGTGTAATCCGCCTTACACAGCAACTTTGACTGATATAAAGTATGGTCCACAATCTGGAATCTGCGAGTTTGCTCACGTTCCAGCGAGCATTCTCCTGTAACTGACTGTTATAAGGAAGAGCACGTAGACTGACGGCTGATTGAGTGTGTGCCTAGATATTAAAAAAAAAGACGTGTGGCACTCGGAGACTGCCGCGGTAAAGCTATTGCATAGCATTTTTTATCAACTTATGCAATTATAATTATTAACCGTCATTTGTTTTTGGACCGTCTTTCTTTTTGGGTGTTAGGTTTTTTTCGTTACGGAATTTCTGGATTCGGTCCCCACGCTCAAGGCCCGCGATAGAAGCTATGCAATAGCTTAAAAAAGGGTTTTTAAATATCCAGGGCTGCGGGTAGCAGCTCTGAAATGAAGGTGAGCAGGACACTTGATTAGACATGGTGGTGGCAGATGGAGTAGAGCTCTAACCGATTAGTTGCCGAAGATTAAGAATAATTCATTTTGCCAGAAACATGGTTACAGGGTGTTGCGTTACATTATACATTGTACAAGTTCAGCATGTCTCACTGTTTAATCGGTATACAAAATTGATTCATTTACAATTGATACATTTTAAAATTTCATTATATTATTCACATGTCATTAATTCATTTAGCAACATTATAAAAAACAATAAGTAATTTCTTAAATACAAAAATTGATCCTTATCCTCCAAAAAAAAAAAAATAACAGTATTATTATTTGCATGTCATGAATTCGTCAATATCATAAAAACATTTTTCAATAAGCGATTTCTTTAATATATGTACGAAAGGGACAAACGGTAGAAGAAGCATTGGCAGACCTGGCCAATGGGCGGCCAGAGTGGACGACCTACAGAAGGTCGCCCATCCACGAACCGACCGCGGCAAGCGTAGCTTATACTTGAATCGAGTCGTACGGCTGCTATTATAGCCACTAGCCCCTCAATAACTTGCTTTGTTGCTTTACAAAGAGCACCATCTGACCTTTTCTTTTTGTACGCCCCTTACAGCTGAAATTGGACTGACCTTTATTTTCCAAGAACAATAAGCTACGTCTGTTATTTTCCAATCAAGCTTGTAATTTGAAAACATCACTTAATTTTCTAACCATCACAATCGATTCTGAATGTAAATAAACAACGACCTAATGGTGAATGACACGCGATCCCCGATGAATGCAATAGTCAAGGTTCACCAAGTATAACTAGAGCAACCCGTACTGGCCACACTGGGCCTACGTGGTGTATTAATGCCCACTCCCTCTCACCAAGAGGAGATCTATGTCTCAGCAGTCATCATCTGTCTAAACTATGCTGAATACCAGTATTTTACATGGAGCGACTGCCTATTTACCTCCACAACCCAGTTACTAGGTAATACGATACCCCTTGGTAAGACTGTTTATCAAGCTTTCGGGCTTCTGACTACCCGTAACGACTGTCAAAGATCCACGAATGACAGCCGGGACCAACGGTTTAACGTGTTTTCCGAGGCACGGAGGGGTCTCGGTATGTAAAGATGGTTACCCATCCACTGACTAACCACGGCAAGCGTAGCCTAACCTGATCGATCAACCTGTGCAGCTGTTATTATTTAGGTACGGGCTCCTCCCCCATGTCCCAGTAGTGATAACGTTATATGTATGTAGACAGGCTTGAAAAGATTTTTAGAATTACATAGAGCTGTTAATCTTTAATCTTGTAATCATGGTAATAAATATCAGACAAGTAGGTACTATCTTAGTTGTTACAGCTCTATATTAGATCTCTTAATCACGCGTTCGTATTTCCAACGATTGACGATGATTCCCGAAATGCATACTTGCTTTTCGTTGGAGATCTATCCGTATGTATGTATATACCGTTAAATTTTGATCGTTTTAATCCTTATAAGGGGTCATTGTACTCATCATTATGACCAACATGTACTACGGGACCAACCCTGAAATCATGAAACAAAATCAGTTGATCCATACATTTTTTTTTTTTGAGGATGGGAAATCATCAAATGATTTTTTTTTCTTTTTTGATGATTGATGAATGATTTGGTTCTGTTGATAACTAGTCAAAATGGTAATGTTGTTCTTTCTTGTATTTTTTTTTTATAATTTAGATAGGCTTAAGGTAAGCAAGGTGCAAGGACCACTTTGCACCTGGCTTACCTAGGCCTATTTTTATTCGTTAATCAGGTGGGCTAAGATAAACTCAAACTCTTTATTGCATTCTGTACATTTCGTTGTTACAATATAAGTAAGTTCCAACATAATATTATTTTAACGTAATCTATTTATTATCTATTATATAAAAATCAATTGCTGTTCGTTTGTCTGGATAAAACTCGAGAACGGCTGGGCTGATTTAGCTGATTTTGGTTTTGAAATGTTTGTCGTAGTCCAGGGAAGGTTTAAACGGTCAGAAAATATGGAAAAAGGAGTAGGGTAGGAGTAGTGTAGGAGTAGGTTAGGAGTAGGGTAGGAGTAGGGTAGGAGTAGTGTAGGAGTAGGGTAGGAGTAATGTAGGAGTAGGGTAGGAGTAGGGTAGGAGTAGTGTAGGAGTAGGGTAGGAGTAGTGTAGGAGTAGGGTAGGAGTAGTGTAGGAGTAGGTAGGAGTAGGGTAGGGGGTAGGACACTACGCAAACGAAGTAGCACCGAGCAGCTAGAAATCATTCATATGGCAAAACAACGTTTGCCGGGTCAGCTAGTTATATAATATAAAAATGAATTGACGTTAGTTAGTCTCACAAAAACTCGAGAACGGCTGAACTGATTTGCCTTATTTTGGTTTTGAAATATTTGTTGAAGTACAAGGAAGGTTTAAAAGGTGAGAAAATATAAAATTGCAATGAAAGTAGTAAAAACCAAGATATTTACATATGTAGATAAACTAATAATCCTGCCACAGTAACCTATAAATACAGTGTTCATTACGAATAATACCACTCCAGTGCCCTTTTAAACGTTAAGGGCACTTGAGCTAGTAGGTATAATAGCTGCTAGAACAATGGTGCCTCCAGCCTTTCATGGAGGGTAACAATGTGTAGGACTCTTGAGAATCGGTCGAGTGATCGAGCAAACTCCTTGTTTTATGCGGAAGATTAATTCATGACTAGTTTTACCGGGAAGGCTTTAGTAGAAGCAAAGGGGTTATTATATTCTATTCACTTCCGTAAAGTAATAGAATACTCATTATAACTAAAATAATATGTCATTATCATCATCGTTTCAGCCGAAAGATGTCCACTGCTGAACATAAGCCTCCGCTAAGCACCCCAAATAATATGTATGTAAATAAAAACTAGATAAATAATTAAAATAGCAAAATTATATTCTAACTTAACTTGTAGCAGGGTAGTTTCTTGCCCATTCGTCTCCATAATTTATTATTATTATTGTTTTTTATTTTTATTATTAATTTTTATTTATTATTTTATTTATTTGTTTATTGTAAATGAAGACGTTCAAAAGTGCCTTTCATGTGCCTATTTGAAATAAACGTTGCCTTTGAATATTATGTCGTCACGATATAAGAGAAAAACTGAAAATGTCCTAGCAGTGGGAACATTAAAGGCTGATTATGCATAATCATCATTAAGATGTCACAGAAAATTCAAAATGGTGGACACAAGACTTCTTTCCAGTCAATATTATTCCGTCCCCCACAAAGATTAGTCTTTGTCTATCTTATTTTTCTATACTGAAACAACAGCCATCTTTTCCAAAACATCCTGTGTACTTCTCAGGCATCCCACAGATTTCCTGTTCAGAATAAACTATAAGCTAATAATCTCGCTCGGGGCATTAAAATTCATCGTTGATAACAGACAGGCTTATTGATAAGACGTAAATTGATTCTCATTATGATGCGAGTAGTGTCACTGTTGTCTATTGGTCGATAAACGTGGCATGACGGAATAAATTATTGGAGGCAAGTCTTTGCATGTTTTAATTAAAATTCAAATTGAATCATCTGGACATTTTCAGGTTTATTTAAAGGGGTACCTAAGTTAATTAATAAAGAACCCAGCATCGCACAACTATGTAAGCTTTCACGCCCTTTATACCAGGAGGCTTTTATTTAGGTAGTACGTTTTTGTTTAAATTTTTAATTTTGATTTATTATTTTTTTGCTTGAGTACGTATAGTTTTTATTGTATTTGTTGGTATATTGATATGGCTAGCTGACAATGATAAATAGCTTAATTTAATTTTCTGTGTCTTGTAATGTAATTACTTGGCATACCTACTATTGTATACAATCAAGTATTTTCTAATTGAATATACAGCTGTGCTGCTGGGGAGTTTGTTACGCCACTTCTTCTCCCCAGCGAAAGCACTAGGAAGTGGTGAAGGATTGGCGTTTTGGGGGATTGTCTTTTGTAATTTTGACGTTCGAAAAGTACTGATTCTCAGACTAGTTTGAATAAATGACTTTTATTTTTTTTTAATAGCTGGTTTTAAAGCGGTGAAGGAAAACATTGTGAGGAAACCGGCATATTTCACCGGTTACCAACATAATGGCGGACGACGCTCTTCGCATTAATAACTGACGAAATGTGGGTGTCCTTTATACCTCTGCCAGCCACTTAGGAGAATACGGTGATATAGTGATATACCTAGGAATCGATTATATTATCCTATCGTGAGGAAACCGGCATGTCCTAGAACCAAAAATTCGAAGACATGTGACATGTACCAAATTGAACAAACCTAAAACATAATACATATTAACACAACTATGAACAAGAATGTTTCCCAATGCAAAACTTTATATATTTTATTTATTTTATCATTTATGTACCTACACACATATATAAACAGACAATGAAACAGAACAGAAAAAATAGGTACAGAGGTGATGCTTATTTCATAAACAATCTCTTCCAACATACCTGAGATAGGACAATAGATACAGAGATGTATACAGCGTGTGATAGAGCAAAGGAGACAAAAAAATAATACATAGAATCAAAAACAATTCACTTAAAACCTAAACAATAATTACGAGACTGTACTAACATACATACATAAATACTTCTGAAATAAATATTACTTTTAAGTAGGAAACATAATTAAAATGTAGGGTATACCTTACAACACTTGGATCTTTGTTATCCTGAAAATAAATAAAACTTCACTCTGCATAAAGCACTGTCACAACACCAAATTATCTCGTCTGCTCAACGTCCGTGTGTCACTGCAGGGATCCAGCAGAATATCAGCGTCAGGTATATTTGGCTGACACATGCTGAGCTAGACTCCTATTTGGTACAACCTTGAGACTCACGCCGCACTGTGTCACTTTAACTTGGTTATATGTGTGTATTTTTCTTTTTACATCGGCACCTTGTTTTTTTATATTATATTCAGTTATTCATGTACTTTAGTGTGTTGTCTTTTGTGTGCGCCAAATAAATGGTTTATAACGGGTGATTTTTTAAGAGGTATAGGATTTGATTTTCAAAAAAAACACAAAAAATTTGAAAAATTAGATGAAATCTTTATTGGAATCGATAGAACGATCAATATAATTTAATGTTTGAAGATGATTTCATGCAAATGCTGGCCGCGGCTCCGGTTTAGATGGCCCATTCGCAGGGCCCAATTTCGGCACACTCTCTCCAACATATCAGCCGGTATATCACGAATAAATGCTTCAATATTGGCTCTAAGTGCGTCAATCGTTGCTGGTTTATCCCTGTAGACCTGAGCCTTAACATGGCCCCACAAGAAATAGTCCAAAGGCGTTAGATCACACGATCTAGGCGGCCAATTGACGGGCCCAAAACGAAAAAAAATCAATTTCGTACTTCGAGCCTACTAATTAACCTCATCTAGCTCATTTTTTTGTTTTACGAGTATGATGATATATGACGTGTAAAAGGGATTCCAATATGAACCAATTTACAAAATAAACAATTTTATTTCATAATAGGAAAATTATAAGTAAATTCTGCTCCATGTCTCATCAATCACTGTAAGGAAGGAAGAGGTCTCTTAGATTTACTTCATGTCATAGAAATCTTAGAGAATTTGAAATGAGATTCGGATTTCCAAAATTAATTAATTGCATGATTAATTACGTTTGATTTTAAGGACAGCCCTTAAAATCAGAAGTAATTAATCATTATTACAAAATAAGGACGAGTTTATCATGATGTTCAGGAAATTGCACAAGTATTTATGAAATAAACTAAATCATTTCAACATTAATATATACAAGATTCTTTTAATGTGGATTAACATTAAAAAGTAATTGTGCTTTAATTAGTAGGCTGAATTCAAAAAGGAACTACCCGAAATTTATGGTTTTATGTGGCAGTGCTACAGGCACCCTTCCAAATTATTATACAAGGACAATGTTTTAGAATCTGCAGTTGGATGCCTACAAGGTGAGGTTCTCGGGCCAGTCATTTTCAGTTTAGCTATTCATCCAATTTTACAGAAACTAAATTCAAAATTTAATGTACCACACATTACATTTTGAATTTAGTTTCTGTAAAAAAAATTAGACGATAGAACGATAGGAGGTGATGTAGACACTGTTTTGAAAGATCTACAACTCCTCAAACAGGAATTTCAATCTATTGACTTGGACCTTAACCCTTCAAAATGTGAACTTTACCTTTCTGACATTACCGACAGGCAATTGACTCTACATAAATTTAATGCAATAGACCCACAAATCAAAATTTTAGATAAAAGTTCACTGCACCTCCTAGGTTCCCCAATTTTAGAGTAAAGAGTTTTTCATTTTTCATCGACGAAATAATTACAAATTTCAACGACATTTCGGACAGACTCCCCAAAATTAATTTACATTCGGCATTCACCCTGATTAGATACTTTTGGCCCAAATTTTATATACTTTCTACGTTCTTCCCCTTTACGAAAGTAACCACATCTCTTGGACAAAACTTACCATATTATTCGCAGCACATTAACAACCTTTTTTCACATTATTTAAGCTAACATTTAAAATAATAATATGTACAGACGCCAGCACATCAAACTACTACAATCTGTCGAATTTCTTTAATAGATATTCAACTTTATCGCTAAACTCAAACTCAAAGTATTTATTTCAATTAAACCAATTACAGGTACTTTTGAATTGTCAAGGGGTCGGTCAGTCAGAAAAATGAAGCTAGTTGCCCATTCCAAAGCGTAGGTACCTATGGAGAAGAACGGGCAAGAAACACCATGGACACTCTTTTAAATCAGAATAATATGGTTACAAAGTATTGGTTACATCATTCATGTTAGAAATTATGCATGTGAGAACGATGCAGAACATTAAAAGCGTCCGTAATGAACTAATAAAAAAAAACAATTCAAATATAAAATTAAATAAAAAAATAAGCCATGGCAGCAAAGAGTTGACCAGTCCCTACTGACGGCGCCCGTTCACGAACATGACGCATAGATTAGCACCATTCAGCTCAACCATTTTGAAGGGAGCTAAATGATCCAACACACGCGCCACCATCAGCGAGACATTAGAGTGAGCATGACATACTCTCAGCCGCCAAGCCACATTCAAGTCAATGAAAGACGTACCCAGTAAATGGTAGCTTTATAGTATGTACATAGTACTCACATTTATGTGCTATGCAATTATACAATACTAGTAGATTGAATTTATATAATGCAAAAATAGTATTTTAAAATCTTCATCAGCTCCAACAGTATGTAGGTAGGTTAGGCGTGTGTGAGGTATTTCCAAATGCTAATCAATTTATTTATGCGTCCTGTGGAGCAGGACCAGCGTTTAACCAAGCATTTTTGTCAGCGATGTAATCCCCCAACTTATAATATGCTTGGCTACATAGTGTGCGTTTTATGTAACATTTGAATTTCGTTTCATTGAGTTGGAGTATGTGGGGAGGTATTTTATTGTATCATTTTAAACAGTACCCCATGAAGGAAGAGTCAACTTTAGCCAGTCTGAAACCTGGTTGAACTAATTGGTCCCTATTTCTAGTTCTATATGTGTGTCTGTCACCTCTTTTACTGAAAAGATTTAAATTTTTCCTTACGTACATGATGTTTTCATAGATATATTGACAAGGTACCGTCATGATATTAATATCTTTAAACAGGTCCCTTAGAGAATCGCGCCTGCGGAGGCCATATATTGCTCTGATGGCTCTTTTCTGCAGAATAAAAATAGACTCGATATCTGCAGCTGCAGCTAAAGAATTAAGGTTCAAGGTTGATTGGGAAAATTTGACAGTTTCGGGTAGCTCGACTTGCTGGCGTCTGTCCCTACTTCTATTTTCAAACATATACCGTTCCGATACTCGTTCCAACGATCGTTTATATGTATGCAACCAATATTTCTCATTCTCAGTGAATAATCTTAATCTGTTTTTGAGAAAATATATATCTTAAACCTTACCTATGATATTCGGTAGTATACAGTGTGATCAGCAATTTAAAAAAAAAAACATGGAGATTCGTTTGAACGAATCTCCATGTTTTTTTTTTGCCATGCTGTCTTCTTGTTATCTTGAGATAACAAGAAGACAGCCACGTAAATAGGAACGTTACATACAACCTACAAACCCACATCACCAGTCATCTTAAAAAATAAAACTTGGCATTTCAACCAAGTAAGCTACATCTCAAACAAGTAAAGTAAGTACACAGAATGTCTGTTTAACAGGAAGGCCAACCCTCCCAGATGAATCCGTAAGTCGTGGCCGCAGGCAAAATAAAACGAATATCCAATATTGTACGGCAATTCAATGAAACCCTTTTAAGCCTTTTGAAGAGTTGACAAGTCCCAGATAATCCGATGTTTCGGTGTGTTTTAGCCTACAGTTTCGGGTTTCTGAAAGGGCGAATTTAACAATACTTAGATTTATTTTCGGTAAATTGAATTTACGGGAGTGCTATGTTAGAGTAACGAGGTAAATAACGCGCTGTTTGCGGTGAAAGTAATTCGGATATTTTTAGAGTTAGGTATTGGTATTTTTGTACGTCTTATCATAAATATGTGTTTTCACATACAATTTATGGGCATAACAGACAGCCCCCTGTGCAGGGCTTGCATGGAGGCTGAGGAAACCGTTCCTCTTTGAGTGTACAGGCGTCACCGAGATTAGGTCAGTACACACGTCACAGATGCTCTCAATTTGTTTTATTTTTAACTGTGTTTAGTTTAGTTTATGATCCTGTACGAGTCGCAATAAATACGTTTTCTTTCTTTCTTTCTCAACAGACCAGGAGACTTAATAAGCTTCTGGAGGGAGGTGGACTGGTTAGAATAACCACCGACGACCGCCATGGCCTACGAACAATGGTCCACTTGAAGCACTAAGTGCGGAAACCATCCAAACCCACAACATAGAACTACAATACGTGTTTTCTTTGCTTTCTGTTAACCGTCCCCCGAACCAGTAAAAAAATATATTCATAAAAAAAAAATCTGTTAAAAGCCTGACAATCATATTAAGTTACTGTTTTATAATTAACCAGTTTAAGTTAACTATTAAATTATACCAGCAGGTATTGAAGTAAGCAAATTAAGTTATTACTCAATTATAACTTTTATGTAAGCTATTATTTATTCGGCGCTATTGTCATAGCCACCGGTGGCGCCCTCTGCACCATTAACTTTATTAAATGCCTTTGAATTTTCCACCATAGAATTTTGGCTATTAGGCGGATTACACTCTACAATGCGCCACGCGATGAGGCGCAGGTAACGCGCGGTGCGTGATTTTTAACATACTTACAAATGATTGAATTTGTATGTCAAAATTTCTTTCGGAGAATTTGGCTCCGTTTCCTGCGCCCCGTTACGTGGCGCGTTGTAGTGTGTGATCCGATTAACTGTGAGCCAAGAAATGCCACCAGCAAATAACGAAGGTGATTAAAATAAAACTAATATGACGTAATTAATTCACGGCCTCATTGACTTCAGTTTTTTAACAAGGCACTTAAGGAAGAAACTTAAATCGTGAAAGTTGTAGTTGGAGGCATAAAAAAACAGCCGCCATCAGTATGTTCCCACTGCTGCGGACGTTAAATAATATTTGACATACGTAACCGACCGTTGGAATCAACCGGCCCTAAGCTCACAGAAAATTAAATATTACACTTACTCGTACAGTCACCGGATGTAATGAATCACTGCTGCTTATCGTGTGTCAGCTATTTGCAAGTTTACGTCGCTACGTCGGCTATTTGCAAGTTTGTCGAAAGATACTAAGAATGGATACAGTTTCTTCTTAACTTCTATGTGACAGCTACTTTTGCATTCCCCCAAACCAAATCAAATCTCCGCCATCTTCCTCATTTTTAAATACCAAGTTCAGTCTTGACGTTAATTTAAATGACCCATTAAAACGTCAAGGTATGATGCGTTATTTAAAATAATTGACCTGTTTTCGCGAAGAACGTTGTAATTAAGTATGTGTCGTACAAAATGGCAGTTAGATATAATTAAAGCTGTGTATGATTTGGGATTAGAATTGATGATTATTTATTTCAAGGATCATACACTAGCTTCTGCCCGCGACATCGTCCGCGTGAAATTTCTTGTTATTTCACACTCGTCGCATCGCATCGTCTGCCTGTTCATTCTGACTTTTTTTTCTTTTCGCTCAGCTCGTCGTAGCGTGATTTTAAATAATTCTAAATCTTCTCAAGAATTGGGATATCAAATGCTAATATATTTTTTTCAAATCCGGCCGATAGTTACAGAGATGAGCCCGTTCAAATAAAAAAACAATCTTCAGCTTTATTCAACACAACTCAAATCATTTAATTCAACTAAACCAATTACAGGCAATTTTGAATTTATTTACTAGGGACAAAAAACAGTTACATGCTACAAAATACAGAGAAATACTTAAACTAAGATTTAACAAACACGTAACCCACACCATTGTCCACGTTTTAATTAAAGGTTAAGAGAAGTGTTATAGACAAGTGATAAAAAAGAAAAAGAAATATAAAATGAATTGTCAAAGGGTCGGTCAGTCAGAAAGATGAAGCTAGTTGCCCATTCCAAAGCGTAGGTACCTATGGAGAATAACGGGCAAGAAACTCCATGGACACTCTTTTAAATCATAAAATTGTACAAAATATTTGATTACATCATTCGTGTTGAAATTAACCATGTGAGAACGATGTAGAAAGACGTGCACGTTAAAAGCGTCAGTTATAGAAAACATAAAAACAATTCAGAAATTATAAATTACAATAAGCCGTGGCAGCTAAGAGATGACCAGTACCTACTGACGGCGCCCGTTCACGAACATGACGTATGGATCAGCACCATTCAGCTCAACCATTTTGAAGGGAACTTAATGATCCAACACACACGCCACCACTGCCACCACCGTCAATGAAAGACGTACCCAGTAAATGGTAGCTTTATAGAAAGTACATAATGCTCACACGTGTGCTATACATTTATACAATACTAAACAATTGAGTTTATACAATGTAAATATAGTTTTCTTCAAATGTTCAGCAGCTCCAAAAATGTTTCCGAATGCTAATTAGTTTAAGCGCCCCTGTGGAGCTGGACCAGCATTGAGCCAAGCATTTTTGTCAGCGATGTAACCCCCTAACTTATAATATGCTTGGCTACATAGTGTGCGATTAATACAAGATTTAAATTTCGTTTCATTCAGTTGGAGTATGTGGGGAGGAATTTATTGTAACATTTTAAACAGTAGTACCCTATGAAGGTTGAGTCTACTTTAGCCAGTCTGAAACCTGTTTGAACTAATTGGTCCCTATTTCTAGTCCTATAGTTGTGTCTTTCACCTCTTTTGTTGAATAGATTTTTTTTTTTTCTTACGTACATGATGTTTTCATAGATGTATTGACAAGGTACCGTCATGATGTTAATATCTTTAAACAGTTCCCTTAAAGAATCGCGCCTGCGGAGGCCATATATAATATTATTAGTACTAGCTGCACCCCGCAGTTTCACCCGCATAAGTTTCGATCCCGTGGAAATATCGGGATAGAAAGCATCCTTTTAAAATTTTTCTCTGCGTAAGAACCATCCTCGTACTTCAAGGAATATTCTAATAAAAGAATTAGCGAAATCGGTTCAACTGTTCTCGAGATTTGCGCTTAGCAACATATTCAGCGATTCATTTTTATATTTAAGAGATAGATAGATGTACGTTAGGCGCACCCTGGGCAGTTTGGGCATCCGTTTTATGTGATAGTTTTGAAACCACTTGAGCTACTCTATTTAGATAATGAATGAAGGGAAACATTTATTTGTTAAACACAGGTACATACAATAACGTCTTTTGTAACAATTCAATTGACTCTCTATGTCGTTGCTGTTGTCTCTCAGTTTGTTTTTTGATATAAATTTGTCTAACCTCGAGAGAAAACTATTTCAGAAATTCTTGATATAACCTACTTTTCAATGATACCCCTAAAAGCTGTTCTCTCACAACTTTGCCCACGGGGAAAACGTATTTCCTCTTTCACTTATCGCTAAGCCTAGTGCAGGAAAATCCGAGCACTCGTTGCGTTGGTCACGATTCTCGGAATCGAGGGAGCATTCAACTAGAACACTCTTTATTTAATGCAGAACCGATATGAATGCTGTTTGAAACTTCGATCAAGAAACACTAGATAGAGTTGATACTCTATCTAGTGTTTGTACAACATCAGAAGGTCAATTCTCGTAATTTAAAACGATCAAAATCTAGTCGCAGTTTCGTCTCGGCGACCAACAAATTTTAAAAACTTGTCAAAGTGTAGGGAAATTAGACGTATTTTTGACAGATTGAGACTGAGATCTGAAGGCCAATTCTCGTAATTTAAAACGGTCAAAATCTAGTTGCAGTCTCATCTCAGCGACAAACAAATGTCAAAAACTTGTCAAAATGTAGGGAAATTAGAGGTAATTTTGACAGATTGAGACTGTGATCAGACTGTGAACGTTCTTAAAATTACGAGAATTGCCCCTCAGACTGAACGTTCTTAAAATTACGAGAATTGCCCCTCAGACTGAACGTTCTTAAAATTACGAGAATTGCCCCTCAGACTGAACGTTCTTAAAATTACGAGAATTGCCCTCTGCTGTTTCCAACAAAAGTGCAATACCTACGCAATCAAAATGTGTGGAACAGATTTTTTTTTAATATCCAACGAAAAATTTGAACGTAGCGCTGTTCAGAATCATGTACTGAATCCATGGTAACAGGTTGAGCATCGATGTCACTGCTATCCTGTATGATGTAGGGGGAAGAAGCGGTAGTTTTATCTCTTTAGTCAAAACAAGTTTTTCAGTAGATTTTTAACAATAAGACTGTTTTATTTATTTCGAGTGATCCCGCAATAATTGTTTTCATAGTCTGATTGTAGATATTGTTACGAGCTTTGGGGTTCGTGACAATAAAAACTGCCGATATAAATTACCAAAAATTACACTTTAATTAAACAACTCAGACACACTAATTATAAAACACAATTGCACTTAAGTCACACTTGAAGATCGCTTCCGATGTATTCGCATGTATCGCTAATCCGACTCTGACCGGTTGTGGCTCATCCCGGCCTTATATAGTGCCTCAGATAGTTCTAGAACCTTCCATTGTAGAAACATCTAGAATGTTCGAGTACATACCGGCCCTGACTGACCCGATGTCAATAGTTCTAGAAAGTCGTAGCATCGAAATTTCTACTCGATACTAGATGGCGCTAGTGGTAAATAATGACACCATGTATCAGGCATTAATTGTGGCGCGCAACAATATGTAAAACAGTCTAAACTGATGATCCAAAGGGGTGAAATACTTATTTATGGGGAGTTTGTTGCCCCACTTCTTCTTCCTAGCTAAAGCAGTAGGAAGTTGTGAAGGGCGGGCGTTTTAGGGGACTGTCTTATGTAATTTTGAAGTTCTTAAAGGGCGAATTCTCAGCCTAATTTGAATAAATTACTTTTGATTTTGATTTTATGGAAAAGCTTACTAGCATAACCAGCCTATAATATTCCCACTGTTGGGACATACCTAGGCCTCGTCTTTTCGAGAGGGAGTGGGCTGTAATCCACCACGCGGGTCCAGTGCAGGTTGGTAGATGATATGTGTCCGAATTTTTGGTTCTAAGATATGCTGGTTTCCTCACGATGTTTTCCTTCACCGTTTTGAGAACAATAATGATGAAATAATTTACACAAAGTGGGTGGCCTGCTTGGGTTCGAACCCACGACCAATAACTCGTAACTTGCGATCGTTACCCAGTGACCACCACTGTTCTTCACTAAGAAATATTTTTCCGATAATCTCTTTTTGACGTTTGAAAAGTGCTAATTCTCAGCCTAATTTGAATAAATGACTTTTGATTCAATGGAACTTACTACTGTTGGCTCAATGAACAACTTTTGTAAACGTTTTTAAATAAATTATCCTTATTTATCTGCGGAAATTTCCTGTTACTTCCATAATTACGTTGTAAGCCGGCCCCGTTGAGGCATAAATAAAATAAATACAAAGTAAGTGGGCAGATGTCCCTGAAGATATTTGGCTGTCTACAATCCTGCCGTCTAATTTTAGAGACACGTGTAAGGAATTAACGAAACATTCAACTGACGCGAATCACATATATTAATTTGTGTTAGCAATGAAGCTTTCTTTTACCTTCGAAGATGGAAACTTTTTCTATAGAAAACCCTTACAAAGGTAGAGCAACAATTGTTACTTAACTACTTCTTAAAAGCGACACGCACATACAGTACGACATATGTTAGAGGTTGCATTGATGTGATGTAGATTTAATAGATTTTCAACTTTATCGCTGAAGCATTAAGGTTCAAGGTTGTTTGAAAAAATTTGACAGTTTCGGGTAGCTTGACCTGCTGGCGTCTGTACACTAAACGGGCTGTCTCTATATCAGTTAAATTACGAATTAAGATAGGTACTCGCTTCATGGTACTGGTATTCAGCTGCATCCGGTTAGACTGGAAACTTACTCTAACATAATTGGGAATTTTCCCAATAATGTTGGAGTAAGTTTCCAGTGTATCAGTATATCTATTAATATAATGTTATCATTCCTAGCCTTTGCTAGGCATGATAACATTATTGATTCAATCAATAATTCCGGTATGAGGTCATTTAAACCCGAATTGCACTAGTTGAATCGTGTTTTATTCCGATGGAACCTTTTTGCTGTGTCGTACCGTCACTTCTTCTAATATTTCACAAATGAGAGGTTTTATCCTGATCGTAAAAAGGTTGGTTTCTATCGATATCCATCCGTAGATGTACAGACGCCAGCACATCAAGCTACTACAATCTGTCAAATTTCTTTAATAGATTTTCAACTTTATCGCTAAAGCATTAAGGTCCAAGGTTGATTGGGAAAATTTGACAGTTTCGGGTAGCTTGACCTGCTGGCGTCTGTTCTATGGTCTCTCTATATAATATATATAAAAATGAATCCCTATTTCTCTTGGTCGCCATAACTTGAAAACGACTTTACCGATTTCATCCATTTTTTTTAAGTTTTCTTATACCTACTTTATAGAAGGTTCCTACGGAAAAATAAGAAAGTTGCTCTACGCTTACGAAGTCGCGGGCAGAAGCTAGTAGTATATAAAAATGAATCCCTATTTCCCTTGGTCACGCCATAACTTGAGGACGACTTTATCGATTTAATCCATCTTTTTTTAGGTTTTCTAATACTTTGTAGAAGGTTCGTAGGGAAAAAAAAAATAAGAAAGTTGCTTCACGCGGACGAAGTCGCGGGTAGAAGCTAGTTAGGCATAACAAGACAGATATCCGTTCAAAGTGTCCCGTACAGTCCGTTCACAGTTATTTTACCTCTGATTTTGCATCACTGTCCAAATGACAGTGATCTTTATTCTCATTCCCGTAAGGTTGCTATTGGCTTGCTGTCATTGACAAGTCTGTCAAAATCATTGTGATCTTTATTCTCGTTATAACAAGGTTGCTGTTAAGTTCTTGCTGTCAGAGGTAAAATAATTGTGACCGAACTTCTTACTGTCTGAACGAGTATTGAAATGGATACAGCATGATTGATAAAAAGGTTTGCGTATGATTATTTTACATGATTTTATGTGGAGATATGTCACAAACCATGCTCCACTTCCTATCCTGCCCTCTGTGTCCCAAAACATGCACTCAAAGTGACCTCTGCGCTGCCAGCGACAACGCCGTGGAAGTGGCAGTTTTGGGAAAACAAGATATAAAATACCAGCCGACATAAAAAAGAACACATGCTTTTATCTAACTTGCCTTGTAAGTTAGTCAGTATGTATGGGTCAAATCTTGCAAACTGTATTAAAACCACTTCCTGTTCTCCTACGAAGTTGAAATTTTACATGTTGGTTAAATTTTGAAGACAATGCATTTTTTGTGATTGTAGATGGTGGGTTCGAACCCAGGCAGGCAATTTACTTTGTGTAAATTATTTCATCACCACTGCTCTCAAAAACGGTGACGGTGAAGAAGTGTGGCATCTTTTGACCCGCAGTGGGCCAGCGTGCTGTGGTGTAGTACGGCCCACTCCCTCTCACAGAGAGGAGGCTTGTATCCCAGCAGTGGGAACATCATAGGTTGATTATAATGCATCGACCATCCTGCTAATTATTCCTTTACCCAAGTCTTATTTTTACGACCATCCGCGCGGTTGTAATACGCTGTGCACAACTAAATAGACGGTGTCAAACCTTACCGTCATAATTCAGTGAATTATCATTTATGTACCTCAAGGTTGAAGCAACCCTGAGGTTTCACAACCCAACGTGATAAAAATTTATGAAGCGGACTAAATAGTTCGGGTGAAATGGCATAAGGATTTCGGAGCTGGTGGTCAAAGTAATTTAGCGTAGGTAAATTAGCTTGCTTCATAAAATTATGTAGGAACTAACAAGTATAAACTGTTCTACGTAATTATGAAGGCTGTGGTTTTAGCGCTGGAGTGGAGTGATAAAGGCAAAGGGTTAGAAATGGGACGGTTTGACTTAAATAAAATAGGTGATGTTTACATTGAGTAGTTTAGACTAGTCCTAAACTAATTAGAGAGCAGTGGTGGCACAGTGGTAATGACACCAACTTACGAGTTGTTGGTCGTAGGTTCGAACACAGACATGTGATTTAATTTGTGTAAATTCTGCTCTCAAAACGGTGAAGTAAACATCGTGAGGAAACCGGCATGTCCTAGGACCAGAAATTCGAAAACATGTCACACCTACCAACCCGCACTGACCCCCGCGTGGTGGATAACGTGCCCTCGCACAGAGGCCTGTGTCTCAGCAGTGGGAACATTATGGGCAGGTTATGCTTATGCTAAACTACACAATGTAAACTGAAACCTTTATTTATGAGTTTTTCAGGCATCTCAACTCAAATCACTAAACAATCGAATCTCTGACCGTTTTATTCCTGTTGATGTAGAGGCACTTACCCGTTACGAGTGGTCAGAAGAAAGTCTAACAATCAAGTTAACAAGGGACACTGTGTTTCCCAGGAGCTGAGTTGGTAGAGGACAGGTATACAGTTGCCATATACAATTCCTGTATTCAGCTGCATTCTATTGGACTGGATGCTGACCACAATATAGTTGCGATAAGGCTAGGCCCATGGTGACAGGCCAATATTCGACAGTAGGGAGACTGTTTGACGAATTTAAATCCTAAAAAGTTATTTGCTTGTTCGTTGTTGGTACTAATAATTACACATTTTAATGGGATGATCAAGAAATAGCCTACGTAGCATTAAAATACCTGTAGTATGCACGGTCTAGTAAAAGGATCCAACATTTTCTTAACCACTTCATTTCCTAAATATTTAATTTTGTTGTCTCTTATTATTGTTTTGACATCCGTGATAACAGCTATATATTTAAGTTTGCATCCGTATTACTCTGTATCATATAACAATCTACACAGTATCTATAAATATCGACTACATTATACCACTCGGTGGCTGTCAGTTACAATTGACTATTATATTACGACGGTTGAAAACTACACAATGAGACGCAGACAACAATGGGCCATGCATTGAGGACTCAATTAACATGCTGGCCCATTGTCAACCACGATTGCCGAATTATATTCGATGTAGGTATAGGACAAACAATTTTTGTTTATGTACGTATGAAGGTGTGTAATGTGGGTGATACGCTTTGCTATCTTCCTACGAAGACTTCCTTTACCTAAAAGTAAAAAAGTCTCATTGGTATTTTTATTCAATATCATAACTGAATTTGCTGAAGAGCATTTTGTTATTAACCGGGTGTTTAATATCTCATATGTGCAAAAGTTTATCTGACGCTTCCCTAGATGGCGTTGGGATCGAAATAGATCGCGCTATGGTTTTGTTACCGAGCAAAATATTGTTTTGGATTTTTTTTTGTAAGCGCGATTTCTTGTGAAATAAATTTGTCCTAATTGAAACAGTTTTGAGTGTTTCATTGGGTGTTCATTGGCCTTCGGCCCTTGTAAACCTGTTCACCGGGAAATCTATAATCAAATCCAGACTCCGAGGTGCTAAACCTAACTTTCTGTTGAAAAAACCTAATAACATGGCTTGACTTAGTTATGGAACCCATAGAACCTAGACAAAGTGATCTTCGTATCGTATCAGCGATAAGGATAATGGAAGAGTGAAAAAGCAGAAACCTAAAAACATATGAATGTGTTTTTTCCCTTAGGTGAGTGATTGCGTAAGAATTTAACCTGAACAGGGTTTGTTTACACTTCTATCAGATAGGTTTTGAACAGAGAATATATATCCAGAACATGCAAACCCTACACCGTAACTATTAACACTGGTTCCGCTCAGCAATTGATGGGTGAATGTTAAACATAAACAATGCTACTATATGGCAACAATAGGGATGTCATTTGCAAATTCGTGCAACAGCCCTCGCCGTGTAGTGAGACGAGCGAGCGTGGCTATGAGCTGGATAGGTTCAGTCAAACCTGGAAGGAGGAAGCGCGGGCTCGTGAAAGATGGAAGAAGTGGAGTGAGACTGCCCAAGAGTAGAACAGCGTAGGGTACTAAAAAAAAATACAATAGAAACGTTATTTTAACAGACTTTTAACAACTTGTAATGACCTCTATATTATTTAATGTGATAACCTAATCGCCACTCTGTATACTGTTTTAAATCGATTTATTTGAAATGTATATTCAGCCTTTTTTTTTTCATTTAAGCATGTTCAACTGCTAGGAAGAGGTCTCTCCATAGCTTTCTAGTCTTCTCTTAGTCTCATTGTTTTCTCAGGCGAATCTTCCATAAATGACTATAATTCCTCACGCTAGCGTTTACAACGCCTCCCTTGGCAGCGAGGGCCTACTTCTTCGTCATGACTCTAGCCCATCTGTCTTAATGTATCCTATACAGGGTGGCAGGGACATCGACGCGCCAACTGTAACCATGGATTCAGCACATGAGTTTAGAACCCCTAGCGTCGAAAGTTTTCGTCGGTTATTAAAAAAAAAATATTGCTGTTCAGTACATTTTGACCGCGTAGGTATTGCACTTTTCTATGAAACACAAGATTTTTTTATTAATAACCGACGAAAAATTTCGACGCAGTGCGGTCTAAAATCATGTGCTGAATCCATGGTTACAGTTTGCGCGTCGATGTCCCTGCCACCCTGTATACATGGCTCTCCCAATTCCACTTAATTTCCATTTATTATTGTAAAAATTCCTGTGCCCTTACAGGGTTCATGATGGCCAGGTGCTGAATCCTTAAAACAATAATAGCTTTTTATCAAATAAAAACAATAATTATTTGAACTTGATTGCTATTTTTTGTACTAAGTGCTCAGACTGGCGTCACTCGTGTGTATGCAGACTTAGGCTTATTTAGACCAAACGCGCGTATGCACGTTCTATCTGGACTAGACCAAATTATTTTTGCCAGCCCACTGCCACTTCAGTTTGCTTACTCTGCAGGCTATCTATATATATATAATTCAAAGTCCTGACTGACTGGCTGACTGACTGACTGACTGAGACATCAACGCACAGCCTAAACCGCTAGTCCTAGAGATATGAAATTTGGGGGGTGTATTCTTCGTGAATAGTAGGTATCCACTAAGAAGGGGTTTTTCGAAATTCCACCCCTAAGAGGGTGAAATGGCGGGATTTTGTTTGTATGAAAAATCTTATTCCTTGAGTTAATAAACTTGAAACTTGGCACGAATACTTATCTGAGTAAATTATGAAGTTGGGGATTTTTTGTTTTTATAAACGCCCCCCTAAAAGGGGATTGAGGGTTTCAAATTTTTTATGCAATAATTTTAGCACGCGGTCCGATTTGATCGAAACTCAGTATTTATACCTGAAATTGAAAGGAAGGAATAATGTGTATCGGGGTTTTTCGAAAATCTACCCCTGACGGCCTGAAAAGGGGTAGTCAATTTTACAGGGGAGGATTTTACAGCGTGGCTTGGATCAACTCAAAAATTGGTATAAATAATCTTTGAGTCAAGTTATGAACACATCCCAAATGATTTTTCAAAATTCCACCCCTGTGGGGTTGAAAAGCGGGGATACAGTTTATATGAAAAATCTTATTCGTTAGGTTAATAATCTTGAAAATTGGCATGAATACTCGCCTAAGTAAGCAATAAAGTTTATCATTATTAGTTTTTCAAAACTACCCCTCAAAGGGGATATAGGGGTGTTAAAGTTCATGTGGAAAAATTTGAACGCGCGGTCCGATTAACTCGAAACTCAGTGTACTGTGTGTGTACTTAAGACTTAAAATAAATAATAACACGTATGAGGATTTTTCGAAAATCTACCCCTAATGGGGAAGAAGGGGAGTTAATTTTACAGGGGAGGATTATAATAAGTGGCTTGATTAATTATAAAATTGGTATAAATAGGTACTCTTTGAGTCAAGTTATGAATTTTTTTAAATTCCACCCCTGTGGGAGTAAAAAGCGGGGGGGATACAGTTTATATGAAAAACTAGCTGCGCCCCGCGGTTTCACCCGCATAAGTTTCGATCCCGTGGGAATGTCGGGATAAAAAGTATCCTATATGTTAATCCTGGTTATAAACTATCTGTGTGCTAAATTTCGTCAAAATCTGTTCAGTAGTTTTTGCGTGAAAGAGTAACAAACATCCATACATCCATACATACAAACTTTCGCATTTATAATATTAGTAGGATTTTATTAATTGAGTTAATAAACTTGAAACTTGGCAACAATACTTGCATAAGTAAGTAATAAAGTTTATCGTTAAAAGTTTTTCTGACTGAACTTCTGATTTGGCAAAGAGATAGATGGATGGCATACTGGGGAAGCACATACTTTTTATCCTGGTAGCACGTTCCCGTGGGATAACTTCCGACATCCACGCGGGCGAAGCCGCGGGCAGAAGCTAGTTATAGTATATAATAACTTTTTTTCTATTCTGGATAATTTATTTCCTGATTTTATTCTCCATAGCTGAGCGACCTTGAAGTTCTATGTTCATTTGGTCTAAATCCACCATAAAAAATTATTACGATGTCTGGTTTTAGAACTAACACGACATTAAATAATTGCGCTCAGTTCCATATAAATTATTTAAGATGTGGATCAGCGATCAAACAGTTTTACGCGTCATAAAAATGTGGTTTAAAATCTAATGCAGTAAAATGGATAGATAGTTAATATTTTAAACTCTAGTAAAGATAGCAGATCATAAAAATATTAGGTTTGGTACATGTGGGTACTGGCACATTAACACATGATTTTAGATTTTTGACATTAGACCGTCTCATCATCTATCTAACATAATCTTCCTAGCCTTTTCCCAACTATGTTGGGGTCGGCTTCTAGTCAAACCGGATGCAGCTGAATATCACAACAGGCGCAGGCACAGGGGCGCAGCTAGTTCTTTATAAATAAGTGTAAAAAAGAAAGAGTAGTTGCATGAAAGAGTAACAAACATCCATCCATCCATACAAACTTTCGAGTTTATAATATTTCTAGCTGTACCCCGCGGTTTCACCCGCATACGTTTTGATCCCGTGGGCATATCGGGATGAAAAGTATCCTATATATTAACCCTGGTTATAAACCATCCGTGTAGGTACCAAATTTCATCCAAATCAATTAAGAAGTTTTTGCGTGAAAGAGTAACAAACATCCATCCTTCAATCCATCCATCCATACAAACTTTCACGTTTATAATATTAGTAGGTTAGTAGGATTTTGTTAATTATTCTTCTATTTAAGTTTTGTTCGACAATTTTAGAACTTTAATGGAGCTCTTAGTCATCTGTAATATGTACTTGAATTTCTCCCCAGAAAGGAAAACAGCCATCAATTTTGTAAAGTACTTCCGCTGTTCTTAATGTAAGAAGGAAAATAAACAAATAAACTGTACTAACGAAGGATTATAATTTTTGTATCTTTCACTAACTGCGCCCGCGGTTTCACCCGCGCAAGTTTAAAACCTCCTTTGGAATAACCGGATAAAACGTATGTCATGATCTACTCATATGCGCATCTTAATCTATTTAGCGTGAAGGCCTTACGGTTAAAATTTAGTATCGTTTGGCAGGAGGAGGGATGGTTTCAAAAAATAACCACGAAGGGGATGGCCGTGTTTGAGTTCGCTCGCTCTTTTATGGACAAAATGGTGAACAGAGCTGAATATGTGTGGTTACTCCCAACGAACATAATTATTACGTAGGTTACCCCAAATTGAGTTGCTTGCTTGTAACATAACTTTAACATTAAGAAAATGGAGAACTCTTGTTTGTGTGTTAAAACTAATTAGTAGGCTGTTATGTTTTAATCGTGTTAAGCTATTTGCAAAACAAAAATATAGAATAGAATACTCTTTATTAGGTAAATTACAGACATAAATATAGAAATTTTACAAAGGGTGGCACAATTAATAACACAATATACATTAGTAACATAATATTTAAAAAAAAATGCTGTTCCATACGTTTTGACCGCGTAGGTGGTTTACTATGAAACAGAAGATTTATTTTTTAATAACCGACGAAAAATTTCGACGCTATGGGGTCTAAGCTCGTGTGCTGAATCCATGGTTACAGTTTGCGCGTCGATGTCCCTGCCACCCTGTTTATGCCTACACTAAAATCTGTTCCAAAAGTACCTATCTAACAAAAATGTGAACATGGATCTGAAAACGTACGGATGCCAATTTGTAGTGTCACTTACAAACTTAGTGCTTTATTTTTTTGATTATTTGAACCCGGAATGCTAATATTAAAACACCATAAAGATTTTTTCATTTAACAGTTAGGTATTGCAGTTAATTTTAAAATAATGTCGTAGGTATTTGCTTTTGCAATTTGCAAGCACAATTTGGTTAGTATTTCATTAAGTAAAATAATAATAGAGCTTCCTGTCACCACGGTTATGGTTTCTGGCAGACATATCTATCCCTTTACTACCCGTGGCTGAATTTTATAGACAGATAAGAGATTTCAAGCTCATCATCCACTACTTCTTCTTTCTTCTTTTCTTTTTTTAGGAATTTCTCCTGCGTCGATTATTTTTAATGTACAGCAAAGCTAATTAAACGCACCTACGTTTAATTAGTGCTGTACACTAAAAATAATCGTAACAATCTAAAAAATTCTAGCAATTGAATTTTCATTGTTTTGCATTCAGCAAGTCAGTATGAAGAAGAGCATTAGGATCTTCATCATCATCATCATTTCAGCCGAAAGACGTCCACTGTTGGACATAGGCCTCCCCTAAGCACCTCCACTTCGACCGGTTCACTGCTTCTCGCCTCCAACGCGTTCCTGCGGCCTTCACAAGGTCGTCGGTCCAACTTATGAGTCTTCCGGTACGCGGTCGCCACTTCAGAACCCTTCGGCCTCATCGGTCATCTGTTCTGCAAGCAATGTGTCCTGCCCACTGCCACTTAACTTTGGCAATTCTTCGGGCTATGTCGGTTACCTTGGTTCTCCTGCGGATCTCTTCATTTCTGATAAGATCTTACATTCTTATAAAAAAACACACACAAATCCACCCACTACGCAAGTGATTAAAGCAATTAGCAATATAGCCCGCAACATCTCAATAAGTAAATGCAAAGCCCACTTAAGAACAAAGCAAGCCAGGCTTGCCTCGTGACCGTGGCCTTTCTTACACTTTATAGCCTTCCCCTACCTAACAGGCTATATAATTCTATTGTTAAGACTTAGAACTGTTACACACAGTTTTCTTTTTTCAGCGATTTTAACGCGAGACTTTCTGGCGTTACTACCGTTAAGCAATCAAGGCACATTCGACCTTATTCAAGATTTATCTTCCGAACCACACGAATCTTACATGCCATATGGAAATGATAGCATGTATAAAAAGTAGTGTAATGTCGAGAAAATTTTACGAATAAATTATTATTAATAAGTATTAGGTTTCATTTATGGAACTATGTTTGAGTTATTTGCCAATAAAGTTAAAGTAGGTACACAGAACCGGGAAGTATGGCAGATTCCGGGCTGAAATTATGATGACATAATACAAAAAAGCATCTCTCTGCAGGGTGTAACCTTCCGAGGTCCACTTGGAAGTCCCTGAACCGTCTCCGCACACAAGTGGGAAGATGTAAGTCCAACCCGGTAAAGTGGGGGGCTACCTTGACGAAACAGCGGTAGGGTGTGATTGTGGAGCTATTTTCGAGGTATGAAGAACAGGATGTAAAGTCACTCATCCTCTATAGAAAAGGGAGGATCCTCCGACCAGACGGGTGTTGTGTCTGGCGGGCAATTGCCCAACGATTGATGTTGGAAAGTTTGTATATATGCTAATTGCGCGGTAAACTCTGCTTGCGAGATGCAGGATTTGCGTGTCGTCAGTATGACGCGTGGGCGAATGTGGCGTTGCCGCTACCATACTCCACATCCTATCCTGCCCTCTGTGTCCCAAAACATGCAGCCAAAGTGACCTCTGCCCTGCCACTGACGACGCCGTGGAAGTGGCAAAGTTTCGGGCCTTCAAGATATAAAAAATCAGTCGTGGCAGCGACATGAAGAAAAAGAATACAAAAAAGGACAGTAAAACTGAATCTTAGATGTCAATTTTGTATTTACATCAGTTGTAATAATGTTTGAAATACAAAAACAGGCCAGACTAAAGTTAGAACTCGTTTTGTGTTGCTTTTAGAACAAAACAGTCACACAGATATGAGTGACAAAGACTCTGAAAGTCGAAGTCTCTTTCTAAAACTTGTTTTTTTATGGCATGAAGTGGCACACAATCTGGCGCCCTACCTAATGGTAGGTAATCACCGCCACCCATAAACATCTGCAATAGAGGACTCTCTTCAATTTGATGGGCCATAATATTGCGATTAGCAACTACATATATCGTTTCTGCGTCGCGATTCAATCGCTGCAAAAATGACTTCGTCTGGAACCGCTCTTACCGAGACGTTAATTTACAAAATACGTTACTTAAAAAATAATTTATGTAAGTACAATAAAATTATTTTTGTAAGTACAATTAATTTTGCTTACAAGCTATGAAAGTGTTTTTAATCGTAACAAAGAAGTGGTTTTAGTAGAAATATTAGATTGCTTTTAAGTTTTGTTGTAAAATAGTACCTACACTTAGTGTCTGATAGATTGCAGTAATTTGTCGTTATTTCTCGAAGAAAGAGGTAGTTTATCTTGTTCGTCTTAGCTCGTAGGTACAGCAGTGCGATTCTGTTACCATCTCACCGTGAAAACTTAGGTGAAGTGAGCGTGGAGTGAGCTGTCATTTCAACTAATGCTAGGGGATTGATATTATTGACGTCACTCTAAGCTCACTTCACCTAACTTTTCACGTTGAGATTTTTACAGAATCGATCGGCTGAACTATGACCAAGAGCCTTGCTTAAAGATGTTGTTTCCTTTAGTTAATAAGCAACTATTACCAAGACACAAGAAAAAAAAAGTTGATGCTGTTGACGCCTCTACTCAAAAGTTACCAGTTACAAACTCACATTTACAAATCTATACTCTAGTATACAAATAAATAAAAATAAAGCGTCGGTTTGCAATGTCAAATTAACAGCTTTTTACAAAATAATTTATACTGCAAAATTATTGTTAGGTATAAGTAATTGTGTAAGTAAGTTAATTTTGCTTACAAGCTTTGAAAGTATTATTAATCGTAACAAAGAAATGGTTTTAGTAGAAATATTAGGTTGCTTTTAAGTTTTGTTGTAAAATAGTACCTACACTTAGTGCTTGATAGATTGCAGTAATTTCTCGTTGTTTCTTGAAGAAAGAGCTAGGAAATCTTCGTCGTCTTAGCTCGTAGGTAGTGAACTATGACTAAGTGTCTGATTCCTCTAGTAAATAAGCAATTAAAAAGAGACGCGAGAAAAAAAGTTTATGCGTTGTCCACGACACTACTCAAAAGTTACCAGTTACATACTCACATCAATAATGAGTATATAAAATGTCACAGTACGAGTATTACAATGGTGGTTCTACACGACGCCAACAATAATAATGGGTATACCTATAAACATACAAATAAATAAAATTGAAGTATCGGTTTGTAATGTCAAAATAACAGCTTTTTACAAAATAATTTAAGCTGTAAAATTATTTTATAAGTATAATTAATTTTGCTTACGAGGTTTGAAAGTATTTTTAATGGTATCTAGGAAGTGTTGAAATATTACGTTGTTTTTGAGTGTTGTTATAAAATAGTAGGTATTAAAGGTAGCTATAGACCTACCTTACTGGGTGCCTGATAGATTGCAGTAATTTCTCGTTGTTTCTCGAAGAAAGAGCTAGTTTTTCTTGTTCGTCGTAGCTCGCAGGAACTGATCAATGACCAAGTGTCTTGTTTAAATATGTTGTTTCCTTTAGTAAATGAGCAACTATTACCAAGTTTTACACGAGTTTTTTTTTGATGCGGTAAGTTCCACGACACTACTCAAAAGTTGCCAGTTACAAACTCACATCAGTAATCGATACTACATACAAATAAATAAAATAAAAGTATCGGTTTGTAATGTAATGTCAAAACAACAGCTTTTTACAAAGTAATTTATGCTGCAAAATTATTTTTATAAGCATAATTAATTTTGCTTACAAGCTTTGAAAGTATTTTTAATGGTAACAAGGAAGTGTTTTAGTAGAAATGTTAGGATGCTTTTGAGTATCGTTGTAAAATAGCAGAGGGGCAATTCTCGTAATTTTAAGAACGTTCACAGTCTGATCTCAGTCTCAATCTGTCAAAAATACGTCTAATTTCTTTACATTTTGACAAATTTTGACATTTGTTGGTCACCGATATGAGACTGCGACTAGATTTTGAACGTTTTAAATTACAGGAATTGGCCTCCAGGTATTAAACGTAGGCATAGGTACTGTAGAGACTATAGCCTATTTTGGTGCTTACATGTAACCTCCGCGAGTCAGTAAAAAGTTATTGGCATGAAATACGAGACAAACATAAAGAGATTAGGCGTCACATTTGGCTGACAAGTACCTAAAAGGAAAAAGATGTAAAATACGTAGAATGATTTCTAGGAATTATTATTTTAAATGCCGTTTTCCCAATACAGTCGTGCACACAACGCGAAGAAAAAAAAAAGCGCGCTAAAATGGAATAATTATTGAACATACGTGATAAACCGTGGTTTCATTGATTCCTCCGGAACCCTGAAGCTCGTAGAGAGCTTACTTGGTACCTGATAGATTGCAGTAATTTCTCGTTGTTTCTTGAAGAAAAAGGTAGTTTATCTTGTTCGTCTTAGGTGGTAGGTAGGTACTGACCTATGACCTAGAGCCGTGCTTACAAATGTTGTTTCCTTTAGTAAATAAGCAACTATTACCAAGACAAGGTATAGGTTATATGATGCTTTTAGGTCCACGACACTACTCAAAAGTTACCAGTTACAAACTCACATCAATAAATCTCACACAGTACATAAAAATAGTTACAGCACTAGTATTTTAATGGCGGTGCTACACGACGCGCGACGCCACCAATCACTATTTAGTTACGCGTTAGACATTCTGACTGGCAATATTTCAACACATGGCAACTTTCAGTTGCATTTTTTTTCGTGAAATAACAAATGCAACGTTGAAATATGACACATTACATAAACCTATGGGTTTGAAACTGCTACGTTCGTATAAACATAAAGTTTCATTAAAAAATAAAGGAGTAAATCGCTTTTGAATAAAGCCGAGTATATATAAGTACTTACTTTTACTCGTGACTGTACAATTGTTACATAATTGTTTTTCTTGTCGTGAAAACCTACGGTTTATTCGTTGTGTGTAAGCACGGTGGTTAGTGTTATATGAATCACTAATGGAGGCTTGTTGACGGATTTTCACGTTTTCGCTACGGCAAGGTTTTTCATGCGCTGTGTGTAGGCACGGTTCGTCAGTGTTGTATGAATTACCATGGAAGCTTGTTAACCGACACGTTTTTTCTACGGCGTGGTTTATACACCGTGCCGTAAAGAAACCGTGCCGTGAACAAACAGCCTTAATACTACTAAGGCCCGTCTACGCTTCTGTAGAGAGTCCACATGGCACATCACTCAAATACACACAGTCCTTTAACAGTTAATTTAACTCTAACAGCCGCAGCCCAATAGCAACCTTATTACAACAACAGTAAAAATCACTGTGGTTTATATAGACTTGACAGTCGCAGCAACCACAGCAAGCAAATAAAAATGAAAATAAAGATCGCTATGATTTGGACAGTGAAAAATACCTGAGGGGCAATTATTCTCGTAATTTAAAACGTTCAAAATCTAGTCGCGGTCTCATCTCGGCGGCAAACAAAATGTCAAAAACTTGTCAAAATGTAGATAGATAGATAAACCGTTTATTCAGTGCAACAAAAGACACAATACAATTAATAAAACAATAAAAAAAAGGTGAAACAAAAAAAAAACAAACATTAAAAAGATAAATCGACCCATAGACACCTCGTAAATCTACATATAACGGTCGAAACGGTCGGTTGTAAGGAAATTAGAGGTATTTTTCATAGATTAAGACTGAGATCAGACTGTGAACGTTCTTAAAATTACGAGAATTGCCCCTCTGAATGGACGTTAATTCGAATGCAAATTCGTTTGTTTTTAAAGTGACTCTCGAAAGCCTATCTTCCAAAAGCCGATATTTTATTTAAATACGAACTTTTTGTTATTCAATTGATCGTTGTCAATCGCAAAGTTCTTTCATTTGCTTATTCTTTTAACATCAAAGGGCATTTCAATAAAATATTCTATTTGGTCTGAGAAGTTTTTTGCCAGCAAGATATTTGTGACATTTCTCTTTGTATTTATGCAAAACCAATATAAACATCGTATCCTGTCGCATTGTGTTTCACGTAAAATACAAATGATTGAATTAGGACCTGAAGGCCAATTCTCGTAATTTAAAACGTTCAAAATCTAGTCGCAGTCTCATCTCGGCGACAAACAAATGTTAAAAACTTGTCAAAATGTAGGGAAATTAGAGGTATTTTTGACAGGATGAAACTGAGATCAGACTGTGAACTTTCTTAAAATTCTGATTGAGGTAGGATTTATGTCAGTATTTTGGCTTACCAATTTAAAAAAAAAATGATTGTGTTGCTTAAATCTTCAACAACAACTTCATCTATATTTATTATAAGCTTTTTTTTTTTTGCAAGTAAATATAGCAACTAGTGATTGGAGCCTCCTTTTAAGCAAGAAGCCTGTGTTAGGAGACTCCGCTCTTCCATAACTTAAAATTTGAACATAAACTTACTTGTTTTAAGTGTTGTAAAAACAGGCGATTTAAAAATAAAAAGAGAAAATTAAAACTTGACAAGAAGCATGCAAATGATCTTGTGTTGTCTCACTGAAGGGAAAAGATCTCCCTTCCCTCTTTCCACTTTTCCCGGTCTACTGCGATTGTGGGCCAATCCTTTTAGACATAAAAAACATTTATAAAAAAGTAGCCCACTGGTATCGGGAACAGGTACAGGTATCGGTCAGGGCTCCAGAGACCTCCTGACAATGGAGCCGTGTCCAGAAGTACCAGCTGCCCAACGAGGGCCTCCTCAGGTGTTGGTCGAGACTCTTGGCTATTAACCCATTGGCTGTCAATAATATATTATATAATCCTTTAAGGACTCCAGCTCATCCCGCCATCTCTTTCTGGGCCTGCCGCGTAGTCGTTTCCTGCTATTTGGGATCCACAGAGTAGTGGTTTTTGCGTATTACTGCTCCGACTATTATTATTATTATTATTATTCCACGATTTAGACCTAAATCATCACAGACGTACCAAAACCACACGACGGACATTTGCAATTATGTGTATCAATTTTAGTTCCTGAGTAGCTCGATATTTAGTCCAGCGTACTGGTTTATTATATAATACTTTTTTTATTTTATTAGACTTATACAATTTCAACCAGAACACAGCGACGTTGCTTGGCGACAGAAACTCAAATGATGGTAATTTACTTCACAGGACGATCGGCCTTCACAAAGAGTTCTACTTCTCTATGATTTTAGATCGGGTAGACAGTAGTTAATTTTACAATTATAATTTCCCTTCAAATATTTTCTGAAGAAGCGATCTGTCTACGAGTATAAACAGATCACGTCGCTGTAAACAATAATTAACTGAAGAATTTATGATACAAACGGCCGTCGAATTGTTTAAAGTTTCTCGCTCAAAATATAGAACAGTTCTCTCCAAGATTTTCCAAAATTAGGGAATATTTTTCCGTGACTTACTCGTTACATAAAAACTAGAACGTAACTAAGCTTTTTTTTTAATTTTGACAAACTTCTACGGGACTTGCGTGTCGCGGGTTCGATTCCCGCACGGAACAAATATTTGTATGTATTTGTTCCGAGTCTGGGTGTTTTTCTATCTATAATATGTATGTATTTACAAAAAAAAATTTGTATATAAGTACTTTATCAGCCATCTTGTTACCATAACACAAGCATTAGGTTGCTCAGCTTGGGACAAATGGTGCTGTGTGTAATGTCCAGGGATATTATTATATTATTATTATTACTTATATAAATATTTTGATAGAAAGGAGGATGTCATAATGTATGTGTGGCATGTGTGTGGTGGACTGGTAGAAAATGCCTATGCCATTAAGTCCGCCTTTGTATGAAATAAATTTCATGTCATTTCATTTATTTATTCACAAACAATTTACATTGTGTTTGAAATCGTTCCATAGGACAAAAATAATAAAAAAATAACATTCATACTCGTAATACAAGTAAGACATTTAAAAATTAACAACATAACTCAATCATAACTCAACTAAAAATTACTCATAATAAAATGTTCAATGTCAACTCATTTAAGATGTTAAGATTAGAAATAGAAATCATTTAAAAATTACAATAAAAATAAATAGTTCAATGTCAACTTAAATAAAAATAGGAATTATTATTCCTATTTTTGTATTGTGTTTGTATTATTATACATTTGGCATTTAAAAATAATGTCAATATCGTTCATAAACAATAATTTCACTCACAACAATAATTTCAGTTGACAGGAGAAAACGCATGGTCATAATATTACATGTCGTCAGAGAGTAGAGACTTTCTATCCTATATATAAATGGTAGAGACACTTATCTAGTAGGAATGCTTGAAGCTTTGTCTTAGATGCAGATGTATAAATCAAACTTTTTAAGTGTTGAACTTGTTGAATAATTGCACTGCTTTAACTTAACTGCAAGAATTTAGCTTCTCTCACGAGTTTAAATTTGTTCTCATTTAGTATTATTTCTGTGGTGTCTTTATTACAAGCAGTTGTTAAATAAATGATGTCATGTTTTATTATTTAACTAGGGTTATTTAGTACAATGTCAATGGTGTTATTATCAAACGTTAGTGAGGTCGAAAAAAAAACAATAGTGAAACAAAACTACCTCTGACCTAAAAATGGAGGTACAAAGTCTCTAGTCCTTTCGTACAACACGTCACGTTACTTTTCTCAACCATTCTGGGTGGATTTACTAGAATAAGAGAGGAATTCATTAACTAAATTTATTAGAGGTTTTTCTTCATCAAGGATGATATGACAGAAAAACTTAATGAACAATTTATACTACTTCACTATTTTCGAAGTCATTATAATATCATCGTTTCTGGACATAGGCCTCCCCTAAGCATCGCCACGTCGACCGGTTCTGAGCTTCTCGCATCCAGCAGATTCCTGCGGCCTTCATCAGGTCATCGATCCACCTTGTAAGAGGCCTTAAATTCTAACGCTATGTCACTCCAGATCCTTTTATATATACTATAACCATTCTCTCTAAGCTATTATAATCCTACTATAATAATATTATAAACGTGACAGTTCGTATGGTTGGATGGATGGACTGATGGATGGAGGTTTATTACTCTTTCACGCAAAAAACTACTGAACGGATTTGGATGAAATTTGGCACACAGATGGTTTATAACCAGGATTAACATATAGGATATATTTCCACGGGATCGATACTTATGCGGGTGAAACCGCGGGGTGCAGCTAGTATAATAATAAAAGATGGTTATTGAGTTTTTCATCTGGAATTTGTCAGTAGCCGCCTAGAGCCTGGATTTGTGCCCAGGAGGAATGTAGGTATACTATAGGCAACCCTTAGGGGATCCCAAGCGTGATGTTATGTTCTGTTATAATAATAATGTATGTTGTGATAACCATACTATGTTATCTCCAAAACCTTTGATGGATTAAGTACCTATAATACTCGTCACACTTGTGTATAAGCTACCAATGTAACGGCAATGCTACAGTATCGCATGCTAATATCGGGATTACCGGAAGCCCAGCGGTATGCCACAGCATAGATGGCACAAGAGCCGACAGCAAATATGACTGCAATTTCACGGATAATTCGATGAGGGACGCATTTCATAGAGGGAGGATTGGATTTCATGACCCTGTGTCAGTAGTGATGATGTGATACATGGCTTTGACAGGGGGTTTCGTGGGTGTTGGGGTCGTGTGCGTGTATGACAGATGTATGAACGAAAAAGAAACAAAAAGAGTATGGGAGGATCGTAGCAAGTGGGGCTTGTGGCTAACAGCCGCACGCGTCTATCGATCAGGTTAAGCTACGTTTGCCGCGATGGATGGGTGACCATCTTTACATATAAAACCCCTCCATGCCTCGGAAAGCACATTAAGCAGGTCCGGGCTGCCATTCTTGGATCTTTGGTACTACCTGATCTGCACAACCCAGTGTTAAAACTAGATATCAAAAATTGAGTTATTACTGGCATGTATTAAAAATATGTATACTGTTGTCTATGCCTCTTGTCTATGTACGTTTGTGTGAGAATAAAAACGATCCTCACTTGTTAGCTGCCAAGCACCGCGTTTTAATAGGTTATGGGCCCAGACCCACAATTTTTTTGGAAAGTAATAGATTATTGTTAATATTTCGAGCTGTACTATCAAGAAAATGAGTTCCCAATTTCTAACGAACGTGCCGAAACTAAAAGGTCGCGATAATTATGATGATTGGGCGTTCGCTGTTGAGAATTTGCTTATACTAGAAGGTGCAGACGTGTACATAAAGCAAGAAGTTACTGCAGCAACAGCAGCGGCAGATGCTAAAGCACGAGCTAAGCTGATTTTAACGATAGATCCATCGTTATTTGTGCACATAAAGGAGACAAAGACCACGAAAGAATTGTTTATAAAATTGAAGAATTTGTTCGACGATTCAGGATTTTCGAGAAGGATTACTTTGCTTCGTCATTTGATTTCCATCAGATTGGAAAATTGCGAGAATATGACGAATTATGTGACGCAAATAGTGGAAACTTCGCAGCGATTAAGTGGCACGGGCTTTATGATAAACGATGAATGGGTTGGTTCGCTGTTATTGGCCGGTTTACCCGAACGTTTCATGCCCATGATCATGGCCATCGAACACTCTGGAATACCTATAACTGCAGATACAATCAAAACCAAATTACTCGATATAGAATCTGATAACTTCACTGAAGAATCTAGTACAGCATTACTTGCAAAAAATTGGAGAAAAAAGAGAGCCGGTAAAGGTGGCAGCACTAGTCAACATGGCGGGCAGACATCGAATATGTCAAACACAAATGTCAAAAACACAAAGACAATAACATGTTATCGGTGCAAGGAAACTGGTCATTATCGCAACCAATGTCCACTTTTGAACGAGAAATCGGAGAAGAAGAAACAGACTAACGCTTTTAGCGTTGTTTTTATCAGCGGAAAGTTCGGTAAAAGTGACTGGTACGTAGATTCCGGAGCCAGTATGCACATGACCACGAATGAGAATTGGTTGAAAAATCCTTTATTTTCATCGAGTTTACCGAAGATTATCGTTGCAAACAAGACGAAAGTTCCTGTTTTATGTTCGGGAGATGTAGAAATTACTACACATCACGATTATGAAATAACCGTGAAGAATGTTCTATGCGTGCCGAGTCTTGCAACTAACCTCTTATCGGTCAGTGAATTAATAAGAAATGGAAACAGTGTCGTATTTGAACCTAACCAGTGCCTTATACGCAACAAACAAGGTGTTTTAGTGGCTCAGGCTGAACTTGTTGATGGTGTTTACAAATTAAAACTACAGACACAAATCTGTTTTCTGACTTCTTCCGTGGTTGACGGGGACACATGGCACAGGCGGCTTGGACACCTAAACAGCAACGATATGAACAAAATGAAAAATATTTTAAACAATAATCTTTTGTTTTCAATAAATATTTTAAGACCCTCTTAGCATAGTTCCAGTGAACAGTGGAATAAGAGTTGTTGAACTGACTCAGGTAACTGACTGAATAGGCAATGTCTGGTCGGGTCAAAACAGCCAAATACATCAAACTGCCTATTAATTTTTGATAAGGTAATCTGTTATCGCAAATATTGGATTTTTCAACATTCAATTTGCACTCTATAGGAGTTTCAGCAATATTACAATCAGACATATCAAACTTCTTTAATAGTTGCTCAATATAATGCTCCTGATCTATTGTAATTACATTTGAATTTCTGTCAATATTAATCCTCATGCCCAAATATTTTTTGACTTGACCTAGATTTTTAATCTTAAATTTCTGACTCAATCCTTCTATAAGACAATCAGTTTCTGACTTATCATTTGAAAATATTATAAAATCATCAACATAAACTCCTACTATAGTTTTCCTATTGTTACCATGACTTTTAATAAAAACACAAGGCTCTAGGTTACTCTTAATAAATCCTAAATCACACAATGTTTGCTCTACTCTTTGATACCAAGCAAGTGCTGATTGTTTTAAGCCGTAAACAGCCTTTCTTAATTTCAAAACTTTATTTGAATCTTTGACAAGAAACCCTTCAGGCAAGTACATAAAAATGTTTTCTTTTAGGTAACCATTAAGAAAAGCTGTTGTGACATCTAGGTGAATTATAAACATGTTTAACTGCACACTCAAAGCAAATAGTAAACGCAAAGTCGAATGTCTGATTACTGGTGAGAAAGTTTCTTGATAATCAACACCGGCTTTCTGCGTAAAGCCTTTTGCCACCAACCTAGCACGATAACGCACTTTATTGTCACAGTCAAACTTTTTTCTTAACACCCATTTACACTGCACTACACTCGCGTTATCTGGAGCATCGACAATTTCCCAAACTTGGTTGTCTTCAAATGACTGCAGCTCCTCTGCTATCGCCTGCAACCATTGTTGCTTCTCAGGACCACTGATAGCCTCAGCATAAGTTTAGTCATCTCATCTTCTCCTACGGAGGTGGTACATATGTTGACATAGCCATATCTTTCTGGTTTCTTTCTTTGCCTTTTTTTATTTTCTTCATTGACCAAGAGTGGTAAATCAGTATCTACAGCCTCTGTCGGTTTTGTGGTTTCTTTTGATGTCTGTAAGGCATCTTGATTCTCAACATCAAGATATTCTGACTCACTTGAACTCGACTGATCAAAAAATTCTGATTTGGACACAGATTCCTCTACTGATTCCCCCACTGAATCTGTGTTCTCTAGAATGACATCAACTGTGTCTCGTTTCTTTTGCTTTTCTAGTACCACAATATCTCTACTAGTTGTAACAATGTTTTTGATTGGATCATAGATTCTATATCCTTTAACATTTTCACAGAAACCCACAAGTATATGTTTCTTTGATTTTTTATCCCACTTTGTCCTTTTTTCTTTTGGTACATGTACCATCACTGGACTCCCAAAAATGCGAATATGTTTTAAATTTGGTTTTTTACCAGTCCATATTTCATATGGAGTCTGCTCTATGCCTGAAGCTGTGGATCTGTTCTTTAGGTATACTGCTGTATTGGCAGCTTCCGCCCAAAATTTCTTTTCCAAGTCTGCTTCAAATAGCAAGCATCTTGCTCTCTCCACAATGGTTCGGTTTGACCTTTCACTGAGTCCGTTCTGTTCTGGTGTATAGTTATTGGTTTTCTGGTGTATTATGCCTTCACTCTTCAAAAAATCTTCAAAATCATTACTACAGTACTCACGACCATTGTCAGTTCTCAAGATTTTGATTTTTTTACTCTGGTGATTTTCTACAATTGATTTAAACTCTTTGAAATAGCTTAGTGCTTCACTTTTTGCCTTTAAAAAATATATGAAGACCATTCTGCTAAAGTCGTCAATGAACAGTAGAAAATATCGCGCACCACCAATTGATTTAACTTCCATTGGGCCACAAATGTCTGAATGAACAATCTGAAGTATCTCTGTAGCTCGTGTACCTGTGTAGAAGGGCAATCGTGATTGTTTACCTTCACAACATACCTCACAGTTCGACTTACTTGTCACAAAGGTGTCTGAATAATTCATCCCTTCAACTAGACCACGTTTCATTTTGTTCATATCGTTGCTGTTTAGGTGTCCAAGCCGCCTGTGCCATGTGTCCCCGTCAACCACGGAAGAAGTCAGAAAACAGATTTGTGTCTGTAGTTTTAATTTGTAAACACCATCAACAAGTTCAGATATAATTTTATCAGAAATGCTATTAATGATGACATGGTTGGGACTGAGTATTTGGCAACTGCTAACATGCCTGCTGACCTATTGACAAAAGGTTTACCAGGGATGAAACATTACAAATTTATGAAAACACTTGGTATTGTTGTAAGATAAAAAATATATTGTTGTATACATAATTTATACAAGAGTTTAGTGTCTGTTTGAAGATAATTGTTTTGTTTGTTATTTTGATATAGTGGGGGTGTTAAAACTAGATATCAAAAATTGAGTTATTACTGGCATGTATTAAAAATATGTATACTGTTGTCTATGCCTCTTGTCTATGTACGTTTGTGTGAGAATAAAAACGATCCTCACTTGTTAGCTGCCAAGCACCGCGTTTTAATACCCAGTTACTGGGTACCTAATACGATACCTTTCGTAACACTGGTTGTCGGACTTTCGGGTTACTGACGAGCCTTAATGACTGTCAAAGATCCACGATTGACAGCTGGGACCAACGGCATAGCGTGCTTTCCGAGGCACGGAAGGGTCTTGGTATGTGAAGATGATCACCCATCCATGGACCAACCACGGAAAGCGTAGCTTAACCTGATCGATCGACCCGTGCTGCTGTTATTACTTAGCCACAAGCCCCTCGCATCGTCAAATGAAGTGACGTATGACAGTAGATTGTTTAAAAATCAAAATTAAATTCACAGCCTTATTCAACGACTAGGCGACTAATAAGGTAGTACCATCCTTACGTACCTAGCCTTTTTCTAAGTTGGGAGTGATCTAACAGTCTTACAACATCCATTATATAATAGATGAATACAACTATCTAATTTACCGAATCTCAAATTAAAGCCTCCGATACCCTCTTAACATCTAGCAACCTATTTGTTTCAACCAATTTACACCCAAACCCGCATTGAAACCTCTAAAGCGGGTGAAAACTAAACAAAACGTAGTAATTACCATCAACAATGACTCTAATCACTTAAAACGTCCCGAACAAACAATTTTCATAAACTAAGGGAGGAATTAACACGCCCGTGCAAGCTACTATTAACCTAGTTAAGTGCGGATTAAGGGCCAATGTAATTTGTAATTATCTTATAAGCATAGCGTCGCATAATCAGCCTATAATGCCCCCACTGCTGGGACACAGGCCTCCTCTCTGTGTGAGGGAGTCGGCCATAATCATAGATACCTTTCTATGGCCATAATCCACAACGCGGGCCCAGTGCGGGTTGGTAGAGGTGGTCAGAATCTTATATTATTATTTCTCGAAGGACCACATTTAATTGCGGGCATATAACTTAGCGGGAATTTAATTCATGCGGGTTGAGTTAATGACGCGACACAGTTTTTTCTAACACTAAGGATGTGTGGGAATATGTAGTTTAGGAGTTAGGAACTTGGGAATCCTCTTGATGGAACTCGTTGACACAAGTTGGTTGAGAATAGGTAACACGCGTTCGCTGTTCTTCTGGATTCACGGTGGTGCACTTCAATTGATATTTGTATATCACACGCGGTTTTTTATTAGCGGCCTGTATAATATGCGTCGCGACATAGTATTTAGCGGTTTTGTTGTTTTATTGCGGAGCGGTGGCAACAATTTTATTAGCGGGCTTCGGTTTTGTTACAACAGCTGAACTAACTCAATATGGCGACACTTTTTCTCCTCTGCTGTGATTGGTTGCAGTGAATGCGCCAACTGATTGGCGCGTGCGGTTGTTCATTTCTCTCACTCTTGCATGGGAAAGGGATATGAGGGAAGGGAAGGTTAGTTCAAAAACTGCGGTCGAATACATTAAAAAATGTGAGATGCGTTCGGAACATGTTAATAATGTCGTCGGCCGTTACCACTGGGCCACGAATTCTCCTAGTAATTATCTATTGAGTAATAATAGGCTCTCAAAAAGTGGTGGTCCTTTTTTAACTGCTTGGGAGTAAAAAAAACACTAGGATCTCATCGCGTTGGTTAAAAACCAGCACCTCATTGGTAGCATCTGTACTCAATACTCAATATATTTATTGCTTCCACATGTGAACCTAGGTGGTAGGTTTTACAGAATATGTATGATCATTGGGGACCCTGTCAGGCATTGTCTGCTTTACTTGCGCTAATACCAATCTGCCTAGCCTGTTCCCAACTTCTTTGGGGTCGGCTCCTGGTCTAACTGTATGCAGCTCAATACTAGTATTTCACATGGAGAGACTGCTTATCTGACCCCTACAACCTAGTTACTGGATAATACGATACCCCTTGGTACGACTGGTAGTTAGACTTTTTGGGCTTCATTCGTGGATCTTTGACAGTCGTAAAGAGTAGACTTTACGACTGTCACAAATCCACGAATGACTGCCGGGAAAAACGGCATAGCGTAAAGAAAAAAGAAAAAAAGTACGTTTATTTTCGGTAAACATGACGCATAAAAAGAACACAAAAACATAACAAGTTGGGGGAAAACATGCGTCACATCCACACAAATCGGCCATCGCTCAGCATAATGCTAAGACCCTATACGAGACAGAGCCCCAGCCTTGGTTTTCAGTGACGGGTACTTTTTGAGGCACACGCTTACGCCTTCAATCTATAAAGCTGATTGAGACACTCCACTTTCAGTTCATTCACATCTTTCATTCTTCGCATCTCAACTCAAAATAAATCAAATGAGAAATTAATTTTACCATCATCAATCAATTCAATGATGTTGGATTATGGCATTCGACATCTTTCACTCGCGCTCCGATTGAATGAAAAATAAATAACATGAGAGATGCGGCTGTTATTACTTAGCCACAAGCCCCTTTTTGGATACTAACATTATAATAGTTTTAAGATTTTTTTACTAACACTACTGTTCATTGTGTGTTCATTGTGGTTTGATTATAAAAGTTTATTATTATTAAAACAGATTCTAATTAAGTAGAATTATTTGTCAAATTAGAGAATTAAACTATGAGAGACAAAGGAACCTCACTGTTGACTGTATTATATTACTACTTTCACAGATCACATGAGACAGACAGGTCGACGGCAAACAGTTGGTTGTAACCAAATGAAACACTGCACCTTGCTTTATAACTTTATATTTTAATAAAACAAGCCAATTTGCACTTAATTGAATGTGCGCATGATAATTGTTGTTGTTGTATTTAACATACATTAACTTATACATCATGTATCTGAAAGATGTGGTCATATTTACGGGAGGGCCACGAGCAACTTTTGTCTCCGCAACTAATTTGTTTCTCACATTAAGCTACAGGTTGGTATGAAAGTGCGCGCATGTAGCGACGCGACAGCTAGGGGACATTTTTGTCCTCGGGTTTGGACGCAACGCAACGCAAAAAAATGTAGCGTTGCTGTCGCTGCCGAGTGCGCATCGTCCAAATCTTGGCGAGGAGACAGTGAAAGAGACCAAAAGTTGCTGGGCAACTACGTTACTCGTGGATTCCTCCAGACATATACCACACCCTTAAATATGACCACATGACGCATATGCATTTTGGGTCGAGTAAGTATTGAAGTTAGTAAGGTTACGATGTTAGTCCCATGGAGAAAGTTGTTCAGTTTAGTGGTCTGCACCACACCCTTAAATTTGATCACACCTTTCTGATACACACTGTATAAACCCGATGTATTTACGTTAACAAACCAATCATAATAATTGCCATGTTTTCCGTTGAAAGTTGATTTTTGAGCGGAATTTAATTTGGCATCTTTTTGTTGCCATTTCTTCGTAAATAAAGGCTCAATTATTAAATTCGAAACCATTATAATATTTTTTGCAAACAAATAAAATTGTTTCACATCGAGTTTGGCTAATTGTAAATAGGTAAAGAGAGGGAAATTATTTTTTTTATTCAACGGTTTGTTTTGTTTTACGAAGCAGAAATGAGCTCTACGATCTACAATCAGCCACCGAGAATCGAGGCACTTAATGAAGATTTTGTCCACTAGAAAGCATATCATGCTGAATTTACACCTACTAGAGTATCTGCCTTTAGTCAGTAGTAGGCGGCATTGTCAACACTTTCCATACAAACCAAGCGTCACCGTTTACTCGTACTAACCAACCACCAATCCCTCGCCAGGCACCAGTAAGTTCCCTCATCGTAACTAGCGCCGGCTCTGTCTCGCGCGGGGTCTTAGCATTATGCTGAACGATGGCCGTTTTATGTGGATGTGACGCATATTTTCCCTCAATTTGTTCTTTTTTTTTTGTGTTCGCGTCCTTTCTCTGTAACATGTTTAACGTAAATAAACGGATTTTCTTTCTTTCTTTTAAAACGACACAAATGACGTATATAAACTGACGGCTTTGAAGGCGGGCTATGGCAGAAGTTGTGCGCTGTATTATTATAAGTACTGCCGTTTTTTTTCTTTTCTCGTAGAGAAATCCACATAGATACCCTCCGTCTGGGAAAAAAAGGAGGGGTATGTCGGACTCATACGGACTAAAACCCTACGGTTCACTTCAGTACCATAAGTCGGGTGCTGGGAGATACTAGTACATTCGCCGCACCCCCGACTGATATTAGCCCGCTCTGCCTAGCGAGCCCCATCACATGCACTTAGACCTAATATTTCAGAAGGACCTAATATTCACTGAAAAGGTTCAAAAGGTAAGTGAGAAGAACAAAACATGGCTTCGCAACACGTGACGTCATTGTTCGTACTATTTTTATACGTATTTAAAGTTTACAGTCAAATCGTAGGTTGTATAACATTATCAAAGCACATTATTAAAACATTCAGTTATACAATCAAAACTCGTGATTTCATTAATTATTCAGTTAATTTGCTTTTGAAGCATTTCTATTGCATACCTTAAGTTCAAATGTCCTAAGGAATTAATTTACCTAAATTATACTGGATGCACCCGGTTTTGATCACGTGACTGTGTGTTCTATTTGTGATTTATGCAAATGGAAACGTGAAATCATAGTGAAACAATGATATATCATGAATAAGGTCATTCGTGGTGGTGCCCGTGAAATATTTTATAATGTGTTCATGCGGTGTATGACAGAATTTCAAGCGGGAAAGTTGCTTGCCAACTTTGAAGATATTTACAAACGTACAGCAGATTTTACTGGTAAGTCACGATTGAAAGTAGCACCAACCGTTAATTTCATACGATTAATACATCCAGAGAGCAAAATTTGCGAACTAAATATTATTTACAAATCATTTGTCTACCATTTTTGAGGTTATGCTAAGATAAACAAATACCATTTTAGTTTTAGCGCGACTAAACAACGTTGAAAGTAAGGCAAAACAAATTAATGTAATTTATTGTATTACGAAATATTTTTTTGGCTTTCTACCATATTCGTTGAAGCAATAGACTAAATAACAATAATTAAAAAAAAAATCACGATATTAACATTTTTTCCGCGGGAATTCTTCCGTCAGGCTGACAGTGGTTATAATATTAAAAGAAATATAATATTATATAAAGGTCGCTCATTTAACGTTGTATCCATATTTTATGTTAATACCATGCTTTGTTTGTTTTAGGGGTTTTTGTAAGCACAGTGCGCAGAATCGTGCAACACAGCATGGAAAACGGTGGGAAATTCTCGACACCAGCTAAAAATAGAAAGAGTTGTCCCTATTTTAATAAAATTAAGTTTATATTTGAGTGGAGTTGTTGTGTTATTACTACTACATACCATATCTACCAAGCCAATCTTATCTATCTACGAGTATCTATGCGGAACTTATTGAAAGCATTTGATTAATAAACATAAGGAGTTATATAAAATATTTACTCATTATTTAAAGCTAATAAATAAAAATAATACTAGTCAAGTATCAAGATCAGCTGGGTCGTACTAACTGGGTTGCTACCTGAGCGATTGTGGCGCCCTCATTTATTTTCTACTCTTTTATGTCGCACTGTACAGTCGAAAATAAAACATCAAGGTATCTGTTAGGGTTAATGGAGGAACACCAAAGGAAAGGCTGTTATAAGGATTTATATAATACGTTTATTATCCTTTTATATGTATATATCGGAAGGTGTGTTTACTAATATTACGTTATAAAAAAGTAACATAAGTAAAAATGAAACAGAAAGTCCTATAAGAAGCCAAAAATGCTCCTATCTCAGCATGATGCTGCGACATTTATAAAATAAATGGACACTCCCTCTCACAGAGCGGAGGCTTGTGTCCTAGCAGTGGGATAAATCAAATCAAATCAAAAGTCATTTATTCAAATTAGGCTAGGAATCAGCACTTTTTTAACGTCAAAATTACAAAAGACAGTCCCCAAAAAAAAAACGTTTACAAAAGGTGTACATCTAGCAAAAGTGGCTTTCCCATCCTGTGTTTCGTAGTCATGTCAAGTTATCAGTGAGTTAGTAAGTCATGTCAAGTAGTCGTTGATGGAATAGTATGCCTTTGAACATTATAGACTGATTTTGCATAATTATGCATCCTTTACAATAGAGACCACCAATTGATTTCATTGAGGATCCGTTTAAAAAAATATTAATACAAATGTCAATATCAATTACCTAGCACGTTGACTGCCAGACAACAGACACAAAAGAAAATCTATTGTTGACGGTCACCGGTGACCGCGGTGGTGATAGTCAATGACTTATGAAAATGAAAAGAAACGTAAATATTTTATATGAAGCAATGAACAAATATTATGTTATTAAATACAGAACAAATCAGGCAATTAATAATAGGGGTTAAAGTATGAAATTGCCGTTTTTTTGTAAAAGGTACCTACTTCGAACTGACATAGAACCTTCATGGCTTAAGATTTTTGAGTGAAACTTTTTTCACGTGTGTACCTATGAAGTTCTTCTTTTAAAAAATGTGCAACGTTTGATTATCGAGTTTCAGTTGTTTTTTTTTATTCAGCTTAGACAAGAAAGATGGATACTTCGAAAATTCGAGTTATTTTTGAATACGAGTTCCGACGCGGAACTAACGCGGCAGAAACAGCTCGCAATATCAGTGTTGCGTTTGGAGAGGGGACTGCTAATGAACGCATCGTGCGATTTTGGTTTAAACGCTTTCGTGATGGAAACTTTGATTTGAAGAACGAACCACGTGGAAGACCACAGGTGAATAACAATGAATTGAAAGAGATGGTGGAAGCCGATCCGAGCCAAATTACCCAGGAATTAGCGGCATGGTTTAACGTTACTTTACCTAATTTACAGTGCACGCGGTGCGATTGTGGAATTCACTACCGCCTGACATTAGGGACTGTCAAACGGATGCAGCCTTTAAAAGAAGAGTGAAAGAACACTATCTGTCCACATCATCATAGTTGTGTTTATATTTATTATTTTTGAGTATGATATAATTATTATCATTCTGGTAATATTTATTTTAGAAGTATATATTTATGTATGTTTATTTGTATGTATGTTAGTTCAGTCTTGTAATTTTTGTTTAGTTTTTAAGTGAATTGCTTTTTTGATTCTTTGTATTATTTTTTTGTCTCCTTTGCTCTATCACACGCTGTCTACATCTCTGTATCTATTGTCCTGTCTAAGGTATGCTGGAAGAGATTTCTCATGAAATAAGCATCACCTCTGTACCTATTTTTTCTGTTCTGTTTTTCATTGTCTATTTATATGTGTGTACATAAATGGTAAATTAAATTTTAGTTAGGGACGAATATACATTTTACTGTTTACTTAAGGTCCGTACAAAAGGTCGGCGGTCTGGATCCGGACTGAGGTCCACCCTTTCCTCCCTGCTCTACAACATCAGTTAATTACTTACTTGTTAAGTAGTACATCTTTGGTTTAGGTGGACGAAAGAAAATATTTTAATTACACACGAATTTAACTCTAAACGTAGGTATTTAAAGCATCATTCTGTGTATGTCATCTTCACACGATTGACAGAAATAAAACGATGTTTTAAATTCATAGCATAATCAGCCTATAATGTTCCCACTGCTGGGACACAGGCCTATTCTCTTCTAGAGTGAGTGGGCTGTAATCAACCACGCGGGCCTAGTGCGGGTTGGTAGATGTCACATGTCTTCGATTTTTTCGTTCTACGACATGCCAGTTTCTTCACGATGTTTTCCTTCACCGTTTTGAGAGCAGCGGTGATGAAATTATTTATAGAAAGTAAAGCGGCTGTCTGGATTCGAACCCACGACCCCGACTTACGAGATAACTGAGCTGACTGAAATGAATTTGAAACGGAGCAGTGATGGCCTAGAGCTCCACTGCTCCGTTTTAGGTAAAAAAAAATTACCGTTAATGATTTTTATAGCAATATTGTAGTGCACGTGGGCCTAAATCTCCCAAAAAGCGATTTCCAATCCGTGGAAAGGAGAATTCACAACAATGATTAAATTGTAAAAGCCTTTCAGCAATTTGTGGTTAAACTGTTGTTGATTTTCAGAGTTAGCTGATATTCAAAATATTTACAGTTAACTGGCAAAGTTTGGCGGCTATTTGCTGCTGACTCATCTTAATTATCGCCAGAGGCTATTGTTACTGATTTGTGAAACTTTCAGTATTTACTCTAAGCAGACTAAACTGCTATTTAGTCACGTAATATTATTAGAGCGAGATCGCAGATAGCTTATAGTGTAAATCAATTGTTGATTCTTTGTTAATGTTGTGTAAGTAAAGTTTCTAGTATTGTATAAGAGCACAGTAAGGTTTCAGATTTCAAAGGCAAGACTTTTGTAAACATTCCTTTATACATCAACAAACAACATAAAACTATCATAAACAAATCTAATCAACTTCGCAATCGGTTGCTGGTTCGCCGTAATACCAACTTTCTGTGTGCGCTAGAAACTTTTCGATGTATCGCTATCTAGTTTGCAGCTTCATGTTGTTCGCTATCGAACTAAATCGCAGTAGTTGGATTGCATTTAAGTAAACAAGGGTTGTTTGTGAACAGTCTGCAAGCAATACCGGTGTTATCGTCTTACTTGGTTTATTTGTATACCTACCTATACCTGAGCAACTGTCATACACCCTCATGAATACCTTTCTCATTACTGATACATGTCCTGATTGTATTTAAGTTGTAATAATCAATGTTTATGAGGAACTTTGGCCCCTGAGATTCAAGCATCTTGGAAGTTGGTGGTTTAATACCCCCGTGCCTCGTAAAACACGAAAAGCCGATGGTCCTGCGCCTGATCTCTCCTCGGTCGTGTCGGATTGCCGTCCCATCGGACTATGAGAGTAAAGGAACAGAGAGTTCACCTGTGTTTACGCACACACGTGTGCACTATAATATCTCCGTTCTAGTCTCCGTTCAGATTGGCCACCGTGACCGAGATCGGTCGAGAGGCTATTAACCCGACTTACGAGTTGTAGGTTGTAGGTTCGAACCCAGACAGGCGCTTTACTTTGTGTAAAATATTTCGTCACGACTGCTCTCAAAACGGTGAAGGAAAAAATCGTGAGGAAACCGGCATGTCCTAGAACCAAAAATTCGAAGACATGTGACATATGCCAACCCGCACTGGGCCCGCGTGGTGGATTACGGCCCGTTCCCTCTCACCGAGAGGAGGCCTGTGTCCCAGCAGTGGGAAAATTATAGGCTGATTATGTGCTTCCATTAATATCAGTGAATCTTTTGTCTATCATTTCCAAAAACAACTAGCAATTACCAAAATTCCTCAACAATCCTACAAAGGCCAACACCAGTTCCAACATCAGTTCTAAGTACCCCGGCGCACCGTCACGGTCAAAGCCTTGACAACCTCCGTTTGAAATCACAACGTTTGTCGACACAGACTATACAAAGAACTGACATGCTGTATTTGCTCGCGCGCCCGTCAGCTGACACACTAATGACTGCTCGCATTTGATATGGGGTTCACATGTCAAAGTCGGTGTCGTTGGGGTACGCATTTTCGTTGTTTGCTACCGACTTCCGAAATTAAAGTTATTTTTCATTTTGTAGTGCCTTTTTTGCGTTTTTAGTGTTTTTCTTTCTTCCTAGCGTGCCGATAACAAAAGTAATTTTCTAGAAGCAGACTGTAAAATCAATTTTTAACCAATGCGCAAACTATAACTATGAATTCAGCACATGAAACTAGAATAGCGGAAAAATATTGTATCGTCAGTTATCAAAGAAAAGAAATCAGTTGTTTCATACATAATCAGCCTATAATGTTCCCACTGCTGGGACACAGGCCTCCTCTCTGTGAGAGGGAGTGGGCCGTAATCCGCCACGCGGGCCCAGTGCGGGTTGATAGATGCCACATGTCTTCGAATGTTTTGGTTAAACTGAACTTTATTGTGTAGAAATTAAAGTTATTTTTCCATAAGCTCATATTTCGTCGCGATTCAAATTTATCTATTTATTTGCTTTCTACGTAACAAATAATACCTATACCTCCTCTAGAGCATAAAAATAGTATCAAATATCTTGTTCATTTTCATTGTTCGTGTTTTTTTATTGACTGATTACATTCAAGGAATTTAAGTGAAAAGAAATGGAAATTTCCCTGAATTACATTTGACGTAAATGATCGATTTGCTTTCCTGGAAAAACGGCCCACAAACAAGATTTGACTGCAAAGGACTTTTTATAGAAAACTGGGTCCCGACGGAATAATGAGATGTTTGACTGGCATTTTTTAGTAATCGACAATTCTGCTTTGAACGTGGTATTTTTATTTGATTATTTGCCAAAGAAGCTCATTTGGCTGGGACGGGTTTTTTTTTTTAATGCGGAATAATGTTCCCAACCGTAAATATTTGTGTGTGTTCACTGGACGTATACGTTTCCGTTCACACGGACCAGTTCTATAGCATTTAAAAAAGAGTTTTGGGTCATTGAAATAAAGTAGATCTTTTCATGTCACTGCTTTTTTAAATGAGAATCCTTAAGAGCCGACCTAACGCGCAGTGACATGAAAAAATCAACCTTATTTTAATGACCCAAAACGAATTTTTAAACGGTGATAAAAATGTACTCTCCTCTCCGAGCCGATCTGTGTGAACGGACACTAAACCTACCAACTGCATAAGCCCACGTTAGCACGAGAAAAATATCGCGGCGCGATTTTATCGCGCATTGGATTTTCAACTCTTGAGGTTGAGCCGAGCATTGAGAATCGAACAGAGCGCATCCCAAATAGTCAAAAAAACACACTGTTGGATCTTGAATTCTCGGCACTAAGCAGTGCGGTGAACATCCAGTGCGCGAAGAAATCGCCGCGCGAAAAACAATTTAGTACCTAATCTGTGCGTCCGTGCGAACCTGTGGGGTGATTGCGTAACACACTATCAGTCGCAGCGGGTTTCATTTCGACAGTTCAACAACGTTCATTGCGTTATTTGCGTTGTAGGGCAGACACATTTTTAGAATATATGAAGCAATAAATAAAAATAAAAAATAAAATCTATTTATTTCAGGTTCTCCCATATTACAATCACAAGTCACGAAACACGAGATAATATATACAATCATAAATACAATATCAAATAAAAATGAAAATTTAAAATTAATCGGAAATGAATAATATAAAATACAAATAAAATAGAAGTTCAGCATATTTTGGACGAAACACGAGATATATACTCGTATGTACAATCACAAATAAAAATAAATACAATGTCAACAAATCATAAATACAATGTCAAATAAAAATAAGCAACTCAATGTCAAATAAAAATTTAAAATTAATCGGAAATTAAATACAATAGAAGTTTAGCAAATTTTGGATAAAAATAATAACATAAATGAATAAAACACAGCAAATATCACGTCGCTCATTAACACATACTCAGCCTAAATAATATTCCCACTGCTGGGACACAGGCCTCCTCTCTGTGAGAGGGAGTGGGCCGCAAATTTTTATTTTTGATTGTGTTTAGTTTAGTTTAGTTTTACGATCTTACTGTACGAGTCGCAATAAATACTTTTTCTTTCTTTCACTCTTAATTGGCCTCTCCTATTTTTGGCGGGGCTTATTACTTAACTCCAATAGACGCCATTGCAAATGACTGGCGCATCTCGTTTTGCATTTCTCGTAGGATATTCATTGCACACCATTCAACTCGATTTTCAGCAAGTCTCATCCAGCTGCTACCAGCCATCCTGAGAAGATCTTCGCTCCACGAAGCCAGCAAGCTGAAGTGGCAACGGGCCGGCCATATTAGCCGTAGAACCGATGACCGTTGGGGTAGACGTAAGGTGGGACGCCCTCAGGGTATTGACATCGAAACGTTACAAATATACCAAGTTTAGAAAAGGTAACTCATTTGTTACTTCTAAGCAAGAAGCTTCCAACCTTTCTCCACACAACTTCAAGTGATCACGACTAACTTTAGAATCCCTGCTTTCAACAAGTAAGTAATTTTACTTAGTATAGCGTCACTTGCAACCGAAGTATTAAATTGTACCAGACGAAGTCGAAGCAACTAAAGCCGCGTTTAGGGTGAGAAGCTTATAGCGCAAGTGATGGCGGGCGTGAAGGGTCTTATAATCCTATCCTACTTAATCCTAATAATATCACGAATGATATATAAACGTGTAAGTTTGTATGACTGAATGGATGGATGGATGTTTCACGCCAAACTTACCGAACGGATTTGGATGAAATTTGGCACACAGATGGTATAGAACCAAGATGTAAATCCTGGTTAAAAAGTATCCTATGTTAAAAGATAGGATACTTCTTATCCCGATATTCCCACGGGATTGACACTTATGCGGGTGAAACCGCGGGGCACTGCTAGTCAACCTATAAAGTTTCCACTGCTGGGACACAGGGCTCCTCTTTTAGTGAGAGGGAGCTGCCATAGTCGATCACGCGGGCCCAGTGCGGGTTGGTAGAAGTCACATGTCTTCCAATTTTTCGGTTCTAGGACATGCCGGTTTCCTCACAATGTTTTCCTTCACCGTTTTGAAAGCAGTGGTGATGAAATAATTTACAGAAAGTTAAGCATCTGTCTAGATTCGAACCTACAACTTACAACACGCAGTGGTGTAGTCACTGCGCGTTCACTCTGAAGGGCTGTAGGGCTTCCTAACACTTGCACACTTGATTTGCGAGTGCGTGTAGCGAGCACGCCACGTGTGCGTAATGTGTTAACCGCGTTTGAGTAACGTGAGCGATTGGCGTGGCAAATGTATAGTGTGGAAATGCGTAGCACAGTTGCGGCTGGCTCGAGTGCGTCAACCAATCGCCTCCCTGGAAACACGCTTGCAAATCGCCAGTGTGATAAGGATCTTAGTCAAAGCGCTTCGTGCACGGTGTGTTCAAAGTGCTCGAAGTTGGTAAAGCTGATTTACACATGCGTGTTCAGGTGTTATGCTGTGATATTGCCGAGTTGAGGTAGATCTTGGAACTGTCTTATTACGGACTTGGCGTACATTAATATTTGTTGGGAGAGAAATGTGCAGTATCTATATAAGCTGCTTGGAGGAAGTGTTCTCTTGACAGTACGCATGACGTGTTCATAAGTGCAAATTACTATTATAATACATAATATTTCGATATAGTAGGTAGGCATTGAGAAAATAATTATAATTAATTGTAATCTATACATACATACAAATAAATAAAATTAAAGTATAAATCTGTTTGTTTTGATATAACAAAATATCAAAACAACAGATTTATACTAAATGCATAGGAAAGTATTTACGGTAAGTACTGCCTGTCTGTTTGTCCCGGCTTATCTCCGAAACGGCTGGACCTATTTTAACAGGACTTTCACTGGCAGATAGCTGATATTATAAGCAGTAACATAAGCTAATAGGCATTTTGGCACGATAGCACGTTCCTGTGAGATAATTTCCGCAATCCACACAATCACTGTCACCGCCGCGCAATCCGCAATCACTGAAGTGATAAATAAAAATTTACATTTATTTTTATATAAGTACATATTTCATATCACATTAAGTTCTGTACAGTACATTGAACCTTCTCAGAATTTCTGGAATCTATATCACCTGTGTTATGGCGATTCTGAGTATCGAACAGGAAAGGTAAACACCTAGCTAACTTGTTGCTATATTTCATAATTACTCTGGGGATCTTGAGCACTTAAACTATTAGGAACCTATCAGAAACTTTGTACCTTAATGATGCCCATGTACAAATCAAAGTTGGAATTTGAAACAATTTAGTTTAAAATACAACTCTCCTAGGATCGTAGGTTATTTCCATGATACATCTTTTATCGAGATTCTATACAATATTTATTAACACATAAATATAACATCACGCCTTGTCTCCCCAAAAGGGTAGGTAGAGGTGTCGGAGCTGATATTTACGAGCAGCTCTTGTGTTGAGGTGGTCGGGTCTTCTTCATTCAAAAAAGGGTTTCATGAATACAATGACTACTTTAATCTTCTGCATAGATATTTTTACTTAATAATAGGTAAGTGCGTATGGTACGCACGGCTACACATCAAGCTATACATAACCAGTATAACCTGACATCTGATTGTACGAAAAACTTATACAATGCGAGGTCAGCTAAAACTGGAAATGTATAGCTTGATGTGTAGCCGTGTGTACGAGTAAACGGACGTGGTCTCGCGTCGGAGATCGTAGCGGTGTGTCGACGCGGAGCGCCCGCCACTCGTGGCCGCCATGCGCCCTTCTGCTCCCCTCTGCTCCCGCGCTGGCAAGAGCCGGTTCACGGCGTATTCAAGAGGTGTAACTATAGTACACATAACATAACATCACACCTATGTATGTGTTGATGTTATGTTTGTGTAGGTACCTACTATAGTTGCTATAGTACACCCTCATTATGCCAGAATCCAGACTCCGGGCTGCTACTGAGAAATTTCAGATCGAAACCAATAACACTTTGTCCGGTTTATAAAACCCAATAACACTTTGTCCGGTTTATAAGACCCAATAACACTTTGTCCGGTTTATAAGACCCAATAACACTTTGTCCGGTTTATAAGACCAAATAACACTTTGTCCGGTTTATAAAATCTAATAACTCTTTGTCCGGTTTATAAAACCCAATAACACTTTGTCCAGTTTATAAGACCCAATAACACTTTGTCCGGTTTATAAGACCCAATAACACTTTGTCCGGTTTATAAGACCCAATAACACTTTGTCCGGTTTATAAGACCAAATAACACTTTGTCCGGTTTATAAAATCTAATAACTCTTTGTCCGGTTTATAAAACGCAATAACACTTTGTCCAGTTTATAAGACCCAATAACACTTTGTCCGGTTTATAAAACCCAATAACACTTTGTCCAGTTTATAAAACCCAATAACACTTTGTCCGATCTAAAAAACCGAATAACACGTTGTCCGGTTTATAAAACCCAATAACACTTTGTCCGGTTTATGAAACACAAACTTATTGAAGTCGCCAATATATATTTTAATGACATCTCATTTATTATAATGCGATTTTCATATTTAAAAATGATATAACAGAAAATAATGAAAAAGTTGTTTATTAGATAAATTCAAACACTAATAAATAACTTTGTTGGTTAAAAAATTACATACTTACTGGAATCCTACATTTCAATTAAAGTTTTAATAATAAATGACAAACATTGAAAAAAGCCATTAATTATCTTTTGTGTTCCAAATCGAAATGGAAACAGAATTGTTTAACAGAATAGACTGAATTGGAGTCCCAATAATTCATAAGATGTAATTAATTTTGCTTGAAACACTTGATACAAATTATATCGTCAATTTACTGTCATTTCAATAGGTAAGTATATTGAAATACAGGTTTAGGCATTTTATGAATAACGTAACATGTGAATGTTTTAGATTATGTTTATATTGCATAGTGCAAAAAAGGGCTATTTTTATAAAACCTTCACCACTTTATAGATAATTTAATTATTTATCTTTTTAGAATACGTGTTTTACATAACTAGGCTGGCTACGCTGTATTTACTTTATGTTAGTAGTTAAGCATTAGTATTAAATAATAATAATATCTATGTTAAAAACAACTGTAGGGTAGACCGGGTACAATAGTAGCACGGGTTAATAGTACCATCATCGATATTTCTACTACTGAGCTCAATTTTGCATGTGTGAGTACGCCAGCATACGCGCTACTTGAGCCCCGAGGCGCCCCCCAGTCGCCGGCGCGCGCGCTGTGAAACGGACGTATTAGTGGAGAATTTTTGATTTTCGGCAAGCCGCGGTAAGTTTTGACGTAAAATATTATTGGCTGTAACTCGTACTACCAGAGTCTTTTCGACAAGTAATTGTTGTTACTAGTTTAGACGGTTATTAAACCTTTGATTTATGATAAAAATGGAAACTATAAGTTTAGAATTATGTGACTATTAGATGTTTTTCTAAATTAGTTACTTTGGTGCAATTGTACCAACATTGTCGGGGTCAATAGTACTGGTACAATTCACCCCGTGGTAGAAATAACCCCGTGGTAATAACAACAGAGTAAAAAGATAAATACGTACTTAAAATATGCAATTAAGTACTTATTAGATTATATTAGATATATTTTTGTTTTAGATGCCACGAAATAGAATAAAAAAGACGGACCGTGGGTCAAGAGATACATTGTTGTATGAACAAGCATAAGATGAGATTTTAAAAGGGCGTAGCATACGCGCCGCTGCGAATATGTTCAACGTTTGTCACGTGTCTCTCATGATATAAACGTAAAAGAGAAGCGAATCTACAGCACCCGGGAAAATCTAAAGGGATAAAATGTGATTCCAGCCAGAAAAAGAAGACTGTAGCAAAAAATGACTCTGAAAGCAGTGAAGAAGAAGAAGAATGGTTTTGTGTTGTATGTATGGAACCTTATAGTGCCAGTCGCCCTAATGAAATGTGGATCCAATGCGCTCAATGCAGATTATGGGCACACGAGGAATGTACACCTGCGTCAATTTATGTTTGTCACAATAATTGCGAATCTGCCTAATATTTTTTTTATCAGTAATTAATATTCTATGAGGGTCAATTGTACCAGGGGTCAATTGTATCTCCATACTAACATGTTTTTGTTGATTACTTCTATTTTATAATTGTTATAAAGCTAGATAATAGCTGCTAAGCAAAGTGTAAACCAAAGTTGAATAAATGTTAATAAAAACTTATTTTATTTTGGTTCGAAGTGAAGAATTGTTAAGTTAATGTTATTACTTTACATTTGTGTTGATTTAAAACACTGACCTCCCAATATTTTTGTTCCTAATTTTTAAGAATGATTTAAACCCATAAGACTTCAAATAAATGACTGAAAAAATGTGATTAATACCTTTATTCGAGTTTTATTACCCTATGCAGTTTTGGTACAATTAACCCTTAAAAGGGGTCATTTGTAGCACTAGCCATCATTTCATTCAACGTCAATTTTGACCAAGTTTTGTTCAATCTAGGCCAACTTTAGATATTTTCTTCGGTAGATAATAAACTAAGGCTGTAAAATAATAATATTTAAAACAAAAAGCGACAGTTGAATTTGTGTAATCAACCGATGTTTAGAAAATGGTACTATTGTCCCCGGTCTACCCTACGCGTATATTGCTAATTGTAACTTGTTTGTAGACGCCTTGGGTTGACCTGTTAAGTCTATAAAATAAATCTAATAAATCTAATGAATAAATAAATGAAATGTGTTATGTGTGTACCTACATGAGTAATTGATAGTTATTCTGTCTTGCTAGCTGACATCATCCGCGTAGCCTTTTTCCCAACTATTTTTGAGTTGCCTTCCAGTCTAACCGGATGCAGCTGAGTACCTGTTTCTGACCTTTCGGAAAAATATCAAATGTATTTTTTTAATGATAATGATATATCACATCACTATGTTATATTATGATCATTAAAAAAATACATTTGATATTTTTCCGAGAATTCACTCAAACCACGGTTTTAATGAGAAGGCCTTTGATAAAATGTAGTTTTAGCTACCGCCTACTTTAATTACTTACCCTTCTATCGTTTCATACCCTTTGTTCTAAATATTTATAACTAGCGGACCCGGCAGTCGTCGTCCTGCCCGAAAAAGCAGCGCCACCTACCGGGTCCAATTGTCTATACAAACCTTGTCCTGACAATAACTAATACAAAAAAAAAGAATTATCCAATTTGGTTCAGTGGATCGGAAGTTATGCGCGTACATAAATGTCGGTGATTCATTATTATTTATATAAATAATACGTCAGTATAATAAGGTTACAGTTTCATTAGTTTAACAAACCTTTGATATTCTAGAAAAAATATTATTAATGTGATGTAATTAAAAAAAAAAAAGATAATATAAAAATTATTTATTACATTTATCTGGTGGCACTCATTATCATAAATTTTCTTTTGTTAATATGTGGCATTATCCGCATATAATATTTATATTAATACGCTGCAATATTTATACTATCTATTTATATATTTTTATTTTGTACTATCTTTTCTCTGTTCCAACACATATTGTACTTAGCTGTTTATGGTCCCTGAATAAATATAATAAAGTAAAATAAAAAAAGTCTTTTATAAATAGTGTTATTAAGAAAGAATGACATTTTGTTAAATAATCATTGGATTAAATAAAATACGGTACTACTGAAATTGACGATGAATATGTTGTAAAATAACATACATAATCCACCTATAATGTTCCCACTGCTCTCTGTGCGAGGGAATGGGCCGTAATCCACCACGTGGGCCCAGTGCGGGTCTCAAAACGGTGAAGGAAAACATCGTGAGGAAACCGGCATGTCTTAGAACCAAAAACTCAAAGACAAGTGACATCTAAAATAACATACTTCACAAAAAATGTTGAAAAAAGTTTTAACTTTTAATAATTAGGTTCATTAATTATATTATTAGAAGCATAATAATTATGCTCTCTTATGTTTTATTTTCTTAAAAAGCGAATGAAATAAGTGGCTTGCTTTTGCAAGTCAGTTTCTCAACATTTTGTAATTAATCATGACAAGAATTAGAAGGGCATTTTATGAATAGCGCGTATTTAAGCCCAGACAAGCAACTTTATAATCCAGAAAAGAACTATAATTAATTAGTGTTTTTCACATTGTTTTAGGTCAAAAACGTAAAATAAAGTTAAGGTGGCGAGCAAGACTGCTAGAAAAAGTATACATGTATACACTCGGCTTTATTCAAAAGCAATTTACTTTATTTTCGAACCCACAGGTTTATCTAATGTGACGTATTTCAACGTTGCATTCGTTATTTCACGAAAAAATCGCAATTGAAAGTTGCCAAGTGTTGACATATTGGTGCTCGTGAATGTACACACACAGTGACACACATGGAACATTCTATCTATCTAACTAGCCTGCTGTATTGTGCTACTACACGGCAAAGGCCTGCAGCGAAAGTTACAGTTACTGTAAGCCTGCATCATCCCATTGCTAGGCAAAGGCAAAGGAAGGCATGGGGAGAGCCATGACTTCCAGCTCTTTCGATCCAGGGTTAAAAGGACCACTGGTCGTTTGTTTTGTCCAGCTCGTCCCGCCATCTTCTACGGGGTCTGCTGCAACGCCTTCTAGCCTATGTCAGGGGCTCCATGTGGCGGTTATTTTGGCCCACAGGTCATTGGGCTTAAGGCAGACGTGGCCAGCCCAGTTGAAAAAATAAATAAACAAACAACAAGTTATCTGTTTTATTTTAATAGTTTTGTAGCGGTATCTATAACGCCACATGCGAACAACGCCAGTTTAGAGGTATGAGGAGCAGGGTGTAAAGTCCACTCATCCTCTATAGAAAAGGGAGGACCCTCCGACCAGACGGATGTTGTGTCTGGCGGGAAATTGCCCAGCGACTAATGTCGGGAAGTTTGTATGTATGCTAATTGTGCGGTAAACTCTGCTTGCGAGATGCAGGATTTGCGTGACGTCAGTATGACGCGTTGTTCGCATGTGGCGTTATAGATTCCGCTACAGGTTGTTATAGTATATGAAGTTTATCTAGTGTATAAATCTTTATCCTTTTTAATAAATTTTGTTCCTAATGACTATTAACTTAAATTGTCCGCATATTTCATTTTTGAGGTTCCGTACCTAAAAAGTAAAAACGGGACCCTATTACTAAGACTCCATTGTCCGTTGGTCTGCCTGTCTGTCTGTCACCAGGAAGAACCATGAACCGTTATAGCTAGAAAGTTGTTTTCACAGATGATGTATTTCTGTTGCCGCTATAACAACAAATACTAAAAACAGAATAAAATAATAATTTAAGTGGGGCTCAACTTAACTTAACAACAGACGTGGTTTTTTTGCCGTTTTTTGCTCGATATTAATAACGGCAACAGGTAGACGCTTGAAATATTCACTGAATATTTAGTTGTATATTCACTAAGACTTTAACAAGAAATCATTAGATTAAAATAAAATAAATATTTAAGGGCATACAACCGACGTGATTTTTATAGATAATGGTACGGAACCCTTCGTGCGCAAGTCCGACTCGCACTTGACCGTCTTTTTAATGTCTGTAACACGCCAAAATTAACGTAGTGTGTCGTAAACAAATAATATCCCTTTTTTATAGTATTATTTATTTTGACCTCGTTATACATAATATATATGTATAATCATTAGCTGCGCCCCGCGGTTTCACCCGGATAAGTTTCGATCCCGTGGGAATATCGCGATAAAAGTATCCTATGTGTTAAACCTGGTTGTAAAATATCTGTGTGCCAAATTTCATCCAAATCCGTTCAGTAGTTTTGGCGTGAAAGAGTAACAAACATCCATCCATCCATCCATACAAACTTTCACGTTTATAATATTAGTAGGATTATTATATCCCTTACTGCATATATATTTGGCTTTCTGATCAACAGTTGTATCATGCCCAATATGGGTACCAAAGTTACATCAAAAGTTTTGCTTCGTTACTACGCAAGCCGTTTATACCTTTTTTAATTAACTCACGATGACGCCCATGAATTCGATTACTTTCAAATTGGCTTTTTTCACTGAAAAACAAACTACGTAGTGAATTTTAACAAATATTTTAGGTTATTTAAGTGCGCTCGCTGTACTGAAAATTAATATGAAATTGGTTTTTATTCAGGGATGACGATGTAAAAGTTTTAAACTTAAAAAGTTTGTGAATTTATTTAATTGGTAATTAAAGTTTGCGGAGAAGTTTTTTTCATTTTATATTTTATACCCGACTGCGGTGAAACCCAAAAGAGGGCAATGTTTTATGCTTATAGTATGCTATACCATATCTATACTCAATACTCAATATCTTTATTGCTTTACCATAATGTGTACTTAGGTGGTATACATATAATTTAGATCATTATGGACCCTGTAGGGCACAGCAAAAGGATAGAAGAGAGGAAGCCCTGTTTTAGAAGATAATTAAGTCAACAATCAATCAAGTTATCAATTAGCCAACAGGACGACTCAACTTGCTATTTTCTTGACGAGACCTAGGTCCGAAAGAGTTGTTATTCTTTTTTTTTCATATACGAAATGTAACCCCAGAATAAAATTTCGTTGGATTTATTTTACCCGAATGATAGTAACGCTGAAGTGGCAGAGTGGACTGCCTTTCAATTTTTAGGGCCAGAGTTGGATTATCACTGTAATATCAACATGGAATCGTGTCATTTTCACAGGACTCCATGTCCTAAGTTCATCTTGTGTTACTAAGATTATACTCAAGAAATGAGTTGCTTCTTGACCCTAATCTTAAAGGAACTTCACTTGTGCTACACCTCACTCTCCGGCAGTGCTTGTCCACTCCGCTTCGATCCAAAAGATTATACAGGCGCGACGCGACTGTAGTAGAACATTAATTACCATGAGGTCTTCATATAAATTGTTCTACTAGAGCCGTGTCGCGCTGTCGCGTCCACTCCAGACACACTCCATTTGTTTTACATGGAGTTAGCGAGTGAAACTGCGATCTTAGGGTATCGCAGTGATCTTCGACATGTAAATACCCTTAGTCCAACAAATTACGACCCATGTACAAACACAAAAACCACAAAACACAATAAAAACACACAAAACACACACACAAAAACACAAAACACACAAACGCACACACACAAAACGCACAAACACAATACAACAAAAAAATACGTTTTTTTTCTTTCTTTGTGTACTAATACCAGCTGGCCTTGGCCGCCATTTAATTTTGATTGACAAATAGCTGTACCTACGGATGTCCGCACACGAGGTAGGGCGACTCTGATTTGCGGTTGGCTCGGTATCATTAGCGTATACGCAGCTCACTTCACACGATGACATTATGACACGAATGGCTACAGGGCTTCAATGGTAACGTAACTGACATTTGTGATTCAAATATACCTATGTCATTCAGATTCATATTCTCTAGTGTCGGCACTCGCTACTTCGTTAGCTTATGTCGTGGTAAAGAGATTAATTAGCCAGTCATTTATTATAGGTTGATAACGGAGCTGCGTTAGAGCCGAACGGTCTTTTAATGCATACTGATGAAAACATCGTGAGGAAACCGGCATGTCCTAGAACCAAAAATTCGAAGACAAGTGACATCCACCAACCCGCACTGGGCCCACGTGGTACATTATAGACTCTCTCTCGAAGAGAGGAGGCCTGTGTCCCAGCAGTGGGAACAAATAGGCTGATTGTGATGATAATTAGCAGGTATCATAGACAATATCTTCATTCTCTAGCCTGAAACACAGGTTTCCACCTAGTTCAGGCAAACGAGCAACTGTGTCCTCTATAATTTTTAAGATAAGTTATTGTAAATCTGCACCATTTTTATAAATAAACGTTATTATTATTATTTATTAATTCAGATGAATAGTATGTTACAGCAGTGCCATTCTTTAACCATTTCACCATGAACACCAAGGTGAAGTGAGCGTGGAGTGAGCTGCCATTGCAACGAATGCTAAAGGATTGCCACTATTGATAGCTCACTCTAAGCTCACTTCATCTAACTTTTCACGGTGAGATTTTTACAAAATCGATCGGCTGTCATTCCAACTAATGCTAGGGATTGACACTATTGACGGCTCACTCTAACCTCACTTCATCTAACTTTTCAGGGTGTCTATTTTAGGAGAAAATATTCACGTTTTAACTCCTCTAGTCTGTTCATGTACTTCTGGTCGTCATTTACAGAATTGTCAATTAGGTCAGCACCCTAATTGCGTAACACACAATCAATCTCAATCTGAATCATTTTGAAGGATATTGCTAATCCATTGCTTCATATGTTCAAAAAATGTGTCATAATTATGTCCTTTCAACAACGTAAATAGCGCAATGAATGTTGTTGAACTGTCAAAATGAGACCGATTCCGATTGATCGTGTGTTACGCAATCAGGGTGCTGGTCCTATGCAGAACATATTCAATAAGTCCTAAGACTTCAGTGTGTCGACACAGGTGTTTGCCATGTTAAGAGGGCACACACAGGTCCACTAGCGCCACTACTTAAAAAAAATATCTCGTGACTGAGAAGGAATTATGAAAATCTGCTCAATCAGCGGCCTCGGTAAGTGTGTCTAGAATTTCCTAATATGTTTTATTAAGTTTCATATTGAGACACGAAGCAACAAAATTCGATCTAAAGAAAAGCGGCCACATTCCTATATGTCGTATTTAGTTGCTTCGTGTCTGTGAATTATTTATTAATTCAGTTCTGCTCAGCGTCAAAAGTAGACATGTACGGATGTCTACTCTCACTCATTTTACGAAAAGAATTCAATATCGTGACATATGGTGCTGTGGTGCAAGTCAAAGGAGCTAAAGTGTTAATATGTATGTGTGTATAGTAATGTATTTCTAGCAAATCGAATAATAAAACCAGCCTTCTAATGCCCCACTGAAGGGCAAATGCCTCTTTACATAGACAGAGTAGGCACGAGAATTAATCACCATGCTTGCTCAAGACGGGTAAGCGATTTCACACATGTCTTTCCTCCACAAATTTCGGTAATGTCTAAGATAATCTCAGATAGTACAAGTGACTGTACTTTCAAAAACTACTTTGTAAAACATCAGCATATTGTGTACCCATTTTGCGAATAAATGATTTTGAATTTGAATTAAAAAAGTCACACTGTTTGTTACGTGCCCGGAATTGTACCCATAACCTCGTGCACGAGAGGCTGGGACATCATGATACAAATAGATAACACAAATTATCCAAGGAGCACCGGCGAGATGGTCAGAGGCGATCAAGAAGGCTATTGGGGCAGCATGTGCCGGGCAGTTCGCATTAAGAAGACTGCAATACTTGGAGGCGCTTCGGATGTGGTCGTGGTCCCCAGCACTGAGGAAAGGACAGAGTTGAGAGGTTTCAAAAATCAGAGAACGCTTGTGTCCCACCTGTGGGATAGCTATAGGCTGATTCTGCTTATGTTGAAAACCGCTACCTCTTATCCCATAAAACAATTACATTACCCGGGCCACAGAAGCGGGGCGCTCCTTACAAAAATAATTTTATGTGCAATAAAAAGGCTTTTACTTGACGCGTAAAAAGCCCGGCTTCAGTCTAAAGTCGCCATGTTTGGCGGCGGCTGTATACGAATTTTCATCGATATTTTGAGTTAATTTTGGCTTAAACTGGATGTTGCAGTTACAATAACTCTTTATTATGTGGCACTTTCATCAGCATACAGAATAATTAACAAAATGTATTACCACATCACGCCCGTAATTCCTGAAGGACTATATATGAAATGAAATGTTTATTCATGTAAGTTGATCTTTTAAGATACTTTTACACTTTTTTTTTCAATATTTTGTTGGTCAGTATTTTAAAACTAGATGGTGCCCGCATTTCCTAGCTGGCTGATCCCTGAGAAGAAATGCCAAAACAAACTCAGATAAATAATTAATATTTATCTAAAAGTAAAGTAAAGTAAAAATATGATTTACATTAATTACAATCCAGGAAAGTTAAATTCTAACTGTAATGTAGACCTGCCTGATCTAGGTTTATGAAAAACCTGTGTTTCAGGCCATCAATTTACATCAAACATTAAAAAAAAAAAAAGTATTAGAAGCTAAATTGAAAAGAAGGTATAATATTTTCAGTGACTTAAACGGTTACTATTTGGATATATTATATTAAAACCAGATTATGAATTAAATAAATTACATTAACGAATAATATTAAAGTAGATAAAGTGGAGACTATTATTAATTAGGTAAAGGAAGAGACTTATATTAGAGTAGGTAGATAGATTTTATTTAAAAAAATTTTATAGTAGTGTTTCCGTGTCTGCATAATTGAGTTTTTCCAAATATTCCTGTACTAATAAATTACACCTATTACAACTTAAACTATAAATCTTTAGCACTCTGTTAAACTGGTTATACAAATAGGGTCCTATAAATAAATGAAATCGATTAGCAAAAGCATGTTTAGTCTGAGAGTTAGCACAAACCAAATCTTTTCTCTGGATAAAGATGTCTGTTTTTACTGGAACTGGGACCAGGAAAAGATGTAGTACCTACCTATACGACACCCACATTTCGACAGTTATGTTGAAGTCCCATATAGGGGCCAAAATGTCGTGTAGCGACAAGTAAAACTATCTTTAAAGGACAGGGGTGATGAAATGAAAGAAAGGGAGGTAGAGAACAATTAAAGTTATATTTACAGGAAATTAAAAAAGATGGAGATGGACTGAAAAGTGGTGGGTGTTTTTCTATCTATAATATGTATGTATGTATTTACAAAAAAAAAAATGTATTTAAGTAGTTTATCAGCCATCTTGTTACCGTAACACAAGCATTAGGTTGCTTAGCTTGGGACTAATGGTGCTGTGTGAAATGTCCAGGGATATTATTATTATTATTATTATATAGGGGGCGAGCCTGTTGCCATCAAACAGGCACAATTCTAGAGTCACGGCCGCTACTAGTAAAACCCTGATTATTATTCCTTATTTATTATTTTGTTTACATACAGACACACACATAAAATCACGCCTGTCATCCCCGAAGGGCTGACAGAGATGTAGTACCTATTATAGTACACCCACATTTTGCCGGTTATGTTCAAGTTCCGAGAAAAGGAGGCAAGCCTTTTGCCTCGCCGCACGGAACAAATATTTGTATGACCGACATGTATTTGTTCCGAGTCTGGGTGTTTTTCTATCTATAATATGTATGTATTAACAAAAAAAAAAAAATTGTATATAAGTAGTTTATCAGCCATCTTGTTACCATAACACAAGCATTAGGTTGCTTAGCTTGGGACAAATGGTGCTGTGTGAAATGTCCAGGGATATTATTATTATTACTCAAAGCTGCTACCGAAGTAACTATTTAGTAATCTGTGCTGCTACTAAGAAATTCCTGATTATTATTACGTATATGATGAAGTGAAAACTTCTTTAGCGGCGTTGTGCACTTTTGTTATGATGGGTAAAAAATGTTAAACTCGCGTCAGGACACGTGACCTGATCGAAAATTCGTAAGATGGAGGGAGAGTAGACGGCATTCCAAAATATCAAAAATGCACAACGTTAATATTCAAGTTTTCACTTCTGCTGGCACTCCCGGAGTGCAACCTGTTTTTTTATTTTTTAAATTGGATGCTGCAATAGCAATAAAACTTTATGATATATCTTCACTTTTCATCAGCCTGTAGTATATTTTAATATAAATCCAATCCCCTGCGACTGTCATCCCGTCTTCTTAGGCAAGACACTTGAATGAAAAGAGGGTGATTGATAATATGTATAATGTGACAGCTGACAGTTCAAGAAAAAAATAAACATTTTACATCGATGTGACGCCATGTTACAAAGGAGCTGAGGGGCAATTCTCGTAATTTTAAGAACGTTCACAGTCTGATTACAGTCTCAATCAGTTAAAGTTTTTGACGTTTGTTTATCGCCGAGATGACACTGCGACTAGATTTTGAACGTTTTAAATTACGAGAATTGGCCTTCCGGGTACACAGAAGAAGAGGACTCGAAAGCTATTTTTTCTGTGTGCAGGTCACGTGCTGTGTGTGTTCAGTGTAAATTATTTCATCAAAACTGCTCTCAAAACGGTGAAAAAAAACATCGAGAGGAAACCGGCATGTCCTAGAACAAAAAATTCGAAGACATGTGACATCTACCAACCCGCACTGGGCACGCGTGGTAGATTACGGCCCACTCCCTCTCACCGAGAGGAGGCCTGTGTCCCAGCAGTGAGAACATTATAGCCTGATTATGAATCTGCAGTTTACAAAAGCCTAAATCTTGTATCGGCAAATATAATTGTGTGAAATTTATTTTCAACCGAATCACCCCGTCGCATCGCATCGCGCCTGCGCTATTATTGCGTTTTAGCTTAGCGATCTTTCTGATTTTTTTTTCTATCTGCTCCTAGGGTGATGTTAAGCAGCCTTCCTCAAAAATTGGGCTATCGAATGAAAAATAAAAACATCGGGTTGCACTCCGGGAGTGCCAGCAGAAGTGAAAACTTGAATATTAACGTTGTGCATTTTTGATATTTTGGAATGCGGTAATAATAATAATAATAATAATAATAATAATAATAATATTTTCGTCGTATTCGGCGGTATAAGCGGCGGGTTGATCGGTACACGCAGAATCGCATGTTCCAGAGCGATGAGAGGTGGGTATATAGAGCTTGGGAGCGACCTGAACAAAACGTGACGGACGTGTGCCGCCCAGATGATGCCGCCACGAGTGCATTCTGGCGCAGCATCTGGTCGGTGCCCGTCTGTCACGCTGAGGGTGGCTGGATGCGGAATATCGAGCGAGTGTGTGGAACTATACCAGAAATGGAAAAAATCGTAATTACACCATTAGACGTAGCCAGAGCAGTCCGTCCGTTACCGAATTGGAAATCACCGGGACCGGACGGACTGCATAACTTTTGGTTAAAATGGCTAATTAGTTCACACACTTGCCTGGCATCTCAGTTCCAGTCATCCTTAGAGTCTGGGTCGCTACCACAGTTTCTAACAACTGGCGTTACCCACCTGCTCCATAAGTCAGGTAGTCCCGCGGAACCCAAGAATTATAGACCGATCACGTGTTTGTCGACGGTTTACAAACTTCTTACATCCATTTTGAGAGCGAAAATTAACTTGCACATTGACAGTAACTCGATTATGTCTGCCTCTCAAAATGGATGTAGGAATGGGTCCCGCGGTACTAAGGAGCTTCTCCTCATAGACATGGCCATTAGCCAACAGGTTCGCCGATCCCGCAAGGATATGTCGACATGTTGGATAGATTATAAGAAGGCCTACGACTCGGTACCACATACATGGCTCATGAGGGTGCTGGAGTTGTACAAGATAGATGCAACTCTACGCACCTTCCTTGAGTCGTGTATGGGGCAATGGAAGACGGTCCTTCGCTATCCAGGGTGTCGACAGATCCAGGGGAATGATGAGCCTGTATGGATTAAGCGGGGAATATTTCAGGGCGACAGTTTGAGTCCACTTTGGTTCTGCTTAGCCCTGAATCCTCTAAGCACACTGCTGGAGGACTCAGGTCTAGGCTACCGGTTGAGGAGAGGTGGTCAGGTCATATCTCACCTCCTCTACATGGATGATTTGAAACTCTTTGCCTCCAACAAATTGCATCTGATGGAGCTACTGAAGGTAACTGAAACTTTCAGTAGTGCCATCAGGATGGAATTTGGTGTGGAGAAATGTGCAGTCATGCATGTAAAGGGGGGGGAGATTATGGAATCCGAGGGAATTCCACTTTCGGATTCCATACACCTTAGATCCCTTTCCTCATCCGAAAGCTATAAGTATTTGGGTATGTCGGAAGCGTTAGGCATCAACGATGCTGACATGAAGCAATCATTGAAGGAGCGCTTCTTTTGTCGCCTGAAGAAGGTATTAATTAGTCTTCTTTCGGGCGGAAATAAGGTGCGCGCCTTCAATGGTTGGGTCATGCCGGTTTTGATGTACTCTTTCGGCATACTCAAATGGACTCAGACTGAACTCGATGCCCTGGATAGAAGGGTCCGTACACTGCTGACCGCAAACCGGATGCATCACCCACGATCATCGGTGATGAGACTGTATATCCCGCGAAAATGTGGGGGTCGAGGCTTTTTAAATGCGAAGACCCTCCACAACCGCGAGGTGTGCAGTCTCAGGGAATATTTTCTAAAAACCGAAGTGGGTATGCACCGTGATGTGGTCGCAGTGGACAAGGGACTCACCCCGCTCTCCATGGCGAAAGAGAACTGGCGCAAACCTGTAGTACTTACTACCGATGACCGCAAGAAGGTATGGCAAAGCAAGGAGCTTCACGGGCGCTTCTATCGGGCTCTTCATGAGCCCGATGTAGATTTCTTAGCGTCCGTATCCTGGCTACGTTTTGGTGACCTCTTCGGGGAAACTGAAGGTTTTGTCTGTGCAATTATGGACGAAGTTATCTTGACGAATAACTACCGGAGATATATTATGAAGGACGGGACGGTTGACGTGTGTCGGGCATGCCACCGTCCGGGTGAGTCCATCAGACATATTATCTCTGGTTGTTCTCGTCTGGCTAACAGCGAGTACTTGCACAGGCATAACCAAGTCGCCAGGATTATTCACCAGCAACTTGCTTTGAAATATAAACTTGTCGACTCTGAGGTACCATATTACAAGTATGTGCCCGACCCAGTTCTCGAAAATGACCATGTCACGTTGTACTGGGATCGGTCTATCATCACTGACAGGACTGTTGTCGCCAACAAACCTGATATAGTGGTGATAGATCGATTAGTGCGCCGCGCAATGATTGTCGATGTTACCATTCCACATGACGGGAACCTCGTGAAAGCTGAGAAAGATAAACAAATCAAATATCTTGACTTAGCACACGAGGTTGTTGACATGTGGAATGTGAGCTCGACTATCATTGTGCCGATTGTCGTGTCGGCCAATGGCCTGATGGCCGAAAGCCTCGATCAACATCTATCGAGGCTCTCGTTAGGCGGTTGGATCAAGGGCCTGATTCAGAAGGCAGTACTCCTCGATACGGCTCGCATTGTGAGGAGGTTTCTGTCTCTGGAGCCCTAACCACCGGTAGCTTGGACCCTGCTCCCGCCACCGGTGGATCACTATTTTTTTATATTTTTAAATGTTATTTTTTTTTATACTAATATTTAAAAATGTAATAAAATAAGACCTTTAAATAAATAAACGACATAATAATAATATCCCTGGACATTTCACACAGCACCATTTGTCCCAAGCTAAGCAACCTAATGCTTGTGTTATGGTAACAAGATGGCTGATAAACTACTTATATGCGGTCTACTCTCCCTCCGTCTTACGAATTTTCGATCAGGTCACGTGTCCTGACGCCAGCTCCGTCTTACGAATTTTCGAACAGGTCACGTGTCCTGACGCGAGTTTAACATTTTTACCCCTCACAACAAAAGTGCACAACGCCGCTAAAGAAGTTTTCACTTCAAAAATTAAATCCTTCTGGTAGTTCCAGAGATTAGCGCGTTCAAACAACAAAAAATCCTCAGCTTTATTATTAGTATTAGTATAGAAAATATAAAAAAAGGTAAGTAGGTGTTTGTAGGTATGTGTAGGTGTATCTTATGCCCGGTACACATTGGTGACACGTAACATGAAATGTTACACAAATAAGCCGGCCTCATACATATAAGTAATGCAACAACTAACTTCTCAGGTAGTTTTAATCATGGTCTGGCAGTTTGAGTAATTTATGCGGCCTACCCAAAAGTTCTTTCTTTGATATTGTTCATCGAATCGTTGAGCTCCTTAAGTTCTGAGTTGAGCTACATGATTACTGACAAATGCATGACAGGTCCACTCAATCTGTGTGTTTCTTTCCTCAAAATACCATAATTATGGAGATGGTCTTTTGAGGGAAGACGTAATAGAAGACTTTAAAAGAGACAGTGACCTCTGATTTTATTTCGGTCTTTGTTCACAGAGTAGTCAGATAGGAAACGCCTACCTCATCTAGTTTTTAAAATATGACGGACTTGTAAAAGTGTTTGTGCAAACATACGAACAGAAATAAAATCATTTATCATTTAACTAAGCGAATTTGTTTTGACGTAAATGTTATATTTCATGTTACGATTCACAAATCTGTACCCGGCAGTAAACTAGTTTCCTTTATCTAGAAAATTGGCCATTTATTCACGGAACTTCCAAATATGAACACAAAGCATTTTATCAAATCAAACGGCTCACATATCAGCGAAGATATACGGAAAGAGACGTCGATATAATATTACTTGCTATCAAAGCATGGCTTTAGGCAATACTTCGTGTTGATAAAACTAGCAATCACGGAATACGTTTCCAGTATAACCTGACCTGTTTTATGCGGAAAGTATATAAAATGTGGGGTCAGTTTATACTGGGACGAAACTACACTCCGTAAGAGTGTAGTTTCGTGACAAGGGTGACAAAGTGTGAGTCAATAGGGAAAATGGGTTACAAAAGAAAGTAATGGTTACGCAAACTTGAGGTTACTTGATACCATCGCTTAGTTCAGTTGGTTTTATCTGAATATAAATATTTTGTGTCTTTCAATGGCGTTATGGTGGTAGCAAATATCGTGGGAGACCTAATCTGTGTGGTCTTAAATCAGTAACCAGGCGGTGTAGTTAGCAACATACGTACTCTCCAAATAATTGAATGGGTTATTTCTGACGTATGTATATGATTTTCTTGACGATGGCATGACGTGATAATGCAAGCTTTACACAGGTAGGTAACTATAGCCTCACTGTCTACTGCCAAGATAGCAATCGGCTAGGCCATTGGTGAGTAAAATCGCAAGTTCCAAAAAAAAGTAGGTTTCGACTTTTGTCATGCTGCTAACGATCGCATGCGGTGGGTGACTAAAATCGACCGTGAAAATGCTCAGTCAGAGGCGATCACCCGCCGCATGAAGGTCGACATTTTGATGCAAAATTAACTACTTAGTCACAGTAGGTATGTATATTTGGCGCGGAGACCTGAAGGCCAATTCTACTAACTAACGTGTAATATGAAAAACATGAGACCGGAATGCGATGACATTGTGAATAGACTAAAAAATGGTATTCCACTAATCTTATAATTCGGTTTGTTCACATTCAAGTCGCAATATCATTGCAGTCTAGTCTCATAGCCGTCAACTTTGTTCTCGTTTACGAAATTAAACATATTTTCATGTTGGTTCAATGTACGCAGACGTTATTATGATACTTAGTGATACTTCAATTTTTAGCAATCTTATTTCCTGATTTTTTTTAATGTCTTTATTAGTTCGCTTGATTAAGTGCATACTCATAGTATTTTCATGTCCCGTTCGTTATTTTAAATCTTTCAGAATATAAAATCATTAAAATAAATAATCGGCAAGAAAGCTAACATGGAACGTATTGGTAATCGCGACGCGCAAGCGCGATGCGGATGATTAAAGATGTCAAAAAGAGACGGCATTATATTTTTACTAATATCAAACTATAATTCAATAATTTCTTTTTATACGAAATTATTTTATAAAGATTTACCTATTGCATTTTATTTATAACTACATTAATTTTCTCGATTATACCTAGTACCTAACCATCGCAGTATTTTTCAATACTGTTTAATGTCAGAATGGATGTCAATTGCGTCAAAATCAGAGTTGCCATTTGGCGAATAATTTCCCGACATGCGGGTAAATTCAGTTATTAGATGTGTGATACTAGGGTTTAGCTATTTATTAAGGACTGAATAAGAAATATTATCATATTTTTATTAAATCGATAAGTTGATACATGTCCGATCCGATAGGCAGATCGTACTTCAGTCAGAAACGGCACTTACACTGTTTTCGATCGTATTGTCCATCCGACTGTCTAAAGGTATTTTCGCCCGTATTTTCTATTTGGTCCTATAGGCGACCGAGTTGAGTTGCTAGGCTACACGTTAGAACTAGGAGAAGTAAGAACGACTGAATTTATAAATACAGGACAGAAGAATCGGACGTGGAGTGCATCCGATTCAATAATCGACGATCGGTACCTATCCAAATCGTTTCCGGTTGGGATAAATTTGAGAGTAGGAATAGTTGAAAACCAGAACCTTTTTTTCGGTTATGGTAAACAGTTTTTTTCCGTTAAGGTAACTAAAGTTTTTTTTTCAATTTATTATTTTCTGGTTATGAATCATTGAGGCCTTCCTACACACTTCTTTGGATTGGTTTTAGAGTTATGACGGAACAGATGAAGGTAGATTCCCTCCTTTGGCTTACCATAGTCATGTAAAAAGTGAGTATCTTTATCGTGGTTGTGGGTAATAGACGATTATTTACTAGCAACTCTGTCATATTTGCGCGAAAGTGATATCCGCGCGAAACTCGAAAGTGTGATACCTAATTTTTTACCAACTTTTTGTTTTGCTATATTAATATTACCTATGGCCCGCCAAGTGACGCCACGCCAATTGGAGCTCCTTCTAGATTTTCTGGAGGAGCACCAATCATTGGCGTTGGGCAAGGTGCGAGGCAGAGAGGGCAATGCCCTGTCCAAGAGGCTCTGGAGACAATGCGCCGATATTTTAAATGCTGATGCCGGTGGACTGTCCAAATCTGGGCCAGAGTGGAAGACGGTAAGTAACTTATTATATCCACTAGCTGTGCTCGCGTGAGAGTCGGAAAACAACAAATACATCATTTATTTTGTTTGCAGTACTACAACCAGTACAAAAGCCGGACGAAGGCCAAGCTCAGGCAAATAAAGGAGGGCCGAACAAGGACTGGTGGTGGGCCAGCACCCCAAGTGTTGTTGTTCCCCCTCGAAGAGCGCCTGATCAGCATCGTGGGAGGATGCAGTTCGCCTCTACCAGTCAGGCATAACCCACTGGATGCTCTGGTAAAAACTGTTGATACTTACCTAAGTTATTGGTAGTTTTTTTGGTAGTCTGCCTGTAGGTACTCCTAAGAGTTATTATTGAATGTAGGTATGATTTATTTGACTAGACCTTCGAGCCGGCAACTGATGGAAGTGGTGGGCATGATGATTTAATTATCGTGCACCAGGATGCCGACCTGCCTACTGTCACGCCAACGATAGATATCGAGTGAGTTTACAGTACCTAAAGTATAACATCACAAAACTAAAACAATAAGTACCTACCTACCTACCTAATTATAGAATTATGTGTTTATAATGAAAAGTTGAAAACTATACCTTCTAGATATTTAGAAGTTCTTCCTGACGCTGCCAGCTGTTCTGAGTAAGTTAACCCAAGAACATTATTATTAAATAACTTACATAGTTCAAGATTATATATCTAAAACGATCCCTGGCTTTTACTGTAGAAATGGAGTAGCTGGGAAAAGTCGGGGACCAGTAAGGTGAACAGTTTTTATAAGTCTTACACAAATTATTCAACATCATCACAAAATCAAATAATAATAAGTATATAATAAACATTTTAAGGAACCGAAACCCTCCGAAGCGTCGCCGTCGTCGTGGTCGTTCGTCTTCCCCCAAAGGTTACGAAATACCTTTTTATTACAAGCTTTATAATAATTATTATTAACTTGTTTCTTTTAAATCACATCATCATCATTTCAGCCGAAAGACGTCCACTGCTGGACATAGGCCTCCCCAAGCACTACTTCTTCTTTTAAATACTTAATGTATATTGTTGATTGGTTGAGTATTGATAATAATGCAACTGTTTACTGGTTTAAGATAACAAAGAAGTTGACGCGGCCGAACAAATAGAGGTCGACAGAGAGTTAGTACGAGCCATGAACAGGCAGGCCTCTGCTATGGAAGAAATAGCAGGGGCTGCAAACCGTTTTGTCGGCCTCTATGAGGAGACTCTTCGGCTGCGACAACGTAGCGCAAGCGTAAGTATATAAGCGAATAATTAATCAATCAGACTAGCAATAGGATTTTTTGTAAAAAAATTGTACCTATGTTTTTAGAATTCAAACAACAGCAGTATCAGAATTGCCGAATAGTATCCTGGCCAAGGTATGTAAATGGAATTTGTGAACGTATTACTAATTATTAGAATAAAGGCTTTTGAACGGTCACATCACTTTTGCTAGGATTTTTCAGCAAGCATAATATCCAGAACGAATGATGCTTGCTGAAAAATCGTGAGTTGCCCCTGCCATTTGTTGTTTTGTAAATAAAACGCAGAGTTTAAAATAAAACAAAATCTTATTTAATAAAGAATATTTATGTACAAAATGAAAAACTAAATTGTGTTTCCTTTCAGGGCTTTGTTGACGCTGCCGCGCCGTGCTCCACGCCAGCGATGCGCCACGGGCCATTTTTTTACTTTTATTATTTAAGTTAGGTAATTAATAAAAAAATATGCAAAAAAACTCAATCTTATTTATTAAACAATACCTATGAGAGGCTCGAGGCTAAGTAACCGCTGCACAGGTCCATCGATCAAAGTTAAGCTACGCATGTCACGTGCAGTCAATCCGTGGATAGGTATCATCCATTTCATACCGAGACCTGTCAGTGCCTTGGGAACCAGGTTAACCCATTGGGCCCAGCTGTCGTTCGAAGATTTCTCACAGTCGTTATGCTTAGGTACTCAAAAGTCCGAATCTGAAGAAAACCAGTCTTACCTAGTGGTACGAGTATCATATTACCTAGTAGCTGGGTTGTGTAGGATGGCAGTCGATCTACGTAAAATACTGGTATTTAGCTGAATCCAACTTGACGCCGACCTCAACATACTTGTTAACCAAAGAAAACATTTATATAAACTCACGCCGTTTACCCATGGGGTAAGCAGAAACTAAAAGACTCACCTGCTACGATCCTTGCACACACTTTTTGCCTCGGCCACGTTTATAGTCATACACGCGCACTGGCTGCTAGAATACGTTTAGGAGCAACCGCTTGCAGAACCTCAGGGCATTCACCACCTCAAAAAATTATCTATAAGGTACACACTTCCCGCGGTCGTGAGTCGAAACGGCGGGCGGTTCTGCAATCGGTGGGTGATCACCGAAATCGATGCGATGCTCTGCCAACGATGTAGGTTCTCCCCCTTTTGTGAAGATATCTCCATACTCTTGGAGCAACTAGGCGAAACTATTCTTCTGAAATTGACAGCATCGAACCCTAATTATTACGTAAGATATCCACGAAGCGCACCCTACGACGTCAAGACGTGGGGTCGGACACTGCAAGGGGTGAATGACCTGAGACCGATCAGCTGTGAACCAACTATTGTTCAACATATTTTACTATACCGGCTTTACGCAGGAAATCAATACTGAGCAACGTGTCATTATTTACTAAATCAGGAAAAAAGTGATGGGCAGGTACTGCCGACCCCCTAAGTAATACGTCAACATCCACGAGTAAAACTTTAAGGCCCCGCACTAAGCCGTCGCGCTTCGGCTAATTTGACCGACGAATAGTTTTGATTACGAAGCAGTGCGTATAGTATCGAACCGGCTACACTACGCTAGGCAGCCGTATCTACTAACTCCGTACCACAATAACCGTTTATCTCAATATCGAGTATCGGACGACCGTCGTCGGTACATAAGTTCGACGCAGACAAGTTACCTACTCGACTCGGCAATGCATCAAATTCGCTAACACACTTACAACTACATAAATAATGATCATAATGATTGAGAAACATTACATACATTGTTCACATAAAATTCACTACTGAACTTACTTACGCAAAAGGGAATCAACCCACACAACGAGAAACAGCCGTTTTTATCAAACAAATTAACATGCTTTTCGTGTACAGTAAAATTGTTTGTTAATTTGAATAAAGTTTATTTACAGTAATGTACGAAATAATTTGTACTATGTATAATGTTACTTAAACAAGTATAATATTGATGAACATCATTAACATTTTAATAGTTTAAAAACTCATATTTCTTTTAAACATTTTACCTACTGAAAAACAAAAATAAATCTTAAATTCTTGTATTATTAAGAAATATGAAAAGCAATATTTTTCAAATCATGTTGACCCGAAAGTCCTTCGATATCATCTTCTATATCAGCATTTCCTTACTCCTGTTTCTATTGCAGCTTCAGTGAAAAACCGTGCTAGTCTTGTGGAATCAGCACTTTCATCCTTTTTAATAACCATAATTTCTTTAGTATTGAACCATAAAACTTTCTCTCCGTCTATTGTTTTCTTTCTATTAATTATATTCTTTCCTAAGTTCAATGATGAAAAGAAATCTTCATTTTTCATCTTGTGTACATGTATTGGTTTCCATTATTACAATTTTCATAACATGGATAAATAAGAATTTAAGATTTATTTTAACTTTTCAGTAAAATGTCTAAAAGAAATATGACATTTTTTTATTTTTACTTTAAAATTATGGCATGGTGATAAATTAACAAGGACCAAACCAATAGTTTATTACTATTAAAATGTTAATGACATTCATCAATATTAATACTTGTTTACATAGAACAAATTATTTTGTACATACATTACTGTAAATAAACTTTATTCAAAATAACAAACAATACTATAATACAATAAACTATTAGGATTGTACACAAAATTATGACAAAAACTTGCTTGCTTTTTCTCAAAATTGTCATTGTGTGGGTTGATTTTGATTTGCCTAATTAGAGCTACTTATAATTTTACTAAGCAGTTTATTAGACAACACAGATTCAAAGACATCTTAGAAGTTGAAAATAGAGTTATATCAACACGCAACCAAGTAACACAAGTCTTTGTAAAAATATAACTGTTTTGCATTAAGACAAAACAGGTATTATATGTTGGAGAAAACACAGCAATGATATGAAGAATGCTTCTTATGATTTTGTGAAAATACGAGAATGTCCTCCCTAAATCAGTAGGAATATCGAGAATACCTTTTTATTTCTGGCACCAGAGGGCGCCGTTAGTACTTTACCGCCATTTCAGCTGTCAAGCGTCATTGCAGTCTTCATCATCAGCAAGCTCCTTGTTTCATTGCTGTGTTTTCTCCAACATATAATACCTGTTTTGTCTTAATGCAAAACAGTTATATTATATGTATTCGAAAACACAGCAATGATATGAAGACCTGTTTGATATCTGCTGGTGACCAGAAGAAATAAAACACAAGAATGCAATGTGAATGCAAATTGTTAAAATTAACCCAAAAAAAAAATTAAAACCAATTTTTTCATTATTGAACTTTCATATATATTCAATTCTTAAGCTCTATTATTGGGAAAACTAGACAAATCAAATTTAACAATTCAGTCATTTAAAGTCCTTAATTCAACTGACTTTGTAAGTAAACAAAAATAAAACCTTATTCTTTTCAATGAACTCAAGAAATTATGCAGTCAATCTACTGCTAAGATATGCATAAATCCACAACTAAGGATAAATTTTTATAAATTAATTAAAGTGATTAAAACAGCAACAGAACAAAAGCCTCTGTCTTTGAATTAATAAAATAATAAAAATAATTTTATTGTTAGTTTCAACATTGAGATCACACCATGAAATCTTAGGTAAAATTACGTTTAACTAAACAGTTTTAAAATTATTATAAAGTAGACCCACTGCAGCATCATCACTGACAGATCTATTTACTTCTTTGCAGTAATATCTTGAAAATGTCTCTACACACTTCCAATTTCCCCTCTCTAATATTTCTTGTACTGGTCTGTTGTCCAGCCATCCCCGAGAAGCTACAGCTGATCTTATACTACCTGGGGAGGCATCGATCTTAGCAAGCTTAAAAGCTGACCGCACCCAACCAGCAATCATTGTTTTGGATGCAGGCCTGACCACTCCTATGATGGAGATGAAAAGAGATTTCACTTGACTATTCTGACAGCGTCTGGCTTCTGAGTTCTTAATCAACTCTTTAACATGAGTTACTGGGCAAATTCTAGGGTCTTGATGCCGTATTAGTAGCCAGCCTGATTGCCTGTGTGAACCTGTGTCAGTTTTTGAGCCGAACCTTGGCCAAAATGTCAAAGTGTCCTCAGACTCTGTAAACCCCTGCTCACCGAGTTCCAAGAGGGTAAGGTCATGTAACCTTCGACCAGAAGCTAGTAAAAGGATCAATGCAGTCCGCCTGCTTAGCTCAAAAAGGGAATTTGAACAAGTAGATGATTTTAACCAGTTAAACAAAATATTTACATCCCATATAGGGAGCTTAGGTGGGTGTGGTTTAGACAAAGAAACAGCCTTTAAAACTTGCTGAATAAAAAAGTTCTTGGATAGGTTCTCTACCGTTGCTGCGCAATATGTTGAAATAGCTGATTTGTGTAACAGAATTGTACTATATGCAAACTTATTTTGCAGATATAGATTGGCTAAAAACCTAGCTACGTCCTTACCCTCTGGACACTTACTGTTTACCTTATGCGCCTTACTCCAATGTAGCCATCTTTTCAATGGGGCACTATAGGTGCTCAAGGTAGAGGTACGCCAGCTCTTTTTCAATAACTGCTGCTCGTCCCGACTCCAATCAGTTACCTGATCTTCCCACCCCCAACTTTCCAAGCCTGAAGCCTTAGCTTGTCTACTTGGGGAGGGCTCAACTTCGTTGTCCAGTCTAACAGAACCTCCCTCAGGTTCTCTATTGTCAGAGGGGGGGCTAGCGCGCGTGCCTGGAGATCCGGGAACCAGAAGCACTGTGTCCACCGTGGCGCTATCACAAAGTACGTCCCTACTGCCGTGTTGAGATGTGCCAGGACCCTGGGTATCATGCTCGGAGGTGGGAATACCCACGCTGTTTGAAAGTCCCACCTTCGACTGAAAGCGTCGCAGAAAAGCGCCGAGCCATCTTTTGAGTCTAAAGTCACATACCTTGTGACGATAGCGGTTTTTCTTGTGGCGAAGAGATCGACTTCGGGAACGCCCCACTGTTTGAATATTGCCTCCGTGGCAGGTGGTAGCAGATGCCACTCCGGTACAGGTCTTCCCCTTGATAGGCAATCTGCGATGCCGTTCAGGTTCCCTGGTAAGTGGAATGCTGTCATCGTTATGTTGAATCGATAGGTCAATTCCAGTAACCTGGTTGTCAACCCCAGTAAGTTTAACGAACGAGTTCCGCCCTGATTCCGTATGTATGCCACCAGAGTTCTGTTGTCTGACTGTACTAGTATGTGGGCATTTTGTAACACAGCACCCTGGGACCTGATGACGGCAAAAACGGCATACATCTCCTTCATATTGGAGTGCCAGGCTTTTTGGTTTGTAGCCCATTTGCCTGAGAGGTATTGACTGTTTAAGTTCGCTCCCCAGCCCGCATCCGCTGCGTCTGTGGTTAAGAAATGTGTTATTTCTCTCTTGCGTAGTGGGGTTGGACTGCCCTCTATAGCATTCAACCACCACCGCAGATCCTCTCGCACTCTGGGGCACAGTGCTCTCTTCTGGCCTCTCCGAGTGAATCTTCTCAGAAAGAGCTGTGCCCTGCGACAGTAAAGCCGGCCCCGTGGGACCGCATGATTGGCGAAATTTAGCATGCCCAACAAACTTTGAAGCTCTCTTAATGAGCAGCTGTCTCGGTTCAAAATTTTTGTCAGAGAGCTTTTTATACCCAGAACCTTCCGGGTGGGTAATGCTACTGTCTGGTTCTGAGAGTCCCAGACCAGCCCTAAGTATTCCAACCTGTGTGTGGGCTCGATTATGGACTTCTGGTAATTTACATGCCAACCCAAATATTCCAAGATGGCCAGTGTTTCCGCAACCTGTGCCGTAAGCTTGGATTTGTCCTGACAAGCCAGGAGATAGTCGTCTAGGTATACTAAGAGGCGCACACCCCGATCCCGTAGGATTTCGGCCACCCAATTTGAAACTGCCGCAAACATACGGGGTGCCGAGGACAGGCCGAATGGTAGCGCTGTTAACTGAAGGATTTCTCCATCGTAAACAACCCGTAAAAACCTTCTGTGAGTCTCCGCGACACTCAGATGGAAGTATGCCTGGTGAAGATCGATCTTCACTAACCAATCGTTTTCCTGAAGAAAGTCTACTACATCTATCTGTGATATTAGATGAAAATGCCTTGTTGTTACATATATATTTAGAGCCTTGAGGTTGAAAATTGGGCGCAAACCCCCATCTGATTTCTTTACTAGGAACATTTTTGAGAAGAAGCCCGGGTCTAGAGTCATTGGTTTTTCTAAAATACCCTTGCTCTCCAACTCCTTGACCATCTGGGTCATTTCCGGGGAAACTTTGGTGGCCAGAGATTCTAAAAAGTTTTTGGTTGGGTATTTCAAAGGGGGTTTCTTCCTGAAAGGCAAGCGGTAACCCGCTATTGACTTTATAATAAACTGGTTTGCCCCTAACTGAGCCCATTTTTCTGTGAAAAATTTCAGGCACCCCCCTCTGAAATCCCGGTGTGAGTCAATTTTCTTTGGGCTTAGAGTTTGACCCCTCAGCATTGGAACGACGCTGACGAAAGGGCCGAGTCTTTCGAACCATATGCTTAAACTTCTTATCAGACTTCCTAGTTTTATTCTTATAGTAGCTTTTCCTATTTTGGAAAGTTTGGTCCCCGCGCTCTGAAACCCTCTTCTCTTTTAAGTAAGTTGGAGTATTCAACCAGACCTGAGACCCTCCGAGGGACTGTATTATAGGCTGCAGAGCCTCTCTACTAAATAAGTACTCAGAGCTAGGTGGGACATTTCTTAACGTGTTTCTAAGATTTTCATTTGAAATCTCCTTCAAAACACGTTCACGTCTAACCTCAATACACTCGGAACGCTTTCCGCATATAATTTGCATGGTAGTTTCCGAGTTTTTATGACATAATGACCCCGGTCCAAAAAGGACAGAAATTTTTTCAAATAAAGTATTTGGATTTAAGCCTTGTGGGTTAGTACTAGCCCAGTCAACAATAGATTGTAATCCTGTTCTTAATATCTGCCTCTGTTCCAAAACCTTATTGGATAAACCGGCTAAAATCAATTCAGTTGAAGCCAGATAGTCTTTGCTTTTATTAAAGTGACATAATTCATCATTAACGTGAAGTCCTGTAAATCCTGGGGTCGCCAAGCAACCTTGCAAGACCTGCTTGTACCTAATGCCTTTCCACGCCTGAGAGTCAAACTGTTGTAACTTATTTAGTTCTGAGAATCTATCCCTATCACTAGCTGGGATAATCTTCTTATCGTCAATATCGGTGTTTAAAGAACCCCAATTGAGAGACAGTGACTCGGGCTGAGTAGGTAATGTAATGAACGGTTCCGAATTAACAAGATGTTGCGAATCAATACCTGAAGTAGTACTAGGCCTTACAGTACCACTATTTTTTGGGTCTGCATTATTATAACAAACGGGATAATAGCTTAGATAATTCGAAATATACGACATTTGCGACATTAAAGTATCAATACGAGGATCGGTGCGAACTGGTTTCGACTTGTACTTACGGTTTCGCGTCGAGGTACGAGAACGCTTATTGGGCAGGGGTGAAGCTGTGCCCTCCTCAAACTCCGAGGATGAGGAGGAGCTGCTGTCCAATGCCCCCGAGCTTGTCGACGGTGATTGTTCTCCCTCCGGAGCAACAATACCGGCTCGCTCGTGGTTCTCATTACCGCTACCTACCGGTTCCATTTATTGGTGAAATACACTGCTGTGTTTCTAAAAAGCACTAAAAACACTCTCAATAACACTTTTAACACTCATATAACTTGGTTACAATGGTTAAAAGGCACTTTGGAATAGCTTTTTCTTGTTAGAAAAAAAGTTTAAATCTAACTCGAAAGAATCACAAGAATGCAATGACGCTTGACAGCTGAAATGGCGGTAAAGTACTAACGGCGCCCTCTGGTGCCAGAAATAAAAAGGTATTCTCGATATTCCTACTGATTTAGGGAGGACATTCTCGTATTTTCACAAAATCATAAGAAGCATTCTTCATATCATTGCTGTGTTTTCGAATACATATAATATAGGATTATGCCATTTTTAATACTATGCAAACAAGAACCATCATCATCATCTGCCTAGCCTTTTCCCAACTATGTTGGAGTCGGCTTCCAGTCTAACCAGATGCAGCTGAATACCAATATTTTACCTGAAGTGACTGCCTATCTATCTGCCTCCACAACCCAGTTACTGGTTAATACAATACCCCTTGGTAAGACTGGTTGTCAGACTTTCGGGCTACTGACAACCCGTAACAACTGTCAAAGAACCAAACCGTCTGGTTTTATATAATTGATCAAAAAATATTATAAAAGGAACCATAATTTATTATGGTATGGAAAATAAACCAATTTCAATGATTTTTTAGATTGTCGGGTTACCATGGGACATGGATCTTGTAGGTTATTGAACAAGTGTTTTGTGGGTTGATATCCTTGTCATAGAAATGTTTTGTTCTGTGAAAATTGTCAGATCATTTTGATCGTTACAGATAGAAGTTGCATTTTTTAAAGCTTTCTGTTTACATAACTTGATTTTTGCATGTGTGTGTGTGTGATTGGTTGCTGCTTGCTTAAATAAGTCCTACTGACATTAAGCTTACACTTACTTAGAACAATATTATTGTGTGAAACAACATAATTATGGCTACAGTGTTTTCAAAAATCTTATTGTGGTTTAACATGTTAATATCGAGAACAGAAAATTAGTCCTTAGTACTATTTACAGAACATTTAGGGCAATTAGACCGTATGACACCGTTAGCTCCACAACCATCATAACACTTCACTGAACTTTTATCGGTTTATCTGTAATATTTTTGCAAGAGTTGCGAGTACGTCCGACTTTACGGCAATAAACACAAAATAGTCATGTTCAATTTTCCGGACGATTTGTTTACCACAGTCAGCAGGGGCTAAGCACTACTCATAGCGCTCAACGATTCAGTAGGTATGTCCGCCGCGCACTCGTCGCGGAGGCCGGACGGCGCGCGCGGACGGCGCCGGCGGCAACGTAGGCCGGGGCTGCGCTAGCGGCGCGGTCGCGCGCGTCTTTCGAAACCTCGGACAGTGACTCCTTTATATCTAGCGCCTTCTCAACCAACATAATTATCTAGATTGTAAAAGGATTCACGGGTTAACGTTTACTGCGTCTATGTACTATTTAGTAACCCGTAAATCATGTCAATTGTCAACCATACAGCGCGCGAAGTTTCAGTGTTCTGTTGGATGGAGACGGTGAAGCTGTGCCGTTGTCGGCCGACGTAGCCAGCAGGCTCTGAACCAATTGACGGTTCGATTCCACATAACCTTGGCGTCGGCCTCCAAAAACGACGTATCAGCGTCCTTTCGATAGCGGCGCGGACGTCGGGGGTCGGGGACGCCGACCCGCCACTCATGGTGTTGTCATCGTTGCCTCTACTTTTATGGCGAGGTAATATTGTCACACAATCAACTAAACACTTGGAAACACTATTTATTTACGTTACGATACACTGCACTATAGTTCGTAATGTCCACCGAAAACCGTTACTTTGAGTTCGCGTCGTATCAGTCGCGTAATCGCGTTGAAGCGCCAGTTTGTACGGTGAACCAAATGAGTTTTGCGGCATAATAAAACACGATACATAGATAATCGTTCAAACAATACAAAACACAGAAAATTCGAGTGGAACTTATACTGAGACAGTGCAAATCTCGTGCGGTTTGCGATCGTGATTTCACATTTCAGCCCGACTGACGAGCGCGGAGAGGGGTGCGGGCGACAGGGCGATAGTGCAGCGAGGGGCGCGGGAAGCGGGTGCGTGGAGACGCGTGCGGCGTGTCACTAGTTCATTACAAATATTACTACAATGCATACTTCCTACAATATTTATTTTATCTGGCGAGTCAGTCAGTACGGCGGCGTTCTCTCCGTCTTTCTGACGACGCTGCCTCGACTGCACGTCGCGCCTGGTTATATAATATATTTTAAAAGCACTCATTCTAAAATAATATAGGTAGGTATGGTATAACAATTAAATAGGTATCTATCCAAACACTCACAAACACAATGTCTGTCCAAAAAAAAACCGGGAATTCCTAATAAATACAAAAAAGGCGGAAAATATTTTAGGCGTACCTAACTGCAGAAGCTAAAATTATTTGTCACAGTCCGGTCAACAAATAATCTCATGCTTATGTCAGTTTTGACGTTCTTATTTTTAGTGGAATACCAATTTTATTCTAAATGTCTACTCAAAACTTTAGCAGAATACCGTTCTGGTACATTTTTTTTTTCAATCTAGTCGCAATATCATTGCAGTAAAAGTCACGTTTGATTTACTTTTGTATTTTAGTAGAATACCTTTTTTGACATTTTGGAACTTTTGCGGCACTGCGACTTGAATTTGAACGTTTTTAAGTTAGTAGAATTGGCCTTCTGGTGGCTTGAAATACAGGCTTCGGCTTAGCTTAGGCACCAGTCTCCCAAAATTTTTTTCAAAATTAGAAGTTGAATATCTCCAGCTGCAGTCAGCCTCTGCTGCCGTCGACAACGCCGTGGAAGAGGTGAAGTTTTGGGCCGACAAAATCTGTAATATAGTCATGCCAGCGACACAAAGAAGAAGGAGTGAAAACCATTTCAGACATCAATGTACATGACATTAATGTCTGAAATGGTCTTTCTAGCCAGTGCACGCATTTGCCAGTAATCATGCAGCTCAACTTAAGCTAGAGTTCTGAGATTGCAGTTTTCGTTTTGTTTTTATTAGCAGACGGCTGAACAGTATAAAGACAAAAAGGGGTGGACATCACTGACCATGCGTAAACTTATCATATTTGGAACATCTCCGTGAATTACTGACGCACAATTTAATAAAAATAGAAGCATGAAACTAAGGTAATAATAATTAATAAAAAATCTTAAAATATATTCTGAGCGGGCCAACGAAGGGTTGAAGTTAGCCTAAGAACAAAGTCGCATATAAGAGGTGCTCTCACTTGTTCGGGTTTCGGCACAGCCGGGCGGCAAAGTCGAATCTAAGATATGCAAGGTGTAAGGGACATCGATACGCAAACTGTAACTATGAATTCAGCACATGATTCTAGACCGCGCCAGCGTAGAAAATACCCAACGAAAAACTTCAGCACTTGTGGGTTCTGAATTTGTGGTGCATCGAAGTCGTCTGTGCGATCGAAGTGATCCCTGTGGATTGCAAAAAAAGCCGCTTGGCTTAAACCGAATTGTTCCGAGCCGACCCGAAAATGAATCAGCGAGGAAGTATGCCTATCGGCACGAGCCGAGGCTGTAGCCTGTACCTAAATGCTTGGGCTCTGCTTTGTTTTTCAACAAATACCGCCGAATCGAATGTGCCGAACCGAACATGTGAGTAGAACCCAGCAGGATGGTATATTCACAAACCCAACATTTTAAACGGATTTTTAATTTTATCATGAACTTTGTAGACATCTTTATATTTCGGTATCTGGCGGGCTCTGTAACGAAAAATAAAGTCTGATATAATTTAATATTCCCCTGTTGACGTAGATAAGCTTGTAAAATCGTGAATTTCAGAGAATTTTCGTTTACTTACTTTAATTATTGTTTGCGATTTAATATTATTATCATGTTAAGTTTAGGTTCGTTCTTTGATATTTACAAATGGGAGTGATGTTTGTAGACCATGTTCCTCGTTCTTTTTATTGTGGCTATGGCAATCTAAATGGACTCGGCACAGTGTCAGTTATCGGCTTCGTGCTTGGCAACATCACTAGCGTCCATGCTCAAACGATTTCATACATTTTTGTGGTTTTAGAACATATATACTATTACAACTATTTATATATATATATATATTATATTTATACTATTACAACATATTTTTTATTATTAAAAGCCTATGAAGTCCCACTGCAAGGTAAAGGCCTCCCTACTCTCTTTCCACTTCTCTCTACTTAAAGCTGCTAAGGACCAGTTCTTGTTGAAGGGGTCCAGCTCATCCTATCATCTCCGTCTGGGCTATGTCACTTACCATTAAGAGGGACCCATTGGGTCGTAAGTTTGCCCAATTGGTCGTTCAACATGCGGCAGATGTGACCAGCCCATTTTCTTGCCTTATTTTTTTATACAATAAAATAAAAGTGGGTGGGGCCAAATTATTTTAACATTTAACTTTTTTCCGAGTTCTAAGCACATTACCAACAGATAGAAAGTCACAAAGATATTGCGTTTTATTATGTAGTACAAATATGAACTTAGAATAACCATTTTTTGTTGTTGAATTAAAATACTATAGTTCTGTTATATTTTTAGCCGTTTACATTCACTTCGTTTCACATGCTGTTGGATTTTTAAATCTCAACTTAACACTTAAAGTTGAAAATCCAATAGCACGCTTTTATTTAGACATTCATCAACGGCCGAACCCAATAAGCTATGTACTGATGGTAGCCAGTATAAACATTACCAGAGATTTTTCAACCTCCAGTATACCAAAAGTGGTGATAGATAGGTAATTGGGTTCGGCCGTTAGATGGCACTTAACGTTAGTTATTACTGACATTAGACTCCGGAAATCTCGCCATAACTGGATAAACTGAACGTCACATTAGAAACTTTCTTATCGTAAGTTCAAAACTGCAATTCCTATCAAATAGAGCTAAATCTGGTTACGTTGTTGTTCGCTTCGCTTAACCTATCAGGTATAGGTAGATATACTTGAGACTAGGTTGTTATAGGTGGCTTAGAGGCAAGTTATACCAGCGCTCGGACTCTGTCTCGTATAAAGTCTTAGCATTATGCTGAGCAATAGCCGTTTTACCTGAATGTGACGCATGTTTACCCCCAACTTGTTATTTTTTTTGTGTGTTTGTTCATTTTTATGCGTCATGTTTGCCGCAAATAAATGTATTTTCTTTCTTTCTTTCTAGTTATGAAGAAAGTTTAAAGTTCTTATTTTATTAAGCGCCCTAATTGCGTAACACACTATAAATCTCGAAAATTTTGAAGGATACTGCTAATCCGTTGCTTCATGTGTTCGAAAAATGTGTCTGCTCAACAACGTAAATAACGCAATGAATGTTGTTGAACTGTCAAAATGAAACCGATTCCGATTAATCGTGTGTTACGCAATTAGGGTGCGGTTTAGTAAAATGGATTCTAAATATTTAATTATGTACCTAGTAAGAAACTGATCTTTATTTTTTACTGATTAACGTCACTCAATCACTTTTTTTATTAAAAATTCAGAACTAAAAGCGTTATATCTATTAAGTTATAAAACATTGTTGCCCTCTTTTTATTTTAGTAAGGGGAAGCTTCTCCAAAGCCTAACAATATTACAAGTTTTAGAAAGATGAAGTCGAAAGTTTTGATTTGATGTAATAACAAACTAATGGACGTGCACAGAAAGTCCATTTTTCATCGTTAACCTTATAATATGGACGGATCTTGACAAGTGTGGAAGGAAATGTGTTAAGTTTTTAAAGTTTGCTGTTCCTGGTAGTATTAACTTGGAAAGCTTTTATAGGTCACGATACGATACGGCATCATGAGCCCTAGGACTGTTGTTATATAGGATCAAGTTTTTCTAACTGAACAGACAGTTGTGTTGCTGGGGAGTTTGTTGCGCCACTTCTTCTTCTCAGCTAAAGCACTAGGAAGCGTTGAACGGCGGCTGTTGGGGGTCCAGTCGTTACGGATCCCTTGGTAAGACTGGTTGTCAGACTTTCGGGCTACTGACGACCCGTAACGACTGTCAAAGATCCACGAATGACAGCCGGGACCAACGGCTTAACGTGCTTTCCGAGGCACGGAGGGGTCTTTGTATGTGAAAATGGTCACCCATCCACGGACCAACCGCGGCAAGCGTAGCTTAACCTGATCGATCGACCCGTGCGGCTGTTATTACTTAGCCACAAGCCCCTCCCCTTGTACATACATATATTGAACATAATATGATTCGCGAGCGTAACATAATTTTATGGAAAAGGGAGAGACCCTTTGTCCTGCAGTGGAAGAATACAAGCTAGTTAGATTAGATAGATAGATGGCAAACAAGCCGACACGACGGCCTAACTGAAGTAGTTAAATAAACATGAGCTTTCGTAGTTATTTCCACCGAATAGTCATTACTTTTGTAAGATTAATTGCTTGACGACCCTACCTACATATTAATGTATCGACATCGTATCGCGATACAAAGCATTGAATACGCTCATTGAGGAAGCGCATAATAGGTTATACATTATCATGCGCTTACTCAACGGACTTACATATTATATTGTGTTCCAAAAGTACCTGATGAAAGAGTAAACAAACCCTGTTCAAGATAAATCCTTACGCAAGCACTCACTAAAGGGGCATGGTGGGATATGGTGTAGATATCAAAGAGTGTTCTGTTATATTCTATTCACAGGGAATTTGTAACACATTCATCTGTATTAAGAAGGTTTCAACTGATGTCTCACCACTTTTTCCAACAATTTTTGTTTGAAAAAGTAGTTTTTACACCTATTTTTAACAAAAAAAAACTTTGACTTTGAATAACAATAACACAGCGAATAACATACTTTAATTGTTTGAATACGATTATTTTGGACTACTTTGTAATAGTGTAATTTATGTAATTTTTTCTGTAATGTGCATTTGTTTGTGCAGAATAAACCTTTGTTCTTTCTTCTATTAAATTGTAATTAAAAAAATATATAATGGTAATTGGAAAATTTAGGTTATTAAATTATTTATAACCTAAATGTTTTGTCGACCTCAATTGTCAAATGAAAACCATCTTTAAGGTGAGTATTCAAATAAATCAAAGCACCCAATTTGTAGTGGCACTTACAAATTGGCATCTAGTTCCACAGGTACGTTTTCTGATCCATTTGTTTACATTTTCACCAGATACTTTTCGTACATACCATAAATACATTACAAGTTTCCTATACAAACTGAGTCATGTCCAAGTTCAGACCAGTAACTGACTAGTTACTTTTACCTACTCCATTCATTAGCACCTAGATATTATGCAATGCACTTAGACATGCGTCTCAAGCTGCAAACAGAATTGAAAATGAACGCGTTTTATTATTAATAACTAATAGTTTGCTTTCATGCACTTGACACTTGAGCTAGTGGACTATGCGCTAAAATATATAGATGTTCTATTTTATAATAAATAAGGCTGTCATAGATTAGGGCGGGCCGCACCAAGTTTTTGTATCAAAATGCAATATTTATTTAAATAAAACTGGACTTAATAGGCCTTCTCTACCAGTCAACCAAGGGTGGTGACGAGACAAAATAGCAGGTGCTCTGTTTGAGAGGAGATAATAATATTTAAAAAATACAAAAAATATAGCAAAATTAATTATAAATAAAATAGAAATAAACACGTACATGATAGGCTATAAACTTACCTATAATACGCATACAGACATAAATAATAAAATATATACCTAAATTATATTATGTTGTGTGCATAAATATATGTACAAATTCACGGGAAAGTGGTAATCCATATTACTTTAATCTATTTATTTTGAAAAAGCATACCGACTGCAGGCCGACCTGATAATCTATATTATGTTTTTTTATTTAATATATATTGCTGTCTAACTCCTGGGAAAAGCCTCGCCTCAACGCCTACCATCTTTCGCGAGCCCGCGCGTCTTCCTTAATTTACATATGTAGTTTTGATGGAACAAATTCAACTTGGCTCGCCATCTCCTTTATGGCCAGTCGCGACCCCGCGTCACTGTCTCAGGGTACTAGTTCTGAGCTCTTTGTGCCCACAGTTTCTTCGGCATGCGGTACACCTATCCTGCCAGGTCATATTAAACTTGAGCAGCCTTTTGAGCCACGACAGCTATCTTTGTTTCGCAGAACAGAAATGCGTTTCGAACACGATCCGTTAATTTAACAAGCTTGATAATACTTGTACCTACCCAATGTGAAACCTATGTGATTTCTAGATGTTTGTTAATGTATTTAAGCGTGTTCCGACATCCGTTTGAATTAATAATCTGCTATGAGTGGATCGTGGGTGAACTGTCAATATTCGTTTAACACATATTGGTTTAGGCAGTTATTATTAGTTCTGGGTTCTTTGTTTATGCCAGACATATGTTTCATTGCTTCCGCAATGATGAGGAAATTGGGAAATTGGTAGAAAGAAAGAATTTTATATTAAAAAATATCGGTGAAGGTATTCAGCCCTTTTTATCACCAAAAACAACAAAAATTGCATACATAGTACAAAATGAAATCGTCCTCGCTCGAGGCAATTACTCGTAATATTTGTATATTTACGATACAGACGGCCAACTTATGGACGGTCGTGTGGGATATGTTTAAATGGGCCTAAATCCGTTCGGGCCAAATCGTGGACGCTCGGGTATAATCGTGGATTGACAGCATGTCTTTAGAAAATCCTATTTTGATGGTTAACAACGGGTACGGATTTGTAGCAAATGTTCTAGAAAAGGATTTTGTTATTTTATATGTAAATGGTACATGCTGGTTGACAAAGGACTCTTTAAAGGCTGTTTTTTTTTAATGCTGACAGGTTACACGTGGAAGGGAACACAGACGCTTGCAGGGAGTTCCACACTATGGCCGAGCGCATAATAAATGTGGAGGAGAAGCGCTGAGTATGTTTAGTCGGTAAACATGAAATAAAACTCGTGATCACTTGCCCTTATCCGAATTTATTTGGGGTCAGAGCAACATGTCTTTTTCTTTTATATCTATAATTCTGTATTAGTCTTCACCTCCGTAGCTACCCACACAGTCCATCCATCGTTTCTTTGGTCTTTTGCTATTCTTATATCTATTCTTATAGCTATCCTCCTCAACCACATGCATACTCAACACCTCTCTCCCTTATAGTTCTTTTCATCATTGTTCCTTTCAACCAAAGCACCTGCTCAGCTCACTAACTTGGGTATTATTAAATTTATGTTACACTCAATAACCAAAGAAATATGGTCCGACGAGTAAACATCATAAAAAACAACTGCTTTCGTTACTAATGGTCTCGCAGCACTACTCACCACACAATGATCTAACCAGCGCACCGCAGTGCACAATTAGCTGTGCTTTTAAATGTATAGGTATCATTCGGTAACAATTCTTTTGTCAATTATATAAAAAATGATGAAGATATCGCACGTTAAAGTTCCGTGTGACGTCACTTGCTTGCAACACTTTTGCAAGCAAGTGACGTCACGACCCCCCCCCCCACTACCAAATTTTGACGCGCTTTATCTTTGCCATTTTTTGTTTGATTGACAAAAAAAAAAATACGTGTCCATTATTTTTCGATAATCTAACTGACGGACTAAACGTAATTATTATTATTTTACCCAGGAATCTACCCTATTCTAATAGCAACTAAACGATCGCTATTACACGACAATACTAACGAACCTACCTAACCTTTGAGAAAGCCGACTTCCGCCACAATAGGGCAGCTCCTCCGTAGGGTATGCCTATGAGTACTCCGACAGACGTATCGACAGCATATTTTCCCGTATGAATGCGAAGTCGTCATGCAATGTGCCTAAGTAGGTAACAGCCAGGTTTCCTGCAGCGCGATGACGTCAGCTACACCGCATAATCTTCTCACACAATCAGCTGATCGAGTGATATTTTTAACCCCCGACGCAATAACAATGGGGTGTTATAAGTTTGACGTGTGTGTGTGTGTGTGTGTCATCGTAGCTCCCGAACGGATGAACCGATTTTAATTTTGTTTTTTTTTTTTGTTTGAAAGGTGAATTAGTCGGGAGTGTTCTTAGCTATGTTTGATGAAAATCGGTCCAAGATGACCGCCGCCACAAAATGGCGGATTACATATTTTTTCACAACTCCCTCAACATGGGTATCAAAACGAAAGGGCTTGATTAGTAGAATATTATACACTATGATATATTTTAAATCCAAATAAATGTATTTTATTTCTTTTCTTTCTGTCTGAACCACGCTAAGAAATACACAAACCATTGGAACACGGAAGAAATATGTGACAAGGTTTCATAGGAAATCCAGTCATCTATTGCGAAATCTTGCGCGAATAAGGCTGTTTCTCCATTGGAGCCGAGCGAGGAAGCAGAGATGAGCGAGAGAGTAGTGCGGAGCAGTGAAGCGGAGCGGTGCGAAGAAACACTAAATGTGGTTAGTTCTACTTTCAGATCCTTATAGCATAATAATAATAAGTTTTATTTCTCCTCACAATGACAAACTTATTCTAGGTTTCACATAATATTTGTTTTTATTTTCTTTAGCAATGTGAGGAGCTGGTGTCTGAGTTAGGCGTAAAATGCCTGTACCATGTTCAACCCCCCAGGGGTTGAACATGGACAACATTTAGGGGTTGAACATGGACGGGGGTAAAGATTGTGGGGGTCGAACATGGACTAATCCGTATTACAAATCACCAGGTCCCCACCCCACTGAAGAACAGAAAGTTTTACTTGAAAAAACATGACATTACAATCTAACGTTATACTTAGATAAGAAGATTTAAAACAAAAAACTTAGGTTATTATAATTTTGGGGGTAGCAGTTAAAAAGAAACTATAAATAAAGCATAAGCAGCCTATTATATGTTCCCATTGCTGAGAGTCAGACGTCCTCTCTGTGAGAGAGAGTGGGGCGTAATCGACAACGCGGACCCAATAACCCGCATTGGGTCCGCGTTGTCGATTGGTGGATGTCACATGTCTATAAATTTTTGAGTCTAGTACATGTCGGTTTCCTCATAATGTTTTGCTTCACCATTTGGAGAGCAGTGGTGATTAAATAATTCGAATCCACGACTTACAAAATCGTAAGTGGAAGACACTACTGCTTTGTCAGAAAGATCAATTCCGTCTGATCTGGCTGAAATCCGTACTGGGTCGTTACCGCCTCAAGATAGGCCTATTAACTTCGTGTAGGTATAGCAAAACAACTATATACTGAATTGACCTACATTCCAGTCTGTGACCCCTCCTGATAATGGGATAACAACAGCTTCTACTTAGATGAATATTACGCAATCAGCGCTCTAACAGTAACGATACGAGTAGAAGGAAAAGGAAAACTGCCGGATAAGTAAATAAATCCAAGTCAACAGGGGGCCATGACTGATGAGTGCTTTGATCGATCTAGCGACACAGAGGCGTTCTAAAAGGAGTGCTAATGCACGGTGAATTGTGCCTACTGACATTGGCATACAGGCAGTATAAATCACCGCTCAGATCTGTGAAGAGCGGTGGTGTAAGTTTGTACTCTGCACTTGTAGTGTATGTTTTGATAATAACTAATAATAGTTGAATACCAACCTGCCGGTCCAGTAAGATGTGCATGGCAATCTCCTAAAAAACATTCATAATAGTACTTAGGTGATCTGCGTTTCCCAGTAGGTAAACATAAGAGAGCTAGACAAGTGACAATCGCTTTCAAAGCGTTGCGTTGCGTATTTCTACAAAGAATTTCAACAGTATTCATAAGCTTTATGCTTTATGCTCGGTGCTGGTGCTCGGTGTCTTTCGGTAGCCGATACCGGGTAATATGTCAATCCAATAAATTTTTACATTTTCCATCATCGTTACCGCTGATAGTCACTTTGTCTTGGGCCCCAGGGCATTAACAAATTGAATGAAAAAAAGACTCACAACATGCGGATCTTGCGAAATACATTTTGCGAAATACATTGGCAAAAGATAGCAGTATCAGCACTCCATTATCATTACTCATCAGTGGTAATACAATTAAGCTGTATTGACAAAGGATTCTTTGATCGTGACTAACATTTTGACTGCGTTTGGTTTGGTAACGGATCATCTTGCACAAGGACGCTTTCGATGGATGGATCTTAGGTACGTATTTAATATGAAATAATCCATCCATCCATCAACCGGGTACAAATTCCGGGCTCCGGGCTGCTACTGCGAAATTCCACGTAATCTGCATTTGCAACATACATATTCGCCAAAAATGTAAACAAATATGAGTTTAACTTGAACAAGTGGATATTTGTTTAACTTGAAATAACGTCAATTTGAAACAGAAATAAAATTTGAATACCTATAGATATGTATTGCTCATTATTTCCTTATTTTTTTCCAATCGTGGATTGCCTTGAAGCTATGCCTTCCATTAAAGGAAGTAGGTATGTACAGACGCCAGCACATCAAGTTACCCCACTTTGACCTTGAACGCGTTATGAGCAACAACAGCGAGAATCGTGCGAAAGAGATGTATAGCTTTTTGTCAGTTCTTACTTGTAATATTTCGTGCTGCAGCGCGTACGTGAGGGTGTGTGCGTGTGCGCGTCGTTGTGTTGAATAAGACACTATGCGATAAGAAATATCGTACGTAGCAGGTTGAATACTTTTGACGTTTTGACTTGAATTCGAATCGAAATACTGGCATGGTAATAAAAACAGGCGGCCCGCGCAATGCCTACAATACATACGAAAGCTTATAATCAATTTGTTTTATTGAAATGATATCTTCTCAATCCTTCATTTTTACATATATGTTTCTATGTATTACCTATAATTAGTAAGTAGGTATTACCTACTCATATTACCTACATTTAAACAGGTAGGTAGGTATGGTATACACCGTTACACAATTAATTTGCGAAATTTGCTCTTTGGATAAATGTTGTTAAGTAGCCAGGTAGGTATAATCCGATGTGAGAAAAACATTTTTTTTTTTAATTTCAAGCAGCTTTTAATAACCTTTTCCTGGTTTTGTTACCTACTTACTGGCGGGCTGGCGGTCAACTGTTTTCGTGCGTTCCTTGCTCTTTTATTGCTAATACCCATTACACAATCTCCTTGAAATTTTGAAATAAATATGGATAAGTGCTTACCCCATCACTTAATTATACCTATAAAGTTTAGCCAATTAATTATACCTATAAAGTCTCTTGTCAGTCCGCCGTGTTTGAGATTAACGTTACGTCCGCGACACGATCTTATTTTACTAAAATAATAAGTTTGAACTTAGTAACGGAATTATCTATTATACTACCTACCGAAGTTTGCTTTTACATGCAAGTTCAACCTTATTGCGCTAGTAATAAGATACGATTTCGAAGATTATGAATTTTCAAATAAAATTCTAATCTAATAATATCGTTTCTACATCATCAGCCTATAGCAGTCCACTGCTGGACCTATGTTCAGCCGTGGACTGCCGCCCCTCCTATTGCACGCCATTCAACTCGATGTTCGGAAAGAAAAGAACATGGGTTCCGTAATGGGGCCCATATCAAATTACCTTGGTGGGGTCTTTTACAAAAGGACAGTGACGTTTTCAACAGACTTCAAAAAAGGAGGAGGTTCTCAAACCGACTGTATTTTTTTTAATGTTTGTTACCTCAGAACTCCGTTATTTATAAGCCGATTTACAAAATTCTTTTTTTATTTGTAAGGATATACTTCAGATTGGTCCCATATAAATTTCCTCAAAAACGGTTCAGTAGTCTGGTTTTTAAACTAAAATTACTGGTAAAACTTACAACTTAAAAGTGAAAAAAAACACTACAAAGTGAAATATAACTTTAATCTCGGAAGTCGGTGCACCGACTTCCGAAATTAAAGTTATTTTTCACTTTGTAGTGTTTTTATGGAAGTCGGTTGATTTTTTTTGTAAAGTTTTTATTTTTCACTTTTTTGTTGTGATAATTTTTTTGATTTTTCAAAAACCACTTGTCCGATTTTGATAACATTTTTATGGGACCATTTCAGAAGTATCTCCGTTCGAACAAAAAAAGAATTTTGAATATCGGTCCACAATTGGCGGAGTAATCGCGTAACAAACACACAAAAAAAAAACATACCGTCGAATTGAGAACCTCCTCCTTTTTTGAAGTCGAAAGTAAAAACTTTTTTACAAAAAAAAAGCCGACTTCCAAAAAAGACACTACAAAGTGAAAAATAATTTTAATTCCCGGTGGCGAACTTCACAACGAAAATGCGAACCCAACGACACCGACTTTCGAATTTATTTATATAATTTTGGAAGTCAATTGTCTTTTTTTCAAAAAAGTTTTTTTGAGTAAGTAATAAATATGCCGTCGGGGCCCCGTATAATAGATACGGCGGTAGCTCCGACCTCTGCTTTTGGCGCCTTAACCGATCATCATGCAATTTTGCATACCTACCTATCAGAAAAGGACATAGGAATAGGATAGGTTACTACGGGAACGCGTGTGACACCGCGAAAAAATCTCAAAATAAAATGGGGAATAATAATCTTAATCTTTTTATTTAATATTACTTAATTGAAAACAAAAAAAAAAACTTATACCTACTCTAAATTTAAATATACCTACTTACAACAAAATTTATAAAACCAAACTACGAGTATACAATAGATTAAAAATAAGTAGATAATATTTATTATTTATATTATTTTTTACAAGTTTTTATTTTTAGAAAGAAAGAAAATACGTTTATTTGCGGTAAACATGACGCGAAAAGGAACACAAACACAAAAAAAAAAAATATTTGCATTAGTTTTATTGATATTTGTGACAGATTAATTATACCTACAGTAACATCTCTATCACCAATGGTTGCCCAACAAAAGGCCCGGTACGCACAGGTGGCACGGCACGACAATTTCATTGATATGTCACAGCCTGCTTTGGCATCCTTCGGGACGTTCTGGCATGCCGTGGCATCCCGAAATGTGAATGCCAACCATGATAAAATGAGATCACAAATCATTCGCGCTTACTAAAATCCCTTGTCGTGCCATGCCGCCAGTGGGTGACGGCCCTAACTTAAATTATCACTAACAAATTAGTAAAGGAAAAATGCTCAACAATTTAACAATGGTGCGAAAAGAAAAGAAATTTCAATTTACACATCTTTATCACGTTATTGGAAGAATTATCCATACTAATATTATAAATGCGAAAGTAACTTTGTCTGTTTGTTACGCCTTCACGGCCAAACCGCTGGGCAAAATTGTGATGAAAACTATGGAGATAGTTTGAAGCCTGGGGCAGGCAATGGAGGAAGCTAGTTTATTGTGACACAACATCAACGAACGACATGTCTGGCGTCTTTCCCAAATGGAGCAATGGAAGAATAAGCGTTTGAGAAACAGTGGTTGGAAATACCTATATTTTGATAAATAAAATAATTACAATATTAAAATATACATAACTTATGGATTGTAAAACTGTGCTATTGAAGTGCGAACGATTGAAGTGCATTATTTAATAGTGCCGTAGAATCGGAGGTCGTCATCTAATGGTAAGTTTAGGCTACGGCACTATACGCCGTGCACAGTGTCTGTATGTGTGAACACACAAACTCAACGAATACCTACACCTTGCGACACCGAGTGTAAGTGTTCTGACACGGTGTCAGTGTCGGTGACATTGAGTGTACTGCCTATAGTGTTGTAGATTAAACTAAGTTCGCTCGTGTCTTATTAGCGACATAGAATATGCCATGACCTAAAAGAGCCCAAACTTGACCTCAGAAATACGCACCAAGATCGGCCTTTCAGTTGTTATGAAATACTACTACATAGGCATAAAGCGTTGCCAAAACAATATAATATTATTATTAAATTATGAATAAAAAGTAAATTAAACTCTAATAACTATACCTAGAAGATACTGCAAAATTGTAATAACATAACAATACAAATATATAAGCAAATATAGGTATTTATTTATTAATATTATTATAAAATGATTGTTGAAATGAAATGAAAATATATTATATATACTTTACAATATAATATAAGTATTTAATATTTGGTCGGACCACCTTGCGCGTCTAAAACGGCAACCAGCCTGTCCTTCAAGCCGGCCACCATGTTCCAGCAGGTGGCCTTGTCCTTGCCTCTGAATTGCTCCCATGTAGTATGGGCTTCTCGCCGCAAGTTTTCATTGTTGCGGATTTCTGAAGCATCCTAATCGAGAAACATGAGAGCCCATAGATTCTCGATTGGGTTTAAGTCTGGGCTCTTTGCAGGCCATGGTAGGCGGATGACGTCATCCTGTGCCGCGAACCACGCCTGCACCACCCTGCAGGTGTGCACGCGGCAGTTGTCTTCCGGCGTCCATAAGGCGTCTCCTGACTGTGTCCATTGAAATCTAAAACAAAGAAAATTTTGTCAATTTAATACTTACCTAGGATTCCGTAATATGACAAATAGTCCGGGCCAATTTAACTAATCTGCATTCGCGATTTATTTGCAAAAAATGTAAACAAATATGAGTTTATGGAAAAATAACTTTAATTACTACACCATAAAGTTCAGTTTACGCAACAACTTCAAACATTTTATTACTGCTAGTCTAGTAGAGCCAGTCACTCTAAAATCAACCTAATGACCATTGAAATAAAGTTGATATTTGTTCAACTTGAAATAACATCAATTTGAAGCATTAGTTGAATAGACTTTAGATGAGTATGGGACGGTTAAAAAATATTCTTCAAATTATAAACATAAACAAAAAAACTATTTATCGAATTGAGAACTTCCACCCTTGTTGAGGTGGGTTGTAAAGAACTGAAGATGTATCTAATACATAGTAGGTAATAATAATAAGTAGTAAGTAATAACAATTCAGACTGGCCGCGCGGCGCGCGTCAATCCGGTAAAATCCGGTTTGCGTGAGCGCCGAGCGCCCTTCCAACTACCTACTACAAATGTCTATTAGGTAGTAGGTATGATTTTAATCACAATTTTGTTATTCACTTTTTAAGAAAACCATATTTTATGAAAGTGATGAATAAGTTGAGCTGATAAGGTATGATTACAAGCTACACATGGACTCACCCTGTACGAAGTTGATGTTATTCGTGTGGTCAGAAAAGGATCGGCAGAGTGTGCGGCGTCTGCCGTCGTACCGTAGTGGATCTCGCGTAGAGTTGGCGACGATGGGCTTCTATGGTTCCACTTTCTTCCCGAAGCCAGAAGTAAACATATTTTTTCTGGAACGAAACAAATAGCTATAGTTTATTTGCCCATTATTACTCAATGACTATAGGCAAAGATGTATTAATACTTATAATTCCCTACACTACAATAATAAAGTTATTAAGTTATTTAATTACACACAAACATCGCTATCATTACAGGGTTACACCCAATGCGATAGCGTGGTAGGTAACTAGATTCTAACTAGATTGTGGGGGTCGAACATGGACTAATCCTAACTAAGCAGGGGCTGCAGTCTCGACATTCATAGCGATCGCTTTAAGACCGAATTCGGTCGCAAAGCCCTGTCACTCCATACATTAGGTACACGTACACCTGTTAATCCGGGACTTTGCGAGTTGCGACCGAATTCGGTCGTAATGCGATCGTTATGAATGTCGAGACTGCAGCCCCTGGGCCCTGGACAAAAAGAAAGTGCGTAATTGCTTAGATATTTACTATAGAATCCAATCCAAAGAGTATAATAATAATACGGATCCAATCACTACCTACCTACTGGATTAACTTTTGTTTAGAATGTGTCATGACATGGAATCAAAAACAATAGTTCATCGAATTCTGTTAACATAATATGTATAATTATTTCTCTGAATTTAAGCTTTCACAGTTACTCTACATTTTAGTGACGCCTGGAACAGCGCGCAGCGTTAACTAATTTCAAAAATTCTGTATAAAAACACCATTGACACATTTTTTTAATATTAGACTTTCTATTTAAGATTACAAAAAATATTACTCACCGATAAGCCCGTCTGCCGACAAATATCTATCACCCGGCATCCACTCAATCGAAGCGCTATGATGCGCTCTCGTTGAATTTGCGTCAACTGAGGCGCCATTATATTTATAAATTTATGCCATTATGTTTTAAGAAAGTTCACAGCACAGCACAGCACACAGTACGATTCCAAATCACAGAACTTATATACCCTAACGGGTTCCAAATGCGTACGCAACTGACTGACGTAAACTAGTGAATTGTGACGAGTGACTTTCGTTTAATTTCGTGAAGGATCGGGGAAACTCGGGAGCAGCGGCGGACGCGCAGGGGCGAGTGGGTGTGGCTTATTCCTAGTAAAACATGATAATTGGCTCCCAATTTTTAGTATGTGCACCCATTGGGCAATTTTAAAAACGTTGAAAACTCCACCAATCGTGCCAAGGATACTTTCTTTCTAACACTCCGCAGCGCGTCGTAGTTATATTTATGTATAGGGTTTACGTTGACGTGCTGCCGTCTGTACATACGTGAATCAAACCACGCGAGATTTTCACCAGAGAGCAAATTGCTTTGAAAAATGTTATTTCCTTATTTTTCACAAACCAGGCGTGCCGTAAACTCGCAACGTGCGCGTGGGAGGATGCTTTTAAAATATACACGTGTTCTATATTAGAGGGTTTGATTTTCGCACTAAGTCCTTCAGGTCGACTATTATGCGTGGGCCATGGCAGCCGTTGATGGTTGTTCCAACCAGCCTACCGAAGAAGAAGAATTATAAGTTAATAATAAACGTCTCGTGGTCTTTGAACATCTTTGAAAGATCTGGGTGCTCCGAGGGTTTCTGTTTGAATCAGGGTGACGGCTGTGCATTCAAAGAGCACATGCGTAACGGTTTCCTCAGCCTCCATGCAAGCCCTGCACGGAGGACTGGCCGCAAATTAACACATATACACAACGCTAATAACGGTTCTAAACATCAATACTGGAGAGACTGAGCTTACGTTTAGATAGACGTAAGCCTCCATAAACGTTGCTTTAAATTAAGTGAAGAAGGAAAGAAAAAACAATTATTTGGGACACGCCCAGGAAATAGTAAAAAAGAACATTAAAGCTATCAAAAACTTTTTTTTTTAAATGCAATAGGCAATACAAATACACTCTGTGAAAATTTCAACTGTCTACCTATGTATTTCGGTTCATACCAGCGCTACGGTATTCGTTTTTGCCGCGGTTGGTCCGTGGATGGGTGACCATCTTTACATACCAAGACCCTCCGTGGCTCGGAAAGCATGTTAAGTCGACAGTCGCTCCATGAAATTCCCGTAGAAAAAGCACTTTCAGTTTTTTACCAACTTTTCCAATTTTCCAACAAACAATTTTTCAATCTTTTAATTTTTTTTTTGCCCTAAGAACACGATTCGAACTATTACGAACATTTTAAAACAAATATTTGCCGATTCAGTCCAGCCGTTCTGATGCACCAACGAACAGCATTTCTCTCTACGTCGCCCTAAGGTAGATTGGTGGAAATTGCCAGTGGTATTTAGTCCGCTTCAGCACGATTATAATATTATATGTATATTATATTATTATTATATTATGTTTACTTGTGCTAGTTTGAATAAAGAGGAGCTCGTGTCTAAAAGATAACAGCTGCACGGGTCGATCGATGGTTAAGCTACGCTGGCCGCGGTCGGTTTGTGGATGGGTGACCATCCATTACATTTTGAAGCCCTCCGTGCCCCAGAAAGCACGTTAAGCCGTTGGTCCCAGTTGTCATTCGTGGATGTTATGCAGTCGTTACGGGTAGTCAGAGGCCCAGAAATCTGACAACCGGTCTTACCAAGGGGTTGTGGAGGTCTGATAGGCAGTCGCTATTATATATTCAGATATATCGCTGTTAGACTGGAAGCTGACCCTGAATAGTTATAGACGGCACGGTTGGCGCAGTGATTAAGCGATTGACTGCTGCGCTGCGTGTCGCGGGTTCGATTCCCGCACGGAACAAATATTTGTATGACCTACATGTAACTACCTTTTGGCCTATTTTATTGTAACACTGTTTCTAGTTAGCTTTGAAGGTGCAAATAAACATTTATTTTATTTATTTTTTTTTATTTGTTCCGAGTCTGAGTGTTTTTCTATCTATAATATGTATGTATTAAAAAAAAAAATGTATATAAGTAGTTTATCAGCCATCTTGTTACCATAACACAAGCATTAGTTTGCTTAGCTTGGGACAAAATGGTGCTGTGTGAAATGTCCAGGGATATTATTATTATTATTATTAATAGTTTGGATAAAGCTAGGTAGATTGGATTGAGTTTGAATAAAATAAATATGTCACGATTCCCGAGAGAGCTTTATTAGAAGCATTTTCCTCTGATCTCTCTGAGCTTCTGGTAGACTGGAATAATTGGCATAGATACAATACTAGGGAAAAAAAATCGCTTTATTAATTTGCTCCTTAAAGACGTCTTTTCAGAAGGTTTTTCTCGTATTTTCGCGTGCTGATTAAAAGCCTGTTTACTTCTTACTAGTAATGTTCGAATTTTATTTAGTGCCGAGATATTTTTACTGTTCCAAATCTACACTAAAAATATAATAATGCTAAAGATTTTGTTTTTATGTTTGAATGCGGACTAACCAGAACTTCCAGTTAAATTTGAAAAAAAAAATGTTTGCATTTGAGGAAGGCTATTTCAAATAACGCTACCACCTATAGACAATAAAATAGAAACGTCTGCGGTCGGCGAATCCCTAGTCAGGAACGAAGTTTCTTACGCGATACTTGCACGCACACACACTTGTATATAGTTGAATGACACAGAGAGAGAAAGTGTGAATCTAATACGTGTTTTTAATACATAGCCATTTAGTATAAGTATTGAGAAACTCTCGTGAAGTTGTCACCACCTTGGATTTTAATTTTGACTTCACCATCGGCTTTATCATCCTCAAAAACCATGAAAACGAGACCCATGAACACTTTGAACACACCCCGAAAAATTTGAAAGATATCGCAGCCGTCATCTTGGACATTCCATTTTTACGTCCCCCATGACAAAAATTTTTTGGCCATCTTGAATCACCTTTTTTGACAAGCTCTCTTTCTCGCTGTTTTTGTTTCACAAAAAAAGAATCTATGATAGGGTGAAGACTTGGGGCGAACCGAGAGGCAATTCTTGTAATTTTAAGAACGTTCACTGTCTGATCTCAGTCTCAATCTGTCAAAAATACATCGAATTTGTTTTTAATTACGGGAATTGGCCTTCATGTTAAGCAGATTAGGGCGGGTTGCACCGCAACGCAATGCGTTACAAAAATCTTCCTTCATCACTTTCGTACATTTTTGAAGTGAAAACTTCTTTAGCGGCGTTGTGTACTTTTGACACGTGGCGTGATGGAAAATTTGTAAGACGGAGCTCGTGTCAGGACACGTGACCTGATCGAAAATTCGTAAGAGAAGAGGGAGAGTAGATCGCATTTCAAAATATCAAAAATGCACAACGTTAATATTCAAGTTTTCACTTCTGCTGGCACTCCCGGAGTGCAACCCGTTTTTATGAACTAGCGCATACTAACAGTCGGGCCGCGCTGTACTTTTTTTTTAATGAAAATGCGTTGTGCTGCGGCCCGTTGCGGCTGTAATATGCGGTTTGCTTGGCTGGGTAAGTACCAATCGTCTTGAGCAAGCGTGGTGATCAATGCGCGTGCCTTCTCTTTATTAAGAGAAGAAACCCTTGCCCTGCAGTTGGACAATAATAATAAGAAATACTTAATGGCAAGCGACATCGCGGCAGGCCCAGACGGAGATGGCGGGATGAGCTGGACTCCTTTAATAACGATTGGTCGTTGGTAGCTCTGGACAGTGAGAGGTGGAAGGAGAGTAGGGAGGCTTTTGCCCAGCAGTGGGACATTATGTGCTAATAAAAAAAAACTTTTCTACTAAGCTTACAGTTCGGCTCTGTTCCAGATATCGCCTGGATATATCTGGAGGCAGAATATATAATTTCTTCTGCTATTAAAAATACAAATGGTCTTGTGACGACAATTTATATTATGTAAGTATAAATTGTCGTCACTGTCGTCACTTGTCTGTCGGTGTGACTGCGTTGTTTTTCTAAATTACGCAACGGATTTTGATGCGATTCTCACCATCATTTAGACGATAGGTTCCAATAGGACCAATTTTTTTTGCTCTCCGTCTGTGGCGAATCTTAAACAGCTATTGTCATAATTATATTTTAACGTGTAATATTACATAGTCGCCAGATAGGATATTTAAAGTATCAAACTTCCATGATGGGAGCCTTATTGCCCATGTTGAGAACATAGTTATGATTTAGATCATTTATTCTGGAAGGTTTACGTGTATAATTCATCCACATTCATAATTAAACTTAGGTACATAATTAAAGACATAGCTCACTGAATAAGCAAGCTGAAGTGGCAATGGGCCGACCATATTAGCCGTAGAACCGATGACCGTTGGGGTAGGCGTGTTCTTGAGTGAAAACCGACAATCGGTAAACGAAGGTGGGACGCCCTCAGGCTAGGTGGAGCGACGATGACGCTTCGTAGGATGGCTGGTAGCAGCTGTTTGAGAGTTGGCGAAAATCGAGTTGAATGGCGTGCAATAGGAGAGGCCTATGTCCAGCAGTGGACTGCTATAGGCTGATGGTGATGTCATAATTAAAGTAATCCCGAGGTTTGTCAAGACAAGTAAAAACTGTGAAAAGCATCGCACTCTCTGCTTCGCACAATATGTTTTTGTCCCTCGTTTGATGTAAACAAACAAACCAGAATAAGTATGCCGCCAGTTAGGTGCCAGTCAGGCTTGCCAAATTGTGAATAAGAGTGTAATCAGTCAGCGGTTAAACCGCCAAATGACTTAACCACTCGCACACAATATGCTCGTCACGCAGCGTCCTTACTGCCAAAACTGGGATCAAGAAAATACGTATAAGTGATATTAGATTTCCTTGGAATGGAAAAGGTAAGAATAGGATTAATGGATGGGTTTTTATTATATAATTAGGTTTAACCGGGATTGACAGCCTGAGAAAACAAAACCCCACCCTACCCTAAAGAAATCAACCCTCAAGAATTTTGAATTTTATTAAGGTTAGGCTTAGTACAATTCAAAATTCTTGAGTGTTTATTTCATTATTTGTAAAATTGGGTATACTGCACCCACACATAATCTAAATATGATTTATTTTGAATGCTAAATTTCGATTCAAATCAGTCTTTAAAATGCTTTTTAAAGACTGATTTGAATCGAAAACTGAGTTCATATTTTGACATTTTAGCATCACTTGATTGAAAGTTTCTAGGAATTTGTTCATTATGTTTTGCAATTAGCTGTGCTTTATTAAGACAAATAAATACGATACTTTATGAGGGTAAGCCTCATTAAATGAAGAAATGCCTTTCGGGGAAGGCCAGGTATTCATTAAAATATGGACGTGTAATTTTACTTTGGCACCGCTGCACGCTGTCTAGCTAAAGAAATTCATTGATTGCTTTAGTTTGTATCTATTTCATACAAATGAGATTGTCATGTTTGGAGGATGTATAAATTAAAAGAGGTAGGTACCTACCTACCTCTTTTAATTTACCAAATGCATAAGCATAGCATTACCAGCCTACAATGTTCCCAATGCTGGACACAGGCCTCCTCTCGGCCGTAATCCACCACGCTGGCCCAGTGCGGGTTGGGGGATGTCACATGTCTTCGAATCTTTCGGTTCGAGGACATGCCGGTCTCCTCACGATGTTTTCCTTCGCCGTTTTGAAAGCAGTGTTGATGAAATAATTTATACAAAGAAAAGGGCCTGTCTGGATTCAAACCTACGACCTACAGTACTCGTAAGTCGCTGCCGTGGCCATCACTACTCACCACACCACTCTTTACCAACTGAAACCAAAGAAATTAAAATTCTATTTTTATTATTCTATTCTTAATTTTTTATTCTGAATGTTTCGAAAGCCGTTTTTATAAGACTTGTGGCTGACGTCAAAACGCGTCAATATAACATAATTAACAACGGCAGTAGGTACGTCTTTGCATAAGAATAATATTGAGTTTTAAGTAAATTGTTACGTTTTAACTTCAGTAGATCGTGTGGTATTTTTTTACATAAAAACCATATTTTTAATCTCAATGTATATTTAGCATCTAAAGAGCTGTTGTTCCTAACAATTCTTGTTATGATTCTGTACCTAAATTTATTTTTTCAAGTGTGAAAAACTTTTTTTTTTTTTGTTGACTAAGGGCTTGTGGATAAGTAATAACAGCCGCACGGGTCGACCGACCAGGTTAAACTACGCTTGCCGCGGTTGGTCCGTGGATGGGTGATGGGTTATCGTATTACCCAGTAACTGGGTTGAGGACGTCAGATAGGCAGTCGCTCGATGTAAAATACTGGTATACAGCTGCATCCGGTTAGACTGAAAGCCGACCCAACATAGTTGGGAAAAGGCTAGGCAGATGATGATTAATTGTGATCTACGTCTCGCCTAAGCCGGGCTTACCGTAACGTTACAGTAGACAGTAGGTATGTTAACAAATCTTACCCACCTACATAATGTAGTGTATGTAGACGAGTACGAGCTACGAACCCATTCAAGGCTATACGGCAAACATTAGAAGTATCACAAGCCTTCACCAAACACGATCACGTTCAAACAAGACTTTAGTTACAACAACATACGAGCCGCGTGAAAATGATCGATTATTAGTTCGTTTAGTTAAACGTTGGTACTAGACACACTGAAGAGAAGTGGTGGCTCATTGGTAATGGCCCCCGACTTACAATCTGTCATGTCTGATCTCAGTCTCAATCTGTCAAAAATACCTCTAGTTTTTCTACATTTTGACAAGTTTTTGATATTTGTTTGTCGCCGAGATGAGACTGTGACTAGATTTTGAACGTTTTTAATTACGAGAATTGGCCTTCAGGGCTCCAGAGAGAGGAACCTCCTAACAATGCGAGCCGTGTCTGAAAGTACCACCTTCTGAATCACGCCTGCCAGGGCGGCGGGATCATCCGAAAGGTTACGCTGCACTGGAACAGAAAGGGCTAAGGAAGGAACACGGGTGGGTTTTAGTCAGTAAGAGTCTGACACTCTCTTCCGCTCCACCCAGAGCGGGAGGGGTCATTAAAATTTGATGATGTCCCATCCACAAAATAAAAAAAAAAGCCCTTGATCCAGGTGCCCAACAAGAGCCTTCTCAGGTGTTGGTCGAGGCTCTTGGCTATTAAGCCATTGGCTGTCACAACTATCGGCACAATGATCGCTGAGTCCACATCCCACATGTCGACCACTTCGAATTTCGTTTTCAAGTCAAAATACTCTTTTACTTTACAAGCATTTATTTTTACCTTCACCTATCCAGGTGTCTCTAATCAAGTCAGTCACTTTAATATTTTCTTTAAAGCTTATGAGGCGTGAACGTCCTTCTTACACTTTGAGATAAGCCTCCAGCTTTTAAAAAAATATTAAAGTTCTATGTTTTCGTAAGTTTTATTTTAATTAACTACTTTTTAGATAGTTAAAAGTTAGTTTTAAAAACAGGTAATTTTTTTATTAAAAACTTTTCAAAATAAATTAATCAAGTTTTTTTCTGGAGATCTATGAGCCTGCTCTGTTGATGGGGATACTTTTAAAGCAAGTCTGGCTAAAGACATTGTTGACTGAGGTCTGCACACAGCCAAACTTGCAACTTTTTTAAAAGCCATTTCTAGGAATTCTGTATGTTGGATTGAAACTTTTTGTTAATGACGGATAAAGAAACCTCTCACGTGGCTACAGATTTCTTCGCTTTTAAATATTATCGTTATTGTTGATCGATATGCTATGTTTTGAAGGATTAATCAATGTTATAATCATCGTTATTAAAATTTCTGCCATAAGACGTCCATTACTGAACACAGGCATCCCCCAAGCACTGTTACTTCGACAGATTCTGTGCTTCCCGCATCCAGCATTCTGTAGGCACCTTGAACTGTTGTGTACCAGAAGTTTCTCTTACGTTAAAAACACTTGCCTACTTTTGATGAAAAGGGCATTTTGCTCTAGAAATATATTTTATGGACACTAGGTTGCAGGTAAAGTTTTTTATTTAATATTGTTATATGAAACAGTCTCGGCTTATGGCATGTGACCTACTCACATGCCATAAGCCGAAACTGTTTCTAACATTTTTATTAACTCTAGGATGATGTTATTAGGGACCTTTTATGACAGCGTTAATAATCGCACTATTTTCACATATTATTTATTAGTTTTTTTTTGGAGGTCGGAAAATATCCCACGAGTACGTACTACCAGGAAAAGAAGTATCCTATGTCCTAACCCAGGTCATGGTTTATCCGTGTGCCCATCTATTTCCGTTGAGCAGATTAGGCGTGAAAGGATAACAAATGGACAGACAAATCGACAGACAGTAATTTTCGCATTTATAATATTAGTGTATGGATTAAGAGTCCTCTGTTTAGCACGATACATTGATGTTAATACAAAAATATAGTACATGAATGAATAAACATAACACTTACGACTTCAAACCCAGTGACAGCAGTGGGCAAAAGTATCGTAGCATTTCGTAGCAATTTCGTAGCCGTCTCGTAGCAATTACGTAGCAATCTCGTAGCATTCTTGTAGTAATCCCTTAGCATTCTCGTAGCAACCTGGTACCAATTGAGTAGCATTGGCGTAGTAAGTAATCGTGTATCAATGTTGCTTTAAATATGAATTACCTTGAAATTGCGGGTCAGAGACTCCCTATTTTTCAAAGTGAAGTCAAAAATCTAATTAAAATTACAAAGTGATACAACTTAAAAATTAAGCAATGCGAGATTATGTAATTGTAATAGTTTATTTAATATTAGAAGTTTGTCCATTTAATAAATAAAGATATTATAAGGCAAAAAAGATACATGGTGCTCACATATTTACAAATATTGCAACCGTAGACGATTTTCCCTAACATTTTAACAAATAATAAATCAGTTTGTACACAGACGAAAATCTCCTACATCATTATTCCTACAGCACTTCCTTCCCCTAATATGTCAAAGAACGAAATAAAAACGGGCTGTCTGCAAGTGAACAAAAAGTGAATTATGGAGCAATATTTGTGAGTTACAATCAATCATGTGTGTAACTGTGTGATTTATGAGCATGTTACGTGAGAGAAGAGCTAATATTTGAGCCGGTGACTGGTGAATTAGGGGAAGTTGTGGGTAGAGAGACGAGAAAATAATAGAGAAAATGTACGAAACGAGCGTGTTTTATTTACCGATCTTGCTTTAAGTAATGAGATCTATTAACTATGTATTGTTGCGTTACTTCTGGGAGACTAATAAATAAATAAAGTCCTCCAGCCATGGTGACTAATCTCAGCGGAAACCAGTCTTCGGCGGCATATATTATAGTGCATAAGTGTATGCGTAGACACAGGTGCACTCTCTCTTCCCTTACTCTCATTGTCCAATGGGACGCCTGTCCGACACGACCGGAGAGAGATCAGGCGCAGGGTCAACGGCTTAACGTGCTTTCCGAGGCACGGGGGTATCACACCGCCAATTTTCAAACTCCAGAATGTTACTAAGAAATTCCCAATGAAAAACCCAACAACACTTTGTCCGACCCGGGAATCGAATCCAGGGCCCCAAGCTCAACAGTCGCGCTTGCGACCACGAGAGCAACAGGGTAGACTAATAATGAATAAATGTAGGCACAATACGGAGGTATTGGAATAATTACAACATACACAACTGATTATTGATTTGGACAAGACGAAAGTCATGTACAATTCGCACGTTTTGCCGAGTCCAATCCGCATCGAAGGGTCGCTTCTCGAAGTCGTGAAGGATTGTGTCGACCTGGGGCAAATAATCCAGCTCGGTAGACACAACTTTGAGAAAGAAGTCGATAGAAGGATTCAGTTGGGTTGGTCAGCATTTGGAAAACTCCGTCAAGTCTTCTCGTCGCCTATCCCACAGTGTTTGAAGACTAAGGTCTTCAGCTAGTGCGTCCTCCCCGAATGACATATGGCGCCAAAACGTGGACACTGACGGTCGGGCTGGTCCATAAATTCAAGGTCGCTCAGCCTATGCTCGGAATCTCTTTGAAGGATAAAACCAGGCATGAAATTATCTGGAAAAGAACCGGAGTTACCGACATGGCGCGCAGAGTAAGCAAACTGAAGTGGCAGTGGACTGGCCATGTTTGTTGAAGGACTGATGGCCGGTGGAGCAGACGAGTTCTGGATTGGAGACCGCGTATCGGCAAGCGTAGTGTGGGACGCCCCCCAGCTACATGGACGGACGACCTAATGAAGGTTGCTGGGACGGACTGGATGCGGAAGGCGGAGGACAGGGTGTTGTGGCATACCCTTGGAGAGGCCTATGTCCAGCAGTGGACTGCGATAGGCTGAGTTGATTGATTGATTGACACAACTGATCCATGCGTAATGTTTGTGAACAGGTGCCGTCAGTTAGGCCTGGTCATCCAGTAGATGCCCCGCCTTTTTTCTTTTTGTTTCTTTTGCTTTTCTGACGTCATATCGGGCGACATACCACACCGCTATCGCGAGCTTCCCCACTCTTACCACTCATTCGCGGACACCTTGAGCGTGCGCACACAATCGCTCGTCTCCATATTATTTTTTGTAATCAGCATCCAAAAATACAGTCAATGTAATATCGTAGTACTTTTATTACCAAGTCAAGACCACCAACAGTACACCGGGCCCCAAGTCTGCTTATTTACAAATGCTTCAATTGAATCTCAATTGCATCTTGATTGAATAGTTTGGCACATTTGGTATTCTGCTACTTATTTAAGACCAACGGTGTTCCATTGACATATCATCGAACTGCCACTCAATCGCCATTGAACAATTTGCTATTCTGCTCTTCAATCGTGTCACAGTTGTGTCTCGATTTTACAATTATTGGTAGTCCGCTCGTTATTTGACGTTTGTTTGACATTTACGAGTATGTGAATCGTCTCTCAATGACAATCTTACCATTGAAGCACAATTCAACAACAATAGATCGTTACGTGTAGCGTTTAAATTGTTGTATAATTTTAGTAATTTAAAATAAGAATGAGGCCATCACCAAGTTTACGTTGGCGTATTTTGGCTCGGCAACATCGCAAATCCCGAGCTACAATGAGGTTCAGTGTAGATCCGTTTCGTGATTTACCTGAGTCAGAATTTATCAAAACGTTCCGACTCGGAAAAGAACAAGCGAAGGCGCTTTGTGAAAAGTTAACTCCACTTCTTCAACAACAAGGGCGTAAGGATGCAATATAACCTAATTTGATTATTTTGATTAATTTGATTATAACTACCGCGACACTGAATTAATGAATTTCATTCAGTGTCGCGGTAGATTTTAATAGGCCACACCGCGAAATATTCAACTGACACTATTGCAATCCAATTACGATTCTCTATTACATTTCAATTGCCACCACATATAAGTTTTAGCAGAATACGCCTTTTGTCACAATGATAATTGAATTATAATTGACTCTCGATTGAATCGTAATAGTGGGACATGTCATTGAAATTAGCAGACTTGGGGCCCTGGAGCTTGACACTCAACAGACGCTTTTATCGTGCACGTCTTTTTACACCATTCTCACAAATAATTATAAATACAACAATAATAATGTAACTAATATTTTTCGTATCAATATTAAGTATATTGATACGAAAAATATTTAAAAGAGTGTTAGAGTTTATTTAAAAATGTGTAACTGGCCTTTACGGGTTGGTTTCGGCTCCTCGTACGCCTTTCAAAGGTCCGGTCCCGAGAGATGTCAAGAGAGATTCAAAATTATAATAATAATGCGAAAGACGAGTATATCGTGTTTTTCCAGTTATCACTATGCTATGATTGTTTGTTAGCATATCGTGGCCGCATGAAATAATTATTTGGAAAAAATGGCACGTAGATGTATAGAGGCCATCTCGATACTCGTTATCGAACTATTTCTCCTTAACACAGGTTTTCATAGCCTAGCTACGAGGGCAGTGCTCACCCACACGACTTTAGATATAGTTGCTTACTCGTATTTTGTAAAACTGTATTTTAAAAAACCTTTGTATTTTTTAAACGTAATACAATCCTTTGTTTGAGTAAATAAATATCATTATATATTATAATGCTATTAGTATTAAAAAAATAAATAATTAACACAAACACAAAGGAAAAATGATGTGGCATCTTATATTTCATGTCATTTAAGTGTTACATTGCAGTTACGGTGAAGAAAAATATTGTGAGGTAGGACTAGGACGTAATGGTTTAAAACTGACCACACGAATACATAAAATCTAAAGACTCAATCAGTCAGATCAGAGGGGTAATTCTCGTAATTTTAAAAACGTTCACAGTCTAATCTCAGTCTCAATCTGTCAAAAAAATCCTCTAATTTCCATACATTTTGACAAGTTTTTTACATTTGTTTATCGCCGTGATGAGACTGCGACTAGATTTTGAACGTTTTAAATTACGAGAATTGGCCTTCAGATCTTCAATTCTGTCCTGCCTGCCGGAAGCCGAAACGTGGACACTCACGGTACGGCTTGTCTACAAATAAAAAGGTCGCTTAGCAAGCTAAGGAACGGGCTACGCTTAGTATCTCTTTGAGGGATCGAATCCGTAACGAGGTGATTCGGCAGAAAACAGGTACATTACTAACAGAATAAGCTGGAGTGGAAAACGATCAACGGTCATAGGGTACACGTGTTTTCTTGAGTGGAGACCGTGAATCGGCAACGGACGAGACGCCCTTAGGCTAGGTGGAGCGATGGTCTTCGCAGGGTGGCTGGTAGCAGTTGGATTGAGAGTTGCCGAAAATCGAATTGAATGGCGTGCAATAGGTGAGGCCTATGTCCAGCCGTGCACTGCTGTAGGCTGATGATAGTAATTATCAGTAATTTTGTAAATTATAACTATTTATTTTTTTAATAACTAGCTGCGCAGTTTTCACCCGTATAAGTCGCGATCCCGTGGGAATATCGAGATAAAAAGTATCCTATGACCTAATCTAGGTCATGTCTACCCATGAGCCAACTTTCATCCAAATCCGTTCAGTTTTTTTAGAGTGATAGCGTAACAAACAAACATAAAAAACAAAAAATATACATACGAGTATAATTATAAATATTGGTTTAGGTAACGTTTAAATTATGGTTAAAATTTTTAGATATTTGAGACGAAAATCGGATACTGAATCCTTCAATAATATGTCCTTCATTTAACCTTACACACTTTAATTTCTCTCCTCCTAAAGTATTGTTGGCATGTATGTAGAATCAAATATCATCCTTAGCAATTCCCCTTGACACATTCCAATTGATTATATCAATATATACGGCACTTGATTCTCGCAAGGGGTCGCACATATAAGCAAGTACCTATATATTACAGTTGATTTGACGAACTCAATCAAGTGAGTAAGATTACTGTAGGGTATTGAGATTACTTTTTACCATCGTCACATAAGATTGTCGAAAATATGATTTTGTGAAAGCTTTTTGTGACTTGAGCTTGTAGCGGTATTTACAACGCCACATGCGAACAACGTGGCATACTGACGTCACGCAAATCCTGCATCTCGCAAGCAGAGTTTACCGCGCAATTAGATTATATACAATTTCGCTATTGTTTCATTTTTGTGCGTTTTGTTTGTGCAGAAAAAAATTTTTTCTTTCTTTCTTTCTTTCTTTCTATTTCCCAATATCAATCGTTGGGCAATTGCCCGCCAGACACAACCCCCGTCTGGTTGGAGGATCCTCCCTTTTCTATGGAGGTTGAGTGAACTTTACACCCTGTTCCTCATACCTCTATAAGCTCATATCGTTAAAATAGATTCAGTAGGTGAGGTCAGAGAAGTGGGTATCGACACATTCTTTTCACTTTCGTTACAGTAAGAAACCTAAGGTTTACACCAGACAACAGTCGATTAATATGGATTATCGTCTCAAAATATGTCCCCGTATAATCATACTTTCAAAATATGTCTCCATACCCCCGATAGATAGCGGTCTGGTAAAGTCTGTTTTTTTTTTAAAGGCTTTACCAACTATACAAACCATGGACAGCAGAGGTGGCTCAGAGGTGACGGCCCCGACTTACGAGATGCAAGTTATGGATTCGAATCCTGGCAGTCGCTTTACTTTTTGTAAATAATTTCATCACCACTGCTCTCAAAATGGTGAAGGAAAACATCGTGAGGAAACCGGCATGTCCTAGAACCAACCAAAATTGAAGACATGTGACTTTTACCAACCCGCACTGGACCAGTGTGGTAAATTACAGCCCACTTCATTTAGTCTTTGACAAGATAACAGATCTCGCATGTATCCATATTGTACCCTAATGCCGTCATCCCTGACTTTGATCTACGTCAATATTGCCTTCCAATTCACTCAGCAAAATACGAATGCTTCAGTTTTTAATTAAGTGATAGTATTCATTATCAAAATTAAAGTATTCACCGTGTATAAGCGGCCGCTGATTTCCCCAGAGCTTCAACCCTTTAAACACAAAGGCGACAAAGAAGTTTTATCTCGACTTTGCGAATGCAGACTGGCTGGTATTAAATAATATTTTATCTATTCTGTGCTGATTAACAAAAGTAACTGTTTTTATGCTGGTAGATAGAGGGTCTGACTTGGTAGGTACAGTATCGCTCAAAACTCCAGTAGCATACTAAGGACTACATTGCTATGAACTGTGCGAGCACGATACCGCCAGTGCGTGTGCGTACAAGTAAAGCGCGCGTCGTACTTGGATACTGGACTACTACTACTATACTTGGTGACTAGGTCAAGTCACCAACGAGTACCAACCATAATGTTGCCTTTTCAAAGAAAAAGCGGTATTGAGATCACGTTCTAATGTTTCTTTAATACAATTCTATCAAGAATAGCAATTTTAACAAAATAAAGAACACGAGTCCACCATTATTTGTATTAACTTACTTGAAGGTACCAGGACTGCATGACTGCGGAGCTTACCCGTATTCTCAGAATACTTACGTATATAATAAGGGAGAAGCTATGCTATCGTTGACCTGGTCTACGTAATTTGCCATTACGCTAATATGCCTTGCTCGGGTAAGCACAGAGGTCGTTTTCTCTAGCTCGTTGAGATGTTGTAAAGGCTGCTGCGATTAATGGTTATCCTCCTTTCTAAGAAACTCGTTGCTTAGCATTTTATAAGTGTTTATTGCGTTGATCTTTTTCCTTAACAGAGCATTATACTTAATAGATCTTACTTAAATATTTTGGGGATCGAGTGTTGATAATGAGATATGTAAATTCTTACTAAAGATGATTTGAGATTTTTATATGGAGGGCTTACTTACTGTCGCGCCATTTTGTTTTATTTCTATTTTCAAAATGGTGGCCACGCGTTATACCTATTTCGGAAACGTGACCCTTTACGAAGTTTGTTCTGGTTATGTTTTCTGTTTGCATTGGTAACAGCTATCGATTTTCGACACTTTCTTCGTTTTCTGATAATAATTGGGTAGTAACTAAAAAATTCACTGTCATAAGGGCTTATTTTACCAAAGTCAGGCAAATTTTATCCGTGGAATAAAATTGGCGTCTGACAGTTCTAGGATGGAAAAACCGTCACAGATTCATTTATTCTTCGGGTAAAACTTATTCTAAGTATAAAACTTTGGCCCATACACTATACCATAACATACTGGAACATATAATATGCCCTTAGTCAAGGAAACAGCGTCACACATGCTTAATACAACAATACTTGGACTAATAATTACTAATTACATAAGTATTTCTTTTAAAGTAATATAAGCCGCTGCGAGAAGGGTGATTACATCAGCCATTGAAGCCTGAATGTGTAGCGCGTTTACGAGTGTGAATCATTGGCTACTATTGCAGATATATTGCAACACATGCCCCAGCCATAGATTGTATACATAAGCGATAATAAAATGATTTTGTGATGGTCGAATAATAGTTGCCCATAGTACAGCTACACATTGCCGTGAAAGTATGGCCCGTTTAGAAGCACCTACGATCAATCCTTTTTCAAGCGTACGGATTAGCAAGATATTCTCCGTCAGCCGTTAACTGAAGTGACATTGTACATAAGAGCTTTATTCTCGTTTTCTGCGGTTAATTATGAGGATTATGAACAGCAGTTGGACTTTCAACTGTCCGGCTTACAGAATAGAATATTCTTTATAATGTAGTACACCATACAAATTATAGATATGAATGTTACATAGGGTGACACAATGGGCGGCTTTATCTCTAAAAACGATCTTTTAGATTCTGTCTTATGGACTTTAAAATACACTGTGACCTCTGAGTTGGTTTCGGCCTTTCTTTTCAGAGTAGTCAGATTGGAAACGCTGACCTCATCCAGCCATTTTTTTTATAATATGGCGTTTAAAAGTGATTCTGATGTCCTATTTAGAGATTCAACCATTTCATTTCATTAGAAAGACAACTTTGGACGGATTTAAAGGGGGACCTTCCCCCTTTAAATCCAAGACAATAATATTTACTTTGATCTTCCTTCCAACTTTGTCCAAGTTAGATATATATTAATAAGCGCTTCGCCGGCATCGGATTCTAGTGATTGTAAATTCCTCGTTCCGGGGCTCTCGATTCCCAATAACTGTTTAAGTACTCCACCTGAATACTTCCACCTTATTGCCAGGTATCGAATAGTATTACCTTTTTCATTAAAACAAATTGCATTTTTATTCCCGTTACCGCAGCTCCAGAAACCAATACCAGAGGGCATACAATAAGATTAAATTGTGTTCAATAAAGATAATATGCAGATATTGTTATTGAAATTCCATTTTACAGCACGACTTTCAATCCTTAAGGGTTTGTGGTTGACACAAATAAAAGTATTAAGCGTTCAATTGGATTTTATATTAAATGGATGTTTATTGAGCAAACCTCAGCAAACGAGAGGGATATATAGTTACTTTTGTTAATATGTATGTAGGTATTCTATCTAACGTCTATTCAAACTAAAGTTTCAAATTGATGTAATTTCAAGTTATACAAATATCAACTTTGTTTTAATAGTTATTTAGTTGATTTAAGAGTGTCTAGCACTATTGAAAAGTTATAAAAATGTTTGAAGTTGTAGCGTAAACTGAACTTTATTGTTTATAAATTAAAGTATTTTTTTCATAAACTCATATTTGTTTACATTTTTGGCGAATAAATCGCGAATGCAGCCTATGTTGCATTTATTCTTGTATGTTGCACCTGCCATGTTTTGTCTCTGCATCACTCAAAGGTTGCCTGGTAGAAAATGCCTCAGGCATTAAGTCCGCCTTTGTACGGTATTTTTTACTTGAGCATAAAGTTTTTAATAAAAAAAATATACCAGATGAAATTCCTGGAGATATTGAGTTTGATAAAAAAGTGAAATTTTTTAATAAATATAATAATGTCGCTTGCCTTTCAGTTAAAATTAAAATAAAAAAGTATCTACGGTTTCAAATACGCTGAGTTCGGTACGACTACTAACGCTACTTTTTGCTACCAAAGGCGAAATAAATCAGGAAAAGAGGTCGGTTAATTCTTTTTAACCGACCTCTTTTCCTGAGTGAAACCATTTTGCTAATTTGGATAAAAACGAATGATCTTTCATTCGTTATCCATTTATACCACCTGCTGAGGACCTGGACACCTGGACACGAGTTGCCTTGGCTAACCTAAACTCCGGACCCTGGTTGGCCGAAGCAAGGAAAACCTGTTTAGATTTATAGACGACTCCGCCTTGGAGTGCAAATGCGGTGCTGTTCAACAAAGATAAATATCGTGTCGTAATACACTTAATATCGTGTCCTGTCTGCATATTACAGGAACTGATGGACGCTAATGATGCCGCTAAAAACGTAGCCAAATTCTGGGCAACTCATTAAAATTGCCTTCGACATGCTAAGAACAAGCAGAGCCACAGACATATAATGTATTTGATACTAACATACATGCTTATGTATCGGAATCCTTGTCCAAAGGTATTAGAAATATAAGATCATTATGGTTTATTATAATTCCAAAGAGATGAATCATCATCATCATCAGTCTGTAGCAGTCCACTGCTGGAAATAAGCCTCTCCTATTCCACGCCATTCAACTCGATTTTCGGAAACTCTCTCTCATCCAGCTGCTACCAGTCATCCTGCGAAGATCGTCGCTCCACCTAGCCTGAGGGCGTCCCACCTTACGTTTACCGATTCGCGGTCTCCACTCAAGTGGACACGTCTACCTCAACGTTCATCGGTTCTACGGCTAATATGGCCGGCCCATTGCCACTTCAGCTTGCTCGATAAAGAGATGAATAAAACGAAATATTACAAAACAACCAATCCTCGTTTATTCTCCACAAATGTAACAGTAAACATGTATACTAAGTACAGTACTAAAACATTGATTCATTTAGTTTAACAGATAATACTACCAAGCGATTAGAACGAAAAACTTCGCTAAATTAGATCTTACAATATTTTTAACCTTATTTACAAAATCTCAACTCTACTTACAACTAAGAGTTGAAGTTTGTACAATTTCATTTATACGAGAAATATTTCTAAAGATTCTCGATTTGTGTTTCCCGGTAAACTCATAATTTCAAACATCGACATTTTTGAAAATGATAAACTTTACACACTAGAATCTGCACTTAATAATTCTGATGCTTACATTTTTATTCTAAAAGAACAATGTTGCAAAGCTAATATACACGAGTCCCTGTTCTAGTTTGAATAGGAGGATAATGATGACAAAAACAATTACGCTCGTGTAGCTACTATAATTAAAGCTATCAAAGTTAACACAGTTGCCATATAACACGTGGAAGATATAAAGATAATTGAAATTCAACGGAATCGACAATACCAAAGCTAAAAATTGTGATGTTTGAAACTGGGCTCAACAGTCTGACCAGAAAACACCAATCAGAGATCACTTACTTAATAATACATCAGACAGTTTAACTGTCATTGAGAAAACAATCATAGGCCATTTGGATACTCGCTTTATATTACTGACTAGCTTAATTTATGGTTACGTACACTTTCTCTGATGTACTTGTATAATATTATTTACACTAACTTAGACTGCAATACAATAGCGTTAAGTAACACAGATTACAGTAAGCAAAGCAAGTTGATTATCTATACAATTTATTTTGTTAAAAATGTAAAAAAACACAAACATTACTTTCAACATATTTTACACTATCCGAATTCTTCGTTTCATTATCGTTGTAACGAATTCGTGGTCTGTAACAAGGAAAAGAAAACATGTTAGTTACAGATTACTGTAATGCACTGATGTTTAGGGTTCCGTACCAAACGAGTGCCAACGCAACGGGACCCTATTACTAAGGCTCCACTGTCCGTCCGTCCGTCTGTCTGTCACAGGGCTGTATCTTTTGAACCGTAATAGGTAGTCGGGTGAAATTTTCTCAGAATATGTGCTAATATAAAAACAAATAATAGAAATTAAATAAAGTGTATGTGTGTGTGTTTGTGGTGGCTCAGTGGTAACAGCCGCGACTTACTTAGGCGCTTTACTTTGTGTAATTTATTTTATCACCACTGCTCTTAAAACGGTAAAGGAAAGCAAGATATGAGGAAACTGGCATGTCCTAGAATAAAAAATTCGAACACATGTAACATCTACCAATCCGCACTGGGGTCGCGTGGTAGATTAAAGCCCACTACCTCTCACAGACAGGACGCCTGTGTCCCAGCAGTGGGAACATTACAGGCTGATTATCCTATGTAGTATTAAATATTGTACGGTGGCACGGAACCCTTCACCTTCTCGCATCGTACTTGGCCTCTTTTCTGTTTACTTATATTTTACCCTTCGAACATTTCTATCACTTCCACGTAGCTATTAAAAGCTTATGTAAGCTTATGGCAAATAATAATTAAGGTCAAGTTAATGGGGCTCATCGCAAAATGGATACCGTGACGCTTGATAAATCTGCAAGGAAAAGTAATAAAGATTAAAGGGTGAATGTTATTGACACATCACAATGGGTGAACTTATCGCTAAAAACGATCACTTACAGACAAATCTCTACTCAATTCCGGACTGCAATCATTCCGCGGTGTTTACGGTTAATGGAAGTGGTTCTGACTTCTTCCGATCCCAAGACACTGCCGCAGGGTAACCACAAAAGCTAAATTAATCAAATCACATGCATGACTGTACACTTTCACTCACCCTCATACACTCGCACACACACACACCTCTCACTACACTTCACTCAATCGCGCCTATTTATCCTTTTTGTTTATTGTTTAAATCTACTTGCATGCTCTTTTATAAATACATGTTTTTCCATTCTATATAATTTTTGGACAATGATAAGTGGAAGAACGGGGTTAGGAGATCCCATTCTTCCACTTACAGAGGCATTTCCTTGCTTAAAAGGAGTCTCCAAACCATATAGTGCAAACCAACTAAAGGAAACGAACATCAAGACTCCAACATGCTCCAAAGACCCGTTCCAGGGATTCTTGAAGACATTAATCATAGTTGACTGGCTTGACTGCCTCGTTGGTGTAGTGGTCGCATGTGCTACTGCTGAGCATGAGGTTTTGGGTTCGGTTCCCGGGTCGGGCAAAGTTTATTGGGGTTTTTCATTTTGAATTTCGTAGTAGCAGCCCGGAGTCGAGATCAGTACCCGGTTGGTAGCAATAGAGGCTATTACATAGGACTTAAACGTAACTGGCGAAATTTGGGTGTACTATATGCGCTCTCTGTCTAACCCTTCAGAAAATACAGGCGGGATGTTATGTTACTAACGATAATGTTAATAAGAAGCTTGAAAATATAGAAACTAATCAAAATAAGAATCAGAACAGTGATGGGAATACAAATGAGGAAAGTATACCATACTCGAATCGGATTACAGTTGATCAAAAAGTTAGAAATCAATTTCAACTTTGTGCTAACTGAATCCCGTCAAACAATGCCATAATTTGCCCCGGCTCGGTTCATATGCAAATACGTGTCGCGCTTCTCATAAATTATTATCATAGATCGTTAGTTTAATTAAAGCCTCCTCTTGTCTTCGTTATGCGCGCCAGATAGAAATTTAATTAAACGTATAAACTGCCGTTTAAATTTCTGACTTTTGACAATAAATAGATGTTTCTGAAGGAAGGAATCATCTATTCTCGATAAAACTACAAAATAAATCAATGTCGCTGTTAATGTTCTTGTAGAAGTTGTAAACGAATAAAGACTCCCAAAACTGTTCTGGCAAAAGATGTTCGGCAAATAATCGGTTGCGAACAATATCAAAGATAAAATAAAATTCCCGTGTGACGTTATGTGTCAAACAAAGCTTGGATGAAACTTCGAACAGACTGAGCGGATGAAATCCACAGTGAACTTATTGAACCGCAAGACATAAGAAAGAAATACATGACAAGAAGTGAACATGTTGTAACAATATAGGAAACAAATTCAAAAGTTAAAATGGGTTGAGAAATAAAGAAGAAAAACAAAGCACAATATACAAAACCTCTGGGGACCAAAACGTCAATTCTTAATTCTTAATGTATACAGTTGGTAGGGAAATAATTATATTAGTCACAATTAAGGACCCTGTCGGGCACAGTATAGATCAAGTAAGAGAGAGGAGGAAGAGCACTGGGTGTTTAGTCAAATACATACATGAAATAATAGGTACGCACAACTTGATATGTTAGTTATTTAACAAAAAACCCTAAATAAAACTAAATAAAAAAATAAAAAAAGACATATCAAGCTATACATTCCCAGTATAAGCTGACTTCTCATTGTACGAAAAGCCTATACGATACAAGGTTAGCTAAAACTGGATGTATAGCTTGATTATTGTCGTGTGTACTTGAAGTGAAAAGCGATAAATTCCGTGAAACACAATTCGCTTTGACGGGCATTTCATGTAAGTCTACCAATATAGACGTCAATTTCTGTTTAATAATTATAATTTCAGCTATCTTTCCAAATGATGGTTGACATTTAATTTATACAGGAACGTATGCTAGTCAAATTCTCAATTAATTCTGATGTTAATTGGTATCATGTTAATTGGCATCATGCTTTGTGTTATTCATACCTAGTTGACAAATTGAATTATAATAGCTAATAAAGCCCCTAATTTTGGTGATACCTTGATGGTTGTGGTTTGGTTTAATAATGGAGTGAATTATAGTACTTATTTCAATTGAATTAGATGCCAATAAGACAGTGTGGTTACATAACACACATATATAATCAGCCTATAACGTTCCCACTGCTGGGACACAGGCCTCCTCTCTGTGAGTGGGAGTTGTCCGTAATCCACCATGCGGGCCCCGTGCGGCATAACCTAGAACTGTCATATGTCTTCGAATTTTTATGTTTAGGATGTTCCGGTTTCTCACGATGTTTTCCTTCACTGTGGAGCGGTGGTAGTGGCCCCGATGTGCGAGAGAGAGAAGCGCTTTTCTTTGTGTAATTTATTTCACCATCACTGCTCTTAAATCGATGAAGGAAAACGTAGTGAGTGTGGTTAATTATGTAATTTTGGTTCCGGTCCCGTTTAGGGATATAGATAATGACATTTCGGACGTAGCATAAACCAATTGAATATCAAAAGATAACTAACTTGAAACTATTATTAGTAGCGAAACTTGTCACATCGTGCATAGGACCCATGTTAATGTCGTTGATAGACTAATTTCCTTCGACCGCAGCGTTGACAAACATCTCCAATTTCCTGTGTAATTATACTGAAGGGAATTGGTTTAGGACGATCGACAAATACTTTCGAAACCCCTAAACGTCTACGCAAAAACAAGCTCACAGAACTAAAAGTGCTATTCAGTTGTTTTCCATCAAACTCACTTCGTATAAAGGTGACGCGCCAAAAAACCCACAAACATTCCACCCTGATCCCTGAACTTCCTGTAATTTGTTTTCAGCTCCTCATTTTTATATCCAAAACTTTGTTCTAAATTGAGAGGTAAAAGCAGTCACTTTTTTAATTGGTTTTATCGAAAGTTTCTAAGACCCCTGCACGAAACTTCCCCAATTACGCAAATAAAAGGGAAAGAGGTGAACATTTAAGCTAGAAAGCTGCGTTACGTGAAGATTTGAGAGATTGAGATTGTGTTCAACTTGTTGAATATTGTGACGGAACTCTTTTGTTGTATGCGAAGAGTATTCTATTTATGAGGTGTTATAACTGGCACAAATTATATGAAACTTCTTTTTTTGAATGTCTGAATTTATGTTTGAGATTTATACATCAGTGATTTGTAACAAAAATAGCAGGGTTCTAAATAAGTTATGATATTGGATGAATATTATTATGTTCAACCTTGCTCCTGTCCAAAATCAGCTCACAGATGCTATGCTAATATCAGAGTTATTTTATATGAAGTTAATTTTATACTTACATTTACATAGGAGATTTCGTCTCCCTCGGCTCACTGAGCTGTGATTCTTCATCTATCAACTGCAAGTTTACGTTTTCGCTTTTCGTGTGAAAAGTTGCTGATATTGTCTTATCTTCTAATATTATATTCTCTACCTCAACACCGTTATCTTTTTTCCCATTACCTTCCAATATCCGCTGCTTTATCGACGGCCCTCTATTGAATGAAGAAGCCAACAAAGTTTCTTGAATGGTATCATTACCGTTACATATTTTATCCGTTTTGTGAGTTGGCATGCGACCAGAATGGTAACTGTTTCTCACTCCGCCGGTTGACTCAAAAAAAGGAAGCACCTGCTTGAACTCCTTCCTAAAGTTTTCGTTCAACCATGCGTATAGGAAAGGGTTGTAGCAAGTTGATGCCATCGCCATAGAATGAGCGAGAAAGAATGACACGAAGTAATAGTTCCACTCCGTCATCTGGGCGTAGAAGTCATTGAAAATATTGATCAAGTTTATAGGCAGCCAAGATATTCCAAATATAGCGACCATGGATATGAGCATTCTATTTGTACGTCTTTTCCTATCTCTGTCCGCCTCTTCTCTCCTGGTATTCTTAGCACCTGGTTTCGACCTCGCTCGGTCGTTCAATCTTATACTAACGCATGTGTAACATATAGCTATTATTAAAAATGGTATTAGAAATTGTAATACAGTTGTGAAAACTCCGAATATTTTTCTAGATTTATCGGAAGGCCAACTTTCTTCGCAATAGTACGTCCTATTGTTCGTCGTTTGTATTCCCATGAAGAGGCCGTATGGGCAAGTTACGACCAGGGAAAACACCCATATGAATATTATAATAAGTATACAGGTGTTCAATTTCATCCGAGGATGAAAGGGGTATATAATGACGAAAAATCGGTCTATAGCTATTGATGTTAGGGTGAGCGTAGATATGTAAACACTTGTACCTTGAGCGTATGGCATTAGATGACAGAGCAATCTTCCGAAAACCCATCTTCCTAGGAACGTGTACATAGGCGTCAAAGGCACAGCGAATATACATAGCAGTATGTCGGAGAGGGCTAAGTTTGTAATGAAGAGGTTTGTGACGGTTTGCATCGCTCTATTTCGGAAGACGACATAGCAGACCAGGACATTGCCGAAAACGCCGAGAACGAAGATAACTGTGTACAAAATACAAAAGGCAACTTGAACTATTTTAACATCGATTATATCTGTTGTTTTGTTTGATTTCGGCTCGTCTATCACTTCCACTGATTCTCCAGTGAGTGTCTTGGTGAGGATGAGGACTCCTCCGCCTATGTAGGTGGTACCGTTGAGAGACATCGCAGCGGGCACATATCGACTAGCTAAAGTTGCCAAGTCATCATGGCTGCTAGTGTTGTAAATGGACAGCATGTTAACTCCAAATTATCCTCCTTTTACAAATTTCTGTTGCCCGCCAGTCCATCTGTGAACAAAGAAAAACAATTTAAGTAGGTAAATTATGCATTCATATAAAAAGTTTTGAATCGGAATTTGCTTCAACGAGATTTAAAATATTACATGGGCTCAACATATTTCCAAGAAATCTGTACAAAACCCACGCTCAATTTAACCTTGCAGCATGTGTATTTTCTCATCTGTACCTTCTAACACTTCCATAGAGACTAATATTGCTTAACTGATTAATAAAATATCCGAGATAATGGCGCTGTACTCGAGTGGTTGCTATGGCAACAGAAATGATCGCTAATAAACCCAAAACATTATTGCGGATGGGCTATATACGACGTCATATTCCGGTACCATGTGCCGGAGCTACAAAAATACCGTCAGAATTCAATTCAATTTGTAAGTTTGGGTCGAAAACGTACCCGTCATCAATCTTGAGTGTCATGAAGATTATTATGGATGACTGTAACTATCTAGTATTTTATTTTAGAGAGAAAAGTAAGGTGTCATCTTGAATTTTTCTAGTGGAATAAACTTTTATGCTTCGATAGTCTCCAATTATGTTGATGGATCCACTCGAAGGTCACGGATGAACTCTTTTGCTTCGATGAATATTAAGAAACCTCTTAAAATTTCTACTAAAATTACACATCAATTACTATCATCGGGATTATCTAACTTGTTAACTGCTACTGGCCATTATCCTCCAAATGGACCTATTAATAGGTCGTTAGAGAGTTTTCCCTTAATCACCAAACTTAGCACAACCCTGTAATTGCCGTCTAATCCACTTGTATAACTGTTTATATTTGTAAACCGATTAAGCACAATAATTTGACAAGGATTAGGACTCACGCAAAATACTCTTAGCTTAATACCCTTATAAGCTTATTATGCTATTGAATAAAGCATATACATATAACCTATATTTAGCGCGGAATTAAACTGTGTTCATCGAATATGGTAATAAGCTTAAGTAATGAAGTGTTAGTAGGATTAGGACTGGAAGTCGAACTGAAATGGGTTATGACGTCAAACCGTTTGGTTTGAGGTTGAGAAAATATTGTAAAAAGCGGCCAAGTGTAAGTCGAACTCGCACACAAAGGGTTTCGTACCATCGTACAATATTTAACACTTCATTTTAATTTTGAAACTTACGCCGAAAAAAACATAAGGATCCTTTAAATTTTGACTTTAATTTATTATTAGAGCGGCCATAGAAGAATGTCAAGGGTTTACCTACTACGCTTCAAACGATACAGCTCTGTGATAGACGGATCAACCCTATTACAAAGGCTCCACGCCTTTGTAATAGGGCCCCGTTGGCACTCTAAAAAGTAGGCATAGAATTTATAAGGCAATATTAGATTTCAAGTGGAATCTAGCGAGCCATAATTAAAGGACACGTTAAATTTTCTGGCTGGTCGCTATCGATATCAATCGGACTATCAAATGATTAAATAACAAGTGTTATTTACACAGTGGTCACTGTGTAAATAACACTTGTTGTTGATGTTCGTCAGAAAGGTCAGGCGCGTAGTATTCGCAACCGGCGTGCGTGTATGACGCATGAACGTAGACGAAGCAAAATACTCGTATGTGTAAAAGTAGATATGTGAGTTCGTAGCAGTTGGCGTTCTGTAGTTTCTGCCTACCCCCATGCTAAGAATGCGTGATTTTATGTGTGTAAATAACATTTAACACTTTGTAGGTACCTAAAATTTTCTAATCTAGATGAAAATTATTGTAGAAAACGTCTGCAACGGACATTACTTTCGTCCAACGACACGAAATGGGAATACGTATTGAATTCAAAATTAGTTCAGTAACTTGATCAACGGACGAAGAAGTTTGGACCACTTTAGACATAGGTCTTTAAAGCAGTCAGTTTTCTGTTCACAGTAACGAGAACTTACAGCACTCTAAAGTATTTTAATACTGTGGAGTTACCGAATTTCCTGTTCACCGAAAAACAAACTTTTCAATTATTGAGTCGGAAATCTCTGTCCCGTTGACAGGTTTCCAACAGATTAATTGCGTATCATAATTAATCATTTTGACAGTTTCACAGTATCCATTGCGCCGTATGTTTTAAAACCTGCGTTCGCGACAGCGAATTCATCGGATTGGATCGAGGGGCCTATGGGTAAATAATAACAGCCGCACGGGTCGATCGATCAGGTTAAGCTACGCTTGCCGCGGTTGGTCTGTGACCAACTTACTTCTTTACTTTCCCTCCGTGACTCAGAAAGTATAATATGTTAAGAAATTCCAGCTATCATTTGTGGATCCTTGACAGTCGTTAAGGTCATCAGAAGCCAAGTCAAAGTCTTGCCAGGGATCTAGTATTACCCAGTGACTGGGTTGTGAAAGTCAGATAGGCAATCGCTCTACGTATAATACCGGTACTTAGCTGCATCTGGTTAGACTGGAATCCGACCCTAACAGAGTTGGGAAAAGCCTATTCTATTCTATTTTTCTCTATGGCAATGGTGCCGATGTCAATAATTCTGCGAATGTCAGACGCGATATGAGAAAACGTGCGGAGAAAACCAATTGGGAAAAGCCTAGACAGATGATGGATGTTGTCGAGCTGTCAAAATGACAGCGATTGTCATTTGGAGTACGTTAAATTAAGGTACCCTACTTCAAACTCCTTGATACATAAAACTAAGTTATTTGTAGTAACATTGCAATTATGTAAGGAACAATTACAAAATTAATGGAGATATTTCTGAGCCCCATTCCAAAGATTCTTGTCCTAATGTTGTTGTTTATCGTTCGTTCAGAATTAAGACGTTCCGGAGAATTAAATCAAATTTAGAAAATGTCTTCTGTTTTAAGCATAATATTTAAGTTGGTTTAAGTAAAACATTTCATAATTCCAGTATTGACATTTAACGTAGCAAAGCTGCCAGTCTTCTGGGCACGTTTCCAGATGACAGCAATGCGGACGAGTTCTTCGACGCCTAAGTGTCCTTTGTTTTTGTTTTATTTGTGTAGTGACCGACTGATTTTTCAATCGACAGATATTTTTTATTCGAGGAATAAAATTATCTGTCGATTGAAAAATCAGAACTAAGTCATTTAATTTAGTATCTAGTGTAAATAGTTAATTCCAGATGATTTTAAATTCTGTTCAAATATTTATTGACTGCTTTGGGTCGTAGCATTATGCTGAGCGATGGCCGTGTTGCGTGGATGTAACGCATATTTTATCCCAACCTGTTCTTTTTTGGATTTGTGTTCTTTCTCTGCATCATGTTTACCGCAAGTAAACTTATTTTCTTTCTTTTTTCTTTACCAGTCAAAAGCTGATATGAAAAATATTAAATGATATGATATGATATGAAATATTAAACACGTCTAAAAAAAATACTATTGATGTTTTATTTTTCAATACCTGCATCGCAATATCATGTACCTATTGGCATTCCGAATTTTTTGGCAAAATATAAAAGTGCCATAACACTGCTGTAAAAATCCATTGTTTTTCTACATTTTATTAAAAGCGCCATTTTATTATTTGTTAAAAAATACGCGGTAATATTTTTTTGTGAGCGTCGCGATATTGGCGTAACGTGCAAGTTATTTATTAGCTACCGTTTTTCTTTCTTTTACCAAGCATAAAAAACAAGTCTTAGCAAAGGGTATTGTGTTACCCAGTAACTGGGTTGTGGAGGTCAGATAGGCAGGCCTTCCATGTCATCATCATCATTCTCCTAATTTATTTGGGGTCGGCACAAAATGTATTTTTTCCATACTTAGTCGTCATCTCGGTAGTCACCCCTTTTCAAACCATATCATCATTCACACAGTCCATCCATCGTTTCTTTGGTCTTCCCCTACTCTTATAGCCATCGACATTTATACTTAAAACTTTCCTGACGACATTTTTGAGTCATGGTGGTACATGGAGCCATGTAAAAAAAGTACTCAGCTGCATCTGGTTACACTAGAACCTACTAATCTAGTAGGTAGTAAAAATAAGGTCATCATCTGCCTAAGCTTTTTTCCGACTATGTTGGGGTCGGCTTCCAGCTGAATACCTTTCATTTTTACTGACTACTAGGAGTAGGTAGGAGAGGCGTTTTCCCAGCAGTGGGACACAATATAGGCTAAAAAAAAGGAGTAGGCAGTAAAAATTAACATCATCTGCCTAAGCTTTTTCCGACTATGTTGGGGTCAACTGCTACCGTGATAAAACTCCACACAACGTTGAATACATTATTATTTTAGTTGTCTTTGACACATCTCGGGACCCTGGGGCCCCGGACCTTTGAAAGGCGTACTAGGGGCCGAAGCCAACTCGCAAAGTCAAAGATTTATTTGCAGATAAATATGGTTACAAAAGTTCTTACAATGGTGGTATAATTGTAGCTTAACATATGAAATCATAACTTAATGACATGCACTTTTTTTGGTACCTATAGGTAGGAACAATTATATCGAAGAGGCCCTTTACACAATTCTAAATGATGAGGAGGCACCAACAGACGATTATCCCATGCAAGTGCACCCAAGGACCACCCCCGGTTGGTGCAGGACTATTGCAGAATATGGAAACAAAATATACTGAGCTATGGGTTTGGGTGGCTATAGTGGATCGGTTACCTTGAACTATGGAAGGTCTATGTCCCCTGCCTGACCAATGATAATTATAATATTCACAGATGAAATGGCAGTGGGTAACTTGCACACTCAATAATGGGCTCCCGGAAACGGTCGCTAGCACATAGTGTCATAGTGACAAGGGGGCAACATGTCCTCAGGTGCTTATGAGGAGTGGAGAGGTATTCCACGGCTATCAGGACAATCCCGGAAGTACGGTCAAGATCCCTACCAGCATCTTACTAAAATACTTCCTTCCTCCGAGCACATTTGCTCTTGCGAATCTCCACTCAAGCCAGCCAATAAAGGCATTATTACAATTAAAATGATTATATTTAATTATTAATTTACTAAACAATGAAACACCCGTTTCGTTTATATTGAAAAGTACGCACAACGCACACGTTAGAATATTCATAGAGTAAATTTCCAGCGAATAATACCTACCACGTTACTATAATCAAATCAAATGTCACGTTACCACCCAAATTTATTAGTTAAGTGAATCCACACTTAAACTAATACGGTAAATATTTATTTGATATTTCAATCAATAAGAAAAACTCACTTAACGTATAAATGTTTTGGATCGATAGTTATTGACAGTATATTTGAGGCCTTCAGAACCGGACGCAAAACGTTAGTTTTCTTTATAGAAAAAATCATTCATGCGGTGTTGGCTACACCGCTGCGCCGTTATACGGTTATAATCGACTTATAAGTTGGTTAGAGGTTGGTTAGTTAGAGCTATTTAGTTCGTGTGTTAGTTGGTTGGTTGGTTTGATTTATTGGTTGGTTGGTTTGATTTATTGGTTGGTTGGTTTGATTTATTGGTTGGTTGGTTTGATTTATTGGTTGGTTGGTTTGATTTATTGGTTGGTTGGTTTGATTTATTGGTTGGTTGGTTTGATTTATTGGTTGGTTGGTTTGATTGGTTGGTTGGTTGGTTGGCTGGTTGGTTGGTTGACTACAAAACTTCCAAAAAAACGCTAAAAATTATAACTTAGGCCACCACAAACTTCCAGTATGTACCTAAAATCGTAATGGCGACACGAAAACATCCAGAGTCGTTAAAACTGAATTAATGGCCTCACAAATTAACGAAGAGTCTCAATCCTTCGCACAATTCAATTGAGTTCGACCCTTTTGAAGGACATGGCCTACATTGTGACAAGCTTCATTTGATTGGAATTAAGCTTTAAAATTTTTTAACTGAAAATTTCATTACACGCGTTGAGCGATTGTTGGTAGGGGAAAATCTTATGGGTTCGCTTATGTAGCTATGCGTTCCTATGACGTATAGCGCTTGGCCAGTAATGAAAACATAAATAAATATTTTAATTTATTATTTTTAATTTATGAAATTTAAATTTTTAATACTACAACACACACTCCTTACTCCATATTAATATTATAAATTCGAAAGTAACTCTGTCTGTCTCCATTTTACCTTTTCACGCCTAAACCACTATATTGGAAATTTGGTCATAGAAATTTAGCTAGCATTTTCTCTTTATTTATTAAAAATCAGAAGGCCAATTCCCGTAATTAAAAATGTTCAAAATCTGGTCGCAATTTCATCTCAGTGACAATCAATGTCAAAAACTTGTCAAAATTTACGACAAGTAGAGGTATATTTGACAGATTGAGACTGAGATCAGACTGTGAACGGTCTTAAAATTACGAGAATTGCTCCTCTGGTCAAAAGTTATTACAACCTAAATAATTCATAAAAATAATTTGGTTAACTTGTAGGTACAGCGTGTACGACAATAGAGCGTGACCAGCATAATTTTAATTTTAGAAACCTTTTTACGCCTGAACTATTGTACAGATTTAGTAAAAAAAAATGACAAGGAGATAGATGGTATCCTAGGGAATAATAGACAAATTTATGAGTAAAGGGGTGAGAGGGGTTGAAAGTTTGTTTAGAAAACCCAGCAATTCTTTTGTTAGGGATCTGAACATTGAATGTTTTTGGTAAGAAATTAAGAATTACGTTTTTTGTGAAATCATGCCCAAGAAGGTAAAATAGGGGATGATTTTAAAATTCAAATGTTTTATCTATAGAAATGTTTTATGTTGTACTTATTTTTAAGGGATTTTAAAAGCGATTCGAAATATAGTCATAGTCCGTATCTTCAGATAACATTTAGTCTTTATTTCATTAAAATCAATCCACTGGGTCAAAGTAATTACAATTTATTCTTATTTTATTTAGTTATTGTTTATCTGTTACATTTTCACTCTTTAACGACTAAACGGACTAAAGGCATATGAATAGGCCATAATTTGGGTTAGGACATAGCACACTTTTATTCCGGTAGTATTATAAATTTTACGAACAAATTAATCACACTAGCGAATGTAAGTACACGACACACACTGTAGGTACACGAAAACAATACGATACGGAACGCGAGACAGTTTCTGAGCACATGTTGTCCATACGATGTCCGAAGATCAAGAGAAGCAGCGCCCTCGCTGCTCCAGCTCTCTGGTTGACTTGCACGAACGTCAGGCTAGACTCTGTCGAGTGCCATCTGGTGGCACTCGATAGAGACGCCGATTAATCAATCGACAGTCCAAGGTATATTTCTGACACATATAATTAAAAAGAAATGCTTTTCGTTGTCATGCGCAACAATTGCGAACGGCTCGAGGAATTTGGCTATTTTATATATAAAAATGTTTGTATTAGTCCAAATTAGGTTTTTGTGTAAAGATAAATTGGAAAAGTTTCCCGAAATAAATTCAAATTCGGGAAAAAGTGAAAGAACTTTTTTCAATGTAATTTTTGTATGAATTATTGAAACTTGGACAGAACAACGTCTATCGGATAAGCTAGTTATAATTTATACATTTAAAAAAAATCCATTGTTATCTGTCATAGTTTCAAGTTTTCAGTTCTGTCCCATGACTGCCTACTTTCCTTTTTTGTTGGTGGTACTACACACCCGATTTTTAAATTGAGAGTTTGGCGCTGAGAACCTGTAACTGGGTTGACCTCCACATCCCAGTAATTGGGTTGTGGAGGTCAGATAGGCCGTCACTCCATGTAAAATACAGGTAGGTATTCAGCTGCATCTGGTTAGACTGGAAGCCGATCCCAACATAGTCGGGAGAAGGCTAGACAGATGATGATGTTGAAGGAATCACCTTAGTTATGTAATGCACAGTTTGGCAAATCTTAACTTCAAATTCTCAATTCATAAGACGGGTGTTAAGGCTACTTTTGGGTGGGAAGGGCTACGCAGGCAAACTGTGCGTAATAATTTGGGTTTACATTTTTATCATTTTTCCAAGTAGCTAACTACCTACAAGAAAGAAAGTATGCATTTTGGATTGAGGTTCATTGGCAGTTCTGTGTTCTGTTTCCACGCACAACTATAGAAGCAAGACTGACGAAGTATTTTCAACCCCGGACAAAAACAGAGGGGTGTTATAAGTTTAACGTGTGTACCTGTGTATCTGTGTGCCTGTCTGCGCCGTCGTAGCTCCCAAATGGCTAAACCGATTTTGTTTTTTTTTTTGTTTGTACGCCTGTGTAACGGTTGCAGAGACGGCCTGTTCCGTCAAGACAGCCGTAAAATAAAGACCTTCACAGGTTAATAAATTCGAATACTTTACGACACTTCCAAGCTGAGTGTTATTTATCATTCCTTATTACACAAATTGATGGGTACTAAACAAACTAACAACTACCCTACTTTTATGTGTTTTTTACGTTAACAAGTGGTTGATGGAATGAAAACACGCACTTAGCTACAGTTGATCGTGAAATAAGTAATTACTTTGTAAGGCAGGAAAATAATATTATTTTAATACATCATCTGCCTAGCCTTTTCCCAACTATGTTGCCAAAATGTCGTGTTGCGACAAGAAAATCTAACTTTAGCTTTAAATTAAGGAAGTAAAGAAAGGGAAGTTGAAGTCAATTAAAGTTTTATTTACAAGCTGTAAGGATGAAGATGGAATGGCAGCGGTGTGTATAATGTGGAGATGGGGTATGGATGACAATGCGCGATAGGTGGGTTGAGAAGGTTGAGGTGGAGTTGCAGTTGTGAGCTGAAGGTGAATATTTTAACTATGAAAAGATATACCCAAAAATATATTGGAATGCGGAATGAATAAAGAATGAAGTTATATTACTTATTGTTCGGTAACTACTTTATAATAATATGTTGGATGTGTTATGTTAATATGTATGTATATGGGTACCTGTTTGGGTTTTAGTTGGTTAGCGGCACGGTTGGCGTAGTGGTTAAGCGATTGATTGCTGCGCTGCGTACCGCGGGTTTGATTCCCGCACGGAACAAATATTTGTATGACCTACAAGTAGTTGTTCCAGGTCTGGCTGTTTGTGTATGTGTTTAAATGTTTCTTAACGCACCCACGATACAGGAGAAATTCCTAGAGTGGGGCAACGTTTAAAAAAAAAAAGAAACGAAAGAAGAATTATAGTGAAGGTTGTATGTTACTTTAAAGGTATTTTACATTTTTATGGTGTCAACATAACGCCTGTATTCCCCGAAGGGTTAGGTAGCAGGGTACCCATAGTACACCCAAATTTCTCCAGTTATGTTTAAGTGCCAACTTATTGCCATTAACCGGGCACAAAACTAGTCCTCAGGCTGCTACTGAGAACTTCCAGATGGAAAAACCCGGTCATCATCTGCCTTGCGATGTCCCTATGTTGGGGTCAGGTGCGGATCAAGGGGGGGGGGGGGGGGTCATGATTTTGGGGGTCATGAGTCCCCCCAAAATCATTCAAACTGTCGAGAGTCTGCATGATTTACTTGCCTTACTAACTTACTACTTGGTGAGCCCTCCCAAAATCTTGGGCTGCGACCGCGCCTGGTTGGGGTTGGTTTCCAGTCTAACCGGATGCAGCTGAATACCAGTATTTTACATGGAGCGACTGCCTCTCTGGTCTCCACAAACCAGTTACTGGGTAATATGATACCCCTTGGCAAAACTGGTTGTCAGACTTTCGGGCTTCTGACGGATTAGTCCATGTTCAACCCCCACAATCTTTACCCCCGACCATGTTGAACCCCTAATTGTTTCCATGTTCAACCCCCAGACGGCCCGTAACGACTGTCAAAGATCCACGAATTGTCATTTGGACCAACAGACCAACAGCTACCAACAGGACCAACAGCTTTTCCGAGGCACGCTGAGGTCTTGGTATGTAAAGATGGTCACCCATCCACGGACCAACTGCGGCAAGCGTAGCTTAACCTGATCGGTCGACCCGTGCGGCTATTATTACTTAGCCACAAAACCCAGTAACACATAGTTTTATAGTGTCATTTATTTCAAGCAGTCAGTACCTGCTTGAAATAAATGACACTTAATAATGTAGAATGGAAACATCGTGAGGAAACCGGCATGTCCTAGAACCAAAAATTCGAAGAAATGTGACTCTACTAATCCGCACTGGGCCCGCGTGGTGGATTACGGCCCAGGCCTGGGTCCCAGCAGTGGATACATTAGAGGTTAATTACGCTATATTATTTAATAATGTAAATAGTGAATGTTTGTTAGGTCGCCCTATCCATTGAAGCTAAGAATTCTTTGAATTTATTCTGAAAACCATGTTAAAATATCTCTTCATCCCATCGAAATATTGAACATTTAAACAAAATGCTATTGTAAAGTACTCAAAAGTGTTAAAATGAACGGCAGTTATGCCTTATCCCGGGATAAAGTCAGGCTAGAGTATTTTCTATTCCCTAACAGTTTTCTTAGCGCGAGCGAGATCAGTTTTCCGCACGTTTGGCTGGCTATGATACGGTAGTAAACGACCTATTTGAAACCTAACTTGTGTTAAAGTTGGTAGTTAACCCATATTCTGAAATGAAGTGGAAGAGTGCATCCCGGTAAACTAGATCTGAATATAAGTAGGTATAAAATCTACATGTCATTTCTTGTTTGCATGGGACTTAACTACTTAAGCATAACTAGCGAAATGTGGGTGTACTTTATATGTACACCCCTGCCGAACCCTTTACGAAAACAGGCGCGATGTTTGTATGTGTGTGTGTGTGTAAAATCTGTCGCTCTTAGCGATAAGACCGCCCATTGTGTCAGCCTTTGTAAAATTTCTATAATTATGTCTGTAATTTATTAATTTATTTATCCATTTATTTCAGGCATCAAGGCCCATATAAAACACATACAATACAATATGGTGATATGGTGGTAATTTGTATATGGTGTACAGACGCAAGTCAAGCTACCCGAAACTGTAAAATTTTCCCAATCAACCTTGAACCTTAATACTTTATCGATAAAGTTTAAAATCTATTAAAGAAATTTGACAGATTGTAGTAGCTTGATGTGCTGGCATCTGTACATAATAAAGAATATTCTATTCTGTTATAAGATTCACGTTTGAGTATACTGTAAGCCAATGCAAATAGCATCATAAAACCCGATCTATTAACGTCCATTCCTGAATATGAGCCCTTGTCAAGACGGTTGCATTGAACAGTTTCAATTCAATAGGGCGATACCATACATTGTAACCAACCCGTACTGGGTCCGCGTGGTGGATTACGGCTCACTCCCTCTCACAGAGATGAGGCCTGTGTCCCAGCAGTGGGAACGTTATAGGTTCATTATGTAACATTGTTTTAAGGCTTTGTAATTAGAATAAAACGCTAAAAGTGTCATCATTTCAGCCGAAAGACGTCCACTGCTGGACGTAGGCCACCTCCAAGCACCGCCACTTTGCCCGGTTTTGTGCTTCCCGCATCCGGTCCACCTTGTGGGAGGCCTTCCAACGCTACGTCTTCCGGTACGCGGTCGCCACTCTACAACCTTTGGCCTCATCAGTCATCTGTTCTGCGAGCAATGTGCCCTGCCCAGCTAAAAGTGTAAAGGGAAATATCTGTCCTCATATAATGACTGAGGGCGAATTTCACCAATGACACTGGTTGTGATCGGCACATCTAAACCACGTTTAGTTTAAATGGTGAAGTTCAACCTGAGTTTCTTTTTAATTACGACACCAAATTGAAGTGACACAATTAAGACAATGGTCTATCTGCTGCCCCACAAACGAAACGTCTAATAATCAAGAGTAGTTTTTTCACTCTAGAAGTGATACGTCCACTGCTTAGCTGACTTATCTGAAGACCAAATAAAAAAATTTAGTCGCAAATCGCAACAGCATTCCAATAAGTCTGGGTGTTTTTTTCGCGATTGGCGCGACTGGCGTTTTTTTTTTCGCACACTGGGTTTTCAACCCTCGGAGTTGAGCCGAGCGTTGATAATCCAACAGAGCTCATCCCAGCGCGTCAATGCCATGGCTTATTTTGATTTAATTTAATATTTGAATTGTTTTTTTTTGTCTTTGCATTACGGACACTTATAAAAGTCTGCATCGTTCTCACATGCATAATTTTTAACATGAATGATGTAACCAATACTTTGTAACCATATTATTGTGATTTAAGAGAGTGTCCATGGAGTTTCTTGCCCGTTTTTCTCCATAGGTACCTACTACGCTTTGGAATGGGCAACTAGCTTCATCTTTTTTGACTGACCGACCCTTGACAATTCAAAAGTGCCTGTATTGGTTTACTTGAAATAAATAGTTTTGAGTTTGAGTTCAAGAAAACACACTGTGCGCAAAATGCGCGAAAAAAAATCGCTGCTATAAAAATACGGCCGGGCTAACAGATAAGTAGTAGGTTGTATTCCATTTACCGACGTTCATCTCGTAAGTGCTATTACTGCCTACACCTCTAATACGCTTGGTAAGTCCATTTGGCTTAGCAGTAAATTTTCTGGAGTTCTATTACGACGTTTAGATTCTACCGAGACAAATGTACCTACGAGCAATTAGGAAAACGATTGTCTTGAAACTTGTAGGGTTGAGAGCTGAAAATTGTTTTACTAGTTTCGTAAATGGTTTTGTTGTTGTTCGTTGAGAATTGTAACAAACATTTGAATTTGTAATTGTATCTGGTTGATTAAATCTGACTGGAATCCATGTACTTTGTAATTCTGTTATTATGTTTAATTTTAGATACTTACTTTATTGATATGAGTAATTATCTAAAATTACACATAGTAACTTACTTTATTGATATGAGTGAGGAACTTGTAGCTACGTAATACCAGCCGCGGAGGTCGATCGATCAGGTTAAACTGAGCTTGCCGCGGTTGGTCCGTGGATGGGTGCCCATCTTTACATACTAAGACCCCTCCGTGCCTCGGAAAGCACGTTAAGGCGTTGGTCCCGGATGTCATTCGTGGATCTTTGACTGTCGTTACGGATTGTCAGAAGCCCGAAAATCTGACAACCAGTCTTACCAAGGGGTAACGTATTACCCAGTAATTAATTATCCACTGACATCTGCTTTGTAAACCTTTTGTTAGTTGCCTTTTATAATTCATCCTGCCAAAACGACCGAACCATCTAAGCATACTCATATCAATAAAGTCATCATCTGCCTAGCCTTTTCCCAACTATGTTGGAGTCGGCTTCCAGTCTAACCGGATGCAGCTGAATACCAGTATTTTACATGGAGCGACTGCCTACCTGACCTCCACAACCCTTGGTCAGACTAATGTAGTCATAAGATCATTTCACTAATATTTTTACTAAGGAAAATCTACAGTCTCTCTCAGAGAATCGAGTTAACAGTAGAAATAGAAGTCAAGAATCCTAGCGCGCTAATTAAGATTAAGCGGCAATTCTCGCTACGTATCCTCAGCCCGAAAGCCAGGCAGAGATTTATTCAAGAGAGTGCGGAGTGACAGTACAAATACCTTGGGGTTTTAGTGTATTTCGAGCCCAATTCCAGTTGAATATCTTAGCTCTCAATAATGAATTACTAGCCGAATGTGGTTGTATTAATTGAATGCCTTTATACTCGTAAGAGGATCTTCCTCCTCAAAGCAATGATGAGTGTTTGAAATAACGAAATTGTCAGCTGAGTGCTATCTTCTGAGATACAGGCCTCGCCAAATTCAGAAGATAAAGTCTGACCCTAAGTAAACCTCTCTTTACTATCACAAATGCTGTAGGGTTATTATTTTATAACGTATATGACAGTCGTATACTTGCCCAGTAATAAGTACTTTTAATATGTAATCCTTGTTGCTATACTGATGAGAAATAAACAATTTTTTTTTATTGACTGAATGATGATATGGCTTCAAAGGGGGTGGCTGCCGCTGAAAACCAGCGCTGGGGCTCTGTCTCGTATAGGGTCTTAGTATTATGCTGAGCGATGGCCGTTTTGCGTGAATGTGACGCATGTTTACCCCCAACTTGTTCTTTTTTATGCGTCATGTTTGCCGCAAATAAATGTATTTTCCTTCTTTTTTCTTTTTTCTGAGATGAAAGCTAATAGATATGAAAAAAAAGAAGAATACATTGTGACGAAGGAGCTCAACAAAACTCTGCTTAATATACGGTCTTCCGTAACTCAAAACAATTATTTAGATAGCATAACTACAAACGGTAAAGTGACATTGAAAATAATTACTCAGTTCTTTAAAGTACTCCAAAAACAAGGTTCATTCCATTAATGTTATATCAATCACCAGAAAAGGAACTATATTGTCACGAAATAAAGTTCTGGCCTTTTTAAAGTTTTGTCGAATCCTCTATGGAGAACATGTCACGAACTTTAATACTACTGAAATAGAACTTTTATTTTAATAATTTTATTCAAGAGGAACAACAAACAGCTACAATATAAAACATAGAAACAAGAAAATAACAAAATATATAGACAATATTGCAGCCCACAACGCTGTTCACAGATTAACAATAGGATACAATACAGTGAAAACAGTCGCTAAAGTTACAAATACAATTTTTAAGTTACTAAATTAACTCTCGTGTTTAAGATGTGTACAATATGTACATATAACATAAATGATAATGTGAATATATAATGTAATGTATATAAAATATATGTATAAATTACTCAAAGAATGCCACAATAAAAGAAAAATAAATAATAAAATTCATGAAAGCTCCTTAAGTATAAGACTTTTGAACCTATAGGGAGCAACATGACTTTATATACCTTAAAGTCATGTTGCTAGCACCATTCCACATTGGCCAATCTCAACGAAGATTAGTCAGGCTTAGTGCACAAGTGTATGCGCAAACACAGGTGCACTCTCTGTTCCTTTACTGTCATAGTCCGATGGTACGGCAATCCGACACGACCGGGGAGAGATCCGACGCAGGACCAAAGGCTTTATGCTTTCCGAGGCACAGGGTATCACATCACCAACTTCGAAACTCCGGGCTGTTGCTGAGAAATTCCTAATCGAAAAACCCAATAACACTTTGCCCGACCTGTGAATCGAACCCAGTAACCCGTGCACAGAAGTCGCGCTTGCGACCACGAGACCAACGCGGTAGTCAGTATCATTATAGCATAATCAGCCTATAACGTTCCCACTGCTGAGACACAAGCCTCCTTTCTGTAAGATTGAGTCAGCCATAATCCACCGCGCCAAGTGCGGGTTCATGGGTGCAAAAGATTTTAAAATAAATTGTCATTCCTCGCTTATCTTTTGTTTTTTCCGCTCAGCTTCCGTTATCAACGGCATATACACGCGATATTCATTACCCTCATTCAGTATATATGATGCATAATGACTCATCGAGTTTTTGAAAGACGCTGTCTCACTGTATGAATGACACAGGGGACGATAGCCGCACGATTTTCATCGTATGTATAAATGGCAATACGGCTAGGCCGCAGGTGACTAAAATCGCCGAGTACAAAGTAGAGTATTGTAGGTTTCGACTTTTGTCGTGAGGCGACAGGTTTCATGCAGCGGGTGACGGAAATCGACCGTACCAATGCTAAGTCGCAGGCGATCGCCCGCCACATCAAGGTCGACATTTTGATGCAATTTTTTTTTTTGCAAATTTTGATTGTTTTTCGACCTGTATAAATGGGGTGGCGATTCGGTAAGCGACCAGTTACACGGCGAAAATCGACTAAGTATAAATCCCCCATAACGCTCAAAGCGGAACTTTTATAAAAACTGGATGTGACATATTAACGCCCACCCACTGTATATTGCTTTAATAACTTAAAAACATTGGTATACATTTGTTGAACTGTCTGTATGTCTTTTTTCAGAAAATGTCACCTTTTCTTGAAGTGATGTCTCGCCCACACGCGTTGATCTTTGTTAATGTGAAATCTTTATATTCAGGCATTAAGACTGTCAAAGCTAAAAGTGTTTTGTGATGTTTATATATTCTAACATAACATCACGCCTGTTTTCCCCGAAGGGTGAGACAGAGGTGTATCCGTAGATACACCTCTGTCTGTCTCTCTGACATGGGACTTAAAAATAAGGCCAAATATGGGTGTAAGCTGTATACCTACACCCATATTTGGCCTTATTTTTAAGTCCCATGTGTAATACGGTGAGCGTATGTTTACATCGTTTTATAATGAAAAATGGAACCCTTATAAGATCACTTCGTTGTCCGTCTGTCTGTCTGTCTGTCAAGACCCTTTTTCTCAAAAACGCGTGTGGGGTTATCAAGTTGAAATTAATATCAAATACTCAGAGCTGCAATCCCTTGTAGCAGTGAAAAAATCAAACTTCTATGTCAACGCAATCATAAGATACGGGAGTTTATGTTCCGTTTATGACGCATATTTTGACACTCGCAAGGGAATCAAAACCTATGGGGTACTTCCCGTTGACCTAGAATCATGAAATTTGGCAAGAAGTAATGTCATGTAGCACAAGTAAAGGGAAAATCCGAAAACCGTGCATTTATAGTAACATTACCAAAAAATATATGTTTTCCCGAGAATTTACATACCTACTTTGTACGGGACCCTCGGTGGACGAGTTTTTTTTCTAAAGAATAATATTGTAATGTACCTTTGTAAATTAACTGCGTTACCTATTTTACTTACGTTTCAAGTTTCGTAATGGGCTACTGAATAAAATTACCCTTGTAGCAGAGAACGCGAAAGTGAATTGAATAGATTTCATTTCGCGCGAACCGATCTTCGTTGTTTTTCTGCAAGCATTACGCACTAGGTAGATAATATTTGCCTGATAAATGAATTCTGTTCAGAGAACAAGTTTTTCAACGAAAGAAAAAGTATTTTTTTGATAACCCAAAGTAAGTTCATAACACCGTAATGTGTGTACATTACAGTGTAACATCTACAGGTAATAAGCACCTACTTTTCATTCGAATACAAACTGTTTTATTCCCACATACCCTAAGCGATTCACACATTATTTTCCCATTTACAAAACTCCACACTCAACATAATATCAAGTTAAACATGTCCAATTTTAGCTGTCCTCACACTGTACGTAAGTATAGGTTTTTCGTGCAATCAGAAGTCAGCAGTCATTTTCAATATCCCTTAATATTCCTTCATTCTTGATTTTAATATAGGAAATACTTTGTAACCTACAATGTCAATGACTTTTTTGTAATGATAGAACACAACAGAATTGTCTATTACAGACAATTCTAATTTCAACTCTTTTTATCTACTAGTGGTTGTAATGGCAATCATTTCACTTGGTTTTAATAGGTTTTTATATTTTATTTATGCTTTTGATAGATTCTTCTATATTTTGTAAATATGAGGACTTTGTAGGCCTTGTAGACTTTAGATCTGTAGACATTTTTTTATTTTATCAAGTACCTGGTACTTGTTGACAGGCCTACGCTTTCTCCCATACCTACTGTAATTTGAACACATTGTAAAAGCCAATTATTTTTAAAAGAGTGTCTGTGGAGTTTCTTGCCGGCTCTTCTCCATAAGAAACGACCAATTGGAACCGTGCACCTAGGTTCGGACGTTTCATACGTGCCCATGTTGGTTTATGTGAAATAAAATATTTTGATTTTGACAGTGACGGCAAAACACTGTCATACACGGCAAATCACCTAGTTTAGGAGTCAGGGTTTACCTTATCCGTATGACCTTGAGTTAACCAAGTTATGTATACTCGTTTTAAGCAATATCGAAGGTTCTTGTATAATTAATAAAGATTTTTATTATTATTTATTAGCTTATACTGGAAATGTATACCTTGTTATGTCGTCGTGCATACTAACATAAAATTGGCAATGAAATCACAAACATGAAGTCACGAAAACCTTTTTTATTTGTCTTATCAGAAGACCAGCTCTTGGTTTCTGATAAATAGAGTGTGATTACAAACAGTATGCCATAAACATCTTAACACACACACACACATCCTATAAGGGTCGTACAAGGGTACTATAGGGCCTCTATAAGCCGCTATTTGTTCGCGTATTATTAATGACGCTGAAAGAGTGTGGGGTAAATACGATAAACGTTATATTCGATCAGCATTTTGTTGTTTTTTTTGGGTTCCGTATGTCCAAAGTAAAAACGGAACCCTTATAGGATAGCTCGTGTGTCTATCTATCTGTCTGTCTGTCACAGTTAATTTGCCATAACTCTACTGGACCGATTAAGTTCAAAATTTTGTCAATTTGCCTAGCCTTTTCCCAATTATTTTGGGGTCAGCTTCCAGTCTAACCGGACGCAGCTGAATACCAGTTTTTAAATGTTGTGACTGCATATCTGACTTCCACAACCCAGTTCTGGTGTATCACGATACATACCCCTTCGTACGACTGTTTCACTGACTTTTGGGCCGCTGACTACTTATAATTTCTATCAAAGATCCACGAATGAGAGCCGGTACCAACTACTTAACGTGCTTTCCGAGGCACGGAAAGGTTTCGATGTGTAATTGATGGTGACCCATCTACGAACCGACCGCGTAGCTTAACCTCCCATCGACCATGCGGCTGTTATTATTTAGCCACAAGCCTCTCATCATTTGCCTAGCCTTTTTTCAACCATGTTCGGGTCGGCTTCCAGTCTAAGCGGATGCAGCTGAGTACCAGTACTTACATGGAGCGACTGCCTATCTGACCTCCACAACCCAGTTACTGGGTAATACGAAACCCCTTGGTAAGACTGGTAGTCAGACTTCTACAGCCACAAGCCCCTCTAAGTAGAAAATTGGTACACTTTTGTTAAGTTTTTACTCGCAATAAATTCATCCCTACAGAACTCTTCACTGTGCGTGATCCGACACGCACTTTGTTTTTCTTTGATGTGAGTGTATTTGTCTTCCGGCTCAGAAGATGGTATCTTCCGGTACGTGTCTTTATAGGAAATGAAGGATTATATCCCGGTGAGATAACGATCTTATTGGTAAAGTCATATGTCAATCTGGGATGGGGCAGTATAACTAATAAAAATAAATAAATAAATTCTTTATTTCACCAAAAGCCATCACATCACAATATCCAAAGACTAAGAACATATAAGGCTTATAACTAGGTCACAATAGTTTTAATTCTCTGACTCCTAAACTAGGTGTAGGTGCCTGTGTCTTAGGAGCCAGGAAGTAGGGGATCAGATCAGGGGATCCGACCGGAATAACTCGTATGTTTGTGTTAGTTCACATAAATAGGGAAACTGTATGGTAAGCTGACGTTCCTGGAATACCTTCTTTACATTTCAGTACATGGAATCTTTACTTGTTTGTGAACGTTTATGGTAAAATAAACGTCTATTATGAGAGTTTTAGTAAGGAAAGGCGAAAGATTGCATTGATCGAGAGGAGCGCAACAAAAGAGAGATTACCTCATTTATTCAATAGCAGAGTTTATTTGCGGTAAACACGACGCAGAGAAAAAAAAAAAAAAAACGCAAAACGGCCATCGCTCAGCATAATGGTACGACCCTGTGCAAGATAGTGCCCCAGCGCTGGTTTTAAGCGACAGCAGGCGTATTTCTAGTAGATAAATGATAAGGCTGGAAAAAGTTTTCAAAAGTGCACAGTGGGGTCATTGCATAACACATAAAATTGCGATTGATCGCAATGCCTTTCAATTTGACAGTTCAGCGACGTTCATTGCGTTATTTTTCGACGAATTTTTCGAAACTTTGAGGTATTACGAACTTCTTTCAAAACCCTTGCATTCTGATTAATAGTGTGTTACGTAATTAGAGTGTTGGTCTGTAATGAATCAAAATATTTTATTTCACATTGTTCCCATTGGTCGATTCCTACGGAGAAGAGCCGGCGAGAAACTCCATGTTTATTCGGAAAAAAAAATTGGCTTTTATAATTTACAGTCTTAAAATCAATCAAAATCAAAAGTCATTTATTCAAATTAGGCTGAGAATCAGCACTTTTTGAACGTCAAAATTACAAAAGACAGTCCCCCAAAAACGCCCGCCCTTCACCACTTCCTAGTGCTATCGCTAGGAAGAAGAAGTGGCGCAACAAACTCCCCAGCAGGTATGGGGGCTCCTTAACAGGTATGGGGACAGTGCAGGCCTGTCAACAAGTGCCAGGTGATTGACAAAATAGAAAATGGTCTACAAATCTTCTGTCTACCAGGTCTAAACTTATAGTTGACTGAGATTTAAAAACCTTCATTGTTCTCGAATAGCATCAAAATATCGCTTTGGATTGTGTAAAAGGTAAACACATAATGCCTTTTCCTCGTGTAAAAGATTATGTATTTTATTTTGGAAACTTACACAAAAGCCGTTACGTAACACTACACACGCAACGTTGTATTTTTTTTTTATTAGTTCACCAATAAAATGCTAAATGTAACTGCCTAACCTTTCGAGGAACACAGACATGAGTTTATCTGTGTTGGTTTTAATAACCTATTATAAGTTTCCACGTGTGGGCTTGTGGTTAAGTAATAACAGACGCACGGGTCGATCGATCAGGTTAAGACCGTGCCAAGATACCAAGACCCCCCCCCCCCGTGCCTCGGAAAGCACGTTAACAAGTTGGTCTTGGTTGTCATTCGTCGATCTTTGACAGTCGTTACGGGTCGTCAGTAACCTGACAACCAGTCTTACTAAGGGGTATCGTATTACCCAGTAACTGGGTTGTGGAGGTCAGATAGGCAGTCGCTCCATGTAAAATACTGGTATTCAGCTGCATCTGGTTAGCCGGAAGCCGACCCCAACATAGTTGGGAAAAGGCTAGGCAGATGATGAAGTTTCCACGATCCAAAAACACAAACATTCCAATGCAGTTTCAGTACACCATTAAAATCTATTACAACCCAACAATAATAAAACGCACATGTGCACTCGTCCTTACAAAAGCGACCGCTGTCTGAAGTATGTCGCAGACTCGCAGCATACAGATGGCAGTCATTTGCAAGCGCGCTCCGTTTACCCCGAAAGAGTCGGGCGGAAAGATACGAAAATATTCGGAAATATCCGACAGAAAATATGTATTTTAGTAATGGGTCTGTCTACATAGATATGCTGTGATCGGAAGTGATCTTGTGAGATTTTCGGGCGATGGTAGATGGTAGGACAGAGTTTAAAAAAAAAAGAATAGTTTATTAAGACACAAAAAAAAAAATAACTAACTTACTTTGTTAACTTAACTGTATACTTACAGGCTGTCTATGCTGGTGTCATACATAAAGAAAGAAAGAAAATCAGTTTATATGACCCAGGTTAAGAGAGGCACCCAATATTCACAGAAAAACAAAAAAAAACTTAAAATTGTATTATGTGCCTCACGGCTGCGCCCAATAGGCTCAATCAAAAATCAATCAATGCAGCCTATCGCAGTCCACTGCTGGACATAGGCCTCTCCCAGGGTGCGCCACAACACCCTGTCCTCCGCCTTCCGCATCCACTCTGTCCCAGCCACCTTCTTAAGGTCGTCCGTCCATCTAGCTGGGGGGCGTCCCACACTACCAAACAGGCCCAGTTCAGCATAAATGTAAGACAACTAATGACAGACGCTGGTCGATAACGTTGATATATAGTATAATCTTGACAGATAAGCTACATAACAGCCTGGCGTTAGCTTGTTGTTGAATAGCTTGAGGAAGTAATAACATACGAATATCAATTACATTAGTACGAGTATATAGCGGTATTAGCTTTTTACAGATCTACTACTACGCCCGGTTTCTGGAACGAAAATCAACACAAAATTTTTGATATTTTATATTTTCTTGATACATTAAAATCATTATATACAGTACGAGTACCTACTTCGAAACCTAAGTGTTCATTTGTTTTTTTGTATTTATTTGTATATTTAGTTAGTTACTCATTTAATTTAGTACTTAGTATTTAAGTGGTTAGTTGCGTTATATATTGTACACAACAATTAGCAAACAAATTGTCAAGCTCACTGTAACCTCCTGTGATTGTTTGAACGAATTATCAACAGCCAATCGCATCGCTTGAATTGAGTTAAAATTTGGCACGTGTCGTAAATTCTCGTTCCAGAAATCGGCCGATAGTCTATTATAGTATTATTTTAACTGGCTGTTTAGTCCAAGCGAGGATAATATAATTATTATTAAAACAGAAAGAGAGTATATTTTATGTATTTAAAATTAAAACCACGTAGGTAATTGAATTGTGGTTTTGTTTGCTAGAGTTATGAGCACACGAACAGTCTGAATAAATATACAGGGACAATTTATATAGGTTGGTACGTCCACTTAGCAACAGACCGGATAAAAACTACGTCTGGGTGCGAGGGTTGGCAACCCCGCAAAAATACTGGTTGTCATGATTTTTTTCTCCTGAGTTACTAGATACAAGAGACGCTTTAGTTTGTGGCTCACCGAACATGTCTCATAATTGTATTCTTACTTTTTGTGTGTTATTTTTTTACTAGCCGACGCTGTCCCTCTCATGGCAAAGGCCTCCTTCCATTTTTAATGAATAAACGTTATTATTTAAACGAAACTTCAAGTGAACAAAAGATATAAAGATGAAAAGGATTAACCAAAGTCATCTAAGAAATTTAACATAACTTCAATGGCCTAATTCAAATAAGTACTTTTACTATGGGACAAAATTAATATATTTTCTCTGAGACACAACAATTACAATTTACAAGCTAACGCTAAAATAACTAAATTTATGTCCTAACTTAACTAAAACTATTTACAAACTAAAATATAGCGTTGAAAAATTCATCCGCATCGCTGTCGACTGGTAATGTACCCAAGACACTGACGGCATTGCCACGTTGTATAGCAATGCTTAGCCTCTATATAAGTACTTAACAATTAATTTAATTCTCAAACTAATACACTTCAGAGTTTCGGGTTTAATAAGAAAAGTTTATAGTTATGTCCTAGCTAGAACGTTGCATGATTAATGGACATAAAGAGACTTAGTACGTCACTTTGGAGCCCTATTCTGTCAACAGACAGTATTAATTCAATACATTATATCCGTTAATTCCTTTGGGGGGCTATCGGTTTGTCGGTGGCCTATATTTTCAAGCACGTAAATGACTAATAAATTAAAAATACTGCATATTAAAGTCCATTATATTGTAATTATGTAAATTCTACTGCATGGTGCAAATGTAATGAAATTGGCACAAAAACACCATTTTTGTGATCACAGAGTAAGCTCTTGATATTATTTGTCGAAACTTTCTACCTTACTATTAAAGGTACTTAAGGGGGATGCGCTACCTGGCAGGGTCGCGGGTTGTTCGAAAGAGTTACCGTGGCTCCTGGCACAGGCAACTGAAGGAACACGGTTGGGTTTTAGTCAGTAAAAGTCTGACACGCCCTCCCGCTCCGCCCAGAGCAAGAAAATTTATTTGAAGATTTCTCACACAAAAATGGGTATTCCGCGAATTTAAAATTTTCTTAAAATATGAAATAGTCATTCAATAGGATTATATAAACTTAGAGGGGTCTATTGATGATTGTAATGATTGTGATGATTCGCGAGCGTAACAAGAATGTATATTCTTGCTGATTGATTGTGAAGTTGTTTTTCTGTTTTTTTTTGTTTTTCTGTGAATAATGGGTGCTTTTCTTAACCTGGCTCAAATAACCCTTTTATCTCTCTTTCTTTATGTATGAAACCAGCATAGACAGACTGTAAGTACCTATGGGTACAGTTATGTTAATAAAGTTAGTTAGTAGTTGTGTTTTTTTTGTGTCCAAATAAATTTTTAAACTCTATCCTACCATCTACCATCGCCCAAAAATCTCACAAGATCACTTCCGATCACAGCATATCTAAGTAGACAGGACCCATTACAGAAAGACATACTTTCCGTCGGATATTTCCGAATATTTTCGTATCTTTCCGCCCGACTCTTTCGGGGTACACGGAGCGCGGTACTTGATATTTTGTTCGACATTCCACATGACACGAAGCTGCAAAATGCAAAAAAATTATAATTTCGCGGGCTACCCTGGCGCTTCCTTTTAAAGTAGGTGCTCCTATTTTTCACTTTGGCTTCAAATAAGGCTGAGTATCAGCACTTTTTGAAAGTCAAAATTACATAAGACAGTCTCCCAAAACGCTCGCCTACTCTACACTCTCTCCTCGCGCCACTTCCTAGTTTTTTAGCTGCAAAGAAGTGGCGCAACAAAGTACCCAAACCAAAATTAATGTCAGTAAAATAAATAACTGAACAAGCGAATTACGTAACACAATGATAATGCAACTTATTAACAGTAGTAGGGTGTGCATGTGGAGCTATGTCCCATCCTGCCTTCTGTGTCCCAACATATGCAGTCAAAGTGACCCCTGCACTGCCACCGACGATGCCGTGGAAGTGGCGAAGTTTTGGGCCAACAAGATCTGAAATACAGTCGTGCCAATGATATGAAGAAAAAAAAGAATAAAACTTATTTAGCAATTTATTGTTTTCTTTTTTTTTTTTGCTTGGCTACAGCTTTTTGATGGTATACTGAGTCAGCCATTTGCTGACTCAGTATACCATCAGAAACTATAACGAAACTTTAGTGCTAAGCTTTAATTTATTCCGATATATCAAACAATTTACTCTCGAAGTCTGCAAAGTCAAACTGAAAATATATAGAAAACATTCCCAGTCAACCGTCTAACAGAAATGCAAGAAAATACTGAACAAAATAAGCAGGTCAGTGCTCCTTACTATTGCATAAGGCGAGGAGCAAACACTTTTGTGACTGGACGTTGGCAGAACGCCAAATGCAAGGTTTTAGAAAACACACTGACTTTACCGCATGAAGAAAGATTTATATGAATATGTTACATTGTTTTTGGGCTTACAAGTAATAACAGCCGCACGGGCTGATCCATCAGGTTAAGCTTATCGACCATCTTTTCCGCGGATTGTCCACCTTGTGGGAGGCCTCCAACGCCTCCCCGTCACGGTCGCTACTTCAGAAGCTTTCGGCCTCATCAGCCAACTGTTCTACGAGCAATAAGCCCTGCCCACTGCCACTTAAGTTTAGCAATTCTTCGGGCTAGGTCAGTTATTTTGGTTCTTCTACGGATCTATTCATTTCTGATTCGATCACATGTGGAAACCCTAAGCATAGCCCTCTCCATTGCCCTTTGGGTGACACCTCCTATATCCGCTAACCAAATTTGAATTTCTCATAGTCATTTTTTTACGAAAGGTTCCAAAAGATTCTCCTGAAAACTTGACACATTATGAAGCGATATGTCTAGAGTAATATTTCATACTCTTTTATGATTTTGATAAAATGCGAGGCGTCAAGATTTCTACTTTAAACTTTATGAAAAATTTCGTCTGCGACGAAAAGTGACAAATTGCATCTTATAAAAATTAGGGTGATTTTAATACGGTTTGCAATTTTTAGTACTCGTAGCTAGGCTAGACTATTACTAGATCGTTGGTATTTTTATATTTGTTGGTTTTTTTTTGTTGGATCGTTTGTTGGTTGGTTGTCTTTTTTTATCTTTAACTACTTACTCTTAAATAGGACAAATATTTAATCGTAATAAGTACTGCCAATAGAAAAAAAAATAACAATATGTCAATTTTTATGAGTAAATACCGAAATAACTGTAAGAAAATAGGAAATAAATACCAACGATCTAGTGCTTGGCTACAAAACATAGTATTTTGGTTTAACTTTAATAAAATAATCATCATCGAAAAACCACAAAAAATGCGACGTTGTCAGCCCGCGCGGGATGAACGCTCTTAAGCATGAGTCACTCGAAGAGAACAGTTACAACAACTATGACTTTCCTTTTGTTCCTTCCATAGTTCAGTTTAGTTTAGTTGTTGCACATTTCATTCGTTATAATTCGACAACAATTTCAACGTACCTACATAACTGTATTCGAAAATGAAATGCCCGGCGTAGTCCGAGCATTTGAAATATTGAAAGGAATTTTGGTTTAACTTTAATAAAATAATCACGAAAAAACCACTAGAAATGCGACGTTGTCAGCCCGCGCGGGATGAACGATGCCACTCGAAGAGATAATTATAAAGAACAGTTCCAACAACTATGACTTTCCTTTTGTTCCTTCCATAGTTAATTGTTGCACATTTCATTCGTTATAATTCGACAACAATTTCAACGTACATAACTGTATTCGAAAATGAAATGCCCGGCGTAGTCCGAGCATTTGAAATATTGAAAGGAATTTTCGCAAAATGCAAGGAAAATGTAACTTTGTTTTCTAGTTTCATTTAGTTTGTTTCCTAGTTTTAATAATAATAATAATAATAATAATTTATTTATCAGATCATACAATCCACTTAAAATAAAAAATCCAAAATGTTTTAAATGCTCCACACATTTCACCAGTTATGTTTAAGTCCCATGTAATATGACGACACGGTTGGCGCAGTGGCTGAGCGATCGACTGCTGCGCTGCGTGTCGCGGGTTCGATTCCCGCACGGAACAAATATTTGTATTGCCTACAGGTAGTTGTTCCGGGTCTGGCCGTTTGTGTATATATATGTGAGTTTGAATGTTTGTAAAAGCACCCACAAGGGGCAAGGTTTAAAAAAAAAACGGGGCGAGAATATTGCCGTCCGCCGGGCACAAATTCAGACTCTGGGCTGTGCTACTGAGAAATTTCAGATGGAAAAACCCAAAAACACTTTGCCCGACCCGGGAATCACACCCTGGACCTTATGCTCAGCAGTAACGCTTGCGACCACTAGACCAACGAGATAGCCACTAACTCTGCCTGGGAAGTCGGTCACATCTAACGAGGTCTGCAAGTCACAGGACATCAAAGGCTTGTTAAGGTTTATCCATAGGTACATATCAGTGCTGCGTCTGACACGTGCACGGATTGTGCTCCGTCAGAGGTTTAATAAAAATATCGGTGTGTACATTGTATATGAACTAGTTCATACACGTCCGTGTCCGGGCCGGCGACGGAGCTTCAGTGCCTGTGTTATGTGCCACGGCCCTGTCACGGCACGGGCATGGCCCTGATATGAGTGGATATACCCTATGTACATCAAAAGAAATGTCTTCTGGAAATGACATATACGGAAACCGAATCTTTTCTCTTACTTTTGTCAACAAGCTAAAGTGCCAGCAAACAACATCCCTCTGTCACACTTTTACCCTCATATCTCTCTTTTACACACATACGACACACACACTTTACTAAAACTAGTCTTGTAAACCGACATGTTTCTTTCTGCTCAATCATCCTTTGACCCCAAGAGACCTGCTTAGGCAGGTCAATGGTTGAAACCAAAATATTGTGATGTACAAACTTATTCCCCTTTATTCATAAACGTTGCTTAAAGTTAAGCAGTGATTAGCGACTGTTTAACCATACATTTTTGACGTTTAAGCGTTACTTAACTTTAGTCATCGTTTATGAATAAACCCCTTTAGTGTTAAATGTAAGCTAACTCTCCGTCGTTGCCTTGTCTGTTTGCCAATATAGCTTTTCGTTTTGTTTAATTTCGCTTTTAATATTTACAAGGCTTAATTAATATTGTTATGTCCAAAATAGGTACTTTCAACTCAAACAGCAGCCATGGGGTTAGTTTTAGATCTATATTGTAATAGTTAAAACATGTTCGGGATGTTATATTCAATTAAAATGTTATGCTTAAAACACTTGTTATAAAATATGATTTCTGGCATTTTCAATCTCAAATAGCACCCGGGGGTTAATTGTAGAATTTCGTTGTAATGTAAAAAATGTTCTAGATGTTATTTCCCATAAAGAACATACATTATTTTATTTGCGGCAAACATGACGCATAAAAAGAACACAAGCACAAAAAAAATAACAAGTTGCGGGCAAGTTGGCCGGCGTCGACGTCAACCAGGCATGCGATTAGATATAAATAAAAACAACAATCAAAATAAGAAATAAAATAAACATTTATTACAAAAAGATGGTATAAACATGAAATATATGATGTGGTAACATTCCGGGCAACGACTCTCGCGCCGCAGGGTATACATATTATATCTGAGAAATAAACTTTTTTTTTCTGCCCGGCTTTAATTTTTTTGGGTAGGTATAAAATGTTCGACACTTGAATGATGTCCTTTGAATACACATACCCACGTCCTGTATGCACCTCATAAAGGTTAATTGTTAGGTGAACTGCAGCTTTTTTTAATAAGTAATAAAGAGGCTTCGCGGTTACCATACCAGAGACAAAGCTGAAATGTCTGGTATGATATTAGTTTTTTTTTTTTAATCATTGTTAGTTATCGACACACATCGCGTCTGCGGAGTTTGGTAAACCAATTTAAAATAACCCTGTAGAGGTATGCTGTTCCCTCACTTTATAAAAACAACCCAAGAATAAACCAGGACTGCTACAAGTAACTAAGGAAACATAATTTAGATATAACTGAAAATGCTACTTCACTGATTACGAAACAAACTTCATTCTATAAACATAAACAATGGTAATTTGGCCCAAAGTTCTACTTCGTCTGTATTTAATTAGTACCGAATAAGCGAGCAATAAACCAAGGATCCCTTATTGTGAGCCTTTCAGGAATATGAATGACGACATCAACAAGTTTATTGGGGTGCCCCATTGGTGGTGGTGTTATTAAAACCACATGCTGTGAAGTAATATGATGGTGCTTTGAGGAAAGAGTAAATGTGCTTTAGGTATTTAATTGTGTCACCACGTTCCGAGGACGATGTAGATATCATCATCGTCATTTATTTATTTCAGATTATAAAATCAAATTTCTATTTATTTCGACGCAATATTTTAGTTTTTTAATAGTTTTAGGGCTGATTTCTCAATCGGCAGATAATTTTTATTCGTGGAATAAAATTGACGTCTGACAGATTTTGTATAGAACTGTCAAAAATTCAAAATTATTCCTCGGATGAAATTATCTGGCGTTGGGAAAATCAGCCCATAGTTAGACGGATAGGAGAGGATATTATATTTTAATTTTAATAATTTGTAGTTTATTTAGAATTAGAAGTTAATACATAAATTAACATTCGTATGTACTTATATACACAACTTAAACACTAGTGTCAGCACATGCATGATAAAGTATTCTCTATTAATCTCGTATATCCAGCTATTGATAGAACACGGAGTGTTAGAAAAATATCAGATTTGTTGAGCGTCGTCTCTGTCAGTCATACCTACATTTGTGTAAAAATATAACATAACATCGCGCGTAATCCCCGATGGGTAAGGCAGAGGTGCATCTATAGTACCTGCTATAGAGGTATGAGGAACAGGGTGTAAAGTTCACTCATCCTCCAGGATGTTCCTGTTCCTCATACCTATATAGTATCTAAAGGATCCCCTTTGCTATGGATAGCAAAGGGGATCCTCCGACCAGACGGGTGTTGTGTCTGGCGACTACTGATGTCGGGAAGTTTGTATGTATGCTAATTGCGCGGTAAACTCTGCTTGCGAGATGCAGGATTTGCGTGACGTCAGTATGACGCGTTGTTCGCACGTGGCGTTGTAGATACCGCTGCAGTACATCCACATTTCACCAGTTATGTTCAAGTCCTATATAATACGGGGAGAGCCTATTGCCATCAACCATCAACCGGGATCAAATCCAGACCCCAGGCTGCTACTGAGAAATTCCAGATAGAAATTCCTAATAACACTTGGCTACTGAACTGAAAATATAATTATGTCAAAAACTCCACGTGTACGTTGTATCCTATCAACGGCCGCTTACCTACTACAAATATTTTTTTAGTAAGTAAGTTGATTGAATCCTGTCAATGCCAAGTACTTAAATTATTCAGCTCATTAACTTTTCTTTACTAGAAAAATATCAAAGTTAGAACAAAATATAATTATCGATAATTTGATTGGGAAAGTCTTTTTTTACGGTTCCGTAATCAAAGAGAAACCCTTAAAGTTTCGCCATGTCCGTCCATCTGTCTGTCTGACTGTCTGTTCGCGGTTTAGCTCAGATACTCTTAGTACTATAAAGCTGTAATTTGTCATACACAAAATATAAATCAAGCCGACAATAAATGATAATATGAAATCTTGAAAAACATTTTTATAATTTTTTCAATCACTCTGAAATCAACTTAAACTCCATTAAAATAAAGTTAATATTTGTTTAACTGGAAATAACATCAATTTGAAAATAAATAAAATTTTAATATAAACTAGCTTTTGCCCGCGACTTCGTCCTCGTGAAGCAACTTCCTTACATTTTTTTTCCGTAAGAACCATCCTCGTACTTCAAGGAATATTCTAAAAAAAGAATTAGGGAAATCAGTGCAGCTGTTCTCGAGATTTGCTCTTAGCAACACATTCAGCGATTCATTTTTATATTATAGATCAAAGCATCACCAATTATTGTGCTACTTTATTGTGTATACTTAGTAATTATTATTGTGATTGTCGTTAATGGTTCGGATTATTCTGACATTGGGCTCTTTAAAAGTGACATATATTATTATTATCATTATTATTATTTTTGTGTTTATGACATATATTCTTCATTGTATGATTTGCGAGAGATTTATATTGAATTCATTGATTATTTTGATTGTTATTATTATTATTTTTTGTTTTAGTCTGACTACCTATTAAATTTGACTATGGCTTAATAATCGTATCGATATCTGTATCTACCTATAGTAATAATTGATTAATTTAATTCAAAACTAATATTTTGCATGCCGTAAGGTAAAATGTATCGGGACACTTAATAAATATTCCAACTAATATGTATACCTGCATTATCAGCAAATAAATGATTTCTTTCTTTCTTTCTTTCTTTCTTTCTTATAAAGAAAAAAAAATATGTAAAATCCTTTCTAGGAATAATAACAATTTTAATTTTAACTTATCTTTTATTTCGTGCCGGTAATGTTAGCACGCCCTGAGCTACTATTTTGCATGGAAATAAATATTTTCCATTGAAAAAATTCATGGCCAGTGAAAAAGAAAACCTATTCAACTTTTCTATTTATCATTCTCTTGCCCTTTTTGCCCAGTTCATTTGAGGTTAGCGCTGCAATTCTTCTTCTTCCATACTTCTCTAATAGTCGTCATCTCATCCATCCTTCCTTCCATCCATCCAATGCTTCTTTGGTATTGTCATACTCTTTTTTTTATTCAACTAATAATATAATAATACATCATTTATTTCGGACTCTCGCACATCCATATTATTATTAGTAGCACAAAAATACTTATAAACTAAGTTAGTATAAAGAACAAAAATAATTAACCATTAAAAAAATTAAAAACAAGTTTTCGGACAATCCGGCACCAGTAAGCCAGGGGGTCAACTCCGAAGTGCAAAGTGCGAATGTTCGGATCGGACCGACACATGGCCGAACCGATTATTATTGGAGAATGCGAAAAAAGTTCGGATCGGTTCAGTTGGGTCGGGACCATAGTCAATATTCGAAAGAGTGTAAGAGTGTAAGATCGGGACCGACCGAACCAAATAGTAACTTCGTAGCAGGAAACGGCCGAGCATTCGGCCGATACTACTTCGGAGTAGACCCCCTGTTCACTTGAATGCATGCAGTCGTATCCAGCGCTCAAGCATCGGAGAGTCCCATCGTGTTAGGATGGAGGTGCAACGCTTGCGCATAATTGTTGCAAAGCTATCTACGTTAGCCTCAGCAAACATGCCGGAGGCGGTGCAAAACTGCGGTAGCCCCGTCAGCATCCTGAACGCATTGTTGTATTACACTCACAGGTCACTGTATGCCCTCTGCAAGTAGCTAAACCACAGGCTGCACGTGTAAAAGGATTGACAATATAATTATATTTATTCCATTACAAAAAATATTAAATCAATTTTCTATTATTAAGATTGATGTTAAGGCCAACCCACACGTACCTGCTGAATATATTTTAAGACTATTCACACAAACAACACGACGTTGACGAAAACCACCGGACAGACACATTCATTTATAAATAACCGTTCAAAACAATAGAATATCGTTTACGTTTGAATCAATCAGTTAATGTAATCTGGTGAAAGATTGGTTGATTGAGAAATAGAATTTCTGAGAGGTAATTCCGTATTTTAAGAACGTTTGCTTTCTAATCTGCTCTCTCTCTCATCTCAATCTCAATCTGTCAAAACCGCCTCTAACTTACCTACATTTGAACATTGACAAGTTGTCCAAGTTGTAAATTTGTTGTCTGACAGTGATTGTCGCTTAGATGAGATTGCGATTTGATTTTGAACGTTTTCTTAATTACTTGAATTGACCTTTAGGTGGTCTCATTAGTACCTAGTTTGCGTATTAATGGATGTTTGAACATGAAGTTTGATAAGGTATAATTAGCGACCCGCCATTCCGTCGCACAGTTTTCACGACTTGACAAAACATTGAGGTTCCTTCAGTATAATTATAAGTTTAATATTAATATATTAAACAATTATACCCTCTGAACTAACTTATGGCGAAACTCGCATCAAAATCTGTAGCGTAGTTTAAAAAATACAATGCGGTCATACAGAAAGGTATGAAAAGCGACTTTTATTATTATGATGTATAAGTTAAATTACTGTAAAGTTTCAATAATATCCGTTCAGTCGTTTTTGCGTGAAAGAGTAACAAACATCCATCCATCCTCACAAACTTTCGTGTTTATAATATTGTTACGAGTAGTAGGAAGGATGTATACTTATAGACACATTTACGTTTATTTATTTCTGTGAATTAAAATAATAAATAACAACTAATACCTAATTAATTAACAAAAATAACAAATTAAATCCTAACTTAACGTGACAAGAAGGCTGGCCTATTTTTAGCCCAAAGAATCAGCATTGCCATCCAACGTGGTGATGCTGCCAGCCTTTTGGGCACCTATCCCATTGACAGTGATGCGGACGAATTTTTTGATGTCCAATGAGCTCCTGCCTTTTTCTATATTTTTTCGTATTATATACTTGTATATAATTGTATATAGTATATAATAGTGTTAGTTAGAAACTAAAACTATATACAAACTAAAATATAGCGTCGAAAAATTCATCCGCATCGCTGTCGACTGGTAATGTACCCTAGAGATTAGCGTACCTATAGACATAAATTGTTTGTTAGGTATAATATCGTTTACGATTGGGGTGATTTCTTCTTTTCAATGGGCGTAATCAAGCTTGACTATCCAATTGATTTGTTGCTAGAAAAGATATGGTTTCTAAGGAGTAGCATAATCTCGGGTCTATTAACTCCTGTTTATTATATGAAAACCCCAGCTGATTGGTATCTTGTGAAATAAAGCTAGATATGTTTACCAGAACGAAAAAGTATGAATCCAAAAACGTACCGTGTTTTCTTTTAAAGTAGCTTCCGCTTCCCCATACACATCATTAATCCTTCGAGCTGTTTCTGCAGCGCTAGTGCCACGGTGGAACTCGTAATCGTAAATAACCCGATATTTTAAATTTTCCATATTCTGCACAAAACGATGTCAAAGAAAAATCTAATGGCGCGAAAACAAATGAATCAGCAAATTGGAAACAGAAATAAATACACAAGCCTAAATTTGAATTTTGAATTCTTAACCAAACGCCAGTATTAGAGATCAAAGTGGCCAGTTCGACAAAACGTCAATTTCATAATTATATCATCATCATCTGCCTAGCCTTTTCCCAACTATGTTGGGGTCGGCTTACAGTCTAACCGGATGCAGCTGAATACCAGTATTTTACATGGAACAACTGCCTATCTGACCTCCACAACCCAGTTACTGGGTAATACAATACCCTTGGTAGGACTTGTTGTCAGACTGTCGGGCTTCTGACGATTCGTATTCGTAACGATTGTCAAAGATCCACGAATGACAGCCAGATGGCTGGTGGTGGATGGCTTTACGTGCTTTCTGTGGCATGGAGGTGTCAAGACTCTTGTTATGTAACAGATGGTCACCCATCCACAGACCAACCGCGGCAAGCGTAGCTTAACCTGCTCGATCGACTCGTGTGGCTGTTATTACTTAGCCACAATCCCCTCTCGTCTCTTGCCAATTTCATATGCAAGGACCTAATATTATGAAAATGGAATGTGTAAATATAAATGTGTGGTTTACGCTTCTATCAATCACTGACTGATAATAATCAAGTGTTATTACTGATTGATTGATGGTAATTAATACACTTATGTTTATCGCATAGAAATCTTTGATGTTTTTAACATGCGTGCGTGTAATTTTTTATAACTACACATTGGCGCCGATTCCCTTGTTCACAATCTAAACAAAATTTAAGTTCAGTGCATTTTTTTCTTTCTATTCCATTAAAAAAAGGACAGAAGATAAATATTAGTTTAGTCTTTTCTAATGTCTGTTTTGAAACGGAACATCGTGTAATAAGGGAATACAACGAAATCAACACATTTTTACTTTAAATTAAATTCCCTGTTCAAAAATCAAATCCCCGACGCATAATGTCGTAAAAAATTATGAAAATAAATAATATTTTGATGTTGATACATGAGACTTTTTGGTACGACTTTTGGTCATTGTCTTTGGAGTGTACCTACTATAGGAACACCTCTGCCAAACCCCTCGGTGATTACAGGCGCGATGTTATGCTGGAAATAAGAACCCACAGAAAAGACTAATAATAATCGTCGTATTAATTTCGTTTACATTTCAATCAATCACAGAACACAATCAAATTAATGGTGTTGTTGACTTGGTCGAAACGGGATATCTTTGTTGACCTTCGCGTCATTAAGAACTGAACTGTGCAAACTGGGATATATTTAGCAAGGAATTGACCTTCAAACCATATTTCCGATGTACTGACATAATTATATTTATTTACTTTTTATTCTATGTTACGTAACTACGACTGAAATTAGCTAGTTTTAGGGCACATGGCGATTTCATCCTGTAAATATTAAAATTGGAAAATTGTTTGATTCATTAAGAAATATTATTGTAATAGCTAGATAAATTATTAATGTAAGAAATATTTTGGCACTAGTTGTCTGGCATTTTTACTAAACTTGGCCTTTTTAGCGCAGCCGTGAGGCACACTTTCCTGCTAATTTCTTACATCGGACTTTACACTCTTTTGATTTGATCTTTATTTTCTGTTTTTATGTGATGTATGTATCTGGTGTATTGTGTGTAAATACACACAATACACCAGATACATCCGATCCGATCAGAAACTACATTTATTTAGCACAGACTAAAAGTAGTCCAAATAAATAAATGTATTTTCTTACTTTCTTTAAGTCGGTATGACGTACAATTTTTTCTCCAAATTATCCTGACACTATCTTTAAGGGTATATTAAAAGAAAGATGACTATAAAAGGCGGGACACATCAGCCGTATGCACGATGACCGCTGGGCAAAAGCCTCCACATAATGGGTGCCTGAAGACGGACGGCGCCGTCCGAGGCCGGCCCAGAAAGAGATGGCGAGACGATCTGGACGCGTACGGCGAGGGCTGGTTCGATGTGGCGCGGGAAAAGAGTTCCTGGAAGGATTTGGGGGAGGCCTTTGCCCAGCACGGGGACAGTAAAGGTCAACAGACTTCCAGACTATAAAAGTGGAGAATTTATTACCTTTTTTATTATTTAACAAATAAACAGAGTCTAAGCTTCCCAGGACGTAATAAAGACAAAATAATAAATAAAACCCAAGGAGTACGTAGGTACCCACAGTTAATTGTTTCCATTCCAAGATAGACATTGTTCATTCAAGAGAAAAGACGGGGCTATTCACAGATAACAGAGTGGTAACTCTCTCGGAAACAGGATAAGTAAGGATATATTCACTTGATTGCCCGATGAAAGGCAGAAACCCGTAACCGTTATTACGTAACAACCCAACATGGCTCAAAAATTATATTAATTTAATGAAAAAATATGTCGGGTTCGGTTCTTGAAGAAATTGCCTTCAAAGTCTCATAACATGATTAAATCACGCACAATTTCCAACTTCGGGGACGTCACGTGTAAACGAAATCAGTTGAAATTTTTTGATGCATAAATTTTATATTGGTACATCAAAACATTTCAGAATTATATTATACCTACTTATTTAATTGTGTAAGTCGAAGTAAAGGTTCGTTTACACTTGACGGTCTCCGAAGTTGAAGGAAATTGTGCGTGACGACGGATTAAATTTATTATTGTGACTTCGAAAGTGGCTGAAAGTATTAATTAAATTAAAGTCCACTTTGATGGATGAAACGTAATAAAACAGTAAAGAAATTATTAGCCGACTGTGGTGTGGTTTCTAACGGCTGGGGCGTTTGACTTTTCTGCACTGAGAATTTTTATTTTTACGTTTCTTTTTAAAATGATTCTAATTCGATTCAATACAGGGTGGCATCGACATCGACGCGCAAACTAATACCATGAATTTAGCACATGATTCTAGATAACAGATTTTTCCTTTGATAACCTCCGAAAAATTTCTACGCGTAGAAATTTTATGTCAGTTAACAAAAAAAATCTGCTACTTTGTCGAAAAGTGACACCTACGCGGTCAAAATATATGTAACAGCATTTTTTTTGTAATAAGCTTCGAAAAATTTCAACGCAAGAGCGTTCAGAATCATGTACTGAATTTATGGTAACAGGTCGATGTCCCTGCCAACCTTTATACCCTAAGAAAGAAAAATAAAAAAAATTCGATGATTTATGTAACGGAAAAAACGCTAAACAGTCGTTGTTTTCCGTTACATAAATACTACTCCATAAGTTACCAACCAACCCGCACTGGGCCCGCGTGGTGGATTACGGCCCACTCCCTCTCACCGAGAGGAGGCCTATGTCCCAGCAGTGGGATCATTATAGGCTGATTATGAATCCATAAGTTTGCTAATAATAAGCACACACACAAAAAAAAATCCCGATGGAAAATAACAGCTGCAAAAAATGTATACTGTGTCACTCGTAAAGCAGTGCGCTGATACGGCGTAGCACCCACGCAGCTCACTGCTACGAACGTTGGAGAGGTTTCTATGCTTCTGCATAGCTAAAAGATTCTTCTTTTAAGCCTTCACTGTGTCGTTATTCAAGCATATGGCTTGTGTTGGTATTAGTGCCAATTTACCAATCTTCAAGTAACTTTTATTTGTGGAATGAAAGTGGTTTGACAGCTTTTGTTTTATTTAGAAAATAATATGTCAAACCACCTTTTTATTATTTATTCTTCAGATGAAAGTTATCTGACGATTGAACAATTAATAACATAAATAATAAAAAAACCTTATTACTACATAATAGCAGAATGGGTAGGACAGTAAATCTCCTTAAAAACAAACAAATTTGGCCTTATGTAATGTGCACTTAGTTGTGAAAGGAGTGCTTTGGCACTCGTACTATGATTACCCTGTATCACGAATGCCATTGGTAAAGACCAGTGACATTCGTGATACCGGGTAATCATAGTATGAGTCCACTGACTAAACTGACTGATTTGGGTATTAGTAACTACTAATACCCAAATATCATCGCGATAAATCATCCCTGCAGTCAAAGGTACATACATCCTGTACGGAAACTCCAGGCCGTAATTTGGACCCCGCAGTGTTTCATTAAATTAGAGATTAAACCGCGTCAATTACCTAACTCAATTCACTTCACGAGTTTGCCAAATTTTGACCGCTTTAACCGTTATCTAATGCATTTTAGTTAGGTAACTAGCTTTTATGTACTAAAATATTAGAGTTTCGGGCATCCACTAGATGAAAGTTAAATTAAATTGTAATGCGGATATGTTTGTGGTCTATCTATAGATACGGTTTTTTTAAAGAGGTAAGATCCGTATCCAAAAATTATTTCACTAACAGGGAAACTACAGTAATGCCGAATGTCATAAAAATGAAAAAAAAATGAATGAAAATGAAAAAAAGTGAAATGAGAGAAAGTGAAGTGAATGAAAGTGAAGTGAGTGAGTTGAATGAAGGTGAAATGAATGATGATGATGAATATGAATGAATGAATGTTATGTTATGTTATGTTAATAAGCTATGTTGATGACGTAAGATGTATAAATATAGTAAAATACATACAAATCTGCTGCTAGTATGGCAAAACATACAGATACACCCATCGGTATGTCCAACAGTAGATCTGTATATTAAGAATATTATCTATAATATCACTAATATCAATAATCTATCAACAAATAACATTAAAAGCAAAGTTGAATAAGTCATCGAAATGCTAAAAAACGCTTTGCAAAAAATTGATAAAAATGCTAAAAGCGTTGGCTATCTACATGATTTTTCATTTTCTTTTCAGCCGCATAATATAAAAATACCATAAAATTATTTAGGTCACAATATATTTTATAATCTAATGTAAACAAGAAAAGGATACACCCAAAAATGACCTAACTTTTACACCCAAATCGGAATTCAAATATCAGAACTATGATCGAAATTGGAATTCAAATAAATTCCAAAGATAGACTTGCATTCGAGAATCATATATTCGTGATCATCCATCCTCCAAACGGTGTGGTATGTAAAACCAGGAACCGTATTCAACTGCATACGTCTGTGTAATCCGGATCTCTGATTGGTCGACACCGACTGAATTTTAATCACTGTCGAAAACTAGATGGGGTATAAACTACCTAATACATTTTAGGAAATCTTTATTTATGCCAACATAACTGGCACAATGTGGCTGTTAAGAAAGAAAGAAAATACGTTTATTTGCGGTAAACAAGACGCAGAAAAAGAACACAAACACATAAAGAACAAGTTGGGGGAAAATGTGCGTCACATCCACGCAAAATGGCCATCGTTCAGCATAATGCTACGGCCCTATGCGGGACAGAGCCCCAGTGCTGGTGATGGTAGTGGTGTGTACTGTGCAGATACACTGCCTAACCCTTTGAGGAAAATCAGCGTGATGTTATATTTGCGTTATTTGTCCTAGTCGAAAAATAATAATGATGTTACATGCGGGGGATCAGAGACGCCTATTGTAATTATTAGTATTTGTATCGTGAATATTGAATAAAGGTTTATTTATGATACTAAACACATCGTTACTTTCAGCAAAATTGTCTATTGGCGCATTAGTATCTACCGACACGTAATATCTTATTATTATCAGCAGCCTGCATTATTCATTGCTGCAAATGTATGGGATGGTATTATTCTTTGCAAAAACAAAGGGAAGGTTCCCAAAAAAACAAAAATTCCAGCAAAAACGGAGTTTATCTGATTAAAGAAATTTTGACAAATGTTTACTCCTCGTATACCTATTTAGTTTTTAACCTGCAAGGAGGGGGGGGGGGGCAGTGATATGGGCTCCGACTTGTAGTCGTTGAGTTTTAGGTCGAGAGTTTGAACACAGGCAGGCGCTTTACTTTCTCTTAATAATTTCATCACCACTGCTCTCATAACGGTGAAGGAAAATATCGTGAGGAAATGTGCTACTAACACACACTAGGCCCGCATGGTAGAATACAGCCCAGCCTCCGGAGGCCTGTATCCCAGCAGTGGGAAAATTGTGCAATAAGCATAATAGGCAGATCATTATATAGAGCTCAGTGCGGTCCGAACTAAGTTCCTTTCGTTATTACAAACTTTTGTTACGTAACAAAATTTTCGTGACGCTCAAAATGTTCTACTTTTTTAGGTCTAGCTTCTCATTCCCCAAGTGCAGAGTATGACTTACGACAAGGATCTTCGTTCCAATATTCATGTCAATGGCGGAGAGAAAAGCGTGCGCGTTCCCTTAGAAATGAAGTAATTATTAAAACATCTGTTTCTTTTTAGATTTTCTTACAAATAAGATGGGTTACGATGGGCTTAAAATTTAAATAAGGTGTTTACCGCCCTTAAATAAATGGGGATCTGTGTCCCAAGTTTTTAAGCTATTTCAGATCTTGTTTTTTATAGAAGTATTTTTAGAAACTTAAACATTCATGAAAAGAAAGGACAATGCTCATGGATGTATGGAATCCCGTACCATGCTGCATCAAAGTCAAACTTTGTTTTTTTATAGACTACACTTATTATATTAACTCCTACATTTCTCTTAGTAAACAAAACCCGGGTTTCGGAGATTTAAAAAAAAATCGAAATAATAATAAAACTGGGTACTTTATATTTGTTTAACATGTCATACACAAATGGCCATTATTGCTAAAAAAAATAGTTTAAATAAAAATTCTATTCTATTTTATTCTAGTTATCTTTAATTAATATAGAATCGGCTAACTATAATTTTTTGACATGTTATTTGAAAGGGAACGTCATGTAAAGGGAATAAAACAATATCAACACATTTTTACTTTAAATTAATACCACTGGAGGAGGAGGAGGAAATCTGTAATCTATACATATTAAAAATTGTTGAAGTTATATCACCTCCATGTACTAACCTAACACTGGCTAGATGAAAAACTGTCTATATAGCAAGTGTTGACATATATAGCTTTTGTCATGGGACTCCATTTTACACATTGTTCGTAGATAAACCTTTATAACTTCGTATTAAATGCTTTACAGTATTTCCTGTGTTTTCGCTCTGCAAACCTCCCCAACAAAGGTTATGGGCCCAGGGCAGTAAAGTGTGTTGTGAAAATAATTCGAAATTGTGAAAATTTAAAACTACATGTAGGAAGAAAAATGACTTCGAATGTACGTATAGAATTATTAACGAAGGACAACTACGATAGTTGGAAGGTTCAGGCTGAAGCGTTGTTGATAAGGAATGATTTCTGGGAATATGTGAATGGAGACAAGCGAAAACCCACTAGCGATGCTGATATATCGACATGGAAGACGGCTGACCGAAAGGCTAAGTCTGAGTTAATATTGGCATTAGATCCGAGTGTAGTTCGTCATGTAAAAAGGGTGGAGACTGCACGAGAGGTATGGTTAAAATTAGAGAGCTTATTTGCATCAAGAGGACCTGCAAAGAAAGCGAATTTAATGAAAAGGCTCATGTTACAAAGGATGAGTGAAAACCAAAAGGTACATGAGCACCTTGATTCTTTTTTTGAAGCTGTCGATAAATTGGAAGAAATGGATATAAAAATCCATGATGATTTGCTAACGATCATGTTGCTGTACAGTCTTCCGGGAAGTTACGAAAACTTTAGATGTGCTATAGAGTCTAGAGATGAGCTTCCAAAGCCAGAGCAACTTAGAGTTAAAATCATCGAAGAGGATAGTTCAAGAGGAAACGCTCAAGTTGACAAAATGGAAGGCGCCATGTATTTGGACAAACATCCGAAAAAAATTACTGGAAAAACATTTAAGTTTAAATGTTTTAAGTGTCATAATTTTGGCCATAAGGCATCGGACTGCATAAAGAAAAGGGAGAAGACTCGAGAAACTCGATGTGTGGAGTCATGCACTAGTCATGAAAGCTGTGAAGCTTTAACTATGTATCATGTTTCAGATGACTGCCGCATCGCTGTTGATGCGAAGCGCCGTCAGGAATGGATTTTTGATAGTGGTTGCACTTCTCACATGTGCAATGACCCGCAAAGGTTTGCTGAGATACTCCCTGCGAGTCAAACATTAAAATTAGCCACAAATTCTTTGACAACCGTGCAAGGTAAAGGTACAGTTGAGTTATTAGCATGCAATGATGATCGAACGCGAAAAATTAAATTTGAAAATACCCTATTCGTTCCCGATTTACGTAGTAATTTAATTTCCATCGCCCAGCTTACCGAACGAGGTTGTGAAGTTACGTTCAAGCAAGACGTAGCCTATGCAGTTAAAAAGGGGGAGGTAAAGCTGATCGCTGATCGGCGAGGTGATTTGTATTACTTGAGGGAGCAGGACGCTTCAGCGTCTGTGTTAAGTAGTGAAAGTGTTGATCTGTATAGATGGCATGAGCGTATGGGACATCTGAATGCTAGGGATCTTATGAAAGTACTAAAGAAATCAGGTATTGATCCGATAGAGATCGATAGTAACTTGCATGATTGTGATGTGTGCGCTAAGGGTAAAATGGTGTCGTTGCCTTTTGTGAAATCCAGTTCACGCTGCAACGAGAAGTTGCGAATAATATACTCTGATGTGGTAGGTCCAATGAGAGTTCAATCTAATGGCGGAAATAAATACTTTGTTACTTTTATTGACGACTGTACTCGTTGGTGTGAAGTCTTTATGCTGAAAAATAAAAGTGATGTTTTGTCAAAGTTTAAAATTTTTAAATGTCATGTTGAAAATTTGACAGGTAGAAAAATTAAATATTTACATACGGATAACGGAACTGAATACAAAAATAAAATGTTCGATGAATTTTTAGAAAACGAAGGCATTAAGAGACGCTTTACAACGCCATACTCACCTCAAAGTAACGGTATCGCTGAACGGATGAACCGTACATTGATTGAGATGGCAAGGTGCATGATCTTATCGTCAGGTATTTCACCAAGTTTTTGGGCAGAAGCTGTAGCTACTGCATGCTATTTACGTAATAGGTGCCCAACTAGCAGTCTAAATGGTGAAATTCCATACGAAAAATGGTTTGAGAGACCTGTGAATGTCAAATATTTCAAAACGTTTGGCACGAAAGTACATGTCTTGGAAAAGGAACCAGGTAAAGATAAGTTTGCAGCACGAAGTTCACTTGGTGTTTTTGTAGGTTATCCAGCTGATGCTAAAGGCTATAAAATATGGATACCTGAGAGTAGAAGAATCGTAGTATCGAGAGATGTAAAATTTCAGGAAGGTAAACCAACTGAAATTGAGTGTAAGGTTTCAAATGAATCACTAATTGAACCACAACGTGAAAAGCGTATTGCGAGAAAGACTGTTGATATAGAAATCCAAACTCAAGAACGGTCGGATGTGCCATTTAGTGATGATCCTTCAAGTGAAGAAATTCCATTAGATATTCAACCGAATGTACCAATGATTGATGAAGGAAGTACAGAGAATACAGAATCTACTGGAAGTGGTAATAGAAACGTTACTTTAAAAAGAGGTCCAGGAAGGCCGGAAGGAGAGGACATGTTGGCCGCCCTCGTAAAATTTACAACATGGTTGAGGTGAGAGAGAGTAGCGACAATGAGTCATCGACGGAAGAATACGTCGACACTGATGATTTTGCTGGAGCAATTGCAATCACGTTAAAGGAAGCTTTGGCATCTGACGAAAAGGTGCAATGGGATGAAGCGATTCTTTCAGAAATAAGAAGTCTAGTGAACAACGACACGTGGGAAATTGTGAAGAAACCTTCAGATCGTAATATCGTAGGATGTCGATACGTGCTGACTACAAAGCTAAATGTTGACAATACTGAGAAAAAGAAGGCCAGACTAGTAGCAAAAGGATACAGTCAGCAACATGGCCTAGATTATAATAAGACATTCGCCCCAGTTGCGAGAATTGCAACTGTACGTTTGTTGGTCGCCTTAGCTGTCGAAATGGGCATGGACATTGACCAGATAGATATAAATACCGCCTATTTAAACGGTGATCTGAATGAAGATATTTATATGAAGATCCCAGAGTTACTGAAAGAAGGTTTAGAGGAACTCAAAAATGCAGATGGCGTTAATTCTGCAGTAGGTAAAAAAGCAGCTAAAATGTTAGAAGATATGAAAGCAGGTGGTGACACCTGTCGTCTAAAGAAATCTCTTTATGGTCTCAAACAAGCTGGACGACAGTGGAATTTTAAACTGGACGAGAAGCTGAGAGGAATGGGACTGAGACCTACGATAAATGAACCTTGTTTGTATCACAAGCGCAATAAAGGTGGATCAGATGTTTTTGTTGTTGTTTACGTGGATGACATATTAATCGCATCAAAAGAAAGATTGTGTATTGATAAATTCAAGCAGGAATTGGCGATGAGGTTTGAGCTTAAAGACTTTGGTCAAGCAACCTTCTGTCTCGGGATAAATATAAAGAAAAGTGGCAATGAGTATTTCTTGTCACAAGAGAAGTATATAAAAGATATTTTGAAGAAATTTGCTATGGATAGTTGCAATCCTGTCCAGACTCCGATGGAAATTGGAAATCCTGTTATTAGTGAAAAAGAAGTCACAAAAGGGAAACAATTTCCGTATAGAGAACTAATTGGAGCGCTCATGTATTTAAGTGTAGCGACTAGACCTGATATCGCCAACGCTACGGCAAAACTTGCACAGTTTGCAGAAAACCCGCAGGAGACTCATTGGAGGGCTGCGAAGCGAGTTCTTCGATACTTAAAAGGTACGATAACTCACGGTTTAGCGTTTAAGCCGACAGGGTTATGCATACAAGGGTATGCAGATGCAGATTGGGGTAGCTGCGTCATTGATAGACGATCCTTTACGGGTTATTTATTCGTTCTAGCTGGCGCAAGCATATCATGGACTTCACAAAAGCAACGTATCGTTGCGACTTCTACTTGTGAGGCTGAGTTTGTGAGTTTGGCAGAAGCTATGAAAGAAGCAGTTTATTTGAATAGTCTGTTGAAAGAACTAGGTTTACATCAACTCTGTAAGGTAAGAATGCATGCTGATAATTTAAGTGCTATTTGCCTTGCTGAGGATCATGGTATACATCATGCGAAAAGTAAGCACATTGACATTAGACATTTCTTTATAAGGGATGTGCTACGTTACAATAAAACTATAACGTTGGAACATTTGTCAACCGATAAGATGTTGGCAGATGTCCTCACCAAACCTTTGCCTCGCGTAAGATACGAGTTACTAACAAGTGCGTTAGGATTGTGTGTGCGAAAGTAAAGATAGGTTTATTTTTGTTAATCGTATCGTACATGAGTTGAGGGGGTGTGTTGAAGTTATATCACCTCCATGTACTAACCTAACACTGGCTAGATGAAAAACTGTCTATATAGCAAGTGTTGACATATATAGCTTTTGTCATGGGACTCCATTTTACACATTGTTCGTAGATAAACCTTTATAACTTCGTATTAAATGCTTTACAGTATTTCCTGTGTTTTCGCTCTGCAAACCTCCCCAACAAAAATTACAGTCACTTTTCGTCTGTCCGTCTGCGTGATTGCGTTGTTCTTCTAAACTCCGCAACGGATTTGGATGCGGTTTTCACCATCATTTATGACATTTATTCCGGAAGCTTTATGTGTATAAGACATTAATATGACTATACTATGACTTAGTACTATTACACAAACCTAGAACAAATCACGGAAAGAAAAATATTAAATACGAAGGAGTATATATAATTCATTACCATAAAAAACATTAAAGAGGCTAAAACTAATTTATATTTTTAAAAAATGTTAAAGACACACATCTTCTACGGCTTCAATTTATATAAATAAAGTATTATTAATATATCTGGTATTGTATAGTGTGCACGGTGCTTTACAACGAAGCGCGCGTTCGAGTAATTTATTATGATGTACCCACCCACCAAATTTATTAAAGTAACTAATTATATAGGTACTTCCTAACTGCACGACGAGCGCTCTGGACTATTTTAACCATTACCTGCATGTTAAAACTTAGTTTCTCATTAAGTGATTATGTAAATCTTTGAGAAATAAATTATATTTAAAACCGAATATCAAACTTAAGTATAATAAAGAAAATATAGATGTTTTGTCAAGTTGTGAAAATCGTACAAAGCAGAGGCGGGTTGCTAGTACCTTATCAAACTTAATGTTCATTCATTCGTTAATAGTAAATTTTTGACTCAACCAAAAATTCTATTTCTCAATCAACCAAGCTGTCATAAACAAGATTACGCTAACTGATTGATTCAAGCGTAAACGATATTCTATTGTTTCTAGCGGTATTTATAAATTAAACCAGCTTCTGCTTGTGATTTCGTCCGCGTGAAATTTCATGTTCCCCCGCCCCACCCCGTCGCATCGCATCACCGCACTATCACTTCGTTTACGATTAGTGTTCTTTCGGCCTTTTTTCTCTTTGCTCAGCTCCTTATGGTTATAGCGTGATGTTAAATAGACTAAAGCCTTCCTACAGAATTAGGCTATCAAACGCAACAAGCTTTGTCTAATCCGACTGGTAGTTCTAAAGACTGGCGCGTTCAAATAAACTCTTCAGCATTTTTATTAGCATTTAGGTAGATACATATAGATTCCCATTCATATGTCTGTCCAGTCGCTTTCGTCAACGGACTCAGTCAGTCAATTAACCAGCAACCCTCCCGGTCACTTGTTAATCAGATAATGATCGTTTAAGGCAAGCGTGGTGATCAAAGCTCGTATGAAAAGAGACATTTGAGTTCTGAGCTCTTTAAGTTCTGAGTTCAGCTGCATGCTTACTGACTAATGCGTACACTGACTGGACAGGTCCACTCAATCTGTGTGGTTCTTTCCTCAAAAGACCATTTCAGGCACCGATCCACATGGTCTTCACATGATCTGACCAAGACTATGTCTGGACTTTAAAACAGACTAGGAAATCTGAGTTTGGTTCGGTCTTTCTTCTCAGAGTAGTCAAATAGGAAACGCCGACCTCACCTAGTTTTTAAAATATGATTGACGTACAATCCTACTTATGCAGAAATTGATTTATTTATCGTGCCCTAGTGGAACAACAACACGAGTATATTTTTATTTGCAAGGGTCGTGTATTTCAGTCTTTGAAGAGTAGGTAATCTGAATAAACGGTATATTTTTAGCCACACTCCAGTATGCTATCGACATAAACAAACATGTTTTCTGGTACGACAGGCGATTATTGTGGAAACATGTCGAAGAGTCTTACGTTTACGGGGCTAAATAAACATAACATGACATTACGCCTGTAATCCCCGAAGGATAAGGCAGAGGTGTATGATTGTATAGGTGTATAATTGTTTTCTTTCTACTAAGTTGCAAATGATGATGGATTGTTTTATTTATTTCATTTAAATTGATTTATAGGTCATAAAACAAAGCAAACCCGTGATTTTGACAAGAACTTTATCGTAAACCAAAACTAGTTCAGGTTTTTGATAAAAAATCTGGATTGTTACAGGTTTATGATGAAATTGAGCTTAAAATGTGTCATCTTCGGGTTTTTCATCAAAAACTTAATTTTATGAAAAACCTGCGACATATACACTATTACACCCACTTTTCCCCACTCATGTTTAATAATAATAATACGTGAAGGGCAGGCGTTTTTGGGGGACTGACTTTTGTAATTTTGACGTTTAAAAAGTGCTGATTCTCAGCTTAATTTGAATAAATGACTTTTGATTTTGGACCCTGCTTCTGACACCGGTGGTTCACTATTTTTTTATATTTTTAAATGTTTTTTATACTAATATTTAAAAATGTAACAAAATAAGTCAACTAAATAAATAAACGACATAATAATATTTATTTATTTGCATAAGTATGTGTGTACATACACAAATTATTATTCATGTATGTAGGATGGCCATAATAAATTAGAACTACATGTTTGCCATTTGACATGGCGTGCAAATATTAAGAATAAAAAAAATTACATTCTTAGTGAAAATTAACATTATAAATTTACATATTATTATAAGTAGTTAGGTAAGACCCAATAACATTTTACCCAACTTGGGAATCGAATCCAGGACTTCATACTCGGCAGTCGCGCTTGCGACCACTAGACAACCAACCAAGAGGCAGAGATAAATAACTGATAGAATATGTAATACTATTATATTTATTTATTTTACCATTTATGTACACACATATATAAACAGACAAGAAAAAAACAGAACAGAAAAAATATGTACAGAGGTGATGCTTATTTCATAAGAAATCTCTTCCAGCACACCCGAGACAGGACAATAGATACAGAGATGTAGACAGCGTGTGAAATAGTAAAGAAGACAAAAAAATAATACATACAATCAAAAACAATTCACTTAGAAAAACTAACATACATACAAATAAACATACGTAGGTACATACTTCTAAAATAAATATCACTAGAATGATAGTAATTATATCATACTCAAAATAATAAATACATACACAACTATGATGAAGTGGACAGATAGTGCACTTTTACTCTTCTTTTAAAAACTGCAATAGTTATAATACTATGGTTATTATTATTACAGGTATCACAGACGACGTTTAAAATTACAAGATTGTTACAACCAACAAATAAGAACAAAACGAATAAGTGTTTTTTAATCATCTGATAACTTTATTCGAGGAATAATTTTGACAGTTGTTTTTTTATAGGAAAACTGTCAAAAGTAAATTTTATTCTTTGAATAATAGTCACCTGGCGATGGAAAAATCAGCCCTTAGTAAGTATAATTTATTCCCACTTTAAAATCAACGAACATATAAAGAAGCAGTTTGTTTTCAGAATTACAGATTATACAAAACTCAACCCCAAACCCAATCTCATAAATTGTCACGTAGATATTGTAAAACGTACTGTAAGCAAAATCAACAGTCATTTATTCAAATTCAGTTGAGATTCGGCACGTTTCGAACGTCAAAAACAACCTCACAAAACGCAAACTGTTCACCCCTTGCTATCGTATAAAACTTTTCCAGTTGTTTGCCGACACGAGCAAAAAAAAATGTATGCACCGCTTTATTTCTATCACAGTAACGTGACCCACATCGTCAAAAGCGTCAAATTACGTACCCGAAAACCTTTTCCATAGTCAGTTCATTTATTAAAACTTATACATACCTAGATCACAAACATACAAGTATTAGTATGCAGTTCTAACCAAGAGAAAATTTTGACTGATTTAACAGCGGGTCCCAAACTAGGCACAGTCTGTATCTTGGTGACCCAAACACTAGACAAAGTTACTAATTGAATGACATCTGCTAGCGCAGGATTGTTATTGATAATTTCGTAATATCATTCATAATAATTAACAATAAATAATTTACATTGATTTTATAATTTTAATAATTCATAATTAGCTACTCGTATTAACAAAAATGTTAGTAAACAGAAGCTAACTACATAGAATAAACATACAAAAACAGTTGAGGTGAGAAAATGTGGGGTGTAGTGTGTTTGTAGTTGTATAAGTTATCAGAGAGTGTGGGGTATTAACTTAAGCAGCAAAGTAAACTTTTTGTTTCGTCATAAGTCCGGCCCAGCAACCATTCCATAAGTTTAGTTTAGTTGAAAAAAAAAAACCAAGAAATTTGATGTCATAGGTAAATTTTAACTCCGAAGCGTTGTGTCGATGACAAACACCGGCCTCACCTCATCACCTCACCTTTTTCCGATTCCCGTTCCCTGAATATCTATAGAACGTCTAAATCAATGCACTTCCGTTAAAATGGCAAAGGTGCATCAAGTTTTCATAGGACCTATTACGTCACGGGCCGCACAAACTCAATTCGGGCCATGCTTTGAACAGCCCTGACTTAGAACATTTATACCGGAAGGCATACACCCACACAACAGATAAAATACTCACACCACGCGCGTAAACACTGCTTTAGGGTCTTTTCACACTTATTCAGCTTTAGTCAGCTTTTGTCCATAGAAAACATCGATTTCGTATGGAATGCGTACGCATCCGTTCAGCTTTACGACCACGTACGTATTCCATACAAAATCGTTGTTTCTATGGACAAAAGCTGAACAGAGCTACATAAGTGTGAGTAGTCCTTTATTCCTATCACAGAAACATGACCCATAAATATATATCGTGCCTTTCAAAAACGTCAAGTTACGTACCCGAAAACCTTATCCACAGTCAGTTGAAAGAAAAACAGAGAAATATCAATGTCATGGGCACAAGAGGGTCTCCATTAACGTTAAGAGTGACCAATTTACCCTGACCCATCACAGCGGCGCCGCTTGTGAAGAAAGCTGTCAGTGAAACGTCAAATTTCAAACGTCAAATAATAATAATAATAATAATAACTTTATTTCGGGTGGCATAGACCCATAGAAACCTTAACCTAGTACACTTTACAAGACAATAAAATAAAATATAAAATAAAATAAAATAAAATAAATTAAATTAAACTTATTCATTACATTATTAGTCACAAAAATAAAAATATAAAAAACAAAAATAACTTAATAATTACAACCTTCTAGTCGGCATTGGAACAGCAACATGCCTGCCACAGCAATGCCGGACATAAGGGCAATCCAGCCTGTTCGCGATCATTGCCAGGATAGGATTTGGGTCAAAGGTAGTTCCTTCCATTGTTGTGTGTCAACATATGTTGGTGGCAGTGAAAGTTAACACAATTTGACGTGGGACAATGTAAACAAGCTCGGCTACATCGATTCACGTTATTGACACAGCCATATCGTAGCCGTGACCATCAATGTGATGGCCTTTATTTTTTCGTGACGTCATTTATCAAAGCCGATGGATAGCTCAATATTGGTAGCGCTGATTGTGTTTTGTTTTTGTGGATATAATCGTACGTACTTATATGCTTTTGTTCCATTAAGGAAAAGAAAGAAAATGTATTTATAGCGACTCGTACAGGAAGACGTATGACGTAGGTGTTATTTTGTTTACTGATTGATCATTTATAAATTGGGTAATAAGTATCGTCACCGTAAAATAATTCTGAATTTTTTATAGCTGAACTCAAGCCGACTATATAATGTTAAATACTAACATAGTAAAGGTGACGAGTTTGTTATTTTTTGTTTGTACGCATTATAGGTCTCTGCACACAGCGGGCGCGGCGTGGCGGGGCGGGCGGGGCGGCGACGCGGCGATGGCGCGGCGGCAGTGTTCACACTGCTGACGCGATCACGTCCCGTCCCGCCGCGCCTTTCTTTCGTCATAAAGATGTTGAGAATCGCTCAACATCTTCCATCATCAGACGTGGAAACGCTATTGCTCTTATTTGCGCTAGCTAAGAAAAAAGAACGTAAACGGAAATGGATGCATGAAATACATCAAAAACGCGCTCTTCGCTCCTGACTTGTATTTCCGCTCGGCGCGGCGGCGGCGCGGCGGCGTGGTGCGGCGGCTACCGTCGCGTCGAGCGGGACGGCTCTGTGTGGCGTCGTCCGTAATATCTAGGTTACTTATAGGCTATTTAACATCACGCTACGACACTTAGGACCCGAACAAAAAAAAGTCAGAAAGAACGCTAATAGAAAACAAAGCAACAGTAATTGTCGTATGCTACATTTATTTAATACTAGCCGACCCGGCAAACGTTGTTTTGCCATTTAAATTATTTCTAGCTGCCTGCCTACTCCTACACTACTCCTACCCTACTCCAGCGCCACCTACTGGGTCCAATATACAAACCTTGTCCTAACAATAACGAATACATAAAACCAAAAATGATCCAATTAGGTGCAGTCGTTCGAAAGTTATGGCCGTACATACATTTCGAAGATCCATTTTTATTTATATAGACTTCAAGAATATAACTATAATATGACTATATTAAATGTTAAAACAAGACATTTTACGTGGACGAAGTCGCGGGCAGGAGCTAGTATTAAAATACAAGTTCAAAACAGAACCCTGCTGCTCAGCCCCTTCGTCATTTATTTATTTGTAATATTCTAGAACCAATGGTTCATTGACATTTATTTTAGGAATCCGCTTTTCACTTTACCGCACAAAACCAAATTCTCATATACCCATTCTATAAGCCAGTTTGATCTGAAATGAAAGGAAAACTATATCTGCGCTGCACCCAGTGAAAACAGTCCTTTCATCTTACGAATTTCAGGAAAATCCCACACGACACCTGAATAAGACGTGGTTTCTTTTGCCAGGAATAGATATCGAATTTTCCGATATTTCCCATTTGGTCCTAAGATCCGGATTGTGGAGACATGCACCAAACATGGAGTCTCACGTAGTGAGGGTAGAATTACCTACTAATAATACATCATTGGATATTGCGGATTTTGGAAAGCAGGAATCGAATGAATCATACTTTTAGGAGTTATCATACCATTCCTGCTTCTTCTGTTTTGGCTGTAAAATCGGTTATTTGAATAATATAATACATCGAAATAAGCTAACAATATTGATAATACGTATATGTGCAGATACCCACTCTAATTATCAAATCAATCAAACGTAACTAAAATCTAACTAACAAGCACAATTTTAGTTTGAAATATTCCAACATGTCCGTTAAAATTATTTAGAATTTAAACTACTTTTGAACGTCATAATATCACCCACAAACGAGTATTTAGAATAAAACTGCTACGCGCCCGCAAGCATGACGTGTCAAACATTGTAACGGGTAAATAATTACCCGCTCAAGTACCGAGTATTTATTAATTAGTGGGATTGGACCGATATAAATACAGGGTATATTCGTTAGCCATCTATTATTTGACGTTTGACGTCATTTTGCACGAGTTTGTGGTGTATATTTCATGTTTCAGGTCACGTTTCAATAGACCTACAAACTGTCTGGAATGGGGCGCCTGTATTAACGTCGGCTAAGCCAGAGCTTAGATAAAAAACTCTTGGAACAGTTTTGCACTACATCTGATCTGAATCCGAATTCAAGATCCGATTTCAATCCTAATTGGGAATTTTCTAAATTCGGGACTGAGTTCGGATGTAATGCGCAACCCCTCATACAAATAGTACTATCGCTACTTCGGACCGTCGTCGTTTCTCGGATTCGGATCGGATGCAGTGCAGAACTGCTTTTAGAATAATGCCCGTTTTCACTGACATCCCCAACACTGCCACCCACGTATGGGATCTTTAGCTTCAAAGATCCCCCATATCACATAACTATGACGATTTGTTTTCTTATATACACCGTGTTCTTCACGTTATCCATAAACTTTGGCAAACGCTTCTATAGCTTTTACAAATCAAATCTAACAAAGGAAGTAGTCCTTAAAAAGGCTTCGTTACAAAGATATTTGTAATTTCATTTAATGAAATTTAATTGAGCTATGCGGTAAGAAAGGGTCTTAATTTGAAATTTAATTTAGTTTTGGCAAGTTTCAGCCCACCAAATCTTATGAATGAAAATACGATAAAGAGGCATGCATATCGGGTGATTTACGTCAAGTTTGTATGGAAATTAATAAAAAATAAGAATTCAATAATGTGTCCATAATGAAAAATGCTTATTTCCATGGTCTGAACATCTGGTCGAATTTTATGTATATCGTCTGGAATATGGTGTACATAAAGGGGTTTATTCATAAACGATGACTAAAGTTAAGTAACGTTTAAACGTCAAAAATGTATGGTTAAACAGTCTCTAATCACTGCTTAACTTTAAGCAACGTTTATGAATAAAGGGGAAAGTGACTGAATCGTCTTTGAACTTAGGGGCAATTCTCGTAATTTTAAGAACATTAACAGTCTGATCTGTCTCAATCCGTCAAAAATACCTCTAATTTCCCTACATTTTTGACAATGATTGTTGCTGTGATGAGATTGCGACTAGATCTTGAACGTTTTTAATTACTGGGAATAGGAATTGGCCTTTTTATCGATACTTTGAAACAAGACAGTTTTTTTATGAAATTCTCTGAAGTACCTATACACTTATAGGGATACAGTTATTAATGAATTAAGGCACACGTAAAAAAAACTTGACCGACTGTAGGACCGACAAAAGATTTTGAAAAGGATGGTGTCTCCTTATGGTAATAAAGGGAGGGTAAGTTATGTCAAACTTCTACATACTGAGATTCAGGTATTCAGAGGTTCAGGATACAGTGCTTCACTGCTACGTGCCGGAAAAAAAAAGGAAAAGTTGATATCAAAGGAGAACTTGTTAATCATGGGTTTATCTTGGCAGAGATTGATCTTGTGTCAGTTTGAAGATCGTCAAATCCTCATCAGTCACACAGGATACTGCTCAAAAAAAAAAAATATTCTTCTCTTTATATTCTTAACCAGCGTCCCTGTTTGTTCTAAAACAGCTCTAAAAGGTGTTGAAAACCACATCTGAGGATTCTCGTAATTTTAAGAACGATCACAGTCTGATTAGTCTCAATCTTTCAAAAATACCTCTAATTTTCCTTCATTTTTGTCAACTTTTTGACATTGATTGTCGCTGATATGAGATTGGGATTAGATTTTGAACGTTTTTACTTAATAATAAATTACGGGAATTGGCGTTCGACTACGTAAAGTAGTCTAGAAGACCTAAGCGGACAAACAGACAGACATGAAAAGCGACTTTTTTATACTATATCATCCTTTATGAACCCAGTTACCTATATTAATTCTCTTACAGAAAATCGGAGTGTTAAAGGTCATCAGATGAACAAGAGTTAGTTGACATTTTTCAACTTCAGCTTTGACACACCACATAATGATTTAAAATGATTGTGATCCAAATGTTTGAACAGCTATAACTTTTTATTGACCTATGACTTATCATAAATCGCAATCAAGTAATCCCTTAATAGTACCTGATTATTTTTTTTTAATTTTGAATCATAATGTGGCATCACAGCTCAATTGGATAAATGACAACAAAATTTTGGAGGCCACTGTACGTTATGACGTCATAAGAAATCGGTCCGACCTTATTTTCGTATCATTATGTTCATGTATTTGTGTATTTTCTTATTCACATGTTTCCATTTCGGTCCCTCTGTCATTCTAATTTATTCATCCTCTTCTGAACCCGTGCCACGGGATTATTTTCTTTTTTGGCTTTGAAGGGAGATTTTTGGATTGGGTTCCTGAACCTGAATAAAGTAAATGTCTATTTGTGTTCGTATGTATTTAATCTATCTAGCCATACATTAATAAAATCGTAGCGAAGAAATTTTTTTAATGTAATTTTTGCGAGATTTGGGAGCGATTCTAATGCCGAAAATATAATTTTTAGAAATCATGTCTATTTTTCTATGTAATTTTTATTATAATGTGTTGGGAGATGATTGAAACGGACGTTTCTTAGTACAAGTTTATTTTATTGGATAGCCGAGCGAGACATTCGTTTTTTTCAGTTGATGTTGATATACTTTTTGATGATGTCTAAGAATTACGAATCAACTCCTATTAAATTGATTAATTACCTTATAATGTTTTAAAACGGTTTCGCTACATAAGATTTGTTTATTACTACCTGTGTTAGAAGATATTAAGCTAAAATATATGATGATCTGTGATTGATTCAAAATGGCGGTAGATGTTTGACGTAAAAGACGATTTAGTTTATACGACGATTAGTTTATAAAAACCGGCCAAGTGCGAGTCGGACTCGCGCACAAGGATTCCGTACCATTATCTATAAAAATTATGTCTGTTGTATGGGAGCCCCCCTTAAATATTAATTTAATTTGTTTTTAGTATTTTTTGTTAAAGCGGCAACAGAAATTCATAATTTGTGACAATTTCAATTGTCTAGCTATCGCGGTTCTTGAGATACAGCCTGGTGACAGACAGACGGACGGTCAGACAGCGTATTCTTAGTAATAGGGTCCCGTTTTTACCCTTTGGGTACGGAACCCTAAAAAGGATTGTAATGACGTTATCAAGGCAGTTGCTTGGTAAACATTGGTGAGTTCTAGTGCCGTTGATATGTGGAATAGATCGACCAGATGTCACGTAAGTTAAGTAATTTTATATTATACCTTAATTATTGCTTGTTATGACTATGTTGTTGTGTAAGCCATATTATGGCCAATATTCCTAGCTATTGTTATTATGTTGCTATTATTTTGAATTCTCTTGGACCGTTGTCCAAGAGATAGAATTAAATTGTTTTAAAAATAACGATAATTTATGACAACGTAAGAAATGTATTGATAGAATACTTTAATACTGTTTCCATGGAGTTTCTTGTCCTTCTTTTCCATAATGATCTAGTTTTACGAACGGACGACTTTTCTGATTATTTACTGACCAGCCTAAATTAAAATAAACGTTTAGCCTTGTCTATCTGTGCTTTACTTCATAAAACCCTTTCCCTAGAAACCATATTCAATAATAACTTTCATACACAGTAAATAATTAACTAACTAAGTAAATAGTAACCATTCTGATATTCAAAGCATGTTATTTTGGTAATATATAGGTACATATACTTCTAGTATATATTAAAAAATCTAACACGCGTGTACACGGTTCGCCATGCGCGTGTACCATATGTAAATATGTTTTGTTACAAGTACGTATTAACGTACTTGGCTACTTTAACTATTTAGTTGAAGCCGTATTTTCTTATAATTTAGATTCATGCGAGATCTTTAATGTATGTAATTGGTAAGCCTTTATATTTCGATAAGTAAATAAATAGATACAAGCGTAGCGACAGGCCCACATTTCTAGGAATCGAAATATTCACGAAAATTAAAGGTATGAACATACACAATAGCACCATATTTCTGAGAATCGAAACTTTTATGAAAATTAATTTATTTATTAAAGAAAAGTTTGTTCAGCTCCAACCTGTAAATGGATTCCAATATCCTAAGCTGAAAACTTGGTGAAATGTTAAGGGATTCTACGGGAACTAAGTTTGTTTGGCAACTCATTTGGGAACGCGCCACAGGTTTTCAAACGAGGTCTCAAAGGTAATTGTTGGCGAACAAATACAATTTTCAACAGTTTATTTATTTTTATCATGTTTGGCTTCACAATTTGGTAGCTGATGTGTGCCTATTGTACATCTCAGGTTTGGCTGTATTTCCCCGTTCACAACTTATCTATACATACATACATCATCCGCCGAAAGACGTCTACTGCTGGACACATGTAGGCCTCCCACAAACACCTCCATCTCGACCTAACATACCTATATTCAAATTTGATTTATATTATTCAAATTGACGTTATTTGAAATTAAACAAATATCAACTTTATGCTAATGGTAATTAAGTTGATTTCTAAGTGACTAGCACTATTGAAAAAGTTATAAAAATGTTTGAAGTTATAGCGTAAACTGAACTTTAACGTGTAAGAATTAAAGTTATTTTTCCATACACTCATATTTGTTTACATTTTTGGCGAATATGTCGCAATTTTATTTTATATACTACATACAAAAATATAATTGAAGTATCTGTTTGTAATGTCAAAATAACAGCTTTTTACTAAATCCATATGAAAGTATCTACGGTACTTATAAACAAAACATTTTTTTTTATCTACGGTACTTATAAACAAAACATTTTTTTTATCTACGGTACTTATAAACAAAACATTTTTTTTTTTTTTTGTCTTTGTGTTTGTTCCGGCTCATCTCAGAAACGGCTGGACCGGTTTTGACGGGACTTTCACTGGTAGATAGCTGCTGTTTTAAAAAGTAACTGAGGCTTATTATTATTTTAGAAAAATAATATGGAAAGAGACCTAAGATTGATTTTCAACATCCACGCGAACGAAGTTGCGGGCGCAGCAAATCACAAATAAATTTTGTGCACAAAATTTTATTCGTATTGAATCGTTCGATTACGTGCGTCAGGTTGTTGTATTCAATGAGTTGTAAGTTTGATGTCCGAGAATTCAGACAACATTTCTTTCTTTTTTTTCTTTTCTTTCTTTCTTTCTTTTAATCAAAAGATGTTCTGTCTCACAGAGAGGAAGCCTGTGTTACAGCAGTGGGTGGGAACCTTATAGGCTGGTTATGCTTATGCTGTCATTTTGATAATATAATAACGAGTATTAGATCTGAAAGTCATTTCTATATTTGTCTTCTTGAATGCAGACTGCTACAAGTGCACTTAGAATCAGTTAAATCTTGCAAATAATAATTCTGACTCCGCACTGTTTCATTAAAGTAGAGAATAAACCGCGTCAATTACGAGTTTGCCAAATTTTGACAACTATAGCCTAACTAAAAAGCTGACGCTTTTTAGTTTGCTAACTATATTTTATGTACTTAAATATTAGAGTTTCGGGTACACACTAGACGAAAGTTTAATTAAATTGTAATACCTAAGCTTTATATTTTGGCTTACTATCATAAAGGTTACTGTTAGTTACCGATGTTGATAGACGTATTGATAATATCGTTATTCTCCTGCCTTCATCCTAACTTATTTGGGGTCGGCGCAACACTACTTAAATACACGTTCTGTACGTATATTTTGTTGCTGACTCTCCCAAAAATCTGAATCGGAATAACTCTCTTTTTCTAAAATACCTACTTCTCTATTAGTCGTCATCTCAGCGTAGTTACCCCCTTTGTAACCATATCATCATTCACACGTTCCATCCATCGTTTCTTCCTACGTTTAGACGCCTCGTATAATCCGACATAGTTAAGTTCTCATTACAAAAGCTGACGATAAACACGAACCTAAGTTGTCAATTTAGCATTAAGGACTTCACGTTTATCGGAATACAGCTCAAAATACAGTGGGTCGAAAGTTGAGGCTAGGTCTAAAGTTCTAACTTTAGACTTAGCCTGAACCTTGAACCTATAAAACGAGTTCTAACTCGTTTTGTAATAAAACGTATAAGGATCGGCAACTGGTATGGCAAATCATACAGATATACCCACATTGATAACATTAATGCGCATAATAATGTCCGTCGTCGGTTGAGACTGGTCATCTCATAACTGTTTCTTGTTTTGTTTTTACATTGTTCTCACATATAGAAGCAACAAGAATAATGTACCCAGAATTTTGTAATATCTTGATTTGAAAGAGTGTCCTTGGAGTTTCTTGTCCCGTATTCTCCATAGAGATCTACGTTTTGGAATGGGCGACTAGTTTCAACTTTCTGACTATTTAATTTTGACAATTCAAAAGTGCCTGTAAATGTTTTTATTGAAATAAATGCTTTGAGTTTAATAGCAAAGGGGAATAAGTCATCGAAATAAAAAAAAAACAATCTTAACTATTACCATTTACCGGCTATTTTATTTAGATTATTGTTTCTTTTAAGTTACACTTATGGAAACAAAAATCTTGTCTATCGAATGTAAACCAGAACCAGTTCTATTTTCTTGTAAATAAGGTCTAAGTTGCTTTTAATAGCCTTCTTGAAATAAATGACTACTTTGACTTTGTAACTCATTAACAAAATTATAATTAAAAATACTACGCGCCTACTGTAGGCGGGTATATAGTACTTTTAATTAGAATAAAATGTGGATCTTTTCTTGACCAAAAGCACAAAAAGAAGTAAAAAAGATTGCCACAATAGAAATGAGTCCCTGTTTATGGCAGTAGTGGTTTTATACATGCTGTGACTGAAACTAATATACAGCAGTCTGCAAGGCAAAGGCCTCTTCATAAGAAAAGGAACGAACATTAATCAACAGGCTGAGAATGGAAACATTTTTTTTTTGGTACAATTTCTTTAACGGGGCTTGTGGTAGGAGTTAACCGGTAAAAAGCATTATGCAACACACTACTCTATGCCACTTTTTTTAGGAGGGACTGAAACAAAGAAAAAGAGATGGATGGTTTTCGAGGGTGCTAGTCAATGTGAAGTAAAAATTAAAATCCAAGAAATGTTCTTATTTGTCATCATGGGGGTCGGTTTTTGAGGGTTTTAATGCCGATAGTTTGGTCAATATGAAAATCCAAGATGGCGGCTGCGAAAATTGCCAATTATGGCTGTCATTTTCATAGTTTTCTAGGTCACTGATAACGGAAATAGGGTCTCTAGTTCTCTAATCAAGGAACTTTATTCCCGACAGCACACTTTCAGTCTCATTGCTAAGCAAATGCCTCACCCAAATCCTTCCAGAGCCAACTCGATCCAAATCTTGCGGTGCGCGTCTATATCATCTCACCATTCACTCACCCACCGTGTGGAGTATGTTGCCCAGTGGTCGCTATACATGCGGCTGACGCGACCCGCCCAAACCCAATAAGTATTCATGTAGTATTCATTCTTGTTTTGCATTCTAAGAAGAGAAGAAAAAACCATTTCAACAACTAAACGTGCCTACCATTTAAAAGACCTACGTGAGAAAACTATAATTTAAAAGGAAATTCAAACTTCGCCAGTTTAGAACTCGCTGGATGTATCGAATCGTGTAAAACATTCTTTAGTGTTTGCAGAAACGAATGCTTCCTGCACAAGATTTATGGGAACACTTTTGTATAGCAACATCTTATTTGTATGTATATGTTTTCAGTTTTTATTTATACATTCACTCAGGTCGGCACCCGTCTGGAATTTTAAATAGCTATGTAAAGTTAGGGTGAAAAGGGAGAAAACTCTTTTTAAGAATTGGTTGAATTTTTCATGTGAATTGGTGTTCTTTGTTCGGAATTTGTGGAGCACATTTTTTAATCTTGAGTGAGGCAGTGATTGTGTCGTCAACTTTTAATAAACAGGCGTGATTTTAAAAGCTTATTCGGACTATTAAGATTATTTTAGATCTTGTGAATTGCATAATAAGTAGGTGCAGTTATTCGCAATATTATTTATTAACTTCAGACACAGTGATCTATATTTTTGTTAGTACACTTTAGTAATAGCCCCACGGGTCAATCGATCAAGTTAAGCTACGCTTGCTGCGGTTGGTCCGTGTGTGGGTGACCGTCTTTACTTACTGAGAACCCTCCGTGCCTCGAAAAGCACGATAAGCCGATGGTCCCGGCTGTCATTCGTGGATCTTTGACATTCATTACGGGTCCTCGAAGCCCGAAAGTCTGACAACCAGTCTTACCAAGGGGTTTTGTATTACCCAGTAACTGGTTTGTGGAGGTCAGATAGGTAGTCGCTTCATGTAAAATACTGGTATTCAGGTGAATTCGATTAGGCTGGAAGCCGATCCCAACATGTCGGGAAAGCCTGGGCAGATGTAGGCTTAATAATTATGTTAGTATTTAAAACTACATCACTCACATGAAAAAAAATCACAATCCCCTGTATATGCATTAAAATTTTAAAAATATATTGGAAAATCTGTTTACATAATCATACATTCTACGAGTAGGATAGTCTAATGATTTCAATAACACTGTATGTGAAAATCGTTGTTGAATTTATCTATCTTTTTGTACCCGAAGGATTAGGCAGAGGTGACCTTATATTACACCCCTATTACGTCAGAAGGAAAATTCTCGTAACTTAAAACGTTCAAAAGCTATAGTCGCAGTCTCATCTCAGCGACAAACAAATGTCAAAAAATGTAGGGAAATTAGATGTATTTTTGACAGATTGAGACTTAGGTCACACTGTGAACATTCTTAAAATTACGAGAATTTGCCCTCATTTATGTTTAAGTTCAATATAATACGGAACGTGAGTATTCAATCAATATAGTAGGTGGTTAAATAAGTATGTATAAAGTTAACCCTAAGTATGTATAGGTAGGTAATGGATTATTTTTAAAACATTAAAAAAGGATTATTAATAATAATGAAAAACTTAGTTTAATCATAAATCATAAGATCAATCAAATCAAAGAATAGTTTAATTAAAATAATAATTTCGAGAATATTGACAAAGAAATTATTTTTCTTTGATTTTTTTAAAGAAAAACTTAACTTTGAAAACTATAGATTTACAACGCCAATATTTGTTCAAAATAAGTTCAAAAAACCAAATGATAATTTTAAATAAATGAATTATTTTCATTTTAATATTCGTTTCTAAAAGTTTATTTTTTCTCTACCTAAGATACTTATCGTCAACTCAAAACCTAAATAACAGCATCGGATATGAGTCTCGCCAGTCACACAAAAGGAACCTAAATCATTTTAAAGGTACAAAGAACGAAGACGTACTCTAGATATCTTTTATTCCCAGTAGATAGAGAAAATCTATTTAAGAATCGAGACTTGAATCTGAACATAAATAAGAATATTGTGTTATGACAAGGAATACGACGTCGCTGTCTGACGTCTTGTTCCCCGCGGGTAAGTACCTAAATGGGTACCGATCATGTTATAAAACAGTGGAGAACGGTTTAGTCTAGCTAAACCCTACTCCAGTCCTCAGAGAGCCGCTTATGTAGTTTACGGGCTTTGTTTGGGCCATATAGATTATCTTTCAAATCAAATCAATTTATTTACTAGAATATAGGTTTATAATGTATGATCTTAAAACTATAACGGTCCATGTACAGTCTGCCATTGCATATGGTGGGCAAATATTTAATTTTAACCTACACAATATTATTATTTTAACTAGGAACGGTCACCAAAGGAGATAGGTAACCAGGGGGTCTACTCCGAAGTGCAAAGTGCGAATGTTCGGATCGGACCGACACATGGCCGAACCGAATATTATTAAAAGATGCGAAAAAAGTTCGGATTGGCTCAGTTGGGTCGGTCAATATTCGAAAGAGTGTAGGAGTGTACGATCGGAACCGACCGAACCAAATAGTAACTTCGTAGCAGAAAACGGCCGATACTACTTCGGAGTAGACCCCCTTGATCGTCGGATATAGTTGAAGTTTAGTAAGAAACCGATGGATGTTTTCGAATAAAATTTAATTTAATTAATAGAAAACAAACAGTTCGTGTCATGGTTTTTGAGGTTCAATGACCGCTGGATGTTTTGTTACTGAGAAAATATGTTTTATATCTCTATATACAGGATCAAATTGAAATACTTAGCGAAACTTCACCAACATCACGTGACGTAAAAATCGATCCCGCCATTTCGGAGATTAGCCGGAACAAATAGACAGACAGACAGACATTAAGTAAAAAGCTTTTATTTTGACATTATAAGCAGATACTATAATTTTATTTATTTCTATATGTATAGAAGAAGATTACAGTCATCATCTGCCCAGCCCTTTCCCAACTATGTACCTAATGTATGTTCAAGTTGGCTTCCAGTCTAACCGGATGCAGCTGAATAATAAAAATATTTTACGTGGAGCGACTGCCTATCTGACCTCCACAACCCAATTACTATACGATACCCCTTGGTAAGACTGGTTGTCAGACTTTCGGGCTTCTGACGACCCGTAACAACTGTCAAAGATCAACGAACGACAGCCGGGACCAACGGCTTAACGTGCTTTCCGAGGCACGGAGGGTCTTGGTATGTAAAGATCACCCATCCACGGACCAACCGCGGCAAGCGTAGCTTAACCTGATCGATGGACCCGTTCGGCTGTTATTACTTAGGCACAAGCCCCATTATATTATGGTGCATAAAGTATAATAATAAGTACATCGTAAAACTAAGTACCCAACTAGCTTCAGCATTACCTAAAAAACCATCTACTCGTATAAGACACAAACAAACAACGGAACTAGACGATACAACATTCAGGAACGAAGAAGCCAATATTTCAGACCGCTAGTGGTTCGAAGCCGATTGATACGGCTAGATTAATCAGGCTTTCTGTTCGCAAGATTGGTCTAGACTAGATCTTCCATTTGTTTGTTCGTGGTAGAGTTCAGCGTATATGCGAAAAATGAAACATTGTTTGGAGAAAGAATTATTAATAGTAGTACCATATGTTTTTGTATTTATAATTGCTGTGAAATATTTAGATGTTGAGCAGTAACGTATGATTTAATTTTTTAATCTTTTGTTTTAGGGACTTTTGTTCTTGTAAGAACATGTCAGCCCCGATGATTTTATTTAAATGAGGCACCTGTCCTATCGTCGATGAATCAAAGAGAGTACTCGCTCACTTGGCGTGCAGAACACTTGATGCTGAGGGACTCATGCTTGATACATACGCATACCAGCGATAACAGCCAGATTCAAACTTTATGGCGGCACTGAAGCGCGCTACGTGCAGTATCCTCACCCCCGCTGACACGTGAATTTGTTACAGCGCAGCGACTCGCATCACATTCCGAGCCGCCATGATGTTTGAATCGGGCTGTAATCGCTCGTCGCCGTCGAGCACTCGCTGCTCGCGTCAACTCGTATTTAGTTGCTAGTTCTAGTCGTTTCTCGATAATCACCGGCGGTGGGACAGGCCTAAGGATGTTAATTTTACGTGTATCAGATTATTTGTGTATTGGGTGTGTACTTGTTTATAATGGAACTCACAAAACGGTTATTTATTAATTTCATGATTGTTTCTGTATGTCTGTGGAATAACACAAACTGAAAAGATAACAGTAGTTGCTTCGTAAAAAATATTTATTTGAAATTAATATTTTTTTTTTACGAAGCATCTACTTTTGACACGATTACATATGCTAGAAGAATCGTGATAAATATGTGTGCTTCCTATTATAGGAGACGACATCGTTGAAATTTTATAATCTATTAGCAAGTTCAAAAACTGCCGAAATATATCTGCTGTCCGTACCTACATGTAATAAACAATATTTTGGTAATGGAAATAAATAAGTTTTTCAACTAGTATCATAGTTCTTCTAAAACATTGCAAGTTTAACGTCATAGTTTGCCTGTTAACAGTTTAAATCACCATAGTTATTGTTTCTTAAATTGTTATTTATAGTTCCACCTACGGAAAGAATTCCTACGTTTTGATGAAAACCATCCGTAAACATTTATCTTTAATCTTCATTTGTTCTTGGAAATGAGGAAATTTTCTCGAAAACTATTAAAATAATAATGAAAAAAGTGTGTCTCTTTGAATACAGAAATAGTTTTTTGCCTACATTTTTTCAACGTTTATTTTCAATAAGTGGTAAAAATAACGTGCCAGTAACAAATTTTTCTAATATCGTCTACCCCAACGGTCATCGGTTCTACGGCTATATGGCCGGCCCATTGGCACTTCAGCTTGCTTATTCTGTGAGCTATGTCGACAACTTTGGTTCTCTGCCGGATCACCTCGTTGCGGATTTGATCCCTCAGAGAAACTCCAAGCGGAGCCCGTTCCATAGCTGAGCGCGCTGAGCGACCTTGAATTTATAGACCAGCCGTACCGTGAGTGTCCACGTTTCGGCTCCGTAAGTCATAACTAGCAGAACGCACTGATTGAACTGCACAGTAACTGATTATATCTATCTTGTAGTAGTGTAATAGCTTTGGCTAACCATTGCCATACAACGTGCCAATGCCGCCAGTCTCTTGGGTACATTACCAGTTGACAGCGATGCGGAGGAATTTTTCGACGCCATAGTTTAGTTAGAGTTTGTTTTCGAAGTGAATACTTCTTTAGCGGCGTTGTGCACTTTTGTTGTGATGGGTAAAAAATGTTAAACTCGCGTCAGGACACGTGACCTGATCGAAAATTCGTAAGACGGAGCTCGGGTCAGGACACGTGACCTGATCGAAAATTCGTAAGATGGTGGGAGAGTAGACCGCATTCCAAAATATCAAAAATGCACAACGTTAATATTCAAGTTTTCACTTCTGCCGGCACTCCCGGAGTGCAACACGTTGATTTTTTTTATCCCGGATAGTGATCTGACATCTAAGTACTTTGTGTTTGCGTTTTTTAGTATAGAAATTTGACATAACACCTGTCAAGTTAGTATCTGGGTTTAAAAAACGAACTTTAGGTTAGGTTATTTGTATTTTAATAGTTTGTTAGCTAATTAAGGGCTGATTTTTTAATCGACCGATAATTTTTGTTCGTTGAATAAAATTGACGTCTGACAGTTTTGGAATGGAAGAACTGTCAAAAATTCAAAATTATACCTCGGATAAAATTATCTTAAAAAAGTATCTAGTAAAGTTAATACTCAGTGGCTTTGTATAATGTAATATCAGAAAGGTGCGGTACGGACTTCATCGAAAAAGTTATCAACTGTCCCATACAATACTTCAATCCTACTGCCATTCAACCCAAACCTAATCGACCCCACTGTCAGATTATATTTTCGCAATTACGATGTTGGTCTAATGGAAAAAGTTGTTCGGTTTGATGGTCCTTATCCCAACCTATATTAATATGACTACACTTTTCTGATAAATGCTGTATATTGATGTTGAAAAATGATTGTGTACACGATCATTATATTAATTATGAAGTGTGAACAACAAAATAACCTAGGGGGATGCACTATAAAAACGTAAGAAAACTTGAATTTACCGGGCTACATGTAAATTCAAATTTTCTTACGTTTTTTACTATTTGCAGGTCAGCGTGTCATGTTGAACATGCACTTAGAGGGTTTTATTACATTTTTTTTAAAAAAACGTTGCCCCACACTAGGAATTTCTCTTGTATCGTGGGTGCGCTTATAAATATTTAAACTAGTTATGTCTGTATGTGACACAAACCCGGAACAACTACTTGTAGGTCATACAAAATATTTGTTCAGTGCGGGAATCGAACCCGCGACACGCACAGCAGGCAATCGTTTAACCACTGCTCCAATCGTGCCGTCAAAGGGTTGTATTGATGAATTTAATGATTATAGTTGCGTAAATCCATTAGGTACTAAGAATATTTGAATTTCGCGGACTACCCTGGAGATTTCCTCTTAAGGCAAAATTGCATTATTTTACTCTAGTATTCATATTCGGTTCATTATCATAAAGTTCTGAATCGGGCTTAATGATTCGTAGTTGTCAACCGAAATTAAATAAATCTACATATTTTAATAAAAAATTGTCACGGAGCATTTACTTACTGGATTTTAATTATTTTTTCATGATTTTTCATAGGTTTTAATTAGTGCTTCGAACGTGTGCATTGTTAACTGAGCTGATTACCACATACCGTACATAATTAAACTATTCGGTAACCTTACATATTTAAACTATTCGATTGAATATTTTGCTATTCAAAAACGAAACTTGTAACAAAACATAGGTACTATCAATGCCTACAAAGCGCGTTGTTCCATTTTCAGCTTTCGGCGCTAAGCAGAGTGTTGAAAATCCAATAGCGCGATTTTATTTAGGCATTCATTGAAGTATAGTCTAGTGACATTGAAACCAGGCAAAACTGCTCACGAGCTTACACACATAATAATACATAGTCCTCCTGATTAAATTGTGGCGGCCAATCCCAGCGAAGGCCATCGACGTGGGAGATATTATAGTACAAGTGTGTGCGCAGACTCAGATGCACTCTCTTTTCCCTCACTCTCATAGTCTGATAATACTTTTACCCGACCTGGGAGACGGACCACGCGCTCAGCAGTCGGGCTTGCGACCACGAGACCAACGGGGTAGTCTTACGCATATAGAAACTCACCTTTGTAAAACTACTGTACAAAATCCTGACTAAACGTCAAAAATATCACTGAAATACTGAAACGCGAAACCGTTCCATGTGTTCATAACTTATATGTTGTACAAACAGCTGTAGCCGACGTAACTTGAAAGTCAACCGCTACCTGTCGCGAGGTTTTAGCGTTCGTTTGTTTAAACCACGCCACTTGTCTTTCTACTGTCGCAATGTGAACGAGGCTTAGCGGTTCTTTGACAGTTTATTTGATAGGTTGGTTTTGATGTTGTTTAAGAGAATAATATTATAGAATGTTGACATTGATGTTCTTAGGTACAATATTGATTGTACGTCGATGGTAACACCTGAACTTGAGCTGGCCAAGTGTAGTACACACTTTCAATAGAACCAGAGGCCAGCTTATAATGGTTTTGTTAACACTGATCTAATACCTTGTACAAAACTCGTCTGACAAGTATCTGTTTTAAAAACAATATTTTATTTTTAGTGGCACTAACCCAAAGGTTTAAGAATGAATTTGGATGGGTATAAAAGTAGGAGGAGACCAAAGAAATAATGGATGGACTGTGTGACAGATTATCATCAGTCACACAGTCCATGGCTAGAAAGGCAGTGCCCGCTGAGATGACAATTAATAGAGAAGTCTTACATATAAAAGAAAATGATAATATATTTCTCCATAATATATGACCCCGAATAAATTGGGATAAGGACAAGAGAATGATGACTAAATATAAATGAAACGTATCGAGAATGAAACGAAATACTCCGAATAATGACTAACTAAAAATAAATGCACAGCGAATTCAGAAAATCCAACGATGCGAAAAGAAAGTTAGTTGAAAGTTTATTTAAAGTAAGTACTTTGGTAAGTTCACTCATGCTCGGTTCCTATAAACAAAAACGAATCGTTTTGCCTACGAACGGTAGCATTTTTTACTATCAAACTGGGCATATAAACAGATCAGTAGGTTAGTTTGACCTGTGATATCTTCTGCCATAGATTTGCATAGTAGACTAGGGTTTATCCAAAGCTATGAGGTCTTTGCTTCATTATTGGTAAAGATACAGGAGTCTTAATTTTAACCAATAACGGTCCGTAAATTATAGGAATCGGCCATCAGTCGGCTGCGCCGTTGCGTGGGAGTCGGACGTGTACGGTGCTAACTTTAATTTTCTGATCGAATTGTGTGTATTTTATAGTCTGGATTCGTATCGATTTTAATTGAATCTATCTGCATTGGAAATCGTTAGAGCTAGTTTTGTTTTTTCAATTTGCTACCGAATAAAAATTGGCGTTTTTATAAAATTCTATTTTAAGTTCTAGCCCCTATACTTACACAATAGCATAATCAGCATATAATGTTCCCACTGCTGGGACACAAGCCTCCTCTCTGTGAGAGGGTGGGCAATCCACCGCGTGGGCCCAGTGCGGGTTGGTGGATGCCAAATGTCTTCGAATTTTTGGTTCTGGGACATACCAGTTTCCTGACGATGATTTCCATCGTCGTTTTGAGAGGAGAGGTGATGAAATAATTTACACGAAGTAAAACGCCTGTCTGGGTTTGAACCTACGATCGTAAGTCGCAGCCGTTTCCACAGGGCCACCACTGCACATCTCTACCACTCAATATAAGCACTCTTGTTTACTTATACAATAAAAACGATGAATTCAAATGTAAATCATCGTGCATTTTCTGTCCACTCTTTTCCTTGCCTACTCTATTCTTCGAAACCACACTGCATTATATTCTACTGCACATGCAGTCAGATAATAAATAAAGCAATGGTGTACAAAGAACTGTCAACTCTAGTATTTTATTGCAGCTTCATTCTATTTTATAGTAGAGGTACGTGCAATACCTGGCTTTTGCAATTGGTCACGTTCGGTAGTAATAGTTGAACCATTATTTTAAAGGCATTGTCTAATACTATTTGGAGTTTCTATTATTCGCTTTATGAAAGGGGATTGAAGATTTTTATATGGAGCCTGGCATACCTACCTGTCCGCCATTTTGTTTTTTTTTTGTCCAAAATGGCGGCCACGCATGCTCTCTGTATAAATCGACAGCTAACATCAATGCAAACAGAAAATATAGTAAGACCAACCCCTTTTGTAATAATCATTCTGAATGTTTAAAACAATCAAACATAATATATGCAACAAGATAAAAGCTAGATCAAAAAATATAGATGTCACGAGATCAACTTTCAACGTGTCTCGGAAATGTGACACTTTACGGGGTCTGGTCTTATGTTTTCTATGTATATTGATGTGAGCTATCTATTTATACAAGGTGCATACGTGGCCGCAATTTTGGAAAAAAATACAAAATGGCGGACAGGTAGGTATGCCATTGAGCTCCAAAGCCTTTAATTTTGTATTCCAGGTACAATACAATAGAGAAAAGAAATACGTTCATTCGTTTGTTGGTTTATTTGAAAAATAAGGTACCTACGTATTTTTTAGAACAATGCTTAATTGCAGCACCCTAATTGCGTAACACACTATCAATCTCAATCTGAATCATTTTGAAGGATATTGTTAATCCATTTCTCCATGTGTTCGAAAAATGTGTCTGCTCAACAACGTAAATAACGCAATGAATGTTGTTGAACTGTCAAAATGAAACCCATTGCTGCCTCTAGTGTGTTACGGAATTAACCTGCAGATCTGAGTACCTACCTACAGATTAATATAAATCATAACTGTTTAATGCTAAGTAAACATTAGGGACTTTATAGCACAATACATTTTCAGCTATCAATCAGTACGAACCACTTACAGAAAATTAATTTCTTTATCCAATACAATTCTTATCATTTCGTTCCTAATAAGACCCTTTACAAACATTTATTCGTACAGTTCAGTAATCAATACCAACAATGACTAATGGCATACATTTCGATGCTAATAAATCTGGAATAACACGCCTAATGGGCCTCATCTAGTCGCTATGGATACAAGAAAAGATGGCGGCCGCGCGCCGTCCTTGTTGACCCAATGTAATTGAGCGGGAAACTGGTGAAATTGTTTTTCAAAAGATCTATTCTTCTTGTTCAGTCGAGCGAATAATTGTTTTTATTTAAGAAGTAGTTATTACATGTTGACTAAGGTATTTACGGGTATTTCAAATATATTTTAGCATACTCAAGGTAAAATCTACATAGATTTATTTAATCTGAAACATTTATTTCAACCTTCTGATGATGGTTTTCATAGTAATAACAGCATTTTCATTAATATTTTAAGGTTGCAAAAACATATTCGCACGAACACGCAAACGCGTCTGACATTTTGTTCGGCAAACTGGAACGCGTCGTCGTTCCGACGTCCGCCATCCAGTTTTCCGAACGAATGGGTAACTTATTATGTACGCGACGATCGCGTATGCCCCTCAACTGATCGCTTTCGCTAGGACACGGGGTAAGTTCAGTAGTAATGTTAATAGGCTAATGTTAAATGCTGTTATTACCATGAAAACAGAATAGGTACATACAATCAACCCCTTCTGCCGTTCCGTCAAATTAGCCCCATTTTACCAGATTGGGCTTACATCTTCCCACTTTTGTCCGGAGACGGTTCAGGGACTTCCAAGTGGATCACAGAAGGTTACACCCTGCAGAGAGACGTGTTCCAAAACATGCAGTCAAAGTGACCTCTGCGCTGCCACTGATGGCGCCGTGGAAGTGGCAAAGTTTTAGGCTAACAAGATATAAAATTTAGTCGTGCCAGCAACACGACGAAGAGAACAATGAAAACCATTGTAGCGGTATCTACAACGCCACATGCGAACAACGCATCATACTGACGTCACGCAAATCCTGCATCAAGCAGAGTTTACCGCGCAGTTAGCATAGATACAATTTCCGAATATCAATCGTTGGGCAATTGCCCGCCAGACACAACACCCGTCTGGTTGGAGGATCCTCCCTTTTCAATGGAGGAAAGAAAGAAAGAAAGAAAGAAAAAGTATGGAGGATGAGTGAACTTTACACCCTGTTCCTCATACCTCCAAACTCAGCGCCGGGTTGATCTCCATCAAAAGTTTTCTAAAATAAATGTTTTAGTGGTATTAATTAAATATAATTAAATTAATGTTAACTTGAGAATGCTAAAATATATTTGAAAGACCCGTACATACCGTCAACATAATTTACTTTGTAAAGTGTAAAGGGCTGTCAGGCTGGTCTCAGAGGACACATTTTAAACTTTTAGGTACTACAAACTTTCGTGTTCATTTAAGTACTGGTACAATGTCTACCAAAATACAGCAAAGTAATTATAGTATGTTGTTGTACCTACCTACTACATTACAATTTAGATGTCAGATTGGAATCAGATACATATATAAACTTACGATTTCTTCCCATTGGGGTTGGCACAAACAACAGAACGCCAACTGCAACGATCCTTACATACTCCTTTTACCTCGTGCGCTCATACATCTGAAGGCCAATTCTCGTACTTAAAAAACTTGGCCCTGAAGACTTGCTCTCTAAACTGAAAAGCCATAATTTCTACGTTAAGCCTTTTCTACAATACACTTTGAAGTAATTACGTTTATTCTCCGTGTGACGGCAGAATACCAAAGAAAGGACATTTGGGTAGGCCGCATTAATTACTCAAACTGCCAGGCCATTATTAAAACTAACAGAAAAAAAAGAACAACTAAAAAAACCCACATAGTCTTCACATTTACGATAATTAAATCATCATCTGCCTAGCCTTTTCCAACTATGTTGGGGTCGGCTTCCAGTCTAACCGGATGCAGCTGAATACCAGTAATTTACATGGAACGACTGCCTATCTGACCTCCACAACCCAGTTACTGGGTAATACGAAACCCCTTGGTAAGACTGGTTGACAGACTTTCGGGCTTATGATGACCCGTAACGACTGTCAAAGATCCACGATGACAGCCGGGACCAACAGCTTAACGTGCTTTCCGAGGCACGGAGGGATTTTGGTATGTAAAGATGGTCAACCGAGGCAAGCGTAGCTTAACCTGATCAATCGACCCGTGCGGCTGTTATTACTTAGCCACAAGCCCCTTACAATAATTAAAATAATATAATATTCTACCCTCTATCCCTGAAGTTGTAGCAGAATTTCTTATAAATACTAATAAAATTTGTTTAGCCACAAAAGCCAGTACGATTCGTTAACATAGTCTCATAAACAACGTGACAAGACTTGGTATTACGAAGGCAGACGTGCCAAGAGGTATTGGACTGTTACGGGAAACTGGACCTTCTGGGTATGAATTAAACAAAGTCTAGTGGTCTCAAGAGCTACTGCTGAGCCTAAAATCCTGGGTTCGATTGCCAGTAAAGTTATTGTGTTTTTCTTTCAGGTACCTATTTCGCCGTAGTAGCCCGGGGCCTGGGTCTGTGCTCGGTTGATGGCATTATTTATTTATTTAGTACTTTACACACAAATGTACAGAGGCGGATTTAATCAAAATCAAAAGTCATTTATTCACATTAGGCTGAGAATCAGCACTTTTTGAACGTCAAAATTACAAAAGACCGTCCCCCAAAAACGCCCGCCCTTCACCGCTATCCTAGTGCTATCGCTGGGAAGAAGATGTGGCGCAACAAACTCCCCAGCAGTACCTACAGCTGTCTATGCAGTAAAAAAATACTTGATTGTATACAATACTAGGTACCTACGCATGTACGTAATGCCATAGGCAGTTTATATCAGTCAACCATTAGGCGATGCCGAGACAAACAGTGGTAGGTGCTACTGTGAAAAATTAATGAATAAATATTTTCAAATACATGGAACTTAAACTGACTGGTGAAATGTGGGTGTACTGAACGTACACTGCTGCCTAACCCTTCGGGGATAACGGGCGTGATGTTGTGTTTATCAGCCATTTTGTTACCATAACACAAGCATTAGGTTGCTTAGCTTGGGACAAATGGTGCTGTGTGAAATGTCCAGGGATATTATTATTATTATTATGTATGTGAGTTTAGAAGGTTCTATTGCAAAACAATAGCTGCAGCATAATGTTGCTGCTGCCATTTACTACCGCATTGTGTTTGATATTATATTCTCCCATGTAAAGAAGAGAGTCTTGTAATATTTTTTTTTATCGGTTGCTTACAAATAACTATTAACAGTTTTAATATCTAAACATTCAACGTTTGCCACATTTAAATACCACAGCGGTATCCTTTTGCAGATCTGCAAAACATCCGAAAATTGTAAAATTATAGTTTACATTCCATTTCCTACAACTCTGCTGTTTACATCCATACACGCAAGCAATAATGTGCAGTGACTCATACCAGCTTGAACCGTGTTCATGAGCTTTTTAACCGACCAAAAAAAGAGGAGGTTCTCAAGAAGTCCCTTAGATTTCTTTTATGCAAGCGTTCTTTATACCACTCAGGTAGATTTCCCAATCTACATGGCAGCCGTATCACTGCAACCACTATAAGCCCAGATCGCTCCTTTTAGTACGACGATCTTTGATGGCGCACTGCATTTTCAATTCTCAGTAATGAGCCGAGCAATGTAAATCTAACAGAGCGCATCCCAGGACATTAGAAAACACATTGTCAGATTTTTATTTTCAGTGCTTAAATCTAGTGCGTAAAAAAATACAAATGCAATACGTGTAACTAAAGAACGGTAAAGTATTTCACTTTGGTTTAAAGAAATTCATTTCTCAAAAAAAAGAACATAGCGGTTCACTTACATATTAAGAAGTGTATAGATAATATATAATAAAAGTAGATACTAAATAAATTCATAAAAATAAAATTATAATTCTAAATTCATTTAATTTTACGTTATTAATATTATAGCACAAATTGTTAATGTTCCAAAAACGGTTGAAGACACTTACTCCTGTAACACAGGTACCACCTAGCACAGGAGTCAGGGTTTCAAATTAAAATGAAAACCTTTTTTTATGTCAATTTATGTTTTTTATTATACAAGCTGTTGTTTTGCATCCTCGTCAAATTTCAGGAGGCTGTTATGAAAGACATAAATAATCAAATAAAATTACGATCCCCAGTAAATAATGAATACATAATTATGTACTTGTTTTTTAGTTATTTAAGTTTGACAGTATTTTAGAATACACCACTTTCAAAAAACAGAATCGCCCCGTTGCGTATGCGGTAGGCAGTGTCGCACGACTATGTCGCTGCGTGCGTACATGTCGACGACCGGCCCCACCCACCCAAAATGCGCGTACCACAGTACCACACATGCCGACTTCCGAAAAAAAAAAAAAATACCTAGTTATTTTATTATTGATTCGTGTCGAGAATCAGTAGCATAGTTACCTCCTTGAATTTGACGAGGATGCAAAACGACACCTGGTATACAGAAACTGTGATCATGATCTTGATCACATATAGTTATAGGTACAAAACAACAGAATTATAAGATTTAATAGGTGACATTCAGTGTTAGTACTTCATTCTAGCGTATTCTTCTAGGTACATAAAGATCATTCCCTAAGAGTTCGTTCCCTAAAGGTTCGTTCTATATACATACATTCAAACTGTAAGAGCGATGTGGACCGTATCATATAGGTTTGGCCTCGTAGTGCCCCGCGTTATTTCGTTGCGGTACCTACTGCTTTGAACCCGAATTGGGCCATGATTGGACCGGCCCTGTTATGCTTTGGGAATAGATGGGATATTAGTCGTGTTTGCCTGTCTCTCGTCTCTGCACAACCCTTCGAGGAATAAAGGCATGATATTTTGTGTTTTAAGAGCCTGAAGTCTGATATATGTGTTTGTCTTTTGTCTAAGGAGAGTCTCTTGTTTTGCGTTGTTTTTGGGACCCGAAATAAGAAATATCTAATAGTGAAATATTCCAGTATGTGGAGAGCAGTGATGGCCCACTGATAACGGCCGCAACTTTCGAATTGTAGGTCGTGGGTTCGTACCCAGCCAGGCGGTTTACTTCGTGTAGGTAAATCATTTCATCACCACTGCTCTCAAAACGGTGAAGGAAAACATCGTGAGGAAACCGGCATGTCCTAGAACTAAAAATTTGAAGACGTGTGACATCTACCAACCCGCACTGGGCCCGCGTGGTGGATTACAGCCCACTCCCTCTCGAAGAGAGGAGGCTTGTGTCCAAGCAGTGGGAACATTAAAGGCTGATTATGTTACGGTATGTTAGATCGCGAAAATCTTTTGGGGAGGTCTATTGTGCCTCCTGTAAACATAACGTACATAAACACACATACACCACGAACGGTGCACAATGCTCGTCACGGTACTTATGTCGATATCTTTTGACGGAATGATGAAGATGAAATGCCTTAACCAGCTGTAAGTAGTAGGGTACTTATTAAGTAAGTGCCTCCTTTATTACCAAGCTTAGTGGCTATATTTTTTTATCTTTTGTTCTTACATATAGAAACAACAAGAATAATGTACTCTGAATTTTGTAACATCATTGATTTGACCATCATAATTTGGTTTAGGGAATAAAATTGACGTCTGGCAGTTTTTGCATGGAAAAATTGTCAATAATTCAGAATTATTCCTCCGATAAAATTATCTGACGTTGGAAAAATCAACCCTTAGACGAGTTTCTTGACCTTTCATATCCTTAAGTTATCCGTTCATATAATATTATCATATAGTTGCCCATTCCAATTACTCTAAGTAAGTTTTGGAATGCGCAACTAGATTCAACTTTCTGACTAACTAACCGGCTCCTTGACAATTCAGAAGTGGCTGGAAATAGTTTAATTGAAATAAATGCTTTCAGTTTGAGTTTATAGGCTGCTCGTGCACATTTTGATAAACAAGAAAAACAGAAGGTGACCGAAATAGCGTCCAAAATTTTATTTCGAACTCCATTTCACCCGTGCCACGTGTATGCACATCGTTAGCGACATTTGTAACTATTTGGATGCAAATTGGAATCCCAATTTTTTTTGGTGTGTGACACAAATCATGTTATATGTATTTTTGACATACATTTATGTATTTTTCTCTTAATTTAGGCAGATTGAAATATGCGCTTTGTTTAAGACTTCACAAATAATGTCAATAAGCACTCATTTCACTTCTTTTTTTCACTTAGGGCTGATTTTTCCATCGCCAGATAACTTTTCGAGGAATAAAATTGACGTTTGACAGTTCTGGTATGAAATAACTGTCAGCATTTTAAAATTATTATTCCTCGATTAAGTCATCAGATGATTGAAAATCAGCCCTTGTAAGTACCAATATTCGCGCAATAAATCTCCGAAGTTAATCCTAGAGAGGCCATCTCTCGAATCACCATTGATATATTTTGCCATTTAGACATCATGGCTAGTAACAAAGTAAGTTAGAAGATAATCGAAAACATCAAGATCAAAGTTCGGTAATTTATCATGTCCGAAATCGAATCGTAATAGCAGAAACGTAGATGTGGTTTATCGTGCAAATCTATCATATAGAAGTATTTTTTATTGGATAAACTATTTATTTATGGGTCTTCATGATATCGGGCGATGGTCAGTAACCGATAAATTGTATTCTATTGAAGAAAATTCTTTTGGAACTTACGTTTGGGAGGCAGCCGCTGATGTCGCTTTTTTGATATCTGGAAATAAGACAAACGTTGATAAATATTATGCTGATAAGGTATAAATTAAGATTACCTAACAAACTATAAAATTCGAGAAGTAACGAGCCAGGGGGTCTACTCCGAAGTAGTATCGGCCGAATGCTCGACCGTTTCCTGCTACGAGGTTATTTGGTTCGGTCAGTCCCGATCCTACACTCCTACACTCTTTCGAATATTGACTATGGTCCCGACCCAACTGAGCCGATCAAAATTTTTTTTGTATCTTTCAATAATATTCGGTTCGGCCATGTCTCGGTCCGATCCGAACATTCGCACTTTGCACTTGCGGAGTAGACCCCCTGAATCCTACCGAAAGGACTGACGGCACTAGTAAAAGACAGAATTGCTTGCTTAGAAATGGAAGTGAGAGGCCTTTGCCCTACCGTGGGACAATACAGGTTAGATTAGATGAGATCCGAGAACGAAGAAACTACTTTCTTAATGCACCTCTTTGTTGCACGAAGAAAGGAGTTTCTTAACTTTACCCCTGACTGCCCCTCAGAGGGTACCTACAAAGTTCAAACCCCGGTAGGATTTGAACTTTGTTAGGTAACCAAGTCACAGGGGAATACTTAGCAAATTGTCTTTTAAAAGCTGCATAGGTAGGTATAACATTACTAATACCGGTAGGTACTGTAGGGACTGTAGCCTATTTGGTGCTTGCACGCAACCTCCGCAAGTCAGTCAAAAGTTATTGGCATGAAATACGAGACCAACATTGATTAGAAGAGATTAGGCTTCAGATTTGGCTGACAAGGAAAAGAATTAAGATGTAAAATACGCAGTATATTTTATAGGAATAATTATTGAACATTCGTGATAAACTGTAGTTTAATTTAATCCACCCGGTACCCTGACGCTCGTAGAGAGCTTCACAGTACTATAGGGATAAAATAGACGTTATAATTATAACATTTATTCCGCTAGTATTATATACTATATCTATGATTTATTCCATGCGAACGTGTTTATATCAACGCGCCTGATAAACCACTATTTCTTAGAAACAAAAGACATTTTCTAAAACATTTGAAACCTTATTCTAAATTCGCTTGAATGCTTATATGCAACTAGGTTTTTTTACTGCCAGCCTGCAACATAAGGTCGACTTTTGCAGCCAACCTTCACATGAGCTATGCGATGTAGAGATTATAGCATATTAGGTGCTTACATGCAACCACCGCGAGTCTGTTAGAAATAGATGGTACAAATACAATACAAAAATAATTTAGTTTAAGATTAGAATATCAAAAACAAGTTACATACGACACGGACTAGCTGACAAGCGGGAGACAGAAGATGAAAAAATATATAAATGTAAAAACGTAAATCCGTTCTAGGAATAATTATGGATGTTATAAATAACAAACTGTCGTTTGTTTTACTCATCCCGGTACATACTTCCATGCCAGGTTGTATGGAACACTCAAATCTGGGTGGTACTTTCCTCAAAATACCATTTCAGAATCTCTAATCTACATGGTTGGATCAGATACACGGTTAGAGTAGTCGGATAGGAAACACCGAACTCATCTAGTTTTAAGACATAATTTATTTTTGACTTGTAAAAGCGGCCAACGTCATACCAACACTCCTCCTCCCCTGCGGCCCCACCGCGTCCGCCATCGGACGAGGGCGACCCCATCAAGGCCGCGGAAGTTAGGGAGAGCGGCGCACCGCAATACCGGCTCTCCTCTCCCGCCGCGGCCTCCAACCCTCAGCCGCGATGCCTCCCATACGACATCGCGGCCCGCCTCAGTTGCGATGGCTTACTGGCAAAGCCCTGACGAGCGGCCCCTCCTCGGGTTCCTCTTGGCTTCACCGTGGTTGTCCAAGCCACAGCTACTGAGCCCCCCCGCCTCGACAATGCGGGAACCCACCGAGGGGGAAACAGTAACAACTCCTACCCCAAGGGGCGTTAAAGAACTGTGTTCCAATAAAATTATTTATAAACCCATTACATTTCTGGGTATGGTTTGCAGTTACATAATTTATGATTACATAATTTATGAAACAAAACACGATTGTACTCATTTTTTTGCGAAACTCATCATTCGTTCAATTTATTAATTTGGTTTCAATATTTAACAAGCTGTAGTTCATGTAATTCAAAACGTTCGTTTAAAATAGTTTGTTTCGCTTTCCGGTTAACAGTTTAAGCATCCAATCATGTACATAATGTAACAATAAATTCCACGAATGGTGAAAATATTAAACTTCTATGAAATGTTTAATCCTTTATTGCGCAATTTGGTGATTTTTTTTGCCAAAACTATTATTGGAACTATTATAAATAGGGCTGAACATTTGCTACAATTATGTAGGTCGAAATTACATATTGTATACCTAGTTATGTTGTATTTACTTATTATGATTTGAAGATTATATTATACGCAGAAGCTGGTTGGTGTACCTTCACAAATAAATGAATTAATTTCATGAATTGACTGCCAGGTTAGTCTATAATTGTGGTAAGCGCTACTGGCTGAGTATGAGGTCCCGGGGTAGATTCTCAGTAGCCTACAGGCCGGAGTATAGATTTGTACTCGGTTGATGGCTTGGACTTGGGACTCAACAGGCGAAATGTGCGTGTACTATAGAAGATACTACACCTCTAACTGTTTTAAGTGACGTATAGTCTGTGTCATCATCGTCATTATTTTCCTGCCCTTATGTCAATGTACATATTTGGGGTCGGCGCATGTCTTTTTTTTCACACTTCTCTATTAGTCATCATCTCGGTAGTCACATCCTTTTGACCTATATCGTCATGATGTAACCTGTATCTGACAGTCAGATTCAGAGCCCTGACTAAAGCAAACCAAAAATTCCTTGGTATTAATAGACACAGCCAAAGTCACCTTTACTTTACTTCCCAAATACTTCATATTCCCTCAATTTAATTCATATTTCATACGGAATACCGCTAGCCGGTTCAGACCGGTTCATACCGTCATACCGCTGGGTATACCGCTGCCGGTACAAAGGAGTGGCCGGATGTTTGCGGGACGGCCGTGCCACTGATTTCCGGTACAGCTCTCACGGTATCAACGTGTTTATAATATACGCTGTGTTTTATTTAATGTATGGTTAGTTTTAGTGGGTTTTGAAGTACCATTTATGTATTTTTATTCAAAAACATATTTGATTTGATTGCGTTTATGTAGTACCTACCTATTTATTTTAGAGTTGATTCAAAAGCTCATGCCATGGGTTCAAGATTAACAAGCCAAGATTTTAGATTTTTTGCGACTTTTAAAACTTACATACATGCGTCATCAGCCTATAATGTTCCCACTACTGAGACACAGACCTCCTCTCTGTGAGAGGGAGTGGGATCAGCCACTTGTGCACGATGCGGATTGGTAAATGTCACATGTCTTCGAGTTCTTCTTGTTTCTAGGACATGCCGATTTCCACAAAATGTTTTGCTTCACCGTTTTGAGAGCAGTGGTGATGAAATAATCTACACAAAATCTACGTAAAGCGCCTGTCTGTGTTCGGAACGAAACTTAATGATGTAAAAATGTGGTGCATCTCTACGAAGTCATCATTTGCCTAGCCTTTTCCCAACTATTTTGGGGTCGGCTTCCAGTCTAACCAGATGCAGCTGAATACCAGTATTTTACATGGAGCGACTGCCTATCAGACCTCCATAACCCAGTTACTGAGTAATACGATACCCCTTGGTAAGACTGGTTGTCAGACTTTCGGGCTTCTGGCTACCCGTAACGACTGTCAAAGATCCACGAATGACAGCCGGGACCAACCGCTCAACGTGCTTTCCGAAGCACGGAAGGGTCTCGGTATGTAAAGGTCACCCATCCACAGACCGACCGCGGCAAGCGTAGCTTAACCTGATAAATCGACTTATGCGGCTGTTATTATTTAGCCACGGGCCCTTCAACTCTACTAAGTATCAACACGGAATAGCTAATAGTACTAACGTCTAACTAACCTCTGTCGTCGTATCGTCTCGTCTTTCTAACTGACTAAAGAAACTGGTTTCACAGAAAAAAGGCCCTGTAAAATATGCCAACAGTAGACGTACTACTGAAGAACTGACAACCTAAGCAATCAGTCCAAGAACCGAGACAAATGGAATTGTTTCTAAGTCAGGCCACTACAGCACAACATAAATCTTACCATCAACTAAGACATGAGTGACGTCACCGGTTGACCTCTCTCTCGGGTCACCGGCTAAATTAAGCTGTAAATCTAGCACACCCGATTCGGCCATCTTAACCGTAAAGGCACAGCTTCACAGCAGTCCAAGGCTAAGCTACGCATGTTTGCTTAACTTCGCTGTATGAAAATTTAGATACGATCGTTCACTGCGACCATACCGCTACCCACGACCACGCTACACCCGTGTGTAGCGTGGTCGTGGGTAGCGTTAAGATGCGCAGTTTATTTGTTGGCCAGCCATGCATCCGTATGCATGGCTGGCCAACAAATAAACTGCGCATCTTAAGCAGATAGCAGACGTTTCACTTTTTGTTCATTGCTATCATTTTTCAATCGAAGTGAAACGTCTGAACACAAAATGAATCAAAACGGAAAAATGAATTCATTAGTAAACGGATCCACCGATGTTGAATTTAGGCACTCAGCATGTTTCACTCGCCCGCCGAACGATCGATAAATGAAATGAAAGGAGCAGATGAACGTTCATTCCTATACCAGTCTTAATTTTGTCGTTGTCGTCTGAACGTGGAATGAAACGAATTAAATAAATAAAATGAAATATTGATTTATGTAAGTAGATCTTTTAAGACTCTTTTACACAATATTTTATCTCAATATTTTTTCCATATAAGGTATTAACACCGTCACTCTCTTGGGTACATTACCAGTCGACAGCAATGCGGATGAAATTTTCGACGCTATATTTTAGTTTGTGTATAGTTTTAGTTGAGTTAGGATATCATTTTGTTATTTTTATTAATTAATTAGGTATATGTTGCTATTTATTTCAAGGTTATTCATATTTTGTTGATCAATATTTTGGAACCAGATGGCGCCAACATTTCCTAGCTGATTGATCCCTGAGAAGAAATGCCGAAACAAACTCAGAGGTCATGGTCTCTTTTAAAGTCCAAACATTATTATTAGGATTTTATGTGAGTCTAACAATGCATGAAACGTCGGATAACAGCTTAACGTGGCAAACCTCTCCGTACACATCTTACGTAGCAGTGGACGGTCAGCGTTGATGGCTCTACACGTGGGTGCGACGGACAAGTGACGAGTTTAAAATGAGAACAAAGGGTAGTCTCGTCTGAAGCCAGTTTTTGTATGAATGTCGGTAGCACGCATCCGTTGTTTTAACTTTATGTTTAAGAGAGAATGGTAGTTTATTGTTGGTAGTTTTAGTGGACGTACTCTAAGTAATTGTTGAGTTGCATGCGTGGTGACAGTTTGGAGTGTTTTGTGGCAAAATTGGCTCACATCATCTTATAATATCGCAACGTGGCATTGGTTGTTTTTTGAGATGGATGTGTGGAGTGACGAGAATGGATAAAGTAAGAAATGAGTATATAAGAGGAAGTTTGAAAGTGGCGCCAGTGACAGAAAAGTTGAAAGGAAATCGTTTAGCTTGGTATGGACATGTGATGAGAAGGGACAAAACGCATGTGACTAAAAGAGTGATGAATATACATGTTGATGGATGGAGAGGGAGAGGAAGGCCGAAGAAAAGATGGATGGATTGTGTGAGGAATGATATGAAAGAGAAGGGAGTGAATGATAGCGTGACGGTTGACAGTGGAGAATGGAAGAAGAAAACGTGTTGCGCCGACCCCAAGTAACATGGGATAGGGGCAGGAAAATGATGATGGCATTGGTTGTTTACGTAGTTGCTTTATAAGTACTCTTATTTTATTTTTTTATCTATAGTACGAATTGTATAGTATATTTGATCTGGATTGGTTTCCGTACGTCCTTTTCGGGTAACCACTGGAAATCAGCGCTGTGCTGTGGGTCCTCTCACACAGTATCATGCTGAGTGGAAGCCTTCTTGTCACAGTCATGACGTGCAGCCGTCGACTATTTCTGCTTTGTGCTCGTGATTATAGATAATTATTGTGTTTTTATTTTTCGTTATTATCAGAATGAATTATCTTTTTTTATACACATGTTTCTGTGACATATAAACCTATCTTTCTTTCTTTCTTTTTCTTTTAACGGTCTATATTTTTTTGTCGATTTTCTTACCCAAAACTCGTCTGACGGCTTAGACCTTTCACTACACTAGATAACCACCTGACTGACTTCTGATATTCTGATCGCATATACACATATTACTTTAGGCACATCGCAATAGCAAACTTCATGTTGAATATCTGAGATTATCCGTCCATTCATAAACGATGTTACCCTCGATAAACACGACCTAATTCACGCAACAATTCAGACGTTATGACTATTCTAAACTCAAGCTAAATTTCTATATATCTAGTTCGCAACATGACTAATTAATAGCTTACAATGTTGGCTCGACTCGGAACTTAGTCGGTGATAGTTCTACGGAGACCCAGTTGCTTTGTTTCAAGATAACGTTTCATTCAATGCTGGAACTTCAGTGACGTCATCTGGACGTCCAATGAAATCGCTTTTAGCAAGCGAGCAAGAAAGCGAGGTTTAGCTAATTATATATGTTTTTGTGGCTCAGAACAAAAGACTATTAATTTGTTATCCATCCGGCACCTTAATTGCATAAAACACTGTCAAACACAACCTTCATAATTATGTTCGAAAAATTTGTCTCCTAAACAACGTGAATAACGTAATAAATGTTGTTGAACTGTCAAAATTAAAGCCGTAGCTACTGTGTTACGGAATTACCCCGCCGGTAACAAAGTCAACTATTCGCACACGAAGGGTTCCGAACCATAAGGCAAAAATCGCAAAAAAAACACGTTTCTTGTATGCCCCCCTTTCAATTTGATTTATTTTTATAAATATTGTAATGGCGGCAATACTCAAACACTTAAACACTTTGTAAAAATGTCAACTGTCTACCTATTACGGTTCATGAGATACAGCCCGCTGACAGACAATCAGACGGCCGGGCAGCAGAGGCTTAGTATAAAAGGGTTCCGTTGGCACCCTTTGGGTACAGAGCCCTAAAAATGCATGTCATCTAAAATGATGAGGTTGAAATGAATGACCCTTTTCACAAACCACTCAGGGTTCCCATTTAAAAAACGCAATATTACCATAATCACAAACACTCACCATATTTTTATAAGCATTTTCCTGTTATGTTAATGTGCTAACAACAATATCGATCGTTTACTGTCTACAGCCTAAATGCTAAGTAACTTTTTGCTATACTGAAATACGCCTATGTAAATCCCATTACGAACCATAATCTGACATTATTTGACACACTCCACTCGGACTATTCTGTAAAAATGTCATCGTGAGAAATTAGGTGAAGTGAACTTGAAGTGAGCTATCAAATAGTGTCGATCTCTAACACCAGCAGATCAATCAGCTCGGCTTAGCAGAGAATAGATCAGCTTATATCTACATCTATGATCGTTACTAAATAAAACAATAACGACATTCTACAAAAACGAAAGGTTTTCTCTGGAAAATATTGTCAGAGAAAAATTATTCATATTTTCATGGTTTTGTTTAAGTTCTTAACGTAAATCGTAAATCAATAGTGATTTACCAAGATTTTAGTAAATTTTTTAACATTGATTGTCGCCGAGATGAGATTGCAACATAGATTTTGAACGTTTTCAAATACTTCTAAAAATGTCAAACGTAAATCCAAACGTCAACTGTAATTATATAATGTCAACAGAACTACCCGCCATCTTAAACTTATTTTATCATCGCAAAATTTTCAATACTTAAAATTCAAGTTGGAAATATACGCACCCAATAACGTGTCGTCAAGGGGTGCTACCTAATTTGATTTGAAACGCGCCTATGTCCCATTTATCAATTATTTCTAAGAATAGGGAGGCGTCTCTTATTGCCCGTAGCTGTACTAACATGCTAATGGTTCGCTAATGAACTTGCCTGTCATCGTATGTTTCCGATGTGTTATGTATACTGCAAAAGGTGACATTGCTGTTAGGCTAGTCAATCTTTTATGTTTTTTTTTTATGCGTGCTAACTATTTTTTTTTATTAAAACGTTGCCCCACACTAGGAATTTCTCCTGTAGCGTGGGTGCGTTTACAAACGTTTAAACTCACATACACAAACAGCCAGACCCGGAACAACTACTTGTAGTTGGTCATACAAACATTTGTTCCGTGCGGGAATCGACCACCGACGCTTTTATGTTTATATGTATAAAATACTCTATAATGACTGTAGGGCGGTGTTTTTTTTCTAATATCGCAGGATCATGCTGAGATAGAAGCCCTTTTGGCCTCGCTTTAATTTATTCTTTATTCGATATTATATCCTACTAATATTATAAACGTGAAAACATTGCAAACATTCGTGTGCAAACATTGTTACTCTTTCACGCAAAAACTACTGAACGGATTTGGATGAAATTTGCCACACAGATAGTTTATAACCAGGATTAACATATAGAATGCTTTTTATCCCGATATTCCTACGGCATCGAAACTTATCCGGGTGAAACCGCGGGGCGCAGCTAGTATTAAATAAACTTTAAAAGTTCTTGTTTTTTATTGTTTTCATGATTTTATTAGACTTAGGGCTGATTTTTCAATCGACAGATATTTTTTATTCGTGGAATAAAATTGACGTCTTACAGATCGAAGAACTGTCGAAAATTCAAAATTATTCCTCGGATAAAATTATCTGGCGTTGGAAAAATCTGCCCCTAATGTTCTTTTTTATTCTTTGTATTTCCTGTGTGTCCAAAAATATTATTCTTTATTTCTTTTCTTTGGCAATCATGATAACGGACAGCCTAAAAAACTAGAGATAGAAGAAGCATGAAATATAGACAATAATGCTTCTTAGAGCGGTGTCTAAGTATTCATACATCCTCTATGACACGGCTTAACAACTCGCCTGTAATCCCCGAAGGGTAAGGCGGAGGTACCTACATATATATATATTTATCCACATTTCACCAATTATGTTTAAGTCCCATGTAATAGGGGCGATCCTGTTGCAGACTCCGGGCGGCTAAGTACTGATAAATTATTTACTAATGGCTAAACCCAATAACACTTTACCCGACCCGAAAATCGAACCCAGGACCTCATGCTCAGCAATAGTGTTTTGCTTGAAATATTCTAGGAAAGTAAGAAAATCCATTCTCATCATCTATCTAGCATTTTCCCAACTATGTTGGGGTCGGCTTCCAGTCTAACCGTACGCAGCTGAATACCAGTATTTCACATGTAGCGACTGCCTACCTGACCTCCACAACCCCGTTACTGGGTAATACGATGCCCCTTGGTAAGACTGGTTGTCAGACTTTCGGGATTCTGACTACCCGTAACGACTGTCAAAGATCCGCGAATGACAGCCGGGACCAACGGCTTAGCGTGCTTCCAGTGCTGCTAGGAAAATCCATTCAAAGCGCTTTAAATTTAACCCCTGAACGGATCTAACAGGCGATTGAGTAGATATAATATTGTTAGTTTACTCAAGTAAGCTTAAATGCTTACTTGAGTACTGACTAGGCTAGAGCCTAGAAATACCCAAATACTAGGACTAATAGCAACTAGGTCCCCAATTAATATGATTATAATTCCTATAAGTGTATGGACTGTTAAGAGCATCCCACTTACGGTTCTATTTTTGGTCTTTGGTACAGAATAGACGAACCCAATGGGTTATGAATAGTTCTCGAGGACCAATAACTATTTATTTATATATACTTTATTGTACACCAGAAAATACATAACAAAAAAATACGATTATTACTACAAACATACAATGGGCGCCGGGCGGCCTTTTCGCTTTCTGCGATCTCTTCCAGGCACCCTTGAAATGAACTATGTAGTACTTAAGAACGAATAACTTAGATATAATGGGATTCGGTGAACGCTACCGATCATCAATGAGTATTCAAGAAAGAAAAGACTGAGCATTCAAAGTTCGAAAAAAAGGAAGAAAGTTTTACTAATGATTCAGTGGTAACCTTTACATGAAAATAAATAGAAAACTAACTTAATTGAAAATACACATACACATTACATATACATCATTATACATCATCATTCATTATGTATACATTAGTACTATGGAAGAACGGAGTCTCCCAACACAGGCATTGTTTGCTTAAAAGGAGGCTCCAAACACTATATCCCTTTTTGTAAACTGAAAGAAAGAAAAGAAAGAAAGAAAAAAGTTTATTTGGACACCGTTCGTGAAACACAAAATTAATAAAATAACAAATAATGTTCATAAACTTATTATTATTAGTGTCGTGGTGCTAAGCAGAGGGACTCATGGCTAAATTATAACAGCCGCACGGTTTCATCGAAGGATAAGCTTCGCTTGCGGAGGTCGGTTCGTGGATGGGCGACCATTCATTACATACCGAGACCCCCTCCCTGACTCAGACAGAACGTTAAGCCCGGTTCCCATTGTTAGATCTCTGACAGTCTTTAAGGGTAGTCAGAAGCCTGAAAGTCTGACAACCAGTCTTACGAGTAAGGGGTATCGAGTTATCTAGTAACTAGGTTGTGGACCTCAGATAGGCAGTCGCCCCATGTAAAATACTGGTTTTCAATCATTCAGCTGCATCCGGTTAGACTGAAAACCGACCTTACATAGTGTTGAGTGTGCACAATTCTGAACGTATAAACGTTATAAATAAACCCCTATATGTAAAAACAGAAATAACGTCGATATTTATTTGCATTCCAATTTTCTACCAAAATGGTAGAAAATTTATTGAAAGAAATAACTTAAGAAAATTAAAACATTATGGAGGCAGAATAAAGTTAGGCATGTCTTCAATACTAACTCGCAAATTACTTAAAAAACAAATAAAAATAAGGCTAGAAATTTATTCCAATTTGAATACATAATACGCCGAAGGTGATACCGTTTGAAATAATATCTTGTTCCATCCACTGCTGATTGTAGAATCTTTTGTGACATGCTTCCCTGGTCTGTGTGAGTCTCAAGTAGGTAGGTCTTACACGCGTTTTTATTATAACTACGCCAAATGTAATCATAATATTTATATCTTTATCTATAAATCTCATCATCTGCCTGCCTTTTCCCAACTTTGTTGGGGTCGGCTTCCAGTCTAAGCGGATGCAGCTTAATACCAGTATTTTACATGAAGCCATTGCCTATCTGACCTCCACAACCCAGTTACTGGTAATACGATACCCCTTGGTGAGATTGGTTTTCAGACTTTCGGGCTTGTGACTACCCTTAACGACCGTCAAAGATCCACAAATGACAGCTGGAACCAACGGCTAAATCTATACAAATAAATAAAATTAAAGTGTCTGCCTGTAATGTCAAAATAACAGCTTTTTACTAAATGCATAATGAAAGTATATACAGTACTTATTTATAAAAACATATTTGTCTTTTTGTTTGTTCCGGGTAATCTTCGAAACAGCTGGACCAATTTTGACGGGACTGACTTTCACTGGCAGATAGCTGATATTATAAGGTACTCCTTATAATATCAGCTATCTGCCAGTGAAAGTCAGTCCAACTCCACCAGTCCACTTAGGCTAGTTTTTTTTTTAGAAAAAGAATTATTTGTGTAAGTACTTAAAGTATTAAATAAATAAAATTGAAGAACACGGTGTGATGTCAGAGAGCGAAGATGAGCCTTGCGATGTCTAGTGAGTTGTCACACCGGAGCTCTACGATCATCAATTTCATCTCTTACATTATGCAATATCTTCGCTCCGTTCTGTTCAGCCACTAATTTGAAACCCAAGATCTAGGTTACTTAACAAATTTGTCAATTTGCCTGATTGAATTACTTGATTCGATTTGTGAAAACAAGTCCGATTTTCAATTTGTTATCTGTAATGGAATACAGGTTGATGAACTAGCATTATGGGACTTTGTACTGGCCTGGTTCAAATCTTTTAAACGTGGTCTCATTTGGGAAAATCTACAAATTAATAGAATGGTTACAATTTTCCTGCTCCCACATGTTGTTCTTGTTAACTCAAACAACTCAAAATATAGGATTGCCTCCCGTTACATGGAACATAAAAATAACTAGTGAAATGCAGGCGTATAAGTACACCTCTACCTTTCCCCTTCAGGAAAACAGGCGTGGTGGTATGTTTGAAAGACTCCTTTTCAGTTTGTGCATGATAGACAAGCAAATTAAATATTTTGTTCAGGGCTATGGAACGAGCTGCATATGCTTCGAGTCTCTTTGAAGGATATAATCCGGAATGACGAGAGCCGGCAGAGAAACTTTGTTATCGACATAGTAAGTAGTAGGCATGTTTGCGAGTCGCCTAGACTGTGTGTACGTGGGTCACTGTTGTGCCGTCTCTCATGAGATGTCGCTACGGTGACCAATCGTTATTTTTTGTATTGTTTTCCTTGTTTTTGCGTAGTGTCTGTGCTTACTAACATAGTCGTAAGTTTTACTAACAATCTTGTTGAGTCTCTGTTATTTGATTAAAGACTATTCTATTCTTTAGTTCAAAGAATAATCAAGCTGAAGTGGCAATGGGCCGGCCATATTAGCCGTAGAACTGATAACCGTTGGGGTAGACGTGTTCTTGAGTGGAGACCGCGAATCAGCACACGTAAGGTACGACGACAGGTTAGGTGAGCGACGATCTTCGCAGGGTGGCTGATAGCAGCTGGATGAAAATTGCCGAGAGTTGTGCTGATTGGCTTGCAGTTGGAGAAGCATGTCCAGCAGGAACTGTAGGCTGATGATGATGGTAAGAATGATGACGGTGTTTAGTCTTAATTTAAAGAACGCTAACCGATTTTTTTGCTAACTGTACGTAAGCACACATACGTTAGATACACAAGTTGGAAACATTGTAAAACTTTGTGATGTGCGGTTAAACGAACACGAGTGGTAAACAAACTCTCTTCATGCTGAAAACTGAAATCAGCCCCTCATTTCAAATGAATGGGCAACATACTAAAACTTTTGTTAATTACTTTTTGTGTGACAATATTACGAGTGTCTGTTTTATTTTATGTCAGATAGGCATGTGCAAAAGCACTGATGTGCTAAATAGGGTAATCTTGGAGTATTTAGTGTGTTTGAAATTATGAACATTAAGAAAATGCTAATGCGTCGTTGATGTCAAGCTATGTTGATGTTAAGTAATTACTAACGATCTAAAACTGCTGACACATCAAGTTTAAACAAACAGTCATCTACCTAATTGTTTCTTTGTTATTAAATAGTATAGTATAACGTCAGTTTTCGGGTGTTCTGCATGGTGACGTAAAATAGAATAGAATTTTCTTTATTATGTACACCATAATATAAATTACAGATACAAATGTAGAAATTTTACAAAGGAAATTTTAATCTTTCTTCTAAACAGAAATGTTTAAAAACAAATTAAGGCAATTATAACCATAGAGTAATGACAAGCTTTTAAAGTAGTAGTAGGAGTAATGACAAAAAATTCAAGTGACCATTTTTTGTTGAACTAAGTGGTCATGCGCTAACTTACTACCACTACGCCAAAACCTTGCCAAGTTACGCGCCAGCGACTGTACCTACGAGTATGTAAATTACGGCAATAAAATAGAGGTAAAGGTAAAATGTAGAGTAGTGGTGGCCATTTTCAGGAAACCATTTTCATAGATGGCTAAATCGAAAACTGAATTGACCCCGAACACCGATCGAGAAGCGTCCAATTTCTAAAGCCGAATCCAACGAAATTGATTGCGAGGTCATCAGGTCAGCAATCCATTGAATTCGCACACTGTCTTGGATTCGACAGCCTACAATTATCGCCCTGGTGCCGCCCGTATTTCGTTTATTAGTTCGTTCGGTAGAGGAGATTAATTTTGTTTGATTTTCAGGCTTCGGGGATTGTCGCTTTCGCTGTCATATTATGTTTTATGTAATTCAGTTGGTCGATTTATTTGAGCTGATTAAAAGTTGCTCCTTAAACGTTGTTGGCTGCCACGCTTAAATAGAATTGGGCTGGATACATCTGCTGCATGTCAGACGATCAATGGGCCAACCTTACGACCCAGTGGGTCCCGGTTGTTGGCAAACGACATCGTGGCAGGCCCAGACGGAGATGGCGGGATGAGCTGGACTCCTTTAATAAAGATTGGTCCTTGGCAGCTCTGGACAGAGAGAGGTGGAAGGAGAGTAGGGAGGCCTTTGCCCAGCGGTGGGACAGTACCGGCTAATAATAAAAAAAGGTTAGAAAGAAAAATTGTTTCCTGCTCAAGTGATCCTTTTTTACATACTTAGATTTTTTGAAGTCATACATCTCTATGTGCGTTATGAAAAAAATATGAGAGTGAAATTTTAAGATGCGTGCGCATCACCGCCACACAATTCACAGGTTGAAGCTGTCCGCAAAACCGCTCATTATTTTTAAAGCTATACCGACGCCACTTTTTTCAGCATAAACCGGCCTATTCCTATTTTGAGCATTTTTTATAGCAACCTGTTTGTTCTTATCGATTAAAAAAAAGGCAATAGACATTCCACTATAAAAAATTGGATGCCATAAAATTCTGGGTTTTAATTATGCTTTTAATTTCTTTAAAAAGCATGTGACTTGATACCAACATTATTCAGCCTAAACCACGAACTTTATTGTAACCTTTTTTGTAATTAATTATTTGCATGCAATTAAAAATTGTTTTTAATGATGCCAAAGAAGTATAACTTCTGACGCACGTACATGAGTACACGCACCCATTATTTTTTTTTTCTGATCTGCTGACGCACAATTGATTCCTAGTTTCACTATCGTGGAATATTTTTGGTAGAATAGTGAATTCATGACTTTAATTAGATACATGCCCAAATGAAAATTTAATGCGCGAAAAAAAATCGTCGCGGGAAAAACGCGCCATTGCGAACCTGGGCTTATGGTGTATATTTAGATTGAGAATAATTACAAAAAACACTCAACTAGATTCAGTGGGTTATTCAAGTTATTTTAAAATAACACGACCTTTCAATAAAAGGTCAACTTTTACCAAACTGTTGCCATAAAATTAAACATTTCTATAATAACTGAATGATTAACAAACTTCAGGGATAACAACAGTTAGGAAAACCAATTTAAATTCCTAGGACCGAATGGCGCTTTGGTTCTAATTTATATTTCAATGCGGGTCCACATTCATTGAATCGCACAGACCTTGAATTCCCTACATATTCTACGTCTTATTAACATAACTTGATATAGGTAAGGGAGGTACCCACATTTTCCTATCCTTTGCTCTAAGCTCACATATTTTAATTTATATGCCATCTGTTACCGAAGAACATTATGAAAATCTAATTGAATATCTTCTTTTATCTTCTAATACCTTTTGAGAATTATGAAAAAACGTTTGAGAGTAGTGGTAGCGCAGTAGTGGTAGCGCAGTAGTGGTAGCGCAGTAGTGGTAGCGCAGTGGTAACAGGTAACAGCCGCGACTTACGAGCATTTCATAACCCTCAAATCGGTGAAGGAAAACATGGTGAGGAAACCGGCATGTCCTAGAACCAAAAATTCGAAGACATGTGACATCTACCAACCCGCACCGGGCCCGCGTGGTGGATTATGGCCTACTCCCTCTCACAGAGAGGAGGCCTGTGTCCCAGCAGTGGGGATATTATAGGTTGATAATATTTGGAATGGTTGTACGTTGTTTTATAAAATTTCGTTTCACATAAAAAAATTCTCATATTTTCGTTTCATAGAATAATCAATACGCAGAATACTTACTTTGAAGATTTTTAAATCATTGATTTTTGTTTCACATAAAGTTTAATTTTAGAATGAATAACAAATCAAATATTCTTAATCTTAATATAAAACTTATTACCAAGAATAACATTTAATCAAGTGACAGTTGCTAAACGTTTCAATTCATACCGCTGATAAAATCATTATATATATTATAATACACTGGCTGAAGTAATTTCTGTTGGGACTCTCAGTTCTACTGCTTGCATGCTGCAAGCGACCATGCAGCATGCAGCGTGCAAGCAAGCATGCAATATGCAGCATGCAAGCAAGCATGCAGGATGCGAGCGAGCATGCAACATGCAGCAGGCAGTGTTTCTGTCACGGCTCGGTCCCACGCGAGCTTATCGTCGCAGGTGGTATTCACGCTGGTGAGCGTGAGCGCTGGCGAGGCGGCCAGCAAGCTGAAGCAGGTGGTGACCTGCTTCAGCTTGCTGGCCGCCTCGCCCCTCCGCGCCTACGCGGATTTAAATTATACTCTAGGGTTAGGGCAGACTACGTGGAGTCGGTTGTGCAGCGATTCGTTTCTGTCACTAACTTTTGTAGCACAACATATTGACTTTTAACAATATTTTAATTATAATTATGGACAGCAAAACGTCTATCTAATACATTTTCGTTGAAATAAAATATCAAAAATACACCGAACAAACAATATTCGTTAAAAAATAATTCTACTGTTTGATTAGTTTGTTAAACAAAAAAATGTGATTAAAAATTCATTGAATTGTGTTTCTCAGAAATATGTTTCATTAAAGTAAATAGTTTTTGTACAATCATATTCGAAAAAAAAAATACAAGAACCAAAATATATGATATGAAAGATTTTCTGGGAAACGAAATTCTATGAAATTTCTGTCTGCGAAACAAGGGGTTGGGTTGAATGTAAAAGATAGGGTTTCACTCAATGGAAAATTTTAACAAAACCGTTAGGCTCTTTTAACACACGTTTTTTCTTGCTGTGAAAAAGTATCTACGGTTTATTTGTGTGTAAGCATGGTCGTCAGTGTTATATGGATCGCTATGGAAGCTTGTTGACAGACAAGTTCTTTTCTAGTGCGCGGCTTATACGCCGTACCATAAAGAAACCGTGCTGTGTACTAAGGGCCTTATCCATCGCGCATGACTAAATTAAAGTGACAGCAACATTGAGTCTTTTATATTATAACAATAATTTCGTTCAAATTGCTTTGTAGAACAATTTTCTAATCTGTCATTTACAGGACGGTTCATGGGTAAATTATGCGCCTGTACAGCTTTTATGCGCGTTGCTAGGCAACGAAAATACATAAATGCATAATAATGAGAGTAAAATACATAATGATGTTTGATGGAAAAGAAAAGAATTTTGATCGTCAGAGATTAGCGGCCATTTTGATTTAAATTCAGTTTTGGTTCTACAGGCGGCTTACCACCAGCTCTTAGCTGCTGTACTAAGTCATAGAACAAAAAATCAATGCAGTTCAACTTCTGCCCCGCTGTAAAAGCTGGTGGTAAGCCCCCAGATCATTTTGATTTTGAACACAATAGATTGACAGAAATCGTCATCATTTATGGAGGGAATAATTATACATTTATATATTAGGCATTGTCCAAAGGTACTGCTTATTTTACATTTTAACAAACATCAACATTCTCCCTTATCCTAATTTATTTAGAGCCGGCGCAACATGTCTTTTTCGTTCATACTTCTCCATTAGTCACCATCTTGGTAGTCAGCTCCTTTCTAACCATATCATCATTCACACAGTCCATCCATCGTTTCTTTGGGCATTTAAATCAACATAAACCACGAAATCGCCACATAAAAGAAACATACATAATTCCTACTATACATATATCTCTTATTCCGAATTCCGTTGTTTCACATTCACAGGTAGCATTTTTCGACACAAGAAAAACCCAAATTAGCACCCTTAAAAACAAAACACAAACGATAACGTGTTTGAAAATGTAATTGCAGATAAATGTAACATTTTTGCAGGATTCTGAATTTATAAAACCTTTCCATTTACAAAGAGTTTCGGTTTTTCCTTAACTATTTGAAACGTTCGGCAAACTCAAACGCGTCCAGAGCGTAAAGGTATACGAATTTAAATCCTTTTCCTAACTGCAGTCAGTAATGAAGTTTGCAGCAATCAAGACTGGCTGAAATTTGTGACGTCACGTTCTAGGTTTTCATATAGTCAGCCAGTAGTGAGTAATTTATAGGTCGTGTCATATTTAGGCTTCACTAGTATTTTCCACAATTTAATATGGCACTAGCATATGGCGTTGGTCTAGTGATCGCAGGCGCTACTGCTCAGCATGAGGTCCTGGGTGCGAATCCCGGGTCGGGCAAAGTGTTATTGGGTTTTTGCATCTGGAATTTCTCCGTAGCAGACCTTTTTTTTTTTTTTTTTTGTGGATGGGAAATCATCAAATGACCCCTCCCGCTCTGGGTGGAGCGGAAGGGAGTGTCAGACTTTTACTGACTAAAACCCACCCGTGTTCCGTCCTTAGCCCTTTCTGTTCCAGGGCAGCGGTTAACCTTTCGGAAAATCCCGCCGCCCCGGCAGGCTTCGGCCCTATGGGGCCCCGTCCTCTGCTGACATTTTCTCTTTGAGGCGCGCGTGGAACACAACGCGCCGTCCGGCACGGGCCTGGTCCTGATCGGACGGTGAGCTACCCATTACTCACCGCCCGCAGGCCCGCGCCTACGGTGGCCGGGAGTCGTCACGCGGCTCCCGACGCCCGGAGCGTCTCCCGCGGCGGCTGAGGCGTGAGGTTCTTTCCCTCAGCCTCTCAGCCACCTCCTTCGCTAGCATGACTGCTTCGCAGAAGGAGGTGACTGCCTCCCACTCCCTCTCGCCCCGGACCATGGCTTGCACCAGGGCCGGACGCGAGAGGTCGCCGCCGTTGCCGATCGCCTCTACGAGGACACGGCGGGGCTCCGCCCAAGCAGGGCAGACCGCCACCGTATGCTCCACCGTGTCCTCCGGGCGATCCTGGCAGTGGTGACACCCGGGCGTCTCCTCCCGCCTGATGATGTGCAGGAACCTCCCGAAACATCCGTGTCCGGAGAGGACCTGCGTCAAGCGGAAGGTGAGAACGCCGTGACGCCTCTCTAGCCACTCCTCAAAGAGGGGTCTTATCGCCGCTATCGCGGCGTGCCCTGCGCTGGGTTGCGATAGTCGCGCCTTCCATTCCGCCATGAGATCGCGCCGGAGGTCCGTCCGCTCCGCAGCGATTTGCCGCGGGTGCAGAGTTTCCCCCCGGCGTAGTGCCTCCGCGCGCCAATCATGCAGGCGCGCGAGGACTATCGCCTCCAGATCCCATGGCGGCAGTCCGGCAAGGAGGCTTGCCGCCTCGCGCGAGATCGTGCGGTAGCCCCGGATTAGCCTTGTGGCTACCACCCTCTGGGGCGCGTTCAGGTAGTGTGCGGCTCGAAGCCGCAGTGAACGCGCCCACACCGGCAGCAGACCTTAGGCTAAATTTACACTGCCGTGGAACGGAATGGAAGCGATTTTTTTTTTGTACAAATCATAATGAACTTTTAACTTTGACTTTGACAACTTTGAAGTGACCAAATTTTGACGCGCTTGTCAAAATTTGGGAGTGACGTCACTTGCTTGCAAAAATGTCGCAAGCAAGTGACGTCACGCGGAACTTTAAGGGGCGATATCTTCATGATTTTTTATATAATTGACAAAAGAAAAAATACGGGTCCAATATTTTTTGATAATCTAACTGACGGACTAATTAATTTTTTTGAGGAAACTAGCCTATTGGCCTTATTTTTGTTACTCTCAATCGTGCATAACTTTTTAGCTGTAAGTTTTCCAAAAACTGATGTAAAATAAAATAAAATAAAGTGGAAAGAAGGAATTGGTCCTGCAGTAGGACAACATTGACTTATAATAAAAATTATAATTATATAGATGGCCTTGCTTTTTATTCGATACACTTTGGTACAGTAAGTTTTGGCACAGTTTGGTATAGGTAGTTGTATTACATCAATCACATCTATTCACGTCATAAATGTTTGATCAAAACAGACCAAATGATAAAAATGTACCTGTCTGAATAAACATACATAAATAAGTGTATAAACGTGGGTAAACCAACGATACACCCACAATCGTTGCGAAAACAGGTCAAAAATTGACTATCAAAATATTATCTACATTTAGAACGGAAATTCTACCGAATACTCCCACAAATAGATGTTTAGTCTCATTAAATTGGGCAACTGTGTGACAGGGTAGGTGGCAGGTAAGCTCACCTTTGTTCTTCTTCGAAATGATTGAATTGATTTTAATTTTAAATGGAACAAAATATGGATGTCACATGATCAACTTGAACGTTAATATCTCGGTAACGTGACGTTTTACGAGGTTTGGTCCTTTTATATTTTCTGTATTTAATGATGTCAGCTTTCGATTTATATAGGTTTTATGCGTGGCCGCGACATTAATGTATGTCAATGAAATCTGGGGGAACTTCGGCTTCTGAGATACAAGCTTCTTGCCTAGTTTAAGAGTCAGATGTTTCGACCTTAGCTGTGTCACTGCTGTACAACTTAATCCTAATACTTCTCCTTGTACTATTTGGTTTGTATGTGTGTGTACAAATAAACGATTTTATTTTTTTTTATAATAAAAAATCTTTATATGTATAACTTGTCTAATTTTTTTCACACACACATAATGCATATTTTTAATTTTTTATATAAGATCACTTCGTTCCGTCTGTCAAGCCCCTTTTTCTCAGGAACGCGTGGAGTTATCAAGTTAAAATTAATATCAAATACTCAGGACTCCCTTGAAGCAGTGAAAATCAAACTTCTAAGTCAACGCAATTAAAAAATACGGGTGTTTATGTTCCGTATAAGCCGCATATTTTGACTCGCAAGGGAATCAAAACCTAGAATCATGAAATTTGGCAAGAAGCAATGTCATGTAGCACAAGTAAAAGAAATAATCCGAAAACCGTAAATTTTTAGTTACATACCTACTTTGTACGGAACCCTCGGTGCGCGAGTCCAACTCGCACTTAACCGGTTTTTATTTAAAGGGTGGTTTCATTCACTACTACAAGGATCTTGCGCTCGAATGACCTTGACGCGGGGCAGTGTTGGTAAATATTTGTGCAATTGTTTTGTGAAATGTTTTGAACAACGGTGGCGTATGTGGTATGTAATAACGGCCGCAAGTTAAGAGTTGTTGGTCGTAGGTTTGAACCCAGACAGGCGCTTTACTTTGTGTAAATTATCTCATTACCACTACTCTTAAAATGGCGAAGAAAAAAATCGTGAGGAAACCGGCATGTCCTAGAACCGAAAAATTCGAAGACGTGTAATATCTACCAACCCGCACTGGGCCCGCGTGGTGGATTACAGGCCACTCCCTCTCTCCGAGAGGAGGCCTGTGTCCCAGCAGTGGGAAAATTAAAGACTAATTATTTGTTCAATAATCAGCAACAAGATGGCGGCGTTGGTTCCAATTTTGAGCGAACCACAAAATTCTTGTACAGCTATAAGTAGTGCGTTCATTTTCCCTAAAAAGAAAAGATAATACAATTCCAGCCAGTCATTTTTGTTAATAATTTTAAAGAAAGAACGTCGTCGTTTGTACAGAATACGCAAAAAAGTTCAATTTTCTCGCTAAACTTATTGGCGGTAGGCATTTTGGGGTAACATCCGACAGGTTGATTTGCTGTAAAATTGTGCGCGAACTCAATTTATCGACGGTTCCTTTTTACGCTCGGGGTTAACACGTTTTCGGGTAATTCCGAGCACTTATAAGAGTTTACGCGGAAATTTTTGTATGAGAAAGTCGGATAGAACTTTTTTTGCCAGAATGATTGATTGATTGAAATTAAGTGAAAATCAGTAGTGATTCTTCAATCAGTTGTGATTCTTCGCATCGGTCGAGCAAATTGATGTCGTAATATTATTTACAATGCGACATCAATTTGTCAGCAAATGAATAGTATTAAAATAAATATCCTGTTTGCGTCTTGAAATCTACTTTTGTGAATGTAAAAGACACCAGAGTCAATTACATAATCAGCCTATAATGTTCCCACTGCTGGGCCACAGGCCTCCTCTCTTTGAGAGGGTGTGGGCTAATACTAATAATCTGCCATGCGGGCCCATTGCGGGATGTCTTTGAAATTTTGGTTCTAAGACATATCGGTTTCCTCACGATGTTTTCCATCACCGTTTTGAGAGCAGTAAGGTCACCATTGCTCTCAAAAAATGATGGCAAAAAGGAAAAGGAATGCCTTACCATTCAATAGGAGATTTGTATAACAACCTCATGTTAGCCATATTTACACGACACAAGTTTCTTACCTGTCGCATACAATTATAGTCTAATCACTGTTTAGACGATTCAAGTCATCTGACATTTGAGACGGTGCCACTTTATTGTTGTTTCAACTTATAATAATCATAAATTCTTTATTGAGAGTAACCATGAGACTCATACAGTGCTAGTAACAATAAAATAAACTTGCAACTATGTTAGTGATACAATTACAACAACAATTACACAAAACAACTAAACAATCACTGCTTCCGCATTTCACTTGAGATACTGGGGCAACGACTTACAATACAGCAGTCCAGCCTGTCCGCAATAACTTCCAGGATGCTGTAGGAACTGGCTCGCACCCTGCGCACTAAGGACGCACATCTTTCACACATTAATGCATAAAAGCAATCAACACGCAATTCCGCAAACATCCCTGAATGATGCGCTACAGAAGCGTGGCTGCTTCATCAACACCCTGAAAGCATTATTGTAACTTCTGGTCCGCCACAGCCAATTAAATCGCGCCATGTATATCAGGATTTAGGTAAGAAGTAAGAAGACAACTTCTCATAACGTAATATCTCCGATGATGGCCCGTCATATTAACGCGGCCGTACCGGCTAATCGGAAATAATCGGGGGTAATCGTCGGCAAATTGCACCGACATCAAACACGAACGATCCATCGGATTAGATAAACGAGAAGTTAATGTCTGCTATAAACTGCGATATTATCTTTTGTATGATTTTTATATCGTTTTGCAAATAAGATTGAGCTGTAGATAGCTGTAGTAATGTGTCTATTTGTTTACAGGTTTTGTGAGACGGTGGCTTGAAAGGCGCAATCGACGCGAGCGATTTGCTTCAGCGCTCCGGGGTAGAACACAGGTCTAATATTTGCTTGGTGTACGTTCGGGTAGGAAATATGTAGGACTTTATAAAAGTGAATAAAAATAGTAAGCAATGTGTGTAACAAATTCATAACAAACTGAGCATCGATTTCGAAGCGAACATTTTCATTCATCATAATCACAGGTTACGAGAACGCAAAAGGGAATCAATGCTATTTCTAAGCGTGTAAATGGCAATCTAAATTCTGTCAGCGCCCAACCGAGTTTGGTTACGAGTTCACGAATACAGTAAAGTTCCTTAGTTTCTGTAACGTGCAACACCATGATTGCGTAACACACTATCAATCACAATCTGGATAATTATTGCTAATTCATTGCTTCATAAGTTTGAGCAATTTGTCTGCTCAACAGCGTAAATAACGCAATGAATGTTGTTGAACTGTCAAAATTAACGCCATTGCTATTGATGTTAGTGTGTTACGCAGTGACCCCGCAGGTGTCAGGGCACAAGTGTCCTGTTGCATCCAATCGTTGCTGATGAGATATTTTCATTCAAGCAGTGAAATTGGTCTGAAGCTGTATGAAAACTAATCAGGAGGTGTTATCGCTGATATTTAATCGACAAGATAACGTGACAGATTATAGACGAAAATAGCAGCATGGTAAGCCTGTTCCTGTCATTCCCCGCGAAGTATTACAATGTCAAGGTTAGGCAATGTGCGGCGGGATCGTCCGAAAGGGTTACCGCTGTCCTGGAACAGAAAGGGCTAAGGAAGGAACACGAGTGGGTTTTAGTCAGTAAGAGTCTGACACTCCCTTCCGCTCCACCCAGAGCGGGAGGGGTCATTTGATGATTTCCCATCCAAAAAAAAAAGGTTAGGCAAAGTTGCTTTTTGTGAAAACATTCGTTTTTTTTCCCTTGTTTATCTTGTACACCTTTAGCAGAATTTTTGTGCGGATATTAACCGTAGAATCTACCTTTCAAATTTTTTTAGGCTAAATTCAGTAAAATCCCTGCATATGTGGTGGCGTCTGAGCCTTTTCGTGGTTATTGGTTCACTTAGGGCTGTAGCTAAGGTATTTGTATGACTGTACCCTGTGTTCTATTTCCTCTTTTACATTTCTGATTTGTAGATGCTAATGTAATTCTGAGGTCTTGATAAACCTAGTAGGTACTACTATAATATATATTCTATTTGAGTTCTTTGCAGAGCTTTGCTTTACACAGGTCAACTTTGTATATCCAGACAGGATTTGATACTTTTTGTAGATGAGTACTTTGTTTTCTAGTGACACGTGTGGAAATTGAACATTAGTGTCACACAGTACTCTGTCAGAAACTCAAAATGAAGATTTTTTTAACAAAAATGTGTATTAATGATAAATAATTCTATTACTGTATTTAGTTTTGCACTAACACTTTCACACGTCAACCATATTGCAAGAGGAGGTCGGCAATTCCTAATGTTCCTGATCTTCATAAAAATGACTACATAATAAAGACCACTTCTTCTGAGTGCGTCGATAGCAATCTAAATGGATTCGGCCACTTGTTTGGCGCCATCATCAGTTCCTATAACGTGCAGCTGACAGGACACGCAGGACACGATATTAAGTGTCCCATCTTTTGTGGAACAGCACCACATTTACACTCCAAGGCGGAGTCGTCTATGAATCTCTGCCTGAACAGGTTTTCCTTGCTTCGGCCAACCTGGGTCCAGAGCCTGTTTAAAGATTACTTTCCACACTACCACTTTATATCAAATAAAAGAAATTGAGAAGAAAATCATGTGAAGGGTCAGTGTACCTAAATAAAAATAGAAACTGATTTCTTCAGTAGAATCCTTACGTCAGGAAAAAAGTACTTTCAATACATACTCTTTTCCGGAGTATTAGGCATTTATACCACTTGAATACATCCCAGTGATGCGTGAAAACCATCGTCACGGAATGAATGAAACTGGCTTTTATTTAGTCCCTAGTTTTCATACTAAACATCGAGTGTAGAAGTGGACTACAAAGAGTTTGGGATAGAAAAAGGTTTCCATTTTTACAAAAACTAATAACTGTACAATTTTATCATTGAACAACTGTTATTTTTTTTAGTAACAACCCGCAGTTTGAAAGTTGGCGGTGTGATACCCCGTGTCTCGGAAAGCACGTTAATAAGCCATCAGTCCTGCGCCTGATCTCTCATCGGTGGCGTCGAATTGCTGTCCAATCGGACAATGAGAGCGAGGGAAGAGAAAGTGCACCTGCACGAAAGGCTGGTCTCCGCTGAGATTAGCCGCCATGGCCGAAATTCGGCCTGGGGGACTTTAGAGTAGACATAGATGTACATAATATGAATGTGGATGGTTAAATCGCAAAAGATCAACCAGTCAGAAACTTTACGAGCGACACACGTCGACGACAGAGGCAACTGCATCCGTCGACACTCATCGACAGCAGCCGTCGACGTCCGCAGACACCCTTCGACATCTGCAGTTGCCTCTGTCTGTCTGTCGACGCATGTTGCTCGTGTTTATGCACACTTATAGTTGGATCCATACTGGAAAATAGAAAAATTAAATACAAGATATAAAAAAAAAACTATAAATATTAGTATAAATACAATATGATGTCGAAACGCTATCATAATAACGTAACAGCGAATCATTAAGACCTTAAATTGGCAACAGTCCAAAAGCCTCACATTATTTACATAACAAAAAACTTATGTAATATTTACACAACGCTAGTCTGAATCATATACAGGGTGGCAGGGAAACGCTTCCGAAAACGAAGACAGGTGATAGGGCTACTGATTCTCGATACGATACCATAAAAAAATGAGAAAAAAAAATGAACAATTTTACCTATTTTTTTTAGCATTTTTCGTACACTATTTTATTTTATTTTATTGATTTTAAGAAAACTTACAGCTAATACATTCATGTAGTCAGTAGTAATATGTAGAAGAAAGCCAATTACAAGTTTCCACTTATATAAACTTATGCGTAAGATAGACAAAACGGTACAAACAGCGCTAGAGCTAAACATAGAGACAACTGAAGAGAATAAACAAAGATAAAATATATCACACAACAAAGTTACACTTCAAAGAAAAAGTTACTTAACATTTTTTTTAACTTCTGGACACTATTTGTGAATAGATCAAGCTCAACATCCCGGCACACCATATTGAACATTCGACACGCTCTTAATATATATGAATTTTGCCTATAAACAGTTCTCACAATAGGTACATGAAGGAGATGAGGTCTCCGAAGAAACACAGACGGTACACGAAGTCCAATCTTGGCCACCAGCTCAGGGACGTCAGAAGACCCGTTCATTATACTAAATAGGAAAGCAAGATCTGCAATTTTCCGTCGCTCGTGTAGAGGAAGAATATGAAATTTCTTACACCGACTAGTATAGTCAGGAAGATAAATATTTGAACGATATTGAGTGTACCTTAAAAATCGCCTTTGTATACCTTCAAGGCGGTTAATATAGACATTGTAATTTGGATTCCAAATTTGAGATGCATATTCGAGATGGCTACGGACAAAAGCACAATACAGAATTTTCATGGTTTTGACATTCTTAAACTCAGAGGAAACCCTAAAAATAAAACCCAACGCTTTAGAAGCCTTGTTGACTATATTGTCAATGTGCGCATCAAACAAAAGCTTTGAGTCAAAAATTACCCCCAGATCCTTGATGACGTTGACTCTGGCGATTGAGGTATTCGATAATTTGTAATCATAACTAATAGGGTTTGGCTTACGAGTAAATGTACACACACAACATTTTGAGATATTTAAATCCAACCTATTCCGATCGCAATAATCATGGAACCGGTCCAAATCCTCCTGTAATAGTTGTGCATCCTCAATGGTTGACACTTGACTCAGGATTTTCATGTCATCCGCGTATAATAAAATTTTAGAATTTAGGAAACAAGAGGCGATGTTATTTACAAAAATATTGAATAAAAGAGGTCCTAATAAGGATCCTTGGGGAACCCCAGACGGAATGTACATCGCTCTCGAGGCATAACCATTGAGGACTACAGTCTGGCATCTATTTTCAACATATGATACAAACCATCTGTACAAGCTACCCCTCACACCAATCCCTAGCAATTTGCGCATTAGAAGCGCATGATCTATTCGATCAAAACATTTGCTGTAGTCAGTGTATATAACGTCGACCTGAGACCTCCTGGACATATGCTCCGAAATATAGTCACTACAGACCACGAGATTAGATGTAGTGGAGCGACCTTTTAAAAATCCATGTTGGTGTTCGGAGAAACTTAATTTAAGCGAAGCAGAAAGCTGTACGTGCACGATTTTCTCCATAATTTTAGCGAACACGCAAAGTTTGGAGATCGGTCTATAGTTTTCGACATTGTCCTTAGGTCCTTTTTTATGAATCGGCGTTATATACGCTGACTTCCAGATTGCAGGCACCACTCCCATGCCGAATGACCGTTTAAATAATAATGTCAATGGAATGGATAGACATGCGGCACATCTGGTTATAAAAATCGGTGAAATACCATCCGGACCAGCGGATTTGTTAATATCTACTTGCTTGAGCAAGCGAAATACCTCCTCCTCCCGCACATCAATAGAGCAGATGTCTGATATGAGACCAGTAGACTGATCAATTCTCGCAGAGGCTAGAAATTCATTTGCGTCACGTCGCTCTTGGAAGTTCGAAAAGAAATAGTCACCAAACATATTACAGATTTCCCCCCCGTGACCAGATGACACATCACCAAACTTTAATACAGATGGGTAACCGTTGGCTTGTTGTTTTGATTTAACATATTGCCAAAAAGCCCTAGGATTCTTAGAAATGGCTGATTCAATGTTTGCTATATAGTCGTCAAACATTTCCTTCTCCAGATCTTTAGCCCGTTGGCGTAAGGTAACAAAAGATTGATAGTCCGAGATATTTCTATAGGTTTTAAATTTTGAGTGAAATTTTGACTTTTCTTTAATTATTTTGATAAGTGGGCTTTTGTACCAAGGAGGATACTTTCCCCTCGGCGCGATAGTTTTAGATGGAATATGTGTATTATGAAGCAAGTTGATAATGTCATAAAAAAACTGAACAGCTTCTTCAAAAGGCCTACAATTTAACTCTAATGCCCAATCAATTGCCGTAATTTCATCAACTATGGCGTCATAATTCGCCTTAGCGTACAGGAACTTAACTCGAGGCCGAGAATGCAACTGATGAAGTTGAACAAAGTCGGCAGAGATGCAGAGTGCCTTATGATGGGAGTCCTCATGCACTAGGGGATCCAGGCTGCAAGTGACAGCTACTTCACTGTTAGACAAGACGAGGTCAAGAATCCTATTGTTAACATTGCGATGCGAGTTGTACTGAAGTAAATTGCAAGCGGTAAGAGTATCACAAAAACTGGTTTGAATGGGACCATGCAAGTTGCCAGGACACAGATGATCACCGTCCGCCGCAGCGTGCCAGGCAATATTCGGTTGGTTAAAATCACCGAGTACTAAAAACTTATCCGCCGGATGTTTAAGAATAATATCAGCTAAATTACTAGAAAAATTATTGAGTTGAATTATTAAAGAGTTGCCAGATTGCTGGCTACATATATACACTACACATCACTATGCAGTGAGAACAGTTAAATTAAACCATTATTTGCTATTAAACACATTTTTTTTCTTTACAACTATAACAAGCAATGTATTCGTAAATAAATATCATCTGACGCTTGCGCGTGACCTCAAGTTCAAAGTGCGCGCGCGCTCGCCGACAGCTGTGCGGCTGACGACCCCAAGTCCACGTGACGCGCGAAAATAATCAATTTCAGGCGAAAGGTTAGTGGTATCCGTTTGCATAAAGGTTGTATATAATCTACGTTCTGGCTTCGGAAGCGTTCTCCTGACACCCTGTAAATACCAAGTTACGACAAAGACAAGATGTCATTACTCCCTTCCTTTCAGTAGTAACACAATGCCTGTTACGTCTTCAAAAAGTCTTTAGATGACAGCAATATAGTAAGATGTTGTCTGACAGAACTTTGAAAAGCTCGAAATTGATTCACATTTGTTTTAGTCAAGTTCTTTATAAAAGCTTGGGTATAACGACACAGTTAATCTATAGGTACTACAAATAAATAAAATTGAAGCGTGTCTATTTGTAATGTAAAATTAATAGTTTTTTTCACAATCATTATCAGCCTATATTTTTCCCACTGCTGGGACACAGGCCTCCTCTCGGTGATAGGGAGTGGGCCGTAATACACCACGCGGGCCCAGGTTCGTAGATATGTCACATGTCTTCGAGTTTTTGTTTCTAGGACATGCCGGTTTCCTCACGATGTTTTCCTTCACCGTTTTGAGAGCAGTCTGTGGTGGTGAAATAATTTACACAAAGTAAAGCGTCTGTCTGGGTTCGAACCTACGACCTAAAACTCGTAAGTCGCGGCCCTTACCACTGGGCGACCGCTGTTCTCAATAGTTTTGTACTACCTACATGCATAATTATACGAAAGTATAAGTATACGGTATTTAGAACAAAAAAACAACTTTTAAATTTTGTCTGTCTGTTTGCTGTTACTATTACATGGTAATTAAAAACTTTCAAGTCCTTTTTTTTCGAAATGCATGAACCGATTTTAATGAAACTTCCTACGCATAAGCAGAATATATAAGTAGGTCTAAAAAGTTAATTGAGGACATTTTCGAAAAATAGTGTTACATGTAAATTCGACCGATTTTAATAGAACCCATAGAAACAGAGATTTCCAATTTTTTTTTTTTTTAAATAAGACATTTCGAAAATGTTCTTAACTAACTTTTTAGACCTATGTATCCTGCTTATGCGTATAAAGTTTCATCAAAATCGGTTCATGCCTTTCGAAGAACAAGGACTTGAAAGTTTGTATGAAATGCCGTACGTTGTAAACGCTCATGGGTGAACAGTTAATAATACCAGCCTGTTACGTCACACTGCCAGACAAAGGCCTCTTCTCATACCAAAAAGGAATGAACTTTAATCACTACGTTTGCTCAAGGCGCATTGGCAGTTCATTCAAGACTTAAGTTATTTATAAGTCCAGGGTTCCGCACGATGTTTTCCTTCACCGATGTCAGTGATGTCTAAGACAAACTTAGAAAGTATATATGAATTGAAAAGTCACATAGATACTTGCCGGGATTCATAACCACTACCTCGTGCATGATAGGCCTTAACCACTGGGCCATTACGACACAGTTATTAACAGAAAATAATAAAGTTTTTAAATGGCAGTTGCCACAGACTTTTATTTTTTTGCTACATAACGTCAAGGACCTAATGAAACCTTAATTGTGTAAAAGCCATAGGGGCTTGTGAATGCCTGTGGTAAAGTTTATACCCCGCCGTCCTTAAACAATCGAGCATTGTTCCAAGACTGCGCGAGAAAATTTTATATTTTCTTGTTTATTTTTACCCCTTTTATTCTCAGTCAGGAGTTTTTGTAAAGCATATGCTGTGGATAACGGTGTGAGTTTCACATTTATATAATATCTTTGTTTATATTATCTGCACAGATATAATGTGTTACTGTTTGTTTGTCCCAAATAAATAAATAAAAATAAAGGGCTTTGAAGATATGTGGCATACCTCCTACTGTCACGCCATTTTTAAAATGGCGGCCACGCATGAGACCTATATAATATATAAATCGATAGCTGATATCAATGCGAACAAAGTCCTCTTGCCCATAGTTCTCCATACGAAACTAACTTTTGGAAGGGGCGACTAGAATCAATTCTGTTTTTTGTAAATTTTGACGTTCAAAAGTGCCTTTTATGTGCCTACTAGCTGCGCCCCGCGGTTTCACCCGCAAAAGTTTCAATCCCGTCGGAATATCGGGATAAAAAGTATAGATATAATGGTAATTTTTTATTTGTGTTTATAAGTAGGATATTATCATTTAAAAAAAAACTATATATGGACAAATAATCAGCTGATCGCTTAGTATGGGGATGGCCTGAAACACAGGTTTTTATTAACCTAGCTCAGGAGGACCTTTCATAGCTAATTAAAAACGTATAAATTAAACTAGCTTTTATATTAAATACATTTTAATAATTTAAAAAAAAAATCACTTGACTAAATATTTATAGCACTACTTAAGAATAGCTATTTTTCGTCAGAACCCCAAAAATGTGAACACTATTCATTCGATCAGCATAAATCACTCTCAAACAATGTTTGTCATAATAAATCAAATATGTAGTAAAGCCGGCTTCACAAAGATAAAGGTATATAATATACATACATATTTATTGCGTAGGTAAGTTGTACTCTTACAGTTATTCTTCTTTTAGACATAACATTTCTACCCTCAACAGTCTACCCCTGATAATTATGAAATATTATTAAAAGAAATTATATTTAGGTACTAACGTAATTTTTTCACAAAAAAATCATACAGATTATATAAAAAATTAAGCTTAAAACTTTAACCCGACTACGGAAAAATAAAAGTGATCTAAAAAGTACGAAACATGAAAATATTTCAGACAGAAAACAAGCCATAGGTACAAAAATGGTCAAGGAAAGTCGAGGTCGTATGCCTGTATACCATGTGGGTGCCAGGACCTACAAAATTATAATGGCATGACCATTTTTCGACCGCGCATGATTGTGGCGAAATGCCGATGACTGCTGAAGCTTGTATCCGTATCTCATAGATCGAAAGGTACCAATAAATTGTGGGTATGTTTATATTTACGTTATAAACCAAGAGTCTGAAGGATTCCGGGTCTGCAAGTAATTAAATTATCTACCAAAGTCAAAGTCATCATCATCATCATCTGCCTAGCCTTTTCCCAACTATGTTGGGGTCGGTTTCCAGTCTAACCGGATGCAGCTGAATACCAATATTTTACATGAAGTGACTTCCTATCTGACCTCCACAACCCAGTTACTGGGTAATACGATACCCCTTGGTAAGATTGGTTGTCAGACTTTCGGGCTACTGACGACCCGTAACGACTGTCAAAGATCCACGAATGACAGCCGGGACCAAAGGCTCAACGTGCTTTCCGAGGCACGGAGGGGTCTTGGTATGTGGAAATGGTCACCCATCGACGGACCAACCGCGGCAAGCGTAGCTTAACCTGATCAATCGACCCATGCGGCTGTTATTACTTAGCCACAAGCCCCTACCAAAGTCAAAGTCATTATTGTTAGTATTATTAAGTTATAAGGTCCGATGGGACTGATATGTACAATTGTATAAAAGTCCCTAATAATTAATAAAGATATAAAAAAAAGGAAATAATTAATAAAAAATATAAACCGTGGCTCGTGAAAGATGAAAAGAGTGGAGAGAGGCCTTTGGCCAGGAGTGGAACAGCAAAGGTTAGTAAAAAAAATAAGAAGCGTGTGCGCGTGCACGTTACTTGGCAAGAATCGTTATAAGTCGTTCCGTGGTCGTTCCTCTCCTTTAATTTAACTTTTTTCTAAACAGACATAATTAAAAATAAATTACGACAATAACCTTGGATAAATGGTCACTTTTATTGCTTGTCATTAACTAGCAATAAGTGACCATTTTTTTGTTACATAAATGTACATACGCAAACTTACACTACGCAAAAATCTTGCCAAGTTAGGTAACTAAGTACAGGTGGTTTATTTTTGTAGCAGAGGTCGCAGAATGTTGATTTTTGAAGTAAGCAACTAGAAGACGTACGCTATATTATGTAACAAACCAGTGTTGCTCTAGCTAGTGTAAATCTGGCTTTACACCCCTCTCTTGGCTGTCGTCCAAATCCCATCACGTTTTGAAACTGACCTGAAAGACTATTGATTACTATTTGATTGCAACTCGAGATAAGAAAGACTAATTTTGTTTTGACGAGAATTTATATGACTTGACTCAAACCTTTGCTCGCTTTAATTTAGGATTTTAATAAAATTAATTGGGATGTGGGTACGGTTCGCAAGGGTTACGTTGGGTCTCGGACCTTCGTTATTTAAATTAGTCTTATTAACTTTCACAATAAAATTGTCTGGCATTTTCTAGAAACATCATTATATCAAAGACAAACATAGTCGTCAAACGTGCATTCATTTGTTTTTGGTTAATATAGAACCCGAAAGACAGAAATTGTAATAGGCATCACTAGAAAATATGCCTTATGAAACGCCCTATCCCTTACATTTTACACATGTCAAGAACAAACCTGATTGTTACGAAGGACAAAAGATTACTCCAAGGAAAAAAGGAAAACATAAAATGCATCGGCTATTTCTCTCATCGTAAAAATCGAAGGGAAAGGTTTCCTAGCAAGCCAATGAGATGACATATTGGGCCCCATAACGATACTACAGGGCGACATACTCGGGCCCCATATCGACGCTATAGTACGACACCCTGAGCCCCCATAACATTCCTAATCAAGTTAAAGACGTTAACATGTCATTCGACACATCACAGGACGGCCGGAACATGGAACAAATCAATTATCTTCAAGAACAAAATGGACGTAGAGGAAAATCAAGGGGCAGAACTTTCTCGAAGCAAATTGGTGGTAGTTTCGTGTAATATGGCCGCCGTCTGTTGGGATTTTAGGTTAATTGGAAGTAAATTGATTGGTTTTGTTATTCTTGTAACCCTCCTCTAGATTGCTTCAAGTGTCCTTGATTGAATTTTGCATTATCTTTGTCATAATCGTTGTCATAATATTTGTCCTATTTTATACTTAACTAGTTGTTCGTACGGCTCAACTAGCGTTGTTTAACTCAGTTTACAAATATATTCATCTAAGAGCTGACCGTTTGGGCCGCGGACCAGAGGCCAGTTTCCTTAGCCCTAAGCCAAATTTTTTTTTCAATTAAGCACATAAAATACACTTTTGAATTTCCAAATTTACAAGGAAATAAGTGGTTCTTGAATTAGAAAATCAAAATCAAAAGTCATTTATTCAAACTATGCTGAGAATAGCACTTTTTGAACGTCAAAATTACAAAAGACAGTCCCCCAAAAACGCCCGCCCTTCACCACTTCCTAGTGCTATTGCTGGGAAGAAGAAGTGGCGCAACAAACACCCCAACAGCACAGCTGTCTGTTCAATTTAAAAAAAATACTTGATTGTATACAATACTAGGTATACCTACTAGGCACCTAGCTGGTAAATTGCTTCAACAGCTCGCTTTAGAAGGACAAATATATTTTGTATATCAGCGGCTTTGCCCCACAGCAGAATACCGTAGGACATAACGCTGTGAAAATAACTCAAATAGACTAAACGAGCTGTATCAACGTCAGTCTTACTTTTCTGATGGCGTAGGCACCCGAACTGAGCCTTCCTGCTAGACTTGATATATGAGGTCCCCACTGAAGTTTGGCATCTACTGTTAATCTTTTCTAGAAATTTCGATGCTAGAACTTTCTAGAACTATCGACATCTGGTCAGTCGGGGCCGGTATGTACTCGAACATTCTAGATTTTTCTACAATAGAAGGTTCTAGAACTATCTGAGGCTCTATATACGGTCGGCATGAGCCAAAACCGGGCCGAGTCGGATCAGCTATACAAGCGAATACATTGAATGCGATTTTCAAGTGCGACTTAAGTGCAACTGTGTTTTTTAATTAGTGTGTTTGAGTTGTTATTAGCGTTGTTTAATTAAAGTGTAATAATTTTTGGTCATTTATATCGGCAGTTTTTATTGTCACGAAACCCGAAGCTCGTAACAGTATCTTAGTTACATCGGTCTACTAATAAATTATATCAGTTATACATCAGGAGCATCTTTACGACTCGTGACTGTAACTAATAAAGGTTGGTAAACCGCAGTAGCTCCAAGGCTCGAAGGATAAGAGATAAGCTCTTACAAATGAGCTGAAGCCTCGACGACGGACATTTTATGAAGCGGCTCTGCTGACTTAATAAGATATAGGTTCGAGTTACTTTGGGCGTATTCTTCTAGACGAGACAAAAAAAAAACAGTAAATTTTCTTTTATTACGTACAAATTAATGTTGCTTTTAGTATATTTTTATTTTTATATAATTGTGATATCCTCTGGGGTAAATATCAAATGAAATATTATTCTATCTTAGAATAATATTTCTCACTGAGAGGATGCCTGTGTCCCAGCAGTAGGAACATTATGAAGAGGGAGTGGGCCATAATTCACCACGCGGGCCCAGTGCGAGTTGGTAGATGTGACATGTCTTCGAATTTTTGGTTGACATACCGGTTTCCTCACAATACTTTCCTTTACCGTTTTAGGAGCAGTAGCGATGAAATAATTGACACAAAGTAAAGCGTCTGTTTGGGTTCAAACCCACAACCTTACAACTCGCCAGTCGCATCCATTGCCACCCGGCCACCACTGCTCTAGTATGCACTCTTATCATGATAAACTCAAGAGAATTTGCTTACCCTTACAACCCAAGCTGCTGTACTATAACTTGGCATGATATTAGCTCGAGTATATATTAAAAGAAACAGCCTGTGAATACTAAAATAATCTCCTTGTTCATTCTCAGCATGATTTGCACTAAGTATTTGCGCCAATTTGTTTGCTAATAATAACAGATTACCAAGAAATAATAGCCATAGATAAAATATAGTAAAAAGAAATATTTTCTAATCTTAACAACAATGCCCTCAGCACACTTTATGTTTACAGCTCAAAGCTGTTGTGTTCTCTAAAAATAGGTTTTATTTCTATTTCGCAGCTTAAGGCTCTATTCAGTCTCAAAGGCTTATATTATGGAACAAAAATGTTTAGAAATATTATGTTTTTATTCCACTTTCAGACGAGCGTTAATATTAAATAAATAAAAGTTACAAAAAATTACAAATGTATTTTTTTTTCTTTCTTAAGAATACCGTCTATGCGCATCTGTACTTTTAATTGCTAAGTTTTGTTTTATATCCTATTTTTCCTCGTAAGTGACTTGTAATCTTTGAGAAATAAAGAATTTTTAAACCGTAAAAGTTCTCCAGATCGTATTTCAGCCACGGCGGCCAATTTTAACGGAGACTAGCGTTCGGCGCGAGAGATATTATAGTGCAGACACAGGTGCACTCCCTTTTCCCTCACTCTCATAGTCCGATGGGACGATAATCCGACACGGTCTGAGAGATCAGGCGCAGGACCAACGGTTTAACGTGCTTTCCGAGGCACGGGGTGTATCACACCGCCGACTTCTAAACTCCTACTACTAAGAAATTACTAATGGAAAAACTCAATAACACTTACAACGTAACATTAGGTAAGCTTATGTATCTCTTAGCTTCTGCCTACGACTTCGTTGGCGTGAAATATCTTGTATTATCAAAAAAATATTTTCGATGATATTTGGAAATAGTCAAGCCATTAGTGAAAGATTTTTTGGAATCGCATGATCGCATCAGTAGTTTCGAAGATTATCCCTTACATATGAACTCACTAGTATTCAGCATCATTATAATTTCAGCCGAAAGACGTCCATAGCTGGACATAGGCCTCCCCCAAGCACCTCCACTTTGACCGGTTCTGTGCTTCTCGCATCCAACGGGTTTCTACGGCCTTCACAAGGTCGTCGGTCCACCTTGTGGGAGGCCTTCCAACGCTACGCCTTCTGGTACGCGGTTGCCACTCCAGAACCTTACCGCTCCGCTAACTTTACCGCTTTATAATATTAGTTTAGATTGATTTCAGATATAAATGAAAAATATCTGTTTAACATAAGTAGATAATCATGTCAAACGTGATGATAATTGTGAAACACGCTAAGCATATCAGAACATTTCGCTTGTATTCCGCGAAGGGGTAGACAGAAATGAGAACGAGCGTTTTGATAAGATTGATAACATTCATTAGGCTTAATATTTTGACAGTGCCATGCCTTTACATACTGGTGCTGCTAACCAGTTTTGTTAAGAACTTGCACAAATCTGAAACTGATGACCAACGACAAGTTAGAATAGATAGATACGTAGGAAAGACTTGCCTTACATTATCCAACCGAAAATAAATGTGGTTCATCACAATCCTAGGTACAGTCACGACCAAAAGTGTATGTATACACTCGGCTTTATTCAAAAGCGATTTACTCCTTTATTTTTTAATGAAATTTTATGTTGTTACGAACATAGCATTTTCGAAGTCTTAGGTTTATGTAATGTGTCGTATTTCAACGTTGCATGCGTTATTTCACGAAAAAATCGCAATTGAAAGTTGCCAAGTGTTGACATATTGGTGCTCGTGACTGTACAATCAGTATTTCTATACAACAAGCTTCCCGTAGAATTTAAAAGCATAAATAGCGCAAACTTATTTAAAAACAAATTGAAGACATATTTATTGAGGAAGGGCTATTTAATTACAGTGTCGATGAGTACCTAGATGATAAGCGACAATCGTAATAATATCGCTCTGGATATTAATTTATTGATTGGAATTAATTTTAAATGACATGGTTGACTATTATTATTTTGAATTTTTTACACTTAATATTGTTTTTTTTTATTTTTTTATTACGTCTTTTTGTTTTATTATAGTATTACTCATATAGATTATTAAATGACATCTTATCTCTAGTAAAATTTCTACACAATGTATATTGTTTTGAAATAAATTACTTATGACTTGGTTGAATTCAAGAAATTCATAGTGGAAAATCCATACAATTAAAAGTATATTTCGCGGATTTCCAAATAATTTGTCAGACACTTAATTGACAAACACGGTGCTGCTGGCACTTTAATATGATTTCATAAGTTATACATCATAACTAACATAACTTGCCACCCTCTATGTGTACCTATCTACTTCGTCACTAGATTTGTTATAGCGGAATTTTGGCGCGCGTTGATTAAATCATGACTGTTATTAAATTGTCTAGGAAATTGTGCTTGCGTGTAGGGAATAGAAGTGAAGGAAACTGACATAATACAGGGACATCGACGTGCGAACTCATCATCTGCCTAACCTTTTCCCAACTATGTTGGGGTCGGCTTCCAGTCTAACTGGATACAGCTGAATACCAATATTTTAAAATTGGACGACTGCCTATCTGACCTCCACAACGCAGTGACTGGGTAATACGATACCCCTTGGTAAGACTGGTTGTCAGACGTACCGTAACGACTGTCAAAGATCCACGAACGACAGCCGGGACCAACAGCTGAACGTGTTTTCCGAGGCATAGAGGGGTCTTGGTATGTAAAGATGGTCACCCATCTACGGACCAACTGTGGCAAGCGTAGCTTAACCTGATCAATCAGCCCGTGCGGCTGTTATTACCACAAGCCCTCTATAAGCCCTTCAGTCCCTCTATCAACGTGCAAACTGTACCCATGAATATACGTAGAAATATATGGTCAGTTATAAACTATAAAAATCTGCTCTTTCATAGAACAGTGCGATACCTACGCGGTCACCATGTATTGAACAGAAGGCCAATTCTCGTAATTTAAAACGTTCAAAATCTAGTCGCAGTCTCAGCTCGGCGACAAACAAATGTAAAAAACTTGTCAAAATGTAGGGAAATTAGAGGTATTTCTGACAGATTGAGACTGATCAGACTGCGAACGTTCTTAAAATTAAGAGAATTGCCCCTTTTTTTTTTTTTTTTTTGTGGATGGGAAATCATCAAATGACCCCTCCCGCTCTGGGTGGAGCGGAAGGGAGTGTCAGACTTTTACTGACTAAAACCCACCCGTGTTCCTTCCTTAGCCCTTTCTGTTCCAGGGCAGCGGTTAACCTTTCGGAAAATCCCGCCGCCCCAGCAGGCTTTGGCCCTGTGGGGCCCCGTCCTCTGCTGACATCTCTTTGAGGCGCGCGTGGAACACAACGCGCCGTCCGGCACGGGCCTGGTCCTGATCGGACACTGAGCTACGAGAATTGCCCCTCAGCTTTTGTTTTAGATAACCGACGAACGCAACGCACGGGGTTCAGAAGCATAAATACTGAATTCATAGTAACAGGCTGCGCGTAGATCTCCCTGCCACCCTGTATGTATATCTACTTCGTCGCCAGATTTGTTATAGCGGAATTTGGGCGCGCGTTGATTAAATCATGACTGTTATTGAATTGTTTAGGAAATCGTGCTTGCGTGCAGGGAATGAAAGGAAACTAACGTAATATATTAGGCATAGGTACAAAGTAGGTTCGGTCGCAAACTAAACTCTCAAGACTACAAAGGTTAATTGAAATAACTGAACTTCTCTTAAGAGGTTGTTGTGCTCATCGTTATGATTTTTTAAGGGACCAAACTTTTAGGGCCGGTTGTTTCAAACGGTTGGTTAATGTAACATAAATTTTAACGAGTTACGTACTCGTTAATATTTGACGTAAGTCAAGGCCATAATTCTGTAATTCTAATCTCAACCAACACTTTTTTTGGTTTGACGTGGACGTGAAACACCCCATCCTTAATCGCAAAAAAAAATTAACAGCTCCATACATTTTATGTTTGCATAACTTGACAAAATGTAGGGAGCAACAGTTTTGTTTTTAAACACAGATACAGGGTTGCGATTTAGTCACCTGCATCCGTCAAGGGGGTGACAACCTGTCATTCTAAACAACTTTTGCTATGAAACGCATACTGGTGTTGTAAAAAAAAACATACAAGCATCAATATAGTACTTATGTCTAATGTTGTATAGAAATTTGGTTTTTAAAACTTTGCATGGATATGTGTATTTACCACGTCGACAAACTGCTAAAATAAAATCACGAAAAAAAAATCTTTTGGTGTACCTCCCGTACACGTAAAGTGGGGATGATTTTTTTTCTCACGTCTACCCCTTAATGTGAGGCATCATTAGATAGGTATTTTAGAAACATTGAGAGGTTGCTAAGACGATTTTTTTTGTTAAAATAGGGCATCCCCTCCCCTCTAACGGCTGGCTCGAAAAATCTGGAAAAATTCATGATGGTAGTCCATGTGATGAACTTTGAAAGAAAACTACAACAACGGCTTAGATAACTTTGTTAGTTCAGGAGTTATAGAGGCCTTACTTGTAAAATGCACTTACTTGGTACACCGCGTACAAAAATAGCTAAATAATAAGTAAAAATGTAAAATAATAAAAATAAAATCATAACAATTATCTATTGGACACGATTTTATTTCAATTTGATTCCTCTAAAGAGGATAAATAAAATTAGGTGCTTAAAAAGCTTACAACGACACTCGATAGATGGCGTTGTGCATTTTTTCCAAATTTCTGAATCGCGGTATGGTTTCGTTACAATACAGGCTATATAAGTAAAGTAGAAATAGGTAATATAAAGGAGAAAACTGGATTCAGCTTATAATGTTCCCACTGCTGGGACACTAGCCTCCTCTTTGTGAAAGGGGGTGGGCCGTAATTCACCACTTGGGACCAGTGCCGATTGGTAAATGTCACATGCCTTCGAATTTTTGGTTCTAGAACATGCCGGTTTCCACGCGATGTTTTCCTTCACCGTTTTGAGAGCATAATTTGGTGATGAAATAATTTACACAAAGTAAAGCACCTGTCTGGGTTTGAACGGAAAGGTTGAAAAAGTTGCTGGGCAACTAAGTTGCTCGTGGGCAGTAGAATTATAAATAAATAATTATTAAAAGCCGTTTTTATATAATTTACACAAAGTAAAGCGCCTGTCTGGGTTTGAACGGAAAGGTTGAAAAAGTTGCTGGGCAACTAAGTTGCTCGTGGGCAACAAAATTATAAATAAATAATCATTAAAAGCCGTTTTGAAATAATTTACACAAAGTAAAGCGCCTGTCTGGGTTTGAATGCACGACCCACCTACGGCTCATACTTAGTCAAAGTTATAAGCTCAGCAAAATCTGTTTTGAAACAATACAATACTGTTCTGACTATGATATATGAAATTGTAAGGTGAAGGTAGTGTACGCACTGTCCAATATTGAACGCAGACAGAACTAATATACATATTATAATAAAGCCCTAACTTTCAAAGATATTAATAATAATCCAAGCGTAGAGTGAACCCGTACAGGTTCCATTATCCAAACGAGTGCCTACATATATCTGAAAATGAGCAGTGAATTTTGTAGGTCTGTAGGCTCAAAATGATGAGAGTTGCCGAAAATCGAGTTGAATGGCGTGCAATAACAGAGGCTTATGTCCAGCAGTGGACTACTATAACATATAATCGCGACATATGCCAAAAATGTATTGTTTATGGAAAAATAACTATAAGTCCTACACAATAAAGTTCAGTTTACGCTACAACCCAAACATTTTTATAACTTTTTCAATAGTGCGAGTCACTCTGAAATCAACTTGATTACCATTAAAATAAAGTTGATATTTGTTAAACTTGAAATAATATCAATTTGAAACAAATAAAATTTTAATATAGGTTGATGATGATGATGTTAATAGGCTCAAAAACGGTGAAGGAAAATATCGTGAGGAAACCGGCATGGCCTAGAACCAAAAAGAGGAAGACAAGTGACATTTACCAACCCGAACTTGGCCCGCGTGGTGGATTTTGGCACACTCCCTCTCACAGAGAGGAGGCCTGTGTCCCAGCAGTGGGAATAATAGAGACTGATTATGCCAGGTAGGTTATTAGTAGGTTCCAGAATCTTTGTAGGTCAGATAATCCTACATTAAGGCGCTATCCGACAAATTTTCTGTTACAAATGTATCATTGCGACACTTATACCTATTGATCTATTTCTATGTATTTTCACAGATGTCTTGTTTCACAGATGTGTGAAGAAATACTTTATAAATATGTATACAGTGTACATTCTCCGAGGTAACATCTGCCACAGATTTCCATTGTCTGTTATTTTCTTAAGGTACTCGTATTTTCAAAATCGTTACTACCTACCTATATTATAAAGGCAAAAGTAACTATCTGTTTGTCTGTTAGTTTTTCATGACTTATGGGGAAATCGCCAGGGTAGTCCGCGAAATTCATGTTACGGGCGCACGGTAACAAGTATGTGTTTAGGGAGGCGCTCACGAGCAACTTTTGTCTCCGCAACTACATAATTTATCTCTCATATTAAGTCGTTTGTATAAAAGTGCGCATGTAGGGACGCGACAGCTGGGAGACATTTTTGTCCGCGCATTTGGACACAACTGTCGTCTATTAGTAGCAACGAAAGTGCGCGAATGGCAACAAAAAAAATTCCGGCCAGCCAGTTAGAAAATTTAACAAAAATGTAGCGTTTTTGTCGCTCCCGTGTGCGTATCAGACAGCGAGACAACGACAGAGGCAAAAAGTTGCTGGCAACTAAGTTGCTCGTGAGCAACAGAATTATAAATAATTAATCATTAAAAGCCGTTTTGCGTGGATGTGACGAAAATTTTCCCCCAACTTGTTATTTCTTTTGTGTTCTTACTCTGCGTCATGTTTACCGCAAATAAACGTATTTTCTTTCTTTCATTTTTCTTCTTAAATCATCAATACAACCCTTCAAGTTCATAAAACTCTAACAATAGGGTATTACGGTTGCTAATCATATTTTGTTCTACATACAACCCGAAAATGACTTGCAAATTGCAAAAAAACGAAGAATTTGGCGTTTGCTTTGCTTTTGCTAAGATTTTCGATTGCCAGGCAGGGTTTAGGACATAGGACACTTTTTACCTCGATATCAGTTGGTATAATTTCCGATCTCAACACGGGCGAAGGCGCGGGCAAAAACTAGTAACTATCATAAATGCTTCAGCAATCATTAAATATATAAATCCATGTATAAACATTTCAAATAATAAAATGTTCTCATTGTCTGTCAGATTAATATGCGTCTGTTTATCCAGATTATGACACGGTTTACTGCGTTCTGATATATAGTACACAAGGCTTTTATGATATTGGAATATAATTATCCTCTGTTTGAGTCAAAGTGGCGTACTAAGTACAGTACAAGCACGTCAGTGATAACATGTGATGACTATACTACGGCATAGTCATCATTTCAGCCGAAAGAAGTCCACTGCTCCACCAAGAATTCACAAGGTTATAGAGTTATGAGGAACAGGGTGTAAAGTTCACTCATCGTCCATAAAAAAGGGTAGATTCTCCGACCGGGTGTCGTGTCTGGTGGGCAACTGCCCAATGATTCATGTCGGGCCTTTGTATATATGCTAGTTGCATGGCAAACTCTGCTTGCGAGATGCAGGATTTTGTGTGAAGTCAGTATGACGCGTTGTTCGCATGTGGCGTTGTAGATACCGCTACACCGCCATCGGTCCACCTTGTGAGAGGCCTTCCAACGCTACGTCTTCCGGTACGCGGTCGCCAATTCAGACCCTTTCGCTCCCAACGGGCATCTGTTCGTAGCATAGTACCGGGTTTTATTTGTGGCCTACAGTAGGTACTATGCGTGCCTGAAGATAACATTCCGAGTATCTACTCGGAATGTTAACCGCCCGTCTTGGCTGCCTGTGATGCTAGATTATAGAATTTTCGAAACCAAAATGTTTTGAATTAATTATTATAGCTAAATATCAAAGGAAAGATTTTTAGTAACGTAGGCATTTGAAACAAACATCACGAGTGGATTATTAGAAAATGGTAAACGGTTTAAATAAACTCTACAAATTATAATAAAACGAACATTCTGGAAATAATGAAGAATAAACCAGTTTTTGCTTGCCGCTAATAAAAAAATTACTGCAAAAAGTACCAATAAATCAATCAAAACTCAAAACACTGACGCTGAATTTATCAAAAAATTATCAAATTCTTATCAAATATTCGGCGTGGCATAAAAGGATGTTTGCAGAAACCGTAGTTACCTAGTACCTGCAGTTAAGACCCAGGAAGATAACGGTATCTCGGATCATAGTATTATGGGATTTACTGGTATCGTGTGTGTAATGTGAAATTAAAGGTTACATTTTAAGACTTTGTTGTTTACCGCGGGTAGAGTGATGTGTAGTAGATGTGAATCTGTACGTCGTACTTAGGCTATTTTTATTGAGATGAGTGACAAGATAAGGATTTTTACAGATCAAAGAGATAGGTACCTTTTCAATCTATAATATAAAAATGAATCGCTGAATGTGTTGCTAAGCGCAAATCTCGAGAACAGCTGAACCGATTTCACTAATTCTTTTTTGAGAATACTCCTTGAAGTACGAGGATGGTTCTCACGGAAAAATGTAAGAAAGTTGCTTCACGCGGACGAATTCACGGTCAAGCTAGTCTCTAATAAAGTCTTAACAAACCATGTCTGGTTTAATGGTACAAAACGAACATGAACCTGTATAAAGACTGTATGTATAAATAAATAAACAATAATAAAATTTCTGACTCACACGGCTGTGGCAAAAATGGATCAAAACAATAGCATAATTAGCGTTTAATGTTCCCACTGTTGGACACACGCCTTCTTTCTGTGAGAGGGAGTGGGCCATCCATAATTCACCAGCACAGTGCGGGTTGGATATCACGTGTCTCCGACCAAAACATTGTAAAGCTGATATTAGACGCTTCATGTTAATCCATGTTCACACGACACCGAAGAAATTACATAGAAATGAACGTTCTTGTATCTGCTCTTTTCATTTAAATTTTCGATCATTCGGAGCGCTAGTGAAAGATGCCGAGTGCCGAAATCTAACATCGTTGGATCGGGTCACTAATTAATTTATTTTTCATTTTTTTATTCATTCTTAACTGACTTCAAAAAAGAGGAAGTTCTCAATTCGACTGTTTTTTATGTATGTTACGCGATATCTCCGGCATTATTGATATCGTTCGATTTCAAAATATCTTATTTTTTTAATGGATAGGGTCAGGGTTGTGTGTTCCCATAATTTATTTTTAACTTTCCTAGGGTAGTTTTTGAGTTAGCTTCAATAATACGTATTTTTCCACTTAGTTTATAATATTGAAGATGTTATAATAACATCCTGTCACTGATATTTACATAGCAAGTAGTGTTATACGAATTTGTGTCGTTTTTTTTCCGCATTTGGTTCCGCATTTTCGTGTTTTTTTGGAAGCCCGTTGTTTTTTTGTAAAAAAGTTTGTTTGTGTTCCGAATTTACGATGTTCACTTTGGGTGCAAGTGAAATATCAGCTTAAGATAACGCGGTTAATTTATTGATCCTGCTGGAAAACACGTTCATCACAAATATTTGCGGGTAAGGAATTGTTAAAATGCACTTCTAGAAAATCTAGATGGATACAAATTCAAGAAAATAGATATAAATTGAAGACAAAGACTCTAGATCCCGTGTTAGTAATTGTTATTCCAGTCTTCTAGTATGTAAATGTTTGTTTATGAACGACGTGAGATCTCTATTTGTGCGACAAAACTGTCCCAAAGGTCTTGCAGCGCTAAAACATCTGAAATGTACGAAGTATGGCATGCTATCATTCTCTGGGGCGTTGTTTCTCTAAGGTGTGGACTTGCGCTGAAGCTGCTGAAGTAACGTTTCACTTAGACTTGCGTGTTTTAGTTTCATAAAATAGAACTAAAGAATTCCTTGCCCATTTAGTTTTGTAAATTGCAACATTTTGTGAGCTCGAGAAAAACACATAAATAAGACAAAAAGAATATCCTACTTCATACTAATATTACAAACGCGAAAGTTTGTTCGGATGGATGGATGTTTGTTACTCTTTCACGCCAAAACTTCTGAACGGATTTGGATGAAATTTAGCACACAGATAGTTTATATCCAGGATTAACACAAAGGATACTTTTATCTCGATATTTCCACGGGCCTATCTTCCGGCTTCATCATCAGACCTTGAAACCTAATCGTGGTCAAAGTTCGTTACAAGACTTTTCTAAGAAATCCAAAACAGCTATGATACGGTTTTCCATCATGAAGTTCCAGTTCATATCTTCCGGCTCCATCATCAGATCAGTTCGACAGTACATAAAAATCTGCTGTTTCATAGAAAAGTGCAATACCTACGCGGTCAAAATGTATGGAACAGCGATATTTTTTTTTAATAACCGACGAAAAGTTTCGACTCTATGGGTTCTAAACTCATGTGCTGAATCCATGGTTACAGTTTGCGCGTCGATGTCCCTGCCACCCTGTATATAAATTTGAAATTTTTTGAAATGCAAATAAGTTGGCGTATTTGTTATTATTTATACGTTTTAGGCCTAGGTATAGATAAAACGGTTTCTTTATTCGTAGTGTATTTTCTGTCCGTTTCTTGACAGAACTATTATCCCAAAAGAAAGTTATCTACGGTATAGTGAACATAGCCTTTCATTTTATATTTATTTCGCCGAGAGTATTATAGGAAGAAATGATATTCATATTATAGCCAAAATAAATTCCTCTATCTATCTATGATGTTTCTACGGCCCAACTACGGAACCTATATTGACGGATACCGTAAAAAGGCAATTTGGAAAAAGGACAGGGTTTCGTGTTCCGGTAAATTAAAAAAAAACATTACAGATGTCGTAGAGGCCTTCTCAGGAAACACGTCCCGCGGCAATAAGTTGAACTATTTTTTATTATAAATAGTTGGCAACATTCCTACAACAACCCTCCATTCTATCTTACACGCCCTTCTCTACTTAAGATTGTGCATTTTACTAACCAGTGCCTGTAATATGATGATCTTTTTCTTCGCGTCACTGTCACGACTATATTTTAAATCTTGTTTTCCCAAAACTGCGCTGTGGGTGGCAGCTCAGAGGTCACTTTGACTGCATGTTTTGGGACACAGAGAGCAGGATAGGAGGTGGAACATGGTTTGTGACATAGCTCCACAATCACACCCTACTGCCGTTCCGTCAAGGTAGCCCCACTTTACCAGGTAGGGCTTATATCTTCCCACTTGTGTCCTGAAACGGTTCAGAGACTTCTAAATGGACCACGGAAGGTTACACCCTGCTGGGAGATGCTCTTTTGGTGGCAGGTAGTAAGTAGGAGGGAGAAGAGTAGCCTGTTGTATGAGTCCTGGGTATGGGTAAGGGGAAGAGTATCCTGAGTATGCTGATGTTGAAATAAATAAATAAATAAAGATATATGTCTCCGTCGCATGCCTGTAGCGCCGCATCTGCGAGACTTCTTTCGCAAAACGGACACTGCTATTTTTTTTACTCCCATGTAGGTATCGGTCTACTACCTATTAAGTATGTTTTTCCATCCTAACGAGCATTTAAAATACGGCTCTCAAATTCATAAAATTGACTAGACTAATAAAACGGGCACGAATCCAGTAAATATTTTGACATCCGTTTCTAAATCCCTCTCTTGTAACTCTTAACTCACTCTTAACAGTTTTACAGCGCCATAAAACGTTTGCCTACTTTCAGTAAACAACTCGGCACAGTTCTCATCCTATTTTTGTTGAAATTCAGCCTGAGGACTTGTTAGTCCTCCAGGCTTAATTTCTACGAAAATAGAATAATATCCGGCATCCGTGTAACATTGTTTTCTTTGAAGTTTCACTCAGTTAATATATAATGTACACGGAAATTGTGGAGAACCGTGCTGTAATAGAAATATAATAGAATAGAATAACGTTTATTGTCTCCTGTAGTAGTAGTCATTCAGTCTGCCAAGCCTTTTCTCAACTATCTTGGGATCGACTTCCGGTTAATATACAATGTCGCCCATGCGCATGTGACCGCCCGTAATATTCTGAATATTCATGAAAATATGTCGAAAATAAACTTCAAAAGGGGGGGTCTATCTATAACATTTTTCATGTTATTCAATTTTTAATTTTTTAAGTAGAGTTTGTAGATTTGCTGTCTATTTTTTGACACATCTCCGAAGTTTATGGGTCGATTTGGATTCTGTTTATTATTTCCAAAAGCTTATGAGTTATTTTAACAGGTTAATTAACATTTTTACTAAAAATTATCGACTACGAAAAAAAAGACGGAATCGAAGTCATTTTTTCGGTAAAAAATTGTGTATTTATTTTATTAAAAAAGTGGTCCCATGGGGATAATTTATTGACTAACACTAGTTTTTTAAAAATAAATACACAATTATTTTTTTTCATGAATATTCAGAATATTACGGGCGGTCACATGCGCACGGGCGACATTGTATAATGTACACGAAAATTGTGGAGAACCGTGCTGTAATATGTAGAAATATAATAGAATAGAATAACGTTTATTGTCTCCTGTAGTAGTAGTCATTCAGTCTGCCTAGCCTTTTCTCAACTATCTTGGGATCGACTTCCTGTCTAATCGGACGCAGCTGGATATCAGTATTTGACATGGAGCGACTGCCTATCTGACCTCCACAATCCAGTTTCTGGGCAACACGATACCCCTTGGTAAGCCTGGTTGTCAGACTTTCGTACTTCTGACGACCCGTAACGACTGTGAAAGATCCACGAATGACAACCGGGACCAACGGTTTAACGTGCTTCCCGAGTCACGACCTCAACCAAAACTCCTCGTCTTGGTATGTAAAGATGGTCACCCATTCGGGGAACAATCGCAGCAAATGATCGATCGTTACCCCTTGGTAAGACGGGTTGTCAGACTTTTGGGTTTCTGACTACCCCTAACAACTGTCTGTTTTGTAAATGTAAGAACCATGGATCCGTTTTTTATGATATTTTGATGTTGACTTGGAAGAGCATGGCAGTTGAGAATATGTCATGCTCACTTAAATGTCTCACTGATGGTGGCGCGTGTGTTGGATCATTCGGTTCCCTACAAAATGGTTGAGCTGGGTGGTGCTGATCCACGCGTCATGTTCGTGAACGGGCGCCGTTGGTTGAGACTGGTCATCTCTTAACTGCCAGGGCTTATTTTTAATGTTATAAATTGTTTCTTTTTTTTTACATTGTTCTCACATATAGAAGCAATAAGAATAATGTACCCAGGATTTTGTAATAATATCTTGATTTAAAAGAGTGTCCGTGGAGTTTCTTGCCCGTTCTTCTCCATAGAGATCTACGTTTTTGGAATGGGCGACTAGCTTCAACTTTCTGACTAACTGACCGACTATTTAATTTTGACAATTTAAAAGTGCCTGTAAATGGTTTAATTGAAATAAATGATTTGAGTTTGAGTTTGAGTTTGTCAAAGATCTGTGAATGAGATCTATGAATGAATAGTGAAAGACTAATGTCTCCACACACAGAAACAGAGAAAAGTACGCTTTGCTTGAAGGCACATGTGTTATTTTTGGAAATAAAAGCTTATCTAATTGTACGTGACAGCTTTTGACTTCATTTTTAACATTTTTGAGAGTTTGAAGTGTTTTTGAGATTAAAAGCAAAGCCGTTCGCACTAAGGCGTGGTACATGTTTTTGCACTTAAGCACAGGTGTCCGAGTATTAGTCGGCACCTCGAATTTGTGACGAGAATTTGTGACAGGTTTAAAAGCGTTCAGACGTACGTAGAATTTCATTTCCCAATGAACATGTTTGGAGCACTAGTAGTTACCGTAAGTAATTACAGGTTCTTGTTGTACAAAGTACACTTAGTTTTTTATGTTTGACTAGCTTTTGCACGTGACCTCGCGGTACTACTGGGATTAAAAGTACTCTATGTGTTAATGTGGGTAATAAACTATCTATGTGCTAAATTTCATCCAAATCTGTTAAGCCGTTTTTGCGCCAATCTGGATCATACATCCAAACAAACGGACAAAAATTCTACATCATACCTACTTGTTCCCGCACCTCGTAGGTAGCAATTTATTTTTATCAAAAATATTGAATGCATAGTTTTGGACTTCCTAACTTTTTTACTATACATAATATATAATTATGGATGTAGATATAATCGGCACATCCAAATTCACACTTGGTAGCTAAATCTTTTACGTACTAGTTAGTATCTTTATTTTAACGTAGGCGTATGGTGTTATCTACACGGTACGTTCCGAGTACATAATATTAATATTATGATATTATTTCCAATATAAGCTGATTTCTCATTGTACGAAAAGCCTATACAATGCGAGGTCAGCTCAAATTGGAAATGAATAACTTGATGTGGCGTCGTGTTTTCGTATCTATTGTAGTAGGTACCTATACATTAAAGGTTATGATGATGGATATATCGTCGGGTGTCAAATTATAATTTAGTCGCATTAGAACTAAATTTATTGATCATTATACATTTTAGCTGCCATACAAACATTGCTCATTCAAATTAATTATTATGCAAATATCTATCAAATTACTTATGTATTATTAATATTAGTGAATTACCATTAAATGACACACAGTACTGATGAAGTTACTAAATACGGGTGTCGAGTTCAAAATGGCTTAAGTATACCTACAAGCCATTTTGAACTTTACGCCCGTATTTTGTATTAGGATATACGTAGGTTTATTAATACATATTTAAGTTTAATTTAGTCGTGTATTTTAATTACGTATAACCTAGTATCAGAACTTGGGGTAAAATAAAGAGTGTGTATGATCAACAATTGGACCTTATACAAGATAGTTTTTAATGCCAAAATGCTAATTGCGTAACACACTATCAATCACAATCTGAATCATTTTGAAGCATAGCTAATACATTGCTTCATATGTTCGAAAACTTAAAATAACGCAATGAATGTTGTTGAACTATCAAAATTGCTACTGTAATATCGTACTGCGGGATAATTGCGCAATTATCCCGCAGTACGATATTTTACTGTATAATTTTAGGATCACAAGGTAGTGTTATACTGCATTTGTTTTTTATTATATGAACAGTGAGATGTACGCGTCAGATTCTATATTTTTACCGTACAATATCTAATAGGACATCGCCGAGTAAAGATAAAAAGAGAACGAAGATAGATTTATGTCGTCCTTTCAGCTCCAGATTACTACGAGAGATTGTCAGAGTAAGTCAATTGCACGCGGAGTACCTTCCAATAAATTGAACTTTAAATAGACTGAATATCAATGTCATATTATCCTTTGTAGATTATGCTAGGACGGAGAAATACGTTGTAGCGTTTCGTGGAAAGATATGATATTGAAACACAATTGTTTGAGCTTATTGTTACTTTGTTTCGATGTTTCATTATTTGCATGACAAAACAACTCGTCCATTTTAACAGAATGTGCAGGCAGAGGCACACCTCTGCCTGCTCTGGTGGGTGAACTTCACAAAGTTCACCCACGTTTTGCCAAATACCCTATTCATAACTAGGCTATAATGTTCCCACAGCTGGGACACAGGCCTCCTCTCTGTGAGAGGGAGTGGGCCATAATCCAAAACGCGGGCCCAGTGCGGGTTGGTAGATGTCACAATCCTCCGATTTTTTTTTTATTCTTAGACATGCCGGCTACCTCACGATGTTTTCCTTCACCGTTTTGAGAGCAGTGGTGATGAAATTAAATACACAAAGTAAAGTGCCCGCCCGGGTTCGAACTCATGACCCAGGGCTCGTAAGTCGGAGCCGCTATCAATGAGCCACCACTGCTCTCCTACCTACCTTGCTACCCTATTGATCTCATGTAAAGTCATGACAAATTAATTAAAAATTATTATAATCACCAACTTAAACTGTCCGTATATTCAAATTTCAACTGTCATTCTTTGAAAGTAGGAAAAGTATTTAACACGGCTAATTGACGCAATGTGTCAATTTGCTTGACAATTAATTTACCTGACTGTACCTCATAGGAGCAAGCCTTATTTATGAGGCGGAGCTTCTGAATTTGTTTCGAAGTCTAAAAATGTGTTATTATATAATTTCGGAGGGACGTCACAAAATTCCATTTACACTTCTGATTAGTTATATAGTAATTGGCTAGTGTTCGGTATTTTCACCGAACGTTTTAGCTAGCAATATCGGTGTGACGCGTTGACCTAATTTTATTACTTATTATTTTATATTAGATTCAGTGCTACACTTCGCTACGTACTCCGAAATATTTTGATCCTTCGAGCCGGATCAAAATATTTCGGGGAACGTAGCAAAGTGTCGGTGTTTATGAGGAGAAACAAATGTTTCTGTTAAACACTATTTATTAAATCACTCAAACTATTCTCAGTGTTAAAATGTTAATGAAATATTGATGAAATGTTTGAATATTACACCCGGCTAACGGCGAAAAAGTGAATTGAATTTAATCTAATATAAAATATTATGTAGTGAATATAACCTATATTCACCGTTATTTCAAAACGCAAGAAAAACAGCGCCTCCACCAAAATATTAGGTTCAAGGAGGAATAAAACGCCTGTTTTTTTATATATCGCGTAATTATTAGGATCTTTTTAACTTTTTATACACTTAGGTTATCACATTAAATAGTACAGCGTTTATTAATAGTCAGTGATCATCATCAGTGTGTTAAAATAATAAAATAAACAATTTTACTAAAAATATATTGCGTAAACATTGGCAGAAAACAAACCACCCTTGATAATAAGGCACTAGACACGCGCGGGGCTATGGTATCAACAACACAAACTTCTTGCTATTGTTACCAAATAGCCCCAAGGATCTATCCTTTATGTTAATTGTTATTAATTATTTTAATTGTGTACGATTCAAATACGTAATGTAGAACACGTGATTTCAATTAATGTGATAATAACCTAATCGCCACACTGAATACATTATAATATATTTTCTATATCTCATGACATCCGTTTGTCAGCTCTTCTGACTCGTACTTCTTTTTTCTGTCTCTTAAATTCGTAATAGCGTTTTTCTCATAGGTAAGTTTATGCCATTGTTTTATAACTACTAGAAAAGGTTGCATGCCACAAACTATGCATGTCATAATCTCCACAGTATAAACCACCACCACTGATAAATTAAAGTATGGCGAAGTGGGTAAAAGTAATTATTGTCTACAATTATTACGCAGCAACCGATCGCTGCAACCAATACTAGTTACTTCTCCGTACAAGAAGAGGTATTTACCCTCCACTAAGGGCTGATTTTTCCAACGCCAGATAACTTTTAATCGAGGAATAAATTTTATTATCTGGTTATATTATAATTATAAATTGACGTTCGACAGTTCTTGTATAAAATAACTGTCAAAACTTCAAAATTATTCGTCGAATAAAATTATGCAATGATTGAAAAATTTGCCCAAAGACCAATTACAGAGCAGCAGTTGTAAGTCGTTGTTTAAAACCCTGCCAGGCGCTTTACTTCCTGTGAATAATTATATCACCACTGTTTTGCTGCCAAAACGGTTAAGGCGTGACTAAGGAAAACCATCGTGAGGAAACCAGCATGTCCTAGAACCAATGATTCAAAGTCATGTGTCGTCTATCAACCCGCACTGGGCCCAAGTGGTAAACTACAGCCCACTCCTTCTCGAAGAGAGGAGGTTTGTGTCCCAGCAGTGCGAACATTAAGATTATGTTAAGACAAATTACAATCCAATACTTGTGCTACATTATTGTAACTCACACCCGCATTTAATGTGTCCTAGTCACACAACCTACACCATACAGTAAATCAGTTAAAGTGCGAGTTCATTTCGCATTGTTGTGTGAAATAAGTTGGGGCTTTAGTTGGGCTATATTGCTCATTGAGTTATTGCGTATTGCCCCTTTTATTGTTAGCCCGATATTGGTCTGTGATTTATTTGAAACTAGCAACCCTCTCTCTCTCCTCTCTCTGCTTCGCACGATTTTTATGACTTGCCAAAACATTGAGAATTCTTTATTATAATGTTAGTTTAATGTGAATGTATTATGCTCATAAACCTTTCGGAATAAATTCTGTAAATTATGGTGAAAACTGCATCTATTACCTACCGTAAATCCGTTGCAATGTTTAGAAGAACTATGTGGTTACGCAAACAGATACGAAAACGATTTTTATTTACATTAATGGTTGTTTAGGACAGTCTAAACATACAGAATTATTATTTTTAATATTAACAAAAATAGTAATAATTTTAGTAAATAAGCTTGCAACACTGTTTTTGGTGCAATTTTCCGTTGTGATGTGGCAACACTTTTTTTCTCTTCTTGTCTGATTGCTATGTGTAACGGTGTGCCTCTTGACTGCATTTTTATAAGTTTAATAAACTCTATAAGTTTAAAGTTCCCACGCATTTTATTTCGTACATGCGTGCGGTGGTCCTTCGAGCAGTGTTTAAAATCAGTGCCGAGAAGCTTCGCAAATTTTTTGTGGATAAATTGTGTTCGTGGTGTCCGGCTTGCAATACAAGTCGGCGTTGTTGGCGGGGTTTGTACGAGGCCCGCAACTTCGTTCTATGCAAAGCTAGAACGAAAATCAACGAAGCATCATCAAGATACAGCATCATATCATCGAGTAATCGTAAAAATTACGATTTTCTGCACATCGAATTTGGCTTCTATCAAGTTACCCACATTTTCATTTTGTGAGGTGTGAAGTTCGTGGGAGACGTGACGTCAGTAACGACGGTGTTGGGTTGGCAGCATCGAAGAGTGAAGTGAGCGCGGTCCATATACGCCCGGCGGCCATTGCGCCGGAGTCATTCACTCAGCTGTCATTCACTGAGCTGTCAAGTGTCACTGTCATCGGTTTGTTTTATAAACAAACGTCGCCGTCGTCGTACCGGCTCCGTGTCATTAAAGTTCGTATTTACAAAGTGCGGCTTAGATATAAAGTGCGCGGAGTTTTCGTAAGTCGTAAAATAAATAAAGTGTTACGTCCTACATACGTTCCACCATGGAGCCCAAGGAAACTTTGCGTAAACATCGGCTTCTTCGTGGCCAATGCAAGGCTACAATCACGCGCATTGAGACGTTTGTGAACGACCCCATCAGTTTTGCGTCTGCTACCGTGGATATCCTGGAGGCTCGCAAGGAGAAGCTCATCACAGCGCTCAAGAGCTATGAAGCGGTGCAATTGGACATACTAAGTATTGACGAAGACGACTGCGAACAGGTTGGTCCAATAGAAGAACAATATTATTCTGTGCTAGCTAAAATTAATGCCTCTTTAAAACAGATAGGTAAGAAATCAGTCTCAGAATGTCATAATGTTTCCACATGTAAATTGCCAACCATTGATATTACACCCTTTGACGGGAAGAACTTCACTAAATTCAAGCCATTCTTTGATTTATTTATGGCTGTTATCGATAATAACAGATCATTATCTGATGTGCAGAAACTTTTTTATTTAAGGAAATATGTAATAGATGATGCTTTGGCAGTCATTGTCAATTTGCCGTTAGTCAATCAGTCCTACAAGGAAGCACTAGGCTTGTTGGAGAAGCGTTTTGATAACAAAACGCGGTTAATAGGAAACCATATTAGCGGTTTACTAGATTTACCTACAATGCATAAAGGCACTGCAGCCTCAATAAGGTCTTTTGTGTCGGATGTACAGCAACAGCTGCATGCATTAAAGAATCTGGGACAGCCCATCGATACATGGGACATGTTGCTAATTTCCATTCTAACAAGAAAATTAGATCAAATAACTAATAGGGCTTATCAATTAGATAAGGATCTAGAAAAATTGCCTTCCATGGCACATTTTTTAAGCTTTCTTGAAAAGCGCGCTATAGCGTTAGAGGATAGCTTACCCCCCAATAGTACTTGCTATGAAAGTACAAGTAGATTCCATAAATCTAACCCATCAAAGGTAACCAATGTTGCCTCACAAGTAAAAGAAATGTGTAAACACTGTAACAAAAGTGACCATGCTCTTTTCAGCTGTCCGGAGTTCAAAACGGCAGCACTAGAGGTCCGCCAGTTATTTGTGCGGGACCATGACTTATGTACCACATGTCTAAGGACACACAAGGGGAAATGTAAGTTTAATTTCAAATGTAAAATATGTAAATTAGGGCACAACACTTTGTTGCACGAAGAAAAAGCTGCTCCTGTTGAGCCTGTAGTGACTTTGTTGTCTAACCCTGTTTCCAACAGCATTTTGCTTCCAACTGTAAAGGTTAATTTATTAAATCAATGTGGTGAAAAAGTTTCTATCCGAGCATTGCTTGACACGGTCAGCCAGGCATCTTTTGTTACAACCAGCCTTGTAAACAAACTTGGGTTGATTGCCATGAATCAAACCCATAATATTATAGGCATAGGTAATAAACAAACACAAATCAATAAACTTGTGAATATAAGTGTGCTTCCATGCCACAATAATGTAAAATTAAATTTAAAATGTCACATTGTTGACACAATAACAACAAGGTTACCCCAACAATTTATAAATGTATCCGGGTGGAATTTACCAAAAAATGTGAAACTTTCAGATGAAGAGTTCAATATCCCAGCTGAGATTTCTTTGTTACTGGGTGCGGATGTTTATTTCAATGTTTTGCTAGATGGTTGCATTAAAATTCAAAATGGACCGGTATTACAAAACACCCTATTTGGGTATGTAGTTGGTGGTAATGTTCCTGAAAAAGTGAGTAATGTAACTTGTAATATTGTATCAAATTTTGCTATAAATGATCACAACAAATTAGAAAATGTAATGGAGAATTTTTGGCTCTCTGAAAAAGTACCCGAGCCCATGAAGCCGAGTTGTGATGAGTTTGTAAAGGCTGAAGAAAGTTTTCAGAGTTCTATGAGCCTGAAAGATAATCGATTCTATGTTGATATGCCTCTCATCACACCTCTGGAACATTTGCAGCTTGGCGATTCGTTTTCAGTTGCCTATCAAAGATTCCTGATGTTAGAAAAAAGGTTTAAATCAAATCCTCTATTACTAGAGCAGTATAAATTGTTCATAGATCAGTATGTAGAGCTAGGACATGCTAAGATAGTGGAGGTTGCTAATTACGATATTGATAAAGATCCTGTTTACTTTCTAGCACACCATGCTGTTATTAACGAGGCAAGTAAGACAACCCGACTTCGAGTTGTGTTTGACGGGAGTATGAAGTCCCGCAGCCAGTTGTCCCTCAACGACGTCATGCTGAACGGCCCCGTGGTACAGAGTGAGCTTTTTGATATTCTTATCTTGTTCAGGACCTTCATTTACACAATAATTTGTGACGTTCAGAAGGCCTTTCGCAATGTGATGATAAACAGCCATCACACCTGCCTTCAAAATATTTTATGGCGAGATGATCCTAGGAAGCCTATCAGCTGCTTACAGCTTCAGACTGTCACTTACGGACTGAAGGCCTCTACATTCTTGACCACTCGATGCCTACTTGAATTAGCTCAACGCTATAAGGATAAATACCCACTTGCTGCTGAAGCAATGATCAAGAGTACCTACGTCGACGATATACTGGGTGGGTCAGATAATATAGAGCAGCTGCATGAGCTAAAATCCCAATTGATAGAGCTCCTGAAATTAGGTAGTTTTTCTCTACACAAATGGTGCTCAAACGCCCTTGATGTCCTAGATGGTATTCCAGATGAGCAAAAACAATTTGAACATGTAGACATGAGTGGGAATAATTTAGTAAAGACTCTAGGTTTAATGTATGATATAACTTCAGATAAATTCATTTTTTCAAGCCCCATTTTTGATGAGGAACATAATTTAAATACAAAAAGAAAAATTCTGAGCCTTATAGGGAAGATGTTTGATCCTCTCGGCTTAGTAGGCCCAATAATAGTGGTAGCCAAAATATTCATGCAGGAGCTATGGTCTTTGCAAATAGGATGGGACTCCACAGTACCCAAGGATCAGTTAATATACTGGAGCAATTTCCTAAACAATTTAAAGTTAATGGGCAAAATAAAAATAAATAGATGTGTTAACAGTAAAGATGTTTCTTCTGTAGAGTTGGTAGGGTATTCTGATGCATCAATAAAAGCCTTTGGCTGCTGTATCTATCTAAGAATTTTAAAAAATGATGGTTCAGTGCAGACAGATCTACTCTGCTCCAAGTCCCGTATTGCTCCTTTGAATAGAAGCAGGACGATTCCCCAGCTTGAACTCAATGGTGCTCTCCTTTTAGCCCAGCTGGCGCATAGGGTTGGTAGAGTCCTGGTGGGTAGGTATTCCCATCTAGATACATTCTTGTACAGCGACTCCCAGATAGTGCTAGCTTGGATTAAGTCAGGCAATGTAAAGTCAAACGTTTATGCCAATAATAGAGTCAAGCAAATAGTAGAGCTGACCGATCAGGCTCAGTGGGGATTTGTTAGGACCTGTGACAACCCTGCAGACTTATTGTCGAGGGGCGTCTTGCCGCATAAGTTGCAGCAAAGTGAGCTATGGTGGCACGGGCCAACCTACCTATCAGACAGGAAACATGCACATACTAATTTTGAAAATTGTAAATCGTCTGATTTGTCCACAGACACTGAACAGATTGATGAGCTAAACGTACCGTGCAACTGGACACAGGTAGAGCCATCGTTTTCAACAAAGCTATTTGAAAAATATTCTAGCGTTTATAAATTACAGAAAGTGATAGGATTTATTTACAGGTTCTATAACAACTGTTCGAAAAATAAAAATAAAATAACGGACGGTAACCTATCGCCTCAGGAGCTTCGCGACTCTATGTCAGTCATCGTGCGTTGTACGCAGATGCAACATTTTGCTAGAGAGGTAGAGTCACTTTCTGCTGGGAAAAATATAAAGACAGGAATAGGTAGCCTCTATCCCTTCCTTGATAAAATAGGTATTATTAGAGTAGGAGGTAGGCTCCATAATGCCAAGGAGATGTCTTTCGATAAAAAGCATCCACCTATCCTTCCGAAAAACTCTCACATAACTAATCTCATAATAGAAAGAGAACACTTGCGACTCTTACACGCAGGCCCTAGGTTAGTTTTGAGCTCTCTATCCCAAAGGTACTCTATAGTCAGTGGTATTCGGGAGGTCAAGAAAGTAGTGCGTAAATGCGTCAAGTGTTTTCGGTTAAAAGCTGAGGCTGCTAAGCAGTTAATGGGTTCCCTTCCGCAAGAAAGAATCACAGCGTCCAGGCCATTTCAGCATGTCGGCGTTGATTTCTGTGGACCCTTCGATATGAAGGTTGCTAGGGTTAGAAATCCTATTGTTAAGAAATGTTACATCGCGCTTTTCGTTTGCTTTGCTATAAAAGCTATACATGTAGAGCTCGTATCGGACTTAACAACTGAAGCCTTCTTAGCATGTCTCAAGCGGTTTATTTCAAGGCGTGGCATGCCCACAAATATATATTGTGACAACGCTAAAACCTTTAAAGGAGCGTCAAATGAAATGAAAAGGTTGTATGACTTACAGTCCTCCAAAAACCACAGGGATACTGTTGATGGTTTTTGCTCTCAGCATTATATAAAATTTAGGTTTATACCCAGTTATTCACCTGAGTTTGGAGGATTGTGGGAAGCAGGTGTTAAAAGTGTAAAACATCATTTAAAGAGAGTAGTAGGGAACCAATGTTTAACCTATGAAGAGCTCAATACAGTCATTGTACAAATCGAAGGAATTTTGAACTCTAGGCCTCTACTTTCTGCAAATTCAAATGATTGTAATTATTTAACTCCTGCACACTTTCTGATTGGAACAGCTCTGGCTAGCTATCCTGAAGTTGATCTAACAGATGTTTCAGTTAATCGTTTAAAATTTTGGAATCTTTGTACCAAACTTAAACAAGATTTTTGGAAATTATGGTCAAATGATTATTTAACACAGCTTCAAAGCCGTCCCAAGTGGAAATATCCTCAACCAAACCTTAAAGAAGGTGATTTGGTAATTGTAAAAGATATGAACACCACTCCATTAAATTATAATATGGCTCGAATTGTAAAAACATATCCAGGTAGAGACAATGTAGTAAGAGCGGCCGATATCAAAATGAATAACAAAGTGTATAGAAGGTCGGTAAAACGGCTATGTCCATTACCTGTAGAGTAGGCTACTGCCGGCCCCAATTATGTTTAGGACAGTCTAAACATACAGAATTATTATTTTTAATATTAACAAAAATAGTAATAATTTTAGTAAATAAGCTTGCAACACTGTTTTTGGTGCAATTTTCCGTTGTGATGTGGCAACACTTTTTTTCTCTTCTTGTCTGATTGCTATGTGTAACGGTGTGCCTCTTGACTGCATTTTTATAAGTTTAATAAACTCTATAAGTTTAAAGTTCCCACGCATTTTATTTCGTACAATGGTTATTAGGGATGTGAAATCTTTCAGTTAGCATCTTATTTCTTGTTCTCAATTATTGAAGTATTGATTTACAAATTTTGGAAAAATATTTTTTTAAAACACTATTTTTTAGATGTTTTTCTTTGAAAATAAATATAGCTACTATTAAATTAATAACATAAAAAAACACAAAATGTCATTGTCTGGATGTTTATTTTGTTAACATCTTTTACAACGTTCAGGAAACTGTCAGTTACATGTTTTTAATAACGGTGCAGAAAAGGAACTGCTTCATAAAAAATTATTACAGTCTCGCTCAATATTACGATGAAACCCAAACTTATAACCAGTGAACTGTATGTTTCGCCAAAGAATATGAATTGCTAATATATCTATGTATATCTAACTAGCGACTTGCCTCTGCTTCGCATGATTTTTACGACTTGACAAAACATTAAGTTCTTTTTTACTATGTAATTTTACTATTATTGTATTATACCAATAAACCGTCCCAAATAATTTCTCTCAAAATTGTTGAAAAGCGCAAAAAATTCCGTTGCGTAGTTTAGAAGAACAACGCTGGGCTCTTTGACTCTACTGTGTTGTAGACGCCGAGATAAGTAACCGGACTGCAGAGAAACTTAACACATGTTTTATTAAGTACGTTATTTAACAAATTCAAAATTAAAAGTCATTTATTTAAATAAGGCTCAGAAAATTTAAGAATCAGCACTTTTGAACGTCAAATTACATAAGACAGTCCCCCAAAACGCCCGCTCTTCACTACTTCCTAGTGCTTTAGCTAGGAAGAAGAAGTGGCGCAACAAACTTCCTAACACACAGCGGTCTGTCTGTTCGGTTATAAAAACTTGATTCTTTACAATAGTAGGTATGCAAAGTAATTAACATTACGAGACACAGATCATTAAATTGAATTATTTGCCATATGTCAGCTAGCCACGCCAATATACCAACAAATACAATGAAAACTATTGTGGATACCAAGTGGATCTGTACTGACTGTAGAAAATGTCAGAAAAGATAACAAAGGTCGTCCTAACCCGGCGTATCTTTTATTCTCGAGCAGCAGCTTATTTTATTTGCAGAATATTATCCGTTATCTTTTCATTCTTTTATCAATAGATACAAATGCGAGAGGAACTTCCAATTACGCCATGTTTGATGTGATATGATGCGCTATCTAAAAATGGAACGGTGTCATGTTAGAGTGTTGGTACTTCACTTTTTGGAACTGATATTCAAATATTGATAAAAATCTGACGTCCATTTTTTAAATTGCACATGCGTGTATGTCGTGATTCCATGGCTTTAGGTACTTCATCATCATCTGCCTAGCTTTTTCCCAACTATGTTGGGGTGGGCTTCCAGTCTGACTGGATGCAGCTGAATAGCAGTACATTACAAGAAACGACTGCCTATCTGACCTTCACAAACCAGTTACTGGTTAGTTCCCTTTGGTAAAACTGGTTGTCAGTCACCGGGCTTCTCACGACCCTTAACGACTGCCAAAGATCCACGATTGACAGCCGGGACCAACGGCTTAACGTGCTTTCTGAGGCACGGAGGGGCCTGGTTAAGTAAAGATAGTCATCACCTATCCACGGACCAACCGCGGCAAGCGTGGTAACCTGATCGACCGACTCGCGCGGCTGTTACTACCACAAGCCACAAGGCCCTCATACCTCCTCATATGGCTTTAGGTAACAAGATAAAATTACTATCTAATTATTACAAAAATTAAAAAAAATAACATTATACCTTTTATTTATAAATTTTGCTTTAAGTTAAGAGATGTTTAATCGTCAAAAGAGTATAGTTAAATACTCGCGAATCCTAACGCAACATTAACGCTGTAAGCAACGTTTTTAAATAAACTCCTGAATGAAGAACGCGAATTCTATGACTACCCTTCTTTACTGGTTGTTATTTAATGTGAGCTTAAATAAATAATCCCAAATGAGCATACAAACATTTGTATGCTCATTTGGGACTTGGAAATGGTTACAGAAATAAACTGTACATTTTAAATCAGACGCTTGTTGCTTTATATACCGTTTGTTTATCCTACTAATATGATAAACGTGAAAGTTTGTATGGATGGATGCATGGATCTTTGTTACTCTTTCACGCAAAAACTACTGAACAGATTTGGATGCACTTTGGGACACATGGTTTATAACCAGGATTAACATATATAATACTTTTTATCCCGATATTCCCACGGATCTTATATCTTAACTTATGCGGGTGAAACCGAGGGGCGCAGCTAGTATGTTATATTTTATCTTTTAATAGACCCTTTTCATTACGCAGTTGCAAAGCAAATCGTACCTATTTACAAAAGGACTAATGAGCCGCCTTGTAAGCCTGATTTCCTTTGAAACTCTTACAGAAGAGTTTTAAAAAAAAACAGTTTTTCACAGGAACAGATTGAGTTACAATAACTAGTAATATAATAATAACTTATAATACCTACTAATATATGAAAAAAAAATTATGGCAGTATCGACATTTCAAAATGAAGCCTTAGGAAGCCGAAATCATCCCGATATTTTTGTATGCGACTATCGAAACTCGTAATTTAAGAGAAAAACAAACTACAGATTTTTTATTATTCCTAATTATATAATTTCTCCATGTTTGTTGAAATTCCTGAAGCTTGTTATGTTGCAGTTTCTACCTACTTACATTTTCAGACAAACTGAAAGCATAACCAAACCGGACATTGAAATAAATAAAATAAAATTATGTGAGTTAAGAATTTTACATTCTCGAATCGATTTCAACTATAGTAGGTATCGTAATATAAAATTTTCTAAGGGATCACCATTTTCCTATTATGACTAACACCATGAAAGCTCATAGATTTAATCCTATCAATAAAAATATTTTACAACGGAAATCAGTGACCCAGATATTCATATCAGGACTCGATAACAATAATTGTATTAGTTATATCGATAAACATTTATTTTTACGGAAAACAGCATGGTTACCAGCTGCATAGTTTTGCATCAACGAGATTGACTTTTCATACTATCATGAGCATAAATATATTACTACATATGGACAGCTCGGCAATAATATCTGATTTCGAGATTAATCCATTAATATTTGTCTGCCGTCAAGACGCAGCATAAATATCTGACAGTAAAGATTAAAAGTAGAATTGTCACCAATTTTTATTTTTTCTTTTTGGTAGCTGAGCCCATGTCGACTATTCTGCTAGTATAAATTACCCTTCTTAAAGTAGACTCGCATGTTATAGTATCTTTTACTGCCCTTATTCTATTTTGGTCGCCACAGCATGGTCTTGTTATTTCAAATCAAACTCAAACTCAAAACATTTATTTTAATTAAACCAGTTACGGGCACTTTTGAAATATCAAATAGTCGGTCAGTTAGTTAGAAAGTTGAAGCTAGTTACCGAATCCAAAACGTATAGATATCTAAGTTTTCCCAAAACTCAGAGCTAACTACGTTTTGGAGAAGAACGGGCAAGAAACTCCAAGGACACTCTTTTAAATCAAGATATTACAATATACTCTGTATATTATTCTTGTTGCTTCTATTTATGGCAAATCAATATTTTTTATTAAAAAAATCAAATGAAGGAACAATTCAAAATATAAGATTAAAAATAAGCCCTGGAGTTAAGAGATGACCAGTCTCAACCGAGCAACGGCGAGCAATGACACGTGGATCAGCACCATCCAGCTCAACCATTTTGTAGGGAACCGAATGATCCATATAAATTTACCGCCTCAATCCATCTCATTAATTATTTATTTACTCCCTACCCATATGGGTAATTACCCCCTTTCTAGACATAATCGTCTTTCACACAATCTTTCGCATTTATATCTGTAATGTGTATTGTAGGTACTTTTATTATCTATCTCTCTCTTTTTTGCCTTTTGCTATATACACCTAATTATGTAGTTTTCCTCTAATTAAGTGATAAATACTATGCAGGATGAACTGAATTCCTTAATAAAGATTGGTCCTTGGCAGCTCTGGACAAAGAAAGGTGGAGAGAGAGTAGTGAGGCCTGTGCCCACACCCCAGCACTGGGACATTAATGGCTAAAAATAAATAAATAATCTATGCACTATACATTCTTTTCTAACCACTCGATATTTTTGCCGATAAACCGATCCTATGAAATATTTTATGTAGCTTTAATAACTGCAGAAAGAATGTGTGTGAACAAGAACAGGCTAGAAACTTTTATTTTCAGTCAGTTTAAGCCAGTAAGCTTTTAGGCTTAAAAACTTGTTATAGGTGTACAATTTCAGCCAATTTTTTAAGCCTTATGGACGTTACTAGTAGCGCCCCGCGGTTTCACCCGCATAAGTGTTGATCCCGTGGAAATATCGGGATACAAAGTATCCTATGTGTTTTCTGATGTATAAGCTATATTACTGTAAAGTTTCATCAAAGTCCGTTCAGTATTTTTTGCGTGAAAGAGTAACAAACATCCATCCATCTATATATTCATCCATCCATCCTCATAAGCTTTCGCGTTTATAATATTACTAGCTGCACCCCGTGGTTTCACCCGCATAAGTTTCGATCCCGTGGGAATATTGGGTTAAAAGGTATCCTATGTTTTATTCCTGGTTATAAACTATATGTGTGCCAAATTACATACGTGGCATAAGTTTCGATCCCGAGGGAATATCAGGAGATATTCCCACGGGATCGAAACTTATGCGGGTAAAGCCGCGGGGCGTAGCTAGTCAAAAATAAATGTTGAAATTTTGACTTACTCGTAAAACTCCATTAAATGTAGGAATGTAGGTAGGTACGAGTAAATGAGACTGGCCACATAAAAATAAGATTTAGTAATAAAAAAGTGTAAAAAAAAAATCGTCCGTTTTTCCGGATAACACCACGATTCTCTTTGTATGCAGAAAATTCAAATAGGAGCGACGATGCTTTTAAAAAAAGAAGTCTTTTGACGGTAGAACGACCTGTGACTGCCAGATTTTAGTCGTTAAAACTTTGAAACTGTATTATCCTCCTGCGATGCGGAATTAAAATGACCGGTTTAGTATTACTAATTATTAGAGGTTAGGTGACAGTTTGAGCCAAATTGGGAAGTAAAGCTAAACGATGAAACGCGATCCCTTTTTGCTTTTTACCCTCTAACGATAACTTTAATTTTGTAACGTTACGAAGAGTTATAATAAAATATAAATATTTCATGTCTGTGTTGTCCTAAAGCGGAGTCTTGGCGTTAGGATTTTGTAAACGATAAAAGTACCTATAGGAAAAAAATGGGCTTATTTAGTAGGTCGTCCTCGCTCTATAGCTCCATTTTTTTTTTTAAATGTAAGACACAAAATTACGTACCTATATGATGCGGTTTTACGTGTTTTTTTTTTCTATTGATATTTCGTTTTGTTTTCACAAACACAGTAAATAGTAATAAGTAACAACTAAGAAGTCACGATATAAAAAGTTGCTGCAACTTGGCAAAATTATAGTTGAGCATAATAATAGATTAAAGAGCCCTTGCTCATTTAAAAATCTAAAACACAACAAATATTTTCATTGAAATAAATACCTAAAACGTATAATTTTCTAATATTAAAAAAAAGTTCACAAACCTTTTACGAGGCGACTTGATCGTTCTGACGGTCCACTGAAACACTCGCAAACTGCCACAAACAACAAAAGTTCCGTTCTCTATGTCAACTAAATCCCACAGTCTATACTTTATTCATAACAATCACGAAGAAAAAACTACGCAATGTCTAATAAAACCAAAACAAAAAGAACGCACTTTTAAATCTGTTAAAGTTATTTTAAATTCAAACGAAGAAGAACAGTCTCAATATTCATGTGGAAAATGTTTTTTAACTTTGTTTTTTTTTAGTTCTTTGGTTTGGTTGAGGAAAACTGCTTACAGCCAAGTTTTGCTGTTTATCGTGTTGTTGACGGCTGATACCGGTACAGAGGTTCGCATCGGACGCTGGCTGTATACAGACTGAACGTAACGTGGCGAACGCTCGCCTACGCTGTCCGTCGCAGCCTACGTTCTTATTTTGAAAATATAAGCCATATAGACTAGTGTACACTTCTTTATTAGTTGCCAGACTTTATTAATATTTAGAATTGCCATCTTGAATAAAACCTCTTTAGATAAACTTATGCGAAAAAAAGTTACCTAGGTATGTGTTTTTATATAACGTTTAAGTCTTTGGTAAAATATTATCTGCTTCACAGGCTCCGTAATGTTTGTTTTCGGGAAACTTAACTCGCAAATTCTCATGCAAACATAGTAGAATCTTTAGTTTGCTATATGATAATGTTATTCCAACTCGCCTATCGTTTCAGAAATGCCAGACACGGAGTTTCGAGATCTTGGCTCCTTGCCAAACTTAACATTAGCGTAGTAAAAAGAAATAATTTCTCTTACACAAAACTGAGAGTTATCAAGTTAATCAATCATGGAATGGATTCGAAGCAGTTGCTTGCGAAAGTTGATTGAAATAGTTTAATGCGGTTCAATAAATTGTTGGCAGAAGTAGACTGCAGTTTGATAGTTTATTTAAATTCTATGGTTATTCGCCGGCTGTCGTTGAAAACCATAGCTGGGGTTCTGTCTCGTATAGGGTCTTAGCATTATGCTGAGCGATGGCAGTTTTGCGTGGATGAGACGCATGTTTTCCCCCAACTTGTTATTTTTTTGTGTTTGTGTTCTTTTTATCCGTCATGTTTATAACACATAAACGTATTTTCTTTCTTTTTGTCGTTATTTTTAATGGCCGTAACTTTTCCAATTCTTGCTAGTAATATCTAACAGGTATATTGCCTGCTTCCATGGTCTAGTGATGCCAAACATGACTGCAAAGCTTGTGGTTCTGGGTTTGATTCCAAGGTTGGCCATAGTATTATCGGGTGTTCCCATGATTTTTGCCATGTTCATTAAAATACAATAACACAATTATACGCGGCAATTGATACCTAACGTGTTGAATACATATGTGTATATTAAATACCTTTGGGGAATGCAGGCTAATGTAATGTTATGTACACTTATGGAAATTACAATCCGCAAGAGGTTACTTGAAACCCGAGCGCCCCTCCCGACCCCCGCACTGAAACCACCCTTGCCATCGACGCCTCTGTATCACGCGCTTACGTAATCGGAGCGAAGTCTCAAGTTGACTCTTGCGAGTTGTAATTGCTTATGAAATTCAATTTGCCGTATTATACCCATTTCATATATCAAATAATGATAGTTGTAATTTGAATATACGAACAATCAAAAGTTGTAATCTTATGGGTGACAGGTTTGCGACGTTTGGGGTCGAAACGCTAGTGCACGTGTGCGCGTCTCGATTTTAAGGAAAATTCTCGTCGACTGGAGAGGGCTGGCTCGTTCTTTGGACAAAGAATTGGCACTGTCATTCTTCTGGGTACGTTTCTGGATGACAGCGATGGGTCACTGGGTTGTCTTAGAGGCAGCGATGTGGCGGAGCACTTCTAGCACCTTTAATATCATAATTAGTATTGTGCCGAAATATAGCAGTTCATCGTGGACGTGGTATGACAGCGGTTCCCCTGACATCATCTCTATCATTAGAAGACAGCCGCCACACAACAATCGATGCGACGCTCTACTAGAGTGACTGTCACCAGCCTGTGTACTCTTATCCGACCTTTTCGGTGATTCCAGTAACTTTGTAACAAAACTAGACGGCGCTACTTGCTGCACCATCATAAATATATTTGTATTAATGTTTTAATTTAATATACCTAGTGTAAATAGTTACTTGTAAGTATAGTATTTTACTATTGTACATAAGATGTAATAGATATCACAACAAGTGCTCCTTAATATAGTAATATTGTATAATTTTGTTATCTTTGTACTTTAATCTTGAACAAATTATATATATATTTATACGTATACATATATATATATATATTTGTTTTTTTTTTTCTTATAATTTAACTTTTAATTAAGTATTTGCCACACGTACCTACTGCTATTAATGTTCCTACCGATTAACCCTTTTTTTTTCTCTTAAACTTCTATGCCTACCTGTGGACAGCGTTGTGGGTTACTTTATAACCAAATTGCTATTTTGTTAACTAGTTGTAAGTCCTTATAATGTAACTGTTTGCCGTTCCTCTCAATAAAAAATAAAAATAAAATAAAAAAATAAGCATCTCCCGTCAATAAGTTGGTAAGTAGTCAATAATAGTTAGGTAAGTGTAGTTGGTAACTACAGTGCGACCGACGAGAGATGAGAATACGTTCTTGACACTTGTCAGTTTCATACGAACGATTACGAGTTTTGCGATTTTGATCTTTATTAACTACTAGAATTATCGCACTGTCAGGTGTCAGGAATGCGGGGCTGTAAGTAACTGGCTATTTTCAGTATCCTAACCTACTTCCCTACATACAGAAATATCTACCCATATAATTTTCAGTACCACTCCTCTCGGCTCGTTACTTTGTTGACGATCCGACGTTATATCGTTATATCACAGCTTCATGACCTCAAAATATTCTGTATCTCGAAACACGGTGCCTTGTCGCTTGTTATCTCGAATGCTTATTACGTCAATACTAGGTAATATCTCGATCGTTTAGACCTTCGACTTAATGATGCCTTGGCGCTGCATTTTTATTTCGTTTAGGTACTGTTAGGGTTTTTATTCAAAGTCAAAGTCACATTATTTATTTCAAACTAGCTGCGCCCCGCGGTTTCACCCGCATAAGTTTCGATCCCGTGGGAATATCGGGATAAAAAGTATCCTATATGTTAATCCTGGTTATAAACCATCTGTGTGCCAAAATTCATCCAAATCCGTTCAGTAGTTTTTGCGTGAAAGAGTAACAAACATCCATACATCCATACAAACTTTCACGTTTATAATATTAGTAGGATAAAACGCACCTTTGTACGTCAAAATTTATATTAAAAATAGGATTGATTCTAGTAGCCCCTTCCAAAAGATAGTTTCGTATGAAGAAGAATGGCAATTATTTTGTCTCTCACATCAAAAGTATGAAAGTGCTGTCTTTGTCGCGTCGCTAAATGCGCGCACTGTACATACAAACACGTACACTTGATGTGAGAGACAAATTAGTTGTGAAGACAAAAGTTGCGAGTGGGTGCCTCCAGTCAGGTCCTCTTTTAAAATTGTTTTACGATGTGCTTTGCAAGATTTCATTAATATTAATGATCAGCTCTATTAAAAAAATCTGCTGTTTCATAAAAAAGTGCAATACCTACGCGTTCAAAATGTATGGAACGGCAGATTTTTTTCCAGAATCATGTAGGTACTGAATCCATGGTGACAGGTTGCGGGTCGATGTCCCTGCCACCCTGTATAAGAGGATATTTTGAGATGGGTCAGTATGGACAAATCTGAAACTATTAGAAGTAGAGGACCACCAAGTATGGCTGCAAAAGCAGAAGACCCGCTGTCGCGTACTAATCTTTGAATCTACTACGTACAGTCACGACCACCAATATGTCAACACTTGGCAAATTTCAAATGCGATTTTTTCATGAAATAACGAATGCAATGTTGAAATACGATACATTACATAAACCTATTGGTTCGAAAATGCTATGTTCGTAACAACATAAAATTTCGTTCCAAAATAAAGGAGCATATCGCTTTTGAATAAAGCCGAGTGTATACATACTTTTGCTAATGACTGTACTGTTTCCCATTTTTTATGAGGCAATTTGTAGGTACCTAGTAGGTTCTTTAAGTTGTTTTGGTGAGCAGTTAAATTTTAGCCGTTTTAGCAATGTACTCTATTTCAAAAAGATAGCAAAAGTGTTATGAGATTAACAAAGATAGAAACGTTAGATGTAGTGTGATGATAATGTCCTTCAACGATTTTGAATGTCTTATAATGTCCGTTACCTTGTTTACCAACGTTACCTTGTTTATACAAGGTAACGTTCTAACAACATTTATTATTTTTGAATTAATCTATAAAAGAACGCAAGAAAATACGTTTATTTACGGTAAACATGACGCAAAGAAAGAACATAAACACAAAAAAAGGACAATCTGGGTGAAAATATGCGTCACATCCACGCAAAACGGCCATCTTCACGAGTGACTTCCGGGAGTAACGAATAATACCTAGATTAAAATTAATTGTTTCTCATTAGTCGAGATTTTACAGATTATGGGACTTATTCAGCTCTGTTCAGCTTTGTCTATAGAAAACAACAATCTTGTATGGAATGCGTACACATCCGTAAAGCTGAACGGATGCGTACGCATTCCATATAAAATCGTTGTTTTCTGTGGAGAAAAGCTCAACAGAGCTGAATAAGTGTGGTTCGTCCCTAAACCCTCTTACATTCCGTGTACTTACACCATGTGTTCAGAGCATCCATTGAGCGTAAGGAAAGGGTACTGTTGAATTTCAACTTTCGGCGCTGAGCCAAGAGTCGGCAATCCAGTGCGCGGTAAAATAACGTCCCATTATAAAAGCATCCGCGAACGTCGCGTAATCGACGACACGGTTAGCGCAGTGGCTGAGCGATCGACTGCTGCGCTGCGTGTCGCGGGTTCGATTCCCGCACAGAACAAATAATTGTATTGCCTACAGGTAGTTGTTCCGGGTCTGGCTGTTTGTGTTATGTGAGTTTAAATGTTTCTAAACGCACCCACGAAATAGGATGATTCCTAGAGTGGGGCAACGTTTTATAAAAAAAAACAGCCTATAATGTTCCCAGTGCTTGGACACATGCCTCCTCTCGGTGAGAGGGAGTGGGCTGTAAGAGTGGGAGAGGCCACGCGGATCCAGTGCGGGCTGGTGGATGTCACAGGTCTTCGAAATGTTGGTTCTAGGACATGCCGGTTTCCTCACGATATTTCCCTTCACCGTTTTGAGCCGTGCGAACGTGGGCCAACAGCTATTTGTGTTGTAGTTTGACTATACGGGCAATTTATAAACGTTAGCAGACAACTTTATAATCGATTCCTGAAATCCCTGACTTTACCTACCTATGATAGTAGGTAGGTATGTTCCTACGTGGCTGTCCATTAAAATATTGAGTGCACAGCAATTTTCACAAGCCAATAAGCAAAGTTTTATCGCTCGATAAACTCCCTTTGTTATAATATTTTACTCGGAACAGACAAAAACCGTTTCACAAAGAACTCGAACGAAATATTTATTCGCGAAGTAAAAAGTTTACAATAACATTTCGTTAGGAGTCTCCATAAAAAAGAAAGTCTGAGTAGTGCTCTTAATTTATTTATTTCGGAATGAATAAAGCTTTTCTTGGTTGCTGAAATCTGAATAAAGTTTTTTTCTGCTGTACCTATAGGCTACTAAAAGCACCCCGCGATTTCACCCGCATTAGTTTCGAACCCGTGAGAATATCGGGATAAAAATCACCTTATGTGTTAATCCTGGTTATAAACCATCTGTGTGCCAAATTTCGTCCAAATCCGTTCTGTAGTTTTGGCGTGAAAGAGTAACAAACATGCATCCATCCATACAAACTTTCACGTTATATCGACGCTGCTATAATTAGTAGGATGTTAGAGGTAGATTGAAGGGTACAAAAAAATAAAAAAATATGTTTTGTAATTCGGGAATGTCATAACTCTCCTCTCTGTGAAAAGGAGGGATTTCGTAAATCCCTCTTCACAGAGAGGAGGCTTGAATAGCAGCATTGGGAACATTATAGGCTGATTATACTAAGCCATTGCATTATTCCATTTACACCTTTTAAATAAGGTTCGTTGGTGTTGAGCTCGCAAAAGCCTAAACTGATATAATCAATAAAAAACAAAAACAAATCCGTAACAGCCGAATTCGTTTTTAAATTCGGAAATTCCAACGTTGACAAAAAAAAAATACAACGAATCAAAGTTGCCAGTGCAAGAACCAAAAATTTTTAATTCAAACCTAAACTTCCTCAAAAAAAAAGTCTATGTTGCAACAGATGCGACGTTTAAATAAAGGACTATATAATAAATATATATAGGAAATACTTCAAGAAACTCATAGATTTCTTTTTACATACAAGTACTTACTACTTGCCTACGAATACTCCCGTTTCAGTAATGTAACGTAGGTATTTAGCATCAGAACGTGAAGGAATGGCCTGTGCAAACAGTCTACACGGTAACTAGGTTTTATTTCAGTGGGCAAAAAAATAAGGAGCTAAGGGCGAGAGTACATGTTCTGTTGCACTTTTCAAGTGCTTTGATTTCTCTTACTTTTTTTTAAAATGTTTGTTACCTCAGGAACTCCGTTATCTAAAAGCCGATTTGAAAAAAAAATTTTTTTAATGGATAAGAGTGTCTGGTCCATCAAAACTGGAAGGAGGACGCGCGGGCTCGCGGAAGATGGAAGGAATCGAGGGAGGCCTTGGCACAGGAGTGGGACAGCGTAGGTTAGTAAAAAAAGGGTATGCCGCAGGGGTGTCCTTTATAAATTTTATTAACTTTGCTTGCGTAGTTTTTGAGATAGCTTCAATAATACGATTTTTTTTCCACTTAGTGAATATTGGTAATGTTTTAATAACTACCTGTAACTGATATTTACATAGTAAGTAGTGTTATATATGCATTTGTGTGGGGTAGGTACAACTAAAAAGTGTAAAATTAAGACTACACTTTGTAGTGTTTTTTTTTTTGGAAGTAATTTATAATTTGTAATAATGTTTTCCCGTTTATTGTCATATTGAAACACATTGTATATCTACTTGTCAGCAAATATAACTACATCTGTCTGATTAATAGGTATGCTACCTACATAAAAAATATAATAACTGCATTTTTTTATTGCAATAAAGTGCATTCCATTCTGACGTGGGTTGAACTTGGCATTTTTTTATTGTCAATCATACGTAGATATGATTATAATCATGATAGAATTGGACGTGGGATTTAATTGGATATAAAATGGAAATACAGTTTTCTGTTAAACAAGCGTGAGTTGGCTCCACTCGTGCGGCGAAAGTTGCATAATCCCTTAAACAATATTCTGGGAAAGTTATGGAGTTGGTGATCGTTATCAGGAAAACTAACTTCCACTGGTTTTGGAAATAAGGATAAAAGTAGGTGGATAATAATGTTGTTATGAAATTTTTTGAATATTTATTTTATAGGTGACTACAACGTGGTAACGATGACCTAATGTTCTGCAATTATTTAAGAATTTTCGACCAATATCTTGCAAACAATTATATAAGGTCAAAATAAATTAGCTAGCGAAACTCCGCAAATGTAATGGCTATCGATATCTGGATATGATAAAATATAAATAAATTAATATGATGAATTTTTTGTGTTTTGTGTGAATTCACTTGACAGTTTACATGCTAGTTTGAAAAATCAGTTTTTGTTATGTAAACTTAACAAAACACGATAAAACATATTTTCTCAATTCATACTTCAAGTCCTGCCGACAAACTGTCACGCAGTTTTGCAGGTTTATGAAATGTGTACAAGAATTTGGTTTAAAATAAATTATTTGTTATTAAATTATTTATTATATTTTATTACATTTTAAAATATTAGTATTAAAAAAAAACATTTAAAAATAGTGATCCACGCGTGTCAGGAGCAGGGTCAGCTACCGGTGGAGAGCTGTCCAGAGGCAGGAACCTTCTCACAATGCGAGCCGTATCGAGGAGTACTGCCTTTCGAGTCTTTTTAATAATATTTTTATGTTTTTACATTTCTCGGGACCCTGGGGTCCCGGTCCTTTGGTAGGCGTACGAGGGGCCGAAGCCAACTCGCAAGGCTCGTTAGACGTTTTTAATGAAATACGGCACCAACCGACGATTATCCCTGTTTGCACTATGCAAGTGCACCCAAGGACAATCCCCGGTTGGTGTAGGACTATTGCAGGATATGGAGCCAAAGATATTGGATTATGGATTTGGGTGGCTAAAGTGGACTGGTAAGCGAGAACTATGGCCCCTGCCTGATCAATGTTTGATATATACACGGATAAAATGGCAGGGTGTGACTTGCACACTTAATAATGGCCCCCAAAAACTGTCGCTAGCACATAGTGACGTAGCAACAAGGGGGCAACATGTCTTGAGGTGCTTATGAGGAGTGGAGAGGTATTCCACGGCTTTTAGAACAATCCTAGAGCGGGGGAAGCAGGATCCCTATTATTATTATTAAGTAACAAAACTGACAGCGGTCTTTGAAAAAAGAAACATTTAGTCATTTTTATTTTACCGTGCTTAGATATTCTACAGACTTTCGCTAGTTAATTTAATTTGACCATGTATAGGTGAAAATGGCGTACGCTAGGCGAGAACCAACCAGTTCACTCATGATTGTTAGATTCCCGGGAACGTAGACTCCAGCAAGCTCGACTCCTTCACGGTACAGACGCCAGCACATCAAGCTACTACAATCTGTCAAATTTCTTTAATAGATTTTCAACTTTATCTCTAAATTATTAAGGTTCAAGGTTGATTGGGAAAATTTGACAGTTTCGGGTAGCTTGACCTGCTGGCGTCTGTACCTTCGCAAAACTAACATTACACTATATTATCTGATCCTCTCCAAATATTATTGGCCAAATTACAACCACTCTAGAATATATGACGACGTCCACTTGACATAACACTTTGACATCACAAGTCAAGAGGGCATGTAGATGACAGATACACTTATCTTATAAGCACGTATACTGTTATGACACGATATCTCGCGACGCCGACGTCTACATTCCCACAAGTGGAAGTTTTGTTAGGGAAATTGATGTCAGTAGAGTCCGCACAAACTGTGCGTCTTGTTGCTGCGACCAGACGCAGAGCTGTCGTTTGCATCTGTGTCTTGTTGCTGTGACTAGACGTAGAGCTGTCGTTTGCATTTGCGCCTTGTTGCTGCGACTAAACGCAGAGCTGACGTGCGTCTAGTCATTACGAAATACGTCGTGCAGAAAGCGACAATTTTCTTTGACTATTTGACGCGCTTCGACTTCCCATTTAAAAACATCGACATCGAACGTAACCATGTTGAGATTTGCAATACACACACATGTCCATCTTCCTCAGCGCTCCGCAGTCTCGTTGACTGTGTAGCCTGACTAGTTGCTGCGACTTCCCTAGTCTGTCGTTGCGACTCTGCAACTCGGCGCCAAGTGTTCAATAAAAATATATGAAAATTGTCAGCCGCAGCCTATCGTTACGTCTAATCGTCAAGCTGTCGCAGTCGTATGTCGTAGTCGTAAGTCGCATAGTGTGCAAGGCAGATTAAGTTGGAAATACACACGGCAAAACAGTTAGGTGTGCAGCCAATCATCGAGCAGCTATGACTTGTATGGAAGGTAAACGCATAACTTTAGATTTAGGTGCAATCAAAATTTATTGAACAGGTAGATACCTACTTACCTTGGTATGCTTATTTATTTTGATTACTATTTATTTATCTTCCCACTCTAACACCATACAGCAATTACACAAATGGACCAAAATGCTTCACGTGCTACTTTTAATCCATACGCTACGCATCGTCAAGAGAATTCTCTTTCCATTTTTTTTTTAAATCTTTTGTTTTAGGGACTTTTGTTCTTGTAAGAACATGTCAGCCCCGTTAGGTCACATCTAATTTTACAACATCATAAACAACATGGTTTCAGTACAAGGTAAAGGTATCGATAGCAAAACCTCTTCTCTTTCCATATTTGGAAAGAGTTATGGAGAATTCTATGGAGAAGACTCAAAATTCGCAAAGAATGTTTGTAATAAGTCACGTTCTTTGCAAATTTTGAGACTCAATGAATTTTTGCAAAACAAATACATGTAACGCAAATTTTTGAGGTGTCATCATGCATGACTGATGTTTAGAGCTTTGACTATACATATAGACAATCAAAACATTCATTCATTTTTTTTTTCGTTTTCATTTTTTTTTTTCAGTTCGTCGGCAATGGCTGAACATAGACCGAACAGTGAAAGGGATTGCCAGTCCAAATTGCAATAAATTCAGCACATGCTTTTAGTCCCCCCTTTTTTTTTGGATGGGAAATCATCAAATGACCCCTCCCGCTCTGAGTGGAGCGGAAGGGAGTGTCAGACTCTTACTGACTAAAACCCATCCGTGTTTCTTCCTTAGCCCTTTCTGTTCCAGGGCAGCGGTAACCCTTTCGGACTATCCCACTACCCTGGCAGGCTTCGGCCCTGTCGGGCCCCTCCATTCGCTGACATCTCTTTGAGGCGCGCGTGGAACACAACGCGCCGTCCGACACGGGCCTGGTCCTGCTGCTTTTAGTCCCCCTGGCGCAGCAATTTTTCGTCGGCTAGCAAAAAAAAAATCCACTCTTTCATAGAAATTAAATTAACGTCAGTAAATAAATTAATTAATAAGTAGTTTTAAGGTACTAACATAGTTTTTAAGCCGTACTAAACATTTTATATGGAATTAGGTTCTGAATTAAATTATTATTATTATTATAGAAAAGTGTTGGATCAGCAATTTTTTTTAAGTTACTGACAGTGAATTTCAACACTTTTGTTCGGATTTTTCATCGAAATAAAGGCGAATTAATTGGAGAGATTTGTATATTGAACTTCAATGCAACCATTTAGGCGAAAAAAAAGCGTACCTACAACTTTTTTTGTTTTACTTAGCCGATCTTTTTCCATTAATTTCACAAAATCTGTACCGATTTTAAGTTAACAACGCGTAGGTGGTTATACCAACCAAATACTCACTAATAAATAAAAATAAAAACTAAAACATTATCTAAAAGGGAAATAAACATAAATTTCAGTTAAGTTTATGTTGCCATTTTATTGAATTCAATTTCACGTATTTTTTTTTTGGTTTTATGATATTTTTATTAAACTTTCAAAGTGTGTTGTATAGTTTTTATGGGTAAAGCCGTATAGCACATGTATCGGATTATAAAAACAGGAGAGGTACTTAAAGATATTTTGTTTGTCATTCACCCATAATTAACTGCCCCATTGGTCTAGTGGTCGCAAGCGCAACTGCTGAGCGAAGGTTCCCAGATCGGGCAAATTCATATTGGGTTTTCCGTACCTAAGGAATTTCTCAGTAACAGCTCGGAGTTTGAAACTTGGCGGTGTGATACCGCCTCAGAAAGCACGTTAAGCTGTTGGTTCTGCACCTGGGGGGCAATTCTCGTAATTTTAAGATCGTTCACAGTCTGGTCTCCGTCGCAATCTGTCAAAAATTCCTTTGTCGCCGGGATGAGACTGCGACTAGATTTTGAACGTTTTAAATTACGAGAATTGACCTTCTGATCTCACTCCGGTCGTGTCGGATTGCCGTCCCATCGGACTATGAGAGTGAGAGAAGAGTGAGTGCACCTGTGTCAACGCACATACTTGTGCACTATAATATCTCTTGAGTCGATGGTTAGTCTCTGCTGAGATTGGCGGGCATGGGTGAAATTCGGTCTGGAGGACCATTATTAAATATGAATGTGTAGGTGAATCATATGAATGATGTTATTTCTTCTCATTATTTTATATTATTAATATCACGAGCTTATTATCGTCCCACTTCAGAGCAAAGCCTTCTTCTCATACAGAGAAGGCTAAAGCTTTGATCACCACGCTTGCCCAAGGCGGCGACTGGCGATTTCAGATTTATACTAACTATAAGTGTAGAACCTAGAATTGGGCATATAATTATTTTTTAGCCAACCATAACTAGGAACCTTATGGTTACCGAAATACGTAAGGTCTAAATTATTTTTTTTGCGTTTTTTCACGATAGCAAGTTTTAAAAGTTATAACTAAACCTTGCTCGTACGATCCCTACGACTCATAAATACAATATTTTGCGTGCGTTATTATAGCGCACTCCCGTAAACAGCGAATTTTCACACCAAACATAAAAGTCGTTTCCCAGCAGTTATTTTCACACAATGTTACTTAGTTTGATGTGCAGAATGCGTATATATAACTCCCTCGTGATGGGCTTTTTTACACCCTGCAAAACACCATACAATGTACACAAGGCTTAACAAACTCCATAGCAGCCATTAAAAAAACAAATGAATAACATAAGAAAGGAAAAAGCAAATGGTAAATACAGTCAGTAATAATTATTGTAGTAACACTTATACTGAGAGGCAGTAATGAGATATTTGTAAGCTAATGTAAGAGCCTGACGTAAATATTTACGTATTTCTAAGTAACATGCCTTTATGATAATGACCCCTGGCTAAATTATAACAGCCGCATGGGTAGAACGATGGTTAAGCTATGCTTGCTATGCTGGTCGGTTCATGGATGGGTGACCATTAATTTATCGAGAGCTTGCCTCGGAAAGCACGTTAAGCTGTTGGACCGGGTTATCATTCGTAGACGTTTGGCAGTCGTTACGGGTAGTCAGCAGCCCAAAAGTCTGACAATCCGTCTTACCAAGGGGTATCGTGTCAGCCAGTAACTGGGTTGTGGAGGTTTGATAGACAGTCGCTCTATGTAATTCAGCTGCATACAGTTACGCTGGAAGCCGACCCCAACAAAAACAAAGGCTTGGGAAAAGGCTCGGCAGATCGATGTCTTTATGATAATGTAATGTATCCACTTAAATATGGGTGTAAGTGTTTTAGTACGTCTGGCGTATCCTAGGGTTCTACTCCGAAGTGCAAAGTGCGAATGTTCGGATCGGACCGACACATGGCCGAACCGAATATTATTTAAAAATGCGAAAAAAGTTCGGATTGGCTCAGTTGGGTCGGGACCATAGTCAAAATTCGAAAGAGTGTAGGAGTGTAGGATCGGGACCGCCCGAACTAAATAGTAACTTCGTAGTAGGAAACGGCTGAACATTCGGCCGATGCTACTTCGGTGTAGACCCCCTGGTCTATCAGTCTAACTACCATCGTACTGACTGGGCAATCTATAATTATATCACGGCTTGAACTAATTCGATGGCATAAAATAGTAAAATAGGCTATGGTATCACGAGAAAGAGGTCGTACAAATAGGATAGCACTCGCAAAATTGCTTGTATTTAATTAAACCCACGAGAACTACTCGTACACACCTACAGTAAAGCCCTAGCTTAGTATACTCTGTCAGTTTAGCTAGCTGAGAAATATTATTTTAACACCAACATAAAATTAAATACGCCTAAAACCACAATATTAACAACACCACTATTAATATAATAATTCATAAACGAGGACCGTTAACCATGATACGGTCTAAATTAGTGGATAAAGTTTATACGCAATCAAGTGGGTCATATAAGGGCCACGGGTGGGCCATACCTTAGGCATTATGCCAGTGATCCTTTGCCGTAAAGTGGGCCTTATTAAGGAGTAGCGATGACACACCCGATTAAGGTGATAAAACCGCCATATTTGTGGCGTTATTTGGCACCCGTGCAGCGATGATAAGGGTTCATTTTGAACGTAATATTTTTTGCAGGTTACTTCACTAATCTTATGGAAGGATGTACAAAGTGTTGCGAAGATAAGTGGGGCCAGCGCTGGATGGCGACCGGAAATATTTAATGGCAATTTTCGTGACTATACCGTATATTTTTTTACTCGGTGTTAAGTACAAAAATGATGATGGTTTCAAGGCGCCTGCAGGGATTCCGAAAGTTAGTTAGTTTATGTATCTACTAGCAGTGCCCCGCGGATCACCCGCATAGGTTTTGATCCCGTAGGAATATCGGGATAAAAAGTATCCTATGTGTTAATCCGGGTTTTAAACTATATGTGTGCCAAATTTCATCCAAATCCGTGCATTAGTTTTTTAAGAATTTTATTGTCCTACAATTACCATGAAGTATGCTCATGCCGCCTGTGATACAGGTTTATCCTAGTACAGGCATCTAACATTATTATACCTTTGTAAGTTATTTCTAAGACTTTATGTTAATATTTTACCAATTGAATACTGAATAAAATATTATTATTATTATTATTAGTTTTTGCGCGAAAGATTAACAAACATCCATCCATCCATCCACCTTACAAACTTTCGCGTTTATAATATTAGTAGGATTATACAGCATATACAATGATATATGTGTATCTAATACAATATATTATTTTGCACCAATGATGACCCTATCCTTTATATCCACGCAATCACTGTCCATTCCAAGGTTTTCTGGAAGAGATAGCAGAAAGCGAAACCGCCGCCCATTGTATGTTTTCTAGTGATAAATGTATTTTTTTGTTATGTATTTTCTGGTGTACAATAAAGTATATATACATATAAATAAAGCTATATTCTTTATGTTAGATAACGTCAGATATTAATATACGTCCCTCAGTCCCACTCCCATGAATCATGTTTTAATTTTAGCTATGTTTGTGTTTTGCTTCGGAGCTTAGTTCGGAAACATAGTTCATGTGTATAGTTGACTAGCACCGCCCCGCGGTTTCACCCGCATGAGCTTAGATCCCGTGGGAATATCGGGATAAAAGTATCCTATATGTTAATCCTGGTTATAAACCATCTGTGTGCCAAATTTCATCCAAATCCGTTCTGTAGTTTTTGCGTGAAAGAGTAACAAACATCCATCCATCCATCCATCTATCCATACAAACTTTCACGTTTATAATATTATTACCTATAGTAGGAAGTAGGATAACGTCACATATTATTAATACACGTCCCACAATCCTACTCCCATGAATCATGTTTTAATTTTAGCTATGTATGTGTTTTGCTTCGGAGCTTAGTTCGGAAACATAGTTCATGTGTATAGTTGATAATGACTAACTTTGCAGATTAAAAATGTGATTTCATCCCGACTTCAGTCTCATCTCTACACTTAATTTTCTGTTTCCAGTGATAAAGGCTAGTGAGGCTTGTGTGATTTCGGTATCCAATACAACAATGCCTTCAGGTTGCTGATGAGACTACCTCACTATTGCAGCGCTCAGCGATGTTTGCTGACGCACAAGTCGTTGGCTTCCATGCCGTAAGTGAGCAGCATCACTGATCCGCAGGGTGAGGGACAGTTCCAACAGCCACCTGAGGGTTATTGCTGGAAAAATGGAAAGGCAATGGACACACATCCATGTTAAATGGTTGATTCTTCATGTATTTTTTTTAAAACGTTGCCCCATTCTTGGGATTACTCCTGTATCGTGGGTGCGTTTACGCAATATTTAAACTCACTTACACAAAAAGCCTGACCCGAAACAACTACCTGTCGGCAATACAAATATTTGTTCGGTTCGGGAATCGAACCCGCGACACGCAGCGTAGCAGTCGATCGCTCAGCCACTACGCCACCCATGTCGTCGCTATTATTACTAACAAAGTCTTTAAGTTTTAAATTAATGTAGTTATTAACACTATATGGATAACGCAGTCTGAAATAAAATAAATTGAAGACCAACATTTATGGTTTAGTCACAGCTAGGGAAGGCCAAAAACACTAAGGGAGTCAGGATAAATTGTTTCGGCATTTAAATTGTAATCGGTCTAGTAATTTACCTATCGTTATGTCCATCACTCCTTGTAATGAGTTTGGTCGACCAAACTAAATTGACTTTCTAGGTAGATGTTAAATTATTTATTGGCCACCAAATAAATTGTTTATTAATGGATTGCCTAACAAACAATGTTTTTGGGTCGTGTGGTCCATGGGTAAGGAAAATAGACTGTTTCTAAAAAAAGCTTATACCCTGTCCATTGAGTACACCGTTTTTTGACAGATGGAACTAGTGATTACAGCAACACACAATACATTGATTTATACATGACCGTACATGAATAAATCAATGTATTGTGTGAAGTTACAGTAATAATATTATATTATAGTAATTCAATAAGATAAGGCAGTTTATACATCGTATTTAATTTATTAAGCTTTTTAAAGTTAACTTTTACGTAACCTGGAATATGTACGTTCTAAGACAGCTGTCAAAATACGGTTAACCTAATGGACAGGGTCTAAGGAGAAAGCGTCAGAGTAGCCCGCGAAATTCCATTTTCTTAGGTTTTTTTGCGTATTCCAGGTCAGTATCAGGTTGTATGTTGATCTAAATATGATTCATGGCCGTCTCTTAGTTCTACCACGACATTCAATCAGTCTGTAGGTATAGCCTTTTCCCAACTATGTTGAGGTCGGCTTCCTGTCTAACCAGATGCAGCTGAATACCACTATTTTACATGGAGCGACTGCCTATCTGACCCAGTTACTGGTTAACACGATTCTTCTTGGAGGACTGGTTATCAGACATTTGAGCTTCTAACTACCCGTAACGACTGTCAAAGATCTACAAATGACAGCCGGGATCAACGGCTTAACGTGCTTTCCGAGGTACGGAGGGGTCTCAATTATATACTAGGCTTGTATGAAATCAAGATAGTTATTCATTGATATTATTGACTACTTATTTTTATATAATTACTAGCTAACCCGGCAAACGTTGTTTTGCCATATACATTATTTCTTTTTTTTTTTAGATGTTGACCGATTCTCAGACCTACCTGATATGCACACAAAATTTCATACAAATCGGTCCAGCCGTTTCGGAGGAGTTTGGTAACAAACATTGCGACACGAGAATTTTATATATTAGATTATTATCATTATCATCATCTGCCTAGCCTTTTCCGAACTATGTTGGGGTCGGCTTCCAGTCTAACCGGATGCAGCTGAATACCAGTATTTGACATAGAGCGACTGCCTATCTGACCTCCTCAACCCAGTTACTGGATAATACGATACCCCTTGGTAGATCTGGCTTTCGGGCTTCTGAATACCCGTAACGACGTTTATATAATTATATTTATACATCATATAGCTTACCTTAAGTCGATGAAGGAATGATGTAGGTACATTTCAAATGATGAAATAATTTTTCAAATAGGAGCTGTGGTTCCAGAGGTAACCCTCCACGTAAACACAAACTCATAAAATTCGTTCTCTAACTTTAATATTAATATAGATTTCCTTAATAAGCCAGTTTTTTTATTCATTTTCAGGTAAAGGTTGCCACTGAATCATTGTTAAAACTTTTTTCTTTTCGTTCTTTACCCTTTCTTTCGAACTTTGAATGCCAAGGGCTTTGTTTGCTAAGACTTCTTTGTGACCTCTAACGACAGTCGTATTATTTAAAGCCGTCTCTCCCGCGCGTGTTTTTTCGAAACATTACACATGGCATGTCCTGGAACCAAAAATTCGAAGACAGATGACACCCGCACTGGGGCCGCGTGGTGGTTTACAGCCCACTCCCTCTCACCAAAAGGAAGTCTGTGTCCCAATAGTGGGAACATTGCGTTATTTACGTTGTTGAGCAGACAAATTTTTCGAACATATGAAGCAATGGATAAGCAATATTGTTCAAAATGATTTAGATTGTGTTTGATCGTGTGTTACGTAATTAGGGTGCTTGACTGTTTGCGAAAGAAAACATTCTTAACTCACAAAGTTTTTAAAGTTCACTTGTTAGGCTTCAAACGTCATGCTCGCCTAATTCGACTAGTTCCAAGAAATCTCTGCCGCCATTACAAAAACGTGACTTAACTGCGCAATATTGTATGAAGACTCAAGCAAGTACTGCTTCAGAGCTTAAGCAGAAGTCCAGAAATATTTTGCCTAGCGAGAAATCCCGGAACAAATTTCAGTACGTACGAGCTACGCTTTACGTTGACGTTTGTGGTAATTTATACGTCACACTCATTTAAGAACATCCAAATAGTTTAGCTGTGCATTTGTCTAACATACCAATAGTGTAATAATTGTATTATTATATTTGAGGGCCCCGTGACTAAATAATAACAGCCGCACAGGTCGATCGATCAGGTTAAGCTACGCTTGTCGCGGTTGGTCCGTGGATGGGTGACCATCTTCACATACCAAGACCCCTCCGTGCCTCGAATAACACGTTAAGCCGTCGGTCCCGGCTGTAATTCGTAGATCTTTGACAGCCATTAGGGGTCGTCAGTAGCGCGAAAGTCTGAAAACCAGACTTACCCTGTAACTGGGCTGTGGAGGACAGACAGGCAGTCACTCCATGTAAAATACTGGTATTCAGCTGCATCCGGTTAGACTGGACGCCGACCCCGATATAGATGGGAAAAGACTAGGCAGATAATTTAGTAGCAATAAATCCATCAAAGGAATCGTTCGTTTACTAAATGAGCACAACATACTTTAAAAGTTTACATAACAGGTACTTACATAACATTTTCATTGTTGGGGATAGGAACAACAACTTTTTTAATTTTTGTGGGTAATAGGGGAAATGTAAACAAAGGAGAAAGCTCCAGTGTCTTAAAACATTATGCAATCTTTTTATTTTTATTTTTATTCAAGAGGAACAACAAACAGCTACAATATAAAACATAGAAACAAGAAAGACACAAAATATATAGACAATATTGCAGCCCACAACGCTGTTCACAGATTAACAATAGGATACAATACAGTGAAAACAGTCGCTAAAGTTACAAATACAATTTTTAAGTTATTAAATTAACTCTCGTGTTTAAGACGTGTACAATATGTACCTACATATAACATAAATGATAATTTGAATATATAATGTATATAAAAAATATATGTATAAATTACTCACAATAAAAGAAAAATAAAGAATAAAATTCATGAAAGCTCCTTAAGTATAAGACTTTTGAACCTATAGGGAGCACATGCAAAAATGTCTATATGTTCAAAAGTCCTATTGTAGGTATCGACCATTCTGCGAACAGGCGAGCGCAAGCCAGAGTTGGTCTTGCAAGTACCCACTGAAAATAATCTGCCAGCGCGCACCTTTCGCTTGTGGACGGTCCTAGGAACTGCATAGCATATCATATTGGAGAGTTCAATGCTGTCAAATTTATTTCTAACAATACTATACAAATTCATGGCTTCTAAGTACTTACGTCTATTTTCAAGTGTTGCGAGCTTATACCTTGCAAGCAAATGTTGGTATGGCAAATAATATCCATAACATCTATAATGCATGGTACGCAGAAATTTATATTAAATTTATCTTAGTTTAAGAAAAGTTGTGTTGTTTACATTCCCCTATTAGTAACAGTTTGCCACAGGAAGAAAATAGCTTAAGATTTGAATTAAATATGACAATGCATAATTTGACATTTATTAATAACCTGTTCCATTTGATTGATATTATAATAATAATAATAATAATAATATCCCTGTACATTTCACACAGCACCATTTGTCCCAAGCTAAGCAACCTAATGCTTGTGTTATGGTAACAAGATGGCTGATAAACTACTTATATACATTTTTTTTTTTGTAAATACATACATATTATAGATAGAAAAACACCCAGACTCGGAACAAATACATGTAGGTCATACAAATATTTGTTCCGTGCGGGAATCGAACCCGCGACACGCAGCGCAGCAGGCAATCGCTTAACCACTGCGCCAACCGTGCCGTCAAATATTAACAATTATGTTAGTAATAATTTCTATTTTTTTACAATTACAGCCCAAAATTTGGCTAAACAACTTGCTTCTTTTGAGCAATGCAATGACATTATAAATAATTCTACCACTAATTTGGTCACAATTAATGACATTGCTAATAATTTAAATTAGAAAGTAAGACAATAGAGGCAACCTCTAGCTATATTGTACAGAATGGCCAAAGTACCTCAAAAAAGGATTAAAATCAGTAAATAGTATCAACCTGGTGCATCAAAATATTCAAGGATTTATGAACAAAGATTTAGAAGTAGAATTATTTATGAATTTTAATAGTATTGATATTCTTTGTATAACAGAACATTGGCTGAAAAGCCACCAGTTCTTGTTCAATTTTAATAATCACCAGTTGGTTGGTAGTTCGTTCAGCAGAATAAATGCTATACATGGTGGCTCATTAATTTTAGTAAGTAACTAACTCAAATTTAAAGATCGTAACGATATTGTGAGCCTATCTGTTGAGCGTACAGTTGAAATTGCCTGTATAGAATTGGAGCATTTTGTTGTATTAAGTGTGTACAGACCGCCATCAGGATTGTATGAAAGGGTAATGGATGAAGTTTTAGACAGGATTTGTAACTCAAACAAGTCCGTTATCATTTGCGGTGATTTTAATGTCAATATATTAGAAAACTCAGGTTCTTGTAGTAAAATTATAAGTCTGTTTCAGTCCTACAATCTTATAAACATATTTTTGGAGCCCACAAGAATAACCCCTACTAGTGCCACATGCCTAGATAATATTTATACAGATATTATATATAGCCACAAAGAAATTATCTAGATTCTGATCATTACGGGCAAAGGATTACTATTCGAAATAAAAACAAAATAGTGGTTAAAGAAGATATCACTATTAACCCAAAAACTGCAGGTCGCTTGGAGGCTTTCAAAAGTAAACTCACTGATAAATTACCAGTTTTGTCAATTCATGCGGATCCTAATCATCTTTATGATATTTTTTTTAATATATTCTGTTAACAACTTAATTCAACCTTTATTCCTAAGATTATCTCGGCTAATAGTAACGCATCTTTCAGTGATTGGGCTACCATTGGTATTCATAAAAGTAGAACGCGGCTTTATGAACTGTACAATGAAAGGACTTACGTTAACACTGATGAATTTAATTTGTATGTTGGAAATTATTCAAAATTATTTAAAAAAGTTTGTTATATGGCCAAGTCACTTTATTTAGGTTCAAAGATTAAAAATAGCAGTAATGTAATTAAAACGACTTGGAATATTATTAATAGTGAAACGGGAAGGTCTAGTAATCGAAACACTGACTACAGCCTGTCGATAAATGACAACATAATAAATACACATATATTCCCGTTTCAACTGCTAAATCCCTAAACTCATCACCTTCTGTTGTTGAGTCTTTGCTTATGGAAAATGTTAATGGTTGCGATTCAGAATTTCATTTTGAACATGTTACCTGTAGAGATATAATTAAAACTTTTCACAATTTAAATGTAAAAAAGACTGCAGATCTGTGGGATAATTCTGTAGAAGTTGCTAAGTCTGTTATTGACATTGTAGCGCATACTCTAGCTCTTATCTTTAATAGTTGTATTGACGGTGCGGAGTTTCCTGATCTCATGAAAAATAGTAAAATAATACCTTTGTTTAAATTGGGTAGTACATCAGACCCCACAAATTATAGACCTATTTCTGTACTACCTACTTTTAGTAAAATTTTTGAGAAATTAATTTTAGAACAAATGCAAAGATTTTTTAATAAACACAAATTATTAATACATAGTAAACAGTTCAGTTTTACAAGGGGTCGTTCAACTACTGATGAAGTGCTGCACTTTTAGGACATATTTATAATGTATGGGAAGACAAATGCGATGCCTTGGGCATTTTCTGTGATTTGTCCAAGGCATTCGATTGCGTTCTTCACGAAACTTTAATCAGGAAACTCCGCCACTACGGGATCCAGAACGCTGCTCTGGATCTTCTTACTTCATACTTGAGTAAGAGGATTCAAAGCGTTGTAGTTAATGGAAAAAGATTTCCCGGATCTATAGTAACAATGGAAGTCCCACAGGGCTCAATTTTTGGTCCTTTTTTGTTTCTTATTTATATTAATGACTTGCCGTACCTCATAAAGGATAATCATGATATAGTGTTGTTTGCCGATGACACTTCACTTTTGTTTAAACTTAAAAGTCAGCAGCAGGTTACTGACGATGTAAATAGCGCGATCTCTAAAGTAGTCCACTGGTTCAATGTTAATAATTTACTTCTAAACGAGAAAAAAACCAAATGCATTAAGTTTACGCTACCTCACGTTAGGCAGGTGAAAACTAATGTGTTGATAAAGGGCAAAGAATTGAATCCTGAAGACAGCACCGTATTCTTGGGCATAACTTTGGATGCTAAGCTTCAGTGGGGTCCGCATATAGACAAATTGTCAAAAAAGCTAAGTTCCGCAGCATTCGCTGTTAGAAACATTCGTAATTTAACTGATATAGAGACAGCCCGTTTAGTGTACTTTAGCTATTTTCATAGTGTAATGTCGTACGTTATTCTATTGTGGGGAAATGCCGCTGATATTCAGACTATCTTTGTTTTGCAGAAGCAAGCTGTTCAATCAATTTATAAATTAAGTCCGAGACACTAGCTCAGAGACAAATTTAAAGAGATTAATGTAATGACTGTGCCTTCTCAGTATATTTATGAAAATCTTTTATATGCCCATAAAAATATAAAATTGTTTAAAAAATACAGTGATATGCATGATATAAATACTAGGAACAAACACAAATTTGTTGTACCTATAACAAGGCTCAAGAAACTAGGTGGCTCGTTCAGATGCCAATGTATACGCTTTTACAATAAAGTTCTAATCCCCGTTCAAGATCTATGCCTTAATAAATTCAAATCATTCAATAAACGTAAGTTGTGCCAGAAAGCCTTTTATACCGTTAAGGATTATATCGAGGACAAAAAGGCTTGGGATTAAGGTGCTTCCAATTTTTACATATTGAATGTTTTTATTTTTATTTATATATTGTTTTCTGTCTTGTTGTTGTTTTTTTTTATTATATATTATACACTTTGACATTAGTGAATTTTATATATACTATGACATTTGCTTACTTTGTAAAGTATTCTATTATTTTAATTATTGTGAATGTGAAGACTATGTGGGTCATTTTATTTATATTATTTTTAATGTTTCTCTCTGTTCTGTTAGTTTTTGTCATGGTCTGGCAGTTTGAGTAATTAATGTGGCCTACCCAAATGTCCTTTCTTTGGTATTGTTCGTCGAATCGTCAAGCTCCTTAAGTTTGAGTTGAGCTGCACGATTTCTGACAAATACGTGCCCTGGCTGGACAGGTCCTCTCAATCTGTCTGGTTCTTTCCTCAAAAAACCATCTCTAACATCGATCTACATGGTCTTCATATGATCTGACCAAGATTATGTCTGGACTTTAAAAGAGACTGTGACCTCTGAGTTTGTTTCGGCCTTTCTTCTCAGACTAGTCAGATAGAAAACGCCGACCACCTCTAGTTTTAAAATATGATAAACGTGTAAAAGTGTTTGTACAAACCTACTTACAAAAATAAAATCATTTATCATTTAACAGAATTTATGTTTTGTAAGACTTCTTAGCTCACAATCTAGACTTATAAGCTAATGCACCTCTTCGTGTTTGATCATTTCCTTTTCTGCATTCCATATTTTAATGTCAGCATTCTTCGTAACTTTTAATACAGTAGATGTAGGATATATATATACAGGGTGGAATTTTGTAATGCCACCTGAAGGGAAAGTACTCTTAATACTGTAGATAGACAATTTTACTCAAAGAAAACATTCCTTTATTTTTTAACAGAAAGAAAACTGCATTCAAAGATTTTCAAAAATTCGCATTGTATATATATATATATATATATATCAGATATCTATCTGACTTATCAGATATCTTGCAGAATAGCGAGTCACCAAGTTTGAATAGCCCATGAGGATGCATGAGAGTACATACCAGCAACTCTTGAAAACTTGGTGATTCGTTAATCTTTTGCCAGGTTATGATACCACTTCAGTTTATTTTTCAATGCTTCATTGTTTAGTCCGATATTGAGATAGACTCATGATAGCACCAGTTTAAACCTTAGTGATTTTTGGTTGCTATTTAATATGAATAATCCTGTATTCTTTTGTATAAATGATAAATAAAAAATAAAACAAAAAGTCACGAGACTCCATTCTCTTAAGTAAAGTGTTTTTTGATTTTTAAGATTTATTTATCTTATTATCTTTGTCATGTACACACGGCTACACATTATGCTATACATTTCCGACTTTAGCTGACCTCACATTGTATAGGTTTTTTGTACAATCAGAAGTCAGCTTGTACTGGTTATGTAATAGCTTGAGGTGTAGCCGTGCGTAAATACTTGACAAAGATTAAAACTTGGCAAATATTCCTAACAAATGCAATAAGACCATCCATTAAGTGTAGCTTATATCTTTCAAGAAGATGACTAAGCATATACAAATCCTTTGTTTTCTTAAGACATTGATAAAGTATGAGATTTAAATTCAAAGGATAAACAGTGATACTTAATCACGAAGATATATGATACATCTGTTTGATTCATTTGCTTTATGTACATTTGTATCGAGCAATGCTTTTAAGACTTGGCAAGCTTTTGTTTTCTTAAACTTAACAAAACTAACAGAGGAACTATGCTGGGTGACACCTCCTTTCGGCTCGCTACTTGTCTAGCGAGGCTCCACATGGCTGTCAGTGCGGTGAAGCAGTCGACTGCCGCGGACACCATGCCCTATCCTGCAGTAGGAGCGCAGGCTGGATAGCACGGCACGCTACCATTAATGACATCATCCGTCGTGCTCTTTCACCGCCGGGGTGCCAGCTGTATTAGAATCCAGTGGCTTTTTTTTGTATTTTTGTTTAAAAATAAAAAAATTGGGCTCTTAAAGGAAGTTATTATGTTAGAGCCGTTTGGGGTTGAAACACTAGGGCCCTGGGGTACGAGTGCCCAGTTAGTTTATCGAGGTATCGCCAAGCGGTTGGTCTTCACGTGACTCGGGAGGGCTGGCCTCGTTTTTTGGTCAAATAATCAGCATCGGCACACAACGTGTTAATGCTGCCAGCCTTTTGGGCCCTTTTCTTTTTGGACGATTTTTTTGATGCCCTATGATTCCTTTCTTCTTTTTATATACATGTATATACTATTAATATTATTTTAAGTCTGTTAGCTTATATTATGTTCCTTAATATTACTTTAAAAATAATATTTTATACCAGTGTCAAAAATTTTAAAACTCTTTGGAACCATTTCGCAAGTTATAAAAATGAAAGCGAAGAAACCAACTTTCCGACCGAGACTATTATATTGTTATGATAGCGTAAAATATTATTTTCCGAACTTTTAAAGTTAAATTTTCCCTTAAGTGCTAAAATCGAGTGCAGCATTTTACTCGAGATTCTGAAAATAGAGTTCTGGCGTACTTAAAAGCACAGTTGTAGGAAATGGTTAAGTATGGTAATGGTTAAGTAGTAGTGCTTATAAAAAGAGCTTATAACTTAGCAAATGTGCGGAAAAGTTCACGTTGTAGTTTTAAATTCATTAAACAGCGACTGAAGGTAGAAGCAGATTTTAATTTTGCGTTTTCTGAAAATTTTTTATGAACTTAACTTTTATAGACAGATAAATTAGTATACAGGGTGGCAGGGACATCGACGCGCAAACTGTATCCATGGATTCAGTACATGAGTTTAGCTTCGAAATTTTTCGTAGGTTATTAAAAAAAAATATTGCTGTTCCATACATTTTGACCGCGTAGGTATTGCACTTTTCTGTGAAATAGAAGATTTTTTTTTTCGATAACCGACGAAAAATTTTTACGCTTATATGCTAATAATAAAGCTGTAGAGTTTGTTTGTTTTTTTGTTTGAACGCCCTAATCTCTGTAACCACACGAAAAATTATTTTCATTTAATTGCCCAATTCTTGCGGAAGACAATTTTTTTTTTAGAAAAAACGTTGTCCCACACTTGGAATTACTCCTGTATCGTGGGTGCATTTCCAAATATTAAAATAGACTAGTTTCTTAAAAAAATCTAATTAGTTTGTCAGTTAGATTATCAAAAAATATTGAACCCGTAATTTTTATTTGTCAATTACATAAAAAATTATGAAGATATCGCCCGTTAAAATTCCGCGTAACGTCACTTGCTTGCGACACTTTTGCAAGCAAGTGACGTCACGACCCCACTCCCAAATGTTGACGCGCTTTATCTTTGTAATTTTTTGTTTGATTGACAAAAGAAAAAAATTGTGTCCATTATTTTTCGATAATCTAACTGACGGACTAAATATAATTATTAGTTTTTTACCCAGGAAACTACCCTATTACCGTAGGAATTTAAAGAGCTGAGTAAAAAGAAAACCAGTCAGGAAAAACGCTATCATTTATCATTTAACAGAATTTATGTTTTGTAAGACTTCTTAGCTCACAATCTAGACTTATAAGCTAATGCACCTCTTCGTGTTTGATCATTTCCTTTTCTGCATTCCATATTTTAATGTCAGCATTCTTCGTAACTTTTAATACAGTAGATGTAGGATATATATATACAGGGTGGAATTTTGTAATGCCACCTGAAGGGAAAGTACTCTTAATACTGTAGATAGACAATTTTACTCAAAGAAAACATTCCTTTATTTTTTAACAGAAAGAAAACTGCATTCAAAGATTTTCAAAAATTCGCATTGTATATATATATATATATATATATCAGATATCTATCTGACTTATCAGATATCTTGCAGAATAGCGAGTCACCAAGTTTGAATAGCCCATGAGGATGCATGAGAGTACATACCAGCAACTCTTGAAAACTTGGTGATTCGTTAATCTTTTGCCAGGTTATGATACCACTTCAGTTTATTTTTCAATGCTTCATTGTTTAGTCCGATATTGAGATAGACTCATGATAGCACCAGTTTAAACCTTAGTGATTTTTGGTTGCTATTTAATATGAATAATCCTGTATTCTTTTGTATAAATGATAAATAAAAAATAAAACAAAAAGTCACGAGACTCCATTCTCTTAAGTAAAGTGTTTTTTGATTTTTAAGATTTATTTATCTTATTATCTTTGTCATGTACACACGGCTACACATTATGCTATACATTTCCGACTTTAGCTGACCTCACATTGTATAGGTTTTTTGTACAATCAGAAGTCAGCTTGTACTGGTTATGTAATAGCTTGAGGTGTAGCCGTGCGTAAATACTTGACAAAGATTAAAACTTGGCAAATATTCCTAACAAATGCAATAAGACCATCCATTAAGTGTAGCTTATATCTTTCAAGAAGATGACTAAGCATATACAAATCCTTTGTTTTCTTAAGACATTGATAAAGTATGAGATTTAAATTCAAAGGATAAACAGTGATACTTAATCACGAAGATATATGATACATCTGTTTGATTCATTTGCTTTATGTACATTTGTATCGAGCAATGCTTTTAAGACTTGGCAAGCTTTTGTTTTCTTAAACTTAACAAAACTAACAGAGGAACTATGCTGGGTGACACCTCCTTTCGGCTCGCTACTTGTCTGTGCTCCTAGCGAGGCTCCACATGGCTGTCAGTGCGGTGAAGCAGTCGACTGCCTCGGACACCATGCCCTATCCTGCAGTAGGAGCGCAGGCTGGATAGCACGGCACGCTAGCATTAATGACATCATCCGTCGTGCTCTTTCACCGCCGGGGTGCCAGCTGTATTAGAATCCAGTGGCTTTTTTTTGTATTTTTTTTTTCACGGTCTTCACGTGACTCGGTAGGGCTGGCCTCGTTTTTTGGTCAAATAATCAGCATCGGCATACAACGTGTTAATGCTGCCAGCCTTTTGGGCCCTTTTCTTTTTGGACGATTTTTTTGATGCCCTATGATTCCTTTCTTCTTTTTATATACATGTATATACTATTAATATTATTTTAAGTCTGTAAGTTTATATTATGGTCCTTAATATTACTTTAAAAATAATATTTAAACCAGTGTCAAAAATTTTAAAACTCTTTGGAACCATTTCGCAAGTTATAAAAATGAAAGCGAAGAAACCAACTTTCCGACCGAAACTATTATATTGTTACTAGCTGACCCGGCAAACGTTGTTTTGCCATATATAAATTATTTCTAGCTGCCCGGCGCTACTTCGTTCGCGGGGTGTCCTACCCCCTACCCTACTCCTACCCTACTCCTACCCTACTCCTACCCTACTCCTACACTACTCCTACCCTACTCCTACCCTACTCCTACCCTACTCCTACCCTACTCCTACCCTACTCCTACCCTACTCCTACCCTACTCCTACACTACTCCTACCCTACTCCTACCCTACTCCTACACTACTCCTACACTACTCCTACCCTACTCCTACCCTACTCCTACACTACTCCTACCCTAGGGTGGACATCCCTTATCACTTAAGGGTTTGAAAAAAAAAAAAAAAATAGATAGTAGCCGATTCTCAGACTTACTGAATATGCACAAAAAATTTCATCAAAATCGGTCAAGCCGTTTCGGAGGAGTATGCAGACTAACATTGTGACACGAGAATTTTATATATAAGACTAGCTGACCCGGCAAACGTTGTTTTGCCATATATAAATTATTTCTAGCTGCCCGGCGCTACTTCGTTCGCGGGGTGTCCTACCCCCTACCCTACTCCTACCCTACTCCTACCCTACTCCTACCCTACTCCTACACTACTCCTACCCTACTCCTACCCTACTCCTACCCTACTCCTACCCTACTCCTACCCTACTCCTACCCTACTCCTACCCTACTCCTACACTACTCCTACCCTACTCCTACCCTACTCCTACACTACTCCTACACTACTCCTACCCTACTCCTACCCTACTCCTACACTACTCCTACCCTAGGGTGGACATCCCTTATCACTTAAGGGTTTGAAAAAAAAAAAAAAAAATAGATAGTAGCCGATTCTCAGACTTACTGAATATGCATAAAAAATTTCATAAGAATCGGTCAAGCCGTTTCGGAGGAGTATGCAGACTAACATTGTGACACGAGAATTTTATATATAAGATGATAGCGTAAAATATTATTTTCCAAACTTTTAAAGTTAAACTTTCCCTTAAGTGCTAAAATCGAGTGCAGCATTTTACTCGAGATTCTGAAAATAGAGTTCTGCAGTACTTAAAAGCACAGTTGTAGGAAATGGTTAAGTATGGTAATGGTTAAGTAGTAGTGCTTATAAAAAGAGCTTAAACATAACAAATGTGCGGAAAAATTCACGTCGTAGTTTTAAATTCATTAAACAGCGACTGAAGGTAGAAGCAGATTTTAATTTTGCGTTTTCTGAAATTTTTTTATGAACTTAACTTTTATAGACAGATAAATTAGTATACAGGGTGGCAGGGACATCGACGCGCAAACTGTAACCATGGATTCAGTACATGAGTTTAGACCCCATAGCTTCGAAATTTTTCGTCGGTTATTAAAAAAATATATTGCTGTTCCATACATTTTGACCGCGTAGGTATTGCACTTTTCTGTGAAATAGAAGATTTTTTTTTTCGATAACCGACGAAAAATATCTACTATCCCTGCCACCCTGTATTATGTACATTTGTATGCATAATTTAGGAGTTATGTATGTGCTAATAATAAAGCTGTAGAGTTTGTTTGTTTTTTGTTTGAACGCCCTAATCTCTGGAACCACACGAAAAATTATTTTCATTTGATGGCCCAATTCTTGCGGAAATCAATTTTTGTTTTTTTTTTTAGAAAAAACGTTGCCCCACACTAGGAATTGCTCCTGTATCGTGGGTGCGCTTCCAAATATTAAAATATACTAGTTTCTTAAAAAAATCTAATTAGTCCGTCAGTTAGATTATCAAAAAATATTGAACCCGTATTTTTTTCTTTTGACAATTATAATAAAAAGTGATGAAGATATCGCCCGTTAAAGTTCCGCGTGACGTCACTTGCTTGCGACACTTTTGCAAGCAAGTAATGTCACGACCCCACTCCCAAATGTTGACGCGCTTTATCTATGTCATTTTTTGTTTGATTGACAAAAGAAAAAATACGTGTCCATTATTTTTCGATAATCTAACTGACGGACTAAATATAATTATTCGTTTTTTACCCAGGAAACTACCCTATTACGGTAGGAATTTTAAGAGCTGAGTACAAAGAAAACCAGTCAGGAAAAACGCTAATCGCTAAACTAACTTCGAAGCATGAAAACAAAATTAAACCTATAACGTTTAGTTAAGCCAAGTATGCAAATTCGATCACCGTCATAATCCTTAAAAAAAATACAACCTACAACTTGGAAAGGGTATCGTCCGAACAAATTATTCGCAATCACGTTCTTTACCTACCCGTGACTTGCAAATCGATTGTACAGTTAACTGCACGTTCGTAGTTACAATATTCGACATTGGCAGCGCCTTTAGGCAGGATAATTAAGGCATAATATAAAATTTATACTGTGATTAAGGGGAATTTTACCCGACTACGGCCAACCCAAAGGAGGGTTATGATTTTAACAGGCTGTGTATGTCTGTATGTAACGTCAACAAAATAGCGGGGTCAGCGACAGACTGATTATAGTTTACGTTTGCATATTATACACCGTTAAAGTTTGATCTTTTTATTCTTTAAATGGGTCATTGTACTCATCATTATGAACAACTTTTACTACGAGACCAACCCTGAAATCGTGAAAAAAAATCAGTTGATCCATAGATTTATGTTCGCCTAACTCGACTTAATGTATGGATCAACAGATTTTTTTTTTTACGATTTCAGGGTTGGTCACGTAGTAAAAATTGTTCAAAAATCATAGGGCAAAATAATCATAGGGCATCCAAAAATTTGTCCGCATCGCTGTCAACAGGAACAGTGCCTAAAAGGCTGGCAGCATTGCCACGTTGTATGGCGATGCTAATTCCTTGGCCTAGAAAAAGGCCAGCCCTCTGGTCAGGTGAAGAGTCGACTAACCGCTTGGTGATATCTCGAAAAACCAAGCGGGCACTCCGACCCCCCATGGCCCTAGTGTTTCAACCCCAAACGGCTCGAAAATATAACTCCCAATCAGGTTGGAATATTTTCGCCGTTTGAGGTTTTCTGCACCAGCAGCAGCCGCTCCAGCACAGCCCACCGTGCTAGGTAGATGGGATGGCGTAAGGGTGTCGACACATGTGGCATCCCACACCAAAGGTCTGCCTAAATTCCAAGGCATTATGGTCATTCCGTCTGGTCTCTTCCCATCGTCGCTTGCCAGGCCGTTGGGTTCTAAAAAAGCTGGCACCCAAATGATTTGGTGACAAGATTATATTATACATTTTTTTTTTCATTAGTTATGAGTACCAACCGATGTCACCAAATCCAACATTGTAATAGGTAATAACAGTCTCTGAAACAACGTTTTGCACACAAAAAAAACGAGATACTATGAAGAATAATTTTATCCAGTAAAGTTCGTTTTAAGCGCTTACACTGCACCGGAAACCACTCCGGTGTGCGGTGCTGCGGTGTTTAACTTCGATTTTAGACCGCACGGAGATGCGGTGTCAGTGTGTTTATACCCTGCAGTTTTTGTATACAAATCAAGATTCTACAGTTAACATTAAAAACCGCAGCACCGCACATCGGAGTGGTGTCCGGTGCAATAGTAGGTATACCTAACCTCCTTAATTGGAGAAATAGCCACACTAAGCCAGCAACGTTCATCCTTTTTAATGTTGATTAACCCTACGTTTCTCCACGTGGAGGAAAATAAAAGAACGTTATACATCCCCGTAAGAAGTAAGTACCTTCAACTTATGTAATAATATTACTCTCGTATTGTTTTAACTTAACGAGAAAATAAAATTGATTACTGTGGTAAAAGAAAAGTGTACCTATTTTTATGTTTAATCATCATCCGTGCTCTACGAGTACTATTTATTATTAATCGATTTCAAAAGAAGAATGGGTCCCATATTATAACTTTGATTGGGTAGTTTTTGAGTAAACTTTAATAATACGTATTTTTTCCACTTAGTGTATATTGATGATGTTATAATTACTTCGTGTCAATGATATTCACATATGTAGCAAGTATACACATAGTTTGTGTGGGGTAGTACAACTAAAAAGTCAAAAATAAAACTTAAAAAAAAAACAATACAAAGTGAAAAAGAACTTTGATTACGAGAGTCTGTGGCAAAAAACGAAGTCAATTGTTTTTGTTTTTGGAAAAAGTTTATTTTTAAAGATTGTTTTATATCCTTGTACACTGCAAGCTGCCTTAAGTCCGAGAAGAGTAATTTTTTGAACCATTACAGTACAGAACCCTGAAAACGACGTTCCATACTGCTTACGCGTTACAATAAGAGAATAAAGACTTCAAATAAAATGTCGTTGACACACGTGATGTCAAACACATTAATGACGCATTCTACGTGTGTTCAATATTATTTCATTTTACTTTTGTATGGTAGGGCGGCCATGTTTATGACGTTTCGCGGAAATTGTCCTTCTCCCTTTAAATCTATCCAAAGGGTGACTTTAGCGATAAGACCGCCCATTGTGTAACCGTGTGTAATATTGTCTATATTCTTATCTGTAATTTGTAAGACTTGAAAGAGTTATGGATAACTGTGAGTTGTGGTGGTGGAGTTGTAGATCGTAGATTCGAAACCAGACAGGTTCTTTACTTTGTGTAAAGTTGTGAGTTATTTCAACACCACTGCCTTCAAAACGGTGAAGGAAAATATCGTGAGGAAACCGGCATGTCCTAGAACCAAAAATTCGGAGACATGTGACATCTACGCGCGTGGTGGATTACAGCCCACTCCCTCTCACCAAGAGGAGGCCTGTGTCCCAGCAGTGGGAACATTATAGGCTGATTTTGTATAATATAGCAAAGAAATCTCGGTGTTTTACTTACAATCTTGGGAAGCAAGGTCGGGCCACTAGTAATATAAAAAGATGATTCGATTCGATGATTTGATTTTTATATTTATTGTTTTTTTTTTCTGAAGTATAGGTTTATCCTCGTCAAGATATGGCGTGTTTCACAATCTTCATTCACAGAACTCTTTAGGTTTATTCGATAATGGTCTATAAACAACTGCCAGGATTGGGTTGGTTCGGTTTACATAAAAACGAATGGTCACAGTACTTCTGCGTTCGTTTTAACACGTTGTCACCGCCGTTCATTATGCACGGGTGCTCGCGAAGGATTCGTTAGGTTAGCTTCACGTCACTAATGGATTACCGTGCCGAAGCTATTTATTTTAATTCCCTTCAAAAGTGATTGTGATGCAAAAAAGTGGTAGAAATAAAAGAAGGTAAACAAAAGCAACATTGGGAACGAAATGAAGTGAAGAGAGGAAGAGGAGGAAGAGTGAAGGGCGGGCGTTTTAGGGGGACTGTCTTTTGTAATTTTGACGTTCAAAAAGTGCTGATTCTCAGCCTAATTTTAATAAACGACTTTTGATTTGATTTGATTTGAAATAGGTAAGTAGGTACCTATAAAATAATAATAATATAAAACGTTTATTTTCTCTACATAAGTTATGAACTTAATGCTAGACTTTGACAGTAGTGCACAAACAAGGAGCTAACTTTGCGAGAGACTGGAGCGTATAAAGGTTTATGTATCCAGGGAACCTACGTAAAATAGGTACCTATATACTTACTTCGTTTGTACATACTTATTTTATTTGAGTTATAGATTTTTCAGGCTAAGTCTGGACTTATTTCGTACTAGCTGCGCACCGCGGTTTCACCCGCATAAGTTTCGATCCCGTGGGAATATCGGGATGAAAAGTATCCTATGTGGTAATCCTGGTTATAAACTATCTGTGTGCCCAATTTCATCCAAATCCGTTCAGTAGCTTTTGCGTGAAAGAGTAACAAACATCCATCCATCCATCCATACAAACTTTTACTTTTAGAATATTAGTAGGAAGGATACGTTCACAACTAGCTATAACTCAAATAAAATTAAGAGAGTAATCCTAAGAAATAGATATATCTACAGCTGTGTGTCAAAGTGAAAAACCTCTCCAAGTACCTGAGTACCATCAGAAAAAAACTTCTTTTAGTGAAACCTAAAATATATTTTTTCTGTTGCTCACGTCTCGCAGTACTTAAACCCAATTTCATCTAGTTTTCTACCTATAAAACCCGACTGTGAACATGTTACATTTCGTAAATTGGACAAATACAGACAAATGCGACCAAATGTTTCGTGACTTTGACCAATAAAAACAACGTCCGGTTCTAATTTTGCGGAGACGGTCTTGAGTCAGTCTAGTTATCCAGGGAACTTTCTTAAATAATCTATCTCATCATCTGCTTACCCTTTTTCACAACGTAGTTGGGGTCGGCTTCCAGTCTCACCAGATGCAGCTGAATACCAGTATTTTACATGAAGTGACTGCCTATCTGAACTCCACAACCCATTTACTGGGTAATATGATACCCCTTGGTAAGACTGGTTGTCAGACTTTCGGGCTTCTGACTACCCGTAACGACTGTCAAAGTTCTACGAAATACAGCCGGGAACAACGGCTTATCATGCTTTCCGAGGCACGGAGGGGTCTTGATATGTACCTAAAGATGGTTACCCGTCCACGGACCAACCGCGGCAAGCGTAGCTTACCCTGATCGATCGACTCGTGCAGCTATTATTACTTAGCCACAAGCCCCTCAAACGGGTACGTATTGCAATATCTAAAATTAAAATAAATAATCTTAAATAATCTATCTATTCGGGATAAACTGAAAGAAACCTTATAGAGCAAATCACTAAAAACATAAGCGGATTTTTTTAAAGATATTATGTTCATAGAGCGTAGATACTTACACCCGTATTCACAAACAATACTTGTAAAGTAGCAATACTATGCGAAATAAGGCATTTCTCAGTGCGTTCCATATGACAAGCCTTTGAATTCATAAATATTAAGGGACACATAGTGCCGATCGCCACTCAAGTATCCAGGAATAGGTTTTTGGGATCCTGTTCATCCGCGCGCACTGTGAGACCTTGTAGTGAATACGGTTGTTAGACTGTTTTGGAAATGGGGGTCTGCAGCGGAGTTTGTATGCGAACGAAATATTAAGTTCTAGCTTCTGCCCATAGCTTTTTCTACGTCAAATTATCATAATGAGTTTTCGCTTAGAAAGAACTCTAAGCGAACACGAAGTAATAGCGTTTTTTTTTTTCTTTTTGATCAACTTCACTGACTTTTTTTAACTGACTTAATTATCGCAGCGTGATGCCTAATAACCTATATACTTTCTCAAGAATTGGGCTATCACATGCAAAAAGATTATTTCAAATCCGACTAGGAGTTCCAGAGATAAGCGCATCCAAGCAAACAAACTCTTCAGCTTAGATACATGCGATAGCTCTCGATAGATAGATTACGGCGCAGCAAGTGGCGCCGTCACTCTAGTTTTGTTACGAAATTATTTGAATCACCAAAAAGGTCGGATAAGAGTGACACTGGCTGGTGACAATCACTCTAGCAGAGCGTCGTATCGATGGTTGCGTGGGTGGCAGCTGTCTTCTGATAACAGAGATAATGTCAGGAGAACTGCCGTCGTACCACGTCCACGATTGATCAATCAATCAACTCAGCCTATCGCAGTCCACTGCTGGACATAGGCCGGTCCCAGACTGAGCCACAACACCCTGTCCTCCGCCTTCCGTATCCAGTCTACCCCAGCCACCTTCTTTAGGTCGTCTGTCCATCTAGCTGGAGGGCGTCCCACACTACGCTAGACGATGCGCGGTTTCCACTCCAGGACTCGGCTGCTCCACAGTCCTTCGACAGACATGGCCAGCTCACTGCAACTTCACTTTGCTTTGTGAACTACTATATTCCAGCACAACCCTGATGAGAATGAACCAGCAGAACCACTAAGTCGATGAACACTTCTGGTAAACGCTATCCTGCGCCGTTAAGTATATTTTTTTTAATGAACCTTCTTGTTTAAGTACGTGTCACAATAAACTACCAAGTCATGAATTTCATCAAGTATGATATCTCAGAATTACTTCTTGTAGTCCTTGCAACTCGATCCAAAACGGGATTTTGAACCTTACTTCTAGAAAATTAAAGCTTGAAATAGCATAGGCGTATATTTCTAATACAGTAAAGTTCTAGATCTTCGTAGCAAGTTTTATAACCACATCAAAGTATTAAAGTTATTACGAGTTTAAACAATAAGTATTCTCGCAACGAAATCAACACAAACTCATCGTCTGTACTTCAAATGATTTCAAGCGATTTGTTCTAGAACTTGGGAACTCAGCCTTAGACGTCACTCCTTCGTGTTCAAAAGAGATTTATTTGTGTACTAGCTGTGCTCCGCGGTTTCGCCCTCATAAATCTCGATATAAAAAGGTTTATATATATAAAAATATCTTATATCATAATCCAGGTCATGGACTACCCATGTGAAAAATTACATCCAAATCCATTTTTAGCGTCCAGCCGTTTTAGCGTCAATGCATAACGAACAAACATACAAAAAATCAAATATATTTTCATTATAATATTAGTTCAGATAGATTATGTAGGTAGGTAAATATTTAGATGCTTGAAGTGCTACAACTACAGGAATATTTTTGCGCCTGAATGGCATAGACAAAGGGGCGTTGTTTGATATCTGTGATAAACATTATGTTCAACTAGCTGACCGCGAACGTCGTACCGCCGATCTTTTTTTCTTTGTATTTTCTACACAAACCTTGTCCTGACTTCCTGACAGTAAAAAAACACAAAAAAAAAGAATTATCCAATTTGGTGCAGTCGATCGGAAGTTATGCGCGTACATACATTTCGGTGATTCCTTTTTATTTCTAGAGAAGATATATAGATTGTTGAGGAAATTTTACGACATCAGAAAACAAGATGGCGGCGTTAGTTCCGACTAGGGTTACCATATCTCAGGATTTGTCCTGAGATTTCAGGATTTATAGGCTGCTAACAGGATTGCGGGCGGATTTGGAAAATCTCCGGATTTTTCGATTTTCACTTAAATACCTACAGCAGATTTTTTTTTTTAATTCTTAGAAAGAAACAACTTATAGAAAACATAATATAATTGTTTCAATCAATTTCTATCAAAAACATATTCTTAGAGGATTTGACAGCTGAGAGGGCGGGGACATCACGTCGCTGCGATGACGCTGTCGGTGGAAGGGGTGACACACCATGAGCTGCGTGCTCACTCGCCTCGATCACTTTTGCTGCGGGGCTCGGATGGGACGGACGCGTATTAGTGATCGTATTGAATTATTTTCTTGTAACGGTTTTTTTGTAATTTAAATAAATAGTTGTAGGCCGTTTCGTGTTTTCTTTTTAAAAAATTACTTAGGCTTCTGATCCCTAAGATCAGAAGTGGGATCGGTTTAAATTACACGCGATTCAGATCGTTCGCCATCTTTTTAACCGAAAATAGTTTTTTTTTTTTAGGACTGTTTAAATTTTTTTGTTGTTTCACCACGTGTGGTTGATTTTGTCCGTGATTAGTTTCTGTGAATTTTAACGTGATTCGCCACGTGTTTCTACTCGATTAGATTATATTTCGTGCGTGTTTTTGAAGTAAACAGCCACGTGTTAATTCTTTTATTTCGCGTTTAGTTTGTTGTTCACGTAGTGGTAATTTACTTTGCCTATAGTTATAATCATGTCAAGTCGTGAATGCACGCCGCGTGAGAATACACCTAGGCGTAATTCTCGGGAAAACGATTCGCATAAGAGTCATGATGTTCATAAAAGGCGTCGTGACCGTTATCGTCAATCACGTAGTAGATCTCCTAGGCGTCGTCGTGACAGATCAGAGTACTCTCAAAGTTCGCGTAGGCGCCGGGATAGTTCGTACGGGCGTCGGGATAGCCCTCGACGCGACCCTTTAAATGAAATACTGGTTCGATTGAGCGCTTTAGAGGAACGTTTGCCTTCAAACGTTATACGTACGTCTACTCCCGTGTCGTCACATCCGAGCGGCACTCCGCCGCTGACAACTTCGGTGGTTACCGAGGCACCTGTTACCGGTAATACGGAAACACGTGCTACGGATAGAACCGTGACCACTGAGACATCGCGAGAGGCTGATGCTGCGGACAGGATTGTGGGGGCACTTTCTTCCCTAATTCAAGTAAGATCTAAGCATTACTATATTTCCAATTTTGATCCCAATGTGCATGACTTTGATATGTGGTGTGCAGAGGTCGATCGTGGGCGCGAGATATGTCAGTGGGACGATCGGGAATGCCTGGGACGCATTGGTGGGTGTTTACGGGGTGATGCTAAGACGTGGCTCAACGATTGGGTGACCAGTGATCGGTCGTGGTCCAATTTTAAAATTGAATTCCGATCATTGTGCCCACGCGAAGTTGATATGGCTACTGTGCTATATGATGTCATGACTGTAAATTCTAATAAATTCGCTACTTATGCTGAGTATGCGCGGAAGTCCCTGCTGCGACTGAACATTGTCAAGGGACTTTCAGAGGAACTAAAAACCGCTATTGTGATCCGTGGCATCTCCGATCCTCAAGTGAAGGCCGCGACCGCCAATGCTAAGCTACAGTCAAAGGAATTGGTAGAATTTTTGTCAGTGTACTTAAAGCCTAAGGGCGCGCCACCTGTTAATAACAATCCTGTTCGCACGTCAAACGCAAATTCCCCTGATCCGCGTAAACGCAAGGTCCCACAGTATGATCGATTAGCATGCTTTTCATGCGGAAACATAGGTCACAAACAGGCCGTTTGCCCTAAAAAGTCAGCGAAAATCGATGCGGATTCTGATAAATCTTCATCAAAAACCGAATCGACTAGCTCAAATTCTCAATCAACGAAGTCGAATTCTAAACCCGTTAAGACTTGCTCGTTCTGTAAAAAGATTGGGCATTCAGTTGAAACTTGTTTTGTTAAGGAACGTGTCGAATCGAAATCAAATAATAAAAATAATTCGAGTAACGTAAATTTTTGCTCAGAGTCTCCTCCAGACAAAACAATGTGATGTCCGCGGTTATACAGAACGTACCTGTTGACGTTTTAATTGATTCTGGTTCTGATATTTCGCTGATTTCTGAGTCCGCCTTAAAGCATTTTAGTTTAAATAAAATTCCCACCTACCGCCGTATGCGTGGTATTGGAAGTCAAGATATAGAGTCCACTTCGTATGTAAGCACTCTTATCGAATTCCCAGAATTATCTTTAGAAGTAGATTTGTTTGTTATTTCCCCGGATTGTATTCAGGCTCCGGTTTTGATTGGCACTGATGTTTTAAATCGTAGCGGAGTTACGTATACTAGAACAAATAACTCTCAACGGTTAGTCAGGGTTTCACATGTAAACAACGTGTCGACTGTAGAGTCCCCTAAGATAAGTACGCCCTTAGTAGGTGAGGAAAAAGAGTGTTTGTTAGCCCTGTTAAACGAGTTTTCTAATACATTTACTACCGGCACAGCGACCTCTACAGTAAACACGGGTTGTATGGAAATAAAAGTTAATAGTGACATCCCAATTTACTATCGACCTTATAAACTCTCCGTAGACGAAAAGCGTCGCGTTCGCGAGATAATTAATGATTTGATTAGTAAGGGAATCATTCGCGAGTCACAGTCTAATTACGCGAGTCCTATCATCCTCGTTAAGAAAAAGGATGGGTCTGATAGGATGTGCGTCGACTACAGAGCTCTAAATGCTATCACTATTAAAGAGCGATTTCCGCTACCGTTAATCGACGATCACATTGACAGGCTGGGCAGTTTTAAATTCTTTTCAAGCCTCGATATGGCAACAGGCTTCCACCAGGTGCTTATGAAGGATGATGACTCTATTAGTAAAACAGCATTCGTAACGCCTGAAGGGCATTACGAATATTTGAAAATGCCTTATGGGCTCGCTAATGCACCTATTGTCTATCAAAGAATCATCTCCAAAACCCTGAAGCACCTGCTGGATACCGGTAAGGTATTGATTTATATCGACGATGTGTTAATAATGTCGAATTCTGTCAGCGACGGTCTGACAACTTTGCGAGAGGTATTAAAAACACTCACTGAGGCGGGATTTTCAGTAAATCTAAAAAAATGCACGTTCTTAGACACCGAGTTAGAATACCTAGGTAGGCTTATTGGTCACGGTCAGGTACGGCCGAGCCCCAGTAAGACTGAAGCTTTAGTGAAGTCTCCTAAGCCATCTAATGTAAGAGGTGTTCGTCAATTTTTGGGTTTGGCGGGCTATTTTCGGAGGTACATTGCTGGGTACGCTTCGAAAACTGCTTGTATTGCCAAATTACTTAGAAAAGGTCAGCCTTTTGTATGGGGCGCAGAGCAAGACTTAGCGCGTGATTTTGTTATTAAAAGTCTTACTGAGGAACCCGTTTTAGCAATCTTCAATCCCAATCTGCCCACTGAGCTTCATACGGACGCCAGTGCAATCGGTTATGGTGCAATTTTATTGCAGGAACATGAGGGTAAACGGAAGCGAGTTGTCGGTTATTTTAGTAAATCCACACAGGGTGCCGAGTCCCGCTACCATAGTTACGAACTCGAGACGTTGGCAATCGTTCGCGCATTACAACACTTTCGGCATTATTTAATAGGCATAGAGTTTAAAATAGTGACCGATTGTAATTCATTGAAATTGACTGAGCGTAAAAAGGACTTGTTGCCTCGTGTGGCCCGTTGGTGGGTTTACATGCAAGACTTTCGGTTCACGCTTGAGTATCGAAAAGGTTGCCTCATGCAACACGCAGACTTTTTAAGCCGACAGCCCGCTACTGTTCTCCAAATTCGAAACCCGCGAAATTGGGCGAAGATTGCTCAGACGGCCGACTCTGAAACTCAAAGCTTGATGCAAAAGCTGAGAGAGGGTCACTTGGATTCTACACGGTTTTTCATAAGGAACGAATTGTTGTACTACAAGTATTCACCAACTGGTGAAGACTCTCGCCTCCTCTGTTTTATCCCTAAAGGGCATAGGCTTAGTTTGTTAAGGGTATTTCACGATGATCACGATCATCTAGGGATAGACAAAACTACTGAGCTTATATTGCGTCACTTTTGGTTTCCTGGGTTAAGGGCTTTTATTAAGAAATATGTTGGTCACTGTATTGTTTGTCTGTCACATAAGAAAGTCCCTCGCGCTCCTAGGCAACCCATAGAATCTTGGACGAAGCCTGAGGTACCCTTTTCAGTTGTTCACACTGACGTTCTTGGCCCCCTAACGGAGTCAAACGGTTTCCGATACATACTCCTAGTGGTAGATGCTTTTACTAAGTACTGTCTGTTGTACGCCCTGTATAGACAAGATACCACCGAGTTAAAACGTGTGTTTTCCAATACCGTTTCACTATTCGGTACTCCGTCAACGATTGTGTGTGACCGTGGCAGAATGTTCGAAAGTGCTTCCTTTCAAGACTGGGTTACTGAGTTAGGCTGTAACATACATTTTATCACACCTGAAATGCACCGTGAAAACGGGCAGGTTGAGCGTTATTGCAGGACGGTCCTCAACATGTTGCGGATAGAGGCGAACAACAAGGGTGCGCAGTGGTCCGATGCGTTGTGGAAGGTGCAGCTCACCTTGAACATAACGAGGCAAGCCACAACCCGCACCTCGCCTCTACAGCTGTTGACTGGCGTTGAAGGGACTACTCCAGTGCTGAGGTCTCTTGTGCGAGACGTCGCGCTGAACGACTCGCATCCTAACCGAGAAGCTCTTCTGACGCTGAGAAGACAGAGGGCGTCCGAGTTGCTTGCCGAAAATCAGCAGCGGCAGGACGCGTATGTCAACGAGCGTCGCCGTCAGCCGCGCACATTTGCCGTCGGCAGCTTCGTGTTCGTGAGCAAGAGTTCGCAGAGTACGGGGAAGCTGGACTCCGGGATGCGTGGTCCGTACAAGGTGGTACGAGCGCTACCACATCACCGGTACGAGCTCGAGCTGCTTGCTGGCTCATACGGCAAGAAAACCCAGACCGCCGCAGAACATATGGTTCAGTGGCGTGGTGAGTGGACCCCGGATGCTTGCGAAGTATTCTTCGATCATCTTGGTGGTGGTAAGTATACCCCGGATGCTTGCGAAGTATTATTCGATCATCTCAGTGGTGGTGAGTAGAAGCAGCATTGTGGCAGCTTCTTACTCATAGCCAAGTTGCAGTGGTTACTGGAACCCCGATAGTGGTTGCCAGGTGATGTTGATAACTGGAACCCCGATAGTGGTTGCCAGGTGATGTTGATAACTGGAACCCCGATAGTGGTTGCCAGGCGATGTTGATAACTGGAACCCCGATAGTGGTTGCCAGGTGATTTTGTTATTGTTTCAGTAATGATTGAGGTCCGGAACTCTTTCATTGGTGTAACGATAACTTATCTGCTACCCATTTTGATGTTATTACTGGAAGCTGTAGTAAAACGCTTGTAGTTTCATTGCAATGGGTAGCTCCAAGCTTTCAAAACGTTGTGTTGATTTTTTTTGTGTTGGTATGTTTTAGATGACGAGTCAAACGATGATGACCAGGCGCAAAGAAGCCTACCATTGGAGAATCCATCCAGTGGTGGCCAGACGGACGAGGAGCTGAATCCAGGAAGCCAAGCTGACGAGGACGTTCAGCTGTCAGGAGAGGCCGTCTTAGAGGATTTGACAGCTGAGAGGGCGGGGACATCACGTCGCTGCGATGACGCTGTCGGTGGAAGGGGTGACACACCATGAGCTGCGTGCTCACTCGCCTCGATCACTTTTGCTGCGGGGCTCGGATGGGACGGACGCGTATTAGTGATCGTATTGAATTATTTTCTTGTAACGGTTTTTTTGTAATTTAAATAAATAGTTGTAGGCCGTTTCGTGTTTTCTTTTTAAAAAATTACTTAGGCTTCTGATCCCTAAGAATATAATATGTAGTTAGAATCAACTGATATGCACAAAACCAATAACTAATTTTTCCACAGAGTTTTGAATTACGTATGCGACAAATCTCAGGACTTTTCTATGGAAATCAGGCTTTTTGTCAGGACTTTTCAATTTTCCATCTGGTAACCCTAGTTCCGACTCAGGCCACGCGCTAAAAGAAAAGGTAAAGGGCAGAGAAAAGAGTAAGAGTTATTTTTGAAGATCGTTAAATATCCCTGTTTCAAATAAGGGCTGTTTAAAATTGATGCAATTTATTTTCAAATGCCTCTGCTATTAGACTCTTTTCTATGATAATATGAGTAAAAGTTCTTTTGCATAATAATACTAGCCTGTTATTTCCTACTGAAGGCCAAGGACCTTTTATTTTACAGAGACGGCACGAGCATTGATCACCACGCTTGCTCAAGACGGGTTGGCGATTTCGAACTTTCAATGTTTTGCATCATCATCATCATCTGTCTAGCCTTTTCCCAACTATTCTTGGGCTCGGTTCCAGTCTAACCGGATGCAGCTGAATACCAGTATTTTACGTAGAGCGACTGCCTATCTGACCGCCACAACTCAGTTACTGGGTAAGACGATAAGTTTAATAACCCTAAATGCCCGAATAGTTCTGTATAACCCATGAAAAAGTAAAAGTCCTGAAAATAAAATTGAAAACAACGCCATCTATCACTAAACCTCTGTACTACGCAGGGTCGACATGACTGATGGGCTCCACTGTATCGTGAGCGGTATCAACAAGTGGTTCGTTGAGTGTGCAAATATTGCGCCGATTATAAAGGGAGGTCGCCATGTTACACCATTTTATTATTTTATGACAGGACAATCCGTGTAGTTAATATTTTATAAGGGAGATTATTGGCACTGATAACCGTGTAGAAAGCGAAGGATTTAGATTAAAGTTATTTATTTATATATTATTATTATCTGGGGTTATTGTGCATGAATTTTCCCAGTAGAGAACGGTCAGTAAGCGCAATAGTTTCTACCACAGATTACATTTTATATTTCTACAATGTCTCTCTCAATCATTCAATGTCTCTGTCAGTCTCTATACCGACTGACTTTTTAAACCGTCTGAACAAAAACAGGGTACAAAATGTAAACGGAGTCTATGGCAATGAAATTTATTTTTCTTTTTCACAAAAATATACATTTTTTTAATTTTTTTATTTAAATCCTGTTCTTGTTCAGACGGCTTAAAAAGTCAGTTATTTTATTAAAAAATTGTAAATTCTTTCTTACATACATACTTAATAAATTTTCATAAATGAATTGGCAAGGTACTGTCATAATATTAAACTTTTTAAATTTGTAGTCCGCTGAGAGATTCGCGGCGACATACATTATAAATGACTCCGACAGTTCTCTTTTGCAAAATAAATGTGTTAATTTGATATAAAGAGTACCTATTCTATTCCATTCGACGCAACGTATGGCCCCTGGCAAAACCCCCCGGGGTTTTTTCCAGGTTACTAATAGACCATGATAAAACACGAAACTGTTGCCTCAAGTACCTATATTGACAAGGTACTTGCCCTTGGTTGCGAGCACCATCGCCATTACAAAACACGTTGACCACTTTCGCAGGCTAACAAGCAGTAGGTTTATATATTCTTATTATTTCATGACTACGGTGAATCCAGAAGGAAGGGAAGGGGAGGAAGGAAGTCACACATAATCTGTACGATATATGCCGCGTGACCGGCGTGACTCCAGCTATACGTACCTAAGCCGAAAAAATATCGATATCGATGTCTTGTTTACAACTTTAAAAACTTGCTTTTTTTATTTGATATACAGGATTAAATGTGGTGGTTGCTAAGTGAATAATTATAAATATTGTCAAAATTTGTATTGTTGTAGGTGTAGGTATTGTTGTTGTTGTTGTTGGATGTGGTAATTTAAAAGAACGGTCACATAAAAGAAGTGTAGGGATCTTTTGTAACAAGTACACATAAGTGGTATTTAAAACATCAAACTAAAAATATTATAGTAATGACAAAATACCTAGGCGTCAAATCAAATCAAATCAAATCAAATCACTTTTATTTGTTAACACAGGTAAAGAAATACAGATCTTGAGTTTGGTAAACAGAACGCTATGTTATGCCAGGAGGCGTACAAATATGGTGTGCATCTAGCTCAATATTACGAATATACATTTCACAATAAAAAAAATAAAAAAATGTTTGATAATCATGCCTATTTAAAATTTCAAAATAAATTATAACAGTTACATAATATTATTTAAAAAATTGACTGATGTCAGATTTAAAGGAGGAATTATTTAGTTATGTACGTCAAAAAATAAAATAAAGTCTAAGTCAGAATAATTGAAAATGTCAAAAATTATTAATAATAAATTTCGACTACAAATTAATTCATCCTTTAAGTTTCTTTTCGTATAACATAGAAACAGCATTATACTGAGCCATCATTGAAAAAAAAAGATGTTTGATAATCATGCCTATTTAAAATTTCAAAATAAATTATAACAGTTACATAATATTATTTAAAAAATTGACTGATCTGTCAGATTTAAAGGAGGAATTATTTAGTTATGTATGTCAAAAAATAAAAATAAAATAAAGTCTAAGTCAGAATAATTGAAAATGTCAAAAATTATTAAATGTCAATATTAATAATAAATTTCGACTACAAATTAATTCATCCTTTAAGTTTCTTTTCGTATAACATAGAAGCGTATAACATAGTAGCGTCCAGTTTATTATATTTTTATTTAAGTTGGATCACTGTGATCATATTTATGTTACTATACTTAAAAATTATGTTAGTAACCACAGAATAAAATACATGCTACAATAAATATTATTAAAACTAAATGAAATAATAGAAGTACCTACATAAAATCAAATTGTAAAATAAATTCATAAATGAAATCGCAATTATCTTAAAATTCATTAAAATCTTTAAATGTATTAAAAATAATATCTAATTAAATCAATAAATTCATTAAGGTCATAAGACAAACATAAAAAAAAAACAATTATTTTAACATTTCATCGGTAGTTTATGTCCACATTTTCTTCGTAACTCCAAACTCCATATCCAATGTGATACAACATCAATTAAATTCAATATAATTTCAATAAAAAAGTTCAGACTTCTTGTCAGTGAAATTGTGGTGCTGCTATGTGTAAAAAGAGCTCCCCACGATTTTTTGGGGAAATTACTACGTTTGTGCAATGGCAACTCTTTTAACTTTTACTTTAGCTGTTACTTGAATGAAGAAACACATTTGTCGTAGTATCAGTGAAGGTCAAGTAAAAGTCAATACTTTTACTGTTTACTTTAGTTATTGATGAAGAAACTGGCTGTAAGAGTCTCTGAATGGACAGACGGACGGACATGGCGAAACTGTAAGGGTTCCTTGTTAGGTTTAGGTTTAAAGAATTTATTCTCATAAGAACAATTATATAGGTTCACTTACAATGAGATACAAAGTAATTGCTTAAATCTAAAAGAAATACATTTTGCCTCAGGCGCATGCTGGTGAAGTTATACAAATAAATATTAGGTAGGTAAGAAGTTGCTAACATTAATTGATAGGTATGCGGTATAACTACATTTTAAGAATATGATTTTTTAGTTTCATTTTGAATGAGTTAATGTTGTCACAATCTTTTACGTCATTTGGTAGGTCATTATACAGCTGTGCTCCTTCGAACAATATGGTTTTTTTGCCATAGTTAGTACGAGCTTGTCTTCGTTGTAATTTATTTTTATTTCTTAGGTTGTGTGATAGTGTTTTTTTGTGAAATTGTAAATTGGATTGTATGCTGTTTGTGGTGATTTTTTTAATTAGAATGCAGGTGCCGTATGTGTATAGTTGTGCGAGATTTAATAGTTTAGTTTTTTCAAATAGTATTTTAGTTGGAGTAAGATAGTGATAATGGTATAGGGTTTTAATGATTTTATTTTGGGTTCTTTGCAAAGGCATCAGGATAGTTTTCGCGGCAGATCCCCATATTTCGATAAGATACTCGAGATGTGATTTTACTAATGAGTTGTATATAACAGTACGTATTTTCCTTGGAATACAATTTGCAACTTTATGTAGTGATGCTAGTAATGACATTAATTTTGTTTTTATATGTTCGATGTGCAGTTTCCATGTGAGTTTGTCATCTACCCTCAGACCGAGGTATTTTTCATGACTGGATTGTTGACTACGCAATCCTAAAAAGCGTACATTCCGTATACCTCTTGCCGATACCAACGCCAACAGAAGTAGAGGTAAAACTGCTAATATAATAATTACTTTATAACTTTATTTAGTCATAAAATTGAAAGATAAAGCCTCAAGAATCATTATCACGTTAATTAATATGACTACTGATTACAATTTATTAAAGTAATATAGGATTATGACAATATATCATGCATGATGCTGTTCATGACAATATATTTTATTATAATGTGACATCATTCTATTTACTATTCAGAGATCATTTACCCAATAAAATGCATTGTTACGGATTGAGAGAGATTCTCTCTTTTTCGAGCAGGGCCCCTCTTCGAGTGTACTACGTGAGATCGACAAATGGATGTGCGAATAACACTTGTGCGACAAAACTGTACTGCGACTCACGATAGTGCGAATGCACGCTTGTGCGACAAGCATATTAATAAGACTTAGTCGACGGGCCCCTATTTCTGTCTGCAGGGCTTAAAAGAACCTAACCAAACCGAACCTCGGGGTGCCACTGACGGGGAAGACTTAATATTATTGCTTGTCGCACAAGCGTTTTTTTTTGTGTGGTTTGTGTGTTATACGTTTGTTTTTTGTTGTGGTTTCTGTGTTATAAATACCCCCGTTAACTGCCCCGTTGGTCTCGTGGTTGCAGGTGCGACTGCTGAGCGTGGTGTCCTGGGTTCGATTCCCTGGTCCGACAAAGTGTTATTGGATTTTGCATAAGGAATTTCTTAGTAACAACCCGGAGTTTGGAAGTTGGCGGTGTGATACCCCGTGCCTTGGAAAGCACGTTAAGCCGTTGGTCCTGCGCCTGATCTCTCTTCGGTCGTGTCGGATTGCCGTCCCATCGGACTATGAGAGTGAGGGAAGAGGGAGTGCACCTGTGTCTGCGCGCACACTTGTGCACTATAATATCCCCGCGCCGAAGGCGTTTCCGTTGTGATTGGCCGCCGTGGCCGAAATACGGCCTGGATGACTTTTAAGTGTATATGTATTTTATGTAATTTTATGTCACAGTCTCAAGTCCAGACATAATGATCCATTTTTAACCATGCTATCTATTGTTTCATATTTCAGTCTTGTTTAAAGGTAAAGCTTCTTGTTTCATCTAATAAAACAAAGTCTGTGTTATTACATTCAAAAATAAACCTTATTTGAAACAGTGGTGGCGCCATTAATCATGATTTCAGTTTGGCATGAAAGCTGTCTTCATTTATTCAATTTATGTAGGTAGGTACAGCATTTTGTAATTTTGATAGATTGATGTTTATTTTCTACCGAATTGGTACAATAGACTAGAATAGAATTAATTGAAAAGATTTGAATCTTTTTTACCCGTCAAACGGTCGCCAACTAAAAGCCGTTTTCAGTAAGCACTCACAGGTTTTCACGATTATTTATTTTGCTGTCGGTTCGAGTACATCTATATAATTATGTATGTAGCTTATAACTACTATTTGGGCCCAGTAGGTGGCCACATTTATTGCAGCGTCAGACGTGTTGATCAACGGGTTAGTGGCGTAACACACTTACAGTAAGAATGACTTTCATTTTGACAGTTCAACCACATATATTGCGTTATTTACGTTGACGAGCAATCAAATTTTTTGAAATTATGAAGCAATGGATTAGTAGCATGATAGTGTGTTCCGCAATTACGGTGCAGATCGTCAAGGATACAGGTGAACGGAAAATTGAGATACTAGCAGATAAATAGTCTGTTCAGGAGCACCGCGATCGCACTGGATGTTAGGTGAATCGATAATTCCCCATTTTGCCAGATTATGTTTGCAGCGGCCAACTTGGGTATTTTTCTTACGAACAACCGGCGTTCATACAACATTTGGTTAAGTTAATATTATGAGTTTTTGTCTGTCTATGCCTGTTAGAATCCAATATTTTACAGAAAATGACAGACATAAGAAGCGAGATTGGGCGTTTCATACGCCACGAAATGGTCAGGTTATACAACGTGCTACTAAGATGGCGGCATTACTTCAACACACGGGTAGGGCTAGTGGCCAGTAACCACAAAAAAAATAATACATACCTTTAAAAAAATCGTAATTTGACGACTTACCACCCGCGCCGTTCACCGACAAACGGCTCTCTCTCTTTACTTCAATCCACCTACTCTTTGCACGTTTAGTATTCACTCCCGAATCATATTATAATCAACATACAACCTAACCTGCAAATTGCAAAAAAAAACGTAAGTATATTTTTTCGCGGGCTATGTTAGTGCATCCCCCTTAAAACCAGTGACGAGACATGGTTGTGAGTACAAAATATTTATATCAGCGGCTAGTTGGGTTTACAGAATGATGACCGAATGTTTTGGGTTAAACCCAACATTATTATTATAAAAATAAAAACAAGATATTTTAGAAAAAACCTCGTGTAGCGAATTACGTACATGATCCAATTTACAAAAAGAACATAGAGTACCTACTTACTCCAAATGATAACAATAACGGGTGTTTCCAATTTCAAGTAAATATATTGTTAATCCCATGACGTAGGCTTCATCTACTTGTTACCTACCTATAAACGTACAATTTAAAGTATCTATATCATGTTATACCATCCACCACCAGCACCATGTGTACCATGTGTTATGTTATGTTAATTATATTTATGTTCTGTAATTTGTATGGTGTGCAATAAAGAGTATTCTATTCTATTCTATACCTAGCGTCTTTCCATTTTTTTGTCATTATATTGGGGTCAGTTTCCAGTCTAACTGGATCAGCTTAAAACCGGTATTTCACATGAAGCGAGTGCCTATCTGACCCTTAAACCCAATGATTGGATAAAACTATACCACTTGGTAAGACGGGTGGTCAGACACTTGGGCTTCTGACTACTCCTAACGAGTGTCAAAGATCTACGAATGACAGCTGGGACCAACCGCTTAACGTACTATCTGAGGCACGGAGGGGTCTCCCCGGAGGAAACCCCTTCACCTAGTCACTGATATTACAAATACCAAATGTTATCGTTTTAATGGGTTCAAATTGTATTGTGGGTTGATTATCTTTAAACAACAACCGTTAATGGAGTAAAACAAATATAGGAGTAGAAAAAATGTGTGTAAGAGTAGCGCAGATAGAACAGCAAAATGATCGAGCAAGTTCTTTGGTGCCAAGTTTGTGCAAAACCTAAACGCGTTCACAACACGTAAAGTCTGCAAACAAGTCGTAAGTGGTCCACCATGTTTGTTTACTAGAAGCAAAGTTTACGCCGTAACGTTTACAGCCCGTCAGATATATTCTCGTATATTTTATGGGCTTTCAAACTACTGGAACATATGGCATGCAGAAGAAAGTTTTAGGTCATCATTGGGCTTGTCTGAATAGTCTTTTTAATCTCTGTTTGTGTTAAGGCGCCATGGTGGTCCTAGTAGATTCAAGACTAGGGGAACCATCATCATCTTCCTAGCCTTTTCACAACTATGTTGGGGTCGGCTTCCAGTCTAACCGGGTGCAGTTGCATACACACCCTCAAGACAGTAACCAATGTGGCTTATTATAGCATCAGAATGAGAAGAGGCATAATTAGCCTATAATGCTCTCACTGGAACACAGGCCTCGTCCTCCTCACTATATGGTAATACCACCCATGGACTCCATGAGACAGGCTCGACATAGTGTGGAGTTCATAAGCAAAATGCTTCTTTTGCGTCTTATTTGTTTTTTTTTTTTTTTTTGTAAACCTAGCTTTCAATTTAGACTGTAAGGAAACGTAAACACTCTTTTTGGCAAATAAACATTATCTTATCTTATCTCTCTGTGAGAGGGAGTGGACCATAATCCACCACACGGGTCCAGTGCGGTTTGGTGGGAATCACATGTCTTCGAATTATTATTTTTTGGTTCTAGGACATGCTGGTTTCCCTGCGATGTTTTCCTTCACCGTTTTGAGAGCAGTGGTGCTGAAATAAAAAACACAAAGTAAAGTGCCTGTCTTGATTCGAACTCAGCACCTACAACTCGTAAGTCACGGCGGGTGTCCCAAGTGGCACTGGCCCCAAATTTCTACTAGAAGAAGGCAATTAAGAATTGGGGGTCTACTCGGAAGTTCAAAGTGCTAATATTCGGATCGGACCGACACATGGCCGAACCGAATATTATTGAAAAATGCGAAAAAAGTTCGGATCGGCTCAGTTGGGTCGGGACCATAGTCAATATTCGAAAGAGTGTAGGAATGTAGGATCGGAACCGACCGAACCAAATAGTAACTTCGTAGCAGGAAACGGCCGAACATTCGGCCGATACTACTTTGGCGTATACCCCCTGGATTGAAGAGACTGAAGTTCTGTGCAGAATTTCGAAGAGCGCTATGTCCAACCATGTATGATATATTAGATAGAGTGCACAAGTTTGTACACCGACGAAATTGTTTGCCACAGACAGCTGCAGTATTGTTTATTTAGAGCTCCTCCACCTCAAAACTAGGTATTCATTTGCTACGTTCATATTTATTTACACAAGACGCCAAAGCTTAGTAATATTACTTTGAAAATTATCACAACACAGTTCAAAGGCGTTTCCAAAAATACTTGTTAAAACCGTCAAAGGGGAAAATTTGCCAGTAAATAAAAGCAATAACAATCATACTTCGCAACAAAACTAAGCCAAAAAGATAACGTGCAATTACTTAACTGAAGTACCTGACAAATTATTAAAACGATATAATTTGTTGAGTGAAACCTCGCAGTTATCTCAATTCAGACGAAAATTGAGAGGAAAAAGGTTGAAAAGGAGTTTGTGTTGAGGGAAATTGCGCCTCTTTGTGCCACACTACAAAGATACCAGCCGAGAGTTGAGAGTTTTATGAGGAGGGCTAAGCCTTGGAGCGAGGCAGACTGTTAGTGGTAGGGCGTAAGTGCCAGCGGATGAAGATAAGATGTAAAAAAGTGTAGTGGTAAAAAAAAATCCGCCTGGTGGAGTGGGGCAGTCCGATTCAGGGAAAAATACCTGAAGGCTAATCCTCGTAATTTAAAACGTTCAAAATCTAGTCGCAGTCTCATCTCAGTGACAAACAAATGTCAAAAACTTGTCAAAAATGTAGGAAAATTAGAGGTATGTTTGAGATTAGACTGTGAACGTTCTTAAAATTACGAGAATTGCCCCTCTGAAAATCTAACAAACAAATGCCTGTCGAACGAAAAGGATGTATGAGTATCTTTTGTAAGTTCGGCCAGAAGAATGTTGCAAGAAAACCGCGAGGTTTTTAGGCTGCAAAATTCTTATGTAAAGCTTCTCCTTCCCCAGATTATAAATTTTCGCGACAGAGTCCATGATGATCTAATTTCATTTTAAGTTTCCTACTTAGGACTGTGTGATTGTGGAATTCATTAAATGATTGAGTTTTATGCACACTATACATTATGAACTTCCTTTAACTAATCTCGCGGAAAAAAATAACAATAGCCAGCATAAGTATAATATAAGTAGTAGGAGCCAACCCGCTAAAAGCGAGTTAAAATATATATTATATATATTCAGACAAACCCATTTAAGGTTCACAAAAACAACTTTAAAAAAAAAGTGCATTACAGAAAAAAATGTACCTTTGGTGCCTGTACTAATGAAAAAGTTATTGTATCACAGACACCAGGGCCGTCCAAACTATGTACTGAATAAAAAAATGAAATCGAACGTGCTACATTGTGAACTCGAAAAAATAAATACACTCGAGAGCAATGAATCCGGGTCACTTGAAGAATCCTAAAAATCTCGGAAACTAAAAATGCTAGGTTAATGCAATAAATTGTATTTCATAGACAATGTAATACTCCTTAAATGAAGTTATTAAAACTTCTTAGTTATTGTAAAGTTATATCATAAAAAAATCAAATTTGAAAAAGGGCCACTTTCGAAGATGGAACTACGAAATTACAGCATTTGGTTTTGCTTTTGTTTGTAATCTGTCATTTATGTGGGTACATAAACCATGTTGATAGTGCTCTATATTCATTATTCAAGCTGAAATTATGTCGCTTACGCCTGAAGAATGCACCAGAATACTTACAATGCTGGAAACCGGCCGGAGTCAGCGCGATACAGCCAGGACTGTCGGTGTGTCGCTGTCAACAGTACAAAGAGTTCTCCGACGTTACGAAGAAACTGGTTCTAACCTACGCAGACCAGGAACGGGCAGAACCAGGTGTACCACAGCACGAGAAGACCGATACTTGGTGAACACCATGCTTCGAAATCGCTTTCTCACAGGAACTGAACTCACAAATCAGTTTCGACGCCTCGGAGGAAGTAACCCAAGTGCATGGACAGTAAGACGTCGGCTTGCTGAATCTAACTTAAAACCCCTTAGACCTGCAAACGGCCCTAAACTGGAGCGTGGGCATCGTATTTAAAGACTAAGATATGCCCAGAGCCACGTAAATTGGAGTATTGAAGATTGGTCAAAAGTTATGTTCTCCGACGAATCAAAATTTATGCTCTACAAGCACGATGGAAGACACAGAGTGTATCGAAGACCAGGGAAAAAATTCAAGCAAGCATGCATCGAAGAAAAAGTAGCCTACGGTGGTGGGTCTGTACTTGTGTGGGCCGGAATTTCTTCTGAAAGTCGCACAGAGCTGGTGATCATAGAAAACGGCTCTTTAACTAGCGTAAGATATGTGGAAGAAATCCTCAATGATCACGTTGGTCCATTTATGGTCAATTTAGGTGAGGATGCTATATTTATGCATGACAATGCCCGACCTCATACAGGTAGGATTGTGAATGACTACCTTCAAGAGATGAACATTACTCGTATGGAGTGGCCAGCGCGCAGCCCGGATATCAACCCGATCGAGCATGCTTGGGACGAGCTAGGCAGATGCGTAAAACAACGAAACCCTCCCCCAATCACGCTTCGTGAGCTCAAAATTGCTCTCACAGAGGAATGGGAGAATATTCCCTAAAATCGTATAAGGAACTTGGTGTACAGCATGCCAAACCGCGTAAACGCAGTAATGGAAGCACGAGGAGGCAATACGAAGTATTAAAATTCAAGAAAATCGTAATAAAGTTCAAAAATTTCATGTTTCCTATTTTTGTTTTAAGGAGAGATCAGCAGTTTTTTTCTTTATGTAATTTTGTGTTAATAAAATGTATGGTGACTCATATTTTTTTTACTTTCATTTAAGGAGTATTACATTGTCTATTAAATACAATTTATTGCATTAACCTATCATTTTTAGTTTCCGAGATTTTTAACATTCTTTAAGTGACCCGGATTCATTGATCTCGAGTGTATTATAACAATAAAACATAGCAAAAAAGAACTACTTATTTACTCAGCTCAGCTCAGCTTTTTTTGCTCTTTGTTTTTTCCTTAGTTAACTCGCTAACACCAAGACCATAGCTTTGCATTACGTGTCTACTACATACAGGTTTTCAACTAGACGCCATTTCAAGCGTAGTAAATAACGCTAATCCCCCAGTTTTCCACGATTAACAGCTATATTAGCTACGATTAGCTAATTTTTGGCTATCAGTATACTCGTAAACATAGTGTGAGGAATTTTGCTCTAGTTATTAGATAAGACTAGAAATATGCCTGGGTTTTAGCACTTGTGTTTAGCGAAGTAATGTTGGTTGGTATAAGGGCCCGTACAGTCACGAGTACCAATATGTCAACACTTGGCAACTTTCAAATGCGATTTGTTCACGAAATAACGAATGCAACGTTGAAATACGACACATTACATAAATATATGGGTTCGAAAATGCTATGTTCATAACAACATAAAATTTCATTCGAAAATAAAGGAGTAAATCGCTTTTGAATAAAGCCGAGTGTATACATACTTTTGCTCGTGACTTTACACACGTACCATAGCCACATCACGCAGCGATAAAATTTGGGCAAGCAGTGCATGGTTACGTGTCAATAGTGGTGCTGCAACTTTTTGCAGTTGCATTGTGGTTGCATTGTCGCTCGTAGTTGCGACGTGTTTACGTTGTGGCTAGTATTTGCAGACAAACAGCTAGGTCGTTGTCGTTGCATTGTGGCTGCGAAGTCGCCTTGATTTGGTCGGTACTGCCAATATGGTTAATTTAGACGGCCAAATGTAGTACGTGTGAATAGACATTTTCATACAAATTAGCGCCCGCCTACGTGGTGTCGTTGTGGTGTGGTTGTGGTTGTAGTGTGTTTCTGGTATGGTTGTACATAGTGTGGTTGTGGTGCGATTGTAGTGTGGTTGAGGTGTGGTTGTGGTGTAGTTGTGGTGTGGTGGTGGTGTGGTTGTGGTACGTGTGTTCGGAACAATAAGAAAACAACATACCAAACCTATTCTTATTAGATCTTTATGTACGTTTTCCCGTAACAGTTTATCACGAAAGATAGCGCATGCGTCGAATAGTAATGAGAGGAGAACTTATTAATCAGCCTTGTGAAATAAATCATAACAATACTACTCCTACGGGAATAAGTCATATAATCTCGTAATGAAGTCATTTATATTTCCGGAGGATAAAGCGAACTTCCATGTAAAATTGAAATAATTTGAAGTGAAATGATGATTACGATTCACGTTATTTATACAGGCTGTTTAAAAGGGAAATCAAATGATTATTACGTTTCACGTTATTTATACAGAGTGTTTTAAAGGATCCATCACGAAGCCGTGAGCTACGTGTTACCTGTCATCAAACTAAGTGACTTTATGCAAAAATAATAGCTGGGAAAGGAATTTTATTTTTTGTGTGTAAATTCACTGTTTACTGTGTAGTGCGCAATGGAATGCATGCAAAACATTGGGCTTATGGGTCCATATGTAAAAGTATAGGGGTCGTGGGATTATTTAAAATTAAGAAGAATGTCTGCCACGGTTATTTATTATTTTAGCTTAATATTATCATTATTAAAATGATTATTAATAATAAACATTCAGAGTGATTATTTCACACATCTTTTTCAACAAGATGTACACACGTTCTTCAAAATATGGATGTCACGTGATCAACTTTGAACATCTCGGAAATGTGGCGCTTTATGGGGTTGTTTCCGTAATGTTTTCTGATTGCATTGATGTCAGCTATTGATTTATATAGGATTCATTTCAGACCGCCATTTTGAAAAAAAAAATGGCGGACGGTATGTATTCGGTATGGATTTTTTTTTTATTATTATAATTTTTTTCGGAGGGCTCACATACCTATTTACAAACATTGTTTTTAATTTATCGGGTAGGTATTGCTTAATCTTTAATTATTTGTACCTATTGTAGTATAGTAATTTTATTCTAGGTGCATCGTATTCACATATAAATATAATATAATGATTGGATACAAAATATTTTATTATTTATACTAAAACATTTTAAAATTGTAACGGTGGAGTTTCTTGCCCATTCTTCTCCATACGAAACTACCTTTTGGAGGGGGACTAGAATCAATTCTATTTTAATGTAAATGTTGAATTTCAAAAGTGCCTTTTATGTGCCTATTTGAAATGAATGCTTTGACTTTTTCTTTGACGTTTTGTACGATTGACGGGGGCCCCCGACAGGACTCCGATTGCGATTCTGTACTTGTCAGTACCGCTTCGGCTACCAAACGGGAAGCCCGTGTCACTTCGTTTGCGCTCGAAAGGCCCGATTGAAAACGTTTTATATTCTGAAGAAATAATACAAGGTGTCGTTTTGCATCCTCGTCAAATTCACGGAGGTAACTATGCTACTGATTCTCGACACGAATCAATAATAAAATAAGTAGGTATTTTTTATATTTTTTTCTAATTTCCGTAAATCAGCATGTGTGGAACACGCATTTTAAAACGCGGCCTGTGCGCCGCGGGCAGTTTCATCGCGGTCTCACTGCCCTTTTACACACACATAAAAACGCGGTCGCTTATACGATACCATAACGCGATTATGTTCTTTAATTAAAAGTGGTGTATTCTAAAATACTGTCAAACTTAAATAACTAAAAAAAAAAACAAGTAGGTATAATAATTTACCAGGGATCGTAATTTTATGTGATTATTTATGTCTTTCATAACAGCCTTCTGAATTTTTTACGAGGATGCAAAACAAAAGCTTGTATATGAATGTAAAATGAAATTCAGATATAAAAATAAAGCACCCGTATTTTTATTTTTGAAAACATCTCTGCCAGTTGAAAGATGTTTTCATAAATAAAAACGTAATCTCGTGTCAATGAGATTACAATTTTGAAGTTTAGCTAAAATTTTACGTTTACGTTGTGTATTCGTGCTATTTATAGCAGGCGTGTATTTCGCCTTCCTGTCACCATCAGCAGACATGGACGGGGGTAAAGATTGTGGGGGTCGAACATGGACTAATCCCTCTTTACCACTTTGCAGAATGGCAAATCCTTTTTCTTTCTGATAGGTATATCCTATTGATCTGTTGCAAAAAAAAAGATACATTGTTATTAAGTGGACTGTTTATTTGATCCCTAAATCAAACGCATGAATTTACTAAAACAGTGACAAATTGAAGAATATTGCTGTGTGTTTCAAATCGAGCAGGATCCTTTACAATTTTCAGTATAATACGGTAGTTCTAATTTGTAAAGAAAGTTACAAAGTGGTCTGACGCCTGTTCCACGCAAGTATTTTTCTCCGACCACCCAATCCAGCATACAAAAGAGGTACCAACGATTGATAAAGGTGCTTGTCAGCAAAAACACTCTATCGAGACCAAAGCAACTCTATTCAACAAGAATATAGATAAGCTTTGAGCCCCCTGGTTGGGCGTTTCACACATTTTTACCGACTTCAAAGTGGCTAGCCACTTTATTTGGAAACCACTGATTTATGTAGCACCTTACTTACCAAAACATAAGCCTGTTCCTTTTTCTAAACATACGAGTTCTATCAAAATACATGTCTCATTTGTACAGTCACGTGAGAAATTTAAAAGCAATTTTCTGGATATGATTTCGACTAGTTCAAAGATACTCAATGAACAACATTACAATTGGATCAATTAGATAAATCATTGTTGAGTTTGTAAACTGGATCTTTTGGCCCTGTGCTGGGTGAGATCTACCATCGCATCGTATGCAGACGGTTACGAAACCGACCAACCTCAGGACCAAAGCACAACTTTTATAAGTGGGGGTTCTAATTTAATAAATATAATGATGCTTAATGAAAAAGATAGCGGGACGATATTGACACCTAAAGACACGACTGGGCCACATTTCTTCTCTCTCTGTCTCTGTTGCAAAAAAATTTTTTTTGCTCCTAGAACGCCTGTTTCCTCACGATACGCGCATCGATCACGTTTTCCTCCTTCACCATATTGAGAGCAGTGCCGATGAAAATATTTACACAAAGTTTCTTCATCAAGATATAAAACATAACTATACAAGTATTTAAAAAAAAAACCTACAAGCATTTTCTTGCATTTTCCCGCTAATAGAGTTTCTGCTAGAAAACGGTAAAAGCTCGAAAATTAAGAGACTATAGCTGTCTGCACTAGCTGCCTCATTCTAAATGAAAACGTGTGCGTAGTAATCCGAGTCCAGAGTTCTATTGTCAAAGCTCTACAATGTAAAAACGTAGTTTGGACAAAAATGTAATTAAACTGAACAGTTTCGTAGCTGCGGAACAAAATGAAATTATACAGTCGAAACTAACATTTTTGTAAAGGCAAAAACATGTTGAAAATTCTTTTGAATAAAGTGGTTAGGTAAAAAGAACAGTAAAGTTATAGATAGGTACCCATTACCCAATACCTGCAGGGTATTTATATTCAGGTACTAGCTACATTGGAACGTTTATAGCCCATTTATCGGACTAAATCGTGATTTGTGGTGTCGGAATTCAGAGTCAGAAGAGGGAGATTTTTAATTGAAATTCTTATCCCCTTTTTTACTAACACTACATAAATGAATGCCTGAATTAAAGATCACTGTTGGATTTTCAACGCTCGGCTCAGTGCCAAAAGTTGAAAATCCAATAGAGCCCAAGTTGAAGATCATGAATTTCGGATGAAACATTATTTAATCAAGGAGTGCCTGAGTGACTGCATGAGTCATTAAGACGCAATCAAACAGGCTCAGGACCTCAAACAAGAACAGATTGTATCATATAATCCTCCAAATCCAAAAGTGGGCCTCCCGGGAGTATCTAATGTAAAAATAGAAATTCATTTATTAATACAGACGACCTTAAAAGGGAAGAGGGGCTTGTGGCTAAGAAATAACAGCCGCACGGGTCGATCGATCAGGTTAAACTACACTTGCCGCGGTTAGTCCGTGGATGGGTAACCATCCTTACATACCCTCCGGGCCTCGGAAAGCACGTTAGGCCGTTGGTCCCGGCTGTCACTAGTAGATCTTTAACAGTCATTACGGGTAGTCAGAAGCCCGAAAATCTGATAACTAGTCTTACGAAGGGGTATCGTATTACCCAGTAACTGGGTTGTCGCTTCATGTAAAATACTGGTTCAGCTGCATCCGGTTAGACTGAAAGCCGACCCAAACATAGTTGGGAAAAGGCTAGATGATGATGACGACCTATTGGGGGTATGAGGAACAGGATGTAAAGTTCACTCATCCTCCATTGAAAAGGGAGGATCCTCCAACCAGACAGGTGTTAAGTCTGGCGGGCAATTGCCCCACAATCGATATTGGGAAATTGTATCTATGCTAATTGCGCGGTAAACTCTGCTTGCGAGATGCAGGATTTGCGTGCAGTATGATGCGTTGTTCGCATGTGGCGTTGTAGATACCGCTACAACCTTAAAAAGGTAAGGACAGTTGTGGTGTTGTGACACAGCTTGCGAGAGGTCTAAATCAAACAGTGGACTGCGATAGGCTGAGTGGATTCAGACGTTAATTGTGTCTCATTAATGAAATCTTGGTCAATGGTAAATGATTTTATTTGTGTAAGTGGGTTTGTACAAACACTTTTACATGTCAATATAACGTCTACATAGGTTGGGGTCGGCGTTTCCTATCCGACTACTCTGAGAAAACCGCCGAAACAAACTCAGACGTTACGTTCTCTTTTTAAAGTCCAGACATAATCTTGGTCAGATCATGAGGGGCCATGTACGTAGATTGGTGTTGAAAATGGTATTTTGAGGAAAGAACCACACAGATTTGAATCAGGACCTGTCCAGTTAGTGCACGCATTTGTCAGTAATCGTGCAGCTCAACTCAGAACTTACGTCCCCTTGTTATAAAACAACGTTTTTTTTCTAAGATCAGGTTTTATACCATCCTCAGTTATTATTAGTTAATTATTGAATTCAGAACTGTTATAGAAATGCAGTTATACAAAAATTACAGTTTAGTTCGGTGCTTAGTTGTACTTTCGGTATTTAGAAATTGGCCTAAATCGAAATGAATTTCGAAATACAAATACTGGCTCAAAGATACCCCTGACTCGGGGGCTCGGAAGATTTCGTTTTGTAATAAGAAGGAAGGAGTTCAATGGTTACATGAACAATAACAAAGAAAGGATATTTGGGTAGAGCAAACTTTAGCATCTAGTCAATAGTTTGGTATTCTAATTAGGTATACAACTGTGTGGTAATGTCTTCATACCAAACAATGAATCAAAACAATCCTCACAAATTCCAACGCATATGTTTCATAACCATTATCGCTACTAATTAGTTTGTATTTACGATGTGGATCTGAACCGCAAATTCCATTAGCGCCATTTTAGTGAACTGTTTCATCTGTGTTCGTGTGATGTATAATGACTAATGGATCCGATGTACCATGGTTTCTATATTTCTTTATAGATTTATTCGCATTTTTACTTCCGAAAGACGAAGACTCGTCGATGATTATTGTTGAACATGGATTGAAAGAATTGGTTAGATATTAGGTTAGACTCAGCCAATAACAATATTATCATCATCATTCACACTCATCTAATTTTTTTAATATCGCTAGTGGTTTTCATTCATGAGGGGCTTGTGGCTAAGCAGTAATAGCCGCACGGGTCGATCGATCAGGTTAAGCTACGCTTGCCGCGGTTAGTCCATGGATCGGCGACCATCTTTACATATCAAGACCCCTCCGTGCCTCGAAAAGCACGTTAAGCCGTTGGTCCCGGCTGACATTCATAGAACTTTGACCGTCGGCGTCGTTACGGGTAGTCAGAAGCCTGACAGTCTGCCAACCAGTCTTGCCAAGGGGTATCATATTGATGATTGATTGATGGGAAATCATCAAATGACCCCTCCCGCTCTGGGTGGAGCGGAAGAGAGTTCCTTCCTTAGCCCTTTCTGTTCCAGTGCAGCGGTAACCCTTTCGGACGATCCCGCCGCCCTATCATATTACCCTGTAACTTTGTTGAGGAGGTCAGATAAGCAGTCGCTTCGTGTAAATACTGGTATTCAGCTGCATCCGGTGAGACTGGTAGCCAACCCCAACTTAGTTGGAAAAAGGCTAGGAAGTTGATGTGTGATTTTCATTCATATCTATCAGTCATCATCTAGATGCTTATTTACTTGCTTACCATTATTACCGTTTTTGAATCAATTCTAGCTTACGTCTTGTTTTATGGTCAGCTAGCTTAACTTTTATTCAGTTCAAAGCTGACAGCGCCACAGCGGTTTAAGTGATTTTCTGCAACAGCCAGCTAAAGTTTTACGTTTGCTGTTTATTTTCACTGAACCTTTTCAGACACTCTACTTCGCCGCATTTGTTTTATTTTTAACTGTGTTTAGTTAGTTTAGTTTATGATCCTGTACGAGTCGCAATAAATACTTTTTCTTTCTTGCTTTCTTTTCGTCATGTGAATAAGAATAATTTTATTGAATTAAAACGTTTACAAAAAATGTATATTTAGCCAATAGTACCTAGTAAACTTTCCATTTCACTTCATTTCAGCCGAAAGACGTCCACTGCCGGACATAGGCCTTCCCCAAACATTTCACCATCCACTAATACTTATTCATCTCGATGCTAATAATAATCTCTTAACTGCCAGGGTTTATTTTTATTTTTCTTTTTTTTTCTTTTTTACATTGTTCTCACTTATAGAAGCAATAAGAATAATGTACCCAGGATTTTGTAATAATATCTTGATTTAAAAGAGTGTCCGTGGAGTTTCTTGTCCGTTCTTCTCCATAGAGATCTACGTTTTGGAATGGGCGACTAGCTTCAACTTTCTGACTAACTGACTGACTATTTAATTTTGACAATTCAAAAGTGCCTGTAAATGGTTTAATGGAAATAAATAATTTGAGTTTGAGTTTAATATAGTATTATCTACTATGCCTTCAAACCTCAGTTCTACGTGCTACGTAATTGACCGGCGACAATGACCGGCAGATGGCAGTCTAACCATCCAATTTACCGTTTAGCATACGTCGTTGGACTCAAATTGTATATAATTCTACCTAGCGTTATTAGTGAGTTGATTCGACGATGTGATTGGCACAGCTATTCCATCGAACACGATTCAAAGGCGACATAGCTTGTCATAGATTCTGACATACTTGTAACAACGTATGCCATCACCCCTTACGAAATTGGTAAACAAAATATTTAATGTAAACATATCATAACTATCCTTTTGATAGATTATTTTATATTTTGTGAACTTTGTAGGCCTTGTAGATCTGTAGACCAGTTTTTATTTTATCAAATGCCTGGTACTTTTTTTTTTTTTTAACGTTGCCCCACACTAGGATTTTATCCTGTATCGTGGGTGCGTTTACAAACATTTAAACTCGCATACACAAACAGCCAGACCCGGAACAACTACCTGTAGGCAATACAAATATTTGTTCCGTGCGGGAATCGAACCCCACGACACGCAGCGCAGCAGTCGATCACTCAGCCACTGCGCCAACCATGTCGTCATCTTGTTGACAGACCTACGCTGTCCTCCCATACCTACTGTAATTTAAAAACATTGTAAAACAACAACTATGATTTTCCTTTTGTCCCTTCCATAGTTCATTGTTGCACATTGCACACACACAGTTAGTTTTGACGGCACGTTTGCGCTGCGTGTCGCGGGTTCGATTCCCGCACGGAACAAATATTTGTATTACCTACAATTAGTTGTTCCAGGTCTAGCTGTTTGTGTATGTGAGTTTATATGTCTGTAAACGCACCCACGACACAGGAGAAATGTCTAGTGTGGGGCAACGTTTTAAAAACAAAAAACAATTATTTTTATCATTAAAGAAGTAACCGTGGAGTTTATTGAAGGCCCTTCTCCGTAGGCAACAACCAATTCGAACCGTGCCCCTTTTGATTTTGATTTTTGTAACATATTATATGAGTCATATTATATTAGGATATGAAATGTGAGCGAGTTGAGTAAATTGCTAAGAAAAGTGACAATATGTCATTTTTTGTTTACTGGAAGCGACACAAACAAAACATTATTCCTTGCTCCAGGCGAACAAGGTGGAATTGTCCGGTACAAGACTTAACTTCAGCTGATTAGTATTGATATGTTTTGTTTGATAAAGCCCTGAACATAAAAATACGAGGTATTCCACTCAGAGCACTGATATCCACATAACAGAACAGAAGGCCCATTCTCGCACTTAAAAACATTCAAAATCCAGGTGCAATCTCATCTCAGCGACAAGCAATGTCAAAAACTTTTAAAAAATGTAGGGAAATTAGAGATATTTTTGACAGATTTAGATAAGACTGTAAATGTTCTTAAAATTACGAGAATTGTCCCTCTGTTTGTATAATTTAAGCTTGCCTGCTAGCTTAAAAAGAAGACACATGACACGTTTTTTGAACATATGAAGCAATGGATTAGCAATATCCTTCAAAATGATTCAGATTGAGATTGATTGTGTGTTATGCAATTAGGGTGCTGGTCCTTAGTAATTCATTTTGCGGTGCTACTCGTACCTACGCAGTGGTGGCCAAGTGGTAACGGTCGCGAATTACGAGTTGTAGGTCGTAGGTTCGAACCCAGACAGACGCTTTACTTTGTGTAAATAATTTCATCACCACTACTCTCACAACGGCGAAAGAAAACATAGTAAGGAAACAGGCATGTTCCAAATCAAAAGTCATTTACTCAAATTAGACTGAACATCAGCACTTTTCGAACGTCAACATTACACAAGACAGTTCCCTAAAACGCCCGCCCTTCATCAGTTCCTAGTGCTTTCGCTGGGAAGAAGAAGTGGCGCAACAAACTCCCCAGAATTTCCCTAGAAGTTCTAGAATCAAAATTGAAAGACATGAGACATGTACTACAAACAACCCATACCGGGCTCTCGTGGTAGATTACAGCTCCGAAGCCCCGAATTCCGTCTCGAAGGGAGGAGGCCTGTGTCCCAGCAGTGAGAACATTATAGGCTGATTATGCGACTATCGGGTTGCTTAAATCCGACTCCACTCAATAAGCTCTACCCACTTGCAGGAATTCCACCACCTGCCGTACGAAGGGATGTCGCACGCGCACTGGAAAAAAAGAACCAGGAATCCGATTCCCGACATCCCCTCTACGACTACACAACGACCCCGGGTAGGCTTAAAAGTTGCAAGAGCTTCTTACGATCCACACACCCAGGACAAACCACCCAATGAGAGAAGCAAATTGTGGGATGAAAAGCATCCACCACCTCCCGACTTCGTTAAACCCCAGGAACATTTGCCTCTCGGCCGTGACCTGCAGTGGATATGGAAAGCTCTCAATCGATTGCGTACCCAAGTAGGGCGCTGTAGACACAACTTGTCGAAATGGGGGATTACTGACCCATCCAATACCCAGTGCGAGTGTGGTGCCTCTAATCAGACCATGCCCTTGCTGGAGTGCCCTAAGTGCCCGTTCACCTGCACCTTGGATGACTTAATGAATGCCACTGATGCCGCAATTAGCGTCGTCACCTACTGGGCTCAAACAATATACAATATGGAAGAAGAGTCCCATCGACACGGAAAGAAGATGCTACCTACGCTCGGCTACCAGTACGCGGTCGAATTCCAATATTGCAACCTTAACCACTTTGCTGTCAAAATCCATCTACCATACATAGATATGTATGTTGAATAAGGGTAGTCTGGACTGATTGATTAATTGAGTATACAAATCTGTACACCAACAATCAATTAGCATTACAACAAGATATTGGTTGCGACATGAACATCTAACAAGATCTCTCGGGCATTGTAAACTCGGATAATACAAGCTTGTTCGCACAACGCCTCCGTTTAGTAGACAGGCTCATTTTCAAACAATACGTACGTACATACGTATAGGTACGCTTGTAAGCTATGTACTTGTAAAGCCTATATTTTATAGTCTATCTACAGTACCTACAACACTCATCGTGTTATAGTTTTCAACATAGCAAAAGCCCTCAGGAAGAAGAAAATTGATAGAGAAGAGAGGTCACAGCGCTTCGTCTCAGAAGGGTTATTACGAGAAAGCAAGAAAACTATTATAATTGTTATAAAAATACTACTATACAGTACATTGTACACGCAGCAGTCATCACCCACCTGGCCTGTTCCTCCTTAGATCTTGCACCTAATTAGTTTATACGGAGCGACCACCCTGATGTTATTACCAGGTACTGATCACATCAGCCGACCAACATTGTGACCAGCTTTGTCACACTTTAATACTTCTGTCTGTGACTAGACACGCCAAACAACCATCGCAGAAATTCGTATGTCTACCGGGAGCGATAGTTTAATATGCTATCCAAGACACACAGGTCTCGATTTCAATTGTTTACTGACTATGGACCAAACGCAACTAGCGCAGCTTATAACCTGACAATCAATCACTCCACACTGCGGATACTTAGACACGATAGTAAACTAAGGGCCGGTTGTTTCAAATGGTTGGTTAACGTAACATGTTATTACTCTGTGAAAGACTTCTATGCCGACAAATCACTGTTAGAATACAATCTGCCTAGGACATGATGCGTTTTTGTATAGATACATGATACGTCTACATGATGAAGAACTCTGAAAAGCATGACGAAGAAAAGAGTCCTTTCATTTACGAACTGTTTCTTTATTGAAATTTGAAATTCCAACAAATATTTAATGGTCTAAAATTTGTAATGTAATTTGAAATTTGTATTTTAAAATTTGTAATTTGTTATAATATTATTGTTGACATGCATGTAAACTCACTTTATGTACCTACATTTTATTGTACGCCCTAAGGGCAGGACATAGCACAGACGCAATTAAAATAATCCTTTTTAAGGCATACTGTACAGCAATGTACTCGGGAGCTCTGCGGTTCACATATACCCAAAAGGCTTACAATGCTCTGCGTATCCAATACAATAGCGCATTCAGGGTATTGTTGCGATTGCCGCGCTTCTGTAGTGCCGCGGCAATGTTTGCAGATGCACGCACTGACGGATTTGATGCACTGTGGCGTAAGAAATCTGTCTCGCTACTCCGCAGGCTGCGTGGCAGTCCCAACACTATTCTGCAATCAATAGCCGCCCGGGCAGATAGCCCGCTAGTGTGGGCGATTACAAACCGGACCCGTTCTGTTTTAGTTATTAAGTACTACCATAGGCTAAGCTATTTTTGTTACTAACACTATAGACCATTGTAGTTTGAATGCATAAAGATTATGATTATGTACACTATCCTATGATCCACAATAAAGACGAATTGAATTGAACATACGTATAATATCGATTACGTACTCGTTATTATTTGACGTACGGCAAGGGTATAATTTTGTAATTGTAATTTAATCAATAAAACAACACCTTTTTTTGGTTTGACGATAGTTAGCGCCATTTTTGACGTATATCCGTGCATCAAGTGGACGTGAAACAATCAGCCCTTATTGTTATACCTACAGTTACTATTAATTTGTGTGTATACCCAAGTACAGACACGAGCATAAATACCTGTGGCGGCATCTACTTCGCCACATGCGAACTACACATCATACCGACGTCCACCTTATACTATCTATCAATATTTTAGGGGAAAATCGCTTTTGAATCATGCGTAACTGTAAGGTATTTATGTTCGTGACCGTAGATAGGTACACCACACAAACTAAAAGTAACTATGAAAACGTATTCGAATGCAACTAATCCAAAAGCTATCATAGCCTCGTCCCAAATACTGGGGTTTGTTTCGAGCTTGTAAATTAACGAACTGTTTCATTAGTGGGTATCGAGCGGTGCTTAACATGGCAACGTAAACAACACAGTAGGAGGATAATCGATATAATCGCGATGGCGAGGCACTTTGTTTGTTTAATGAGGAGAGTGACAATTGCTGTTTTTTATATTATATGATTCAAGTCAAATGGCAATGTGATCAGGGATAGTAGAAGTAAATTGTATTGTTGTCAAGATTTTTAAACATTTCAGGAATCATGCAGAAAGTAGGAAAACCTTTTCAATCATTAGGCCGCAGCAAGGCCTACTAGCAAGGACAACCTCCACATGTACGAGTAGGGGCTTAGACCTCTGCAGTGCGATTCTGTAACAATCTCACCGTGAAAACGTAGGTAAAGTGAGCGTGGAGTGAGCGGTCATTCCAACTATTGACAATATTGATGGATTGACACTATTGACAGCCCTCTAAGCTCACTTCACTTAACTTTTCACGGTGAGATTTTTCAGGATCGATCGGCTAGTGTGCATGCGACGTCTCCCCTTAGACAATCTTGCGCCACATGCCCTGTCACCTGCACACGTGAGGACTTAATGGTTGTATCAGCGAACGGTACACGAATGGTACGCGTTGCTGAATTTTGGGCCAAACAAATATAAAAAAACCGGCCAAGTGCGAGTCGGACTCGCGCACGAAGGGTTCCGTACCATTATCTATAAAAATTACGTCTGTTGTAACTGAGTATTTTGTGAATATTTCAAGTGCCTACCTGTTGCCATTATTGATATCGAGCAAAAAAGGGCAAAAAAATCGTCCGGTCCCGTTTTTACCCTTTGGGTATGGAACCCTAAAAACGATATATATATTTTCGATGATGTAAGCTGGATATATCAATAGTTAGTAGACTGTTTATGATGACTCAGACAATTTCATATAGTTCCCACGGCACTGTGAAGGTTAACAGATATAAAATAGGTATGATACCTACTACAAAATCAATAGGACTAACACTATGCGTGCCTGTAGTCCATATTTAATACCTTTTGTTCATGGAACAACCTATAAATCTATGGAAAAGATAGATGTTCCAATCCACTTTAAGAATGATGTTGCCTAAAGCTTGTTGTTAAGCAAACTGGTTTAAGGTTTTCAAGCAAGAAAAATCTCTGCAAAATCAACTCTAATTAACATAAAATAAACCTGGTGCCTAAGCCTGGTGACGAGAGCCATCATGGGACTCCGCTCGCTAAACAAACACTTTCACACAATAGGTATAACGAACAGTCCTCTCCGCATGGCTTGCATGGAGGCTGAGAAAACCGTGACGCATGTGCTCTTTGAATACACAGGCGTCACCCAGATTAGGACAGAAAACCTCGGGCTACCCAAATCTTAGACAGATGTTCTTAGTAGGGCAGGATATGTAATCAACTTCTGGAGGGAGGTGGGCTGGTTGAAATAACCACTGACGGCCGCACAATAATCCATCTGAAGGACTCAGTGCGGAAACCAAACCCTCTAACATAGAACATAACAGAACATCGCGCCTGTTTTCATATTTCATATAGACAGACAACAGAGGTGTAAACATTATAATACACCCATATTTCACCCGTCATGTTTAAGTATAGCAGGGGGTGAGCTGCTTATTAATCGGGAAAAAATCCAGGCTGCTACTGAGAAATTCCTGACAGAAAAACCATTTTCATTTTTGACAAATATGGAATAAAACGAGGTATGCCACTTCTGAGTGGCATACCTCGTTACCTCGCACTGATTTCAACGGCACTTTACCGAATTATTTTCAGTCCCCGAAGTCTACGTAGGTGACGTAGACTTCGGGGACTGAAAATAATATTGATAAACAGTTCCACCGAACCGCCCTTATCAAAATTATGTTTCAGTGCGGTTAGTGGAAGTGCTCTGGGGGTCTTCTCCGAAGTAGTATCGGCCGAATGTTCAGCCGTTTCCTGCTACGAAGTTACTATTTGGTTCGGTCGGTTCCGATCCTACACTCCTACACTTTCTTTCGAATATTGACTATGGTCCCGACCCAACTGAGGCGATCCGAACTTTTTTCGCATTTTTCAATAATATTCGGTTCGGCCATGTGTCGGTCCGATCCGAACATTCGCACTTTACACTTCGGAGTAGACCCCCTGGTGCGGGTACGTAAAATAAAAATCAACAGCAAAAAATGCAATCACCAAGATCAGACTCCCAAGCGTGGTGATTATGAGAACACCTCCTAAGGCATACCCTCATCTTCTGCTTAGCCTTTTCCCAATTTTTTTGGGAACGGCTTCCAGTCTAACAGGATGCAGCTGAATACCAATATTTAACATAGAGCGACTTCCTATCTGACATCCACAACCCAGTTACTGGATAACACGATACCCCTTGGTAAGACTGGTTGTCAGAACCTTGGGCTTCTGACGACCCCTAATGACTGTCAATGAGGATCAACGGCTTTTCCTGCTTTCCGAGGCACGGAGGGTCTTAATATGTAAATATCACCCCTGCACCCATCGATGGACATACCGCAGCAAGCGAAGGTTAACCTGATCAATCGACCTGCGCAGGTGTTATTACTTAGCCACAAGCCCCTCCTATGGCATCCCCTATTCTTAACAATTAAAGCAGCAGTAACGTCATACTTGAGCTGCGGATGCGGTTCTATTTCTATCTAGATAGATGTGACTAGGGCTCGTTGTTTCAAACGGTTGGTCAGCGTAACATACGTACCTACGTCAAATAATAACGATTACGTACTCGGTATTATTTGACGTACGGTAAGCTTATAATTTTATAAGTAATTGTAATTTGAAACAACGCTTTTTTTGGTTTGACGATAGTTAGCGCCAGTTTTGATGTATACGCGTGGGTTAAGGGGACGTGAAACAACCTGCCTTTATTAAATAATTTGAATTATTTGAGACTCTCATAAGAAGCCCTATTGCCCACACGGAGCAGTTTACAAAACTTTTTTCGTTTCTAATTTTCCCTCCATATTCAAAATTCAATTTATTTATTTATTTAGGATCTCCAACAAAAGTTGTACAGAATATATGACACATAAAATAAAGGGCAACATCAGGTATTAAGTAAACAAGTAGTAAGCACAATCAATTTACATTACACGGCCATGTTTGCGTCATAGAAATTCGTACGTGTACCAACAAATTAATCGATCCAGTAAATTCGGAGAAAATTGACTGTTCCTATAACGGTTCGGATACACCTATCCATCATCGGCTGAATTCAGCCGAACCCACCATTTAGGTAAAAGAAAAAAAAGTGAGTGCGTAGGGTGCGTAGGGGATTTGGTGTACATCTCGCATAAGGGTTTCTTTTTTTCATTGGGACATACGGAACCCTAATAAACATCGTTATACAATGGCAATGCCAATTATTTTGATAATCCAACAACATTCATTGCGTTATTTACGAATTTCTAAAAGCATTTTTTATTTATGGATTCCTTCAAAATCCTTCGGCTTGTCATTAAAATGTTGTTACGCAATTGGAGGTGCTAGGAGCCGTTTAGCTGTGAACATTTATTTATGGTCTTGTTAGGGATTATGGAAGACAATTAAAATAATTACCCGCGGTATTCGAGGGCCGCTATCTAGGTATACGGTTTTATTATTTTAATTAATTAAAATAATAATTAGAAAAAGGTATTCGTTTCAGCAAGGGATCATAATAAAACACTTCGAATTGAATTACAAAGCACTTTAAATGTATGGCTTGCCTAATTTACTAAATTTTTTAGGTTAACATTCTTAGTAGGTACCTTTATATAGTTTGCTTAGTGATAACCTTTATCAATGGCATTACTTGGATATAGTATCCAGCTTCTGTATCGCTTTCTGGGTCTGCCTCTCTAGCACCGTGGTTAATGACATGATCTATTTAACTGTAGAATACTTAATTAAAGTGTAGGGTATAGGTACTTACAAAACTTCACTCTGCACCTAACACTGTCACAACACCAAAATATCTCGTCTGCTCAACGTCCGTGTGTCACTGCAGGGATCCAGCAGAATATCAGCGTCAGGTATATTTGCCTGACACATGCTGAACTGGACTCTCATTTTTTGCAACCTTGAGACGCACACCGCACTGTCACTTTTACTTCGATATGTCATGTGTGTTTTTCTTTTTGTTTTTACATCGGAACCTTGTTTTTTTATATTATATTCATGTACTTTTGTGTGTTGTGCTGTCTTTTGTGTGCGCCAAATAAATGGTTTATCTATCTATCTATTTTCATTATTATTATATATTTTTTTTGCGAAATAGGCCTGCTCTTGAACTCAATCTTACGTTTTGAAAAGCGAACGATGTAGTATACGATCCCAGAACATGTCTTTTCACTCTTATTTTGAAGGCTGACGGGTTATTTGTGGAAGTAAATAGACTAGATTTCCAACATATATGTAACGTGTATCTGTTATGGCTAATAGCTGAAGTGCGGCTACACCTAGTTTTAGCCGGGTAGAACTAGGTGGGCTACACCTAGTTTTAGCAGGGTACAACTAGGTGCAGCCGGCCACATGCGGTTAAACTTAGATGTATCCTACTTAGCTTCGGTTAGAACTAGGCTTAGCCTTCATCGGCTTGAACTAGGTTTTCAGTTCAGTTAAGCATGTTGGTTTTGTTTTGATATTTATATCTTGCATTTCCCAATTGATTCGATTTCGTATTAAGGTACGGACAGACGTGCTCATTACTAGCACGAAAGCATGCTTTTATTGAGCAAGTGCGCACGTGTGTCACATCATTGCTAGTAATGAGCATGCTTATTTTGAGCGTGCTAAAAATCAACCGACGTTTGATTTTCGAGCATGCTACCTGAGGTGCGGGTAGAAGGGGGCGTACTCCGAGCGCGTCTGAACAGGTTTGCTTATGAACATACTATTATGGATTCGATCTGGATCCGCGACAGTTGCTGTGTCAATCTATATATATAAAAGAAAGTCGTGTTAGTTACACTATTTATAACTTAAGAACGGCTGAACCGATTTGGCTGAAAATTGGTAAGGAGGTAGCTTAGAACCAAGAGACGGACATAGGATACTTTTTTTTTTTTATTACTTTTATTTACTTATAGGAGTAGGGTAGGAGTAGTGTAGGAGTAGGGTAGGAGTAGGGTAGGGGGTAGGACACCACGCGAACGAAGTAGCGCCGGGCAGATAGAAATAATTTATATGGCAAAACAACGTTTGCGGGGTCAGCTAGTTGAAAATAAAGACGAAATAAACCCTCAATATGTCGCGTTCGGGATTTGCCTTTGTGTCATATTATTGAAGTTACGAATGTCTGTGGAACACACATTCTCCTTTATATTAAATAATAGGTATTGCACGAAATAAGAAGCTTTATTTATTCCGTTGCAAGCAATATTATGATTATTTTATTGACTTCTGTACGGATAGCACTGTCACTGTATCTTTGTACATCCTTTTTGGCCAAGAGCCTGGTGTCAAATAGCACGCCTGTCCGTACGTTTGCTTTGAGCATGCTTATTTATGAGTATGCTTAAAACAAGAATGCTTAAGCGCAGGCCACACCGCCAGCTGGCGGGCGGGTGGGCGAGCCAAGCGAGGCATCGTTTCACCTTTTTTCATACTTGGGTTCACACCGCGAACTAAAGAGATAAGCTACCGAAGTATGAAAAAAGGTGCGCCCGCCCACCCGCCAGCTGGCGATATGGCCTGCGCTTTATTGCTGGCAAATATGAACAGTTGCAGAGCATGCTAACTTTAAGCAAGCTTATGAGCATACTTTTTTTTGAGCACGTCTGTCAGTACCTTTACCCCCATAGACTAGACATCTTACCCTAGACAAGCCATATCACTTCGAAACAAGATTTATAATTATGTTGAATTATATTACCTATGCACTAAAATGAAATTGCGTGCTTAATGAAATTGTGTAGGTACTTAATGAAATGTCTTTTAATGTGGCGTCCCTCTGTGGTAAAAACTTAATGCACGCTACAGTCTGTAGGTATACTAAAGAGTTCGTCAAGTTAGCAGCGGTTTGAGTTTTATTATTTACTTATACTATATCATTATAAATGTCACTTCAACATCCCTGTCTTTTATTTTTCAATATATCGAATCAATTGAGAAACGCAAGATGAGAGTCTCAAAACAAAACCAAAATGCTTAAATGAACTAAAAACCTAGTTCTAGCCGATGATAAATAGGATACACCTAAGTTTAACCACCGTGGTGCGGCTGCACTTAGTTCTAGCCGCTATGATGAAGGCTAAACCTAGTTCTAACCGAAGCCAAGTAGGATTCATCTAAGTTTAACCGCATGTGGCCGGCTGCACCTAGTTGTAGCCGGCAAAAACTAGCTAACTTTTACTATGAAATGAAATCGCGAAAAAGCTGTTTCCTACATTTATGTTCGCATAACTCGTCAAAGTGTAGGGAAGAGCTGATTTTTTTTTAGCGATTTCATTTCATAGTGAAAGTTGTTCGTTATGATGAATACAATGACCCCTTAAGAGGTTTCATGTACGAATAGATCCAACTTATATAATAAATGTGGAGGGGAAACGCTGACTGCGACTAGGTATAGGCCGACTTGCCTGACGTAACTGCACGGTGCGGGAGGGGTGATAGTTGTCACCAGCTGACTAATCACTGAGCTCTCGCATCACGTCACCATGCACCCCTTTCGCACCGCGCTGCTACCTCAGGCAACGTCTCAGTTGGTTGGCCTATAGTCTGGATATCAACCAAGTGCGCGTGGTACCTACCCTACAGTACTTCTGGTACTCCGATAGTGGAAGGGAGCAGTTATAATAATGTACCGACATAGTTCGTGCCAACAGGTACAAAAGAGGTGGTGATTTTGTTTTGTTTGGGTTATGACAATAATAATCGGACTTCATGAACGAACAGTAGTAAAAAAAATATTGCGTCATTTGTACATTTTATTGCGCACTATCTTAATTAGGTATTATAATTTATAAACAAAAAAACATTAAAAGCGATTCAATTATTTTTATCAGTGTAATTTATTGTACCTATAGCTTCTCAAGTGACATCTAGATAACCTGTAGCTATTCGAAGCACGTGTTCAAAGTTTTTCTTGGATATTACTGACATCGCCAATCCGTCTTGCAAAGCAAGACAAGAGAGAGCAAGAGTGGTGATCAATTCTCGTGCCTTCTCTGTATGAGAAGAGGCCTTTGCCCTGCAGTGGGGCAAGAATAGGCGATGTATTTACACTGCAATAAGTATCAAAATAATACAACATAATATTGGAATTCTTATTCTATCAAAGACAAACCATGCACCACAAAGTCCAAAGTCCTTTCAACAAAGAAACCAATAAAGTGACAAAAGAAATATTTTCATAAGAACCACACAATAAAAGTTGCAAAACAATATAAAAATGTCAATGGCTCGGGAGCCTGTGTTTAAGAGACAATGGTTCAGCGGTCAGGGTGTTGATTGCTATAAGGTCGTGGGTTGAAGACCCGGCTGTTGAACTTATCTGGTGAACCCATTTCGTAGAAGAGCGCGAGCCTTGTGAGGGTTCATGTCAGTAGACTTTGATAATAAAGTGTGTTTATTATTATAATTGTTGGATGCGAGAAGCAGAAAACCGGTCGAAGTGGAGGTGCTTGGGGAAGGCGTATGTGCAGCAGTGGACGCCTTTCGCCTGAAATGATGATGACTTTCATGATGACGGCTTTCTAAACAAAAGCGTGAAGTGGGTACGTACGGGCGATGAATGAATGCCGCCGGTAGGTAGTGTAACTTGGTATACTGTCCAAAGTCCCACACACGGACACATATATAAAGTTTGAAGAACAGAAGGTGAAAATCTAGAAGAATAGAATCGAATACACTTTATTCTGTACATCATAAACATTACAGATATTAATGTATAATTTTTACAAGGGTTGACACAATGGGCGGTCTACACAAGGAGAATAGATATAATTAGATATAATATGGCAGGAAAAATATGAAATACGAAGGTGTACAACTTTATAATCATCTACCGGCAGATATCAGAGGGGCAATTCTCTTAATTTTAAGAACGTTCACAGTCTGATCTTAGTCTCAATCTGTCAAAAATACGTCTAATTTCCCTACATTTTGACAAGTTTTTGACATTTGTTTGTCGCCGAGATGAGACTGCGACTTGATTTTGAACGTTTTAAATTACAGAAATTGGCCTTCTGGAGCACATCCTCTTTAAACATATTTAAAGCTAAACTCAAGCACTCACAACACAAACCCCTTTATTCATAAACGCTGCTTAAAGCTTGCTTATATATATGCTTAAAGTTAAGTAGTGATTAGCGACTGCTTAACCATACATTTTTGACGTTTAAACGTTACTTAACTTTAGTCATCGTTTATGGATAAACCCCATAATTATAAAGTTAACGACATAAGCTAGTCTTGCTCACAAAATGCGACATCGTACCTACTAACATTAAAAAAAAAAAACTAAACTATTAGCTACTGGACTACACTTTAGCTTAGTTATGTATTTATTCGAAAAGTGAACAATGTATGTTCTTTTAGAATAAATAAAGAATCTTGAAACCCAATTCTAATATTTAAGCGATATAAATACTCGTAAGTAAGTAAAAATAAATTTCGTTCAAAATCAAAATCAAAAGTCATTTATTCAAATTAAGGTGAGAATCAGCACTTTTTGAACGTCAAAATTACAAAAGACAGTCCCCCAAAAACGCCCGCCCTTCACCACTTCCTAGTGCTATCGCTGGGAAGAAGAAGTGGCGCAACAAACCCCCAGCAGCACAGCTGTCTATTCAATTAAAAAGAAAATACGTGATTGTATACAATACTAGGTACCTATGTTCGGTAATTAACATTACAAAACAGAACATAAAATTAAATTATTTGCCATAATATGTCAGCTAGCCACGCCAATATACCAACAAATATAATAAAAACTATACGTACTCAAGCTAAAAAATAATTAATTAATTTCACGTTTTTACGTTCACGTACAAACGTATTGACTTTGACATAACGACTAGTGACGCCACAAGAGTAATACATATAAATGTTCCTCTATTAGTTCCATACTATTCCATACTATAATTAATTGTACTTCATTATATAAAATGACATTTTAATATTTGTACACCATATGCTATGGTAGAATGTATAGAACTTAAAAAAAAATTTAACACCATACGATGTAAAACTAACTTCTTACAAATAAATAAATTCTATTCTAATTCTATTCTATTCTACATTTCTACGTTGGACGTTCTCGATCTATTTGTTAAGCTGATACTAGGCACTGCACTAGAGTGAATGTTACATTCCACGTTCGCACGACACCGACAAAATTACATAGGAATGAACGTTGTTCTGCTCATGACATTTCATATTTCGATTTTTAGTAGGCGCAAAGATGCCGAGTGCCTAAATCCAACATAGAAGAACGAAAATTATTGAATCCACAAAGAAACAAAACGCACATTATAATTAAAAAAAAAAGACATAAAATGTAGGTACACGTATACATCGTTGGATCGGTTCACTGATGTGTTCATTTCATTCATTTTGTTTTCAGAACTTCAGACGGCACACTTTGAGTGAAAGATGCCGAATAATAGTTAAAAATGGACCGACAGCAGAGCATCAGATGGTCAATTCTCGTAATTTTAAGAACGTTCACAGTCTGAGGGGCAATTCTCGTCATTTTAAGACCGTTCACAGTTTGATCTCAGTCTCAATCTATCAAAAATACTTCTAATTTCCCTAAATTTTTGGCAAATTATTGACATTTCTTTGTCGCCGACAGGAGACTGCGACTAGATTTGAAGTTCTAATTACGAGAATTGGCCTTCAGATATTAGCTTTATGAAAGCTTCTAAATAAGTTTTATCGGGCCTCTAACCTTCTATGATGCTTGCCAGCGCCTTTTACGATTTAAGACGGACAAAAATGTTCACCCGTACGATGTACACCCATTTTTCTTTATCCTTTCAATTACCGCCTGATTGCAGCTCAACAATGTTCTTGCACTCACTAAACAAAACACAAAATGTACCAGCTGTATTACTTTCCCGATGAAACTATATAAGTCATGAAGGAAAATAGGTCAAAATACTGCTCAGTAAGGAACTGGTCATCTTTCACTGACAGAGCTGGCTGAACAGAGAAGCCGTTGTAATAATCTCCAAGACAATGAGTTATTCGAGAATTTTAAAAAGAGAAACAAAGAAAAAGTACGTATTGCTTTTTCATTTGTTTTTTTTTATGTTTAAACTGCGCTAAAGATGTTCTTTAGCTTGACGAAAAACTGCTGAACAAAAGCCACAACCTATTGTGGTACGTTTTTTATTGTTTATTAATTATGGAATAAACAGAAACATCACAAAAACCTCAATAGGTCTGTCCGGATTTTTGTTACTATGACATGCCGGTTTCCTCACGATGTTTTCCTTCACCGTTTTGAGAGCAGTGGTGATGAAATAACTTACACAAAAAAAAAAAATTAAAGCGCCTGTCGGGGTTCGAACCTACGACCTACAACTTGTAAGTCGCGGCCGTTAACACTAAGTCACTGCGGCTCAAGACAAACTTTTAAGAAATCTTATTACTAACGTAATAATCATTATATACATAACACATAGTTTGTAAAACATTGTGAAGTAGATAGTAAATAACAGCTATAATGTACAAAAACTTAGTTTGTGTTTGACTACTTAGCAGTAGTCAAACACAAACTAAGTTTTTGTTGTTTTAATTGAGACGTAAACTTAATAGATGAAATGTGAACTGTTCTATAGAGCTCTGTCTACCCTTTAGAGACACAGGCATGATGTTCTTTTGTGTCTTATTTAAGCGGCAAAGCACGACGTGGTCTCTTCTTAAAAGTAAAGCGCCTGATTGGTGAAAAAAACTCCTCTCTTTTTTTGAAGCCCATTAAAACCATCTTTACCTATCATCGTTCCAAAAACTTCGTGGCTTTTTGGGTGGTAATTGGAAAACTGTTTACTCTTAATAAGAAAACTCGGCAGAACGCACCTGCATCCACTTTTTACATAAGTGACAGTTGCACCACAAACCACAACGACCAGGATCCCATGACTAACCAAGCGATAACAAAGCCAAGCTTATCCTCAATGCCGCTGACTTGGTGACAAAAAAGCGAGAATCGATTCAAACATAATATCTCGATATAATGCTGTTGATTCGATATAATCCCTCTGAGCGAAGTCAATCGAGAATTAATCTGAGTTGGGATCGAAAGATTTGGAGTAAATCACTTTTAATCTTTTTTTTAAAAGCTGCTGTTGCTGGCTGGTATATTTTTGTCAGTGTTGCGTGTTGTGTGTTTTTGTTTTGTGTGTTGTGTGAAAATGGATTGACAAGGTTTATTTCGCTGTGGAAACCAAAAAAAGAAATGTGATTTGTGAAAAATGTAGTTTCTTCATCAGTTTATAATACTAAAAAAAGCAGTTGTCAGTGGTTTTTTTTTAATAATCTTTATTAGTTTATAGAGTATTGAACAGGATTAATTTCTTCCAAAAATACTATAACGCAACGGTTCCATTAGCTAATAATGCCAAAAGAATACACAGGCAAGTGAACGAGGCCATTGGCTCAGCTGGTCACAAATATTTTCGCAAATTGTCACACATTTAAAAATTGTGGTTAAATCTGCTCACCAACGTTTTTAACAACCCATCAAATTCTTGTACGTAGAATTCACTGACCTTTTAAAAGGTGTTCATCATACCTATAAACACCCGCTATAGCGGCGATAATAAACATTGCCTTAACAATTTTGGTTTTTGGAAAAATTTGTATACAGCGACATTCTCTACCTACCCCATCACCGAAATAACAATAGTTATAGAAAGAAAATAACTAGAATATTGTTTCAAAGGATAATCAAAACAGTAGTCGCGCATTATACATGACAATTAACAATTTACATTTCACACAGTACCTCAAAATTAGCAGCTGACGCAAAAAGTATGCACAAAAAATCCCTAATTAAATATAAACAACTTGCTCATTATTTACTCACAATATCTCAGTATTACTTCATAATTTCTTATTGAGTTGAGTCATGTTAAGCCACTGATAAGATTCGTCTAAACTGTCAACGATAAAAGTAGGTATTACGACATTGTCTCTATGATACCATACTTTTTGGTGAAAAGGAATAGGTACTGTCAGTTTTTACATTCTGTCAACTCTAAATAAAAATAAAAAAATAAAAACAAAACATGAACTCGATGAAATATTCCAATTTCAAATAATTACAAAAAGGGGAAGTGTATTTATCGCCAGCGAGAAAAGAAAAGTAATTCAAAACTATGTTGCTGTTTATTGTTTAGTGATCCTATAATTTGAATTCCTTGCCAGTTAGTAACAGGGAACATAGGGCTTTTAGTCTAGTGCCGCGACGTATCATCGTATCAGCGGACGGCCCCTGCTAACTACAGTACCACCAGTCTCACGTTGAACATTGGTGTGTGAAGACGACTTGACGTTTCGTCTAGCGGACGTTTCGTACGCGCGAAAACTTAGTGAAACAGGGAATTTACAAAACAATCTACAGTAATTTGTTATAAAAACTTTTCTGATCTGTGGTTCGAATAACTTTTTAATTACGTGCGACTTTCTGTTCTGTTAAAAAAGTTTCGTGAATAAATATTTGGGTTTTGTTTCATCGGATCTACTTATCGGTAAGTTTTAAAAAGTTTAACTTTTCATTTGCTTATTTATGTGAATCACAACATGAATCTGGAACTAATTAAAACTTAATAGCAATTTATAAGATCGGAGTTTTATGTAAAAGTTAATTATCTGCAATTCAGGTATATTATTTTGTTAATTTTGTTTTTATTTTACTTCCAAGTGACGCAACTTTTTTTAGTTGAATACTAAAAATAAATTAGCGTGAAATTTATGAAGTCTTGCATCGTATGTTTATTTATACGCCGTTTTCCAGCAGTCATAAATTATCTTCAGCCAATGATCATTGCCATTGGAATGGTTAATAAATCTTACAATAACAACTGACAGTTTAACGTTCAGCTCGATCATATTATTTAATTTCAATATTTTTTGGGGAAACTTCCACGAAATTAGTTACAGAAATCCAAACTATTTGAATACATAAACCTCTCATCAATGATATTTTAACGAAATGAAAATCATGGACGGATAGGTACCTAGTAATCGTTAACACTGAAGTACTATATCAGGAATTGACCTAGGTTTCTACCTGAATAATTATGAGAACGGTAGGTGCAACTATCAGTTTAATAATCTCCTCAAAGAACTATAGAAATATTGTGATGCTTTATCGGCAGACATCCAAATCTTATAGTAATCTAGATAAGGAAGATAGGCAGACTTATCTAAGAGGAGATTTTGCTTATCATATCTACTTAAAAAACAGTTTCCCAAAACATCCGACAGATAATTTCATAGGTATTCAAGAAAATCTAAGAACACTTGGAATGACAACCTTTTTTTTTATTGTGGTTTGGATTTTTTGTAGTAATAATATTGACCTATTTAACGATTTAAATAAATCTTAATTCGAGTAAAACATTTTTAATTAAATTGGAGTTCAAACAAAAATAAAAATACATAATAATAAACTACATAGGTTCAACTAACTATTACATAATAAACTAACTAACTACTCAAAATAACATCGAACCGTAAATTCTAAAATCTTAGGAATTATTTGTAACGAAGCTTCTCATTTCCCAAGCATCTAGTTATAAAAACTTTATAAGTAATTACTGTCTATGGTTTTCATCAAGTACCTATTATTTTATGATTAAACTAGAGGAAGACTAGAGGTCTAAATATAAATAGATATAAAACATAGCTATTTTACCAAAAAAAAAAAACTAATATTTTACTCGAACATAAAATCATCTCTTTCCGTAGTATAGACACTTCTTATCATCCAGCTCTATTCAGTTTGTCCTGCACGGAACATTAGCTTTCGACCTCGAGGTCCCATTTCCTAAGTAGCACTGCCATCAAACGTAACCAACCGGAATTGTGCTAACTTGCTGACCGAAATATGACTGAAGTTAGGCTGTGAATGTTATCTAACATAGAAAATGGAGTCATATAAGTTATTAAATACATACATATAGATTTTGAACAAAGCTATAATAATAATAATAATAATATCCCTGGACATTTCACACGGCGCCATTTGTCCCATGCTAAGCAACCTAATGCTTGTGTTATGGTAACAAGATGGCTGATAAACTACTTATATACATTTTTTTTTGTAAATACATACATATTATAGATAGACTATCTACGTAGTTTATTTTCAAAATTATTTCTTCGTGATTATATTTTCTTCTGTGTATAAGAAGATCTTTTGACTCAGTGGGAAAATTACAGGCTGATGCGAATGATAAGTTTTTTTAAGTACTTTTAGATTTTATTCGGTAATAACAGTTACCGTAGGTTGTTGCCAACGGTCACTGTTATTACCGAAAAAAAAATCTGTACAAAATCCATTATTTAAGATTTTCCCGATATTACTTCTTGATGTGTCGATGGCAAAAATATCACAGTAAATATATTATACCTACCTATTTATACTATTATACCTATTTTAAATTTGTTTGGCCAAAAATTCAGCATCGCGAATACGACGGCGGACGCCATTACGTTCTCACGTGTACCTACAATTACTGTCGCAGAAATTAGGTCCTCACGTGAAAATTTTGAATTAAAGGCAAGAGAGACTCAACACTTAATTCTGGGATAATGACTTCCTCATACTAGATTTTAAGTCAATCATCTAACTCTGGCCCTACAGTCTGACATAACTAAGTATAACTTCACTAACATTTCCCACCACAAACTTATGACTTCGTCTTTGAACTGAACTGATGTCTCCCACGAGGCTAATTTTAACTTCCTACTTGTATTAATATTCTTTAGAGTGTTGTCGAACTAACTTTGCCCTACATGAAGCTGAAATATTATCATTATTTGTATGTGTACCTTTTTCCTACTACTACTACTTTCATTTAACTATTCTTATTACATGTTGGGGTTGGCCTTCGGTCTAGAAATCGAAGAAAAAGAAACAAAATTCGTTTATTTATGCTTACATAGTTTTCTAAATATAGCGTCTGCCATCAGACTAACAACTAAATTACTGAGCAATACGGATATAACATTACCAGAAGGCCTAGACAAAGAGGCATTGTATCAGAGATAATGATGATGGAAAAGTCAAAAGTTATTGAATTGACTTAAACTACCGAAAACCTTATGTCAATCCTGTGAAAGTCGCCGTTTTCAAAATCGTTGTAGAAATATGAAAGCAATTTCCACTTGCCTAGGTTCTCTGGCCAGTTGTTAAAAGCGACTGCTTTTATATGTCCATAACCCAATTAGGTGAGCCGATACCAATTTGCCATTATGCCAGTTGTTAGAATTTCTGCCTGTGACTTCCTAAAACAACTGCCATAGATATTCGTACAACAAACGGGACCAACAACGGTTAAACATTCTCCCTAAGGCACGGAAAAGCCGCGAAGTGAATTTCCGTTGTCCAAGTACTGACCGCGGCAAGCACAGCTTTATTAAGCTTCAAATGTTTGTAGTTGCAGAAATAACCCTCCAATTTCGCGGTTTGCCTATTACATGGGACCCTTAACGAGGAAAAATGTGGGCGTAGTATGTATACTACGCTGACATTTAATATCACGTCTAAATTGTCGGAAGATGTAGTAAGAGGTGTACCTACATCTTCCTACATCTTCCGACAATTCAGGCGTGATATTCCGCTATAACAATGGAACTTATTTGCACAGTCTGTACTGTGATGAGTATAGTGTAGAATATTGTGTTAGGGGTGTCAAAATGACACAACATTATAATTATTGCGTTTATTCCAAGCGAACGTGTTTACATGAACAGGCGCGTTCGTGTAAACACATCCACTTCCGTAAATATACTATCACTGTGCATAAGTCTACCAAAGTCAGATATATTTTAGCCGTAGAAGAAAATTGACATTTGACAGTTCTAGGATGGAAAAACTGTCGAAAATTCAAAACTTATTCTCAGGATAAGATTTATTCTAGGTATAAAAGTTTGGTGAAACTCGCCCTAAGTGTCCTTTGTTTTTGTATTTATTTGTATAGTAGGTAAGTTAATTAGTCATTTAATTTAGTATATAGTTTAAATAGTCAATTGTGTATACATACAATAAAAGTTTAATACAAATTATTTGAAAGCTCATTCTAAATTCGTTTGACTGTTCGAATGCAAATAGAGTAATTTTTCTGCCAGCCTGCACAACATAAGCTCGATTTTTGCAAACAACTTTTACAGTACCTAATAGAAGAAATATACAGTTTGGAGGTCCGTCATTTTAATGATCGTTTGGCCTTTCTATAGCGTTACCAGACAAACAACCTAACTAGATCCATATATTAACAAAAGTTGCCTATGAAGAGATCAGGGGGGCAATTCTCGTAATTTTAAGAACATTCACAGTCTGATCTCAGTCTCTATCTGTCAAAAATACCTCTAATCTCCCTACATTTTGACAAGTTTTTGACATTTGTTGTTTGTCGCTGAGATGAGACTGCGACTAGATTTTGAACGTTTTAAATTACGAGAATTGGCCTTCAGATAAGGAAGATAATTTAGGGTTTGCCACGAATTTGTCTGGATCTGAAGGCCAATTCTCGTAATTTCAAACGTCAGATTGAGACTGAGATCAGACTGTGAACGTTCTTAAAATTACGAGAATTGCCCCTCAAATGTGTCTAAATAACTAGCAGGTGAAATAACAACATGAACCTAAGTTAGATCAATGCTAGGTAACACCGCTCATCTAAAGTAATATTATAAAGCGAACAGTTTAGATTTTTTGTATGTTTGTTTCTTACGCTTTCACGTTAAAACAGCTGAACGGATTTGGATGTAATTTAGCACATGGGTAAACCATGACCTGCATTAGGACATTGTATACTTTTTGTCCCGATATTCTTAAGGGATCGAGACTTATGCAGACGAAACCGCAGGGCGCAGCTAGTTGCTGATAAGACCTTAACTTGGCCCTAAAACTGAATTTGGTATGGTTCCTGTTAGTCGCCTGAACTTTTTCCATGCTAAGTTATGACACTTAACGACTACAAACTGTCAATATCAGGATGTATCAGTTGAGGAAATGCACTAAACGATTTTTTATAGCCGACCGTAGCAGTTCGTACCAATGAAATAGCATTCTGATAAATTAGATCACATATAACATTTTCTGCAATATCTGGAGTAGAATGTTTGATGGAACTATTTGCGCAGTAGTTGAGTGATTGGAGTGATTTATAAATAACAGTTGTTAGGGTCTGCACCAACTGTTATTAATATACCTACTGGCTGTGTATAGTGTCTTTTATATAATCGCTACCTCGTAAAAGTTGCTGGGGCGAGTTGGAGAAAACAAACAAACAGTGGTCCACCTTATCCCTGAATCGAAAGAGCTGGAAGTTGAAATAAAAAAAAATAAAAAAAATACCCAGTAACTGCATAGTGGAGGTCAGATAGGCAGCCGCTATATGTAAAATATTGGTATTCAGCTGCATCCGGTTAGACTGGAAGCCGACCCTAACATAGTTGGGAAAAGGCTAGGCAGATGATGTATATATTTAAAGAAAATGCTCAATGCTCATTGTTTTGATAACATAGTTTTAAGACCTTTGTAACTAACAATTATTATGAATGTACTAACACTAGTGTTTAAGTTGTGTATGTATCTACTAACAAATTCGATTTTATGATCTGAAAATAAATTAATTGAATTGAATTGTAACGTGAACCTGACAGCACACGCAGGGTATGTGGTACACTTAATAGTGCCTAAACCTGATTTTTTTCTTGTTATTTAAAACTTTATTTTACTGCAAAAATTACTTATAAGTTAAAAGGCTAGACTGTAAAGTGAATAAAGTATCAACAATTATGATACTTTATAAAGAACGAACTGCCAGTGAAAACAAACATCCAGTGGTTCACTTTAACCCTGGATCGAAAGAGCTGGAAGTCATGGGTAGAGGTCTTTGTCCAGCAGTAGTATGATGCAGGTTAACAGCAATTGTGTATAATTGCCAATTACTTGAAGACTTTTATCGATAAACAATTCGATGTTTTCTGTCATTAAGATAAAGACGACAATAAATCAAATCACTAGCTTTAAATTCACTTAACACATGACATCTTTATGTCATCGCATTCATAATATATTTATTACTAAACGAAATCATCAAAAACTACCGAATCTTTCAACAAATACGCAACACTCACTATATTATTATCTTCAGTCTCTTTATCAGGGATGGCGACTATCATAGGCAGTCGTTTCTTATTCTCGCAGTAAAGTGATTCTGCAGTTATCTGCCCGAAACCAGATGTTACTAAACTACTAAACCGAGGCTGGGTATCTACTATGTTTGCGCATTAACCATGCTCTAAATGTCTCCATTGTTGTTGTATCCGTTTTTATCAAAACAAAGTAGATGGATAATCACTCTAACTTTTCTACGGCTGGGTCACAGACCTCCTTCCTGTTAGACAGTCAGAGGAACTGGGCCTTAACTACATCGCGGGCCCATTGTGAGTCGTGGAAGTCACAGGTTTTCGAATTTTGGATTCTAGGACAATGTTTTCATTTACCGTTTTGAAATTATACAAATTAAAGGGCCTACTTGGGTTCAAACCCTCTAAGACACATAAGTCTCCCACGTTACCACTAGTACTCCAGATGCTGCTAAAATAAAATAGATGCCTGAAGCACAACTGATCTGCGAACAAAGTAAATACTTAACTATGAAAGGGCCACCGTGTCAAAGCAAATGCTCGGAGCCAGTGGCGTGCATTGCATAAAGGCATATAAGCAGTGCCTACCTCGAAAAATAACCATAAACCTGTCAATTACATTTTAGTGTGTGCCCCATAATTAGAAAACCCACTAAATTATCATACATAACAAAAAACAAAATCTTCATACAAACTCGCGCAGCAGTAGGCAGTCGCGAGACGGCCTACTCGGCTCCCGTATTATTCACACATTGTCATTGGTCTTTACTCGTTCAAGTTAGTACGACGAAATTAAACTCCTGCCTACCTATTCTGAAAACCAATGCACGCCACTGCACGGAGCATACTTAGATGATGGCAAACATAGTGGATATCCAGTTTCAGAGTAGATTCCTTGAAGGAGTTTGCTTTGCACCTCTTAAGACATGCACCTAAGAGTCAGTTTACTACTACTCTTTATTAAGTTCCTGCTGCAATCCGATTCATGGAATACTGATATTGCAAAGAGGAATGTTCTGTATTAGTTGACCTTCATCTACAAGACCATTTAGCAAGTTTCTATCATTATACTAAGATGCTGCGGTCTGATCAAAATGTTTCTTAGGAATAGAATATAGTTTTACATGAATATTACCTATATTCATAAGTTTTTGAGTTGGAATTTATTAAGTAAATCTTTGAATCCCTTGAGCCCTTTTAGTTTTGTCGTAGCATTACGCTGAGCAATGGCCGTTTTGCGTGGATCTGACGCATATTTTCCTCCGGACTTTTTGCTTTTTTGTTCTTTCTCTGCGGCATGTGTGCCGCATATAAATGTCATTTCTTTCTTTTTGTGGTCAGTTTTCTGGTAGTCGTTCCAAGCGCGACTACTGATGTAAAGTCCTGAGTTCGATATCCGGGTTGGACATTGTTATTGAGTTATGGGTTTTTTTTTCAGTAGCAATAGATTCATCATTCTCCTGCCTGATCCCAATTTATTTGAGGTCGACGCAACAAGCCTTTTTCCATACCTCTTCATAGCCATATCATCTTTCACACAGTCCATCCAACGTTTCTTTGGTCTTCCCATACTCTCAGAGGTAATAGATTGTCTCCTATTTATTCCATGGGACTTAAGCTCAACAATATTTTAACTCTTTCAACAATTTCCTAAGTTCACTCATCACCTGTCAGTCCTTGAAGATTTTATAAACGAGGTTATAAGGGTTCAGGCGGTTAACAAAGAATCTTTGATAAGCTTGAAATTCAATTTATTTTTCAAGAAGGCTCTGATTCTGACCGCAAACCAAATTGACCCTCTGAATAAATCATGAAGGATCTACATTGGTTTAATTTTGAGTTTTCTTTATTACAGATAGGTAAGTAAAAATTAGAAAGAAAATAAAGAAGGAAAAATAGTTTATTCCGCACAAACAAAAACGCACTTTACAAATAAATAAAATAAAAAATATATTATACAACAAGTCAAAAGCCTCGTAAGTACTCAAGCATATAAAATATTGACGATTTTATCCATGGTTTGATGTCAGGGCCAGGGACGAAAGACAACACACATTAATTGACATTGACAATACAAATTAATCCGATTCCGATTTTTTATTATTTATTTATTAATTACAGTTATATACATGTAGGAATTTTACAAGGGGTGACATAACGGGCAGTCTTATCACTAATATAGTGTGAAGAGTGTTGTTCGTACAAACCCGAACGACGACCGCGACGATAGCCTTTTAAGCTGGACACTCTTAAATATAATTTTTAATTATATCTTAAGCTGGACACTCTTAAAATAGTAGTGGTAGGTCTGGAATATTATTATAACCATGAATACAAAGTTAATGTTATAAACAAGTACAACCCACGTAGGGTTAGAGAGAACAAACTGGTTCTACCACAGATAACAAATTATTATGGTAAGAGAACATCTAAGTATTTGGTACCTAAAGTGTTTAACAAAATTGATATATTGAGAGAAGATGTCAAAATTAGTGAAGGGTCACTTAAGACAAAGTTAAAAAGAATTATACAGTATCCTATATAATGTTTTTGTCAACACTGGGAAACTTTCATTTGCGATTTTTTCGTGAAATAACGAATGCAATGTTGAAATAAGACACATTACATAAACCTATGGGTTCGAAAATGCTACGAGTATGTTCGTAACAACATAAAATTTCATTAAAAAATAAAGGAGTAAATCGCTTTTGAATAAAGCCGAGTGTATGCATGCTTTTGTTCGTGATTGTACCCGAACTGAACACTGTATATATATAATATATTGAGACGTACTTTTATTTATATTTCCTTTTTGTATTCTCTTTTATAATTTGTATAAGTAGTAGGTATGTTAAGAGCGCTTCTCGCCATCAAACGTAAAAGTTTGGCGAGTTTATAATTATGTTACCACCACTGTACTAAAATATCAGTAAATAAATAAATAAATAATAAAAAAATATATATAATTTTTAATTATTTCTTAAGTTTCAGCAAAATTGGCCGGTCTACTTGCCTACTATGTGAAATGTAAAATAAATAATGTGAAATAAATAACATGGAAACTGTAAAATATAATAACTCTCTATATGCAAACTGTCTAATTTGTGCAAATACTACTAACGTCGTAACTCCGGAAAACAGATTAAAATTGGTCCCGAACTTATGTTCATTTCGTGTTAATTAATATGCTCTGTTCATTTTAGGACTAACAATATTAAAGTTTTGTTGCAACAATCTTTTAATATTTTTTGCAATACAACATAGCATTACGCCTGTACCCTCCGAAGGGTCAGGCAGAGGTGCAGCTATAGTAAACCCACATTTTGCCAGTTATGTTTAAGTGTCATGTAACACAGAGCGAGCCTACTGTCAATTTTTTTACAAAATGTTTGTACTTAAAACGTACGGGTCCATGGTTAAATAATAACAACCGCACATGTCGATCGATCAGGTTAAGCTACGCTTGCCGCGTTTGGTCTATAAAGATGTTCAGCCATCCGCTGACCATCTTTACATTTCGAGATCCCTCCATGTCTCAGAAAGCACGTTAAGCCGTTGGTCCCGGCTGTCAGTCGTGGATCTTTGACAGTCGTTACGGGTCGTCAGTAGCCCGAAAGTCTGACAACCAGTCTTACCAAAGGGTATTACCCAGTAACTGGGTGTGGAGGTCAGAAATGCAGTCGCTCCGTGTAAAATACTGGTATTCAACTGCATCTGGTTAGACTAGAAGCCGACCCCAACATAGTTGGGAAAAGGCTAGGCAGATGATGAGGTACTTAAAACGTAACGCGCGATTGACAGTTATTATTTACTTATTTAAAAGTATTAATAATCTGCTGCTAATCTACTTTTGTTTATGTTCAGTAAAATTCAGTGTTGTTTCAAATCAGTCATTCTGAAATGAACAAAGTATAGTTAATTTATTAAAAGTTAGAATTAGAAGTTATTCATTTGCTGCAGAGTTATTCATTTGTTTGTGAGTTGTGCTGCAGTGAGCAGTGAGTTCTTATGACACCCACGGGATATTTACGTCATGACGAATGATTACAAAAGAGAATCCATGTAATATATTGGCTTCTATTAAAATAATACAGTAAGTCAATTAATGTGTGTTGTCTTTCGTCCCTGGCCCTGACATCTAGCAATGGACAAATTGTTAACTTTTTATATGCTTGAGTACGAGGCTTTTGGCTACGTTGTATTTGTATATTTTGTTTTTTTTTTATGAGCGTTTTGTTTGTGCAGAATAAACAATTTTTCTTCGTTCTTTTCTTCTTCTTCTAAGTGTAATACATATGTAGGTACATAGATCGCGGGGTAATTGTGTAACACAACTAACAGTAAGATTGGCTTCTATGTTGATAGAACAACATTCATTGCGTTATTTACGTTGCTGAGTAGTAAATTTTTTCGAACATATGAAGCAGTGGATTAGCAACATCCTTCAAAATTCAGATTGTAATTGATAATATGTTACGCAATTAGTATCAAGGACTTCTGATAGAACTAAGCTGACTGTTAGACTGAATACTGCCTATCTGTCTCGTTGAAATTCAAGAGGCACACAAAGACCGAAACTTGGACAATGGAACCATTTCGGCTGAACATTACTTCTTCCTTTCATAACATTTGAAAGGAATACTATTTATCAAAGTGCTATCCTCACACAAGCAAAGCCACGCTGAGAACCTCAATCAAAGACGGACCAATGTATTACGTCCATTACTAGACATCTGTTTGTGTAATAGTCCAAGGGCTTGTGAACGTTAGGTCGTGAGTTCGATCTCCAGCTGTTCACTATTGATGTCGGTAAGACCTATCTATGCACTCCTATTCAGGTAGGCATATTAGCCAACAGTGGATGAACATAGTGAATGACAGGGAGGAATGGAAATCTCTTGAGGGGGCTTTTAATTAATTAGGGGGATCTTACTATCGCAAAGGTTTAAAATAAGTTTAACTTAATAGAATTTAATAAATGGTACCTAATTTAGAAACTTAGTTATTTTAGTTGTTTTTGTAATTTTTTTAGTAAGAGCTGATTTTTCCAACGCCTGATAATTTTATCCGAGGAATAAATTTGAATTTTTGACAGTTCTTCCATGCAAAATCTGTCGACGACAATTTTATTCCACGAACAAAAACTATGTGTCGATTAAAGGCTTTTTTATCAATTTATTTATACCAGTAGAGTACATACCTTTCTTTCTCAGGCACCCCGGAAATAGAAACTTAATGTAGAAAGAAACAACATCAAAACTCCAATATTTTGTACAAATTGTAAAAGTTACAAAAATTAAAACTCCATGCAAATTCCTGAGTTTCCTTCTTAAGTAATTTTTTGCGTATTTTACTGCGCCCGCGTAACTTTTGTCGATTAATTTCTGTAACAGCATTTTGTTTATGGTCTAAGTATGTCAGTTAGCCCTAGTTTATCACACATTTTTATCTCATTGTAGTACGAGTATCTTTCTAATGCTGATTAGATAAAATGTTATGAGATTTAAAACAGACCACATGCTAAATCTTTTTTTGGTTACCAAAAATAATAATAACCATTGCCATAACCGTCCCGCATGATAAGAACATCGTGAAAGCTGAGAAAGAGAAACAAATTAAATATCTCGACTTAGCACACGAGGTTGTTGACATGTGGAATGTGAGCTCAGTTGTAATTGTGCCGATTGTCAACATCTATCGAGGCTCTCGTTAGGCGGTTGGATCAAGGGCCTGATTCAAAAGGCAGAACTCCTCGATACGGCTTGCATTGTGAGAAGGTTCCTGTCTCTGGTGGATCATTATTTTTTTATATGGTGATTATGCATTATGTTATGCAAGGCGCATGCCATGCATAACATAATGCATAATCTGCCTATAATGTTCCCACTGCTGGGACAGAGGCCTCCTCTCTTCGAGATCCCTCTCGAAGAGGAGGCCTGTGTCCCAGCAGAGTGTGGCCCGCCCGCGGGGTGGATTACCGCCCACTCCGGTGGGCTGTAATCCACCCCGGGGCCCAGTACAGGTTGGTAGAGGTCGCGTGTGCCTTATTCAGTGATTATTATTTTCCTTTCATTATTTCTATAACAAACTTCTATTTTACATTCCAACCTTCTTTAAAAACTGCTCTCTCAATGTAACTTCAAGTAAAGGGCCTCTAGATGTCAAGTGTACTCCACAAGGATATGTGCAAACGTTCTCAACTCGTCCTTGAACTACTCAAAGTGCTTGCACAGTGGAACAATGCATTGGATTCCTTACTTCCTCTAGACAAAGCTATAAAAAGCATCTTAAGTTTGAAGTTATTGTTGTTGAAGGAGATGTTACTAATTAGGTACTTACATTTATTCTTCAAGGGAGGTTGTTGAGGATCAAAGGTCTTCCAGATGGAGTATTTTTAAGAACAAACAACTGCTACGTTATGTAATATTACAAACATAAAACTATTTATTTACATTTATGCAGTTATTTTTCCACTCTACGATTGGCATTTTGTTTTTGTTTTGATTCTTGTTGTTTTGTTGTCATCTGCCAGTGTCGCGGGCGCATCACGGATTAATTTATATTGTCAATGTTATTTAATGTGTGTTGTCTTTGGCCCTGACATCAAGCAATGGACAAAATTGTCAACATTTTCTATGCCTGAATACGAGGCATTTGACTACGTTGTATGCGTATATTTTATGTCTTCTTTATTATTTGTAATGTGCGTTTTGTTTGTGCAGAATAAACAAGTTTTCTTTCATTTTTCTTTCTATGATGTATACAAAACTCTTAAATTTACGAATCACCGCACTAGTCAGTACGTAAGTATTTCTACTGCGTATCCCCTAAACTAAATCTCTTTGTCTGTAACTATATCCGCAATGGGAAACAAAATGGCTTGTTTTCCGCTGGGAATGCTCAAAACGCGATATTTTCTCCTTATTGCCATGAAATATATGTAAATTATCTGTCCTAAAAAAATACATTGGCACGAAAAAAAGCTGAACTTGAGACCTTACACGTGCCTTTGAATGTTTGATTCAGAGCATTTTCGAACATTAAACCACTGCATATATCCATCTATATGTAGGTATTCTGCACTCACGCGATTTTAATGGAGAGACGTGCATATGGAAAGGTTATCGCACTTGCATTCAAATGACAATTTCACGGGTGATCTAGTTCGAAGATAGTGTGACGTTTGTGAGTTATGATTCGATAAGACTGGTACGAGAATAGTAAATGCTTTGAACTGGATATTTCTCCTTTTACATACTATTAAACGAAACACACACACAATTTAAGTTTTCTTATTATTTATATGTATATTACGAAATACGTACACGTTTTTTATTTATTTGTTTTGTGTTTACATAATATATAAGCTATCAGACTTAAAATAATATTGATAATAAATACAAGTATGTAAAAAAAAAAGGAAAAGAATCAAAGGGCATCAAAAAGTTCTTCCGCATCGCTGTCAACGCAACAAGTGCCCAAAAGGCTGGCAGCATTGCCACGTTGTATGGCAATGCTGATTCTTTGGCCAAAAAAAGGCCAGGATGTCTACTCCTAAGTGCAAAGTGCGAATGTTCGGATCGGACCGACACATGGCTGAACCGAATATTATTGAAAAATGCGAAAAAACTTCGGATCGGTTCAGTTGGGTCGGGACCATAGTCAATATTCGAAAGAGTGTAGGATCGAGAGTGTAGGAGTGTAGGATCGGGACCGACCGAACCAGATAGTAACTTCGTAGCAGGAGACGGCCGAACATTCGGCCGATACTACTTCGGAGTAGACCCCTTGGACTCTGGTGACGTGAAGAGTCGACCAACCGCTTGGCAGTGTCTCGAAAAACTTCATATACCTACTTCGAAGAAGTGGGTTTAGTGTTATGCAAAAAGATTCAAATTCAAGTTTATTTATTTGTACACATAGGTGTAATGTAGTGGTACACGATAGTGTAAAATAAAAATAAATATGTTGTGTCACTATGTGTTGCCTTGCAAGGCGTACAAATATTGCTCACCCATTAAATTGGTAATGGGTGTACATTAAGGCCTATATAAAAATACCTACTGCTAAATAACAGTTTTCAATCTTTAGCAAAATATAAACAAAGAAACTTTACACAAAACATAAACAAATAAAATAGTATAGAATTATAAAACAAATATTACACAAAAAACAATAAATTAACAAAATTCTTAAACAAATATTATAAACTAAACTTATGAACTAAAGTAAGAAATTAGGCAATTAATCAATCTGAGAAAATGGTTACGGATTTTATACTTCGCCTAAATATTCATTAATCGTATAAAATGCTTTCTGCATTAGGAACCTATGGAGTGTTATTTTGAAAGTGTATAAGTCTTTTAAGCTCTTATAGATTTAGGAAATTTGTTAAATATTTTTGGAGCCATTCCTAGGAAACATTTTGAGAACAGGGCGGTGAGAAGGCAACGAAAAGCCAGCTCTCTGGACACGTTCTTAATAAAATTTTAATTAAAAAACTCGAATAAATGTAGCGACCACACTCATCATATTTTGGTCACGACTTTTACCGCTTTATTCATAAACGTTGCTTAAAGTTAAGCAGTGATTAGCGACTGTTTAACCATACATTTTTGACGTTTAAGCGTTACTTAACTTTAGTCATCGTTTATGAATAAACCCCTTAAAGCTGAAACAACATAAAATATTATCTTCAAAGAGTAAAACATTCCAGAATCATGGAAAGAATCTTCACGTATGACATAAATGACATTCAAAATGCTAAAATTGAACTCGACCCAATTAACTGTACCTTACCCAAGCGCGCCCTTTATACATACATAGTAGCTTCATTGATACCTACGTAAAATTATACGAATTGTTTTCTTTGTAATCTGAGTGTCAATTACGCGAGTTTACTCGGCCCCAAGTATTGATAACCTTTGTAAAACAAATCGGTTACCGTCATAGAGTAAGTATATAGTATAGCAAGTATATGGAGTTACTGTTACAGTTAACCTGCATCATCCCACTGATGGGAATAAGGCCTAGTCTACCCATGACTTCCAGCTCTTTCGATACAGGGCTTTTTGGTTGGGAAATCAACTTTTTTGGTTGGGAAAACATCTTTTACTGACTAAAACCCACCCGTGTTCCTTCAGTTGCCTGTGCCAGGGGCCACGGTATCTCTTTCGAACAACCCGCGGCCCTGGCAGGCATCGGCCCTAGCGGACCCCGTCAGTTCATGATGACATCTCTTTGAGGCGCGCGAGGAACACAACGCGCCGTCGACCCGGGCCTGGGGTTCTACTCCGAAGTGCAAAGTGCGAATGTTCGGATCGGACCGACACACGGCCGAACCGAATATTACTGAAAAATGCGAAAAAAGTTCGGATCGGCTCAGCTGTGTCGGAACCATAGTCAATATTCGAAAGAGTGTAGGATCGGAACCGATCGAACCAAATAGTAACTTCGTAGCAGAAAACGGCCGAACAGTCGGCCGATACTACTTCGGAGAAGACCCCATGCGACCCCATGCAGGCGGCGAGCTGTCCATTGCTCGCCGCCCGGCCACCGTAGGCGGGGCTTGCCGCCTACGGTGGCCGGAAGTCGACTGTTGACTCCCGTCCAGGGCGTCTCCTGTGGCGACTAGGGGCGTGAGAGCGCAGAAATTGCCTCTCCCTCACGCGCTCAGCCTCCTATTTTGCGAATCTCTCAAGAGAATCGGCGCCAATGTATCTATTTAAGATACATTGGCGCCGATTCTCTTGTAAAGGACAAGATAAATATTAGTTTAGTCCTGTCAAATCAGACAGCTTCTGACGTAAATTGATGTACTTTTAGTCGCCATGTTTTTAATCACGTCTAACTTGTCCTAAGGAGTATCTTAATTTTACAGGACTAAACTTATATTTATCTTCTGTCCTTTTCTTAATGAAATAGAAAGAAAAAGATGCACTGAACTTAAATTTAGTTTAGTTTGTGAACAAGGGAATCGCGCCAGTGTATCTATTTGTCTTGGCTTGTTCTCTATCTCTAACTTTCTGTTTTTGAGGTATGCGTAAGTAGCGTGTTTCATGGGAGAATCCCCAGCATCGCATCATATGCCTTGCTTCCGATTGGCGGCGGTAGTGATTGATCATACGTTATCATTTCATTTTTTGCAACATCAAGGGGTTATTATCTCGAACAATATTTGATACGTCTCTGTCATCTGCGCTCTTGTTATCAAGAACTTAACTCTCGTTTATAAATGACGTAATTTTTTGTTGTTTACATGACTGTTCTGTTTCGTCAGATTTTTTCCAGAGGTACCTTATCTTACATCTTTTCTGTCACGTTTCCTCTAGTCTCTGTATTATCATAATGAGCTATGACTTCCGACGATATGGCACGTGAATAAAGCCTTGTAACATAACATAACACCATGTCTGTTTTCCCCGAAGGGTAGGTGGGTACTTAGTTATAGTACAATTTCATTTCGCCAAGTTCAATGTTATAGGGGGTGATTCTATTGCCTTCATCATCTTTTTAGCCCGGAATCGCTCAATGCTGGGTATAGGCCAGCCCTTTCGTCTGCCATACTTCCTGGTTCTGTGCGTCTCTCATCCAAGTGTTTCCCGCGACTTTGACGATATCTTCAACCCAGCGAGCTCCGGCCCTGGTTTCTTGGGCTTGTTTCCATTGCGATCAACCGGGCACAAATCCCGTCTCTGGGCTGCCACTTAGAAATTCCTGATGAAAAAACCCAACCCGGCCTAACTTTCCCCGACCTGGGAATTTAACGCAGTAACCATATTCAGCAGTAACACTTGCAACCACTAGAACAACGAGTCCGTTATTATGAGTAATAAAGCCTAGCCCACAGAAGTTTCCCATCATTGCTGCAGCATGTTTTTGGGATGCCGAAAATATGTTGCACACACCGTGTCCGGCCGAAAACATGTTGCACACACAATGCATCTTTACATGAATGTAAAGATGCATTGTGTGTGCAACATGTTTTCGGCCGGACAATGAACTGAAGTTCATTGCTATTATATTGCTGCTAGGGAGTTTTTTGCGCCACTTCTTCCCAGAGATAGCACTAGGAAGCGGCAAAGGGCGGGCGTTTTTGGGGGACTGTTGTAATTTTGACGTTCGAAAAGTGCTGATTCTCAGCCTAATTTGAATAAATTACTTTTGATTTGATTTGATTGTCTTTTTGATATTAATCACATAAATCTTAAGTCACTGACACAAAAAAAAAAAACACACAAACAACACTCATCAAAACACTCATCTTTTATGAAATTAATATTTTGAGTTTTAACTTATAAAAGGTAAAACGCAAAAAAAAAACTGTTAGATTCATTATTAAGGGTGTCAATAACGCCAGGGCGGCGGGATCGTCGCCAGGGCGGCGGGATCGTCCGAAAGGGTTACCGCTGCCCTGGAACAGAAAGGGCTAAGGAAGGAACACGGGTGGGTTTTAGTCAGTAAGAGTCTGACACTCCCTTCCGCTCCACCCAGAGCGGGAGGGGTCATTTGATGAATTCCCATCCAAAAAAAAAGGGTGTATAACAAAATAACTACTCTTTCATACAAACGTAAAACTGCTGAAATAATACCGCTGAAAAGAAAAAGGAAACTAAAGTAAACACAAAAACATTTACTGAAAACAATAATATACCACTCGACAACCGACAGCTTTGCGGGGATTATTTTACTTTTATGAAAGCTCTCATTGAGAACGGGCATTTAAAAGCTGTGTAAAGCTTTATTCTAGGGAACAATGACATAATAAATATTTCCCTGGTAATATCTCCCTGATTCATGGTGCTCGAAGGAACAGTGGGGTTTTAGTCAGTAGGATTCTGGCATAATAATAAATTGGTGATCTGCTGTACAGGTATTCCTAGTGCAGACACCAGTCTCTCACAAACTATTTTCTAAGCTTGTCTAATTTTATATAATGTCATTGTTTGTGAAGAGAAAATAAATCATTTGAATTTGATAATAATAAATCCCCCTGACCGGTTTCGGTCACCGTGGCAAATCTCAAATATTATAGTGCACAATTGTGTGCGCAAACACAGATGCACTGTCTGTTCCTTCACTCTCATAGCCCGATAAGACGGGAATCTGACCCAACCGGGGAGAGATCAGGCGCAGGACCAACGGCTTTACGTGCTTTCCCAGACACGGGGTATACACATCATCAACTTCCAAACTCCGGACTGTTACTGAGAAATTCCTAATGGAAAAATCCAATATAACCCTTTGTCCGGAATGGGAATCGAACCCAGGACCCCGTGCACAGCAGTCGCGCTTGCGACCACGAGACCAACGGGGCAGTTGTTTTCTTTGATTCTGACATAACCCTCCGTTATTCCCCCAGAAAACAAAAAGGGAATTGTACCCTGTCTTTTGTTTCTTTTTTACCTCGTTAATCATGATATCTTGATTAACGAGGTAATTGTGCTCGTTGAATAGGAGTAGGTATTTGCTGTTACTACCAGGCAAGTTGTGCGTCTCTGACGTTATTGTTCCTAAAAGGACTCTTTATAGTAATTTCATAATTATGCGAAATATTGTATTGGCCGATATCTAACTGACCCTGTAAAATATTTTTTGCGCTTCAAATGACGCACACTTTTTTGAATTTAATGAACCTCTAAAATTATTTTTGCGCTTCTAATGACGCACACTTTTTTAGAATTACTAAGCTTCTTTTTAACTTTCGGACTTTTTCTCACAGTTGGTCCCTGTAACTAAGCTAGGGTACCCCGACCAAACGAGATAGGTTAGGTGGAAACTATACATCTATATAATAAACGTCCAGCCGGGGATCGTGGAAGGCGCACAAGCTCCCATGATCCCCGGTAGAAGTGTAGGAAGGCAACACCGGGATTTGATTTGATAGACCCCGTCTCCCGCCCTGGGCGGCAGACATCCATGAGGAGTTTACAACCCGGAACAAAAAAAAAAGTTGAAACTATACCTAACCAACCAAGCGCAAGCCGAATTGGTCGCAATACCTAAGCTACGGCACCCTGACCAAATAGGTTAGGTTAGAGTAGAACTGTCACCAACCGCGTTTAATCCAAGTTGGTCCCAGTTACTTGCCCATTTAGTACGTATTTCAGAACACCAATATTTAAATTATTTGAGGTTCTCAAAAAGAGGCGCAATCATTATATTGGTGTGTATAATAACATTTTTAGGAGCACAAAATGCTAATTATTATATCCTGTCTATTAGGTTAACCGTTTTTTGACAGCTATCTTAGAAGGTACATACATATTCCAGATACGTAAAAGTTAAATTTAAAATGCGTAACAAAATGAATATATGAACTGCCTTATCTGATTGAATTATCTTATTTATGGCTTCTTACAGACATTATAATACCGTACGTGTATCAATCAATGTAGTGTGTGTTGCTGTAATCACTATTTCCACAAAGGCGTATTTTACGTTAGTCAGATCCAAGCAAATCATAAAATTCATAAAAGAGTTCTTATTTAAATATCAAAGGAAAACGTGTATATTTTCACATCGTGTGGGCAATGCCGCAGGGCCAAATAAACTGTAAGACGAATATAGTGACTTTTATGCTGGAGTGGAGAATATCCGGTATAAAATGTCACTAAAACGGACAAGGGTCACCAGGAAACCCTGGGTTACTTCCTGAATGTTACCTGTGAGTAAGTAAGTAATAACTTTGTGACAGTGACGTCACAGCTTTTGATCACGAAAAGAGCAAAGTGTACATTGTCTGTCATAAAGAACAGTTTTACGCTATAAGTTGAACAGTCAAGAAAATTCTTTGTTTATTAAATTGACACACTACATCTATTCTATTTTATTTTTCTCTATGGCAATGATGCTGATGTCAACAATTCTGCCAATGTCAAACGTGATATGAGAAAACGAGCTGTGAAAAAAAAACTAGACATAGGTACTACGTCGATTTGCTGTGTTATAACCATTTCATATAACTGTCATAGAACGACAGTTGTGTTTTCAATATACGGACAATTATTTAAGTTGGTTGTCAGGATTGATGAAATGGCGACAGGTCAAAGGAACAACTTGTGACCCACGGATGCCCCTCAAGTTAAAGAGGATTTATAAGTCTGTGATAAGGCCTGTCGTACTTTATGGGTCTGAATGCTGGGCTGTGAAGAAGACGGATGAAAGAAGATTGCAAGCAGCGGATATGAGAATGTTGAGATGGATGTGTGGAGTGACGAGAATAGATAAAGTAAGAAATTAGTATATAAGAGGAAGTTTGAAAGTGGCGCCAGTGACAGAAAAGTTGAAAGGAAATCGTTTAGCTTGGTATGGACATGTGATGAGAAGGGACAAAACGCATGTGACTAAAAGAGTGTTGAATATACATTTTGATGGATGGAGAGGGAGAGGAAGGCCGAAGAAAAGGTGGATGGATTGTGTGAGGAATGATATGTAAGAGAAGGGAGTGAATGATAGAGTGACGGTTGACAGGGGAGAATGGAAGAAGAAAACGTGTTGCGCCGACCCCAAGTAACATGGGATAAGGGCAGGAAAATTATGAAATGATGTCAATTTAATAAACAATAAATTCTCCTGTGTTATAAGATCCATATATTATAAAAACTTGTAACTAATTGGTAAAATGTTGTTCAAACCTAAGACTTTAAACACTTGATTTTCAAAAACCAAATAAAGATAATTAGAATGAGCCACGGGGTCACCCGCATACGTTTCGATTCCGTGGGAATATCGGAATAAATAGTATCCTATGTGTTTATCCTGGATAAAAAATATCACAGTTCAGTTTTTTTAGAAACACCATACACAAAAGTCGGTTTTCGTTTAGAAATGTTGAAGATTTAAACAAAATTATTATTGTTTTGAATAAGTATTTGATTACACAAGATTTCAAAAGGATTACCTATTTTCTCTTCAGCAAAAATGAGCAAGTTTACTCTTTTAAATCTTTGAATGTTCGGTATTAAATGAACTCTAGATCTGAAGGAAATTTCCCGTACTTAAAAACGTTCAAAATCTAGTCGCAATCTCATCTCAGTGACAATCAATGTCAAAAACTTTAGACAAGTTTTTGACATTGATTGCCACTTTAAGGAAATTAGAGGTATTTTTGACAGATTAATAATGAGATCAGCACCCTAACTGCGTAACAGAGACAATCGACCTCAATCTGAATCATTTTGAATGCTAATCCATTGCTTCATAATTGTGTAAATAACGCAATGAATGTTGTTGAACTGTCAAAATGAAACCCATTGCTACTGATAGTATGTTACGCCACTACCCCGCGGACTGTGAACGTTCTTAAATTACCTCGCGGACTGTGAACGTTCTTAAATTACCCCGCGGACTGTGAACGTTCTTAAATTACCTCGCGGACTGTGAACGTTCTTAAATTACCCCGCGGACTGTGAACGTTCTTAAATTACCCCGCGGACTGTGAACGTTCTTAAATTACCTCGCGGACTGTGAACGTTCTTAAATTACCCCGCGGACTGTGAACGTTCTTAAATTACCTCGCGGACTGTGAACGTTCTTAAATTACCCCGCGGACTGTGAACGTTCTTAAATTACCTCGCGGACTGTGAACGTTTTTAAATTACCCCGCGGACTGTGAACGTTCTTAAATTACCCCGCGGACTGTGAACGTTCTTAAATTACCCCGCGGACTGTGAACGTTCTTAAAATTACGAGAATTGCCCCATTGTTGCTAACTGTACCCGTTCATAATTATATAGGTACTTTAATCAGTAAGAAGTTTCTAGAGGATGGGCGTGTCCTACTGTCTGTTAGTAAGACAGCCCATCTTCTAGAAAATTCTTACTGATGAAGAGGTGTATATTATGAATTTATTATTAACTTAGAGAAGAGTTTCAAAGTGTTCCTACTAACATCCTTCACAACTTCCTTGAAATAAGTTCGCTGAACATTTGATTATGTAGGTCCATAGTTATGAACTTATAACTAAGTAAATAAATTTACATAAAAAGATTGGTACACTAATTATTACAGGCCGACCGCTTAACTGAGACGTTGCCTGAGGTTTCTGCGCGGTGTGGGAGGGGTGATAGTTGTCGCAAGTTGGCGAATCACTGAGCTCTCGAATCAATCACCTCACCACACCCCTCCCGCACCGCGCTGCTACCTCAAGTAACGTCTCAGTTAAGCGGTTGGCCTATAGCTCGGTACATTCAGGTATAAGTTTTGTTATGAAAAGTTTTGAGTTCCAGTAATATTATTGAATTTAGCTTGTTAACCGCTGTTTTATGAAACTTGTAGGGAACGTTCTAAGTTTTAGAGCCATATTATTTCAATAGAATTCACGATACTCAGCTCAAAAAAAGCGTATCCGCGCAATCTTTAATATGGAGTGGTCTGATTCGTGTAGGCCTATATTTAAGTCACATAACCTTTTGACTGTACCCTGCATATATATCCTTGAAATTGCCAAGTTCCTAAGATCCAATTCTGAGTTATTTGAACGAAGGGATAATACTATTAAGAGGAAAGCTGCACATTTGGATTTTGAGATACCTGTTCCTAAGTTGCAACTCTTCCGAAAGAGCTGTATCTACATGGCTCCCTTAATCTACAATGCTTTGCCGAGGTCAATTACCCAACTACCCTTCAAGAAATTTTGTTCGGCATTACGGAACTGGTTGTTACAGGAATGTTTTTATTCAATACACGAGTTTTTTGTAAAATGTCCTTGTAAATTCTTTTCTCTTGATCTGGCATCCAAATATAGGCATAAATAATTATTTAAGTTAATATAGTATTTTATTATGTTGAATTTAATTTTAATTTAATAATATGGTTAAATTAATGTAAGTGTGTGTAATGTAATGATATATAATATAATTGAAATAATATACAATAAATCTTGATATAATAATTATTTATTAATATAAATGTAACTACATAATATGAATTGAAAGTAATAGGTAAGTAATGTAATGTGTGTGTCAAAGTAGATATACATATATTATGGATGAAAAGTCAAAGTATAATTATATTGTATTATTATTGTAATGTGATTAATGTTAAATTTTGAAAATGAATGTAATGCTAATTGTAAATTCATGTAATTATAATTAGAAAATTGTTTTTGCATACCGTTAAAACGGTGAGACATGTAGCACTATAATTATAATTATAATATACACACACCTTTATAATATACCATGTTTCTGGCAAATAAATAAATAAATAAATAAATAAAAAGATACAAAAGACTGCCTCTGCCTTCACTTTTGGGGAATTCACATTGGAGTAAATAATACATAGTAGGGACGCAAAATACGCGCTTGTACGAGCAGTTATGGATTCCAACCCTATACAATACATAAGTACACCCACATTAATTGCCCTATTGTCATCATTTCATTGTATTTTTATCAGTAAGAAAATACGCTTATTTAGCACAGACTAAAAGGCACTCAACACAACATAGTCTAATACAAGTAAAAATAGAAATATAAAAATAGATAACAAATAAAAAGTTTGCTGTGAGAAATTAGCAGGAAAGTATGCCTCACGGCTGAGACAAATAGGCTTTCTGCAACTACAAGTTGGACTTTTAATTAGCTGCAGTAAAATTCTTGAAAAACCTTGAAAAAACGTTGCCCCACCCTAGGAATTTCTCCTGTGTCGTGGGTACGCAAAAACCCACAACAACAAAAATAAACAACACAAAAACTAAAAATGAATGTGTGAATTACAGCTTATGTGTTACCACTTTTTAAAGAAATATAAATAGAGAAAAAAGAAATAGAGATTATTAATGAGATAGATGAAACTAATGAGATAAAAGAAAAGAATATTTTCATTCAATTAACTTTCAATTCAAAATCGATTATTTTACATATACATACGTGTAAATTGAATTGACATTCAATATTATGTATACAGCTTCCAACAATGACATGATTGTATTTTGACTAAAATTCTAAAAATATAAATAGGGTAGAACATAATTGTGACAGTTAGTCTTGGAAAATACTTTGCTAACGTGTCTTTGTTCAAAAAAAGGAGAAAGGTTTGTTGTCGCTGTACATATTGGAAGTGTCAATTTTTGTTATGTCGAATTTAAATTTATTTCCGTCACTTATCGACATTAGATCAAGGTCAGGCTCTTTAAGACTACAATACAAGTTCTTGTTACATACAGATAAATATAATACAGCACTATTAAGTAAAAATATATTGTCAATGGGGCCAATCAATTATAATAAAATTCCACATAACCTCAAAGATTTAAAACTAACACACGCATATTTAAAACTAAACTGACTGAATTACTATTACATAAATGTTACTACTCTGTAAATGACTTTTTGAATGACAAAGATTTATAACTGTACCTTGACTTTTTTTCTTGTAATTGGCATTTTATTTTTTATTTTATTCGCATCCAATATAATAATGCATTCAGGGTGTTGATGGGGTTGCCCCGGTACTGCAGCGCATCAGGGATGTTCGCTGAAGCTCACGTGGACTGTTTTTACACCGTGATGCGGAAGCGGTGCGCATCCTTGGTCCGTAGGGTGCGGGGCAGTGCCAACAACATCCTGTCTATGATAGCGAGCAGGCTTGATTGTGCGTTTGTGAACCACTGCTGCAGGGTTTCGGCTGGGCCTGTCACCGTGCAGCAGTCATGTCACAATCTGTTTTTGGTTCTGTTTTGTAAGTGTATTACTAACATAGTTTGTAAGTATATTAAATAATAATAATTATTAGTTTATTATTATTATAGTATTGTTACTAACACTATGAGTCTTGTTGCTTGAAATAAAATTAAATTTCTGCAATAATTTAATAATTAAAAATAATTTGATAACATAATTTTTAATGTTTTTATTATGACAGTTTATAGTGTATTAATTTTTGATGTCTTGTTATTTTAATGTCAATGTATTGTTAAATAATGTGTTTTGCACGCCGTAAGGTAGAATGTAGCGGAAAAATTGTATTCTGTACCATCTCAAGCTTGTACCTACATTGTTAGCAAATAAATATTTCTGATTCTGATTCTGAAAAAGTGTTTAAAATATTAAATATTTAAGAATTTTAGTCTCCAAACTCCTGCTTATTACATGTGGTAAAGGCACAGATTAGTGAAGAACTTCTTGACAGAGTGTTAATTTGAGGAGGTACTTTCACCGCACGAACGTACCATGTAGCATTGCTGTGTCTCGGTTTGGGTATCAATATGTCGTCGTAATCATCATCATTCATCATCATCATCTGCCTAGCCTTTTCCCAACTGTGTTGGGATCGGCTTCCAGTCTAACTGAATGCAGCTGAGAACCAGTATTTTACATGGAGCGAAAGGCTTTCTGACCTCCACAACCCAGTTACTGTGTAATACGAAACCCCTTGGTAAGACTGGTTGTCAGACTTTCGAGCTTCTCACGACCCGTAACGACTGTCAAAGACTGTCATGATTATTACCAACATAATTACTCACTTAGCAAATCCACCGCAGTCCAAGGCCTCTCCAATGACCACTTTCATCCAGCTGCTACCTTCCTACCCTCGTCGTACCCCGTCCTACCTGACATTAATAATATATTAGAAAACACACCTTCCAATATATAAATACCTATAAAAGGATAATAAACGTATTATATAAATCATTATAACGGTTTTTCCTTTGGTGTTCCACCATTAACCCTAACAGTGTATGTGCGCTCATAGAACTACCGACGCACAGATTAGAACCTTATCCCTGACGCAGTAAACGACGCCAACACCAAGTGGGTCATATCAACCACGTGCGTCACTTGCACAAAAATGTAGGTACAGGAAACCTACGCAATCAATCAACAAGTACTTAAACGAATTACGAGAGATTTATGTCGTACGTAAACTCTTAAGATTTATAACCAGCATTTAAGTTTGTCGTAAAAAAGTTAAGTGTTTGCACATCTCTTTTAATAGTAAACAGATCGGACTTTGTCAGCAATTGAAAGGAAGAAAAGAGTTTTATTTTATTTTCGAGAATGGTTTAGCTGCGCAGTAAATCGTACACCTAAAAAAATAGCTACCTGTACGTACAAAACTTAAATCACAAATTAATTCGCTATCGAGCATGGCACTTGTACAGACGCCATCAAGCTGTAGAAGCTTCTGTCAAATTTCTTGAATAGATTTTCAACTTTATCACTAAAGCATTAGGTTCAAGGTTGATTGGGAAAATTTTACAGTTTCGGGTAGCTTGATGTGCTGGCGGCTGTACAGTGAAAGGCCCAATATCGTCAACATAGGACCGTTTTTTCCGTGTCAAAACCTTTTTGGTTCATTCTTATTTTGTCATTAGCTGGATGCAGAAAATTGAGCTCTTATTTCCTTTTAATTGAGGCGAAATAGTCGTACTTAGTGTTCATATACACGAGCGGCACGCGTCCGTCGACAAGCGTCGGCGGCAGCGTCCAACGTCGTCGACGTGGACGGCTGCAGTTGCCTGTGCCGTTTACGCGTGCCGCTCGTCTGCATAACCACTTACTTTTTGATCACAATGGCTTTTAACCTACACTGTACATATACGTGTAGCCATTTGCTTGATTAAAATTAAGCTGACCTTTGTTCTACTTGACATTTTACACCGGTCATCGCTTTGTTTGATCTCACAAAACTGTGGAGGTATCTTCCCTAATTTGAGTTTAAACGGTTGCCCTTGCCCTATTAATAAAGTGACCTTTGAACGATTTCTATTTTCATTATCAATTTCACCTCTTTTTCTCTTATAAAATCAAATAAAATCACGTTTGTATTCCGAAATGCATGTAGCAGGGACATAGACGCGCAAACCTTTTTTATTTACCGTGGAGAAATGCTCATGTATTCTGCACTACCACGGGGAGATAGTGCAGTTATGTGGGACTCTAACCCACTAAAACTCCACGGTGTCCTCCTCTGCCGCTTACGGCGGGAACACGGGCACGCGTTAGCACTTATCCGTGAACCCGCCGCGGCTGTCCGTCTCCGGACCCTCCTCTGGGAAGTACTCCCCATCACTGGCGCACCAGAACACATAGCACACTGTGACCACCCCAGGGACCAAACAAGCACATGGGCGCCAGACGACCCCGTGCCTAGGCACCCTTGGTCCCCCTGCGACGGGTCAGGTCATTGGCCCCGCCGCCGCGGCCTCCAACCCTCAGCCGTGATGCCTCCCATATGACATCGCGGCCCGCCTCAGTTGCGATGTCGCCCAAGCGGCACCGCAACCTACTTGTTGGCCGCTACGTCGTCGACTTACTGCAAAGCCCTGACGAGCGGCCCCTCCTCGGGTTCCTCTTGGTTTCACCGTGGGTGACCAAGCCACGGCTACTGAGCCCCCCCCCCCCGCCGTTTTTTGAAATTTAAATTGCTGTTTCATACATTTTGAACGCGTAGGTATTGCACTTTTGTAGGTAAAAGCTGGCGAAAAATTTCAACGGAATTTTCTGAACCCCCCTGGTCAGAATCATGTACTGAATTCATGGTAACAGGTTACGCGTCGATCTCACTGCCACCCTGTAACCCACCAATTATGTACTCATGTTACCTATAGGGGGCAAACCATATGCCAGTAACCCTAATAAGCACAAATCCTGACTTGCACTGCTACAGAGAAATTTCCGAAAAAAAAAACACAATAACACAGCTGGGGTGGATCGAATGACCAATTTTCCCACTCGTACGTAAATACACACTGGGACGTGGAATTGCGGACACCAGCCCGTTATACAATGCAATTATCTACCTGAGAGTCGATCCTAGAACTGCCACGCTCTACAGTCGCATTTGCCGCCACTATACCAACGAGACAGACTTTTAATATCAAATTATTATCTAAATCTCATAGATAACAGTTTTCATTAAATCGAGCCGAGAATAAATTTAGAGTTATAAGATGAAGAAAAAAAAAACTTTCAGTATTTTCTAACAGGTAACATTAACCAAATAGGGTCAAGGGATAATTGCAAGTGTACCCTGTTAATGATAATGTACCCGGTTATTTTGTTCATCGCATTTCTTACCCGGATTTTTTGCAAACAGGTACGATTCTTGCATGCATGTGTATAGTTGAATATGTTACCTACCAATTACTTGCTGAACTCAAAAGATTTGGTTTAAAATATTGCTTATTTTTAACCAATCTTTTTAAGTTTTTGTACGTCAACTGTTGAGGTGCTGCTACTTCAGAAAAGATACCCTATTTTGAGAAACAGAATAGAATAGTCTTTATTAAAGATGGAAGTAGGCAGCAGAATGGTGAAGCCTACACCGATGTGAGTGATTCCGGGCTCAAATGGTGTATGACTTTTTATTATGTACACCATAGGAATATTGTAAATCTAGCAATAAATTGGCAGATTCTAGTAAGTTTTGCCCCCAAAAACATAGCAAAAAATTTAGTTTTCTGAGGTCCACATTATACATAAATCCATAATAAATAGTGCCTACTTATTGGACCATCCAACTCAGCCTATTGTAGCCCACTGCTGGACATAGGCCAATGGCTGCACCACAAAACCCTGTCCTCCGCCTTCCGCATCCAGTCTGTCCCAGCCACCTTCTTTAGGTCGTCAAGGTCGTTCAGCGCGCTATGCGAGTTCGGAGTCTCTTTGAAGGATAAAATCAGGAATAAGAGGGATCTGGAAAAGAACCGGAGTTACCGACATAGCTTGCAGAGTAAGCAAACTGGGGCATACCATGGAAAGAGAAAATTCTCCCCATTTTCATTCGAAGCAACATAATTCCCTCCTGATTGCGTAACCTTCCCACGATTAGTATAATAAATGGGATTGCAATTATTTATTCAACACCAGATTCAATTAAAAGGTCATTACTAAACCCACACCATTCCTTCGGGCTTCAAGGAAATCCACATTTTTCCTCGTCCCATCTTTGGTGAAAGCGGCTAAAGTAGCTCGTTTGGTTATAGAGTTAAGAACCAATGAAATGCTTGGTTTGTTGAAGTTTTTTTTTCTTTTTACTCTTACTGTAACTGTTAGCCTGCATAATTCCACTGCTGGGCGTGTCCACATGATTTCTAACTCTTTTGATCCAGGGTTAGGTAGACCACTGGTTGTTTGTTTTCTCCAGTTCGTCTTTTATAAAGTATCATAATTCTTGATACTTTATTCACGTTACAGTCTAGCCTATTAGCTAATAAGTAATTTTTGCAGTTAAATAAGGTCTTAAATAACAAAAAAAAATTAGACACGATAGGGTTAGGCACGATTAAGTATACCACAAGCACTGCGTGTCCTGTCAGCTGCACGTTACAGGTGCTGATGGACGCTCGTGTTGGCGTCAAACTCGTAGCCGAATTCTGGGCCGAGTCCGTTTATATTGCCATCGAAACGCTAAGAAGTGTACCACATAATCTGGCCTAATCATACTAATCTAGCCGAAGAGTTTGTTTGAACGCGCTAATCTCTGAAAGTACCAGTCGGATTTGATCGTATTGCATTTGATAGCCCGATTCTCGAGAAAGGTTATAGGCTATACTTAACATCACGCTACGACCCTAAGGAGCTGAGCAGAGAAAGTTGAGATGCGGTTGGTCGGAGCCCGGAATTTCACGCAAACGTTTTTCTTTCAGAAAAACTGTCGACTAGCATTCACAACAAAAGAGAAGAAAAAAAAAAGAAAAACACAGCATTCACGCTACAAAAAAAGAAATAATAACAATAAAAGAAAACAAAAGAACAAAAACTCTAGCTAAAATCTCGGTAGTAGAGAGAATACCATCATCGACTAAAAACATGAAAAGTCATTCAAATTAGGCTGAGAATCAGCACTTTTTGAGCGTCAAAATTACATAAAACAGTCCCCGAAAACGACCGCTCTTCACTACTTCCTAGTGCTTTCGCTGGGAAGAAGTGGCGCAACAAACTCCCCAGCATACCAACATTATAAACTGTTTTTTAGTTACTCAGTCCTCATTATTAATTTTCCGCTTATGTTAATCCAATTAGCGCTTATTATTTTCAAATCGCGTCAGTGCCCGCCCTTATTTATCTGTGTGCATTTGCGAGAGCTAATTAGGACTCTGTGGGTCTTCGACTTCCGCGTGCTGCTGCACTACCGTTTAAATACACAGTAATAAAAGAAAGCGCAAATACACAGAGACGAGACGTACCATCGCAAACACTGGCAGTGGACCACTTTTCAACCTTATTACTAAGGGCATAAGAGTGAACAGTGGTCGACCGCTATTGTCCGCGGTTGTACCTACGTGCTGTAGTTTCGATTGCGTAGTTGGCGCCATCTAGTGATGCTTCTAGACATATTCCAGTGGCCTTTGCACGAACGCGCAGAATAAGGCCCTACACACACACACACGTTTTTCTTACCGTGAAAAACTACGGTTTCTTCGCCATTTTTAGGCACGGTTGTCAGTGTTGTATCTCTACGGAAGCTTGGAAGGTGAGCATTAAGGAAGGATGTTTGAAAATGTATTCCCTAAAGGGGTTAAATAGGGCTGGAAGTTTGTATGGAAGTTCATTTTTGCGGATGGGAAATCCCATGGGGCTCATGGCTTGTTAAACTATTTAAGAGAGTTTTACTTGACGGATATGCCCCTGCAGTCTGACCGTCGAGAGAATGCGTTCCTGACACGTTCCAGAGCGACAATTCTAGAAGCTAATAAAGATCAAATTCGCAAAACACGTATTCGTTTGTATGAAACTAATAGGTGTCAAGAAGGCATTCTCTCATTTGCCGCACTGTAGAATACCTACAGTCTGAACTAGTAGTAACAGCTTTGTCCACATACTACGAACAGAATTCAAAATGTTCATGTCTTCTGTATTATTTGACTACAGAACGCCATTGTGAAGGTTTGCGATTTCATAAAACGGTTATTGCCAAGAAACTTGTGTTGGAAACTATTCAAAACTTAATAGACTTGGCTTCAGTCTTTCATGTGTGTCATGTTTACAAAATTGAAGCAGAAAAGTTACACGACCATGAAAATTATTATTCTATTTTACATTTTCATACATACATAATCAGCCTTTAGTGTTCTAACTTCTGGAAAACAGGCCTCCTCTCTGTGAGGGGGAGTGGGCCGTAATCCACCACGCGGGCCCAGTGCGGGTTGGTAGATGTCACATGTCTTGAATCTTTGATTCTAGAACATGGTTTCCTCACGATGTTTTCCTTCACCGTTTGAGAGCAGTGGTGATGAAATAATTTACACAAATTAAAACGCCTATCTGGGTTCGAAAACTATCAGTGCTTTACATTTTCATCTATAAAAATTGTTTATGCATGAATTGCACATTACAACTCGTTCCACTTAGCTATGTGTTCGTGATAGGAATGTGTCCATGGCAAAATGCAATGACTGCTTTGGTTTAAACTTGTGACCTCTAACTCGATAATCAGACACCTATATGCTAGAACCAGTAGCTATTTTCACCAGTTGGCTACTAACCAGCCTATAGGTAATAGGGTAGATTCCTGGGTAAAAAAATAATAATTATATAATATTTAGTCCGTCAGTTAGATTATCGAAAAATAATGGACAGTTATTTTTTTTTTTTGTCAATCAAACAAAAAATTACAAAGATAAAGAGCGTCAAAATTTGGGCTTGGGGGTTCGTGACGTCATGCCATGCTAAAAAGTGTAGCAAGGCGTGACGTCACGCGGAACTTTAACGGGCGATATCTTCATCGTTTTTTATATAATTGACAAAAGAAAAAATACGGGTCCAATATTTTTTGATAATCTAACTGACGGACTAATTCGATTTTTTTAGGAATCTAGCCTAATACGAGCTGCTGTCCGTAAATCCCCGTCAAAGCGCGACTTTAGCGAACTATTATATGCCTATGTTCACATATGTTTGAATTTTTGGTTCTAGGACATGTCCTAGAACCAAAAATGACTGAAAATGAATGAAAATGATGAAAAAGAAAACATCGTGAGGAAACCACATGTGGTTTCCTCACGATGTTTTCTTTCGCCGTTTTGAGAGCAGTGGTGATGAAATTATTTGCACAAAAAAGCGCCTGCCTGGGTTCGAACGACCTACAACTCGTTTGTCAAGGTCGTTACCACTGCGCCACCATTGCTCTCCTTCACTTTATCATTGGCTTCATTTAAATCCTGGAAGGTATAGCTAGTTGTTCATGACCTTCCCATTGGTATGGTCAAGTCTAGTGAGTGTGTGGTAAGCTACTGCTTCTCTTTTTTTTTCATGAGTTTCCAATTTATTTGCAAGGTCATCGAACCTCGTTATGTCCTAAAAAGCCGTTTATTAACTTAACCATAATCGATATATAATTGACATCAATTCCTACCAAACAAACACATTAATATTGTATGTTTTGTATCACAGCAAATCACGCGTTGGCGTTATTGACATGTTCGAACACATTATTTGCGGAGCCATTACCGATTGTACCCGCGGTGTTAGGCTGTCATATGGTGGAGGAGTAAGCGGGTGCGAAAGCGGGTACTAAAACTAAAAAAATGTGTACCATTTTATCACTTCTGATGTAGTTGTGCCCATCCGTATGAAGTTTCTGCGTTTTTCGTCAGATAAGTTATGAAGGTTACAGTTATAGCTATAAATAAGACCAAGATTTTCTCATCGCTTGTTCACATAATTGTTATAATTATACTCCAAAATACATAATTACACTACTACACACACATAATATGACGTAGCTTGTAGAACAATATTTTGTTAATAGACAAATCTTACTGAAAGATAAAAAGAAAAGGAAAAAAAAATCGGCCTGATCAAGTTCATAGTAGGTAAGTGAAGGGGTCCGTAGTCGGGATGAATATTTACGCATGTACGTGTATTTTTATCATTTGGCTACTGATTCTTAATAACGGCTTATTTAATTGTTACAATTTTCCTTTTTGCACGTAATTCCGGAAATGTGTCTTATATTTTCATAATCTCAACTACACTTTGTTAATTAATACTTGTAAACAGCAATTTTAATGTCCAAGCTCGTTATGATAACTAAATGGGGCAGCAGTAACAGTTAGTAACAGCAAGCTTCCGGGTAACTTAATATTTTGAATCTTAATTTTATGTAGATAATGTGCATTTTGATTCCTAATCTTAAAGTTTTGTTAAGAACTACGTGAATTGCAATTAGCCTAAGCAGCATCTTGATCTTTGGCAATTATCATAAAGCTCAAAGCTTTTCAACATTCTTAATAAAAAAAATAATCATATGTCATCATCATCATCATCATTTCAGTCGAAAGACGTCCACTGCTGGACATAGGCCTCCCCCAAGCACCTCCACCTCGACCGGTTCTGTGCTTCCAACGGGTTCCTGCGGCCTTCACAAGGTGGTCAGTCCACCTTGTGAGAGGCCTTCCAATAATTATGTACAAGTATATAAAAAAGAAAAGAATCATCAAAGAGTTCGTTTGCATCGTTGTTAACAGAAAAACTGCCAAAAAGGCTGGCAGCATTGCAACTTTGTATGGCAGTGCTGATTCTTTGGACAAAAAATATGCCAGCCCTCTGGTCATATGAAGAGTCAACCAACCGCTTGGCAATGTCTCGAAAAACTAAGTGGGCAATCAGACTCCATGGCACTTTCAATCTTCAGTTGAAAATTTAAACATTAAGCCGCGGTATATACATTACCTTTTCTTTCTTTCTTTCAGTGAATCTTTGACAGTCATAACGGTAGTCAGAAGCCCGAAAAGCACAACCAGTCTTACCAAAGGGTATCGTATTACCCAATAACTGTGTTGTGAAGTCAAAGTCACATCATTTATTTCACACATTAAAGGCACTTTTGAACGTCAAACATTATATTAAAATAATATTGATTCTAGTCGCCCCTTCCAAAAGGTAGTTTTCGTATAGAGAAGAATGGGCAAGAAACTCCACCGTTACTCTTTTAAAATGTTTACCATTAACTTGCATACATTAATTATATAATTATATGTGAAGACGATGCACCTAAAACAAAATTACTATACCACATTAGGTAAAAGAATTAAAATGGATTAATGAAACCAAAACATATGCATTTCCTATGTGATAGATACATGGTGCTCACATATTTACAAACATTCTAAAAGTAGACGATTTTCATTAAAAAAATGTAGAGTAAAAAGTCCGGGTGTGTTTAAGTAATTATAGAATGTAAATCAATGTCCAAAAAAAAAAAAAGGATAAATTATACAATTACATTAGCTACCAGTTTGATTATTTGCACCAAAATATAGAATACGAGTAGTAACGTACAAAAATAAGCCGGTAATAATTCTACAACACTGAGCAATGTGCGCATTTCATAATCATAAAACGCATTTTGTTTTTTTCCGGCCGGCCTTCATACACGAGCTCACAGCCAATTTAAAACTTCACGGCGACGCTTTAGAGAACGGACATCAATCATAAACAAACGAAACTATTTACACCCAGATCCCGTTACGAAAATAGCTATAATCTACTGAGATTATTACAATTTACACATAAAGAACTGGCCAAGTGCATGTCGTGAAAATTACCTACCCTAATTACCCTTCGAGCAGCTGGTTCTTGTATTTTGTAAGGACAGTAGGGACATCGACGCGCAACCATACCACCACAGATTACCACCATAGACCACCATACCACCACCATACCCAACCATACCATACCATAGATTTAATACATGAATCTGAACCCTGCTGCGAAGAAATTCTTCGTCGGTTATTAAAAAAAAATGCTGTTCCATACCCTGTATAGGTCTTTCTTTTCTTTTCTTTTTTTAAAAACGTTGCCCCACACTAGGAATTACTCCTGTATCGTGGGTGCGTTTACAAACATTTAAACTGACATACACAAACAGCCAGACCCGGAACAACTACCTGAACCGACCAGTCCACCACCACCACCAGACCAGACCAGACCAACACCACCACCACCACCACCACCACGCCGCCCCCAGATAACAGAACTGCTAATACCAAACACCAGATGGCCAATTCTCGCAATTTTAAGAACGTTCACAGTCTGATCTCAGTCTCAATCTGTCAAAAATACTTCTAATTTCCCTACATTTTTGACAAGTTTTTGACAATGATTGTCATGCTGCTCATTGTGACTAGATTTTGAACGGTTTTAATTACGGGAATCAGCATTCTGGAAATAATATTCCTAACTTTCTGATGAAAGTAAGTACATACCTCCAAATTGTAACGAGCAAACAGAAAGCTTTTCAGGCGATATTTCTAAATCCTGTGTACTTATTTACACGAACCTAATTAAAATATAAAGTGCCAGCTTAGTTCATGAAAATAGCTTTCCTACCACTGAAATAATGTTTTGTTTGAGAATATGATTTTAACTAACACTAGCTTCTGCCCCAGGCGATGCTCGTGTAGAGGTTGGAAACTATCCCACGGAGGCATCATCATCATTTCAGCCGAAAGACGTCTACTGCTGGACATAGTACCCTGCTCCCCCTAGTACCTCCACTTATGATTTAAAAATTCTTTGTTTCACAAAGATTACAAGCAGTACGAGGAGAAATAAGATATAAAACAAAACTTAAGTAATTTAAAGTACACAGCGCATAGACGGTATTCTTAAAAAACAAACAAAATTACATTTCTGTATTGGTAGGTAATTTCAATTAACTTTGTCATTGGGCGACAGTTTTTGAGCAGGTAAAAGGGACGGTTTACATGGAATAGGTACGATAATAATGTTGGAATCGACCACTTCGACCGGACATGCTACCGGGATAAAAAATATCCTTTGTACCCAGGTCATAGTCTGACTGTGTGCCTCTATTTATATAATAACTAAGCATTAGGCTACGTCCAAATTGCCTGCGCCGTCTGAGTCTCACCATACGAAAACATTGATCACTATTAGTGGACTCTGTCACTTTGAACTCGTTACTTGTCAACAAATAATAATAATTCATGTAATACGTCAGGGGGGCAATTCTCGTAATTTTAAGAACGTTCACAGTCTTCTCTTAGTCTCAATCTGTGAAAAATATCTCTAATTTCCCTACATTTTGACAAGTTTTTGACATTTCTTTGTCGCTGAGATGAGACTGCAACTAGATTTTGAACGTTTTAAATTACGAGAATTGGCCTTCAGATTTTTGACGTAGCCATTGGCATAGTATAAATGACAATGTTTTAGAACCTAAACCATTGTCATTTAAGTTAAGGTTTTCGTAAGTTAATAAATATGTCATAAAAACCACCAATACGGCATATTATCCTGTACTGTCCATCTATTCTGTATCAATCTCAACAGAAAACAGAAGTGAAGTGAGCTGTCATTCCACCTGATGAATTGACACTATTGATAGCACACTTCACCTTAGTTGTCACGGTGAATTTGTTACAGGATAAATGGACTTTTAGTTTACTTCCTGCATTAATAATATGGGCTGTTGGAAAAACTTGATACAAAAACATAATTGCCACTATACAGAGTGGAGATTAGGTTATCACATTAAATAATACAGCGGTCATTACAAGTTGTTAAAAGTCTGTTAAAATAATAAAATTTTAATTTTACAAAAAAATAGAAAAAAAAACAAATATAATAATTAGCGTAAAAATTGTCATGAAATAAACCATCCTTGATAATAAGTCACTAGACACGCGTAAGGCAATGTTATCAAGAATTCAACACAAACTTTATGTTATCGTTACTAAGTAAACACAAATTAAGTTTAATGTTGTAAGGTAAATACTGAAACGAAAAAAAGGTCCCACGACTAAAATGTTAATTGTTATTAATTCTTTTAATTGTGTATATTTAATATACGTTATGTAGAATACGTGGCTTCAATTCATGTGATAACCTAATCGCCACACTGTATAATAAAGTTTAAGTGGAAAATTATTCAACAAAAACTTGTACCTAAACAGTTTGAAAGTGACTTTATGTTGTTAGTCTAAACTACGGCTGAAGCTGTAAAGTAACACCTGGCAACAACAATTTGGCACAGTAATTATAGTAGTTCTACTATCCAATCAATCGAGCGCTTTCATTGACCCAATTGTGTTTCTAGATGAAGTAGCAGTTCTAGGTGGTAGTAGCATACAATCTACATCTCTAAGGGACTCTGACTGAATTTTGGAGAATTGATAATCCAACAGAGTGCAGTCTTTCGCCCCGCTAGGATTCTCAATCCTCGACTCAACACCGTGAGTTGAAAATCCAGTGCGCGATGAAATCGCGCGAAACGATATTTTTACGTCCGTATGTGGGCTAAATGTATGCTACTGGGTATCGTATTACCCAGTAACTGGGTTGTGGAGGTAAGATAGGCAATCGCTCCATGTAAAATACTGGTTTTCAGCTGCATTTGGTTAGACTCGAAGCCGACCCCAACATAGTTGGGAAAAGGGCTAGGCGGATTGGTTGTCGTGGGCTAAGAAAAAAAAAATAGAAATTAAAAACCGTGTTGTCTTGCTATACAGTAGGGTTATTGTCCTGAAGCATTTTACTGGGTAGGAACAGTCTATTTATTTCTAAATAATTTTCAAGGGTCAATGATACCGAGAATTTGCTAAGTTTCTTATGTGACATAATTATTATGATGCTGACATTTAAAGCTCTCAATTGAGGAATTAAACAGATAACAATAGGCGAATTATTTTAACGTAATTAAAATTAAATTTAAAGGGTAGTGGTGAAACCATTTATTTCAGATTCTCCCATATTACAATCAAGTCAGAAACACGAGATATATACAATCATAATATAAAAATAAATACAATGGCCATGGTATTATGGCCTACTCCCTCTCACAGAGAGGAGGCCTGTGTCCCAGCAGTGGGAACATTATAGGCTGATTATGCATTATATAAAATGGAATTACAAGACTTTTTATAAAGATCACAAGAACGTAAACACTAGCAGAATTTTCCCTAGATTCACACGGATTGCCCTGTGAAGCCACACGTATCGTAATATTTATGAATGACCATCGATTTCGATAATTGCGGTCGTTTATCACTGTGTCCGCTTCCTTACAAGGCGACAATTTGGCGCGCACAGTAATTTGTTCCACATGACCATCGATCCAGAGCCCTTATTGCCATGATTGTTTTGATTATGGCTTAGGTTATTGACATTATGCCCTTCGTAATACAATAATTACATTTTGTCATTAATCATTTATTCATGAACAATAAATTGTATCTGAAATTGCATGGTACTCGTATAAAAAATAAAATAAAATTACATATGGAACAAAAAAGACGTTAAATATTTACAACAATGCGTAAATACAAAATATATGCATAGGAATTTCGTTATAGATCTTCAACAACATAAAGACACTTACTTATTCAACAGGAATTTTTAGTTGATTTTTAAAAGAGCTTGAGTAGATAGCGCTTTTTAAATCTAGAGGCAAAAGTGTGGAAAAAGAAGATTTACAGGTATGAGAAAGACAAATTACACAAATTACAAATGTGTGCGAAATTACACCTTATGTGTTGCTAAGGAATCACTTAGCAACACATAAGGTGTAATTTAAAGTTGATGTAAATATTCATAAATACGACGAAAAATGAGAAACTCGTTTTTTTGTGTGTTTTGACAATCATCATTTATTATTTCATTGTGGTGGTATTTTTTGTATGGTGACGCAAAATAAATTGTTGGTAATGTTTTAAAAAAACATTATTACCTATTGTCTTCTAATAACTGCTCCATCAGACTGCTAGGGTTACGAGAAGGTTCGAGAAAAATGGTCACTGCTACCAAACCCCTTGGTCTATCACTAAAACAAATATCAGACACTTCAATTTTTGCCTTTCTTTTGGCATCTTTCACTCGAAGTGAAACATCTGAACACAATATGAACCAAAAGTGAAAAATTAATTAATTAGTGAACCAATCGAAAGATGTTGCATTTTGGCACTTGGCATCTTTCACTCACCTACTGATAGTCTTTTAATCAGAAGGGCAATTCTAGTAATTTTAAGCACGTTCACAAACTGATCACAGTCTCAATGTGTCAAAAATACGATTGTATTTTGAAATTGATTCATTTCTCTACATTTTTGACAAGTTTTTGACATTTATTTGTCGCCGAGATGAGACTGCGAGTAGATTTTGAAAGTTTTAAGCTACGGGATTTCATCCGGGCATTCTGATGACATTAAATCTCCCCCAAATTGAAGTAGTAGTTATGTTGCTAGAGGAGCTTTATTTCATTCCTAACAGAATGCTCTCTCGACCGATCTCAGTGACCGTTCATCATCTCAACTCTTTCATTATAACAAGTCATTACTTATTTAAACAAAAACTCTCATAATGACGTATTTAACTTGAGCAGTGTCACCTTTAACCCCAGTTAACCTTGTAAAAACATTACATATGCATAGAGTAAGGTCGCCGGTACATAAGAACTTAACCGTCGTGACTTCTTATCGGAGGTACCAGACGTAGGTACTATGTTACAACAATCTCGCTGCCAACCGAGAATATTTTTCCTTAAAAACTTTGGAATTTCTACAATTTTGTTGTGTATTTTTTGGTAAGTTAGCACTGTTGTACCAAATGTTACACTAGGTAATGTTATGCATTTATTTTAAAAGGATTTCTGTGAAGATAAACATTTTTTTTAAAGGAACGTCACACTCCGCAGTACTTTGGTTTTTGAAAGTCAAGAATTGGCCATAACAAAGAAAGAAGGATATTTGTCACAGAAACATGAATGTACATACAAAAAGATAATTAATTCTAATAATAAGGAAAAATAAAAACAAAATATATCTATAATCACGAGCACAAAGCAGAAACAATAAGGATTCCACTCAGCATGATGCTGTGCCATAGAGGACCCACAGCACACCTCTGAGTTTAGTTGTCATCCGAAAAAGACGAACGAAATCCAAGTCACATCAAATGATTCGTAATATAGGTAACAAAATAAAATAAAATACACATTACTTATAATATAAAGCAACTACGTAAACAACCAATGATATGAATAAATATAACAATTTGACATCGAGAGACGCCTTTATGTCGTAGCAGTAAGGTCTGTTTTCGTAGTGCGGTATTTGTACCTAATTGTAGGCCCCTCCACGCCATAGCACTTAGTTTTCGACTTCAGCATACAGTAATATCCCTGAAAAGTATTTTCGGGTTGTTGGACCAAGATCCATGCTCGTCCAAGCTGTCGGCTCAATCTTGAAAAGTTTTTATTCTACGTACTTAAACTAAGTAGCACGATGCCTTTCCACACATTTTTTTTAAAACGTTGTCCCACACTAGGAATTACTCCTGTATTGAGGGTGCGTTCACAAATATTTAAACTCACATACACAAACAGCCAGACCCGGAACAACTACCTGTAGGCAATACAAATATTTGTTCCGTGCGGGAATCGAAACCGCGACACGCAGCGCAGCAGTCAATCGCTTAACCACTGCGCCAACCGTGCCGTTAAATTATCAGAATGCACCCTCAAAAAGTCTGAAATGTGCATAACAAAATACAATATGTCTGCCGTAAAATGTCTCGATCATATAAGATTACATCCTATGAAATTCCCGTCAATATTGCACCAAGAATTTAAATATATAACTTTGTACTTCACGTTTAACATTACCCGGCCATAGTTTAACGAGCGTGGTTATAGTGACGTCACATACGACGTCATTATCAACGTATATTTGAACTTATGTAACGTATTTATAGGCAAGTGGGAATGTAACATCTGGCTATTATCGCGGGGAAATTCCGGTACTCGGCAAAAATCGTGTAATGGGAATAATGCGTACACTTCAACAGAATGTAGTGATTATGCGAAAGTCGTGTTACTAACCGGTATCTGCCCCTATGTATAGCAATATAATGATATTTTTATGCAGAATTAGAATTGATAGTGAACACACTTCATGCACCTACCAACATCCTACTCTTCAGTAGGTACAAAAACATACAAAAACGCTACGTTAATTTTTTCATTCAAGTACCAATTTCTCAATTTCCCCAATTTCTTTTGTGATGGTGGATTTTAGTCCGATCATTCGTAAAATCTACTGCTAAAACATCGTGAGGAAACCGAACTAGTCGAAACCGTCCTAGAACTAAAAATTTGAAGACATGTGACATCTATCTGCTCAAACAGGGCGCGCGTGATGGGTAATTCAGCCAACTCCCACCCGAGTAGAGGAGGCCTGTGTCCCAGCAGTGGGGATATTACAGACTGAATTTGTATTCTTAAAATAATATATTTCATGACTAATGCCTATTTGAACCACTTTTTTTTCCTGGCTATACCCATGTACGAGTCCCTAGGTCCCCTTTTTGTTGAAGTAATTTGTATAAAGCTTCTAAGGGTTAAGTAATAATAGGCCCAAGGCTTGGGTCGAAGCTAGGATTCATCGGATAGGTAAAAAAAGATGTAGGTAGGTTTGAAAATATATTTAATTTTATATAATTAGAAGTTAGGTTTATGCCCGTTCAGAGATCCACTGAAAACAGAATCGTACTCCACGTATTATGTTCCACGTAGTTTCTAATGCAAAATAGTAGTAGGTACTTACTGCACCAAATGGGCTAGGCTATCAGTAAGGTTTACGGTCGCAGTAATCGTAACAGCTGCTAGGTTGAAGAAAAAAAACGTGTGGAGTCGAGGGACGCAGTTCAAAAGGAAAATCCAAAATGGCGGCTGGGAATATTTTAAAATTTTGCCGCCATCTTGTATTTTAATTTTGACTTCGCTATCGTCTTCAGCACCCTTGAAAACAATAAAAATTATTTCTCTCTCTCTCCCTCTCTGACTCTCTCTCTATTGTAAATGTTATAAGAAGCCCCAACGTTTTTTCGGTACGTGACGATGTCTCCAAGTTTACTCCTTTTTTTATCGTGGAGAAATGCTGCGTGCAATACATGCATTCTGCACTACCACGGGGAGATAGTACAGTTATGTCTCTAACCCACTAAAACTCCACGGTGTCCTCCTCTGCCGCTTACGGCGGGAACACGGGCACGCGTTAGCACTCATCCGTGAACCCGCCGTCCGTCTGTCCGTCACCGGACCCTCCTCTGGGGAGTAATCCCCATCACAGGCGCACCAGAACACATAGCACGCCGTGAACACCCCAAGTTTAATCCTACCGCAAGTTAAAGAAATTCGTTCCAAAAATATAACAAACAAGATACCTAAAATAAGTTAGTTTCCAAAGAAAATATTCAGCTGTAGGTATTTTTAGCACCGCTTTTGATGCTTCATCAAATGAAGTCAGCTTCATTCATTTTTTATCCGAAAAATCACTGCTCGTCAGCATCGGGTTTAAAGCGGATAAAAACCAATACTGGCAATTTTCCAATATAAGGTTAGCCATAAACCGATGTTCCATAGATTATATATTATAGCACACACAAATCCTTAACAAAAATAAAGCTTGTCAGTCGAATTCTAAGACAAATAATAACTGTTGGCAATAACATGTTTTGTTATTCTTCAGTTAGATAACTACTCGTGCGATTCTGTATGTGTCTGCGGTGCGTTTGCAGACTAGTATTTTGTTTCATTTTATAAGATAATTAACACAACATTACGCCTCTAATTACCTAAGGCGGCTATCCTCCCTCAGGTGTCCAGTGAGTGACGTATCTTATCTCATCTCTCCGAGTGCATGCGTGCTACGTGCACTTGAGCCTAGCTATTTTTTCTCCAACATCTGCTACTTATGTTATGGAGAGCAGGGTGGTGTTTCAAATGCAATCAGCCGATCAATTCTGTAAAAATCTCACCGTGAAAATTTAGGTGAAGTAAGCTTAGAGTGAGCTGTCCATAGTGTCAATCCCTAGCATTAGTTGGAGTGACCGCTCACTCCACGCTCACTTCACCTAAGTTTTCACAGTGAGATGGTAAACAGAATCGTACTGCTGTTCATATTATAGGTGGGCAGAAACTACAGAACGCCACCTAGATAGTCCCATTTCTTTGTTTACGTTAATTTGTTTGTTCCTTCATGTTCTAAGACTAATACGACTATAACTAACTAACCTACTTCCCCAAAGACACGATATTGTTAAAAGAAGTAAAGCAACTTTTAACTTCAAGTTAAGTATATTAACAAGTCTTCAAATGATAGTCTTTAGAACCAGGATGAAGAGGAAGTACGGGAATGATAATTAAATTTTAATGTAGCTTCTATAAACTAAAGTAAGTACTTGACTAATTTCAAACAATATTACTTACTGTTGGACTAACTTTGAGCAACATTGTGCTTAGCGGTGCTTCAAATAATTACTAGACATTAACTTGTATATTTAATGATGCTTTAAATATTAAAATTTTGTATGTTAACAGTAAAAGAGAATGAGCAAAAGTCGTACCAAAAGGTCTCATGCATCAAGATCAAAATATTATAGTAAAGAAAGAAAGAAAGAAAATACGTTTATTTGCGGTAAACATGACTCACAAAAGAACATAAGAACAAATAAAGAAAATAAAACAATAAGAAATGGTTGACATGCGTCACATCCACGCAAATCGCTCAGCATTATGCTGCGACCCTATGCAAGACAGAGCCCCAGCGCTGGTTAGTAATTATTTTTATAATTTTTTACGACATTACGCGTCGGGGATTTGATTTTTGAACGGGGAATTTAATTTAAAGTAAAAAAGTGTTGATATTGTTTTATTCCCTTTACATGACGTTCTGTTTCAAATGATATATGTACCTAATTAATATAACCTTAAATTTTGAAAGTGTCCTGTCAGTCTGATGGCGCGGATTACGGCGTTTTTTAGAGCAATAATGGCCGTTCGTGTATGACATGTCAAACTAAATAAAATAACTAGTGTTTTAGGTTATTTCGATTTTTTTGAAAATCTCCGTAACCCGGATCTTGTTTACAAAAAGAACTTTTGTAGGAGTTAATTACAATAAGTGTAGTCTATAAAAACAAAGTTTGACTTTGATGCAGTATGGAGTACGGGACTCCATCCGGGATCCATGAGCATTGTCCTTTGAACATGAATGTTTTATTTTAATGACTAAAGTAACGTAATTGGACGACTATTATTGTAGCTGCTGTGTGTAGGTGTAGGTATGTATTTATTGTATTATGTAAATGGTACACCACAGACTAACTACAGTATGGTCTCTCCTTTCCCTTTTTAAGACATCCAAAGTTTGTTTTTAAGAGATCGGTTTTAGCGATAAGACCGCCCTTTGAAAAATTTCTACATTTCTATCTGTAATTTATGTGGTACTAAACAGTCTAATTTATTCCGAGTCGGAATAATTTAATGAACCTGAAAAAAATCCTTTGTTAAGTTTTCAATATGCGGCATTGCTTTCACGTTATCAAATGTAGGTAGGTACTTAATAGTATTTATTGTATTTTTTATGTACAGACGCCAGCAGCTCAAGGTACCTGAAACTGTCAAGTTTTCGCAATCAACCTTGAACCTTAATGCTTTAGCGGTAAAGTTGAAAATCTATTTAAAAAAATTTACCGATTGTAGTAGCTTGATGTGCAGGCGTCTGTACACACAGTAAAATTGTTACAGATACGACAAATTAGTGTTGAGTACAAAGGTACTACTTATTTCTTAAGAAATTTCTTCCAGCAGGCCTTTCTTCTACAGTTGTAGCCTACCAAATAGAAAAAAAAATAAAATACTAACCAAGATAACATTCAATAATAAAATGCCTCTGAATTTCCTTAAAAAACCAACTACCTATCACGAAACATATTTACATACACATAAACTCGAATATTATGTTATTAAGTTAGCAATAATATAAGGGAAACGACGCAAACGCAATTTCCCTAATTTTATCGACGACATTAAAATTTAAGGGTAAGGTCGCACGAGCGAAGCCCTGACGAATAATAACACCCTCATAAATAAAGTGGAGGAAAATCCTCGCCTTTCCGTTGCCGTGTTAAAAATAAACTCATCGTGTGTGCACACTGCTCTCATAATATTTAACAAATGCTAGACAACAGTTTGTGTTATTTATTAAGGAAAATCGTGCATCTATTTGTGTGCAAAAGTAAAATGTTTGACTTAGCTATTTTATGACATTGGCTTCTTGACGGACGTTAGGTGAATAGGTGAGGTGTCGTAGGTAAACTTAGGATACAAAGCCAAGTACCTATATAGGTGGAACTAGTTGCATTCACTATCCTAAGATTTCCGTATAAAGTGCTTTGTGACAAATTCACTATAAATGGAATAACAGAAATCTATATCTATTACTTGGTAAACTTGGTAAAATCTTCATTAAAGCTTTGATTTCCTAGGAAAGCGGTCCGTTATATTATAATGGACGTCATAAAATCTGCCATTTTCGCCAGTAGGTACCTATTTGACATTAAGGAGTCAAAAAATGCTTTATATTTCATCATTTGCCTAGCCTTTTCCCAACTTTGTTGGGGTCGGCTACCAGTCTAACCAGATTCAGCTGAGTACCAGTATTTCACATGGAGCGACTGCCTGTCTGACCTTCACAACCCAGTTACTGGGTAATACTATCCCCCTTGGTAAGACTGGTTGTCAGACTTTCGGGCTTCTGACGACCCGCAACGACTGCCAAAGTTGCTTTATATTTGGTTATTGTGTAACTGTTTACCGCTTACTTAAGAAACTAAAGCTGAAGGCGTCTTTGTTATTTTTCACTTAATCACACGATTTTGTTAAGTGAAAAAATTTCTTGCGAATTTCTTTAGCCAAACATTTTGATTGCGCGGTCGTGTCCGCCGCCGCTGTTTAACATGGCATCTGTCCCAGCCCTTATATAATTACTAAATAAAATGTTTACCGACATTAATGATCTTTAACCTGGCACTCACTTACACGTGGAATAAAATATTGACTCATACTTAGTTACTTTGTGATTTTAAAGTTTAATAAACGTCAGTGAAGAAATATTGAAGATACTGATTAAATACTTATTAGAATCATCATCTGCCTAGCCTTTTCCCAACCATGTTGGGGTCGACTTCCAGTCTAACCGGATGCAGCTGAGTACCAGTATTCGAAACCCCTTGGTAAGACTGGTTGTCAGACTTTCGGGCTTCTGACGACCTGTAACAACTCTCAAAGATCCACGAATGACAGCCGGGAACAACGGCTTAACCTGCTTTCCGAGGCACGGAGGGGTCTTGGTATGTACAGATGGTCACCCATCCATGCACCAAACCCGACAAGGGTAGCTTAATCTGCTCGATAGACAGACAGACGGAGTGAAGTGTATAGCTCTCCTTTAAACTATCGTGTATGTATGCTCCGTTATAATTATGTATCAAATTAATGCTTGATTAGCGTTTTATGTTATTTTACTTGTTTCGTATTAAATATAGACAATATACTTTTGGCAGCCGATCTGAGTTGTTCTTTCTAAATATCCTTACGACCCTAAACATCTCAGAGTAAGCGCATGAGCGCTTACTCCGTCTGTCTATCTATACGGCAGAGTCAAGTGCAGCCGTTGACGGCAGCCGCCGACGAATGTCGCAGCAACGTGCCGCTCGTGTATTGCACGTACTCATTTGCACGTACGATGTTGCAGTCAACGCGTCGGCGTCTGCTGTCGACGCGTCAACGACTGCCACCAACGAGTGTCGCCGGCTGCAGTTGCCTCTGCCGTTGGCAACATGGTGGCGTGTATATGAACACTTAATTTCGCATTTATAATATGAGTCTGGACTCACATAACAAACATGAAATCATTAATGAAACCAGCGATTATATTACATAATAAATCAATAGAATTTACTGTTCAACGTACAATATCATGTTTCACATGAATTATTTTGAGCGTTGCTCAAATCCTGATCAACCACTTTGTTTTAAATAATTTATTCAGCTGTGTTACGCTGTAACAACGCTTAAATAAATAATTGTACGTGTTTGTTCATAACACGGTCATTTGGCTGAATAAATAAAAAGAAAACCATTCGGTGTCTACATATAAACGAGGTAGATGAACAATGATTTATTTATTTATATTTATACTTTATTGTACACCACAAAAATTCATAGGTAACAAAAAAATAAATCGAACACTGAAAAACATACAATGGGTGGCCATATCGCTTTCTGCCATCTCTTCCAGGCAACCTTGGAATGAATTAATGGCAATTAATTTTGAATTATTATTACAAATAATAATCGTTATGTCATGTCACTCAATCCACCTTGCTGGTCACAGGAATACGACTCCCAATACGCCCATTTATGCTTATTATAATATTATATTATTAGATTATTGTATTATAACAATGACATACTAGCCAACTTAATTAATGTTATACCTACAAAGAATTTAAAAGTTATGTTTTTAACTGAACATTTACCCATTGTACCGAAACAGCTGAATGACGACATTCAGCTGTTTCTGCACACCTAAAATATGAAGCTGTTATTAAAAAAAAAAGGTTTTGTAATTAAACGTTTCGGGTAGGGTTGAAAATTTAACGTAATCGCCAACATTAGGTTGACACGAAGCATTAGCCCGGAATATTCTCCCAACCATATTTTATAGTCTGAAAGTCATTCAAGTGAAAACCTCATCGATTTTATAGAGGAGATTAATATTCAGCAATTTTAGCTCACTATTTTGAATATTGGCACGTTGCTAACTTCACTATCGTGCAAGAATAGATAACAAATAAAAATATGGCTTATTCTATGATGAAAGGGGTGCCAAAAACTGATCATTATAATAATAATCACTTTATTTCAGGCAACTAAGGCCCATAGATAAAATAATCTTATACGATAATAAACTAATGCATACAAAAAAAACCTTATTCTACAAATTTATTAACTACGTTGGGTCGGCGACGTATTGCGCTGAGTCGAGGTGTCATGTAGCCTTCCGCGAAAACGACGATACACGACACCCATCGGCCAAAATTCCTCCTTCATGAAAGTCTCCAGATGGTGAGTCGGAACCCGCACCACAAAAGAAAACCTACACCTAAACCCCCAAAACCCACCTAAACCATAAAACCTTGGCTTGTAAACCTTGGTGTAAAACCGACAACCCATTCGTGTAGTTGAGTACCGTGTCAAACACACCAGCGGCATGTTGTCGACGGCAGGCACCGACACGTTGATGACAACCACTTTCAGCGATGGCTGTAGTTGCCTCTACCGTTAACGCGTGTCGCTCTTGTGTATGAGCACTTACACACCTACGTCAAAACGTCAACAAACAAATTCGACTGGCGACAAGAATATCCACTCCACTACTTCTTGTAGTATAATTACTCATACAGATTGTAATTTTAGTCCTTAGTCAACATTGTAGGTACTTAATCTCTTTCGGTGCCAGCCAACCGTCAGTTGATGTCAAGATTATGGTAATCCCAGCATTATGCGACCTACATACCGAATTGTTTAGATTTTGAATTCAGAACAGCATGGCAACTGGCAACACGTTTCTTTTTTTTTACTCTATTGTGATATTTGAATGTTATAAGAATGTGGCTTTTGGCGTGGAATAGTGAGGTTAACTTTTTCGAGGAAAAAGTTTTGTTACAAAAATGTCATGTGAGTTTTCTTATTGAATGATTTTGATGAACGGTAGAGTGGTTCCTTGACCCCTGTAAATGTTAATACACATCTAAACTAATAATATTATAAAAAGAAAAGATTAGTTTCTTTGTATGTTTGTTTGTTACGCCTTCACACTAAAACGATTAAACGGATTTGGATGAAATTTGGCACATGGGTAGACCAAGCCCTGGATTAGGACATAGAATCCTTTTTATCTCGATATTTTCAGGGGATCGAGACTTATGTGGGTGAAACCGCGGAGGGTTCTAGACTATAGTATAAAAATGAATCGCTGAATGTGTTGCTAAGCACAAATCTCGAGAACAGCTGAACCGATTTCGCTAATTCTTCTTTTAGAATATTCCTTGAAGTACGAGGACGGGACGGGTTCTTACGGAAAAAAAATGTAAGAAAGTTGCTTCACGCGGACGAAGTCGCGGGCAAAAGCTGGTTTAAAATAAAAACGGGACTTTTAAGACAGGTCAGATACTTTTAGCATCAAGAATAATATTTTCAATCACCTACTATGGTCACTGATTGGATATATTCTTGGTCACTTATTTTTTGGATACAACATTCGTCGATGCGATTAGTCAAGCCTAGATAATTGATTTTATGTTAGCATCTCGTTTCTATTCCCAATGGATCATGGATCAAATGAGTTCGAAAGCCCTACTATAACCATTTTTTTGCCGTATTTTGACAGCCGTTTTAGAACCCGTACAGACGCCAACACACCAAGCTACTACAATCTGCCAAATTCCTTTAATAGATTTACAACTTTAAACCTAAAGCATTAAGGTTCAAGGTTGATTGGGAAAATTTGACAGTTTCGGGTAGCTTGACCTGCTGGCGTCTGTACATATTCCAGATTACGTATAAGTTAACTTTTAAATGCGTAATAAGATAAATATATAAATTGCCTTAACATATTATAATAATAATAATAATAATATCCCTGGACATTTCACACAGCACCATTTGTCCCAAGCTAAGCAACCTAATGCTTGTGTTATGGTAACAAGATGGCTGATAAACTACTTATATACATTTTTTTTTTTTAAATACATACATATTATAGATAGAATAGAATAGAAATATGAAATATATAATAGAATAGAATAGAGATTATATTGAATTACGTTATTTATGGTTTTTTACAGACATTATAATACCATATGTGTTTCAATCAATGTATTATGTGTTGCTGTAATCACTAGTTCCATCTGTCAAATCTGTCGGTTTACCTAATGGACAGGGTTTAACATATAAGTAAAAATGAAGAAAATGTAGCTATTAGCCATAAGGTAGATGAGAAAAACTTTTGCGTTTTACTGTCCATTGAGGGTTGAACGTGGATTAAACACATTAAAAAATAAAAGTCCATGTTCAACCCCCGGGTTGAACATGGACTGGACTGGACAACATTTAGGGGTTGAACACGGACGGGGGTAAAGATTGTGGGGGTCGAACATGGACTAATCCGTAGGTAAGATATTTCTTTCCCTCATGAAAAATATTCTACTTTCCGGTAAAAATAAAACTTGCATCAACACTCCAGTATTTTTAATGAGGTGTTAGCTTACTTACCAAGTAATGCAGCTAATAACTTTACCTCATAATAACTAAATTATTATAAAATGAGTAAACGAGGTTCACCGCGCTAGTATAAATAGTACAAAATCGTGTTTCCGTACCCGGCCGGCAGATGCCGTTGCTGCGTGTTAAACTAATTAGCCACTAGTATCTCTCGGATAAAGAACATACATCATACTAGACTCGTTAGTTATACGGCTTTGTTGAAATAGGTAATCATTGTTTTATAAGCAACACAATAATAAAAACTAACGAACTTTACCCTTCATTGGTCGCGTGGGGTGTGACACACCCCAGTGCATCTTTGAAGGGTTAAAACTCTTAATTTTTTTTATTAATATGTGAGTAAAAAAATTCTAATCATTAAAAAAATTATTGAGTATGTATTTCGTATGCATGCTCAATAATTTTTCATATAAATATGTATATATATGATCAGGGGTCACACACCCCAAGCGTTTACGTCACTTTTTAGGCGCGCCCAATTAAAAACAGAATAGAATACTCTTTAGGATTTAACCGGGTTAAGAAAAGTACATTTTAAAAAGACCCCTATTGCGGAGACGAAAACGGTAGCAGCTAAGGTCACCTCTATCAAATAAAATTGTATTGTCATTGGAACTGAACGAGTATAACAACGGCTTAACTTGAAAAGCCCAGAGGATGTTAATAAGCTATCCAAAATAAGCTTTTTTTATTAGCCTACACACGAAGGAGCCCTTTGCTTAGCAGTGAGTTAGGCCAGGCAGTGGGTTCTTGGCTTAGACCAAGAATAACCAAGTACAACAGAAACTGCCTAGCAATGTGTGTGCGTATTTATAACCACATGCCAAGCCACTTTAAGTCTCTAGGTATAAGGTTGTTATAGCTTAAATTGTATAAGTGGTTAAGTGAACGTAGTTATTGAATTGAAAGAGTTTATGGATAGTAAAATAAATAAATAAAAATAGTAAATGTTGATAAGTTTCTTTATTGTTACAGATTATTTGCCAAATATTTTTGCAGGCTATAACATAGCAAAGCATGTTTGCACGTTTTATTTTATTTAACACCATTTTAATACCATGTTTTATGCAAATAAATGATTTATTATTATAGGTATTATTATTATAAGCAAATTTGATTATTGAGAGTTGAGATGATGATTTAATAAAATATAATAAAGAAGGTATATATATAAACTGTTTTCAACCATTTTACTTGCCCCACAATCTCCATTCTACATTTTTCTACATCCTTCAAATCCAGGCATCCTTTTCTAGAGCCACCTTGATCCAACCCTTGCGGTACGCATCTTGGTCGTCTCACCACCTCTTCCTGGGCCGGCCTCGGTGGCGCCGTCCATCCTCAGGCACCCACTGTGTGGAGACTGTTGCCCAGTGGTAACTATACGGCTGACGGCTGGCGGCTGACGTGACCCGCCCATTCCATTACAGCTTGGCAGCCTTTTTGCCTATGTCTAGGAAAAAATAATCTTGCAAGAATTTATTTCGATTAATATACAAAAAGGTCAAAAAATATTCAGACGGTAACATTCCACAAAACAAATACTGAAATGACGATGCTCCATTTTTATTTAGAACTAGCTGCGCCCCGCGGTTTCACCCGCATAAGTTTCGATCCCATGGGAATATCGGGATACAAAGTATTATTTGTGTTATTCCTGGTTATAAACTATCTGAGTGCCTTTCATCCAAATCCGTTCAGTACTTTTTGGGTGAAAGAGTAACAAACATCCACCCATCTTAGGTCCATCCATCATAGGTATAGCACGTTTATGTTTGTTTCATCTTTAAAGTGATTTTTAATAAAATTTGTGAAGATTTAAGACTAGAGACTATTGTTTTAATATTAAAAGTTAATTTTGGTGATATTGTAATTATTCAAGAAAAGCATTATTAAATTTGATTTTCGGAGGTATTCGGTTTTACTCACCGCCTTATATCCACGCCTTGCGAGTAAGTGTTTGTTTTTAATGTCAAAATAACCGCTTTCATTGTTGAATATTCGAATTTGACACCCTCTAGGTTCCGCCTATTCTCTTGGGATGATGATTTGTTTCCACAACTACATATGTATGTACGTACATAATGTATGTAACTATTGGGTCAAACCCAAGCAAGCATACTCATGTTTACAGGCAATACTGTGCAGCGCCTACATATTAGATAAATTGTTTAGCCAAGCATGCTATTGACATTATCAGCTGTATTGGTAGGTATGCGGTGTGATAGTAGCTAATTAGTCAGTATACTCATGTCACTCACTGGATAAAGCCAGCTCATCAGTACTCGGTGTAACTGGGTTTTCAAGATCAAATTTGGTTTTGCAAGTCATCAGATAACTCATGAAATGAATTATGTAGCCTGGGTCACTCTCGCCAGATAAGGTGAAGGAGACTGTATATAAAGCCAAACACAAATATATGTACGAAGTGATGTTGATAACTGAATTTTAAATCCTTCCATCACTTACGTTGGTTTTCAAGATTTCTACGATATCTGAAAGGTTGTTCGATGTTTTTGCACTTAAAGTTAATACAGTCAATCAATACTCTTTATCAATTTGGTCGTTTATTTACCTTCTGCTCGTATTTTTATGCATATTTTATAATAAAACTGAGAGCGACCCGCCCCTGCTTCGTGCGAGTGCTATCTACTTACGAGTATGTGGTGACATGTATAAACATCGAGATTTCTGTGCTAAATCTAAGGGCTGATTTTTCCATCATCTGATAACTTTATTCAAAGAATAAAATTGACGTTTGACAGTTTTTGTATGAAAAAACTGTTTGTTTGGTTCGGCCATGTATCGGTCCGATCCGAACATTCGTACTTTGCACTTCGGAGTAGACCCTCTGGTACGAACTTACTATTTGGTTCGGTCGGTCCCGATCCTACACTCCTACACTCTTTCGAATATTGAGTATGCTCCCGACCCAACTGAGCAGATCCGAACTTTTTTCGCATTTTTCAATAACATTCGGTTCGGCCATGTGTCGGCCCGATCCAAACATTCGGAATTTGCACTTCGGAGTAGACCCCCAGGTCAGTCGATCGGTATAGATTCCTAATCTAACCAAGTCGTTATATCAATCACAATGACTACACCGGCTACTCATCTTCAGCGAGATTTTTTCCACGAACAAATTCTCTACTTTATATACGGGTTGAGCAATGAAAGAATATCATCCCGTCATGCTTATAACAGGCGGATCCTTTTCAAAGAACCCTCATAACAAGACGTGGCCCTAATTCCTTAAAGGACGATAATAGATTCATATTTGATGGCGGAAATATCTATTGATACCTAGCTGAGACAGAATAACAAGATCGGCTCGATCCTTCGAGCACACGCACGCACATATAAACACGTAGGTACACTTACGATGATCTCGAAAGAATGCACTTCCCGCAAGTGCGCTTGCACTTACTACACGTGAACGCGTGTCTCTGCGTGCATGCGTTTTCGCTCGTTCAATAAATCTGCCTAGCTTTTTCTCAACTAAGTTGCGGCCGCTTCCAGTCTAATCGGAAACAGCTGAATACTAGTATTTTAAATGGCGCGACTGCCTATCTGACCTCCTCAACCTAGTTACTGGGTAATTCGATACCCTTTGGTAAGCCTGGTTGTCAGACTTTCGTACTTCTGACTACCCGTAACGACTGTGAAATATCCACGAATGACAACCGGGACCAACGGTTTAACGTGCTTCCCGAGTCACGACCTCAACCAAAACTCCTTGTCTTGGTATGTAAAGATGGTCACCCATTCGCGGAAAAATCGCGGCAAATGATCGATCTCGTGGGGCTGCTATAACTTAGCCACAAGCCCCTCACCCGTGCGGCGTTTATTCAAATCAAATCAAAAGTCATTTATTCAAATTAGGCTGAGAATCAGCACTTTTTGAACGTCAAAATTACAAACGACCGTCCCCCAAAAACGCCCGCCCTTCACCACATCCTAGTGCTATCGCTGGGATGAAGAAGTGGCGCAACAAACTCCCCAGCAGCACAGCTGTCTGTTCAATGAAAAAAATACTTGATTGTATACAATACTAGGTACATATGTTCGGTAATTAACATTACAAAACAGAACATAAAATTAAATTATTTGCCATAATAAGTCATTACTACTTACGTTTTGTTCCTCTGTACCGGACACGTTAATCTCCGCATGTAACTTTTTATACTCGTACAATTCGGGATCAGGAGCTTTGTGCTCAGAAATATGAATGGAAATTAAAATTTATAGAATACGTACAAATCATAAATAATCAATGGCTGTTGTGGGGTAAATGTATTTTTGTAAATGTGTTTCCGAGAATAATCCCATAAGGAAAAGTTTGTAAGAAAAGTAAGAAGCCACATGTAATCAAAAGGAATCACATACTTCTCTGCGGATAGCCGAAAACCTAGGATCTTTGTAACGAAATAAAGGATTCGATCTAAGATTGTGTAATCTTGCTAAGATTGCAAACGTCCTCATGTCAACTTAGATCTTGTTATATTCTGTGTTACATTTCCTTTATTATTTTGCTTTGTGAAATTTCTCTTATTTTTAATGGCATTGTGCAATCTGCCTTTGTGTGACGAACGAGAAGTAATCCCTAACTTAGGTATAATAGTAATTGAAAAATTAGACCATTTTTTTTTCTACAGATAATTTTAATAAACTATTAATTAGTTTCAATAGCTTTCTCCCGCGGCTTTGCCCGCGTGGTATGTCGATTAAAAGCCAAATGTCCTGGAGGCTCAAAAGTATTCCATACCAAATTTCATTAAAATCGGATCCCGATCAAACAGAGGCAAAAAAAAAAAATTGTTCTAAGTACCGTATATACAATAATGATATTTCAGTTCAATAACCCTTTACGAACGTCCACATAAATAAAAACACGTAGAATGTGTATTATAAAAAAAATATCGATTCAGTTTGTATCGTTTTTTTATCGGAAGCTTCTGAATAATAAAGGATTATAGATGTATAGGGATTTTTTTTATCGAACAGAATGTCGACAGATGTTGTGACAACTACATGACTAGGAACTGCCAATTAAAATTTGATGCCCGGAGATCAGGCGCAGGACCAACGGCTTAACGTGCTTTCCGAAACACGGGGGTATCATACCACCAACTTCCAAACTCCGGACTGTTACTGGGAAATTCCCTAAGGAAAAACTCAATAACACCTTGTCTGACCTGGGAAACGAACCTAGAACCCCACCCTCAGTAGTAGCGCTTTTGACCAACGAGGCAAATAATTAATTTATTTATTTATCCATTTATTTCAGGCATCAAGGCCCATATAAAACACATTCAATACAATATTAATATAACTTTAAAATACTATAAATACATACAACGTTATAATCACACTAAAAACTAACAACGCACACGAAGTGTCTGCGTCGTATTTCGCTGACTGGTGTCATGTAGCCGGCCACGAAACCGGTGGTACACAACACCCTTCGGCCAGAACTCTTCCTTGAAGAACTTCTCTAGATGATGTGTCGGAACACGCACTACGAACGACTTGAAGTTCGTGTTGTGACGCGACTCCAACTTCTCGACCCTCAAAGTCTAGTTGGTCTTTACACGAATGTACTCCACGATCTCCTCAACCTTCGTGGATTGGTGCAGTCTGGACACGTACAGCTGCGTGGATGTAGCATCCACCTAGTAATTAGGGGAGCAAACGACAAAAATAAACGAATCTAGGGCAGTTTACATCCTACCAAAACAACAGTGACCCATTATAACCCCTAACGACTAGAAGAAGTTAAAATTGAAATTGGGACTATATTATGATGAAGTCCTAGTTTGACCTCATTAAACTCAGCTAGTAGGGTCTAACAGTAGTATTAGTAATTCATTTCTAGTTAGTAGTCCACTTCAAGTGTAGTTTGTATGAAAACGTTTGAAGGTACTTATTTATTCATAGTCAATGTGTGAACAGTCAACGTTTAATTTAGATGACCGCTGTGTTTAAGTTTCTAGTGCCAGGTATGGACTTACTCGTAATGAAGTTTAGCTGGGATTTCAAGTAAACAACTCAGTATATTGCAGACTATATATTACTCTCTGAGATCCCTCTTAAGTTGCACCATACCTCCCGGTTCCGCCTTTTACACAACTTGGACTTTCCATAAGTCATCTTTTTCAGGTCATCACTTTGGAGTGATAACTTTGTACACTTGGGTGTACAGAGTAATTTGTTTGTGAAAACATTCACTACTTCAATCGACTTGGACCTAACCAATGATTGGTGTCGAATAGGATGACAGCGCATATAAAAAAACACGTTGTATATTAGCAACAATAAGCAGACGACAACCTGAGTTGTGAAGGTCAGGTAGGCAGTCGCTCCATGTAAAATACTGGTATTAAGCTGAATCCGGTTAGACTGGAAGCCGACCCCAACATAGTTGGGAAAAGGCTAGGCAGATGATGATGAAGCAGACGAAAACCTCCTGGGTCGAAAAGCGTGACGCCATTCTCAAAAAAAAAGTGGCAACAAAAAGATACATAAGAAGCAAGTATGCGGGAAGAGATGTTTTATGAAATATGCATCATATCTGTACCTATATTTTTGGTTCTATTTTTTCTTGTCTGTTTATATATATGTGTATATAAATGGTAAAATAAATAAAAAATTATAAAGCAATATACGTATCTTTATCAATCATTCCACGTGTGTCGTACGTTTTACGTATCTTAGTAATAATATTAAAGCATTAATTATGATTATGTCTTTCTATTTATCTGTAATGCAGTAAAACTTCATCGTTTTATTTCACCTGATTAATGTTTTATCAACTTTTTTTCCAGTAGCTCTACCATAAACTACAGTATCTACTAGTCTTTAAACAGATCTAAGTATTATTTTTTTAAATAAATAAATGTTAAATATTTATTTTATTTTTATAAGCAGTTTGTACAGACGCCAGCAGGTCAAGCTACCCAAAACTGTCAAATTTTCCCAATCAACCTTGAACCTTGCTTTAACGATAAAGTTGAAAATCTATTAAAGAATTTTGACAGATTGTAGTAGCTTGATGTGCTGGCGTCTATACATGGCATACAGGGTTGTCTTATAAACTAAAATGTTATAAAGTAGAACCAGTACAACAATAACAGGGCTTACAGGACTCCCTTTTCCTAAACTAGGCAGAAAAACCTGTCTGTATCTTAGGAAAGAGCATCCATTTATAATGGGTCTTAGTAGCGGTTACAAAATAATTGGTACGTGCAGTGGGCGAACAAAGTACTTATCTTATATTTAAGGACAAAAATAAAAAATCTCTAGTCTAAAAATCAGCTGGTTTTGATTTATGCGGTAGAATGAAACGTAAGAATTTGGCATAACATTTAATGTAATTAGTCATATAAAGTTTATTAGTCATATCATAGTGATTTGGCATTTAAATAACACCACGCCAATATTTCCTGAAACGGTAGGTAGAGGCACAGTACACCCATATTTCGCCAGTTTTGTTAGCTTCAAGCCCTTTGTAACAGCTTTTTACAATATTATGTAATGCAATTGCAATTTCAAGGGAGCTACGTTGTCCAACAAACTGCTTTGTAGTGTGGCAGAGGTAATATATTTTGTTAAAACATTTTTTCTGTAAATAAATACATGTGTATTTTCTTTTCTTTTTTTGTCCATAATTTAATTTTATGCTTTTTTATGTATAAATACAGATAGAGTTGTAGCAATCCGAAATGCGACTTTTCAGCTAATGACATTTATATGACAGAAGCTTCCTTCAAAATGGACAAACACTGGTCACAGTTGATTCGCTGGTTCATTACTGTCTACATCTCATTACGTCTGAGACAGGGACAGTAGCACTTTCTACAGTACCTACAGTTGTACTCCTCAAGATAGCTTGACAATTTTTTTTAAATCCATCTTGTTCACAATGTTTAGCGGTTATTCACAAGTATTGTTCTGGTTAAGTCAATGTAACAGTCCAGCAAGTCGCATTTTGAAATTTTTCTTTAATATTAAAAAATCACCTTCAATAAAGTTGTTCCCAGAAACAGTTCAAAACTGATAAATAACGAGTACGCCGCTAATGTTCCTTTAATGTACTTTATCCCCTGTGATAACAAAATGAATACCCAATAAATTATTATTTTCATAGCAAAAAAACCGATGACACCTGCGAATGCCAATCGAAGTACTTTTTAATATAACCGTTTTCCCCTCCAAGGGTAGAAAACGGATATTTAGGTGTCCGAGCTAGACCCATCTTGAGATGTGTTTATTTTCTGCCGACGCTACATGACGTGCTGTGATCGGATAATACATTGAAAAGCATTTGAGGTATTGGTCAATGATTGAAAATGTTTTAGTTAGGGTGATCGATATAAAACAAAATAATCTAATTTCGTAAAATAAAAAACGTTTAGCTTTTATTAAAGCAAATGAGATCAATGAAAACATAACATAACTTTTCTTTCAAGTACTTATCACAAAATTATTACATGAACGTAACATAGCTTTTCTTCTAGCTTTTTATTGATTGACTACATTCATGGGGAGAAAAATTACACCAGTGAAAATAAATCAGTAAGATTTTCACCGCCTGAATCTCTTTTTTGATAGAGATAGATAATATTTAAGGAATGTATTCTCTACTTCCCCAATTACCTCTTCTTAACACTTCGTCAATGTTAATATTTCTGTTAACTAACATGACAGAGTTCACTGCAGCTCTAAAACTGCCGGGGGAGTCTTGAATTTTGACCGCTCGGGAAAGGGTCCTGATCCATCCAGTGATAATTGTTCGAGAAGCCGCATTCACTCCACCTCTAGTTGTAATAAAAAGGCTGTATAAGTTTTGTCTAGCTCTCCTTCGCTCATGTGATATGTTAATTAGTTTTTGAACCCATAGGAGGCGGAGGGTTATAAAAGAGGGTTTAGTCTTTCCGGGACGTCATTTGATAAGCGCCACCCAGATTGTCGGTGTGTTGCCGAGTCAGTTTTAGATCCAAAACTGGGCCAGAATAACACATGATCACCATATTTTCGAAAAATTCCGGGCTTATGTCCAATAAAGTGAGGTTAAAAGTGCCGCGACATGACGCGATATTTGAAATATACTATCAACATTGATGCTATATTGTTGTAGATATATAAATTAAACTGCCAGCCTCCAAGTGGAAGGTTTGCGAGGTGGAGGTTATGTTATGGCTATACATTTCATTATTGTTGGACCAGTTGGCCGCATGCAAGTGGTAACACTTTGACTTTAAGCTGACCTAGCGCAGTACGGCGCTTCGATCGAACAAGAAGTCAGCACCCTAATTGCGTAACACACTATCAATCTCAATCTAAATCATTTTAAAGGATGAAGGAGAGTAGGAAGAAAAAAAAATCTTTAATAGATTTTCAACTTTATCGCTAAAACCTTAAGGTTCAAGGTTCGGGAAAACTTTACAGTTTCGGGTAGCGCTGGCGTCTGTACCAAACATAGTGCGGTATCAAAAGGAATTAATTTTTTATCTCTGACAAAGATTGCGAGACAAGTGCTTTAGATTTCAGTAGAAACGATAACATGAGCAGCTCTATAGATGAGTTCAGTGGAAATTTTGGTGTTTGATTTGATGAATAACCGGCTGGTTAGTGATCTGCATTATAGTTAAGTAGCCTAGAGAATTAGACTAGAGAGTAAACGATAAGAATTTACGGACTGATTACATGACTGCATTACTTTGAGGGAACGGCGCGAAAACAATTAAAGGACTCATAATAATTGCATAACATACCATAATTAGCCTATAATATTCCCGCTGCTGGAAGTCTTGCCAAGGGGTATCGTATTACCCAGTAACTGGGTTGTGATGCTAGTATTCAGCTGCATCCGGTTAGACTGGAAGCCGTTGGGGTCGGCTTCCAGTCTAACCGGATGCATGTTGCATAACCGGATGCATGCATAGTTGGAAAAAGGCTAGGCAAATGATGATGATGATTCCCGCTGCTGGAAGACATGCCTCCCCTCGGAGGAGGGAGAGGGAGAGTGGACCGTAATCCAGCACGCGGGCCCAGTGCGGGTTGAAAATAGAAAGATGTCACATGTCTTCGAATTTTTGGTTCTAGGACATGTCGGTTTCCTCACGATGTTTTCCTTCATCGTTTTGAGAGCGGGTGACGAAATTTTTTACACAAAGTAACGCGCCAGCCTGGATTCCAACCGACGACCTACTACTCCTAAGTCCCAGCCGTTACCACCATCATAATTGTTGATATTTTACAGAGTTATATAATTAGGTACACGCTTCACCAGTGTATCCAATGACCAGTAAATAGAAAGATAATAAAAGCAGGTTTATTTGTCACGGACGTCATGTGCATACAAAAAGAAAATTAATTAAAAAAATAAGAAAAAATTAAAACATATTAAATAGCTATAATCACGAGCACAAAGCAGACATAGTCGACGGCGACACGTCATGACTGTGACAAGAAGGCTTCCACTCAGCATAATGCTGTGCTATAGACCCACAGCAGCGAATTTTCAGTGGTTACCGGAAAAGGACGTACGGAAACCAAGTGATTCGTATAAAATTGTATTTAATTAAACTGTCGGCTGTTAATGAATAAATTATTATAACTCAAGGGAGTTAGCGAAGTAAACCGATTGGGTAAATAAGTAAACAGGCCTAACTTCAGGCATCAACGAAGGACAAAACGACACAATTTAGAAGTTTCATCGACAAAATTCGTTAAACACGATCGCTTTTTAACTTAATTTAAACTAAGGCAGGCAGAGATTGTTAGTGCCAAAAACGTCTAAGTAATGGATGTAGCAAAAGTCTACACATGCAACTGATCCTGCGCCTGGTCTCTATCCGGTCTTGTCTGATTACTGTCCCACGGACTAGAGAATGAGGGAAGAGAGAGCGCCTTCACACACACTTGTGCACTATAACATCTTCCGCGTCGAAGGCTGGTCTCGGCTGAGATTGGTCGCCATGACCGAACCTCCGGTCTGGAGGACTGGAGGAGGATAAGTTTGGATGCGTTCTGTATATACACCTGGATCCAGTTTTTGAGGAATTAAAACTAAATATTTTTGCATAATATTTTGCCAAGACCGTTTAATGACTCGCATGCAGACTAAAAATAAGCGATAGCCACCTTTCATACATTCTCTAGCAAGATAAATAATATATGTATGAAAAGTGGCTGTCACTGACCTCAATGTAGCAATCGCTTAGTGGCCCGTTTGCCGATACACTTAATGTTTTTGGTCGTTAGATCAAAATGTGGTGTGGCGGAGGATGTAACCTCTTAGTTGTGCCCTATTGAACCCACTGATTGGGGTTCAAAGTTAAATATAAAGCCAATCGCCTGTTTATTGTGTGGCAGTTTGTCGTCATCATCAGCCTACAGCTGTCCATTGCTGGGCATAGGCAATTGCACGCCATTCAGCTGGATTTTCGGCAACTCTCATCTAGCTGCTACCAGCCACCCTGCGAAGATCGTCACTCCACCTAGCATGAGCTTTAGTTCTCGTATAACTCAATTAATACACTAAAGATGTTGTGATTTTAAACTTATGTTGCTTACCACATCTATCTGTCTATATTACATGATTGTGTGCTTATGGAACATTTATATATTGAATGTATTGAAATTATAAGGCACGATTTTTTAATTATTATATTTGTGCATTTAAAAAAGTTGTTTCATGGTAGGCACGATTTTGGTAGGCGCTTGTGTAAGATCTATCTAGTGATAGATCTTACACAAGCGCTGGCATCAAGAAAGAAAGAGCTCCTATTTATCGCTAAAATAGTAGCATTATTAACATTACTTATTATAACGCCACATATGTATTATTATTTTGCCACGGCTTATTTTTATTTCTGAACTGTTTTTATCTTTTTTTTTTTTATTGACAATGGGCTCACGCTTGACCTCAATCTAGCCCAGAGGCAGCAGGGATGAGATCTACGGTGGAACGAGCTTGCCCAGAAGAAGCCTATTCACTCTCGCCCTGAAGAGATTAGGGTTGTATGAACTCGGGAATGCAGAATCTGGAATCTTTTTTATAACGGACGCTTTTAGTGTGCACGTCTTTATACGTCGTTGTGACATGTAACCATGATGTAACCAATATTTTGTAACAATTTTATGATTAATTAAAAGAGTGTCCGTGGAGTTTCTTGACCGTTCTGCTCCATAGGCACCTACTACGCTATGGAATGGGCAACTAAAAGAGCCTGTAATTTTTTTTTAAATAATATTTTAATACAGTGGTGTTGCTTCATTCTAAACTCGCCAAACGTTTACGTTTGATGGAATTACGTTTAAGTATATTAAATAAATGCTTTGAGTTTGAACATTCAACATTCTCTGAACATTCTCCTATATTTTTATTAATTACAGACTGAAAAACCCTTTCAGCACCATTGTCTCCAATTAAAAACTCCAAAGCCGTTAATGGCCAGTAAATACTATAATTATCCTTCGTAATAGAACAACATTCATCCCCTTGCCTCGTTGACCCAGAAGACTTCCTAAGTGTGAAACAAAACATAATCTTTCTCCTATTTATTTTTCTCTTACAACGCGAGATTTCATTTGCACAGAGGGATGAAATAAATGGCGCAATTAGGATGAAGAGGAAATGAAGTGTATAATTGATTCTATTGTATGGTACCAGGTGAAATGGAAAATTATCAGGAATTCTTTCGTTTTAGTCTCCCCTGATTATTCAGCAATTGTTTTTATAAGCTTGATTTTGTGATGAGTAATTCTATGGCATACGTTGTATGTATCAAACCTGTGCGAGTAATCATATACCTTGCTTTTTCAGAGTATTCTAGATAGCCTGAGTTGAAAACACTCAGAAATCATTCAGAATGTTAGAAGAGAGGAGCCTGTGGCTAAATAATAACAGCCGCAAACGTCGATCGATCAAGTTAAGCTATGCTTGCCGCGGTTGGTCCGTGGATGGGTGACTGTCTCTATATACCAAGACCCCTCCGTGCCTCGGAGAACACGTTAAACCGTTGGTCTCGGCTGTCGGCTGTGTGGTGCAGCCCAATAACTGGGTTGTGGAGGTCAGATAGGCAGTCGTTCCATATAAAATACTGATATTCAGCTGCATCCGGTTAGACTGGAAGTTGACCCCAACATAGTTGGGAAAATGCTAGGTAGATGATGTCTCACTCAAAATAAACACATATCAATACAGTACTACAATTACAATTTGGAAACTGTTTAACATCTTCAACGCGTCGACGACGGCTGCAGTTGACCGCTCGTACCCTAGAGGAGACACAGGCCTCCTCTAGGGAGGGAGTGGCCCTAATCTAATCTAAAAAAAAAAACAAAAAAAGAAAGTCACATGCCTTCGAATTTTTGATTCTAGGACATGCCGGTTTCCTCACGATGTTTTCCTTCACCGTTTTAAACAGAGGTGATGCAATTGTTTATACAAAGTAAATTGCCTGGCTGGGTTCACCCCCACGACCTACATCTCGTAAGTCGGAGCCGTTACCTCTGGGCCACCATGACTACTCTCCTCATGATGTAAGGTTATGATAAGTAGCTCGGATTTTTTTTATTTTCGTGAATGTTTTCTGTAATAGCTACTTAAAAAATATTTACCCATTTAGAAGGTTTAGTAGTCTACCTCCTCCCAGGAACATTGTAAAAAGATATTGTAGTTACCGTCTACTAAGGTAATGGTTCGAAAGCAAACTATATACTTGGGCAAGTAATAGACGAGGGTACTCGAACAGGGTACGCATCTTAATGAGTTTCCTTATCGAGTACCAATTTGTAGACCTACGTTTAGTATTATTATTGGGGTATTTTTATAGACTAACAATTGGGAAATTTAAGCATGGGTACTCGACATAGGCTTGCAGAGTAATGAAACTAAAGTGGCATTGGGCTGGCCATGTTTGTCGAAGGGCCGATGACCGATGGAGCAGACGAGTCCAGGGGGTCTACTCCGAAGTAGTATCGGCCGAATGTTCGGCCGTTTCCTGCTCCGAAGTTATTATTTGTTTCGGTCGGTCCCGATCCTACACTCCTACACTCTTTCGAATATTGACGATGGTCTCGCCCCAACTGAGCCGGTCCGAACTTTTTTCGCATTTTTCAATAATATTCGGTTCGGCCATGTGTCAGTCCGATCCGAACATTCGCACTTTGCACTTCGGAGTAGACCCCCTGGAGTGGAGACCACGTATCAGCTAGCGTAGTGTAGGATAACCAGCTAAATCTAACCGACGATCTACAGAAGGTGGCTGGGACGGACTGGTTGTGGAAAGCGGAGGACAGGGTGTTGTTGCGCAGCCTGGGAGAGGCCCATGTACGGCAGTGGAGTGCGAAAGCTGAATGCCTACGATTCATATTTATGTTATTCAGTTTTGCTTAGCTGTAGCTTTTTCAACGAAAATAAACAAATAATATGTTGATTGTGGCACTGAGCAGAGAAAAATGGGTTGGCACCAAACCCATTTTTCTCTGCTCAGTGCTGCGATGGAACAGTTTTAACATAAAAGCGATGTGTGCAAAAACTGTTACGCTACGGTTTCGTAGAAGAGCGGTGATTGGCCACATAGCGTCTGTCATTTACCAGTGAATGACGTCACTGAAACTATGACGTATCTAACCTAAATCTATGAAAGTAAGTTGGTGTGTTTTCCTAAATAGTGTTTTTGACACCATAAAGTCAAACCCCGCTGCAAAAAGATTTAATTCGCTAGATCCGCCGTCACCGTACTTAAGTCACGTAAAAAAGTGTCCATACTGAGAAACGTGAGCTCACGCATTATTATATAGCGTTTCCCTAACAATCAAGTCAAGTCACTGAGACATTGTGTGTCAGAGGTGTCAAAACGAAACTGAAACGCAACTATCTTTTAACGCGATTATAAGTATTCAGCGGTTAGAGGCAGAGCTATGCTGCGAAGATGTGAAGCTAAGCTAAGAAACTATACGACCGTTTCCACCAATGCTAAGCTGTATAGTGGAGCGAGTAAGATGTCCTATGAAGATGCGCCGCCGTGAGGCAGCTGTGTGAGGAAGCTGGGCAGCTCGAGTTATGCGATGCATCGATAGTAGGGAAGGCATGGGGAGTACTCTCCTCTGCACATCGATACACCACTTGCGCATCTATAGCTCCCATCCATAGCACGCATCCTTCCATATAAAAAACATAGCTTAGTTGAAGCCGTTATCACCTGTGCTATACTGTGTGGACCAATGAATATGATTGGTGGATATCAAGCGCATCCACAGTAACGTAGCATAGCACATCTCTGGTGGAAAAGCAGCTTAAATCTTTGCTGCTGTCATCATTTTCATGACAGCCATCAATGCATCCGTTATGTGCGGTCACCGCTTTTTAAGAAAACCGTAGCATTACATTAAACTGCTAGTAATGACGTCATGTAAGAAAGAAAGAAAGAAAATACTTACATTTATTTGCAGCAAACATGACGCATAAAAAAGAACAAACACACAAAAAAAAATAGCAAGTTGGGGGTAAACATGCGTCACATTCACGCAAAACGGCCATCGCTCACCATAATGCTAAGACCCTATACGGACCCTTTCATGTGTTAATTAAAATTACCACATAGTCTTTCAGTCACAGTGGAAATTGTGAAATTTTAGGCCTACATAATTTAATTTAGTGTCGTGCCTAAGAAGAAGATTACACAGTCAAGCGAATGAACATCAAGGTCCTAGAAGTTTGTTAGCTTTTTCCCGATCCAACTTTTTACAACAAAACTAATCATAAACACTAACAACTCATCTCACGTTAATACCCCCGGATCTTACATAACAAAATGGAGAACCTCCTATCTTCACGAAACACACAACACACATCGTTAGGTCAGCTCACCCAATTTCGTCCATCCTTAGAAATTGCTTCTTGTACTTAAGCTTTTCCTAGAGATGAACCATTGAACATTTCCTAGGCTCATTAATTCAGACAATATTCATGATCAGGGCTCAGAGCCATAGTTAGGGCGTGTCGTGTAAATAGATCAAAATGTAGAGGAACGGTTCGTTAAACTAAGAGCATGGTCAAATTGGCCATTTGGCGAGACTCTGTGACTAATAATTGAGACCTTTGATCAGTGATGCTCATTTCTTTTTTTTTAGATTTGTTTTTGGAATTGTAATGTATTTTTTTTTTGCCCACGATGGCTGATGGCTGGTTCGAAGTGGCGTGGGAAAAGTATTCCTGGACGGAATTGAGGGTGGCCTTTGCCCAGCTGTGGGACAGAATACGCAACAATTTTTTTTATAAAAAAATGTATTTTAAAAAGAAAGATTTTCCTGACCAGTTTTTTAGTGACAACAGTCGTTGCGACGATTAAATCGCAGAACAGAAAAAGAGTTTACGAATTGCTGAATCAGTTAGGCTTTTCCACTTAATGTTATTTTTTTCCAATCTGAACTTTTTACCACTGTAGGAACCCAGGGGAGCAGTGGTGGCCCAGTGGTAATGGATCCGACTTTTGAGTTGTAGGTCGTGAGTTCGAACCCAAGGCAGGCAGTTTACTTTGTGTAAATTATTTCATCACCACTGCTCTCAAACGGTGAAGGAAAACATCGTGAGGAAACCGGCATGTCCTAGAACCACAAATTTGAAGACATGTGACATCCACCAACCCGCACTGGGCCCGCGTGGTGGATTATGGCCCTTAGGCTGATTATGTATGTTATGTAGGAACCCATTAAATACACAAAATGACAAATAAGGGAGTTCTTTAAGAACTCTTTTTTTTGTTGATTTAAACACTTGCAAAGAGTTCAAAGTTATTGTTTCTTACAAACGAGTGATCGATTTCAATGTGACCTCAAATGTGACTACACAATTACTTTTTCTATTGTTACCGAACTTAATAATCTTGCCTAACATACGAAAGGCTGGGCGTTTTCGAGATTAAAATGCAAAATTCCTTTCCACGTTCCTAGCACAGATCAGAATGTACCGACACGGCTCGTTGGTTTAAAAGGCTCTACTCGACACATTGAACTCAGTGGTTCTTTTTGACACTACGGTGCGGCGTTACAGGAAAAATAAAAATGCAGGTTCAGGTAGCCTGGTATTTTTTCCTGGAACGTTTTCCGGGAGACATAGTGGATCTGTGTTTCGAGGCTCCAGCACGAACGTACGACGTAAACGTTGCGTAAAATCGAACGATTTTTGAATCGAAAACTATTCTATAGAATGTTTGTTGAATGTTTTGCGACAGACACTATTAGTACCATAATAAAACAGGGTGGCAGGGACAAGACCGCGCAAACTGTTACCATGGATTCAGCACATGATTCTATTCTAAACCCCTGCGTTGGATTTTTTAGTAGATTAATAAAAAAATATAGTTATTCGAAAAGTTTAATACTAACGCAGTCAGAATGTATGATTTTGACCGCGTAAGTATTAAACTCTTCTATGAAATAGTTTTTTTTTGACAACTGACGAAGTGGTAGGTGCGAAATAAGTATTTTCAATTTTTTTTAACTAAAATAGAAATCATGTAGTTACGTTTACTCCGCGTGTTCGTGCCAGATCCACAATGTGTTCGACACAGAGTTCTGTAGTTTGAACGAAATCGTTTGATTCTGATTGAAAAACCAGACAACGTTTGATTCTAGGCAAGGTAAAAGTAAAAATGATTGTGAATCCAAATTAATTAATAAAATTAGAATATGTTTTAGCTGGTAGGTATCTATTCCACCCACTGTTTATAGATTAAGGGCTAATTTTTCAATAGTCAGTTAACTTTTATCTGAGGAATAAATATTGCGGTTTGACAGCTTTTGTATAGAAAATATGTCAACTTGTCATAATTATTCTTCAGATAAATGTTATCTGACTTGAAAAATCAGCCCTAAATTAAATAATAAAAACATCACGCGTCAAGGGTTGGATTGAGGTAGCTTCTAGAAAGGATGTCTGGACGAATTTATTTACTTATTTAAATTTTTGGCACAAAAAGGTACAAAGGCAGAGTTAATGCCTTAGGCATTCTCTACCAGTCAACCAAGGGTGGATTTGGGGGAGGGTTTTGCTCAGCATTCAGATGGTGTAGGCTAATTTAAAAAAAAAACATCTCGCCTGTATACCCCAATAGGTTAGGCAGATGTGTACCTATCGTACATTCACATTTTGACTTAAGTTCCATGTAATAGAGTACGAGCCTATTGCCACCCACCGATCACAAATACATACTTCAGCACCCTAATTGCGTAACACACAATCAATCTCAATCTAAATAATTTTGAAGGATATTGCTAATCCATTGCTTCATATGTTCAAAAAATGTGTCATGAGTGTCTGCTCAACAACGTAAATAACGCAATGAATGTTGTTGAACAGTCAAAATGAAACCGATTGCGATTGATCGTGTGTTACGCAATTAGGGTGGGTTGTTTATGAGAAGTTCAAAAAATTTAAATCTTTGCCTTAAAAAAACAAAACACACACGACCCATTATTTCCTGAACTTTCTATGACATAACACCATACATCTTCCGAGCCATAGCGTTCATACAATGGTCATAAACTGCGCACCATTCAGACTGGAACTGGTACATTTGTAGACCACGCTGATAATAAAAGTACCTATATAGAAGTCGACAAAGGATTATAAATTGGCGGACATATATGTGGCCGTGGTCGGTTTTGGGCACTGGATTAAGGGATAAAAAGTTAGCGGATTATAGCTTTCAGTTTTCTGGGCAAATAAAATGGGACCTTATTGTTTTGCAATAAAGCTGATATTTGTATTTCAAACGGCTACCCGGCCACCAAATGACACTTGCGTATGATTCACATCTATTGTTTGATTTCAAACAAACATTTTCGTTATTCTTAATAATTTAACTAACCTTTCTTTTTCTTTTTTTTCAGGTAAGTACGAATTGGTATCAAATACCTATTACCTGCATCGCAGCCTAAACTCACATTTTGTAATAACCAGAAAATGGGTAAATAAACAAGGAAAGAAAATAACGTGAACAGGAAATTGCACAACGAGAACAAAAATACTATCGACATTTTGTTTTGTTTTTGTTTGTCTATGTTACAGAAGCCAGCACATCAAGCGACTACAATCTGTCAAATTTATTTAATATATTTTCAACTTTATCGCTTAAGCATTAAGGTTCAAGGTTGATTGGGAAAATTTGACAGTTTCGGGTAGCTTGACCTGCTGGCGTCGCGTCTGTACAAACAGGTACAGGTATAGGCAAGAAGTCGAAGGTCTATCCGATTGGACGTGGTTTTCATTCATCATCAGCTTACAGCAGTCTACTGCTGGACATAAGCCTCTCCAATTGCACGCCATTCAACTCTATTGTCAGCAACTGTCATACTGCTGCTACTAGACACCCAGCGCAGATAGTCGCTCCACATATATCCATATAGCCTGAAGGCGTCCTACCTCACGTTTGCCGATTCGCGGTCTCCATTTAAGAACACGTCTGCCCCAACAGTCATCGGTTCTACGGCTAATATGGCCGGCCCATAGTCCCATAGCCACGAGGTGATCCTGCAGAGAGATTCCGAGCATAGCCCGTCTCATAGCTCATACTGGTTTACATTACCACCCACAAAAGTGAAGATCCATGATACCACAGCTCACGGTCAAAAGTGAATGTTATCGCAGTTTCTCGTGACTTATAACACCCGAATTCGTTACAGCTCGTTTTATTGACTGACAATAGTAAAATTGATTGACCGGCCGTAGAGAGACCGCGAACGAAATGTGAGCAGGTTTGGGGTTTTTATCTATCAGAATTTTCACCAAAGGTTTTATTTAGCGATAAGCCCAGATTTGTTCATTTGAGAGCTTAAATTATATTCGCTCCACGTTTTTAATGAGAATTGCAAAGAGGATCATTTAGGAGTTTAACGATACTGGATGAAGGGCTTACACACAATTATTTTGTACTCGTAAATTGTTGCTTTTTATTTTGCGTTATTTATTTTCGCGAAAACAAATAACGCCCATGGACGTTGGGTACAGAAACATGACTTTTCAAATAAAGTACTTAAACGTTCCGAATGTTGGTGTTTGTTTTAAGTTTTTTGAGATTGTTGCTTAAACGTAGTCAAAAAAATGACGTCGTAATCAGCGTATGAGACATGCTGATTTCATCACGATGTTTTCCTTCACTGTTTTGAAAGCAGTGGTGATAAAATAATTTACCCAAAAAGTAAAGTGCCTGCTTGGGTTCGAACCCACGACCTAGACATCGTAATTCACGGCCGTAACCACTGGGCCACACTGCTCTTGTAAAGAAACCTATCACATATCATTTTAACATTATAGAATGACGTCAGTAGCAAACTTTATTCAACACGTTTCTACTTCAAATATTTACATTCATAGAACATCATGTATTATTGATCGCATTCATTATGTAATCAGGTTGAAACATCGTGTCTACTGGTACTTAGCATTTAATACGGGAAAGATTCCATACCGCTCCAATGTTTATTTAAAATTACCGGTACGAGAATAATTTTATTATTGAAGAGTTTAAAATCAAAAGTGGCCAGTTCTCTGCGATAAACACATTGAGCGGGGGCGGAGAGCATTGTCAGTCAGAGGTTTTACATACTATTTACATTTTTATAGACTTTACATACTAAGATCCCTCCGTACCTCGGAAAGCACACTAAGCCGTTGGTCCCAGGTGTTTCGTGGATCTTTGACAGTCGTTACGGGTCGTCAGAAGCCCGAATGTCTGACAACCAGTCCAGTCCAGTGCCAAGGCGTATCGTATTACCCAGTAATTGGGTTGTGGAGGTCAGATAGGCAGTCACTCCATGTAAAATGGCCGCCACATAACGATCGCGGTGACGGCTGTCATGAAAATGTTAGCAGCAGAGTTTGACATTGCGGTGTCAAAAACAGTCAAAGTCAAATAATTTATTTCAAATAGGCCATGATGATCAAATAGGTATATGGTAAATAATAATAATATACTTAGAAGGCACTTTTAAACGTCGTCAATAATTACAGTTAAATAGAATTGATTCGAGTCGCCCCTTCCAAAAGGTAGTTTTCGTATGGAGAAGAATGGGCAAGAAACTTCACTTTCCCTTTTAAAATGTTTTCCAATATTTTGCATTAATTACATAAATAATAATATGTGGAGACGATGCACTTAAAATAAAAGTACTATACCACAATAGACAAAAGAAGCTCTTTAAGGAAACACTAATTTAATTACTTATATAACGTTTCAGTGACGTCAGTCGACGGTAAATTGCGGACGCTATGCGTCGGCCATCGCAGTCTTAGGAAACCCTAGCTTAAAATCTGGTACGATAGGTAAAAAACCCAATATAAGAATAGAATAGAATTTTCTTTATTATGTACACCATAAATATTACAGATATAAATGTAGAAATTTTACACATGTGACAAAATGGGCGGTCTTATCGCTAAAAGCGATCTTAATATATTGAAACACCGTAATACGTAAGGGCAGCTCAAGGACAAAGTGGTACCACGGATGTATGGTCCACATTGATGAAAAAGCCTTGGGATGCAAAGAGTTTTTCTCTAAATAAAAATCAAAAGTTATTTATTTAAATTTGGCTGAAAATCAGCATTTTTAAACGTCAAACTTTCATTATTCAGTCTCCCAGAACACCCGCCCTTCATCACTTCCTAGTGCTTTATCATCAGGGTCACTCAGGGTGTCTCTAATTTTCAGGGTTCCGTACCTCAAAAGGAAAAACGGAAGCCTTATAAGATCACTTCGTTGTCCATCTATCTGTTCGTCTGTCAAGACCTTTTTTCTCAGGAACGCGTAGAGTTATCAAGTTAAAATTAATAACAACTACTCAAAACTGCAATCCCTTGAAGCAGTGAAAAAATCAAATATCTAAATCAACGCAGTCAAAAGATACGGTCGTTTATACTCCGTTTATGCCGCATATTTTGACACTCGCAAGGGAATCAAAATCTATAGGGTACTTCCCGTTGACCTAGAATCATTAAATTTGGCAAGAAGCAATTTCATGTAGCACAAGTAAAGGAAAAAACCGGAAAACCCTAAATTGGTAGTTACATACCTACAAATTTGTACGGGAACCTCGGTGCACGAGTCTGAGTCGCACTTGAACGGTTTTTTTTCTTTTTTCCTGTGTCGCTTATATTTTTAATAAAGTTCACAAAGAAAGAGCCGTTAATGGTAAAATCATCTCTTACGGCTTCGAGTTTAATCTATTTTCCTTTCAAGAGACTTACTTCATAAAACACGACAGTTCCTTTTATATATTGAGCCCAGTTTTTAAACGTTTTGACCAAAATACTGAAAAAGACAAAAGTCAAGAAAAAGAATATAATTATTTTCTATGTTTTCGGTGTGTTTAAGTATTTCTAAAGATTCGTCGAACCGGTAATGCAATAAAATTAATCTTCTAATATATAAAATTCTCGTGTCACAGTTTTCGTTGCCATACTCCTCCGAAACGGCTTGACCGATTTTGATGAAATTTTTTGTGCATATTCAGTAAGTCTGAGAATCGGCTACTATCTATTTTTTTTTTTTTCAAACCCTTAAGTGATAAGGGATGTCCACCCTAGGGTAGGAGTAGTGTAGGAGTAGGGTAGGAGTAGTGTAGGAGTAGTGTAGTAGTAGGGTAGGAGTAGGGTAGGAGTAGTGTAGGAGTAGGGTAGGAGTAGGGTAGGAGTAGGGTAGGAGTAGGGTAGGAGTAGTGTAGGAGTAGGGTAGGAGTAGGGCCTACCCTACACTACTCCTACCCTACTCCTAAGTAGGGTAGGAGTAGGGTAGGAGTAGTGTAGGAGTAGGGTAGGAGTAGGGTAGGAGTAGGGTAGGGGGTAGGACACCTCGCGAACGAAGTAGCGCCGGGCAGCTAGAAATAATTTATATATGGCAAAACAACGTTTGCCGGGTCAGCTAGTCTAATATATAAAATTCTCGTGTCACAATGTTCGTTCCCATACTCCTCCGAAACGGCTTGACCGATTTTTATGAAATTTTGTGTGCATATCGGGTAGGTCTGAGAATCGGCCAACATCTACTTTTCATACAAAAAAAATATATATATTTCCTTATATGGCAAAACAACGTTTGCCGGGTCAGCTAGTCTAATATATACAATTTTCGTGTCGCAATGTTTGTTACCAAACTCCTCCGAAACGGCTGGTCCGATTTGTATGAAATTTTGTGCATATCGGGTAGGTCTGAGAATCGACCAACATCTATTTTTCATACAAAAAAATATTTCCTAGAATTCATTATAGCAAAACAACGTATACTTAGCTTAGTTGATTTTATATTTTTTTGAGTATTTTTGATGGATGGATGGCTGGTAGCAGCTGGATGAGAGATGCCGAAAATCGAATTGAATGGCGTGCAACACGAGAGGCCTATGTCCAGCATTGGACTGTTATAGGCTGATGATAATGATGAATATTTTTAGAAGGTATAATAGCGATGATGATGATGATGGACTAGTAGCAAAGTTTTAAACAATTACCACTCTGCCATCTGCCCAGCCTTTCCCAACTATGTTGGGGTCTACTTTCAATTTAACCAGATGCAGCTGAATACCCGTGTTTTACATGGAATTACTGCCTATCTGACCTCCACAACTCATTTACTGGGTAACACGATACCCCTTGGTAACTATTATGTTGTATAATCAGTCCAATATACCTAAAATAAAATTGCGACATATTCGCCAAAAATGTAAACAATATTTCTTTATGGAAAAATAACTTTAATTCCTACACAATAAAGTTCAGTTTACGCTACAACTTCGAACATTTTTATAACTTTTTCAGTAAAGCTAGTCACTCTGAAATCAACTTATTACCATTAAAATAAAGTTGATATTGGTTTAACTTGAAATAACAGCAATTTGAAACATAAATAAAATTTGAATATAGGTAGGACACTAAACAAACAGGCTGAAAGCTTTTTGTTCGACCATACATACGTTTTGAGATATCATTTCATATTTAATATTCCAATATCAACATTATCGACATTGTAAGAAAACATTAAAGTCATGCTTGTTTCAATATTAACATGAATGTCTCTTACGAAAATATTTAAACAGTTTCCGCGAAGTCTTCCGAAATTCTTGTTCTCCTGACCCACCCTTTAGCAAAGCATCTCCTGCCCGCGGTATTATTTCGTTGTCGCTCAGCGTTGTTTTTTTCTTTTTGCCCGGCTCCTAAGAATCCTAGCGTGATGTTGAATAGCCTAGAGCCTTCCTCAAGAACTAGGTTATCAAAATCAAAAAGATTTTTTAAAATACGACTAGTGGTTCTAGAGATTAGCGCGTTCAAACAAACAAACTCTTCAGCTTTATTATTAGTAAAGATAAAAAAGAAAAGTATAGACAGCAGATTTTTTTTTTATTAGCAGTTGATGTCCCACTGCTGGGCAAACGCCACCTTACTCTCTTTCCACCTCTCTCTGTCCAGAGCTGCCAAGGACCAATCTTTATGAAAGGAGTCCAGATCATCCCGCCATCTCCGTCTGGGCCTGCCGCGATGTCGTTTGCCATTAAGCGGGACCCACTTGGCCCGTATGTTTGGTCTATTGATCGTCTGACATGCGGCAGATGTGTCCCGCCCAATTCCATTTAAGCGTGGCAGCTTTCCGAGTGACATCAGTTATTTTAGTGATGGCACGGATTTTTGTATTCTTAACCCAGATATAGACAATAGATAGCAGGTATAGACAGTAAAATATATCCTCCTATAATATTAGAAACGTGAAAGTTTTGTATGGATGGATGGATGGATGTTTGTTACTCTTTCACGCAAAAACCACTGAACGGATTTAGATGAAATTTGGCACGCATATGGTTTAAAACCAGGATTAACATATGGGATACTTTTTATCCCGATATTCCCACGGGATCGAAACCTATGCGGGTGAAACCGCGGGGCGCAGCTAGTAATATTATAAACGTGAAAGTTTGTATGGATGGATGGATGTTTGCTACTCTTTCACGCAAAAACCACTGAACGGATTTAGATGAAATTTGGCATACATATGTTTTATAGCCAGGATTAACACAAAGAATATTTTTTATCCCGGTATTCTCACAGGATCGAAACTTATGCAGGTGAAACCGTGGGGAATAGCTAGTTTATCATAAATATTTCGTGCCTGAAATTCATAGCTCTAATAAAATAGCCTTTATTATTGTAAAGGCTATTTTATTAGAGCTATGAATTCATGAAGGACACAGGTAAACCATTTGAATCTCGAAACGAATACGTTTCGAGATTCAAATGGTTTACCTGTCTGCCTGTCTGCCTGTCTACCTGTCTGCCTGTATCCCGGTATTCTCACAGGATCGAAACTTATGCAGGTGAAACCGTGGGGAATAGCTAGTTTATCATAAATATTTCGTGCCTGAAATTCATAGCTGTAATAAAATAGCCTTTATTATTGTAAAGGCTATTTTATTAGAGCTATGAATTCATGAAGGACACAGGTAAACCATTTGAATCTCGAAACGAATACGTTTCGAGATTCAAATGGTTTACCTGTGTCCTTAATGATACCGTCAGCTTCCACTTAACTACAAGAAAGTTTAGAAAGGTTCTACTATAAATATAGTATAAAATGACTAAAATGAAATCATTTTAGTCACGACCCAACCCGAATTTCGGGAAACTGAAAGGTCTGTGGTTTGCTACATTACCCTTCGACGCTTTTAGCTCTTCTAAAAGCATCACAAACCTGGTTATATCCACTAGTTTAATTACAAAGATTTCGCTTTAAATATTCTCTCGACGAACAACGGGTTAATTTTTAATCGCCCAGTCGAATTAACCCTTGTCCAAGACGCGGGCTCGGGCCTTTATAAAACGGCACTGAAGAATAATTTGTCGTCCGCCTTTCCTACTTTTGTCTGAAAAATTATACAGCTATTCAACGCTCGAGAAAGAACCTTGAGTTACAGGGATAAGGTTATATTTCTCTTGCAATAAAAAATCAGTCGTGAGTTATTCGACGTCCGAGTTTATTGTTTCATAATTTCCTCGCGAACGCTCCGTAAGATGTTATTTGCAGGTTTTTTCTCAATTTATGACATGATGGCGTTATAAATGTTTAAGGACTGGTAGATGGACGCCGGGAGATTTTGTTCTTATTTTTACTGGGATTGCTTATAAGCCATGCTCTTTTCACAGAGAGTACGCTCTTTTCTTATTTTAAAAGGAGACTGATGTTTTTTTAATACCTAGCTGAAATAGTATAAGATATCCACTTGTAATCGATATTAATATTGCCAATTCGTTGGTAAACGTATAGTGATTCAAGGTCATTTGTAACTACGTGCTCAAGGTCAAGCTTCGTGGGCAAAGTATTGTACCAGCTTTTAAGACCGTTTGCTGCAACAATGTCATAAACGTAAAACGTTTATTGAGGATGATATTCTCTTATTATGTATATTTCCTTTTTTTATATTCCTATTTGTTTCTATCAAGCACGTGCGTACCACTAACGAACATCAAACACTGTGTTAGTTAGTGGTACGCACGTGCGAACAAAGTGTTCGATGTTCGTGTTCACCATGTTTTTGTTCGTTCGGCGTACGCGGCTTTACATTTAAATTAAATTGTATTATTTAGCTTTAAGTACGCTGCACCAATACAGCGTCCTAATAACAGTTTGCTTTAAAAATAAAAATAATTGTTTTAATAATTGTTGATGAACAATTGTTTGCTGCACCGGACGACGTCATTACGTCGGCGCCGGCTGTCGTTGAAAACCAGCGCTGGGGCTGTCTTGCATAGGGTCGCAGCATGATGCTGAGCGATAGCCGTTTTGCGTGGATGTGACGCATTTCAACTATTTCTTATTGTTTTTTTTTTTGTTTTTTATGTTGTTGTTTGCGTCATGTTTACCGCAAATAAACGTATTTTCTTTCTTTCTTCTATAAACATAGTCAAGCCTTTCGCAAAGAGCTTTGTTTTATTATTAGCTTTTGCAAAGAGGTTATAATAACCTATTGATGAGAAATCTAACTGCATCGTGGGTCTAGTGGTCGCAAGCGCTACTGCTGAGCATGAGGTCCTGGGTGTGATTTCCGGGTCGAGCAAAGTGCTATTGGATTTTTCGATCTGGAATTTTATCAACAAGTAGTCTGGGTCTATGTCCGGCTGGTGGCAATAAGCCCCTTATTACATGGAACTTATAACTGGTGAAATGTGGGTGTACTGGTACACCTCTGCCTAACCGTTCGGGGATTACAAGCGTGATGTTATTGTTGTTGTTTGTTGTTATTGTTTGAAAAATTGATGATCTCAATACTTGTGAACCACAATTTAAGTGGTAATCCTAACTATTAATATCATAAATGTGAAAGTGAGTTTGTTTGTTTGTTATGCTTTCACGCTAAAACAGCTAAACGGATTTGGATGAAATTTGGCACATGGGTAGACCGTGACCTGGGTTAGGATACGTTGTATCCCGTTAGTACATTCCCGCAGCATAATTTCCGGCCTCCACGCTGGTCAAGCCGTGGTAAAAGCTAGTAGTAAATAAATTAAATAAACTTCGAAAAAATCACAAAATATGTTTACAATTGCCATTACCTACATCGTGTCAAGGTGATTTGTAAGACAGCAGCTCGTAAAGTTCATGTTTCGATGCCATAAAGTGAAATAATGAGTTCAGGGGCGACATCAAGCTCTTTTGACATTATGGTGTTAGCATAAAAAACATAAAAATACTCAGGTGTATGACACTATAAAGTGTGTATTAAAAACATTAATGAGTATGTAATAAAACTGCCTCACTTCAGTATCGGTATTTATTGTTTTGGTTCTGCAATATGACAACTCTGATAACTTATGTGCAGATACCAGCAATGTAAAAGACCAATTGTGCGTCCGACTTCGGCGCAACCACCGTCCGAATATGGAGGGAAGGAAAACTGTCTCTGTTGTGAGAAAGTCAGCGTCAAACTGCGTTAAACTAGAGTGGCGCCACAGAAGCAACAGGGTAAATTTCAAAGAAGATTCTGTTTACAAAATTACTTTGGACTACGTAAATATGTAGTTGAGGTTTGGTATACTGAGCTGTCACTAACTACTCTAGTCATTAAAAATATAAAACTCGGCATACTTCAATCTGTCAACAACTGCTACATTCATACCATACCCTTTGCCTACGCTAGCGTCATTTTGGAGGGTTTTTGAACTGACGGGCCATTCTGGTAAATTTAAGAACGCTCACAGTCTGATCTCAGTCTCAATCTGGCAAAAATACGTAAATTTTCCCTACATTTTGACAAGTTTTTGACATTTGCTTGTCGCCGAGATGAGACTGCAACTAAATTTTGATCGTTTTAAATTACGAGAATTGGCCTGCTGTTATTTACTACTTATAGCTGAATACTTTTTCAACTTTCCCCCCATTTGAGACGGTTCTCCTTACCTCTATACCTACTTCTGAAGGACAGTCTTGCCAAAGCAATCTTCCGCCATGAATGTTCACTGACAACCTTCCCAAAGGGATTGATTGATCGAGTGATTCTGTTGTCAGCACAATAAGTCGATTACAAATAATCGAATCGAATACAAAAATAAATTAAATTAAAAAAAAACTAGATTACAACACATACGTCAAATAATCTAAATAACATAACAAAACCTAACAAATACCTTTAAAAGATACCGTTGTTATACAAGTAGATCCATATTATGTCTAATACATCGGTCGTAGTGTATTAAGTGTATTTTCATGTACAACCCAATAGTTTTACTAAGAAATCACTCACAAGTAAGTATATAAGCCACAAGTAGGTCTAAACTACGGGATCCCAATCCAGCGACAATCAGTGTCAGAAACTTGTCAAAAATGTACGGAACATTTTTGACAAGTTTCTAACATTGATTGTCGCTTTTAGAGGCATTTTTGACCGATTGAGACTGAGATTTTGAACGTTCTTAAAATTACGAGGATTGCCCCTCTGATTTCTAACTCAAGTTATTTGTTAATACAGTCCAATGATAAATTCCTTCAGAGATCCGAGTTCGAGTAATACCTACAATGTTTCTTATTTTTGAGAAGTGTATGTAAATTATATGACAATGTAACATTATGCCTTATGTAGAATTGGTCAAAATCATGTTTTGCATTTAAAATAAAGATTTATAATATTAATTTTATTTTAGTACCAAACTATCCAACAACAAGCAATAACTTCGTACGCACGCAAAATAACTGCGTAATTCAATAAAACCTCCGTCAGAAACAAAAGCATTCTATGTACCGACAACTCAGTATTTATTCGACCAATGTGTCAATCAGCCGGTAGATTTATCCTTTTCGATAAATTAGCACGAGCACTGGTAGTCTGTTACACTACTGTGCACTGAAACGGAACATAAACCATTTTATTTTTTGTTATAAAACACGGTGTTTACGGTAATGTCTGAGCTGTCATTCGCTTGCAATATTCTGTGTCGGATGTCGTTAAGATTTTCCCTTTTTGTACTGAAATACTTAAAGATATGTGTGCGGCCAACCAGTAAAAGTAAATATTACGTAAAAAAGTAAGCGAATAAAAAATATTTACGACCGAAAAAGTTAATCATAAGCTGGGGTTTTAATTTTTGCTTTTTCCTTCTTGTTATAATTGTGTAATCGCGGAGAAACGATATTTTGGCTTTCAATTTCCGCATCGCGATCAATGCTCGCCTGTCGAGGCGTCGACTGAAAATATAAATTGTTAATTTAAATATCAGTATTTTTATTTCTGTGGAAGAACATTAATATCTGGTTGATATTGTTGATTGGTTCCTGATTGGCTCTTGTAAACGCACCAGTGCACCTACTTTTTTGGTTAAATCATTTCGAAGTCTGTCAATTGTTTGAATTAAACCATTTGGTACGTCATAGTTATTTTATTGTATTGAAAAAAGTTTAACATTATATAAACTCAAGTATAACTTAACGCAGTAAATTATTTCGCAGTATAACTATGAGAAAAGTCTTCATGCAGCTTTAAGTATTATTTATTTACTAGCTGCGCCCCGCGGTTTCACTCGCATGAGTTTCAATCCCGTGGGAATATCGGGATAAAAAGTATCCTATGTGCTAATCCTGGTTATAAGTTTATAACCAGGATTAACATATACATAGGATACTTTTTGGCACACAGATCAGAGATTTTTGATCTGTGTGTCAAATTTCGTCCAGATCCGTTCAACAGTTTTGGCGTGAAAGAGTAACAAACATCCATCCATACAAAATTTCGCGTTTATAATATTAGTAAGAAGGATAGGACTTTAGTACCGATATTCAGCAGTCTTCTTATAATCTCGACGAAAAACTGGTGCATGGAACATAAATCCAACGCGTAAAAGTCCACAGTCCCATTTACCGGCTTTGTTTTCATGCAAAACCTGTGTACATTATTTTGTCCGCCATTTTATTTCGTGCAATAAACTCAGTTGAGATTTATTCGACTACAATGAAGTTAAGTCCAGGTTAAGTTGACCTTGACAAGTAAACAAAATACTTGGTCAAATTAAATTAGCTAGCGAAACTACATAGGAATGATGGGTATCGATTTCTAAACACGATTGATGGTATATTGGGGTACTACTGCAGGTAGGTTTTTACTTGAAGTATGAGTTTTGAAAACTTTACGTTTTATTTTGTTTAGAAACTGATACCCACCACGTCTACGGAGTTTCGCCAACAATCTAATTTGACCTTGAATAGCTTAGCGCACCCTTAAACTCGGAAAAATTGGCCATGTATTTTTGAAACTGGTGACTGATTCACAATTTATATAAATAAGTTAAACCTACTGTAGATGCGAAAAGAAGAATAAAATCAAATCACAATAACCCGAATCAAAATCTGATTTATATTGTACCTACAGGTTGTAATAAATACCATTTTAAGTACCAGGTTCGAAGCCAAAATGCCTTTATTTGTATTTATTCATTTATCAATGTGCCTACAAATATAAGCAAGTCGCTTTAATAAAGGCTCAACAAATTGCGCTTTACTTGACGCACATTATTGGAGAAATTCTTGAACTGTAGCTTGAGAAATACTACTAGAAAATCTGCAGGAATAATTGTATTGAGAATTTCAGAGCCGGTGACTAAATTCCCTGGAATCCCAGCTTTACCTAATGGCCTAACTCCTCTTTAATACTTTCGTTTGGTAATAACATGTATATAGTTTTTTTTATAACCGTTTTAATTTACGACGCCATCAATTGTCCTAAATTACGATTTTAGTAAACATTCAGATGATTCATTGGTTAATACTGTGAGCTTGGGTAGAGCAAATATTTATTAGACGAATCAAAATATAATAAATTAAAGTTTATGTGAAGGAATGTAAATATTATTCTGAAACTTTTTTCTTTCTCTCATCTTTTTATGATTTTATGAATTGGTTTTAGATTTTATTGGACAGTTTATTGTTTTGAAAATAACATGTAGCTTTTTACCTAGAATAAACTAAAATGGTAATGAAGGTATCTTCTTATTATTTAGTTGTAATTGTGCGTTTTGTTTGTGCAGAATAAAATATTTTTCTTTCTTTTCTTTCTTCTTTCTTGAATCTAAATGATAATTTAGAAATGTTTCGTGTTAATCATTGTTTACTTAGTCATTTCTACTAACTCGTGGAGATAGAAAAAGACGTATAATTTATATTGCAAACAACACACCTAAGGTACACAATTTATGCACTATTCTTTAAAATAACTTTTTAAATGATTTAATTATTAAATGTTAGCTAAAAATAAAGCATTATACTGTAAACATTGATTTACTTATTAGGGTACCAATTACAATTTACAAGCTAACACTAAAATTACAAAATTATATCCTAAATTAACTAAAACTATTTACAAACTAAAATATAGCGTCGAAAAAGTCATCCGCATCGCTGTCGACTGGTAATGTACCCAAGACACTGGCGGCATTGCCACGTTGTATGGCAATGCTTAGCCTCTGGCCAAGTTAAAAGCCAGCCCTTGGGCCATGGGAAGTGTCAACCAGTCGTAGTCGTTTCGAAATGTCAAAATAAAGCTAGTTTCGTCACCACTACTGCTCTGCAAACGGTGAAGGAAAACATCGTGAGGAAACTGACATGTCCCAGAACCAAACATTCGAAAACATGTGACACCTATCAACCCGCACTGGGCCCGCGTGGTGGATTACAGCCCTCCCTTACGAAGAGAGAAGGCCAGTGTCCCAAGAGTGGGCACTTTACAGGCTGATTACGTGTGTGTGTAAAAATAAAGCCTGCTTCTCTTACAATTTCATCATAATGAAAAATATTTGCCTTAAACTTTTATGAATTCAATCATTATGTATATTTGTGTTTGCTCATAAAGAATGCATGGTCGTTGATTTCGTTGAATAAAGTCTACGCTCATAACGGTACGGCTTTCAAAGGGGGTGAGCACAGAACAGATAAAAGAGGTGGGGTGAGCATTTCAGCAAAGATTAAAGTACAGTAATGACGAATAGGCATGACGTGCAATAAAAGTTGTGGGAGCGAAATTACTTTTTTTAAGTGTTCGCACATGCTACAGCAGTAGGTAGGTGGGGGGATGCGTTGTAAATAGGCATAGGACTTTAGGCCATAGTTGCGTGAATTATAATAATTAATTATAATTACCTGAACCTATCGGGCCGCATCTCATCTGAGACCCGCCTTACCTGGTGGGCTGACAGCGTCCTCGCCGTGCGTCGTCCTCCTGCTGCCGTGCTGCGTCCTGTCCTGCTGCGTGGGCCCTCCTACGGGTTTCAAAAAAATATTCATTGCGATATTTACGTTATCGAACAGACCAATTTTTCAAACACACGAAGCATTTGATTGGAAAATTTCCATCAAAATCCTTCGAATTATGATAGGGAGTTTGTTTGTGTTTATTTGGGGTGCTGCTCATTCTCGTCATTTAATTGGAATTTCTTCTACTAAAAACATTCCTACTTATCATCATCATTTTTGTCTTATCATTTTCTTGTACATACTGTCTCAGACCATGAAAACACTACTTAACACATCAATTTCATTGTGTTTAAGACTTAAATCTTGACAACTCGTTGTTAATGTTTTCACGCTACCATCAAAACCCGCTTAGCACTAATCACTAAATGCGTATAACGATAAAAATTATTAAAACGTCGCCTTGTTTCTGTTAGTCGTTCTAAGATGACAGAGACAGAATGATATTTTAAATATGTTTTGCGCTAAACTCATTTAGTGATTTGGGGTACAAGCAGGTAATACGTGTGTATAATCTGCTTGCAGGTTGACTTCCATATTAACCATATGGAAGTCAACCTGCAAGCAGATTCAGAGATGGTAATTAAATTAACTATGTCATAATAGTTTTACAGCTCACATTCCAAAACCAAATAGCTACTGGCAATCAAAATTGTATTCGATATTTAAAAAGCCACGTAATCAAAATGGCGTCTGTCGTGTGACGTCACAGCACAGTTGAACGGTACAGTCTGATACTGACACGTTCTAAGGATAGGCGGACATTTTTTATGGAAATTTATCGACTATCCTATTCAGTTGAATAAGATTGCGACAGTTATGCTGTACGCTGAATTTTGTATGGCCTCGTAAAAGCATGTGGTTTTACTATCAACCACATGGATTAGGATCATGTGGTCAAATGACAACAGATGTTTTAATAGTCTTGGTTTTGTGTTTTAGGATGTTGGATTGAAAGTGTCCCGTTTCTTGATCGAGTGCGTCTAACATTTGCTTTGTATCTGACATTTTTTCATAAATCAGTTATTTTTTCTTCATAAAATTTAATTACTTAAGTAGTTATTATGTTTAATACATGTAGGGGACAGTGGGGGAATTGAGAACGGCGGGTAATTGGGAATAGTACTACACCGCTCCGCACCCGTTCAACTGTCGCGTACGCACTGAGGGGGGCTAGACGCGTCTGTTGAACGGGTGCGGAGCGGTGTAGTGCGGAGGAAAGTATTACTTAACCTAGCTATTCCCAATTACCCGCCGTTCTCAATTCCCCCACTGTCCCCTACCAGCCGCCTTGCAGCTGACTTATACTTTTTACAGTAGGCAGCACGCTAATGGTAAAACAACAGTAAAAGCTTAGGCGGATCACACACTACAACGCGCCATGCGACAGATTTTTTACGTACAAATTCAATATAAACGCGTTTCCGCGCGGGGACTCTGACTCCGTTATTTGCGCCCCGTCACGTGGTGCGTTGTAGTGTGTGATTTGCCTTATTCTTTTGAAATTCGGTCGCTGGGCTAGCTCAAGGGTAAAGTTTTACCACCGTCGTCGTACGGTTGATTGTACAAAAAATACTATTTCACGACTATTTGGACTACGACCAGTAATGGGTCGACCCACCGGGACCACGGGTAACGAGAGGACTATTTTCTCTTTTTTTGGTTAATATACCATATACACGCACTAAGCGCTTCTCATCATCTTTTCTGATGCGCACGGCAAAGGAGTGGAATTGTCTGCCTGCGTCTGCATTCCCGAGTTCATACAACCCTAATCTCTTCAGGGCGAGAGTGAATAGGCTTCTTCTGGGCAAGCTCGTTCCATCGTATATCTCATCCCTGCCTCTTGGCTGGATTGAGGTCAAGAGTAAGACTATTGTCAATAAAAAAAAAGAAATATTAGCACTAGTAGATGGAGCTTTTTCGTCGTATGTATAGTTACGTTGTAAACCACAATGTTGTTGATCGTCTGCTAAACGCGTATGATTAAAACTAAATATGAGTTAATGGTGCTCTATCCATCATCGAGATGATATTGACATTTTATATACATATACCCGGACTACTAGTGAGTGCAATTTGTAAATAAAACAATAAAACCAGCCTATTAATGTCCTACTGCAGAGTAAAAGCCTCTTCTCTCATACAGAGAAGACAGGAGCATTGATCACCACGCTGGCTCAAGAGGGGTTGGCCATTTCAGACTTATATTAAGTACTAGTATTAAGTATAAGTCCAGGGGGTCTACTCCGAAGTAGTACCTATCCGCCGAATGTTCGGCCGTTTCTTGCTACGAAGTTACTATTTGGTTCGGTCGGGCCCGATCCTACACTCCTATACTCTTTCGAATATTGACTATGGTCCCAGCAGTACATAAAATAACTCAGTCCTAACAGGAAAATACTGCTTTAATACTCACGCTCTCATTGCGCATTTTTCTATTCATTCTGGTACCTCTTATTATAACAAAGAAAATTATAAGGAAACACAAAAATAGCTCCACTCCGCAATAACTCCACGTGACTCGTCCAAGCATAAATGCAATTACTGCCCGGACTGTCTATTTTTACATTAAAAACAGTATAAAAATATGTGTTTACAATCTGAAATATCATGCTTTCAAATTACAAATCGAGTAATTAACTAGATCCTTTGATTATGTACTAACTAAACTAACTTTATAATGTTTATTTTAGTCACGCGCGTCTAATTTCTCTTCCAAAATATTCCTTTTGCAGTCTTGTTTCGACCTCAAACGAAGTTTTTCAGTAATTTTTAGCCTATTCAAATAGTGCGATATTATTTCGCAGAACTTTATAATTGTTCTTAATTGTCTTGTCGGTTCGAGATATAGGTGCCTACTTACTAAAATATAATCAGGCCATGTAAAAAAGCAAATTATAGATGTCGGTAGCAAACTGCATACCAAGGGGTTTCGTGTTACCCATTAACTAGGTTGTGGAGGTCAGATAAGCATTCGCTCCATATAAAATACTAATATTCAGCTGCATACGGTTAGATTGGATGCCGACCTCAACTATGTTGGATAAAGGCTAGGCAGATTGGTCGACTAGTCCGTACCTACTTAGTAATATTATAAATGCGAAAGTCTGTCTGTCTGTTACCATTTCACGTCTAAATGGCTGAATGGATTTCGATGATGTTTCGCACACAGGTAGACCATGACTTAGGAAAGGCGAAAAGATAACTTTTATCCCGGTATTACGTTTACGTGGGATAATTTCCGACCTCCACGCTGACGAAGCCACGGTCAAAGCCGGTTAGCAAATGATAATTACCGTCCGTTTACAGTTATTTTACCTCTTTATTTGCAACCCTGTCAATATCACAGTGATATTTATTGTCGTGGCAATAAGGTTGCTATTGAGGGCTGTCATTTCCAAGTCTGTCAAAATCACAATTATCTTTATTTATTTATCTTTAATTCAGGTAGAACCCATCAATTTGTTAGCATTCCTTAACCTATGTTACTATAATAGAATTTACACACAACTAATAATACTTAATTTCGCCACCTCACGGCTACACCTGGCAACAGTACATGTACTGCGCACAGGTGCCCCATAAGGCGGCCCTCAGTGTTACTAGCAACAACGCTCAGGAGACTGCTGTCGCCACCCCGCATCCGACGCAGCAGTGAAGCGGATCTTTTACGAATAATCGCAAAGAAGTCATCTGTACGCGCTGCTGCGAACATCCCTGATGCGCTACAGAAACGAGGAAGCGCCAGCAATATCCTAAACGCATTGTTGTATTGCACGCGCAGGGCATTAAACGTTTTCTGCGTGTAGCTGCCGGTCGATTCTGTAAAAATCTCACCGTGGAAACTCAAGTGAAGTGAGCTTAATGTGAGTTGTCAGTAGTGTCAATCCCTAGCATTATTTGGAATGACAGCTCACTCCACGCTCACTTCACCTAAGTTTTCACGGTGAGATGGTTACAGAATCGCACTGCTGGTCCACAGACTGCATATATAAAAGGTCTAAACAGAGTTATGTTGACATTGCTGTCGCACTTTGCAAATCTGCGGGCCAGCATGTTGCATCTTACGGCCAATGCCCTACGCTCCCTCTCAATATCACAGTTATCAGTGCCATCCTCTGTAACCCAGTGACCAAGGTACTTGAACTATTTGACTCTGTGTAGAGTGGCACCACATAGCGAGACATATAGACATATGGTCGTTGCAATAAGTTTGCTATTCGGTGGCAGTTGTCAAAGGTAATAAAAACTTTAGATTATAGTGGGACTGATTACTCAGGTTGTCCCGGTCATAAATATCGGCACTCGTGCACTAAATTTAGCACAAGCACGTGAATAAATCATAATACGAGAATACACTTAAGATTATTCAAGACTCGATTCAGAAAAGTAAACAAACATTACGTCGTATATTTAGACAGTACCCGCGAAATTCAACGAATGATTCACACAATGTGGTAGGTCTACATGACGGAGAAGCTATTAAGTAATCTGTGCTAATAGGGAAGCGAATCTACTTAATATTGATGTAAATGAAACTTCAAATATAATGGTTGTATGGTAAATATATCATGTGAACTCGTCATGATCGTGGTAAATATTGACTCAACACTAACCTACACGATTTATCGTTCAGCTAATCTGCGGAAGGTATTCGTCAAATTGGTAAAATTATCTCTGCTCTGCTTTGATTGTGTATTTTTGATTAAAGATTGCCCAGAATCTTTCTGTATTCTAAAAATCTCAAGCCTAGGATCCTAAAAAATATTTAACCAAAAGCTGCCTTTTACAACTAGCTGCACCCCGCGGTTTCACCCACATAAGTCTCGGTCCTGTAAGAATATCAGGATAAAAAGTATTTTAATTCATAATCCAGGTCATGGTCTACCCGTGTGCCAAATTTCATCCAAATCCGTTCAGCCGTTTTAGCGTGAAAGCGTAACACACAACAAAAAATCAAATTATATTCTCTTTTTAATTAGTTTTGATTAAAATTTTCTCCGTAATTGCAATACAAACATACTCAGCCTACAATGTTCCCACTGCTGGGACACAGGCCTCCTCTATGTGAGAGGAAGTGAGCCGTAATCCACCACGCGGGTTGGTAGATGTCAGATGTCTTCGATTCACGGTATTTTCCTTAACTGTTTTGAGAGCAGTGGCGATGAAATAATTTACACAAAGTAAAGCGCCTGACAGGGTTCGAACCTACGACCTCGTAAGTCGCGGCCGTGACCACTGGGCCACACTGCTCTCCAACTCTGCACTCTCTCGAAATGGCTATGCTTGTTCAGATTTATTTAGAAAAAAAAAATACCTTCATTGAGTCTTTAAAATATATTTGTTCTTTTTGTACATTTTCAGTCATTCCTTCAGTTAAAAGTTTTAAAGCGCACGGTCGGTTTCGGTCGTTTGTCACATTTCGTTTGCTCTCTTGAGATTTATTTGTGGATACAGCTTCGAAACGCGCACTGGTTTATAAATAAGGTAGGTACGTCTTTCTATTTACATTTCATTTTATATTTTCAATTTTTCAGTTGAACAAGGGATTTTTTAAATTATTTATTAATAATCCATTATTAGACAAGGTTTCCATAGAAAAGCAGGTTTTTTTTTTTTGAACCAAGGGGGTTCAGACACATTGTTGGTTAAATTCGAGGTTGAAAAATAACTAAATAGTTTACGTACATTTGGACACACCCTGGACACATTTTTTCATGGATTTTTCTCTATAAATTAATCTACCCAGCTTATCGCAGTCCACTGCTGAATGTAAGCCTCTCCCAGGCTTCGCCTCAAGATCCTGTCAGTAAGCCACCTTCTTAAGGTCCTCGGTCCATCTAGCTGGAGGGTATCCTACGCTACGTTTGCCGATACGCGGTCTCCACTCCAGAACTCGTCTGCTTAACTGGCCATCGGTTCTTCGGCAAACATGGCCAGCCCACTGCCACTTCAGTTTGCTTATTCTGCAAGCTATGTCAGTAACTCCTTATCTATAAGTAATGAAGATTATTACTGGGACAAGATGTTTTTAAGTGATCAAAATAAATTTTGACGCTCTACGGCATAAATCTCTCTCTGCAATTTATTCCAAGTCACACTAACATATTTATTTTACAAAAGCTATTGAGAAACTTGTCCTGTATCCCCGTGAAAACCAACCGTATTTACGGTAAGTACTATTTAACTTCCACTTTTCAGTTAAAACCGCTCTTAATTTAACGTGAGATGATCCCGCCCCGTCATCAGTGCGTGGGGCATGAGTAATTTGTTAAATAAACTCCATGAACTATGTACTCACAGGGTTTGTTTTGACTCGCTTGAAACAGTACATTATTACATAAACCTTATACACGTAGTTTATGTTAGTATTGTTTGAGGCTTTTAAAGTTTTGTGAGTGTTAGTGATTTTTCATTGAATAACAAGGCTGGGGAAAAAATAATTGAAACAAATGAGAATGAGTCCTACAACCACGATTCCCTATGGAACAAATGTTCAGTCCAGAGAAGTTGCGCAAGTCTCTTCCCGGTGCGAGTCTCTTCAATATATCTTTATCTCAGGACTTAGTAGTCGCTCCATGTAAAATACTGGTATTCAGCTGCATCCGGTTAGACTGTAAACCGACCCCAACATAGTTATGAAAAGGCTAGGCAGATGATGATGATCCCAGGACTTAGTACTTTGTAAATGCTGCTTGATTTATTATAAAACTTCCTTAAAAATATCTCAGGACTTAGTAGTCGCTCCATGTAAAATTATGGTATTCAGCTCCATCCGGTTAGACTGTAAACTGACCCCAACATAGTTATGAAAAGGCTAGGCAGACGATGATGATCTCAGGACTTAGTACTTTGTAAATGCTGCTTGATTTATTATAAAACTTCCTTAAAAATGTGAAAGTCGGAAACAAACGTCTTAAATGTATTTTGTGTTGGGCATTGATAGCCGCGCCATAGTACTTTTAATTGTACCTATTAAACTTTATTACCTATTTATATTTTAATCATCATTGTCTTCTCGTTGCCTTTATCCCAATATTGTATTTTTTTTTGTTGCTGCATGGGCATGCTCTTGAGCTTGATCACGCCTGATGGTCGATGAAAACCAATCTTGAAAAAAAAAAAATCTTGTTATCATTACAATACCTACATATTTGGAAAACATGGTTGGCGCTGCATGTATTCTTCCGTACATCTCTCTTAAATAACATCCCAGTACCTACCCTCTTTCTAGCCATTTCATATCTCACACACCCATCCCTCTTTTCCTCAATCTTCCTATATTCTTATATTATCACCTTGTAATCCTAGTAATTCCTAGAAAGATTATGACCGCTTAACCTCAAGCCATTACCGACACAAATGGCTTAGATTACAAGGAGCGTTGATACCGCTCATAAAGAGCGTACGTTGAAGCAAAATGACGTAGATATGTATTATGACTTACATTAGATATGTCATTATCATTCCACTATCGCTACTTTTATGACCGTTTTATTGCCACTGAGTCGTGAAATGCAAAAATCCACAGACTATGAACGATGACGTATTTAGGCGTGGTACAGATGAATGTGGCGTAGACGTGGACCTATTTTACGTCATGTCATCGCTTTGTTATTATTTTGTTAACAGCCACCGAAAGTTATGCCCTTATTTTGGCCTAAGTATAATGCTCCCACAGCAGGGACACAGGCCCCCTCTCTGTGCAAGGGAGTAATCAACCACGCGGGCCCGGTGCTGGTTAGTAAATGCCTCATGTCTTACAATTTTCGATTCTAGGACATGCCCGTTTCCTCGCGACGTTTTACTTCACCGTTTTGAGAGCAGTGGTGATGAAATAATTTATACAATGAAAGGGAAAATAAATAATAAAATGAAAATAATTTATAAAATGAAAGAAACGAACACGGGAACGTACGATCTACAAATCTAAAGTGGCGGCCGTTACTTAACTACTGCACCACCAGTGCACTCAAAATGACTTGAAATATGACTTAGAGAGCACAAAAATTGCCACTGTGACAAGGACCAAGGGCGGGGGGCTCCAAAAACCATTGTGGATGACCTCTTGAGGCCGTTCACAGACGGCTGTAATTATAATGACAAGGCATAAAGAAATGTTGCTATTATAATATACACGTTTTGGCAAACAATAATTCTCAGGTTATTTTTACAAAACATGACCCCCACACTCCTTATAAACTGCCACGTCACGTGCTGAATAAAATATGATACGAGTAGTTGTAAATTCTAGGAAATATACAGCGGTCTCCCCTTTTCCACAGACACCCTACCTACACTTCGCATATTTTATCCGAAGTGTAGGTCATCTAAAATCCGCCACATGCGTGTCCATTGTCCACGTGTCATGCTTCTATGTGAGCTAAGCCTTAGGGTTAATCCCTGAATAGAATATGACTTCTTCTTTATAAGACGTTGATATTGTAGATGATAATCGTGATAACTTACTTCAGTTGCAAGTGAGGTCTTGAGCTGTAACTTATATACTATGGAACACTTAAGTTACTCGTACAAGCTTAGTGAACAGTTTTTTGGAACTTAAGTGAAAGTGCTAGCCAAAGAAGTAAAAAGTAGTGTCTTCGTTATCAGGCCGGTTAGAATTGGATTTTTTGTATCATCAAAATCAAAACCAAAAGTCATCATCATTTCAACCGAAAGACGTCTACTGCTGGACATAGGCCTCCCCCAAGCACCACCACTTCGACCGGTTTGGTGCTTCTCACATCCAACGGGTTCCTGCGGCCTTAACACGGTCGTCAGTCCACCTTGTGGGAGCCCTTCCAACGCTACGTGTTCCAGTATGCGGTCGCCACTCCAGAACCTTTCGGCCCCAAAGTCGTTTATTAAAATGAGGCTGAGAATTCACCACTTCCTAGCGCTTTCGCTGGGAAGAGGAAGTGACGCAAGAAACTCCCCAGCAGCACAGCTGCCTGTTCAGTTAGAAAAAAAAAAACCACTTAAAGGTACGTACGGAATAACTGTCAGATTGAGTCCAGACTTTTAAAAATATTATAAGCAAACGGAGTTTATTCAGGTTATTATTTTAGGAGCTATGAAAAGTAATTTTACGGAGTTGGTTTTCTAAGTTATGTTTCTGGAACTAATATAACAGTTTCTTACAATTATTATTTATTTATTATTTAAAGCCCTTTTTAATGTAGAAAGTTATTAACCAAAAATTATAACGATACATTTCTTTAAAAAAAAAAAATAGTGATCAGTTTTATTCTTTATTGCCTGTATTCTTTTTAAACGTGGCCATTAAATCTTATAATATCCGTTGCTCAGTCGAACAAATTATAAAAGTCTTTTGAGAGGAGGACCCATTTTCATTCATCACAGGAGATTATCTGGAATTGAGAATGTGTGAGCGAGATAGGACCATAAATTACTTGTCCAATATGAAAAAACGTTCAAGCTTATGATTAGTTACGACCTTAATATTTCACTTCTTATGGATTTTTTGTAGATAGGTATTTAGGTAAAATCTAGAACAAGGCAGTCTAGCGAGCTAGCTCCTAGATAAGATTTGTAACCTATTTTGTAGTAACTTTCAAAAGGACTTCCAACGAATTCGATGGAAGAATTCGGTAGCAGTACGTTCGTATTTTGAATAAGACATTCCTCTGCATTTTGGACTTTCAGTCTTTCATTTAAAGTCCAAAATCTAGTTTCTATCTATCTTTTAGAGCCTGTTACATCTCACAACTTTTGAACTTGAACCTTGAACTTTTTGGTTAGCTCTCGCTAACCAAAAAGTTCCCTTAATAATTAAAGCAAGGTTTTTTCATTAAAGTCCTTAAGTCCCTAAGCGCCAGGGTAGGGTTCATCAATCCTATTGATTGATATTTCATGAAATAGTCATTCAATAGGATTATATGAACTTAGAGGCTTGTATTAATGATTTTCATCATTATAATTCTGTAAAGTCATATTTGTTACGCTCGCGAATCATATTTTTATCAACATACAACCTGACACTCATCATCATCTGCCTGCCTTTTCCCAACTATGTTGGGGTCAGCTTCCAGTCTAACTGGATGCAGCTAAATACCAGTCTTTTACATGGAGTGACTGCCTATCTGACCTCCACAACCCAGTTACTGGATAATACGATACCCCTCGGTAAGACTGGTTGTTAGACTTTTGGGTTCTGACTACCGGTAACGACTGTCAAAGAGCCACGAATGGCAGCTGGGACCACCGGCTTAACGTACTTTTCGAGGCACGGATGGGTCTCGGTAACATACAACCTGACACTGACTTGCAAATTGCATAAAACGTAAGAAAATTTGAATTTCGCGGGCTACGTAGTGCATCCACCGTAAGGCAAAAAGGAAGCATCAATGAGTCAGTCATTAAAAGGTCCTAGTAGCCGGATCAGATGAGTACAAACAAGGGTTGCCACAACTTAAACAGACGAAGGCAACTGTTCTACGTTACGGTGCCGAATGTTGCGGAAAGCTTCGAACGGTTAGTTTTAATTGTACGGTACGGTAACATACTAACTTATTTCGGTACCGTACAAACTCATTCCGTTTTGTTTGAGAATCGCTTAAAGCTTTGCATATTGAAATAAGCTTTTTAATCAAAGTTGGTTGAGCAGACAATAAACAGCGCTTTAGAATTATTCTAATTTATTTAAACTTTTCGCACAAAAAGGTACAAAGGCGGACTTAATGCCTTAGGCATTCTCTACCAGTCAACCAAGGGTGGTGAAGAGATTAGATGGCAGGTGCTTTGGTATTACCTATTTATGTACCTAGGTCCACAAATAGGTACATAAATAGGTTATATTATACACATACATACTATTACTATATTAATATATACTCATAATAATATATACAAAATCAAGGGAGAGAGGTGTTGAGATGACTCTACGCTATTTGTTGTTGCTTTTTATTGTTTGTAATTTAACTCTTAACTAAAAAATTGCATACATAATTATGTAAGCTGTCACACCCTTTATGCCTGGAAGCTTTTATTTAAGTATTAAATGTTTACATTTTTAATTTTTAGTTGTAACTTTTTTGCTTGAGTATAGTTTTCATTGTATTTATTGGTATATTAGCGTGCCTGGCTGACACATGACAAATAATTTAATTTAATGTTCTGTGTCTCTTAATGTTAATTACTTTACACACCTAAAAACTTGCCTTAAGTATAGAAATTTAGCTTTATTAGCTAATAGTACTTAATATTATTACTTCGGTAATGTTTGATTTATGTGTTCTACTAGCTTATGTGTGAGTGTGCAGGTTTAATAGAAACGACCAATTACGACTGTAGTTTATTCGCGATTCTGGTGCACACTTCTCTGTATCACGGGCGCAGCCGTGCGCGCACCAAGAATAAATTCGCTGAGTACGTACATTGTATCCCTACAGAAGCAAGTTTTCTAACTAAACAGACAGCTGTACTGCTGGGGTGTTGCACTACTTCTTCTTCCCAGCGAAAGTACTAAGGTGAAGAACGGGCGTTTCGTGGGACTGTCTTATGTAATTTTGACGTTCGAAAAGTGCCGATTCTCAGCCTAATTTGAATAAATGACTTTTGATTTAATATTGTAAAAAAATTATGATTAAGTTAATATTCTCCTTCATAATTAAGATCCTCCTTCATCATTTTCATTACTTAGCACTGCCAATCTTCATTACTGGCCACTTCATGCTTCCATATTTCAATTCGAATTTAGAAATGCATGTAGACTTAACATCATAAAGTTTTTGGTCCGGCAAATCTACAAGTCATTTCCCCAGTTACAGCTATACTAGGGTCTTTTAGCATCTGAATGACAATGGCAGGGGGCGTTGTTCGTAAACTTTTGCGAAATTGTCCCAAAAACTTTACCAACAAAACAAGATGGCAGCGATAGTTCCGATTTCAGCCACGTGGCAAAAGAAGCTTTTAGTGCTGTAGATATGTCGCAAATTAATTGTAGAATCCCCTGTTTTACGAAACAACTCCGTTTTGTAAAACAACTAAACCACGTTCAGCTGGATTGTCATTGCGCTACGTTTTACAAAACTGCTACCGACGAGACGTAATGCAAAATGGCTTATTTTCAGTCACAATGAGCGCCTTTTATAAAACTTTTTGATAACTTTTAATTAATATTGTCCGTAAAATCACTGTTTTCACTTGAATTAATGTCATTTTACTCGTTTTATTTATTTCTGGTTTGGACGCTATTATTTTTGTTACGTCACTCAGAGCCACGATCGACAAAATTTAGAACTAAAATCTACAATTTGAAATTTCATTTCATGCTGTTTTACTTAACCGCTAATCGTGACCCGCTGCATTGATAATGCAAAACGTTGCAATTCTGCGTGTCCAAGTTCAGTAATTATGGAAAACCGCTGAACGTTGTTCAGTTGTTTTACAAAACGGTGTTGTTTTGAAAAACCACTAACAGTTTTGTAAAACAGCGGATTCTACAATTTATCTGCCACAGATATATAATATCATTCATGTGTTATGCCACAACTTTCAAGCGAACATCAATCGTGAATCCGATCCCCTTACCAGTAATGTTTCTATCTATCATCGGGCTGGATTATTTCGGTCGGCACGTCAGATTGATCTTGACTAATGATCGACAGATGCCACTGACAGCTGAGAATGGCCAGTGATAGGGAGCACCGCATATAGGCTTACAGAAAATGTCATTTTTTAATATAGGATTTTGGTACTTTTTTTAACTAATGACACGAGGCTTTATTTTTCACTTGCTTGCTTGCGAGGAGGTCGGAAGTTATCCAACGGAAACGTATTACCGGGATAAAAAGTCTCCAGGTTATAATAAACTATATGTATACCAAATCTTCCAAATCTTATTAAAAGCATAATACCAATGATGGAAATACTATCGTGAATTCATGCAAGCCTAGTACTTTTTGTTAGTATATCTACTGTTCAGAAAGTCGGGTCATATTTCAATCATGATTCGAACACAAGACACGTAGCGCCATCTAGCGTCCTAAAGCAATTGTGACCGTCGAAAGTTATAGTTCCTTTTATTTATTTAGGTATATATACTTTATTGTACACCACAAAAATACATAGCGTAGAAAACACATGATACACTACAAAATATAAATGGGCGGCCTTATCGCATTACTGTGATCTCTTATGGACAAACGCAACCTCAGTATGGACAGCGATTTCCCTGGACACAAAATGGGACCGTTGTTCCTTTCCTCGGGAATAGTATTTTTTTCTGGATGGAAGGTATCCTATGTCCTTTTCTACACCCCTGACAACGTATATGCAAAATTGCATGATGATCGGTTCAGTGGATTACGCGCGAATAGGTAAAAAACAAACAAACTTACTTTCGCATTTATAATATTATAGTTAGGACTAGAATCTATCTTGACTATCGTTGAAAACATTAAATGGTAAAGTTATGGAATCAGCCTTTACTATGCGGAAATCCATGACAATGTTATGTATTTAATATTTACAGTACGCCGTCGAGAGAATGCGTTCTTGACACCAGTTTCATACAAACGAATACGTGTTTTGCGAATTTGATGTTTATTGGTTATTAGAATTATCGCACTGACAGGTGTCAGGAACGCATTCTATTGACTGCCGGACTGTAGTTTTAATTCCGCAAAAAACTAGATCCCTGCTTGGTTGCAAAATGTAGCACCGCTCTTCGTTTTATTTACAGGTTATTTAAAAAATACCAATTTCAGTATAGATCACGTGATTAGCGATCATTAATTCCACGAAAATAAATACTTTTACCTATTTGTAAAAGGCTAGAGTTTCTATATGAAATAAAATCCCACTTAGATACTCATGACAAGTGCCCAATTCAGTTAATTCTCCCGAACAAGTTTTATTCCAGAACAACGCCTTTGATATAATAAATTATGGAAACAGAAATGGACCAAGAGGTTCTTGTTTTAAGACAAGTTGAGTTCCACGAAAACATCTCTTTTATTTGTATTTATTTAACAAGGTTTATTGAGGGTCCGTAGTTAATAACAGTAATAATAACAGCCGCACAGGTCAATCGATCAGGTTAAGCCACGATTGCTGCGGTGGGTGTGTGGATGGGTGACCATCTTTACATACCGTGACCCCTCCATTCTTCGGAAAGCATCGTTAAGTGGTCCCTGCTGTCATTCGTGGATCTTTGACAGTCGTTACGGGTAGTCAGAAGCCTGAAAGTCTGACAAGCAGTCTTACCAAGGGGTATCGTATTACCCAGTAACTGAGTTGTGGAGGTCAGATAGGCAGTCGCTCCATGTAAATTACTGGTATTCAGCAGCATCCGGTTAGACTGGAAGCCGACCCCAACATAAACAATTGAGAGGCAAATGATGATGTGATACAGCTACATGCTATGATGAGGTACAGCTTAAAAATACATTTCCATTTTACGCAGATTTTGACACAGCCTTGCTTCTGTCATCTTGTATTATAACCGACACACAATTAATTCAGCATCGACACACCCGTACCTCCATACATCCTTGCTCTGACGTCACTCTTCATTATCGTACAACCATTTAGGATGAGTACCTACTCAAAAAACACATTACCATATATTTGCTCCCCATTTCCTTGAGGTTTATTCTTTTGTTTCGTGACTGAACTCCCGGTTATGTAAAATGACAACGAAGTCAAGTCTAGGACTGGCTTGTATAGGTAGCTAGGAATATGGGTTTCGAAAAAAGGACCTGTTGTTGAGATTTTGTTTTGGTGATTCCATTTCGAATGAATAAAAAATGTTTACTGCCTACGTTCCTCCTCTGGGAAATCTTTCAAAGGATGAACTCTTTCCTAATTATGACTTTAATATTTAAATAGTCATGTATGACCATAGAATATCCTTTTTTGGTCTGCACCACATTCTAACCTCTACCTCATGTGCCTACCCTTTTCCCAACTATGTTGGGGTCGGCTTCCAGTCTAACCGGATGCAGCTTACCAGTATCTTACATGAAGCGACTGCCTATCTGATCTCCACAACCCAGTTACTTGGTAATACGATACCACTGAGACTGCTTGTCAGACTTTCGGGCTTCTGACGACCCGTAGCGTTTGCCAAAGATCTACGAATGACAGCCGGGACCAACGGCTTAACGTGCCCTCCGAGGCATGGGGTTCTCGGTATGCGAAGATGGTCACCCATCTACGGACCGACCGCGGCAAGCATAGCTTATCCTGATCGATCGACCCGTGTGGCTGCTATTACTTAGCCATGAGCTCGAACCACGCAACCTCCCCACGAACTCTTTCCTTATTATGAGTTAATATTTAAATAAGTCATGTGTGACCACCACATTCAAATCTGTTCAGCCGTCACTTCTCATGGCGACACTATCAGACCAACACAACCCGATTAGCCAAGAACAGAGATGATGGGCCTGGCTTAGGTACTCGTACATTGTTAATAGCTTAAATATTACTCGATAAAGGTCGTTAACTTTATCGAGTAATATTTTAATGAGGTTGATGGTAGCATTTCCTCATTTCCCATTAATAAAACATAAGCATCGATGGTATACTTTTCTAAGCGTATTACCAGGAATTAGCCGAGCACTCAGCTGGGCCTAATCCCTTTAACAAAGCGGCTTTAAGCTATTAACAATGTAAGCCAGGCTCCATCATCTCTGTTCTTGGCTAATAGTTTTCTTTTTTTTATATTTTTCCTATACGAAACTGGACCACCTTACATAATCCATCTATGTAAGTACATGGCATCATTTAATTATAATTATTCCTCGACCTTTACCCCGGAGGTGTGAAAAACTACTTATATCATTATCTTAAAACTCGAAAAAAAAAACCAAGAAACAGGTGGGTACTACATCGACATCTTATAATATGACAAAAAAACAATGTAAATAATAGTATGGGCCGCTTTTGAAATTATAATGAAGGTTGCACAATTAAATTTATAATGAGCGGCGTAGAGTTACAGTGATAATAAAAATGTGATATAATGAAGGTTTCCTAGAAATTATTTTGACGTATTTTTTTGTTTTGTTAACGTATTCTTTGACTAGGCGCAGAAACGGATACGTTCGCAAGCGACGGTACGGAGCCGATCGCATACGTCGACATCCTGCCGGACACATCCGTTCGTATCCTTTCCGATCCGATGCGATGAGAGCCGTTTGGTGGAAATCTTCCTTTAGTATCTCCGTAATTAACTTGTGATTCCAAAAATATAACACCATAAATGATTAAATTATGAAAAAAAAACGATAAATGATTTAATTGTGTTTATTTAGGTCTCTGGGTATTAAAAAAAGAAGGAATGAAGATAGTATTATTATTGAGTCGCGCTTTTAACACTTTTATCAAACACTTAAGTGCCATATTCCCGCACCATTGGAACCTAGTGAATTGTATAAAGTGCACCCTTGTACTCTTAACACATAAAATGCTAGGTATTAAATTTTTACAGGGTGGAGACAGAACTACCTATATATAGTAGTCGGTATAAACTTTATGTCTTCAGTTTTTAATGGAAGAAGAAATTATGGGACTCAGAAATGCAGTGGTAAAAGGTATTTTAAGGCTAACTTAGTTGGAAAATACCTCGCTTATACAGTTGACTTATGTATGCGAGAAAAAGGATCTCCTTTTTCTCACATACATAAGTAACTGTACTCTACGTATCTACGTAGAGTAATCCTCGTTATATTATTAAAAGCCTATGATGTCCCACTGCAGGGCAAAGGCCTCCCTACTCTCTGTCCACTTCTCTCTGCTTAATGTTTTCGAAGACCAGTTCTTGTTGAAGGAGTCCAGCTCATCCTGCCATCTCCGTCTGGACCTGCCGCGATTTCACATGACATTAAGAGAGACCCATTGGGTCGTAAGTTTGGCCCATTGGTCGTCTGACATGCGGCAGATACGTCCAGCCCAATTCCATTTTAGCCTGACTGCTTTCCAAGTGACATCAGTTATCATCGTTAGTTGTCTAAAACAAACTCTCTCTTTTTGGTGAGGCAAAGGACAGGCCGCTGCTTTTGCGATGTCGTAAAAGGCAAATAAGGGATACTAACACGTTAAGATGATAGGCTGCAGCACCCTAATCATCATTTTAATCAGCTCTAGCAGTCCGGTGCTGGACAAATAATTATCTACCTAATAGAACGACATGTTATAATAATTCTACACTCTCATTCAGTTCCCACCTTACATCAATTTGCCAAGAGTGCTGCCCATGATAGAACCCCCACTTATTGCTTTTTTTCGGTTTAAGTAGGTATAAACCGTGACGTCATCGAATGAAGTCAATTAGACTAGAAATAACTCAGTAGTTTTCCTTCTTTCTCGTGAAGAACCTTCTCAGTGTGTCGGACTCCTGCCAAATAAAACCTTCAGGTGCTCGTCTAGATACTATAGAGATGTGAGGAACAGGGTGTAAACTTCATCATCCCCCATAGAAAAGGGAAGACTCTCTAACCGGACGGGTATTGTGTCTGGTGAGCTATGGCCTAACAAATGATGTCGGAACGGTGTTAATATGCTAGTCAGGCGTCGAACTCTGCTTGCGCGATGCAATATTTGGCGTGACATCAGTGTGATCCGTAGTTCGCCTGTCGCGTTGTCCCGCCACACTATTTTTGACTACTTACCAGAGGGGCAATTCTCGTAATTTTAAGAACGTTCACAGTCTGAGGGGTAATTCTCGTAATTTTAAGAACGTTCACAGTCTGATCTCGGTATCAATCTGTCAAAAATACCTCTAATCTCTATACATTTTGTCAAATTTTTGACATTTTTTTGTCGCCGAGATGAGACTGCGACTAGATTTTGAACGTTTTATATTTATTACGAGAATCGGCCTTCTGATCTCAGTCTCATTCCGTGAAAAATACCTCTAATTTCCCTACATTATTGACAAGTTTTTGACATTAATTGTCGCTGAGGAGATTGCGACTAGATTTTGAACGTGTTTATTTACGGGAATTGACCTTCTGATCAAATGCTCCAAGAAGTTCTCCTAAAATGATAAATGAAACGAGGATTTTACAAACAATTGCCCCCAAACAGGCTATTGACGTAATACAATTCAGTAGCTCAATTGTAACATTTACGTCCATCAACCTCTTATCAGTCACCGTCGGTTTTAGGTGAACGAGGGCTTTGTGGTAAACTTTTATTTTTATCTTATCGCCCAAAAGGTTTTTGTGTTAGTGTTTGAAGTATTTGGCCTGTGAGTGGCCGCCTACATGACCAGCTGTTATTTGATTGTCGTCATGGTTATTTGGTTATTGAACAAACAGTTCGATAAAGATGTCAAAGGTATTTTTTCCTAAACACCTGTAGCGGTATCTACAAACGCCACATGCGAACAACGCGTCATACTGACGTCACGCAAATCCTGCATCTCGCAAGCAGAGTTTACCGTGCCATTAGCATAGATACAATTTCCCAATATCAATCGTTGGGCAATTGCCCGCCAGACATAACACCCGTCTGGTTGGAGGATCCTCCCTTTTCAATGGAGGATGAGTGAACTTTACACCCTGTTCCTCATACCTCCAAACACCATTTGTAGGTTTTTCAGCGCTGCCAATCTGTCTGAATGTCATAAGGCTGTATCTTTTAAACTACAGGATGTATCAGAGATGTGTGATCATATTTAAGGGCGAGGTCTGACAACCAGTCTTACCAAGGGGTATCGTATTACTCAGAAACTGAGTTCTGAAAGTCAGATAGGCAGTCGCTCCATGTAAAGTACTGGTAGCTGCATCCGGTTAGAATGGAAGCCGACCCCAACATAGTTGGGAAAAGGCTAGGCAGATGATGATGATGATTAAAGGGTGAGGTAAAGACCATCGAACTGAACAAACACTTCCTCTTTGGGACATCTTGGTCCCAAGAAAAGTATGAGCACACCGTTCAGATACGTGCTGTATAATAGCTACTCATTTGAAATTATAAAAAGAAGAATAACTATAAAAGTTTTGATAGCATTTAACAACTAGCTCTTGCCAGGGTATAAGCTGGTGTAGTAATTAATTAATCTATCTACATAATTTCCACCAACCCAGCCGAGTTGATCAATCAATCACAATTGCTCACAGTATCATACACCCAGCCATCACTCTCGAGAATTAAGATCCACTTTATTTCCTCCAACGCAGCGTTGAGCTCTCAAAATTCAGATTGTTTAGATATCTATCTTCAATGATCTACTACCCAAGGAATTCCCGCTTCCTTCTTCAAGTGTAATTTATGTTCAGCACGATGATCATTCTCCTGCCATTATCCCAATTTATTTGTGGTCGGCGCAACATGTCTTTTCTTCCATACTTCTCTATTAGTCGCCATCTCAGTAGTCACCCTCTCTCTAACCATAGGTATCATCATTCACACAGTACATTCATCGTTTCTTTGGTATTCCCCAACTCTTAGCCATCGACATTCATTCTCAAAACTTTCCTCACGACATTTTCGTCATTCCTCCGATTTCCACACAGCTTTTCAGTTACCGGTGCCACTTTCAGACTCCCTCAAGTATGTACTAATGTCTTATTCTATCCATTAGTGAACACACATCCCTCATAGCATTCTCATCTCAGCTGCATGCAATGTTTTCAGCGGGATAAGTAACCAAAATATTTAGCCAATGACAAGGTAGCATCATCGTCTTAAAATCCATCACTTTATATCAGCACCAACAGATTCTTGCGGCGCCCAGCTCAAGTGAAAAGGGTCTCACCATAATTTATATTCACGATAAATCTTAGCAAAAGGCGTTTATCATTTTGTATATCATTTCCCGTGTTATTTACTTGTTATTGCTTCACTTATGAGCTTATTTCCACGCAATGTTTGTCTAACCTGAGAACTGTGAGTGGTGTGGAAACTCAAACGATGTTCTTACACAAATAGAGCTTGAATTTACCTCGACAGGGCTCTAGCGCTGTTTGAAACAAAAGATCTGAATTGAAGTCAGAATGAGAATGGTTGCAGGTGAAGAGTTTGTTAAATATTTTAAAACAGCAGTGACTTTTCTTTGATAATGATTTAATGGGCAATCTTCTTACGTTGTCAATACAAGTTTCATCTCTAATTCATGTTATAGTACCCACTTAATGTAATTTAATTAATGTTGAAAAATGTTGACGGCATGCTAATAAATAAGAAATATGTAATTGTGTAAACATTTTAAAGGTTTGGGTGATCTAAATTACTTTGCGGTCTAGACATTAAAAATTACGAGTGATTCTTTTGAAACAAACTAATTAAAATACTTCTAGAGCATTTGACTAATTTCGCCCTATTTAATTAAAGACAGATCATTCAGATCAGATCATTCTTCGACGTTTAGCCCGATCTTATTTCTGGGAAACCCGATTTAACCATTTCAAATGAAATTTTCTGAATGTGCTCATAATTTTGGGGTAACCCGAGCGTAAAATGTGGAATTAAAATGTGGTTGTTATCGGCATCAAGTCGGGTATTAAAGAATAATCATGACAGTTTGATATATTTTGTGTTTCTGTGAAACTGCAGAAATTATTCCTCAGATAAAAACTGACGGTTGACAGGGGAAAATGGAATAAGAAATCGTGTTGCGCCGACTCCAAGTAACATGGGACGAGAACAGGAAGATGATGATGATGGTGATGATTAGTGATTGTGGCAGTAGGCTGCTGACATGTTGATAGGTAGGAAAAACTTAAAAATAATCCTTTACCGAATGTTTTTGACGTGACAACGTCTAATAAATCGATGAACGCCGGCTGCATGCACGAAAAAGATGACAGATTGTCCCGTAACGCTCATTGTACGCATGCGCGTTTGTAATCATTTCATCAATGTTTTATTATGACGTTGTCACGTTAAACTATCGTCCGTAAACCAACTTTACAGACAACCTTCATTTAAACAACTCTGTTTGCAAGCCAGTTCGAAATTTAATTAAAACCCTTGATAAGTTACCTCCTTGGCTGCCAGTGTTTTTTATCCTAACCTACGGTGCTTGGACCGGATTTCTCGCAATTTTAAGAACGACCATATTCTTATCTTAGTCTGTCAAAAATACCTCTGATTTCTCTAAATTTTTGACAAGTTTTTGACATTGATTGTGACTGAGATGGGATTGTGACTTGAATTTGAACGTTCTGAAAAGCACGAGTCCTTCTGGTCACTCACCGACTCACAAAAGTTCCGCTTTTGGGTTTGCCAAAGAGCAATGGAGCGCAGCATTTTGGGCATGAAGCTGACAGAATACGACACACCACGCTGCGCTTCAAAACGGGGATCCTAGACGTAGGCAAAAAGGCTGCCAAGCTGAAATGGATTTGGGCAGGACACGTCAACCGCACGCACAGTGACTTCTGGGCAACAGCCTCCATATTGTAGGTGCCTGCGGATGGACGGCACCACCGAGGCCGGCCCAGAAAGAGGTGGCGAGACGACCTAGACGCGTAAAGATCGTCTAATTTAAAAGTCCACGCCCCTCCACTGCCTGTTGCATACACAAAAAATGTTTGTATATAAATTTTAGTGGGGGGGCGTGCAGTTTTGAATTAGACGATCTCTACCCCAAGGGTTAGATCGAGGTAGCTCTAGAAAAGGCTTTAGCTCAGCACTGGGACAGTGCAGGGTAACTTAGAAAAAAAAATGCGTCTATAATTTTAGATAGCGGACTGCTATTTTAAAAGTACATTGCGGAATCCCAATTGGGTTTACTGGGTTTACCGCGTTGTTAATGCCTAACCGCAGCTGTAACACTTAAATTAATTAAAAGGATTAACTTCACTCTCCATTGCTTACAGCCACATAATAATGATTACATTGTTTATTCATAGCCATCATTAATAAAGCGAAAAATAACACTGTGGTGTTAACTTCACGCCTGTATTCTTCGGAAGGCTAGGTAGAGTTGCACCTATATTCAAATTGTATTTAAGTTTCAAATTGACGTTATAATGGCAATTAAGTTGATTTCAGAGTGACTAGCACTATTGAAATAGTCATAAAAAATATTTGAAGTTGTAGTGTAAACTTAACTTTATTATGTAGGAATTAAAGTTATTTTTCCATAAAATCATATTAGTTTACATTTTTGGCGAATATGTCGCGATTCTAATTTAGAGTATCTACACTGACATTTCGCCAGTTATGTTTAAGCAAGCTATTATATTATTTTTATTTCGCTTTTTATTTTTAACTGTGTTTAGTTTAGTTTATGATCCTGTACGAGTCGCAATAAAAACTTTTTCTTTCTTTCTTTCTATTAACCAGGCAGAGATCCAGACTCGGGGCTGCTACTGAGACCAGATGGAAATATACAATTAACGCTTTGCCCGAGTTGGGCATCGAACCCAGGACCTCATGCTCAGCAGTATCACTTACGACGACTAGATCAACAAGGTGGTCGCTAAAGCGAATAATATAAAGAACATTAATGGATTTTCTAAATCAAAACACTTTATTTAATACAACAGCCGTGTTTCATCTCAAAGTGGATAGAAGTGGACCACCCACATACAAATATAATTCACATTGACACACTTAGGCTGCTTTTCCACCAGAGATGTGCTATGCTACGCTATGGGTCTGGTGGAAACGGGTTAAACTAAGCCATGTTTTATACGGAAGGATGCGTGCTATGAATGCGCGAGTGGTGTGAGCTATGTGCAGACCAGAGAACTCCCCGTGCCTTCCCTACTATCGATACATCTCATAGCTCGAGCTGCCCATCTTCCTCGCAGAGCTACCTCGCGGCGACGCATCTTCATAGCACATCTTACTCGCTCCGCTACACAGCTTAGCATTAGTGGAAACGGTCGCACAGTTTCGTATCTTAGCTTTCACATCCTCGCAGCATCGCTCCGCTACACAGCTTAGCATTAGTGGAAACGGTCGCACAGTTTCGTATCTTAGCTTTCACATCCTCGCAGCATAGCTCAACTCTGGTGGAAAAGCAGCCTAACACGAATGTACGAATACATCCCTATTTTCTTAGCTAATTATGTAAACATTTTTTAAGAGAGTGCATCTAGATGCCTGTCTAACAATGTAAACATTTTTAAGAGGGTGCATTTTGAAAGCTGGCTACGTCGCAAATAGCTGTTTGCTGTGCTTTGATTATTTTGTAAATATTGCTAAAGCTTTGGTTTCTTAAGAAAGCGGTGACCGGTCACACAATAATGGCTTTTTTAACATCTTAGTGTAAACTACTGAATGGAAATAACAGATTTTCGTGACGGCCGTTATAATTTGACGGAATAGTAGAGCTATTCATATTCTGTCAAATTTTACGGCACATATAGTCCCATGTAAGAGAGGGCAAGCTTATTGCCTAGAGTCTATACTTGAATGGCCAATGGCAAAGGTCTACCTAAGTAAATCACTATAATATAATTCAGTGACTTTTTTCTAAGATTTAGCAAAATTGGATAGTAATAAAAATCACTCAATCTCATTCTGACTACCCGTAACGACTGTCAAAGATCTACGAATGATAGCAGGAACCAACGGCATAACGTACTTTCAAAGGCATGGTGAGATCTCGATATGTAGTGAATGGTCACCCATCCACGAACCGACCGCGGCAAGCGTAGTTTAACATTCGATCGACCCCTGAGGCTGTTATTATTTAGCCACAAGCCCACACAAATAATGTGTAAACGTATATAGCTTTTTGTGTAATTCTTTAAGCCATATAATATTGTGTTCATCATATGCAGTTAATGCCTTAAACACACAAATAAATTACAATTTATCACAGCTGCTGTCATATTATTCTGTAGTCAATTTAAACGAGTCTGCGTTTGAGCTGCCTATGAACGGATGCCATTATGTAGAGATAAACTCTTGAAGTCTTTTTTTATTCAAATGCTTGTTTATAATCTGTCTGCTTGCAGCTTTTAGGACTTTCATTCAGATAAATCATTGTGTTTTAAGTGTTTTGGTAAATCCAAGTTCGTGTTCTATCTCTGCAGTAAATGCTTTATTTTATTATGTTGAACCATTTTAGGTTTGCACCGATACATTTTTGATTCATGAATTTATAACTAGCTTCTGTCCGCGACTTCGTCCGCTTCGTCGGAAGATGGACAAAAACGTAAGGAACGCGTCCCCAGCGACTAATAATAACCAGACACATGTTACCCTGTCTGGTGGTTTTCCGTTCTCAGGATAGTCCGGTTATACTTAACCACGTCACGACGTCTCCAGGTCAACTCCAAGATACTAATTATAAAAAAACAGACATGTTGAATAGCTCTTTTCATAACTGTCACTTATGACGGTCAGTCTCAATTCATTGTGAGAAAAAGATTGTTTTGTTTTAACATAAAAATATTTCCTATGACACTCGGTTATACTATAGCTTCCCGTTGACATAGGCATGCACAGTTCGGCTCTTCTCGGTAATGCTCGGTTCTCGTTGGGTGGTCCTCGTCCCCAGATCTACCGCGTCGCATCAAATCGCCAGCCCGCGCTATAGGCATTTTGTCTTTTTGCTCGGTTCTTAAATAAATATTATTAAAAAAAAAACAAATCAAATGCAAATCCGACTGGTAGTTACAAAGATTAACGCGCTCATACAAACAAACTCTTCAGCTTTATTAAATTAGGTACTAGCTGATTACTACTAACAAATTGGATTTCATGAGTTTTCATGTTTTTGCGCAGAACCCTAATTCTTTTTCTACAGTATAAGTAGACTAAGTTACACCTTATAACATCAGCTATCATCCGTCAAAATCGGTCTAGCCGTTTCGGAGATTAGCTGGAACAGTCAGACAGACATTTTTTTTTAAATTGTGTTTGTTATTAGTGTCGCATGTTGCTGTTTTTGACATTACAAACAGACACTTCGATTTTATTTATTTGTATGGATGTAATATAGGTAAATTTGAATCGCGACATATTCGCCAAAAATGTAAACAAATAGGAGTTTATGGAAAAATAACGTTAATTCCTACACAATAAAGTTCAGTTTACGCAACAATTTCAAACATTTTATAACTTTTTCAATAGTGCTAGTCACTCTGAAATCAACTTAATTACTATTAAAATAAACTTGTTAGTTGTTCAACTTGAAATAACGTCAATTTCAAACATAAATAAAATTCGATGTTAGATAACTAGCTCTTTTCATTACCACTCGCGGCCTACTCACAGGACTATGCATTTCATTACTCGGTTGCTCACATCGTTCACTATGGGTCACTATGGGTCACTATGGGTGAAATGTATGTGTATGTAATTATGTATACAATGCCTGAAATAAAATTATTTATTATTATTATTATAGCCACGAACCTCATTACCGTGGCCTCAGCATATTATACATTGACGTTTCCAGATTAATACATATTTTGATCAAAAAGCTCACTCAGTATAATGTTTGGTTAGTAGTTACACAAAATGTAATACAATGTAATGTGCTACACAAAATGTAATCTCTATGATAAGTTAATTTTATGGTCAGTGGTCAAATAAATATTTACGATACTTTTGCAACTTTTGGCAGTTTCTATGCTAATATTATGGAAAAAAACGTCAAATATCCATATTTTCTTTTTGATATCCCTATCTTTTGTAAGCCCAGATTCAAACGGGTGAGTTTTTCCCGCGGCGATTTTTTTTCGCGCATTAGATTTTCAACGCACTGCTTAGCGCCGAGAGTTGAAAATCCAACAGTGTGTTTTTTTACGCCTCGAGATGCGCTCTGTTGAATTCTCAACGCTCTGTTCACAGCCGAGAGTTAAAAATCCAGTGCGTGATAAAATCCCACCGCGATATTTTTACGTCTTTTTACATGGGCTTACTAAGACTAACCATTTTGCTGTAAGAACCTATTAACACAAATTAAAGTAACCAGCACCCTAACACAATCCGAAGGATTTTCAAGGAATTTTGTAATGCATTGCTTCAATTGTTCGAATAATTCATCTACTCAAGAAATTAAATAACGCAATGAATGTTGTTGAACTGCCAAAATAAAAGGCACTGCCATTGTGGGTGTGATATGCAATATGTACTCCGCAGGTCGGTTTATAGTGTATTTTTCCGATAGACCGCAATTTATTTGCCATTGACTGACCTCAGTTATTCAGAAAGAGTAGCTGATGTCAGACAATTCTTTTTTTTTTTTCCTTTACTTGTAAGGCATATTCATAGATAAGTTTCCAATTGATTTTATTTGAAGTTAATCAAATAAGTGAGTAACCATATTGAAAAAGTTATAAAAATGTTTGAAGTTGTAGCGTAAATTGAATTTTATCGTGTAGTAATTAAGGTTATTTTTCCAAAAACTCATATTTGTTTCCATGTTTGGCAACCAAATCGCGAACGAGTAATACGTTCGGTACTAAAGAACCTGTCAAATTCAAATTCATTTGTCTTCAATCTGTCTCATATCGTACTGTTCTAACACCGAAAGCAAAAGACGTCAATGATTAATGATTTTGCTTTTATTATTTTTGAAGACAAATGTGCTGTGGGCATACTGTCTCCTTAGAATATATAAATTAATGAATTATGTATGGTGAATAATGTAGTCGAGAAGACGAGCTCAAGTTTTGTCTACATCTGTTTCATGATTATTATTGTATTACTAGCTTTTACCCGCGACTTCGTCCGCGTGAAGCAACTTTCTTACATTTTTTTCCATAAGAACCATCCTCGTACTTCAAGGAATATTCTAAAAAAAGAATTAGCGAAATCGGTTCAGCTGTTCTCGAGATTTGCGCTTAGCATTTTTTATATTATAGAAGATACACTGTTTGTGTGTGTGTGTGTGTGCTGTGTTCTTCAAGTTATCCATTAACTTCGGCAAACGCTTCTATAGCTTTTACAAATCAAATAAGGAAGTAGTACATAAAAAGGCTTCGTTACAAAGATATTTTTAATTTCATTTAATGAAATTTAATTGAGCTACGCAGTAAGAAAGGGTCTTAATTTGGCCTATGTTGCCGCTTAGTGCAATTAAAATGTTAAATCTATCAAATGCTTCGGATAAAGAGATAAAGAGGCATGCATATCGGATGATTTACGTCAAGGTATTTAGTTTGTATGGAAATTAACAAAAAATAAGAATGCATTAATGTGTCCATAATGAAAAATGCTTATTTCCATGGTCTGAACATCTGGTCGAAGATTATGTATATCGTCCGGAACACGGTGTATATATTTATATAGATTAGCATAATGTGTTATGTACGAGTATGTATGTATTGTATTATGTAAATGGTACGCACAGCGATACATCAAGCTATACATTTCCAGTATAAGCTGACTTCTCGTTGTAGGAAAAACCTATACAATGCGAGGTCAGCTAAAACTGGAAATTTATAGCTTGATGTTGATATGTCGCCGTGTGTACACCACAGACTACTTACAGTATGTATTGTCTCGCCTTCCACTTTTCAATCTAACCGAAGATTGTATTTAAAAGATCGCTTTTAGCCATAAGACAGCCCATTGTGTCACTCTTTGTAAAATTTCTACAAAATATATAATATCTGTAATTTATATGATGTACAGTCACGAGCACCAATTTGTCAACACTTGGCAACTTTCAATTGCGATTTTTTCGTGAAATAACGAATGCAACGATGAAATACAACACATGACATAAACCTATGGGTTCGAAAATACTATGTTCGTGGCAACATAAAATTTCATTCAAAAATAAAGGAGTAAATCGCTTTTGGATAAAGCCAAGTGTATACATTCTTATGCTCGTGACTGTACATAATAAAAAGTATTCTAGTCTATTAATTCTACCAATAGTCTTGAAATAGGTAGATACTTTTTTTTTTGGATGGGAAATCATCAAATGACCCCTCCCCCCGTGTTCCTTCCTTAGCCCTTTCTGTTCCAGGGCAGCGGTAACCCTTTCGGACGATCCCGCTAATAGGTAGATACTTATGTGATGTATGGGGCTCATCAACATGGCAACCCGTTTAAACAAAATGGTGCCTAGTAGCGTACGTCTAAGGGCACTAGATCAGCACAAAGTCATTAGGTACCCACTGTAATTATTAGAGCCGACGAAGTTTGATTAAACTAGAAGACGGCCCTTAAATACTAATTAGTTAGAGATGAGAAAGGCGGTTGATAGTTGACACAAGGTGGTGGTTTATTAGTCCTCAACGCTAATTTAAAACACGTCATGTTGACAATTAATCAAAGTAAACGCTAGAAAATGTCATATCATCGTCATGTGTCAGGGTGGCAGGGACATCGCAGACTGTTACCATGGATTTAGTACAAGTTTCTGGACCACCTAGTGTAAAACGTTTTTTCGGTTAAAAAAAATCTGCTGTTTCATACAAAAACTACTGATATTTTTTTATTACCGAAGAAAAATTTGTACACAGCGGGGTCCAGAGTCATGTACTAAACCCATGGCAACTATTTGCGCGTCGATGTCCCTGCCACTTTGTATTTGCCTGACTTTACATAAATGAAATATGGACATTTTCTAACGTTTACTTACGAACCTATATTGTTTATTAATTTGACCCACTACACTACGTCAATATGCCGCGTTTCAGCCATTTCATACAATTGTCAAAGAATATGATGACGACACGGTTGGCGCAGTGGCTGAGCGATCAACTGCTGCGCAGCGTGTCGTGGGTTCGATTCCCGTACGGAACAAATATTTGTATTGCCTACAGGTAGTTGTTTCGGGTCTGGCTGTTTGTGTATGTGAGTTTAAATGTTTGTGAACGCACCCACGATACGGGAGTAATTCCTAGTGTGGGGCAACGTTTTAAAAAAAATGTCAGTTATGATTTGAATATACGGATTATTTAAGTCGGTAGTCAATTTGATAAACAATTAATCACCCTGACTTTACGTACTTTAACCACCTTGATTACTAAGAAACAATAACTCAACCGGTATCCAATTCATCATCATCATCAGCCTGCAGCAGACCACTGCTGGACATAGGCGTCTCCAATTGCACGCCATTCAGTTCGATTCACGGCAACTATCATCCAGCTGCTTCCAGCCACCCTGCGAAGATCATCGCTCCACCTAACCTGAGGAAGTCCTACCTTACGTTTGCCGATTCACGGTCTCCACTTCGGAACACGAGATATCCAATTATAATTTATCTATATTGTTACGAAAATAACTTTATTTATTTTGATTATCTATATTGAGTATAAAACTTTGGCGAATTTCCAAGCACCCCATCTGTGAGCAATACCAACATAATAATAAAGAAGGTGACTGACTGACACACGTTACATAAAATATACCGACGATTTTTACGACCGAAATAAATAATGATCACGAATAGACAGGTAAATATGTGTTTATCTAATTCGAGTAAACGTCTCGTTAAATTGACGTTTACCAACGAATGTATGTGAAACGAATGTATGTATGTAACGAAGGGAATACCGTCAGGTATTTACAATCGGAGGAAACATATAAATTCGTTCAAACATTCCAAGGTATTCCTAGCTGTCACTGTATTATATCATCTCGTTTCAGTTATTCATTTCGACCCGAATTTGTTCCAGTCAAAAATACATAGATTAATAATAATAATTAAATTAAAATTAATTTAATTATATTAGTAATATTATTTTTAGTTTTAGTAATATTATACAGTAGGAAAGTAGGATTCGTAATCATACTTTCCTACTGTATAATATTATAAACGTGAAAGTTTGTATGGATGGATGGATGGATGAATGTTTGTTACATTTTCATCCAAATCCACCATGGGAATATCGGGATAAAAAGTATGCTATGTGTTAATCCTGGGATTAACACATAGCACACTTTTTATCCCGATATTCTCACGGGATCGAAACTTATGCGGGTGAAACCGAGGGGCGCAGCTAATCCTTTATAAAATTAAACTATTCCAAAAGCTCGTTGTTTTTAAACTTCTAAAACTAATGACATCTGTTCGAAATGTTAACGAAGAAAATCCTTATGAATAAAATATACGGGAAATGATATTTTTCTCGTTAATAAATTTTCCTTCGCCTGTTTTATTTATTACTTTTTCTGGGTCTATTTTTGCCATACACCTACTCTGTTACTCATTCGATTTATTTCTCTTCATCTATTTTATTAAATGCAAACCACATAGTTCCCAAAATATTCTCTCAACATATTTCATAACCGCCTTTCATCTTTGGGAAACTTTTGATTTACGTTTTTACAAGCGGTAGCTATATACTTATTTAATTACAATAGCATCTTTCACTACGACATCCAATTTATCTTATTTAAATACTTACATTTGGATTTAATGATGTAATAATAAAATAAAATTCATAACCACTTCAAAGTAAATGTTTTTCAGTCTAAATTAACGTGTGTGTGTGTGTGTAACAGTGTTTTAAATGAAACTTATTTATGACAAAATAAAACCCTGGCTATTATTTTATTGCCGTAAAAAAAAGCGAAAATGACATCTTTATGCATCAAAAATGCTTAGCACAGCTATTATCTTCAGCTCCATCTGAAAAGAAAATGAAAATGACAGAAACGATTTATTGGGCTTTTATAGATGTCACGAGTTCGTGAATAAAGAAGAATAATGGGCATATCGTTTCACAGATTATAATGAATTGTCCGAACGCCCTTAAAAAACTGTGCACAAACAGCCAGGCTGTTTTTTTTTCGTTTAAATATTCATCTCTTACAAAACTACATTTACATTATTATAGTACCTACGCATATTTAAAAAAATAATAATTTGCTTTGAAAAATTATTATTTTTTGTATTTTCTGGCAAATAAATACTTTGAATTTGAATTTAAGCGAAAACACGAGAGAGCGATGGGATGTGATGCGATGCGATGGGTCGGGGTCCGAAATTTGACGCGGACAAAGTCGTGGGCAGAAGCTAGTGGCTTATAAATAAATTACCTTCTCAAAAAATCAGCTTTATACCAGCAGTAATAAAGGTGGTAATATCAGTAAAAATGCCTTGATATGATGTTTACAAATACAATTTCACAATACACATAAAACAAAATATTTTATTCGAAACAGTATTTTTGTTGGTATTCAACAGTGTTCTGCCATCATAAATATGTCTGTAAAATCGATGAAGTGGTCATCGATTTTACAGACATATTTATGGCAGAACCCATTTTAGAATCCACATTTTATAGTTTCCACTTCAGCATTCCAATTTTATAGACATACCTAAGTATTTTTACAGCCAATCAAAACACTTACCGACTGTGAAATATATCTCGGAAATTTTAAGACATAAAATACCCTACGAATCGACTTTATGAACAATAACTTTGAACATATGGAGCATTCTTCAATATCTATCATATTTTTAGTGTTGAAAAGTAAGATATCTTGTAAACCGATTACTTGGTTCTTTAGAACTAGACTAGACCTCGGGATTGAGTGCTACTAAATTCGTCTATAATAAATCATCACCATCTGCCTAGCCTTTTTCCAATTATGTTGAGGTTGGCTTCCAGTCGCCAATTATAAATAACATCTTTAATACCATCACTGAATCTGTCGATAACTGTCTACAAAGTTTCACTCAAACAAATACGATAAATATTCTCTCTCTTGTTTCAGATTTCAATCATCAATCAAGAATGATCGACCTGATATAGAAAACAATGATCAAATATTATATTATGTTTGCTTTCGGATATAACAAACATAACAAGAATATAAGGAATCAATAACAGTATGAGACAAAGTGAGCTTTACATAGAAATAAATAAGTTAAAACAAACCAAATATGATGAAACTAAACCTAAATGGTTTATGATGACAAGTTAAGAACAAGAAGGAATTATGCCGACCGACCTATGGACAACCGACACTCCAACTGACAATGCCACATACAGCGCAATCAAAGATGAATTCGAAAACAATACAACGACTGACCCAATTGAGGATAAAGCGATTCAAGCAGCTTTCTGTACAGCATACACCATTATTTTCGTAGTTGGAATCTTTGGGAATGCGCTAGTATGTTACGCAGTGATCAGGAACCGAGCTATGCAAACCGTCACAAATCTCTTCATCACGAACCTTGCATTATCCGACATCCTACTCTGCGTGTTTGCTGTACCATTTACACCACTTTACACTTTCCTCGGTAGATGGGTGTTTGGAGGACCCTTGTGCCATATTATGCCTTATGCACAGGGATGCAGCGTCTATATTTCCACATTAACTTTAACTTCGATAGCTATAGATAGATTCTTCGTTATCATCTATCCCTTCAAACCTCGCATGAAGATCCAGACCTGTATCTGCCTGATTGTTTTTATTTGGGTTTTCTCTCTATCTGTAACCTTCCCCTATGGATACTACATGGCCCTCCAAGATGTCTACTGCGCGGAAAAATGGCCTTCAGATCAAATTCGTAAGGCGTTTGGTGCAGTGACCACTATAATGCAGTTTGTGGTTCCCTTCATTGTAATGGCATTTTGCTATACATGTGTTAGTGTTAAATTGAATGATAGATTAAAATCAAGGCCTGGAAGTAAGAATAGTAAGAAGGAAGACGCCGAAAGAGAAAGGAAGAGGCGAACAAACAGAATGTTGATAGCAATGGTGGCCATATTTGGGTTGTCGTGGCTGCCTTTGAACCTGATAAATATAAGTAGTGACTTTTATTCATTGGCGGAAGACTGGAGATATTACATGGTGTTATTTTTCGTTGCGCACTTCATAGCTATGTCTTCCACTTGTTACAACCCGTTCCTCTACGCGTGGTTGAACGAGAACTTCAGAAAGGAGTTCATGCAGATACTGCCGTGCTTAGGAGCGTTGGTCACTAAGAGGTCTAAGAGGAAGTTCAACCAATCAGAGCGGACAGGTATGTTTCGTTCAGAGAAAACTTGCAACGGTAACGATACCGTGCAAGAGTCCCTTTTGACATCCACAGTTAGTAAGATACCTTCAGTTAGATATAAAATAGAATGCAATGATAGATTAAAGGTGTATGAAGATGATGGTGTTGAGAATATAAGTCCTGATGAGAAGCTAGAGGACCACCCGAGTCCTAACGAAGACTGTGTTAATATGTATATGTTTGTAGATAAAACTGTAAATACTTCGGATAAGGACCCTATCGTGTCTGCGCTGTAGATGTAGCGGTAAGTTGAAACGTCATTAAGATAAACAAATATTTAAAAAGTGCTTTTTATCATTAACTGACGCGTTAACATAAATGAGTATTAAAAATATATACTCTGCTTCCATGCCAACAAGAGTTATTAATAGAACAAAATATTGCTGGTACTTGATCGGATCAATAATGCTTTGATCAGGAAGGTATGCTGGGAACGCGTTTTTTAGTGAAACAATATCTATTTAGCAGGCTATCCGGTGATATACCAGCACCAGATATATACTTAATTTAAGTTCGAAACAGTTTTGATAATAATTGCAGCTCTAATAGAAATTCAAGTAGAAATAAATGGAGACGAACAAAATTAATCTTGTTAAACGGAATAGTTTCACTATAGTTTTAATCGTTTACCATTATTTAGATGAGAACTCTGAACAATAGCTGCTATTTATAAAAGATAAAACAATTACTTAGTTGTGAGAAAAAAATGGCAACTACAGAAATAAATAATAAAAAAAGCTGGTAATGAATAGACTACTTCATAGATAATTTAACAAAAAAGAGTTTGTTAATGAAAAAGAAACTGAAGTCAAAAACGAAGCGAGAAAAGAGTTTTTAACTTTTATTTTATTAACTGCTCGCTGGTATAAATAAACAAACATGAACTAAAAATAAACTAAAAAGGCACGTTCGATTAAAATGGACAGTAAAATACATACACACAAGTTTTAGAGGGTTGAATTCCAACAGTTTGGCGCAAATTGTTTTCCATGTAACTGCTTTTTCATTTTATATTTTGTAGTTTTACAGTCTCTTGTTCTCGGTCATTCAAGTTTTATAGTTTAGTGAAGAATGAGTTTTTGAACAAAATTTAATATTTAAGCTCAAACAGCTATTGCTTTTTGCTATTATTTTCGCTATTGAAATATAAAGCTAAGAAATATACGCTATATATTTTTGCTAACAGAATAAGCGTTCTCAATTTTGAAAACGCTCGTTATAAATTTCTCGAAACTCGCATGCGACAAATTGGCGCTGATTTCAGCAGGATCGTATTTTTGTAACTTATATAGAATCACTCTACGTGTTCCAATTCGAGAGTAATCGCGAAAACACGTGATAGCTGTCAATTTAGGTGCCTTACGTAGAATAGGGGAAAAAGCATTCTAAAAATGGAAAAATGTTGTAGGAAACAACATTTGAAACACAATTTATATGTATGTACAAAAACTTTTTTGTTTCGCTAGCCTATATTGTGTCCCACTGCTGGGAAAGGCCGCCCCTTTTTCTTTCCAACTCGCCTGTCTTGTGCGATGTCTGGCCATGTTGACCCAGCAAACCTTATTAAAAACCTATAGAATTTAAAAAATATTTTTATCAGTCTCGAATACTAGTTTTGAAATTAGAGGGTTTATTGGGATACCTACAATAGGTAGTTATTGATTTATTTATATAGCATTTGAATGTGAGATTCTGTTCTGATTCATGCGATATATTTATGAATAGACTCCAGGATAAATTCAATAACAATGCATCGAACATTCCAAAGGGAGCTGTCAGGAACAGGCACAAACGTTTATTGAGCAGTAAAATTTGAGTAAAATGTATTATTTTTTACGATCCGAATATTTTTAGATTTTATTCAGTTACTTTGAACAATACGAGCTTTAAAATAAAGTTACTGCTTCCCGAAAAATACATCTCAATAAAAAGTTGCCAGACTAACGAATAGTTTGGCAACTTTATCGATTGAGTCATCATCAGTTTATTGTTCGTAGAATCGCGTTATCTCATTTATTTTAGAAAATATGATGACGATGGTTATTTAGCTCGAAAATAAATACATTTACCTACAATAAATAATCAAATTAGACAATATTTCAATACTTATGTGTTTCGAGTAAAGAAGGTTTCACTTATATGGCTAGATACAAATCAAATTAGCTTCATAATGCTATAAAATGTAATAGGGACAAGAACATCACGTCAGCCTAGTCAAATAACCCGCCCCTAACTGTTCCCGGCAGAAAGGTGCCCAAAACGCTTGTGGCATTACCACGTTGGATGGCAATGGCTAACATTTGCACCAAGAACGAGCCGGAGCGGGAGTCACCCGTTTTGTCACGGAGCTTGTGCCCTATCTCAGTAATGAGCTTCCTGGCCTCAGTGCCCCTAGCACCCATGGTCTCCACGGCAATGGGCACAAAATGATAACGGCCCACGAACGGTGCGTACTTCACCCTCTTCCTCTCAGCGGCTTCTTCCGCTGCTGCTGACGGTGAGTGGACGGTGAGACCAAGGTGGCTGGCAGCAGCAACAGTGCTGACGCAAGTTGCGTCCCAAATTAGGCACTTGCCGTTCCTCCAAGGAATTAAATAATAGGGCAGATTAACATCATAGGTTGCAAAAAAATTCACTATACCTACTGAGTTTTTAGGGATGTTGTTAGGATGAAAAAGTCATCCTTTAAACAGTTTAACCTTGATATAACGTACCTCAATACAACGACTTCCTCGATTTAACAGATTCTTCGTAATCCCCTTGAAATTGTCCATAAGAGTCAATTTAAAATATACCTTTACATTGCGAAGATTTTTTTGCGAACAACTTTTTTATAACAAATTTTCAAAAAATTGGCCAACCCGAGATTCAGGACTTCAATTGCTTTATCTTGGGTCCTACGAGACCTACTGAAATACAGCTTCATGCCTCAAATTGTAGCAAATTTTGTATACTTTAAATATGTATGGAATATTTTTTCCGTCGGATGCACCTCTTAGAAGTCAAAAACTGAAAAAATGACCGAAAAATTCGAGGTTTTCGAGCACTACGCAGTTAGCACAGGTCTTTGGACACTGCAAATTTAGTTTTATTTTAGGTATCTATCGTAACAACATCCCAAAAATAGTATGAAAGAAAGAAAGAAAAACGTTTATTTGGACACAGTACGTGGTACGTGGTTAGTAAACTAAACTAACCATTTATTTTGTGTCTACAATAGATATTTGTGTCTCCGGTGACTGACGTAATACCTATAAGTACCTAATCAAAAGTACCTTGTCGAACTAACAAAGGTTGATAAAGTCAAAAAAGTTTAAGAAAATACAGTCGTTGCTTTTTGGGCAGACGAAATGTCATCTTCGAAATACGTGCAAAGTGAAGTCATAGAACAGAATGATACACATACATGCACTTAAGTAGTTCTGAGACCAGACGGAATGACCATAATGCCCTGGAAGTTAGGCAGACCTTTGGTGTGGGATGCAACATGTGTCGACACCCTTGCGCCATCCCATCTTCCTAGCACGGTGGGCTGTGCTGGAGCGGCTGCTGCTGGTGCAGAAAACCTCAAACGGCGAAAATATTGCAACCTGATTGGGAGTTATATATTCGAGCCGTTTGGGGTTGAAACACTAGGGCCATGGGGTCCGAGTGCCCGCTTGGTTTTTCGAGATATCGCCAAGCGGTTAGTCGACTCTTCACATGACCAGAGGGCTGGCCTGTTTCTTGGCCAAAGAATTAGTATCGCCATACAACGTGGCAATGCTGCCAGCCTGTTAGGCACTGTTCCTGTTGACAGCGATGCGGACGAATTTTTTGATGCCCTATGATTATTTTGCTTATTTTTTCCCATGTACATATCTTTATTTTAATGTTAGCATAAATAAATCTTGGGCAACATAAACCTAAAAAAAAAAAAAAAAAAAAAAAAAAAAAAAAAAAAAAAAAAAGTAGTTCTGAGTATAAACTCGTATAGAGTCTCAACTGTGTGGAGTATTGGATTAAAATTGTCAGTCGTGTGTGCATGCCGTGAAATAGATAACGCAATAGGCAGGCAGGCTGTCGCAGACTCGCTGAAGCAGACATTTTGTTTGCACTGTTTTGCACGGAAATAGGAATATTATTTAATATAGTAGGTAAACTAAGCGAGTCGTACGTCCCAAAGCTGTAGGGTTGTAGAGGCAGCTTTGAAATTGTAGGGTAATGGCGCGGGTTGGAACGCTTTGAGAGTGGGAGTTTAAAAAAATATTTACATGACATGGGTAAAAAAGTAGGTAAAGAGGTACGTGAATGTTAGATTAACAGTAAAGGATCCTCATATTTAGGTACTATTTATTGTATGCGAAACTTATCAATACATAGATTAAACATAATAGAACACTAGACAAAATATGTAGACCTTCTCCATTTCGATAGCGGCGACCCTTTAAAATGATTATTATTTCCTAGCGTGTAATAATATGACTCGCCAGACCGAATTTAGTTTTAAATACTCGATCACAACTAATGCAATAGAGTTGGCCGGCAGAGTTGAAGGTATAGGTATATGAGGGCTTAGGTGTCTCTTTACATATTTGGCGTTTTTCGGTTAGTGTGTAGAGGCAAAAACAAAACATACAACACACACACAAACAAAACAAACCCAATCAATAACAAAACCAACAGAATATACTCACAACAAAATATAATAAACTAAGGAAAAACATTCTAACAAGGGGTCACTTTGTTTATCCACGTGTGGGTTATCCCCTTGGTACCCCACTTGTAACACTAGATACTTCACTTTTGATACGATATTACTCAGTTTCAACTCGCTTACCACCAGCTTAACTTTGTGATCGAGTTTACCCGTTATCTGTAATCGGTTTCCAAGTGGGTCATACATTTTCAAAGCACATGTAGTTTTTTTTTGATACCTACTCCACAGCAGTCCTTGGAATTCATGAGCGTGAAATGAAATGAAATTGTTTATTTTGTAAGTAAACTCTCAGAATCACTTTAGCACGTCATATAAAGAATAGGCTAGATGAAGTTCACATTTCCTATCTGACACCCCTAAGAAGAAATAGCGAAACAAATGCATGGGTCAGGCTCTTTTAAAATCCAGACATTATCTTGGTCAGGTCATGTGAGCACCATGTGTCGTGTGAATATAATGCTATTGGCGCCGATTCCCTTGTTCACAAACTCAACTCAAATTCAATGCATCTTTTTCTTTCTATTTCATTAAGAAAAGTACAGAATATAAATATTAGTTTAGTCCTGTCAAATTAGTTAGCGCTGGACGTAAATTGACGTGTTTTTAGTAGCCAATTTCTTATAACGTCCAAACTTGTCTATGAAGTATCATAATAAATAATAATACTAATATCCCTGGACATTTCACACAGCACCATTTGTCCCAAGCTAAGCAACCTAATGCTTGTAATAATATGACAGGATTAAACTAATATTTATCTTCTGTCCGTTTTCTTAATGAAATAGAAAGAAAAATATGCTGTACTTAAATTTAGTTTAGTTTGTGAACAAGGGAATCGGCCCATGTCAATAATTGAAGTGTGCTCATAAAAACTATGTAACGAAAGGTAAATTGTTAAGTCGTTGTACTACATAAAAGTTAATCAAATTACGAGTACCTATATATTTTGTTTTGGTACCCTATTTTTTCAATATCCAACGTATAATATGTAAATATATTCCCCTTTATTCATAAACGTTGCTTAAAGTTAAGCAGTGATTAGCGACTGTTTAACCATACATTTTTGACGTTTAAACGTTACTTAACTTTAGTCATCGTTTATGAATAAACCCCATAGCGCGTTACTAAAGCGTACTGCACCTATGCATGTTACGTGAAAAGCAATGCGACAAATGAATCAATGCACAATGTAAATTGCACTAAATTTTTAACATAAATCTTTTTATTTTTCCGCAATTCCGGGATCCGATTCGGAATCGTAGTGTATTTGTTCAACGTACAGTCAGCGGAATAAATTGTATAGATTTATGTATGTGCATTTATCCGTACTTCAATCGGGAATGCACAGTTCGACTTCGCAATATATTCCGCTATTGTAATCAACAGAGCGAATTTTGAGATGGAATTTCTGAAGTTCTATCATGAAAGGCAAAACTATGTAAAATAAGGAAAACAAACACCAACATTAAAACCTGAATTTCTATCCTGTTGAATGTTGCATTAACGGCATGTAGTTTTATCACTCTATCCTCCCCAAACATAAAAGAAAAAGTTCGTCAGAAACATTTACGGGGATAAAATGGCGAACAAAGGAAGAACTTTAAGGATTTCTCATTTCCGGAAGTTTTTAAAAAAATCAACGACGGAAAACCACAAGAAGTGAAAATACGAATAATTTAATATAATAGAAGAACACGATAAAGGTATAATGAGAAATATTATGATCATGTTCAAAGGGGAATCATCGAGATTTTTGTTTTGATCTCGCTTCTTTTATGGGCCATACGCATCACACGATGGGCTAGCGTAATAACTTTTATTTTTATATTTAACTATAGAAGCACGGTTTGTTTATCTAACTCACGTTTGTATAAATTTAGATCGTTCCGATTCATAGCCCATAAAACATTGTATGCATGGCGTAGGGTTTTATATGCTGGTTTTATAAAATGAATCGCAACTTTTATATCTTTCCTACAAACTGTAATTTTGTACGTTTGTTATATACATTTATCTTTATATAGGACCTTTTTGATGTTTTTTGTTTAAAGATTTTGTTATTCAGTTTGCTTGTTCAGTATGGCACAATAGGTATAATAAATTTTTGAAATTATTTTGTTGTATATTCACTTATTTTTTACCAAGGGGTATCGTATTACCCAATAAGTAGGTTGTGGAGGTCAGATAGGCAGTCGCTCCATGTAAAATACTGGTATTCAGCTGCACCCGGTTAGACTGGAAGCTGACCCCAACATAGTTGGGAAAAGGCTAGACAGGTGGTGATGTTGATTCACTTCTTTTTTAATATCTTAAAAATCTTATGGCACCATCAACACGTATTGGTTTATCTAATTATTCACAATTAAGTACTAAGTATATACTTTTGCACAATGTTCTCACTGTTCTAAAATTATGTACACAAAATTATTTAGCAAAGCAATAATTTATTCATAAACTATTTAAGCACTATTCCTATTACCTACCGGTTGCAGATTATATCAGAGGTTGATTATCAACATTGTTGGTATACAGGGTGGCAGGGACATCGACGCGCAAACTGTAACCATGGATTCAGCACATGAGTTTAGACCCCATAGCGTAGAATTTTTTTGTCGGTTATCAAATAAAAAATCTTCTGTTTCATAGGAAAGTGTAATGAGTTGGATGTGTGTGTGTGTGTGGTATACCTACGCGGTCAAAATGTATGGAACAGCAATATGTTTTTTTAATAACCGACGAAAAATTTCGATGCTATGGGTCTAAACTCATGTGCTGAATCCATGGTTACAATTTGCGCGTCGATGTCCCGCTACCCTGTATATCCTATTGAAATTGATTGTTTTTTTTCTCTTTATTTATTAGGGACTTGCAACCATTGCAAGCCCCATGTCAGCCCCATCATTTCCTTACGCAAGTTACTTACAAAATTTTCTAAAGACTATTAATAATAATAATAATAATATCCCTGGACATTTCACACAGCACCATTTGTCCCAAGCTAAGCAACCTAATGCTTGTGTTATGGTAACAAGATGGCTGATAAACTACTTATATACAATTTTTTTTTTAAATTAATATAAATTTATAAATAAGCTTAGCTTTATTGCTTGCAGGGTAAACCAGAATACATTGGAATTTACCTAAATCTAATGCATTTAATTTTAAATTGATTGTGTACACTATATTTCGAACTCCTATTGAATTTCAAAGCTCGTGTACTATTATTTTCGCACCTATTAAATATTAAATCTCGTGCGTTATTATTACGTTTGAAAAGTAACAGCTAATATCTATTATTGTTGTTTGCCTATTTCGTGTCCCACTGTTGGGAAAAGACCTTCCCTTTTTTCTTCCAAACCTCCATGTAGAGATTTGTGGAATCTCTGGCCACGTTGGCCATGCAAATCATAATATTAGATCGTCACACAACCTTCGCCGAGGTCTGCCTCGACAGCGATACCTAATAGAATATCAATAATAAATATCTATGTGTACATATGTACATTATTATAAATTAAAGTCGCTTTTCGTGTCTGCCTGTGGGACTGCGTTGTTCTTCTAAACTCAATTACGGATTTTGATGCGGTTTTCACTTACAATTAGAGAATTTATAAAGATAATAATAGAATAATAATATAAAGATAATAATAGAATATATAAAAAAATGTCGAGGTTTTTTCAAGTCGTAAAACCGTACGAAGCAGGGGCGGTTTGCTTGGCCAATTATAAAAAAGGCAGCAATTCGTCATCTCATCCCCTCTGGAATGAAACAGGGTGCGAATAATGTTGCATCATCCATCCTTCGCTCACAGAAATTATTTTTCATAAAAACACCTAACTTTTATAGGTTTCTTTTTAACGTTTCTCGTTTTTTGTTCGTTTCTGCTTCTGTTTTATAACTTTTCCCTTTTTTGTTACAGGTAACACATTGCAGTGACCTCCTTTCGAATGAAAAATATAAAACAGTGTTATCATTCGTGTCTTGACATTAAAAAGAACTTTAGGAAACAAGAACTTTTATATTTTCACAAAATAATAGTGATGATTAAGTAATGTATCTACTGTAGTGATATTCTGTAAAAATATCATCGTGAAAACTTAAGTGAAGTAATGTGAAGTGAGCTGTCAATCCCTATATTCCCTAGAGTCAAGTAGGGTGACAGTTCACTTCACCAACATGTTCACGGTGAGATTTTTATATAATAAATCGGCTGCTATGTGTTCTCATTGTGTCTAATTTATTATGTACATATCTATCACTAGCTGTTACTGTATTCAGGAAACTGTTTGCGTCTACTGTTAAAGATAAGAAAATGCTGTAAAAACTATTAGATAAACCCCTTCTTATTCATATAAAATATGAAATATTTTAACAACTAGAATGAACAATGTAAAAAAATATTATTTCACGTAACTAAAGATTGTATGTAAATAGTGGAGTAAGTATACGAAAAATGTACAGAATAGCCAAAAAATAATGTCTAGTGTAAATAAATTTTGTCATAACTAAGAATAAAAGTATTTACGTCAATTATGTAGTTCGATTATGAACTTTGAGCCCATTGACGAAGGTACTTTTTTCTATAAATGTATAGTCATTAGTCATAGGAAGTTTAAAGTAGCGCTGTGTTACGCTAAAAATATTTTTGTAATGTAAAAATTGGGAAATTAAAAATGTAAATAAAATGCAAAATGCCTTGTAATTAATGTCAATGGATGAAATACGTGCAATTCGCTGTCGTTATATTAATAAAGTGTACCAAAGACATTCTTAGATTCATTTTTAACCTTATTTCCTGGACCTTCAGGTAGGTACCTGAAATATGTTTAATAGCTGCTCTTTGAAAATACTGAAGAAAATTAAACCTGAAAATTGCTTCGAAAGGCGCAAAAATTTCTCATAATTATTATGCAAAGCTATGCAGATTGCAGACCACGTTTTAATATGGCGAAGATACAAAAATTATAGAAGGTGAGTCGTGTTCGGTAGGTAATAATTAAAGCATTGAAAACTACACTATTTTTTAAATGACGCTCTGCGCATCGGCGAAACTGTGTCGTAATTTTAGTGATCACCTACTGGGTGGTCTTCTTCCACTAAGCGTGTCGTCGATAGCAATCTAAAGGGACTCGGCCCAGAATTCGTTTACGTGTTTGGCGCGATCACCAATGTCCATCAGTTCCTGTAACGTGCAGCTGCCAGGACACGCAGGACATGAAATTAGGTGTCCCATCGCTAAGTGGCTGGTAAAATGTATTTTTGCGCTAAATGTCTGCTTACTATTTAGATGTCACTTATTGATAGTGAAAACGGGCATAAAAGTCAAGAAACAGATGAAAATCAAACTAATTAGGCATGTAGAATGTTTTATATGAGTTTAAAACAAAGCTTGCCCACATTTGATTTTCGAGACAAATCCTTTGAAATACAAAAACACAAAAGAAACTCCTAATGAATATGAAAACTTTTGCCAATAATGTCGAAGTATATTATGTACTCGTAGGTACAGACAAACGAAAATACATCAAAGGATTTTGAACGATGTACTTTACATTGAAATTATTATAATAATGCGTACGATATTTTAAATAACGGTCGGGATATTAGCCTATTACATTGTTATTAGGAATCATCGTGAACGTCCACGCCCATAAAATGTATGTAATGTTTTCACGGCATCATATAAAGACGAAATATATAAAGACGTTATTAAATTTACATCCACGATTACGTTATAACGTAATATTTCCATACGTTCAACGAACGTGGACGTCCCCGATGATAGCGTCACGTTATTTTTTTTTTTATTATTCATTCTTCCTCATACCTCTAAACTAGTTTAGAGGTCATACCTCTAAACTAGTTTAGAGGTATGAGGAACAGGGTTCACTCATCCTCCATTGAAAAGGGAGGATCCTCCGACCATAATTACGACGTTAATAATTACTCCGACGATAATTAGGGGAAGTCAGCTCAAAGCGGCCATAGAAGGCAAAGCGGCCACGATTAATTTTTCGGATATTTGAAGTGATAGCGCGATGTTGCGATTCTGCACGCGTAATAAACCTCCGCCCCGTGCCGATAAGTCATTCGGTAGCGGTGGAAGCGAGCGGGTGGCGCTTAGTGACGAAAAATACGTTTTCGCGTCTTTTGTTAAAATAATACAAGGTAAGTTTAACCTGTTTTGGTCAAACCTGATTAAGTTTAAATGCTTGCATTACACGTGTATTGTTACTTGTCTATTTGGCTTTGTTTCTTTAGTATTAGCTCCAAAATTTGATAAATAATGTGGGAGTAGTTAATTTTTATAACAAAATGGGCGATAAGGGCAAAGCGGCTCGGGCAAAGTGGCCAGGTGACCGCTTTGTCCTTATTAAAATATTATGATTCGATTGATATGCTCAGTTATTTTGTTTAGATGGTCAACAATTACAAACGTAAAACTACCCAGGCGTCTTGGGATGAAGTTAAAATTATTTTTGTTTGATTTGCATGGAGCCATATGAAGATCCACCCGTAGAGGACTGGATTCGCTGTGATGACTGCCAGTTATGGGCTCATGAATCGTGTACGACATATTCCGGAACTGGAGCTTACTACTGTGATAACTGTCAAGAAATCTGATCTCTGTTGTTATAATTTAATTTTAATTGTTTTATTAAAAAAAGAGGATTGGTTTTGATAAAAGATGAAGACTGTTGAAAGACTTAAGTAATAGAAGTACCTAACTGTGATTAATAAAAATGTCAAGTATCAACCTAATAGGTAGCAGTAATTCCTAAAATGTTAACTAAATATTACAAAGTTAAGTTAAATTACTTTTAAGACCGATTGTGATTAAAACGAGTAGAAAATGTTGATTATTTTATTAAAAATATGTTTAATAATAATAAATAATGGTTTTAATATATATTTTTTTATTTTTATTTTGTCTAGCACGATATATTTCAACAAAAAATAAACATTTGCGAAGAATTTTTGGGGTGGCCTCTATGCCCTTACCACCATGGCCGCTTTGGGCGACCCCTCGGGCAAAGCGGTTTTTTGACAAGTTTTTGTAATCTACAAATCTAAGGCTTATATTTAAATTTGCGCGAAATTTAAATTGCAAATTACAAAAATTAAATAAATTCTCTACCTATTAGTATAAAATTATTTTCAAAAATGAATCGTTTTATAGGTTTTTTCTTAATTTAAAGTTAAGGTGGCCGCTTTGAGCTGACCTTCCCTATGTGTAATGTTTAGTGTATATCTTTAGTTGGAGATCCCAAAATAAATAAACAAAAATAAAATAAAAAAATATTGGGAATATTACCGTGCGGCATAGCCATCACTACTACAAGTATCAACCATCGAACAACATCATCATTTCAATTAATGTAATGAACACCTGCATGTAATTGTAACCCATGTATCACAAATAAACGATTTTGATTTGATTTTGATTTTCATCTTCCTAGCCTTTTCCCAACTATGTTGGGGTCGGCTTCCAGTCTAACCGGATGCAGCTGAGTATCAGTATTTTACATGGAGCGACTGCCTATCCGACCTCCACAACCCAGTTACTGGGTAATACGAAACCCCTTGGTAAGATTGGATCAACCATCGAACAACGAAGTGATTTATTGTACATCCGCTCTACGAGTATCTGTAAAGAAAATTAATTAATTTAAACACCGTGAAAATTTAGGTGAAGTGAGCTTGAGTAAGCCTTCATTCCATGTAATGCTTAGGGATTGCTAGGGATTGACCCTATTGACAGTTCACTTCACCTAAGTTGTGACGGTGAAAGTTTTTCAACTGTCATCCTAACTGACGCGCGGTGCGATAGGGGAGTATCTAGAAATTGACAACTCACTTCACTTAAGTTTTCTTAGTGAGATTTTTACAGAACAGCAATAAAGACCACGATTGTGAAGGAAGTTTCTTAGGAACAAATTACACCAGGAAATAAAGTACATACAATATTTAAAGTTAAAGAAAACGTATTCAACACACCGGAAGTCACTTCCCCAACCACTACCGTGAAAGTCATAAATTTCTATGTTAGCTCGTGCCCAGTAAAGTTTGTTTGCTAGAGAAACGTCTGTCGCGGTAATATTACATCCAGTGGCCCAGTCAACCTAGTTCTCACTAGGGATGCGACAACGCTAAAGTTATTCGACTTAGGTATTCAGTATCGCATATTTGAATGTGGAAGTTTGAAATTCTGGAATATTTGACAAGTGTGAAATATTTGTTGAATATTGGATTTTGAATAGAATACGTAGGTAACGGAACTGGATAAAGTTTGTAAAATATTTGTCTGCACATTTTTGAGAGACATTTTATATTTTTTTATAATATTGGTATTGCTTTAGAGTTTGGTAGCATGATTCATGTTCACAATGTTTTACAGAGTGGTGATTAGAATATTACATTAAACAGTATAGTGGTTATTACAAGTTGTTATCGGTCTGTTAAAATCATAAAATAAACAATATTACAAAAAATAGAAAAATGAATTTTTCAAACGAACTAAATAGCTTAAAATTGGCATGCCATAAACCACCCTGGATAGTAAGCCATTAGACACGCGCGGGGCGATGATACCAACAATTCAACATAAACTTTAAGGTATTGTTACGAAATAATCATAAATTAAGGTTAATATTGTAAAATACACAAACGAAAAAAGGTCCCATGGCTTGAATGTTGTTTTTTTTTTAATTGTGTATATTTCAAAAACGTTCTACATAACGGTTTTGAAATATACACAATACACAAATATACACAATACGTGGTGTCAATTAATGTAATAACCTAATCCTCACAATGTAAAAGTCTCATCATCATCTGCCTAGCCTTTTCCCAACTATGTTGGTGTGGCTTCCAGTCTAACCGGATGCAGCTGAGTACCAGTATTTTACATGGAGCTACTGCCTATCTGACCTCCACAACCCAGTTACTGGGTAATACAAAACCCCTTATTAAGACTGGTTGTTAATCTTTCGGGCTTCTGACGACCCGTAACGACCATCAAAGATCCACGAGTGACAGCCGGGACCAACGGCTTAACGTGCTTTCCGAGGCACGGGTTAACACTGTATACGTGTGTAAAGAGTAGGTAACACCTTTATTTAAGTCACATTTTTCGTTGCAGGAAACAATTTTCTTGCAACGATAATGATAAAGATGCAATCATAAAGGAGTATTGTTGATCGAAAGCCAATGCCTTCGATCAACAATACCCCTTTATGAGTTCAGAAATTGTATTGGATACCTACTAATAAATCTAAATATGTCTGGAATTGAAGCATAAATCGTTTAACTCATCTCAATACTGACGCAGGCACGTAATGTATCAAAATCTCTCGTCTAATTTATGATATTTTATTCGAACATCGTACGATGAGATGTTATTCCAGTTCAAGTGCGATAGTTCAAACGGAGACAATGAAACCAATTTATGATGGTATTTTTCTAATTTAGCATGTAAGAATAATACAAAAATTAATTTTGAATGATAAATCATTTTATTGATGTAAGTAGGTTTGTACAAAAACTTTTACACGACAATCATATTTTTTTAAACCAGTTGAGGTTGGCGTTTCCTGTCTGACTACTGTGAGAAGAAAGGCCGAAACAAACTCAGAGGTCACACGCACACAATCGTACAGCTGAACTCAGATTATAACACCTACCTTCAAATATTCTTTTTTGAAATGAAAACTTCTTTAGTGGCGTTAAGCACATTTTTGTGATGGGAAAAAAATTTATATTCGCATCAGGACAGGTAACCTGATCGAAAATTCGTCAGACGGAGCTCGCGTCAGGACACGTGACCTGATCGAAAATTCGTAAAACGGGGGGAGAGTTTTTTGTGATAGGTAAAAAATGTTAAACTCGCGTCAGGACACGTGACCTGATCGAAAATTCGTAAGACGGAGGGAGAGTAGACCGCATTCCAAAATATCAAAAATGCACAACGTTAATATTCAAGTTTTCACTTCTGCCGGCACTCCCGGAGTGCAACCCGTTTTCTATGTTAGTACGGTATAGAGCTAAAACAGTTCCCAGTAGACATACACATTTACACTGAAGTTTTCGATTTCAGTTGTTATATGTACTTAGATCACCATCATCTGCCTAGCCTTTTGTCAACTATGTTGGGTTCGGCTTCCAGTCTAACCGGATGCCGCTGAATACCAGTATTTACAACCTCCACAACCCAGTTTCTGGGTAATACGATACCCGTTAAGACTGGTTGTCAGACTTTCGGGCTTCTGACTACCTGTAACGACTGTCTAAGATCCATGAATGACAGCCGGGACCAACCACTTAACGTGCTTTCCGAGGCACGGAGGGGCTCGGTATGTAAAGACAGTCACCAATCCAACCAACCGCCAACCACTAACCAACCACCACCACCAACCGCGGCATGCGTAGCTTAACCTGATTGATCGACCTGTGCGGCTGTGACTATTTTACCACGGGCCCCTCTTATCATTTTACCACGGGCCCCTCTTATCATTTTACCACGGGCCCCTCTTATCATTTTACCACGGGCCCCTCTTATCATTTTACCACGGGCCCCTCTTATCATTTTACCACGGGCCCCTCTTATCATTTTACCACGGGCCCCTCCTATCATTTTACCACGGGCCCTTCTTATCATTTTACCACGGGCCCCTCCTATCATTTTACCACGGGCCCCTCTTATCATTTTACCACGGGCCCCTCCTATCATTTTACCACGGGCCCCTCTTATCATTTTACCACGGGCCCCTCTTATCATTTAGCTACAGGCCCCTCCACTTGTTATAATTGAGCAACAATCGTAGCAATATGTCTACTGGGAACTATTTTAGCTCTATACCGTACTAACATAAATAAAGACATCATCAAAATTATTGCTCTGAATTTCGAGAAGATTTATTTCAGACTATCAGTTGTGGAGATTCGAGAAATGAGGTAATTTTGCGTAGTGTGTTTAGTAATTAAGTACATTCGATTTCATGACACGAGAGATTAATCTGACGTCTTGGTCTTCAAAGTACAGACGCCAGCACATCAAGCTACTACAATCTGTCAAATTTCTTTAATAGATTTTCAACTTTATCGCTACAGCATTAGGTTCAAGGTTGATTGGGAAAATTTGACAGTTTTGGGTAGCTTGACCTGCTGTCTATACCTATAATAAAGAAGAAGAAAAGGGGAACCTAAGGTTTCCTGTGAGTAGGTAGATATGTAATATTCCTTTGATGATTTACCTACGAAAGTTGTAAACGTGAGCCTACAATCAATTTTACATCACCTCTGATCACGTACCTACTGCGAACATTTCCATCGATACGCAATTCACAAAGACATGTCCCATCTCTATTTCTTAAGAGGAACTTGTGACTTCGAGAGAGAGCACATGTCACTAATCGCTTAAGTTTCTCAGTAACAGACCAACGCCTGGCCCGGACCATTATGTCGAGAAGACCAGAAGTTGCAAACGTTTAGGAATCCCTAAATAGGATTCGGTCTGACGCTGTGTTAATTGGTACTGAAAAGGAAAAATGTCGGGAATTGGGACAGGACTATCGAAAAATGGATAGCTGAAAAAATCAACGCGGGGATAAATTCGCCACTTTACATACATACACATACATAAACTGACGCCTTCATTCCATGGGAGCAGGCAGGAACTACAGAACGTCTCCTTCTACGATCCTTACATACTCCTTTTGCCTCATTTACGTTCATCTGGTCATACACGCACGCCGGTTACGAGTACGTACTACACACCGGGGTTTTCTGAAGAATATTACCAACGCCACTTCGCTACTTTATTTTGTGTTAAATTAAAATATTTTGAAAAGAACTGTGAATATTATATATAACTAAATCATTTTAATTCTACTCGAATTAAAATGATTTCGTTTATTTCCATTTTTTTTTCTTTTTCACTGACTCATAATACAAATAATACACGAATATAGTCACATTACATACACAACACTACTAATCCAATTGAATTCTTAACAATTGAATGTACTTAACTCAATTCAATTACAATAAGTCATACACAATAAAACAATAATAAAAATAATCATAATTAAACGTGAAGGTGAATTATTAACGACTACGAGTATCTAAGCATCTCAAACATATTCAAACAAACTCTCAAAAAATTAAGAACAATAACTCACTATGAAGGCTCCTATGCAAGTCCAGAATTAATTTTCATTGGAAAAATTGAAAAACCCGACAATGCAGATTTTCATTGTACTTTTTTTTCCAATCAGATTTTTCTTTGAGCACATTTGCGAGACCGGAACCGCTTCCAATCTGCTCTGGATCTGTTTAAACTCATCTGGTGCAAACTTCATCAAGAAATTATTATGGACAGAGAAATAAAAACTAACCCTTTTTCTTCAGTGGTTAATTAAAGAAGATTCCTTAAACTCCCAACCCATTCATGTGTCCACTAATTAAGTCAACCCGATATTAATAGTGCACGCTGGCTATAATTTAGCGCGGGTTCCATTCGAACATTCAAGCAAGTTCAGAACGGGGTGTCAAAAATTTTATTAAGTTTTTTTGTTTAGGAAAAGACAGTGCTAGTTTAGTCGGCAATATGTAAAGACGTTCAGTCAATATTAACGCAAATAAATCGTATCGTTATTTGATTCCTACCGGTACCTTGAAGGGCTCATCAGCTCTTCACAGTTCCTGACAAACTGTTGTGTTTAGGCACCTTATTCTATCTCGACCTAGATACCTAGTGTTTCTCGCAAGCAATAAAGTTTAGTCCTGTCAAATTAAGAAAATCCATAGACAGTTAAGACGTGATTAAAAAATTGGCAACTAAAAATACGTAAATTTACGTCAGGTGCTGACTAATTTGACAAGACTAAATTAATATTTATCTTCTGTCCTTTTCTTAATGAAATAGAAAGAAAAAGATGCACTGAACTTAAATTTAGTTTAGTTTGTGAACAAGGGAATCGGCGCCAATGTCAGTGTCTTACTAATAATAATGATTGTGTCAGGTTTCATAATAAAATACATGTACCGCGGTACATGTATTTTAGATAGATTCAAGTATATCTTTTTCTTTTTTGTTTAACCTATACTGACTGCTGGGCAAAGGCCTCACCCAAGTCCTTTCAGGAACTCTTTTCCCACGCCACCTCAAACCAGCCCTCGCGGTACGCGTCTTGATCATCTCGCCAAAATTTCTTAAAAACTTTAAGTCAAGCTAGTGATCAATCTTAAACTACGGACAGAAATTAAGAAACATCCTGTATTAAAGTAAAAATAAACACTGGACTCTTTTCTAAAAGTAACAAAATGTACAAAGCAACTAAGCCCAGAGGCTACTCAACAGTAATTTGAACGTAAACAATCTTAAGTTAATTGGTTAATCGTCGAAAAATGGCCGCCGTCGTCACGCCAAGTAATTTACCTGATGGCTACAATATGATCGTTTAAAAATCACTTATCTACGACCGACACAAACAAGGTAATGAGATTAATGTGGCCTTACTCATATTTTGAAAACATAACGAAGGTTGCTATTAGAACCTAGGGGAGAGTGGGGGAATTGAGAACGGCGGGTAATTGGGAATAGCTAGGTTAAGTAATACTTTCCCCCGCACTACACCGCTCCGCACCCGTTCAACAGACGCGTCTAGCCCCCCTCAGTGCGTACGCGACAGTTGAACGGGTGCGGAGCGGTGTAGTGCGGGGGAAAGTATTACTTACCTAGCTATTCCCAATTACCCGCCGTTCTCAATTCCCCCACTTTCCCCTATTTGTTTCTTCCTACTTATAACGGCTGACTTTTTTTGCAGGAACAGATTTCTTTTTTCATTAAAAATAAAATCAATAATCTCTACATTCAATCCTTTGATTAAAGCCGGCAGATGGCTTCAATCACGAATTTATTGATAATTTCCGCGCGTAGAGAAAGGTGCTTTTAAGTTGATATTTTTTTTTATTATTTGTCGATTTATTCGTTTTTTTATAGATTTCTGTGTCATAGGCTTCTACTTCGTTCATATTTTAAACCCTGTTCTTGTCCAGACGGTAAAAAAGTCAGGCGGTATAACTAATAGGTATCATAACCACTTTTTTTTTTAAATATTCTTAGGTACCTACTATAATTGGAAATTAGGAAAACGAGCATGAAATTATGAAGCCGAGGAAAGTCACTTATCAGTTACGTAATCTAAGACGCCATCGACTAACCTGGGGGTTTACTCCGAAGTAGTACACTCCTACACTCTTTCGAATATTGACTATGGTCCCGACCCAACTGAGCCGATCCCAACTTTTTTCGCATTTTTCAATAATATTTGGTTCGGCCATGTGTTGGTCCGATTCGAACATTCGCACTTTGCACTTCGGAGTAGACCCCCCGAAATCGCCTACATGCAGTAAGTTACCGTGATCAATAACCGTTTTCCCTCTGTACGAGAGAGGAGAAGAGGCATTCACATCCAGTGGCACGGTTAGAAGTCATTAGGACAACCAGCGGGATAATTGCGTAACACCCTAACAGCAGGAATGATTTTCATTTTGACAGTTCAACAACATTCATTGCGTTATTTACGTTGTTGAGCAGACACATTTTTCGTACTTACGAAGTAATTGATTAGCAATATGCTTCAGATGGCGATTCATAGTGTGTCATTAGGATGCTGGCCAGTTAACAGTATTTCATCTCAGAACTTACCAGTATTTAGTACAGCGCCAAAACCTAGTACGACTCGAAGTTACTTAAGCAATGTTAACGGCTCGGAAACTTATAGATTGACTGCAGAAATCTGGCCTTGCCAAATCAATTATTGAGCCCAAGCTGGCGAGCTTCCGATTCCTGCAGCCATTTGTTTTATAGAAACATGGCGCTGGTTGCTTTCATGAAGTAGCTTCACTGACATTAACGTTGAACTTAAGCGGCCTTGAAATAAGGAACATTTTGTTTTAAAAGATAACGGTGTTCTTTTCGAGATTGATCGCTAACGTGATACATGCAGCAAGTATCGGAAGGATGTGGTTCAGATCATCAAACTAAACAACTATCTCGATACGACCAATATCGTAATCGGAAAAAAATAATCAGCCGTCCCATACGTTTGGGTCGAGTAGGTCTGTAGCCCGGTATCTACAACGCCACATGCGAACTATGCGTCATACTGACGTCACGCAAAATCCTGCATCTCACAAGCAGAGTTTACTCCGCAGCTAGCATACATATACATCCTAGCCTAGTGAAAGCTGTTTTTGACGACATAATACGTTTTTCCTCAAACATCGACACAATACAGACCAAATATTTTTCCAAGCACTATAATTCAATTTGTACAGCTACCGATATAAATATCAGTATTATCTCATCGGCTTTCCTCCGCGCGGAAATTAAAATCGATTGGATAAAGAGGACATGGCTTAGTCTTGTGATGTAACTGAAAATTCGATTTTATTTCATAATAATGTTGACTATCTTTAGGTTGGTTTTTCAGTGAGAAATAGGTTACGTTTATAGCTGTTATCATGCATAAAACGTCAGGTATGTAGTGGCCCAGTTATAACGGCCACAACTTACGAGTTGTTGCCCGTAGGTTCGAACCCAGACAGGCGCTTCACTTTGTATAAATTATTACATCACAACTGCTCAAAAAACGGTGAAGGAAAACATCGTTGGGGAAACCGTCATGTCCTAGAAACAAAAATTCAAAGACATGTCACAACTACCAACCCGCTCTGGGCCCGCGTGGTAGATTACGGCCCGCTCCTACTCACAGAAAAGAGGTATGTGTCCCAGCAGTAGGAACATTACAGGCTGATTATGCAATCTTAAGCTGTTGTTTACGAGATGCTAATTTCGCATAGCGTGACGTTTCTCTGAGCATGCATAAGAATGTACAGATTTCATTTTTTTTTTTATAAGAATGTATTTGGTGTGGAAAGCTATGGCATGACCGTCGCATCATGTAACTGTACTGACGAGTGGAGGCCGCTCGTTTGTGGAATGCCTTGCCAGTTGAAATAAAACGCATATATTATATATACATATTTAATATACATATATCCATATTTGTGTATCTATTTTAGTGTATTGTGTACATAATATTTGCACCAACGACAGTACCATTTTATGTCCAGGAAAATCACTGTCCATTCTAAGGTTGCCAGGAAGAGATCGCAGTAATGCGATAAGGCCGCCCATTGTATATTTTGTAGTGTTTCGTGTATTTTTTATGCTATGTATTTTTTTGGTGTACAATAAAGTATATATAAATAAATAAATAAACTGTAGAGCATTTGACTGTATTCACATTTATTTTACCTCTGATTTTGCATCACTGTCAAAATCACATTGATAATTAATGTCGTTGCAATAAGGTTGGGTTTCTGACATTAACAAGTCTATCAAATTCGCAGTGATCCTTATTTTCGTTACGATAAGGTCGCTATTATGTTGCTGTTTTCAGAGGTAAAGTAAGTGTGTAGTCTCTGTCAGCTTAATCTCTGAGTTCTATAATAGAAAAGGAATTAAAAAAAACAAGGTTTAGCGACATCAGGGTAATCTTCTTTCCTCTCTCTCTCCTCTTTCTTTTTGAAAGAGGATTACCATTGTTAACAGTTCCACCATTATAATGGTTACCTACATTGGAGCTGTAATTGTAATGCTTTCGGTTTGGTTTAAGAACTTCATTTTAAGTTCTGAATTATATGATTTGGAAAAAGAAAAAAGGGACAGAATATTACTAATATTCAGATTGTAATTACCATTATGTGTCGCACAGGTTCTTGGTAACACTTTAATCAAACACTGTTAGTGTCATTGGTAAAGCAACGCCAATTAAACGATGCAGTCTAACCAGACGAGCATTGAGTCGAGAATTGGAGATAGAAATCATCCTCGATTACGATCTTGAATCCATTCTCGATTGCGATGCGTGTTCGTAATCGGTTATTTCTATCTCTAATGCGTGTTAGCTTATAATCACTTAACGATAGTCTGAACTCACTAATTTGATCCAGAATGTTGGCATTTGATCCAGAATGTTGGCAGCATCGCTCGCCGCACGTCAGCCAAATCTACATATCAACCATGTAAGCTGTTTGAATCAGAATACCTAATACGATTTCTGGAGCACGAACTATCATTGATTTATTGATATGAGTTCACCGCAAACGTCTGTCATAATTATACTCAGTCCCTCCTGGTAGTAGGTAGGTACATATATTATTTGACATAAATGTGAAAATTTGTTTCCGGTAAGAGATCCCGAGGAAGATATAAATATTATGCAAGGTCACGCAGCGACTTTCATCAAACAAAAATGTTGACAGCGTATTTGTCGCTACTGGTGTTAAATCTATGTGTGTAGTTGTGAGATTTTTGAAATAGCCAGCGAGTCATCAGCGACTGAAGACGCTGCGTATGTATCTAGTAGGAGACCTGAGTACTTGTGCACTGATATACATACAGTAAAAAAAATTACCACTGGGCTAACTGCAAACATGAATTCAGCATTTGTGACGTACGTGGTACTTTTCGAATGTAGATTTTCGTGTGACAAATGCACAATCAGCCTATAATGTTCCCACTGCTGGGACACAGGCTTCCTTTCTGTGATAGGGAGTGGGCTGTAATCTACCACGCGAGCCCAGTGCGGGTTTAGCGGGTTTATACTTACTATTTTTTATAGTATAAAGCAGGATTTTAATTTCGAACGGTTCCAATTCCAAATAAACCGTGGGTACATTTCGGGCATCCATTTTAGCAGTTATTGGAAACGCCAAATGGCCTACCAAAAATTGCTTCGCTATTTTCAGTCGTTCAAAATAATGATGATTCCGATTTGGAAAGGTTTTTAGAGAGCTAGCCAGCTCAGCCCAAAATTAAATACAAATAACCGACTGAAACCAATCAAATAGAAAACTAGTTTTCCGAAGAGAAAACAAAGTCTTAAAATAAACTAGATTTGTTTTCAGAAAGACATCTGTTATCATGTACAGTCACGAACATACGTATGTATACACTTGTCTTTATTCAAAAGCGATTTACTCCTTTATTTTTGAATGAAATTTTATGTTGCTGCGAACATAGTATATTTGAACCCATGGGTTTTTGCAATGTGTCGTATTTCATTACTGTTTTCGTTATTTCACGCAAAAATCGCTATTGAAAGTTTCCAAGTGTTGACATATTGGTGCTCGTGACTGTATCCTATTAAAATAACTTCTGTAACATTAATGGAAAGGTTCTCCACTTTGATATTTAATATAAATTCTACAAATTTTTCACATCAATTTATGGTAATCAGCAAGTACCCTTAGAAGTTACTCTGCGTATGTTGCCATGTTCTTGAATATTTTGTGAGGACCTTTTCGGGTCCAAAAATAGAATTTGATACCTTCTTTTCCTAGGCTTTGAGAAACTCAAAAAAATTGGGAACGTTAATAGGATTATCAAAATAAAATATTAACAGGCTGGAAGATTTCCTTTGAAGTTATAAAAGGTCGGGAACTTATTAGAAACTCCTCTGATGCTAATAATGTTCCTGAAAGCTTTCATCACTCATCATTAGAGGACTTTCCACACACAATAGTTGCTAAAATGATTGCGAATATTGTGTTCCCACTTCCTTACGCCAACTTGGCTCTCGGCAATTTTAACGATTTAGTCAGGGAAATCAATTATTTATCAAATTGACTACCAACTTAAATAGTCCGCATATTCGACTCACAACTGTCATTCTTGATATATTATGATAGAGACACGGCAAATTGATTTAGTCTCTTTTTAAATTTTTTAAGCAATTAATTTCCTTGACTGTAACTAAGGACTTTTAACTCATCAAAAACAATGTGTAAAGATGGACACGAAATAGCCATTTGCCTATGTTGTGATTAACAGATTAGAAAATTAATAAGAGTGTGTGAGTGTGAGTGAGTGGCTATAATGACCCAATATAACGAACAGACATAGAACATTGTAATTCAAATAACTTTATGCATCACTGCTCGTAAATCTAGAAATAGAGGGACTTGTGGCTTAGTAATAATAGCCGCACGGGTCGAACGATCAGGTTAAGCTACGCTTGCCGCGGTTGGTCAGTGGAAGGGTGACCATCTTCACATACCAAGGCCCCTCCGTGTCTCGGAAAGCACGTTAAGCCGTTGGTCCCGGCTGTCATTCGTGGATCTTTGACAGTCGTTACGGGTCGTCAGTAGCCCGAAAGTCTAACTACCAGTCTTACCAAGGGGTATCGTATTACCCAGTAACTGGGTTGTGGAGGTCATGTAAAATACTGATATTCAGATACATCCGGTTAGACTGGAAGCCGACCCTAACATAGTTGAGATAAGGCTAGGCAGATGATAACTCGTAGATTTAGGAATAAATCCAAAAAATGTAATGTTAATTTTCAACAAAATCTACGAAACAAATAAAATACAGCCATTTATTTACTCTGCACTGCAAAATAAGCTCTCCACAACAGGGCTGTACTATTCCCTGAAAGTACTATCTCGGTACAAACAGTTGACCTAACTGTCTACGTGACCTATCCCGGGCGAAGAAGATTTCTTCTTGAAATAGCCATGAGCGAGTTTTGTTGTGGTTGGTTTAGTTTTACACTAGCTAAAACCAATATTTAAAGAAGAGGACATTCAATTTTAGTAAACACACAGCCTTCCTACGGATAGGTAGGAAGGCTGTGTGTTTACTAAAATTCACAAAAGAACTTTTTAAAATTAAAAAAAGGTTTTTTTTTTATTTAATAAATCCTTTTGTGACAAAGATAAATTGTGTGATGGAAATTCTTGCCACGACCAATTTTGCAGCGTATTATTGTATTCACAGCATTCTGAATAACATAATTCCACATGCATAATAATATGTTTGTTAGTATAAAATTATTAATATTCTTTGGGCTATAGCGAAGAGGGTCTTGTGGCTAAGTAATAACAGCCGCACGGGTCGATCGATCAGGTTAAGCTACTCTTGCCGCGGTTGGTCCGTGGATGGGTGACCATCCATATCAAGACCCCTCCGTGTCTCCGAAAGCACGTTAAGCTGTTGGTCCCGGCTGTCATTCATAGATCTTTGGCAGTCGTTATGGGTCGTCAGAAGCCTGAAAGTCTGACAACCAGTTTTACCAAGGGGTATCGTATTACCCAGGATCCGGGTTGTGGAGGTCAGATAGGCAGTCGCCCTATGTAAAATACTGGTAGGTATTCAGCTGCATCTGGTGAGACTGGAAGCCAACCCAAACATAGTTGGGAACTACTAACTGACCGACTATTTAATTTTGACAATTCAAAAGTGCCTGTAAATGGTTTAATTGAAATAAATGATTTGAGTTTGAGTTTGAGTTTGAAAAAGGCAGACAGATGATGATTTGGGCGATAGCTTACGACATAAGCAATATGATTTTTATTATAAGCTCAACTAATTCTGATCTTCACTACTCTAAACCAAATTTTGAAAGAAAGTACAACTTAGGTAGGTAAGTATGAAGCAATTTCTGTAATTTTCAAAAATATATGCGCTAGCAATCAACACGGCCCAAAAAATAGCGTTAAAAATGTCCGAAAAAGGGAACCTAACACAACTGCGGCTGTTTCTAATTCAACGAAAGTTTTGAGGGTGAATGGAAGAAAAATGGCGCCTGGGTTCCTCAGACGTTCCGTGAGACTAACTTAGAGTGAACAATAGCGTCAGCATTTGTTACTGTATCACGTAACTTCAACATTTACCGTCGACACAGCGAGTTCTAGAGTAATGCTCTAGAACCAGCTAACTTTGGGGATAAATAGATTGAAAGAGCAGACATCAGTAAATCCACGATTTACTGAAAGAGAGCACGACAACACACTACTAATTTGCGTCCATTAAAACTGTCCCTGAATTTCGGTATCTCCCAACTTATCAGTTAAATCCAGTTATTAGGCTATGCTAGTTCCCACTTGGTACCTACTTACATTACAAAACCTTTTAGTAATAAATTAGACAAGTTGAGTCTGCTAAAACAACAATTTTGGCTTCAATAATTTGACATCATCATAAAATTATTTCAACACCAAAGGAACTTAAGAAACTTAATTAAGATTTTAATCACCTCATTTAAATTAAGATAAAGATTACGTATTTGAGGCTTACAGAATTTATTCATTGAACCGATTTTATCGGGGGTCTGTCAAAAGGGATTTGAGATAAAAGAAAGAAAATTTCATAAAGGAATGAAAATGAAAATCCCAAAACGGTGTAGACATACCCTTTAGGAGTAGTTTTATGCCCAATCGCCGAAATTAATTGATTATCAAATTGACATATTACGTCAATTTTCCATGTTTTCATACAACTCTCAGTGAATGAACAGACAGCTGTGCTGCGGTGGAGTTTGTTGCGCCACTTCTTCTTCCCAGCGATAGCACTAGGAAAGTGGTGAAGGGCGGGCGTTTTTGGGGGACTGTCTTTTGTAATTAATAATTAATGAATATAAAAAAATAATTAATATAATTACGTTTGAAAAGTGCTGATTCTCAGCCAAATTTTAATAAATGATTTTTGATTTTTTTATTTTATCACTGTTCAGTTTCCCTCAGTCAATTTGCCAGTTCCGAAGCTTGGATAATGCAAATGCATTACTTGCATGGTCCAAAGAAAATAAATTTTAGATCGAAAAGTCCTTTGCAAATCATCAAGTTCACTTTTTAAGACCATCCAGCCATTACCTTTACCGGAATAAAAAGTCCAATAACTAAAAGCCAACTGCGGCATTAAATTCACCTGCATAGCCATATTGAAAATCAATTCAAAAAAGTTCGTTTCAAACTGCCGTAAACTGGCTCGATCCGGTTTCAAGCAGTTCGTAGCGGTTCGAAGCGGTCACCGTATTTCATTGTTTCACGCCACAATAAAAATGGAAGGTCTCTGGCAACCTGACCTACAAACGGGGCTGTTCTTGTTCTGTTATATAAATTGGCACAATACTTCTATTGTTTCAACAATACTACTCATATTAATGAAATGAGTAGAGATAAAATCATGTTTTATAGTGTGTTGGGTAGACGTAATTTTCTTGTTGTTATTTGAGTCTATTGTTGTTCACCTAGAGCACGGAGGAATAGGATTTATTATATTACCTAACGTCAAGGTAAACATTAAACATATTGGTACAGTTACAACAACTTCTATTTCCTACACCTTTAGCTTGAGAGTAAAGCCGGATTGATATTCTGGACCCATGTGATGTGTTGTGTGTCGTGACACCTCTGACTCAGTGTTAGCCAATCAAAACTCGTTGTGATTTAACGTAGTCCTGAACAGATTCGTTTGATTGGTGTTTAGATAGTAATGTGTCTGTGGCTTATGGTGAAGGATTGGGTTGAAATGAATGTCTTAGGCCTTAAAATCGGATCATTATTTTGAGCTTCGCTACAGACTAAACAATCTTTCCATTAAGAGTTTTTGTAACAGTTTTTTCAGCGTGTCATCATAATCAGCCATAATTACCCTTTTCACTGCTACATAAAACCTCGACAATTTTTCTAATGGCAATCCCCATACAATTACGGCGATGACCACATAGTGATGGTGTGACCGACAGGGAACAGAGGGTTTGGAACGAAAAAAAAATCGCCATACAAATTACATCGATAAATTCGTAGCTGCCTACCAAATTACTTAATCCTTCGTCTGCTGCAAAAGGTAAGTCCTTTACTAAAGGATTGCCATTAATTTAATTAAACCACCCAAAGTGGCGGCTACAGACCTCCGTTTACGCAACCAGGGCCCAATTGTTGCTATTCAAACTGAACAACTTTCTCAGAATACTTAAAAATGAACCAAATATACATAAATGATCGAGAATGTATTGTTATGAGAAACCAGCGAAATGATCCCATTGTTGCCATGTTGAAAAATAGACGAAACAGTTTGACACGTTAATTTGTTTACGTCGACTGCCAATATTTTGTGTGAAAAATACAAGACGAAATAAGTAATATGACTCCCATCATCATAGACTAACAAGTGAATTTTAAAATACATCAAAAATTCATGAATACAAAATCCGAAAATATTATGAATTAAAAAAAATACTGGCTTTTAGTGCACGATCCTAGAATAAATAATAGAAAACATGATTAACACACAATACAATACACAGCACAATGATTAAATATTACTGTAGTCGTTATGACGAGGTCATTCAACTTTTCTAGTCTGATTAACCTCATAATTCTCCTGAACTTTTCCCAATTTATTTGTGGTCGGCGCAACATGTCTTTGTCTCCCACACTTCCATATTAGTCGTCATCTCGGTAGTCGCCCTCTTTCTAACCACATAATTCACACACTACATTCATCGTTTCTTGGATGACTGACCTAACATTTAATAAAAATTGACGCCGATACCCTTGTTCACAAACTAAACTAAATTTATTTTCTTCCTATTTCATTAAGAAATGGACAGAAGATAAATATTAGTTTAGTCCTGTCAAATTTAGATACTCCATTGCAAGTTTAGACGTCATTTAAAACATGGTTACTAAAAATACGTCAATTTTCGTCAGGCGCTGACTAATTTGACAGGACTAAACAAATATCTATCTTCTGTTTTTTTCTTATTATATAATGAAATAGAAAGAAAAAGATGCACTGAATTTAAGTTTAGTTTAGGTCGTGAACAAGAAAATAGGCGCCAATATCTACTTTTTAGAACCCTAGAGATGTAAATCTACCCAAACTAGGTATAAAGTTCAGCTCACACGTTTAAGAAGAAAAAGGAAACTGAAAACTTTGAACTTTTAAACTTTAATTCTTCAAGAATTGTAGAGGAGGAAAGAAAAAAGATAAAAGAAAATGCAATTTATCTTTCTACGTAAGTTGTTATTTAACTCGACAAGGCGTTTCAGATTACTGTTTATGTGTTTTGTCTAGAGGATACCTTGTTGTTTTCCTTTAAAATTAATAACAAAGCGAAAGGAAGAAGTAGGTACTGCAATATAAAAATTTTCTTGGAAAAGTTATCGTGAAAAATTCTTTAGAAGTGAAAATTACACAACTTCCAAATAGATTTGATTAATTTAAGAACAGTAAAACATTCTAAAAAAGTAACTTTATTACCATTACATTAGGTATATAATATACCAACTACCACTTTTGGATATATGTACCATTACACTTTAACAATATCCGCATACAAACATCAATTCGCTAAACCTAATGAAAATCATCCAAACTGTTTTGTGGTAAAACCTTTCACCGATGCTCAGCAGTAAACATGATTTACAAATCATGAACCCTTGCTAAGTTACGCGTTAATCGCCTTATTGGCTTCTGTATATTTTAAACACAGAATGCTTGAAAATGGAGGAATCAAAACCATACACAATTACAAAACAAATACAACAAGATCGAGTGTCTGTATAGGTTTGGTATGATTTCATGATCCGAAAACGACAAAGTCGAAGTATTGGGTTTGTATACATGGAGAAATGGGCATTCAGTAGAAAGCCATATTTTATTACAAAGTTTGCAGAGAAAAATAGTCATTACTAGCCACTGTTGTAAAGATAGTGTCCATGGTGGTGCTCAGAAGAAAAATTATATCCTGGAGTGTCTTAAATGTGCAGCAACACCTTCTTCCCGATAATGCCATGAAACAATCATCATTGATTTTTAAGTTACAAATTAACTACGCTGGACTTCATACTATCGATGACAAAATGAAGACGTTTGATTTTCACCATTTTGGCGCTGACAGCAACGTGAGCGTCCGTGGAACTAATGTTTTTGATAGCGAGTTTTACAAGATGCGCATACTCTCATGATGAAAATGTTCTATAAATACTCGTATTTCGTAGTAAACCCAAAATACATAAAAAAGTCTTATTCTACGATTTAGACTTAAATCATCAGAGACGTATCAAAACAAAACGACGGCCATTTGCGGCAATGTGTCAATTTTAGTTCCTGAGACGCTCGCTTTGAAACGGCACAAAACACACCTGTCATTTTTTTATCATAGGTATTTAGTCCAGCGTACTTGTATAATACAGGTCAGTGACTGTAACTCTTATAGCGTACCTCTCCATTCATATATTCTGTGGTCTTAACCCTAAACTAAAAGGGCCAGTTTAACAGCCTAGTTCTATCGAACAAAAGTTCGAAAATAACATTGTCGCCAATCGTATTGTTTCGTGCATTTGTTCCGCTCCAATCCTTTGGCGACAAAAAACTTTATAAAGTTAGGATATTGGAACGATATTGTGTTGAGCTGAAATTGAAAATAAACGGTCCTTTGGTTCGAATTGTTTTTGTTTTCTATTGTTATTGGATCTTAATCCTGACCGTTAGCTGTTTCAATAAGGTATCATTTTCTTGTTTACTTAATTTACCCTTGTTTTTCCGGAAGGGTTAAGGTTGAGACCGCTCCTCTCATCATCGCCGCGCGCTGGTGGTAGAGATGTTGAGAGGAGCGACGAGCGGTAAGGGGACAGCGAGGAGTCAGGCGGCTGACGGCCGAGTTCGGGCCCCCGCGCCACGACAGTCAACTGCTGCACGCCACCACGCACGGCTGCATTTGCACGTTTTGTTAACGTCCATAGTTTCTTGTTTGCATTTTTAAACCGACCTTTTACCGTAGTAATTTCATTTATCTTCTCATTATACTTTCATGTTATACAGTCCACTCAACTTTCATCTTGCTCCACCACGACCCATGGCAGAGTTGTAAGTACTATCGCCAAAACTTAAATCTGTTAATTATGAAAACAAAATTCCATACAGTTAATGACCACAGCTGCGTCCGAAAGTAAAACAAAAAAGGTTTCTTTTTATGTCGAATAATAATATGCGCTGCAAGCAGGAATAGTCCTTACTGTGGTCAGATATAGATATTGGCGATAGTACAGACGCCAGCACATCAAGCTACTAAAATCTGTCAAATTTCTTTAATAGATTTTCAACTGTATCGATGAAGCAATAAGGTTCAAGTTTGATTACGCTGTACCTGTGTGTAGGTACACCTCTGCCGCACCCTTCCAGGAAAACAGACGTGATGTTATGTAACGTATATTGAAAGGGCTTGTGACTTTGCAAGGATCGATCTTTTAGCAAGGTTTCACTTGCCGAGGTGTCTGTGGATTATGTCTTAACACGGTACGAATCTTTGTATCCTCATCATTCTGCCCTGATCCCAATTTATTTGGGGTCGACGCAACATGTCTTTTTCTTCCATACCTCTATATTAGTCGTCATCTCGGTACTCACTCCCGTTCTAACCGTATTCACACCATCCAACCATTTACAGAGTGTGATTAATGGCAGTCTCGGTGGTTGCACAAAATAAATACCCACCAGTCGCCACAAATACGTACTCGGATACTTGATAGCCCTATGAAAGCCACAATCCTACAATAGCTATATAGATGTTCGTCAAAGTGTAAATACACAACACACAAACAAACACAAACAAATGCACAACGAGCCTATAATGTTCCCACTACTGGGACACAGGCCTGGCCTCCTCTCTGCAAGACGTGTGGACCATAATCTACCACGCGGGCCCAGTGCAGGTAGGTGGATGTCACATGTCTTCGATTTTTTTATTTTAGAACATGCGTTTCCTGACGATGTTTTGAGATCATTGGTGATGAAATAAATTACACAAGTGCCTGCTTGGGTTCGAACCCATGACCTACACGTAAGTCGCGGCCGCAAGAAAAAGAAAAAACTAACTGTGAATGTGAGTACCATGCAGGCTAGATTGAATATAAGTGTCTGATGGTTTTAAGTATTTTACATAATGGCCTACAGATCTGAGGGGCAATTCTCGTAATTTTAAGAACGTTCACAGTCTGATCCCAGTCGTAATCTGTCGTAAATACGTCTAATTTCCCTACATTTTGACAGGTTTTTTGACATTTGTTTGTCACCGAGATGAGACTGCAACTAGATTTTAAACGTATTAAATTACGGGAATTGCCTTCTGGTAGCGTTGTGTGACGGGTCGTTGGCTCCCTAAAATAGGGTTGAGCTACACGATGAATGATGCATGCATGCCGTCTGTTGGACTGGTCGACTCAAAGCTGCAATGGCAATTGCCATTCTTCAAGAGGCCCTTCCAGACACGGCCTCCATTGTTAGAGTCGCATAAAATCCTAATAAAAATTTGGACTTTAAAAGAGACCATGACCTCTCAGTTTGTTTCGGGTTTCTTCTCAGGGATCAGTCAGCTTGGAAATGCCGGCGCCATCTAGTTTTAACATATTGACTTGTAGATAGGTCTTAAAAGATCTACTTACAGAAATAAGCATTTCATTTAATTACCACTGGACCACCACTATTCTTACTCAACCTCATAGTAGGTACAGTACCTACTTATTATTCTACAGCTTTTGGTTAAAATAAAAGTCAACCTGAACTTAGCTGCAAAAACAATTGGTTTCAATTAGGTAGATGTCTAGGAAACGAAATGTCTCAAGTTAATTAACATTCAAGGTTGTTTCTCGTACATTCTCTTTTCACAATCAAGGCTCGCTAACCGCAGCAATTCCGTAAATACTTACCTGAAAACGTCACAAAAGAGAAATTCTCGTAATTTCTATTATGAATTCCTTCTTGTGCCCGAACATTTTATCGTATGATGTATGAAGCCAACGGCTAGGCAGTTAGCCACGTGTCTCTTAAAAATTTATGAGGCAATATTTGAAGATACGATATCGTGTATGATAAGGAAAAAAATACTTTGAATTCGAAGTTAGTAAATAGATCTCTGTGGGAGCAACCGTAGAACAAACATGATCGAAAAATTAGAAAGGGGACGTCAGAAGTCTTACCTATGTAATAAGGATTACACAAAACGAAACTTTGTTGATTTCCAGCGCTATTTGGTAACCCCGATCTTTAAGTTGTAACCGCTTTGCTTTAAAGGGTGTTAGCGGGACCCTATCATTAAGGCTCCGCTATTCGTCTGTCCACGAATCTGTCACAAGGCTGTATTTTTTTAACCCTAATTGGTCGACACTTGAAATGTTAACAGTGTGTGCGCTATCACAAAGAATAATCCTATTAATATTATAAATGCGAAAGCTTGTATGGATGGATGGATGAATACTCTTTCACGCAAAAACTACTGAACGGATTTGGATGAAATTTGGCACACACATACTTTATAACCAGGATTAACACATAGGATAATATTATCCCGATATTCTCACAGGATCTAAACTTATACGGGTGAAACCGCGGGGCGCAGCTATTTATAAATAAAATAAAGTAAAAAATTCAAGAAAGTCCCGATACAAGAGACTTTTTTTTTGCGGTTTTTACTTGGTCTTAATAATAACAATACTTGTGTATTTAAAGACTCGCACTTGGCCGCTTTTTCAATAGTTTTGCACTATCTAAAGAAACTGCAACCTAGACTAGGTACGGCCAAATGCGGGTTTTGCAATAATCGCCAAGATCATCAGACGTTTATGATACTTACTACCTCAGGAATCTTAACAGGTTTAATATAATTACATTTAAATACCCAGTGGCTTATCTGTTACGTTCTAACCCACATTAATCCCTAAACCCATGTCTGTTTCATAAAATAATGTTCATTCAAATCCAGATTAATTCTGACACAACGGCAATAAAAACAAAAACTTTTATGTTAAAACTTGGCGGGGGGTAATAATTTGTCATTTACACAGAGTGTGTCAGTGACAAGACTCGTTGCCCTCATTCCTGTCAGTTGGCTCATGTTACTGGCGTAAATTTAAATGCAAAATAATTGTATTTTCTAACAAATAGGTAAGAAAGAAGAAAAAAAGAAAAAATATTTATTGTGCATGAACAAAACGCACATTACAAAAATTTTATGTCATTTATATACAATACAGACATACAAAGTAGCCAAAAGCCTCGTACTCAAGCAATAGAAGGTTGGCAATTTTGTCCATTGCTTGATGTCGGGGCCAGGGACCAATAGACCATAGACAATAAACATTAATCGGACGTACCTAGTGTAAGAGAAAGGACTCAACCCACACAAAGTAATTTTTGAGTTATCGAGGTTTTAAGTTTAGGTGTGTCTGCTGCATGATGTTGTATTATGGAATATTTGGAAATATTGTCACTTATGGGCAAATATACCAATATGTTTATGAGTCAAGTTGTATTACATAGACTAACGCAATTTTAGAGTTATTGGGAAGAATGTGGCCTTTCTGCTTCACTACGTCATCTTTGTACAATCATATTTTGTAGCACCTAAGTTCCTAAATGATACTTAATGTTTTTGTAATGTTCTTGATTGTCAATTCTCTTTGGGCATAAGTCTTGCTACAAGAAATGTTGGCTAGATAATCTTTTTTTTTTTTTTTTCATTCATTTTTTTTTTCATTTATTAGTTTGCAAACATGGGTAATTAGTATACATATAGATGTTTTATTTTTATAATAGTGCTCCATGTTCTACCGTCACATGGGCATGCAAATCGTATTATAATTTTAAGTAGGTAACAATATTAAGAAACGATGATAGTACAAATGTCAAATCGTCTGAAATACAGTAAAAAATGTCATAATTATTCAGAAATGTGGAATCGTTTAAATTACAATAGATGTCAAATCGTTTGAAATACACAAAAGAAAAAATATATATAGGACTAATACAAAAAAATGTCAAATCGCTTAAATTACAGTTACAATGTGTCATATTACTACAAAATTGTCAAATATTATAAAGGTTGCATGTGTAATTAGACTAAAACACTGTCAATATGAAAAATTCTAACAATATGGTCAATAAAATAAAATAAAGAACTAAAAAAATGTCAGGATTAGTTATGTAACTATACAGTTTTGTCATTTAGAAATTCACAAATGGAGTAATAACATTTGTCAATTAGTAAGACTGACAATTTCTTTTTAAAAAGTGGAATGGACTCGTTTTTTATTCCATCGGGTATTTTGTTAAAGATAATTGGGCACATACATATAACACTTTTCCTTAATAATGCAGTTTTATGTCCACTAACATGTAGCATGTTTGTATACTGCCTTCTAAGTGGTCGTGTTCTATTGTCAGACGATTTATTAAAAAGATGCATATTTGATTTTACAAAAACAGCTATTTCGAAAATGTATAGTGATGGCAATGTTAGCAAATTTAGTGACTTGAATACAGATACGCAACTATCTGTTACTTTCATGTTACACATTGCTCTTATGCATCGTTTTTGAGCCTTGAATACCTGTTCTCTTAGACTACAATTTCCCCAAAATATTAGCCCGAATCTCAGAATTGACGCCACCAAACCATGGTAAGCAATTAATCTAGTGGGCATATTCACTTTCCGGGATAGATTAAACAGCACATACGCTGCTGTACTTAATTTTTTGCATACTTCTTCTGCGTGCGGTTTCCAGGTTAGTTGGCTATCTATCATTATACCCAAAAATTTTGCAACTTGCACTTGGTTTATTTTTTGCCCATTGTGAGTTAAATTTAAAGTTTGCGGTGTTATCCGTTGATAAAAAGGCATAACATTAGTTTTATTTATATTAATCGTCAAATTATTTTGGTCAAGCCAGTGTATAATGTCCGATAAAGTATTATTTACGTCATGTTCATAAGTTTTTAGGTCTGTACATTTAATCAAGGCAGTACTATCGTCAGCGAATAAAACCATAGGATGTTTTATGCGTCGTGGCAAGTCATTAATATAAATTAAGAACAATAAAGGGCCCAACACAGTGCCCTGTGGTACGCCATACCTAATAAGTCTATGTTCCGATAAGTATTTTTTCTCATGCTTAGTTTTTAAACATATTTTTGAAATTTCTGTGTACTGTTTTCGGTTGCTGAGATATGATCTTAAGAGATTATGCATATTTCCTCTGATACCTATGATGTGCAATTTGTGTAACAGAGTTTCATGGTCAACACAGTCGAAGGCCCTCGTCATATCAGTTAAAATTGCACAAACTGGTACTTTTCTATCGACGTTTCGCACTATAATATTCATTACATCATAAACGGCCGTATTTATACCTTTATTTTTCCTAAATCCCATTTGTTCTACACTTAAAATATTATATTTCGTTAAAAAATTATTTATCGCGGCATAAATTATTTTTTCCATAACCTTTGAAAAAATTGTGATTAAAGCGATAGGCCTATAATTTGCCAAGTCTTCTTTAGAGTTTTTCTTAAAAAGTGGCTTAACAATAACGGTTTTTAACTCGTTTGGAAATACCCCGGAACTGATACTCAAATTTAGTATGTGACTAATATGTAAAGCAATGTCACTCGACACAAATTTAACGACCTTAGTTGAAATGCCATCGTAGCCGGTACTAAGTTTATTTTTTAGAGAATGTATCGCTCTCATAACATCTTGAGGTAATACTGGATGCATAAACATCGAGTGAGGGTTACTTTTCAAATTACTTGTTTCGGGTGTTGAGGTCATAATATTTTTTGTCTGGTCAATAAAATAATTATTAAAAGCGCTTGCAATCTTTGTTGGATCAGTGATTGTGGTGTCATGAATTTTTATTTGAGAAATAGGTTCAGTAAATGATTTATTTTTGTTTATGACTTGCCAAGATGCTTTAGATTTATTGTTTGACGTGTTAATAAAATAGTTATTTTGCGCTTTTTGCGTTAATTTAATAATTTTCCGAAGCCTTTGCGAGTAGTTTTTAAAGTTACTTTTATTAAAGATTGAAGGTTCTCGCCTATATTTCTATATTTTTGCTTTTCACCGTGGCAGGTTATTCATGTAGCTATCGTTTGATAGTTAATTTAGTCAAAGAAGTTTATCGAGCGGAGGACACCCACCCCACCTTAAACGCCCGTGACCCCAAAAATATATATTTTTGCGGTCACGGGCGTTTAGAGTGGGGACTCGCTCTTCGCCCACCGAGTAATCTCAGGGAAGACAGTACACAGTGGTTACGTGCTGCCTTGCACTCTGGCACAGTTAGGTTTTGGGGAAGACCCCTTTACAGTCTCCCCAGGTATGTGCCCTAACAGGCGTTGCACAGAGGGGGTTTCGGATCCGTATTTTGAGACGTAGCGGTTTCCCCTTCCATGTGCAGACGGTGACTACCGGGGTGGTTTTAGTGAGGTAAAAATCATACACTCTCCGTCTTATTCCGTCCCAAAGCCCGGGCGCATTTTGAAGGTGTCCCTATAAAAAAAACAAAGAAAAATCCACTTTAATAAGTACCTATATTTTGTGCCACGATAAAATAAGTAGATGACCCTTCACACTATTTATTCCCAACCACTGCAATTCCCGGGATGACCAACAAAAAAATGCCGAAAATGCTTTCCAAAACACAAATTATTATGTTTATAACTATTTGTCTAAAACATGCCAATAATCGAGTCAGACCAATGAATGCCCAAATCAACATGGCAATCATTCTCATCCCCTTCACCGAAGCGGAGAACATAAATTAGCAACGTTTACATAAACTTGTAACGCTGTGAGTGGTGTGACTTTCCTATTGTTTCGATAGATATCACCCGATATAGTGCGACGACAATAAACGGAACACGTTCAGTGTCACTAACAAACAGCCGATCGATTCTGTAAAAATCTCACCGTGAAAAGTTAGGTGAAGTGAGCTTAGAGTGAGCTGTCAATAGTGTCAATCCGTCACATTAGTTGGAATGACAGCTCACTCCACGCTCACTTCACCTAAGTTTTCACGGTGATATGGTAACAGAATCGCACTGCAGGATGTTAACTTATGAACGAGTGGGTGGGTAGGTAGCGTTAGCGTCAATAAAAAGCAAGGGGAGGTAGAACAGACGATAATTTATATTCTGAACTAAACTATGAAGAGTGAAGACTACCTGCTTATAAAAAAATGATTTGAATAAAATTTGGAAAAAAATGCGCGTACAGCACCGTACATCATTTTCCTGCCCTTATCCCAAGTTACTTGGGGTCGGCGCAACACGTTTTCTTCTTCCATTCTCCCCTGTCAACCGTCACGCTATCATTCATACACATGATAGAAATAAAACTTCTTAAAAAATTAAGAATAAGAGAGATTATTGATTCTCCGCCAAAGAAGGTTCACTTAAAAACAATGTTCAACATGTAAAGAAAAAAAAACATAACTTCAAAAGCATTACATTTTTACTTATCACGGAAAAAGGTTCAAAAGCGTAGTGAAAGGCGACAGGAAACCATTATAAATGTATGCGAACGGATTCCTAATCCGACCCGCCAAATTGGACCATAAAAACTATTGAGTCGACACCTTCCATTTAACGCAGGTAAGTAAAGGTCAAAGGGTCTAACCAACTGTCTCGTATCGGTTAGTGTCATGGCCAATTTCTATAAAAAAAAACTAACGCTACAGCGATCCGGAAAATAGAATAGTTACTGCGAACAGTTTTGTAAGGTCAGCAATTTTGGAGAAAAAGTGCTCCGTAAGAAGGAAAGTTTACCTGTATTTTTCTTCACGAACTGCGGAAGAACTATTGTTAAGCTGTATCTAAAAACTATAAGTGGTATCATGACAGGCCAAGCGATGTTTTGTATTATTATTGTAAGGGTGAATATTGTATTTTATCAATTTGACTATGCTTCATATTACACTTTAACCAAAACATGATACTTATCACACCGGTATTTCCGGATGGGTTGGACAGATGTGTACCTATAGCACACCTACATTTCGTCAGTTACATTTAAGTCCCATGTAATAGGGGGCATATTGCCTTCAACCTGGTATAGACTTGGGCTGCCACTGAGAAATTCCTGATGGAAAAACACACACATTATGTATTACCGGTTGTCAATTAATAGTGCTTAGGGCAAAGTGGTAGCAGCTGAATGACAGTTGCCGAACATCAGGTTGAATGGCGCGCAATAGGAGAAGCCTATATGGACTGCTATAGGCTGATGATGAGAGATGTTATATTAGGGTCATTTTTAGGCAATCCTTTTATTGAATATAATAGTTATCTCATATTATGATACCATACCTATCATTTATTTGTTTATTTTACTATTTATGTACACACATATATAAACAGACAAAGAAAAACAGAACAGAAATAATAGGTACAGAGGTGATGCTTATTTCATAAGAAACTGGAACTTCTGGGACTGGGACTGAAACTGGGACTTTTACTGGGTATTGGTCAAATATTAGTGATCCCATTCATTATTAGCTACTCATATTGATACCTGCGTAATATTCTCCATAATAATTAATATGAAATACAAGATTCTCGTGAATATGCACGTATGGCCTATTACAGAAGTGAAACGGTGATTAAATTTTCATTCTCACTTTAACAGGTTTAGGACTGTCATCGTTGATCAGAGGGGCAATTCTCGTAATTTTAAGACCGTTCACAGTCTGATCTCAGTCTCAATCTGTCAAAAAGTACTTCTAATTTCCCTACATTTTGACAAGTTTTTGACATTTGTTTGTCGCTGAGATGAAACTGCGACTAGATTTTGAACGTTTTAAATTACGAGAATTGGCCTTCTGGTCAGCAAATAATACTAGCATAGCAAGGCGAGTCGCCTCACTATTACGCTTCACTATTATTTGACTAATACCTGGTAACCTAATACTCTATATTCGCTTATCCTAACAAGAATATACATGGCTTGTATTATAATACCTGCAGTGCGATTCTGTAACCATCTCACTGTGAAAACTTGGGTGAAGTGAGCGTGGAGTGAGCTGCCATTCCAAATAATGCTAGGGATTGACACTACTGACGACCCACATCAAGCTCACTTCACTTGAGTTTTCACGGTGAGATTTTTACAAAATCGACCGGATGTACTTACCTATTACGAATATATTAGTCACACCTCTAATGATGATGAGGGCAAAGCGGAATCTAACTGACAAGCTAGATTAAAATTTAGCAATAACTATAATGGATCTCTTATGGAATACAAGAGATTGATACTAAAATATTTGTAAATTCATTGTTAATTAATAAGAATACGGTTATTTCAACATTCAAATAAGCTTCTTAAATTAAATTTGGAACTTCATTAGTAGTATGAATTTACATATCTTCTATATGACCGTACAAGTACAACATGATTTGTCAAACAAATTCATAAAAATTATAGACACAAACAAATATTCTCCACACATTTGTAAACTTCTACATACTAAATAATATATGTATTTCTTAATTTTTTTTTCTCCAAAAGTTTCGAATTCACAGCGCCAACTTCGAAGTCGTCAACTTACACGTCATGTTATTGACAAGGCATTTACCTTTCTCGTCAGAGTGACAAGTGACAGGGGTCTCAATTACGTATACATATATTCGACGGCGTATCTCGCCTTGATGTCTGTTGTCTGTAATAATTAAAAGCCATTGTTTAAGATATAACTAGTGTAAATTAAACAAACAACAACAACAATTAAACATCATGCCTATACCTAATTCTTGAAGGGTTGGGCAGAGGTGTAATATTATGTACACATTTCATCAGTTAACTTTAAATCCCATGGAATAGGGGGGGGGGGGGTCAGTGTAACTATTAGATATCTCAGAGTAGTACCTACCTACACCACGCGGGAACGGTGCGGGTGGATAGATGTCACATGTCTTCGAATTTTAGGGTCTTGGACATGTCGGTTTCCTCACGATTTTTTCCTTCACCGTTTTGAGAGCAGTGGTGATAAAATAATTTACATAAAGTAAAGCGCCTGTCAGGGTTCGAACCTACAACTCGTAAGTCTCGGCCGTTTCGACTAGGCCACCACTACTCTAGTGAAAACTAAAAAATATTGATTGCAAAAAAAATTCCCTATTCGAGCTAAGCCAGGCGGCTTTACTCGAACATCAACGCACATTTATTTACATTATTCGATATTGTATGAGTGTGCCGAATCATGCCGAGCCGATCAAGCATATTGTGTTATTTCCGAGCTGAACAAGTCTATAAGCACGTCTTATTTACCAGTATCAACTTCCAAATCCCGTTTATCATGCCCATATCATTAACAGTCGTACCCAAGTGACTGAAATTCATTCATCATATATTCCAATTAATATTATAATTTAGGTCATGTTCGGCAGACTATTCATTTTTACAGTCCCTAGACGCGCGGCCTTATAACTACAGTTAAATTCATTTTGTTTATTAGTACCTAGTACAATTTGCGGATTATTATCTAAATTATTATTGCGTAAGACTGCCTAAGTAAATTAGTCTGGACTCCTAGGGGTATTTTTTTAACCTTGAATAGGATGTAGCTCAATGGCAACATCGCGTTTCGTTAGATAGGTGCCCGAAGGAAAACGACGCTTGATGCGGTCAGCACGTGGATGGGTGACCGTTTATTCAGACAGGTCCAGTTGAAAACCAGCGTCAGGCACTAGTTGTCTGGCATTTTTGCTGAACTTTTTGGCGCAGCCGTGAGACACGCTTTCCTGCTAATTTCTTACATCGGCTTTTTAGTTAATTTTTTATTTGTTTTTATCTGGTGTAGTGTGTGTCTTTTAATCTGTGCTAAATAAATGTATGTTCTATCTTTATTTCTATTGCATACCAGTGGGGTAATTGTTTAACACACATAAAATGACGATCGATCGCAATGCCTTTCAATTTCCCAGTTCGGCCACGTTCATTACGTTAGTTATATTGTTCAGTAGACGAATTTTTCAAAACTGTAAAGTAATGGATGTCAAAATGAAACGCATTGCGATCGATTGCCATTTTATGTGTGTTACGTAATTACCCCGCGTGTATTTTTTTTTAAGTTATCTTGTATAGTAACGATTACGGTTAGTCGGAAGCATGAAAGAAGACATTCGGATTTGCGCTGACATTTTCTCAACATTTTCTTCCGAGAGATAAAACTAGTCGGTACTATATGCAATAACTTTTTATACCCATTTCAATACCACCATGACTATTAAAAATCAAAAATACTTCAGAAAAAAAGCTGTTAACGAAGCGTGTATCAATTTTCAATAAAAAGAAAGCACCAAAATGATTCGTTTACTTTTAATTAAGAGTTCAGTTGATGTCGACAGACGTCGCCTTATCTAATAGGAGTAGAATGTAACGATCCCGGATGTACAGCGAACCGTATTTAATATTTGCTCAGGATTTCCTGCATTAGCCGGTATTTGGTTAGACTGGTATAACCTATTTAAGAAAAGAGGATGATTCTATTTAGTTGTTTGTTAATGCTTGTGTTTGTATTTACAAATGCGAGGAACTGGTGAAGGGTGGGCGTTTTAGGAGGCTGTTTTGTGTAATTGACGTTCAAAACGTGCTGATTCTCTGCCTCATGACGTCATCTGCCTGCCTTTTCCCAAATATGTTGGGGTCGGTTTCCAGTCTAACCGGATGCAGCTGAATACCAGTATTTTACATGAAGCGACTGTCTATCTGACCTCCACAACACAATTACTGGATAATACGATACCCTTTGGTAAGACTAGTTGTCAGATTTTCGGGCTTCTGACAACCCGTAACGACTGTCAAAGATCCACGATTCTCTGCCTAATTTTAATAAATGAATTTTCATTTTCAAGAGCTCCATTGACTAGTCACAATTACTTTTTTAAAGCCGCAGCAAGGTTTTACGTTTAGGGCTGATTCAGTACATACTAATTCCATGGACTGATCACAAATAAAACAAAGACTTTCACTAAGACAACACATCAGCTTAGTGACGACACGGTTGGCGCAGTGGCTGAGCGATTGACTGCTGCGCTACGTGTCGCGTGTTCGAGTCCCGCATGGAACAAATATTTGTATTGCCTACAGGTAGTTGTTCCGGGTCTGGCTATTTGTGTATGTGAGTTTAAATGTTTGTATGTACACGCACCCACGATACAGGAATAATTCCTATGTAAGAGTGGGGCAACGTTTAAAAAAAAAAAAAAAATAGATGACGTTTCAGTGACGTCATTCGCAGACACTATGTGGCGGCCACCTGCTCTTCTGGGAAACAGTAGCTTTACGTTACAATTTAAGCTTACGTTCAAAATAAAGCAATCAGATTAATTATCTTCGAACGTTACCTATCTTGTACCCTTCGATGGATCGCTTTAGAGTACACAGATACTTAATAGGGTTCAACGGATAGTTAGAGCTTAAGTTTCCAATTTGCATCTTTGTGAAACCCAAAGCCTTGCCGCCAAACTTTCCACAAACTATTATCGAATAGTGAACCTTTGGCCGATTTAGATAGAGAACCTGCGCAGTGATAAAATATAACTAACTGACTGTTGCGTCTTCGTCTGCATTTATTTTGTACTAGCTGCGCCCCACGGTTTCACCCGCATAAGTTTCGATCTCGTGGTAATATCGGCATAAAAAGTATTTTACATGTTAATCCTGGTTATAAACCATCTGTGTGCCGAATTTCATCCAAATCCATTCAGTAGTTTTTGCGTGAAAGAGTAACCAACATCCATCCATCCATCCATACAAACTTTCACGTTTATAATCTTAGTAGGATTTCATCATTTTTAATACAAAAATTCAGGATGAAAAGTATCCTATGTCCTTTTCCAGGGGGCCTAAAAAGGCCATTTTGGCAGAATCATAATAGGATAACAATATGAATCATAATTAAAAATCGTAAAATGGTCACAAACTGACAATTCATAATAATTATGATCTGTGTGCAATTCATATCACGCAATTTACCTGTTTGACAGTTTTGTATGGAAATTCGTAAAATGGTCCATCAATGTTTACACCAAATATGATTGATATGAAATGAATTGTAGGTGATTAAACTATTATGTGTAACAATTTAACGAAAATTAGAGGAATTGCTAATGATCTGCTGGGAATTCAGGAAATGAATAGCTTTTAGAGGTATTGCTAAAAGTGGCCTTTTTAGGTCACAGGCTACCTTTCACACACACACACAACGATCACACATTACACATAACATAAGATATTATTATTGTTTACACATAACGATCGGTTCAGGAGCTTAGGCGTAAAAAGGTAACAGAAACGCATACAGAGTTACTTTCACATTTATAACCTACTAGCTATTTTCCAATTTTATTTAGGTATGTTTCAAATTGACATTATTTCAACTTAAACAAATATCAACTTTATTTTCATGGAGATTAGCTTGATTTCAGAGTGACTAGCACTATTGAAAAATGTATAAAAATGTTTGAAGTTGTAGCGTAAACTGAAGTTTATTGTGTAGGAATTAAAGTTATTTTTCCATAAACACATATTTGTTTACATTTTTGGCGAATATGTCGCGATTATTTGTTATATAATATGTAGTACACTAGCTTCTGCCCGCGACTGGGTCCTCGTGTTCTATTCTTGTTCCCCTGACCAAGCCCGTCGCATCGCATCGCCTGACCGCGCTATTACTTCGTTTTCGCTTCGCTTAGTGATTTCTCAGTTTTTTTTTTCTTTTTGGTCGGTTCTCAAGGCTTTTCTCCACGGTGGGTGTCCTCCTCTGCCGCTTACGGCGGGAACACGGACACGCGTTAGCACTCATCCGTAAACCCGCCGCGGCTGTTCGTCACCGGACCCTCCTCTGGGGAGTACTCCAAGGCTAATAGCGTAATGTTAAATAGCGTATAGCCTTCCTCAAGAATAGGGCTATCAAATGTTAAAATATTTTTTTTTAATCCAACTGGAGATTACCCCAAAACACATTGGTGTTTAATTGTTTTTACTGTTTTCCGTTTGCAGAATTCAAGTTTGTTTTTTTATTATTTTGGTTTAACTTAACTTAAAAGTATGAAATAGGAATATTTGTGGATCGTTGGTATTGTTTTTCGGTGTAGACGTTATGGCTTGGCAATGCTTCGTAGCTAGGTAATATTTTAATTTTCCAATTAAATTTTCAGGGCTCTACTTCCTACCTAAACGTTTGTTACTCTTTTATGTTTAATAATTGTTATCTAAAATAATACATAGACACAGATTCAACACAGTGATAGACATACAATAATCATGAATGGCTGTTTATACATAAGTGTAAGGTTACAAAAGTCTTTAAATGTATAGACAAAAAATGAAACCCTGCCTCTCAAACTAGGAGACCTGTATCTTGAGAGACAGTGGGCGTCGATCTAACATTACATATTATAGTGATTTGAACATCATGAGATGTGTGTGTGTGTGAGAGAGCGAGAGGGTGTGTGATCGTGTGAATTTATTGTGTAAATGTATGTTACGTATGTTAGTATGAAACCATAAAGGTTTAATACTTCACTAGTGAAATGGATGACTAAATACCTATAACGCGAAACTATTTCCAACCGCTCCTACCACAATCCGCTCATTCGTCAGGTATTGTACCTGGCATATGCTGAGCTGGACTCCCATTTGGTGCAACCATGAGACACACACCGCCCAGTAGTGATCGACCATTGTGGACATAGACTACTATTTTGTACTAGAGGTTGTGGATTTGCGAGGTGTCTATGGGTCGATCTATCTTTTTAATCTTTGTTTTTTTTTGTTTCACTTTTTTTTTATTGTTCTATTTTTTATTACTTGTATTGTGTCTTTTGTTGCGCTAAATAAACGTTTTTATCTATCTATCTATCTTATCATTCAATAAAGGCGCAACATCTAGAATGTTCTAGAAGCCCTTTGAGAAAAAAAACGACGCGCACCCTTTTCTTGATGTTAGCCGTGTGACGTCTGTCAACTGGGCTGCGCGCTGAAAAGAGATTCTTCGTTATACAACTTACGAAACTTTATCTTCGCCCCGAGCCCTATTGTTTTTGTACATATTTATGTTACTGAAAATAAAGCACTTACAGTACATATGTATGTATGTGTGCATGTTAAAACTTTCATTTTATTTTATCACTACACTCGCAATAAATTGTGCTGTGCTGGCACCGTATGCCGATAAACTTTGCTAGGCTTATCTTGTCCATACAAAGCACATTGTATCGGCACTCAGTCTCAACACAAAATTGGATGTGCTGATCAAACACTTGGCAAGTTTCGAGAGATGAACTTACTACTTGTGCAGTGCCAACGAGGCTTTAGCCTTTCAGGACGAAATATATAAACGTTGCTTAGCAAACTCAGACTCATCGCATTTATTTCAAATAAACTAATTAGAGGCACTTTTGAATTGTCAAGGGGTGGGTCTGTCAGAAAGATGAAGCTAGTTTCCCATTCCAAAGTGTAGATACTGATAGATGAAAGGGAAGAAACTCCACGGACACTCTTTTAAATGATACAATTTTTACAAAATATTGGTTAAATCATTCATGTTAAAATTATACATGTGATAGTGATGTAGAAAGATGCATGGGCCCCTAACTTATAATATGCTTGGCTGCATAGTGTGCGTTTAGTAGAAAATTGAAATTCCTTTAATTCGCTTGGGTAGCACAAACTTTGACTAATCGTTATTCCTGTCACTGCCACTCAAATGTCAAAAAACAAATGCAAGACAGAGACGGAAACATGTCTAAGCCTAAGTACGTGCCAAGTAACGTTCATAGAACTCGGCCTTTTTTTTTTTTTTTGAGGATGGGAAATCATCAAATGACCCCTCCCGCTCTGGGTGGAGCGGAAGGGAGTGTCAGACTCTTACTGACTAAAACCCACCCGTGTTCCTTCCTTAGCCCTTTCTGTTCCAAGGCAGCGGTAACCCTTTCGGACGATCCCGCCGCCCTGGCAGGCTTCGGCCCTATCGGGCCCCGTCCCCTGCTGACATCTCTTTGAGGCGCGCGTGGAACACCACGTGCCGTCCGGCACGGGCCTGGTCCTGATCGGGCGGTGAGCTACCCGTTACTCTCCGCCCGCAGGCCCGCGCCTACGGTGGCCGGGAGTTGGGAGTCGTCATGTGGCTATAGAACTCGGCCTCAGAATACATATTCCGCTTTATTCATAAACGTTGCTTAAAGTTAAGCAGTGATTAGCGACTGTTTAACCATACATTTTTGACGTTTAAGCGTTACTTAACTTTAGTCATCGTTTATGAATAAACCCCATAATGCGCAGATCTTAGATAGAATCTTCGTAAAATACTAAAGACGTACCAAAGATACTGGCTTCAGTAAAGTACCTACGTGGCATTAAAATCGTATTTACACTTAAAAGGAACGGCTCTCCGGTCGTACTTTAGCAGTAAACTTAGGACCATGTCCACGCCATTACCGACTGTTTATGGAACATTCTATCTGTTGGTTATATTTACTTCGTTTCTAGACATACTTCAACTTATCTTTCAGAGTAAGTAAGCTGAAGTAGTAGTGGGCTGGCCATGTTTGCGGAAGAAGCGATTGCCGTTAAAGCAGACGAGTTTACAGTGGAGTCCGCGTATTGACCATCATAGTGTGGGACCCTCGAGCTAGATAGACCGACGTCCTTAAGAAGGTGGCTGGGGTAGACTGGATGCGAAAGGCGGAGGACACGGTGTTATGGCGCTGCCTGGGAGAGGCTTATGTCCAGCAGTGGACTGCAAAAAGCTGAGTTGAGACATATTTCACGGTTGTTATTTTATTTTATTTTTATTTTTTATTGAGAGGAACGGCAAACAGTTACATTATAAGGACTTACAAATATTATATACATATTTTCAGTTTTTTTTATTGACAGTTAAGTGGTTTCCGTGTATAAAAACCTGAAAGTCTTACAACTATAAATTCTAACCTTAAATGATCGCAATTTGTCAAGTGGGGTTTCTAAACTGTTATTACAAACAATTTTCTCTTAACAATCTCCTCTCTAGCTCAAACTAATCTGTTCTGACAAAATGATTAGCATACTATAATTGCGAATCCATATTTCGTTTATCTTCAAGCGACTTTAATCTGACAGCATTAAAACGATTAGGAGTATTAAATCGGATATCGAATTTATGTAAATCGATTGTCGAAGCCGACCGAGATTAATGTTGTCTGAAATTGGTAGTCAACCATACATTCCTTAGAAGGGGGAATATCGTTGGAATGTTGGATGAATCTGTTTTTATCCTTGACTAACGAAAAATGGTATTGGCTTTGCTTATTAATGATGGTGGCTTCGACTTAATGTATGTTCTTAAGAGGGCGCACACAGGTCCACAAGCGCCACTACTTTAAAAAAAAATATCTCGTGACTGAGAAGGAATTATGAAAATCTGCTCAATCAGCGACCTCGATAAGTGTGTCTAGAATTTTCTAATACCTTTTATTAAGTTTCATATTGAGACACGAAGCAACTAAATACAAGATATATAGGAATGTGGCCGCTTTTCTTTAGATCGAATTTTGTTGCTTCGTATCATCATCTTAGACAATCTGACATTGATTGTCGCTGAGATGAGATTGCGACTAGATTTTGAACGTTTCTAATTACGGAAATTGGCCTTCTGCCGGTCGATTCTGTAAAAATCTCACCGTGAAAACTCAAGTGAAGTGAGCTTGATGTGAGTTGTCAGTAGTGTCAATCCCTAGCATTATTTGGAATGACAGCTCACTCCACCCTCACTTCACCTAAGTTTTCACGGTGAGATGGTTACAGAATCGCACAGCTGATGTCCAAGACAAAGCTTCATTACAATTATTAATTCAAGCTTATTAACCTAAACAGCTCAGCACTTATCAACTTAGTTTGATGTCAATTTTAATTAATTAGAGATCAAGTCCCTATGATTTGACTTTGAATATTATTAGGTATTTTTGCATTATACATACCTAATATTTTAGTTTTAGACTTCACACATTCATATTTTTCTCTTCTTGTTCTCACGCACTATTGTCTACATTTCTTTTTTACTTCTCCTTTCGCAGGTCTGCTGGAAGAAATTTCTTAAGAAATAAGCAATTCCTTTACACTTATATTATAACTATGTCATATCCCTATGTATTTTACTGTGTGTACATAAATAATAAAATAAATAAATATAGTTTTCTATATTAAAGTCAAGCCTAATCGATTTTTTAATTTAATTTGTAATATTTTACAAATTTAATAAAAAAAATCTAATAAGCTTTGAATATTAGTATTATAAGACCACTAAGCAGGCTTAATGTTATCGTACGACTCATACACAAATTAAATTGAACAAGCCTTAAGACTTATAATGTGGTTATCTATGTTGGTCTGAAAATGGCAGTCGTTTAATGCCTTGAAGTAGTCATGTCATTCTGACCAAAAAATATACAAAATAAGGTCGCAACTTTAACAACATAATCTGGTTAATCTTTAATTATCTTGCCTCTCACCTCGGCAGCTCCTGTTCATGCGTCAGTGATGATCGCTTGTGTAAAGACCCGTTTTTGGGTATGACTTTGTTACTTGAATATGTGTGTTGATGAGAGCAGCGGTGGCTCAGTGGCAATGGTCCCAACTGACGAGCTGTAAGTCGTGGGTTCGATCCCAAGCAGGCATTTTACTTTCTGTAAATTATTTATTTATTCCCAGCAGCCTTATTATTACCATATTGCCTTACTTAACCGCTTATAATGGGAACATTATAATATAAAAATATATATATATATTCCTCTTACGGTTATACAACACTGATATACTGGCATGGACAAGATATCTGATAAGCTTGAACTTATTATAATGATCCTCCAAATATTGTTTATTTTGATTTTGTGGTTTACCGTAAGGGCCACACGGCACGGTTTCGTTACGACACGACGTATAAACCGCCGTAGAATAAACGTGTCCATCAACAAGCTTCTATTGTGCCCCATAAAACACTGACAATCATGCCTACACACGGCGAATAAACAGTAGTTTTTCACGGGAAGGAAAACGGGACTAAAGGTGTGTAAAAATGGTCTAAAGGTTTCCTGAACAAGGAGCACGGGGAGTTAGCCCGAACGTCTCTTTTCTTTATCATAATGCCAACGAGCTATAGTAAGATCTTGTACCTGTAGCATTATGTTGCAATAAACCTACATACCTAGAAAAAGAATATCTGAGCCAATAAATACTTTTTTATTACTTTATTAGTTGCTCGTAAATCCAATAAGTTATTACTTTATGTCACTTCAAGAGCACAACTTATTTTATTGATACCATCGAAAGCTGTTACCTCTAAGTACTTATACGAGAAAATCGTTTTCATCAATCATTTCAATTTTTGACGTAATTCTTGTGTCGAAATTAAAATAAAATGGCTAAGTCTTTTTTATATTTTAAGGCTGAAATAGCTTCGAATTGAAGTTTTTTTTAATACGACGATGTCCCTGCCAACCTGTATAGAATCACGATGATGTGCAGGATAAGATGAATGTTCTTAACCGAAAGACCCAAAATTCATAAACAAAATTCTTAAAAAGTTTCGATTTTGCAGAGACAAGGATTATCGTAGCACAGTGCGAGCTACGTCGTAGCAGACTGTGCTACGCGCTACGACAACGAGCAGTGAATGCACTGGCTACAGCAGCGTAGCAACGCGTATCACTAGGAGCTGGATATTTGGAATCAAACTAACAAAAAAAAACACGACAAATTCCCGCCACCTACTACGACTTGTAAGTGAAACTAATAATAAAAAATAGTCTCCCGACCGAATCCGGTCCGGTCATCTCGACAGAGATTATGCCAGTTATGCAGAAGATACGTGCACAAGTGAGTGTGTAAACACAGGTGCACTCTCTGTTCCTTTACTCTCATAGTCCGATGTGACGGCAATCCGACTCGACCGAGGAGAGATCAGGCGTAGCACCAACGTCTTTACGTGCTTTCCGAGGCATGGGGCACCGCCAAACTCTGGGGTGTTACTAAGAAATTCCTAATGAAAACCCAATAGCACTTTTCTCCGACCTCTAATTGAACCCAGGATCCCCACGAGGAACCCCACGCTCAGCAGTTATGCTTACTACCACGAGACCAACGGGGCAATCAAAAAGGTCAAAACTAAGAAAAGCTTGTTAAAAAGGAGAAAGTTTAAAATTACTTGCTTAATGACTTCAAATTTCTTTCAAAGTTATAACCTTATAACATCCAATATTGGTAGGTAAAATATTTTCCTTCTGGACCACGCATAAAACATCTTTACTAAAAGCAAATGACATTTACTACCACATAATTTACAACGTCTTTACGCACAAATTCCCCGAGGAACATGTTACAAAAAAACGAACCCTAATACCCTGAGCTTTAAAGAACACAAATTCTTAGCGAAATATTCCTTAAAACACAAACACATATACACACACCCACACATTAATATCTTCCGGCTATTAAAACCATACAAATGCTACACATGATCCGTTATCTTAAGACTATTTCCGTCTTGTGTCGCCGTCATCGCCAACCTCCGGTTTCTTACAGATTTATTTATCTCAACTAAATGTAATGCTACGCTTCTGCGAAATGAAGATGAATTTGGTTCTTATTTTCGTGCTTGTTGTTATTTATGAGTCGAGATAAGAATAAAGACATCGAGAATAAGAATAATATATTATGAATATTGAGCATAAAAATAAAGTGTTGACGATAAACATGTGTTGAAGATAAACAAGAGCAAGCTTTTGCTTTTTGTTATTTATTGCTTAATTGTTTCAGAACTAAGCCCAAAAATTACTGCCTCGAGCTCCGCCGCAGTCGGGTGAAATAACACAAGGTTAGTGAACGTGAGAGTGAGATTCCAACTGCTTCACTATTGAAGTAAACTCACTCAAACCATGTTAAACTTAGTAAACTTTGTTTGGGAAAAAAAACAAAAAATTTCGAAAACTTTCTATTACAGAGGTTGCTTAGACAACATTTAAGTGATTTGAATCCAAAGTTAAGCAAATTGCACAACGAAACCCTTTACTGTGCGTGGTTCGATACGCACTTACCTTAGCGATATTTTATAGTTGTTAATGCCCTGAATAAAGAATACATACATCACTACAAACTGTATGCAGTCGCCGTTCGGGAATTGAAAATAATATTAATTAACTGTTCCATTGAACTGCACTTATCAAAATGTTGTTTCAGTGCGGTTAATGGAAGTGCTCAGGTGCGGTTCGGTCAAGTGCTCTTAAAATAAGTGCTCTGAGTGGAATACCTCGATTTTCCGCAAATAGTATTTTAACCTTCACTATAACAATAGTCTACACGTGAATTATTTGAAGAAGGGAGTATCTTGGAAAAGTAAACACATAATATAAAAGGAAACAAAATCTGTAAACATTGAAATGCTTAGACATTTTGTTTCCACAACAAACAAAACGTGTAAACATTGTAATGTTTACACGTTTTGTTTTCAACCTTCGATATTACATGTTCCAACTTTGCCTATCCTACTGAAATCCTTCATCCAAGATCCGCGACACTCATTCTCTATTTACAAAGACAAACACTTCCTTATTTACTAGCGACCCGCCCCTGCTTCGCCCGGTGTCATGTCGAAACAATGAGATTTCTCAACAGAAATCTCATTGTTTGTACAGCTAGTTAAACGTTAATGTATTGTATAAATTCAGTTCAAATTAATAGGAAATAAACAGTTTATTTATCAAATGAAATTTCATTCCAAAACATCCATCGGTTTCTTACTAAACTTCAACAATATCCGACGACCCTGGTTACTTATCTCTTTTGGTGACTGTACGCTTAAAACTTCTGGCATTCAAATCCATCGTAGTTTCGAAGAAATAAGCGGCCACAGAGACAGACACAAACACAGACTTTGTTTTATATTATCTCATCATCTGCCTAGCCTTTTCCCATCGGTCAGCTTAAAGATTGCAGCTGTATTTTACATGAAGCGACTGCCTATCTGACCTCCACAACCCAGTTACTGGGTATTACGATACCTCTTGGTAAGACTGGTTGTCAGACTTTCGGGCTACTGACGACCTGTAACGACTGTCAAAGATCCACGAATGACAGCTGGAGGCAACGGCTTAACGAGCTTTCCGAGCCACGGAGGGGTCTTGGTATGCGAAAATGGTCACCCATCCACGGACCAACCGCGGCAAGCGTAGCTTAACCTGATCGATCGACCCATGCGGCTGTTATTACTTAGCCACAAGTATTAGCTACAAGTTATATTATGTATAGGATAATAATACTTATAGATCTTTACCATAGCAAAATATATTTTAATAACATGCCTCCCAGGAGTGAACGGTGACGTAGGTGCTCCCTTAATACCCTCTGTTTATGTTGCAAGAGAAATAGTTGGCTGTTTGTCTTTCTGCGTTCGCTTATAATATTTCTTCGAAACGGATTAGTTTTGCTTTTGTAAAGTTGTTATTAATATTGTGGTTGAAGTGTTGCTAAATAAGATATTTCTGAGTTTGTTGATTTTGATTTTCTGTGTTATTCTTTTTCTTAGCGTGTCGTTAGCAATATAAATGGACTCGGCCCAGAATTCGGCTACCTGTTGGGCACCATCACCAGCGACCATCAGTTCCTGTAACGTGCAGCTGACAGGACACGCAGGAAGTATTCCATCGTTTGTGGAACAGCACCACATTCTCCAAGGCGGAGTCATCTATGAATCTCCACGTGATCTTTCTGATGTCTACCGCAAAACTCACTGCGACATTCTTTGCGTACAGACGCCAGCACACCGAGCTACTGCAATCTGTCAAATTTCTTTAATAGATTTTCAACTTCATCGCTAAAGCATTAAGCTTCAAGGTTGATTGGGAAAATTTTACAGTTTTGGGTAGCTTGACCGGCTGGCGTCTGTACAAGAGACCCATCGAGATGAAACCCTTAGCCGGCCACACATCCCTGGACTAACGCTTATCGCCGAGATCTGTCACCCGAGGCAAGGTTACACCGTGTTTGCTGCTCCCGGCGTAAGCATACTATCTACCAAGTGCTCAAACGTAAACGGCATCTGTATTATTTTAGATTTGCTTATTAACTTGTCGTGTCATCTTTTGTACTTTTTACGTATCTATGCAAAAAATACCAAGAAACATTTATTTTGCTCTATTCTAGCTGATCCAACGCCAGATGGCCGATGGGGCCTGAACCGCATTGGCAACCGCATTGGATGGGACCGCAGGAACCCGTTGAATAGAAGCACAGAATCGGTCGAAGTGGAAGTTCTTGGGGGAGGCCTATGTTCAGCAGTGGACGTCTTTCGGCTGAAATGATGATGATGATGACTGATCCAGTACACACTAATTCCTTGGACTGCTCAAAAATAAAAGTTTTTTTTTTTTTTTTAAAGTTAGCCCAACAGCAAAAAGGTACTCGTATTTTTTTATATGTCCATTTCACTCTTTTAATGAGCGTCTATTAGTTCTAATTTTCATTTAAAAACTCGCTAATTAATTCCACTTACGATTAACTTTAAAAAAATAAAACAAGATGAGCTTTTAAGCGACATTTTGATCTCAATGGACTTTTAACATTATCCAAATGACTTTGAAAGCTCTTATCTCGCGCGTGCCGGGCAGCTATTACCAAAATTAGCCGGGTGTACTGTCCCGCTCTGTCGTGATGTTTGCTCAGCGGCTGCGAGCCTCAATTAGCGCTGCTCAAATATAGCCACCACTCCTTGCTTTTTGCGGTCCTGATGTGGAGCTGGGCTGAAGCGATTTATAACTAACTTGTTTTAGGGCTGATTTTTCAATCGATCGATAATTTTTATTTGTGGAATAAAATTGACGTCTGACAGTTTTTGTATGGAACAACTGTCAAAAATTCAAAATTATTCGCGGTTCGAATAAAACCCATTTTTTTTTTTTTTTTTAATAATAATAATATTTATTATGTTACACACAAAATTCATGAAACACAAGAGCAGATGTACAAAAGGAAAAAAATAACATGGTATGTCTACATAAATCTACACAGATTATGTAACCCTTCAAATTCTTCCATTCAAATTCTTCTATGGTCGATTCACACCGCGGTCCGAAACAGCCTATTCCTAAGAGCTCTTCGGCGTTTCACACCGCGGTCCGAACCACTCGTGGTGCGAAACGACGAAACACCCAAAAAGTTATCTGGCGTTGAAAAATTAGCCCTTACTTATGTGAACGTTCATAAAATGTTAGTTCATTGTTGAATCTTCGAAATAGACGCCCTGTAGGTTCTGCGTCTCTTCAGATAATGATTTGATTCTACCACTATATATGCATGTACATAATGTAGGTAACTATTTGGTGAAACCCTAGCAAGCATACTCATGTACATAGGCAATACTGTGCTATGCCTACATATTAGACAAATGGCTAAGCCGAGTGAATGCTATTCACATTATCAGTTGTATTAGTAGAGAAGCTTCTTCCGTGACTTCACCGACGTGAAATTCCTTATCTACCTGACCCACCCCGTCGCATTGCATCGCCCGCCCGCGCTACTGCTTCGTTTCCGCTTAGCGTTCTTTCCGCCTTCTTTTTATTTTTGCTCAGCTTTTTGCTTTGTTAAGTAGCCTATCAAAAATAATATTTCAAATCCGACTGATAGTTCCAGAGATTAGCACGTTCAAACAAATTCTTCAGCTTTATTATTATTAACTTCTTATGTAAGCAGCGGTAAGCAACAGTTAACGCACGGACTGGCGAAAGATCGTCATTTTGAATTCTTACCGTTAAATTTTTTACTTGAAATCTTAACTATGAATATCGTTGAGAGCAGTGAGGTCCCAGTGACTAATGGCCCTGACTTACGAATTGCAGGAAAACGGTGAAGGAAAACACCGTGAGGAAACTGGCATGTCCTAGAACCAAAATTTGAAACATGTGAAATCTACTAACCTGCACTGGGCGGCTGTTAGATTATTAGTCCACTCCCTCTCGAAGAGATGAGGCATGTGCCCCAGCAGTGGGCACATTATAGCCGATTACATCTTATTTATGTCGTTGGAGGGGCTTACAAGAATATCATAGTTGTGTAACCAAGATTCTTGGAAAGTTTACAAAAAATAAAACTTATAAACTGGACCTAACAACTCCTCATACATTGCTCAGAAAGTGTGAGCTCATAGCATTTTGTTCTGTATTATTAGTAAAGTAACGTTCATATTCCCCCACATAACACTTTCTATCATAATCACTGATCTTCTCGTAGTCATGGTAACTATCTTAACTAATATGTCTCGATAAAATATTATTGCCGTTGCCATTCTCAGCAAGTGGATTGGTACTCGTCTTATAACATTATCTAATGCCCAATTTTGCCGTATTATGTACTTCCTACTCTTTCAGCTATTAAGTAATATCAATTAGTCACCAATAATCTGATAAACTTGTGGCTAAGTAATAACAGCCGCACGGGTCGATCGATCAGGTTAAGCCACGCTTGCATCGGTTGGTCCGTGGATGGGTGACCATCCTCACATATCAAGATGGGTGGTCCCGGCTGTCTTTCGTGGATCTTTGACAGTCGTTACGGGTTGTCAGAAGCCCGAAAGTCTGGCAACCAGTCTTACCGAGGGGTATCGTATTACCCAGTAACTGGGTTGTGGAGGTCAGGTAGTCGCTCCATGTAAAATACTGGTATTCAGCTGCTTCCAGTTAGACTGGAAGCAGACCCTAACATAGTTGGGAAAAGGCTCGGCAGATGATGAATCTGGTAAGCTTAGCTGGGAATCAGACTTTTCCCGCTTCCCGCTACCGCTTATGAACGTAACAACAGTCTTACCTAGTCAGATGCTCTTGTTTGCAAGCTCTAGTGACATTCTGATATAAAGTTACATTTTAATCACCCAGCCGTGTTTCTGACGTCAAGCTGTTTTTAGGAACCGTGATTTGACAGTTCTTAACGATAACGCTCGCGTTTGCCTTAGTAACGCGAAACTTTGTCAGGCGTGGCGTAACGATGTTATCAATATAATTATGAAGATTCATCTTTGTTAGTAGGAATGTGAGACTAATATTGTTACCTTAGCATAATATGGAGGTAGGTATGATATTTCAGTATAACTAAGACAAATGATATTTTTAGGGCTATGTATGTGGAATATCATGACGCATTCTGTTATCGCGAAAGTGATATGATCAGAGTAAAACTTTGTCTAGTTACCATCTTGACGTCAAATAGTTACTTTAGACGTATGACTTCATTTATATTCAGCACGGCGCGGCGCGGCGCTGGCGACATTAAGATTCTGTCTACCTCCATGAGAAAAAGTCGTGAGTCAGTCAAGTGAGTGAGGTTCTATCCCGAATCCCACCTCATCCCACAAATACTTGAGAGAACCACTAAATAAGTTAAAACTTTGTGAAAATGGCGGATATTTATAGCTGAACGAATTTCGAAACACACAAAGAAGTAAGTAAGAAAAGTAAAAAAAAACAAAGGTAAAGGTTTGCATTCAGGATGCTGCTGAGGCTCCCTTCGTTTTGCAGCGCGTCCGCCATGTTCATGGTTTACGCAAGAAAGCGGCGTCACTGCTACACAGAGTGCGTATGAGTAGCAACAGCATCCTGAGTGTGATAGCGGACAGGTATGACTGTCTGTTCTTCAAATATAGTATGCGTTTATGTGTGAACTAACTTAGTTTTAAGCTTTTTCTACTAACAAAATGGTTATTGTTGTCTGAAATGTAAATAAATCATGATTTAAGTTGATTTCTGCATTTTTTTTTAAACATGCCATGCCTCAGGCTAACATGGCTTGTGGCTAAGTAATAACAGCCGCACGGGTCGATCGATCAGGTTAAGCTACGCTAGCTACGGTTGCTCCGTGGATGGGTGGCCATCTTTACATACCAAGACTTCTCCGTGCTTCGGAAGAGTATCGTATTACTCAGTACCAGGGTTGTGGAGGTCAGATGCCCATCTGACCTCCACAACCCTGGTACTGGGTAATACGATTTATGACGCTTCACGTAAAATACTAGTATTCAGCTGCATCCGGTTAGAATTTTCCCAACATAGTTGCCAGAGATCACACAAATTATCCTTTCAAAGGTGGAAATGAAATATCGGATAACAGCAATTATCTTAAATAAAACACATTGCCCTGTCTTCATAAAAAATAAAACGACGACACACACACACGACAGTACGACATACATGATAGAGACGACGTTTTGTGATATAATTAACGTGTTCAATATTTAATTATATCACAAAACAACGACATTAATTGATCAAATGAATGAATGAATGATTAAATTAATTAAATGGAGATGAAACACCAGGTAACAGCAATTAAAAGAAATAAAAGACATTGTCCTGTCTTCAGAAACAATAATAGTCACGACATTTTGTGAAATTAAATATTCATCACAAGGCAATTAATTGATCTCTTGTCTATTAAACATTCAAAAGGGAAGCTGTTCTTAACAAACTCAATCAAGACGACACGAGTTTCAGGAATCCAGACAGTTTTCAATTAAGTTACGAGTGCTTTTAATATGGGTACGAGGGTTTCAAGTCAGCTGTACGATTTGTTCAATATACGTTTCCGTATAATCGTTATGAAATAAGCGTTTGTTGGATCAAAACGGGTTTCTCATGATTTCAAGATGGTCATTTTTGAAAGGACACACGGATTTACCACAGAAACACGTGTACACAAAGAGATGATTAACTCGAATAATAAAGAAAAAAAAAAAAAAAAAAAAAAATAGATCTATAATCATGAGCACAAAACCGAAATAGTTGACAGCTGCGGTCATTTTTGAAAGGACACACGGATTTACCACAAAAACACGTGTACACAAAAAGATAATTAACTCGAATAATAAAGAAAATTAAAAAAAAAAAAAAAAAATGGAACTGAAATAGTTGACAGCTGCACGTCATGACTGTGACAAGACGTGTCATAGTCATACCGTGTAGCTGTCGACTATTTATGCTTCTACTCAGCATAATGCTGTACCATGTGGGACCCACAACACAGCGCTGATTTTTAGTGGTCACCCGAAAAGGGCGTACGGAAACCAAGTCAGGTTTTGGATGTTAAATGGATGGATACCCTGTTTTGATTGAAACTGAGCACAAACCTTCAAGTTGATTGTATCTGGAAAAGAGAGACTAGATGAGTAGTAGGACTGCTGCTTAACTTTCTGGACAAGAAACATTAGGCATGTCTAACGCTATTCTTATTGTTTGTATATTTGTCAAATAAGTACCTAAAGTGCGCTTTTATATTTTCTAACATGACGATATTATCGTGGACGCCCACGTCCGCGTCATAGGGAAATAAAATGTATGGGATAATAAATGAAGACGCTTTTTTCCGTCCACGATAAGGACGAATTTCCATACACTATGGACGTGGGCATCCATGATAATATCGTCGCGTTAGAAATTTTATAACATCTAAGCGCACAATGGGTTCTGTATTTTTATAATTCGTGAAAAAAATCCATGCCCACTTATTTCTATTTTTATTTTAGGTGCATCGCATCGTCTTCACATATTATTATATATATTTTTTTTTTTATACGTTGCCCCACTCTAGGAATTTCTCCTGTGTCGTGGGTGCGTTTATGTTAATTAATGTATGCAAAATATTGTAAAACGTTTTAAAATAGTAACGGTGGAGTTTCTTGCCCATTCTTCTCCATACGAAAACTACCTTTGGAAGGGGTGACTAGACTCAATTCTATTTTATTATATTTTTGACGTTCAAGAGTGTCTTTTATATGAAATAAATGCTTAGACTTTGACTTTTTCTCGACACCTATTTCTGCTATCAAAATGAGAATGAAATGTAAAAAGACACACAATATTCGTGTTACGTTAAAAATGGTCGGAAAGTGGTACCTACACGTAACTGCATGGCACACTTCTCGACATGTTCCCTGAGGATCGTTGAGTTGAAATGACATGCATGTACCTTCCGCTGCAGCGAACCGGTTTATTGCTAACTACTCGCAATATTTGCTATAGTCCGCTTTGAATATTACTGCACGAGAGCAGTACGGATAATTGTTGTGTTGTATGTGGAAGCAGTCTTTCGCAAAAGGAACAGACTTCTGCTTTATTAAAATCTATTTTTTTCCAGCGACTTCGCCCGCATGGTTCTCGGAAAATATCTCACGGGGGCGTGTAAATATCGACCGGGATTAAAAGTACCCTAGCTGTTAATCTAGGTTGTGAACTACCTGTTTGTCAAACCGCTATACAAAAAAGGAAACCGCATGGATATGTCCAAATAGTTGTGGTGTTCCTCAGGGAAGCGTATTATGGCCCTCATTATTTATAATATATATAAATGACCTTTGCAAGAGCCTAAAACATAATTGTACACTATTTGCTGATGACACTACTCTCACAATAAAATCTTCAAATAGAAATGACCTAGAAACTGACACTAACGATGAAATACTAAAAGCAATGAAATGGCTAGAATCTAATAATTTACGTGTAAACATTGAAAAAACAAAGTTAGTACAATTTCAAACATTTAATTCTTTGGTAAAACTACCTCAAATACACTACAGTAATTCAATTTTGGAACCCGTACCTTCAACCTTATTCTTCTCTAAAAATTTAACTGGAAAGAGCATGTAAAAAAAGTTTGCACTCGACTCGATAAATTCGTGTTGTCGATAAAGTCGTCGTCGTGTGTGAAAACTGAGACGAATAGCCAGTAAAGAAACAGCCCTCAAGGCTTATCATGGCTATGTTGCATCGGTGCTGCGTTACGGCCTCGTAATATGGGGAAATTCAGTAGATGTGAACAGAGCATTCATTGCACAAAAAAAATGTGTCAGGGCTGTGTATGGAGCAGAATATTTGGAGCATTCTAAGCCATTATTTACAGAACTAAAAATTCTTCCACTTCCTTGCCTATATATATTTGAAATTTGTATGTTTCTAAAAAGGTACTCACAAGGAGGAAGGAATTCCAATTGCATGGCAAATTCTAAAAAAAAAACTATATTTTCGGCGTCACAATCGTTCCCACAACTAGTAGTGGTTTATTGTTTTTTTTTTAATATTCAATGTACAGTTTTGAGTTCGTCACTATTATACGTGTTTACGATTTGCCGTTATAACCATTGCATCTAAAGGTGCCCACACAGCAGTTATATAACGTTATAAAACCTTGTGTAGCACAATAACATTTTATAACAGTGTGTAACATTTTGCTACAACATCACTGGTTCAACTTGTTGTATAACATCGTATAACATTCTGTTATCATCAGTTTGGGTCTGCCTTACGAGGAAGCTGGTAGTGGCTCTAAATGGAGGAAGTGCTTCTTGGTTTGGCCTTTATTTTTGTTTCAAAACATAAAATAAAAGGCGCTCTTGCTGTATGCGTTAAATTCTGAAAGCAAGAGAACAGAGAACATTTTGTTACAAGAAGTTGTATAACATCGCTAACAATTTATAATTTTATAGACAAAAAATGTTATGCAACATTCTCTACCGTTATTTAACTGCTGTGAGCACCTTAACACAAAGGATTTTTGCTACAAAATAATTATAGGTGCCTACGTGCTTGCTTCGTCTGAGCCGATCTAAAATTGAATTTTAAAAACGTAGCACAACCAATATCGACAACAAGGAAAAAGCATTTAAACTCAGACATGATAGTTAAACGCGGCGTACAAACCCCACAGAACCAGTACAGCTGTCGATTGCAACTGCTGTACAAATATTTACGGCAGTAATCTTGGGTATAGTTATTGCATATTATAAACGCTCGTCAATAATTTAAATTTAAACCTTATTTCTATGACTTCTAAAGTCACAGGGCGCGCGCTCTTGATTTGCAAGAATTATAGCAGACCGTATATGTTTTACGAAGATCTATGCCTAATTGTTACTCACATGGTACAATGTCATTAAAATTAAAATGTTCTCTATCTATTATAATCTATTTTTTACTGACATTGATCTAATATTTACAATTAAAGTTAATGATTGAATATTTTTAAGCAACGTCTATTCTTGACCCTAGAAAGGTTAGGTTAGGTTAGGCGTAGAAGTCGCAACTGGATTTGTAAACGGAACAAAAGGAGTATGTAAGGATAGCAGGACGTGGCGCCCTGTAGTTTCTGCCTGTCCCCATTGGAATAAGGCATGGTTTTATTTATGTGTGTATGTATGTATGTCTATTCGAATCGATGATACGACATTCGTCATGTCAACCAGGTTACGTTGACCCAAAAGGTGCCCCCGTAGATCGCGGCTTCAGTAGCGACGTCTCTGAGAAAACTTAGCTACGAGTACAGCGTTATCAATAGCTTCCATAAGTTCCTGTAACGTGCAGGTATCCGGGCACGAAGTCATGATGTTTCCATAATTCTGAAACTGTCACCACATTAAGCCATATTTGCACTTTAGGTGGTATACGCATCTCCACTTCACAGTGTTGTTAACTTGGTTAACTAAGGTTTAATTAATAGTAAGGCTTAAATATCAAGTTTAATTTAAAAGCTTAATTACTAATCTATTGAACTATTAATATTTTGAATATTGATATTACAAGTTCCATTATTTTGATAAGCACACTTTCATCAATCAACAAACATAATATCCAATAAACATTTCAGCGATTAATAACCATGCTCTCAATATGTCTCAATTAATCAAATCAGAATATCCAATAACATACATTTAATTCATCAATCACCAAAATGGCTCCATTTATATAACTTTGTAAAGGGCAAGTGCCAATATGCTCTTGACACGAATTCTCTCCATCTTACAACAGCCAGAACGCCTAAACAAACTGACATTCTATCAGCGATAGCGGTGATGGAAAAGTCAAAGATGGGATTGAAATAAGCTACTGATAAGCCTATGTCTCTTCTGTTGAAAGTCGTTGTAGAAATACGAAACGCTTTGAAAGTGATTTCCACTTGTCTAAGGCCTCAGAGTTAACCTGCCTACGAGTGATAAGATTAGGCATCAAACACAGGCGCACTTCACTTTGGGTAATTTGTTTTTATCCTGAAATAAATGGATTTTTTTTTTTTATCACTACTGCGACCCTAAACGGTGAAGAAAAACATCGTGAAACTGGCATGTTCTAAAAGCAAAAAACCGAATACATCATATGTACATGTGACAATCGACATATTGACGGCACGGTTGGCGCAGTGGTTAAGCGATTGACTGCTGCGCTGCGTGTCGCGGGTTCGATTCCCGCACGGAACAAATATTTGTATGACCTACAAGTAGTTGTTCCGGGTCTGGCTGTTTGTGCATGTGAGTTTGTAAACGCACCCACGATACACGAGAAATTCCTAGTGTGGGGCAACGTTTTAAAAAAAAATCATTATATCACACTGGGTCACTTTCTCTCAAAGAGAGGAGTTCCCCTTTACCCGTGTCACCACTATAACCTTACACCCTGTTGTATAATCAGCTGATATCTGATGATTATACAGGATGTACGGGACATCGACACACAAACTGTTACTATGAAATCAGCACATGATTGTAGAAATTCTTCGTTGATGGAAGAAAAAATCTGCCATTTCTTACAAGAGTGCAATATTTTCACGGTCACAATGTATGGAACAGCAGATTTTTTTTAATACCCGGCGAAACATTTCAACTCTGGTGTGTCTAGAATCATAGTACTGAGTTCATGGTAACAGCTTGCGCGTCAATGCCCCTTACACTCTGTATTGTGCTTTAAGTTATGTAACATTATGAGCCAAATTTTCTTGGCAATATTTCACTCATAAACTATAGCATGAGTCTCTGGAGCCAATATAATGTGGTACAGAAATCGTTACACTCCCCTTAATTAGTTATGAATGATGTTAGCGACTCCAATAATGATACAGTGACATTATCTGGTGGGAAAACCATGCACTGACATTTAGTATACAATCTGCAATTTATTACTGCATGCTTACTGCATGCTGGAGCTAAAAGTTACAAGTTTCACGATTCAAAAGAGTTGGTCCTCTGTATCTCTGTGGATACCTTTTAAAGTCACCAAAAGTATTTTAACTGGTATTCAGCTGCATCAGGTTAGACTGGAAGCCGACCTCAAAATAGTTGGGAAAAGGCTAGGCAGATTGTTTGAAAAGTATTTTAACGAAAGTTCAAATACTTTTCAAACGATTTTTAAAACGATTCTAATTGAAAATACCTTCCAATAACTGGTTAATGAGTAATACTGAAAGAACCAAAGTACTATATCAGGAAATGAAGTTAATCACTGAACAAAGCGTACTATGGAGCCTTTTCTGTTCCTCTTTTCCTACACAAAGAGGTGATGGCCTCTTCTACGTAAAATTATTGAATTTTCCTTTTAAAACAGAATTTCTACAGAGTCAGAACATAATAACTTTGTATACAAAAAGCAACAAGAAGCGAACAAATAAAAGTTAGTGGGTGGAAAACATCGGATACAATGTTGTTTCATGTTGTAAAGTATTGTTTTGTTTGGATTCCTGGTATTAATAAGTTTGTATTTTAACATAATGAAGTATTTCTATAGGTACATCACTGCCTTACCTTTCGGGGAATACGGGCGTGTTGTTATGTTAATTATTTCTATAATATTGGCCAGTAGGATGATTTTTCTGTTATGTTCTGTAAGAACTTTTCGATGAGGTGAGTATGTTATCGTCATTCTGATCAGTACATTATCGATAAGATTCGTTATACTATGAAAATATCGAAAGAAAAACTCAGGGCGAAAAAAGAAAAAAAAAATTACGTACCTATAAAAATTATCATTTTATTGTATAAGAAACCAAATGTAGCGATCATGACTAAAATAACAACCATTAATTACCAAGCACACATGACGGATTCAATAATAATTTTAAAAAAAATGTAAATTATTTAATTTAGGGCTAACTAAGGGCTAATTTTTCCAACGCCAGATAATTTTACCCGAAGAATAATTTTGAATTTTTGACAGTTCTTCCATACAAAATCGTCAATTTTATTCCACGAATAAAAATTATCCGTCGATTAAAATATCGGCTCATGAGCAGTTTACCACATTCTCAATTCACCAGATTCCTAACCCACCAGATTATCAATTAACATGTTTCTCAACTTACCCGATTCTCTACTCACCAGATTTTCAATTCACCAAATGTTAGGTGAAAATTGTTTACGATTTGCAATAGGTGCGTTGTTTTACTTCCAACGATCAGTCGAATTAAAAATCAATCACCCACAAATACCTTATAAACTAACATATGTAATCATAAAAACCATACACACAACACTTGGGCGCTTGGTTTCGGTCGTCCTTTTTGTACTCCTGCCGGCCAAAAATCTGAGCTAAGGAGGACAGCCTTCTGCTTCGCAGGAACCTGTGGAGTGTAGGACTTATCGTGGTTGACTCCAACCGCGACAGTTTCAGCAATTACCGTTCCTCGGTACCTATTTTCACTTTTTGGCGCAGCCGTGAGGCACACTTTCCTGCAAATTTCTTACATCGGACTTTACACTTTTTATTTGATCGTTATTTTAGGGTTCCGTACTCAAAGTGTAAAAACGGGACCCTATTACTAAGACTTCGCTGTCTGTCCGTCCGTCTGTCTGTCACCAGGCTGTATCTCAAGAATCGCGATAGCTAGACAGTTAAAATTTTCACAAATTATGTATTTCTGTTGCCGCTATAACAACAAATACTAAAAACAAAATCAAATAAATATTTAAGGGGGCTACCATACAACAGACTTTTATAGATAATGATCTGGTGTATTTTGTGCTAAATGTGTATTTTCTTTCTTTCCATTTGACCTTGGCTCCTCCTGATGATATACCAAACCAACAACCAGCTAAGTCAAGTATCACATAACTTAATAGACGAGTGACCATCCACTGAATTCAATCTCAACTACCCATCGATCAAAGCTTCCCCAACCCCACAATCACACCCAAAAGTTGGAATCCCTTATGAAAACACATCGTGATTGAAACAAAATTTAAATATTCATTGGTAGACGCGGTTTAATTAAAAGCCTTAATATGTAGGTCGCATCAACGATGGAATAAATTGTTTTCAGTACTGAATGAATCTGTCTGTAATTACGGAATGTTTAAGTCGAGAACAACTTGATTTCTGATAAGAGCACAGTCGCCTTAGCGAACGTTGAGCAGAATAGTACAGAGACCGTCGTTGTGTTGTTATCGAGTTTGTTAGAGGAAATTAAATGAGAAGAAATGAAATTGTTTATTCTATAAAGGATATCGGATCAATTTTACACGTCATTTTATTAAAAAAATAAGCTACATGGATTCAACATTTCCTGTCTGACTATCCCTGAGAAGAAATAGCAAAACAAACTCAAGGGTCACAGCCTCCTGCCAGGGCGGCGGGATCATCCGAAAGGGTTACCGCTGCCCTGGAACAGAAAGGGCTAAGGAAGGAACACGGGTGGGTTTTAGTCAGTAAGAGTCTGACACTCCCTTCCGCTCCACCCAGAGCGGGAGGGGCACTTGATGATTTCCCATCCAAAAAAAAAAAAAAAAGGGTCACAGCCTCTTTTAAAGTCCAGAAATAATCTTGGTCAGATCATGTGAAAACAATGGTCTTTTGAGGAAAGAACCACACAGATTTAAGTGGACCAGTCCAGTCAGTGCATGCATTTGTCAAAAATCGTGCAGCTCAACTCAGAACTTAAGGAGCTCAACGACTCCACGAACAAAACCAAAATAAGGATATTTGGGTAGGCCGAATAAAGTATTCAAACTATCATACCAACATTAAAACTAAGAGAAAGAAAAAAAACACCCACATATTCCTTAAAGTTGGTGGCACAAACTTATAACTTCCCCTTTACTATACGTGGTCGTATAGTAAAGGGAATTGGTACAAAACGTTTTTTGATGTCTACTTCGTATCAAGTTTTACGATAGCCGATAAAATCGAAAAACACGTGACGATACTGACGATACGGAAACTGGTCTCCATAATAATAATTAAGTATGTTCGTGATAGAAATACTTTTATTTTTCTTTGTAAACAAAAATGTATCATTGCCTTCTTAAAACCAAAACTCGTTTGTCAGTAAAAGACTAGTATAGTAGTAGTAGTATTAAGATATCAACAGCCTTCTCGGTACCTGCTTACAAAATCTTCTGCCTTAGAAACCCAGGAGCCTTTGTTGAAAGGCCAAGTTTCTAGAAATACAAGACCCGACAGAAATGTTAAAATCAGGAACAACAAAACTTCACGAAACAAACTTGATCCTACACTTTAAATCACAGCTTCGCGAAGTAAACGCAAATACACGAACCACTCTACTTATCTTGACTTACAAGTCAAAGTTTCTCGAGTAATAACATGTGGAGCATGTCTTACAAACAAGTTGCAGTCTGATAGTAGACGGAACGTTCTGGCTGGCACAAGTTTGAGGACGACTGGCCAAGATAATGCTGCCTCGAAGTCAGACTATTCATTTTGGACGATAAGCTACAATGGTCAGTGGTTTGGAATTTAATTTGTAATAAATTGTACTAGCGACACGCCCCTGAAGCGCACGGTTTTATCTGTATACGATAACTTTATTATGTGCAAGTTTCATATTAATCTATACAAATAGCGACGCTGCAGTGGTTTTGTATTGTATGTATTGTTTTTTGTTTAAATGTAATGTATTGAAAATTGTTTGTGAGTCATTGTAACTTGAATTAATTAATAATAACATCGTAGCAAAGTCATAACTATACAATGTTTTTGATTTTAAGTATTTTTTGCGAGGTCTGGGAACGATTACCCCCGCGCGTGATTTTTTACATTTATAAATTCAATAAAAACGCGCTTTCGCGCGGGGAATTGACCTCCGTTTCCCGCGACCCGTTGCATGATGCGTTGTAGTGTGTGATCCGCCTTATGCCGATTTTTTGTTTTTTTTTTTAATTTTTGTCAGTTATATGTTTGTCTGTATGTATGTATGTTCCAGTATTAAGCAAAAACTACCTGACAGATTTTGTTCAAATTTTATATAGATATTTCCTTTAAGTCTGGTCAGTCTGTAGGCTATAAATTATCACGCTATTTGCTATGGGGGATGAGCCATATTGCAATTTATTCGTATCCTTCTATAGTTTACCGCAAATTGTAAAAAAAACGAGACAAGAGGTTAGAAAATTGCAGATAGTTATAGTCCATCCGTTCGCTTAACCGTCTTCAAAGTTTCGGCTTAACCTTCTCCAAATTTTCGGTTTACGAACCATCTCCATAGTTCCGGCTTACTTACCATCTCCGAAGTTCAATCCGGAAATATCGGAGTCATCCGAACGCCGAGTTCCGGGCAAATCCTTCCGGCAAATCTGGGTATCAACGACTTCCGCACCGGGTACATATTATACCCACGTGTCCAGGTCAAGCTCACTACGAGTCTGGCAAAACCACCTGCCGACCGTCACCTTTTCTGGCGTCTCCAGCGTGGCACACATGCTACAGTGTTAGAATAAGAATAAGAATATTTATTTTCCAGAAACATGGTATAAAATACAAAGATGGTCATAGTGTTTCAAAGTGCTACAGACATGTCTCACCGCCTAAACGGTATGCAAAATTAATTTAAGTAATCTAAGTTAAAATGTCAAAATACATTAATTATTAATTAAAAATATTATTTCAATTATTATTACACACGATTATTTCATACACAATGAAAACCCAACCACATGCACCTGCACCACATGTACCTCATGTCGTCCATGAGGTTGAATCCTTGCTCATCGTGTGGGTCTCGTTATGCGCCATCTTGTATCCCCATAAGTGCTTAACTCACGACATCCCATCTGAAATGGAGGTGTTATATTATTATTAGGTGTGAGAAATCAGACATCTATTTAACAGTAACCAAAACTGCCTTTTAAAAAAGAATATATTTTAAAAAACCAGCAAAAATCATTAACAAGCTATAAGTGTTTTCTTGTTTTTACATGTTCCGTAAAAACATTGGGAACATTCATAAACATTATGTTTTCGTTTTTGTCGTTGACTACGGAACCCTAAACTGAAGGCTATGTAAACTCGTTAAGAAAAACAGATTTTCAGAAAGATAGCTTAAGATGTTACACTAAAACACACCTGCTGCTCATTAACGTAATTAAAAAGGTTAATTTGTGTTAATTAGGTTTAAAGTATTTCATTTATATGAACGAATGGATATAAAAAAGTTGAGAGCTGACCCGGTTGGCTGACAGTTCCGGAACGAAGTTCCTTATATCGATCGAGCTCTCATTCGCTAAGTGTGCGAAGGGAAGGAAACGAGGTATTCCACTTAGAGCACTGATTTGAACAGCACCTCCGCGAACCGCACTTGAGCACTTCCACTAACCGCACTTAAACTAAATTTCGTAACGTGCGGTTTGGAGGAACAGTTTATCAATATGGTTTTCAGTTCTCGAACAGCTCCTACGTAAAACCTCATTCCAACCGGGTTAGCTCTCGCTTTTTATATCCATACAAGGCGGAATAAATCTTAGCTTCACTCTTCCTTTTAATATTAATGAATCTTTCGGTAATTATCTATGTTTGGTTAATTATGTAAAATTGTGTTGTATTCTATAATTATGCTATCCTGTTCCTCGCGTGTGTATTTTAAGGGGTCATAAGTCGATTCGCACGAATTTAGTCACCCGAAACGGGCGAATCGTCACTTTTAAATAATATTATTTTTTCTTCCTACTAATATTATAGACGTGAAAATTTGTATGGATGGATGGATGTTTGTTACTCTTTTACGCAAAAACTACTGAACGGATTTTGATGTTTAGCACTCAGGTGGTTTGTAACCAGGAACATATATTAGGATACTTTTTATCCCGATATTCCCACGGGATCGAAACTAATGCGGGTGAAAACGGGGGACGCAGCTATTTATTGCATAAAATTCAAAACGAAGTGAAGATTCGTTTCGTTTTGGGCGAGTAAATTCGTGCGAATCGACTAGTAAGCCATTTTAATAATTATAAATTAACAACCTTATTCTCTTAAGCCCTTAATCTTCCAGCACCTACAAAACTAGGATTGCTTTCAGACATCTGCAGACTGCCATAAACGATAAAACAAGAGGGAATCATAAAGCTGCGGATGCTGAAAGAAAAATATTCTAACGAAGAAGTTTCTTGAAGTACTGCCAAAAATAATTCAAGAAAAACACTTCAAAAATGTTAAAGTCTAGGATAAACCGGCACTATTTTTCTCTAATCAATTGTTTACTAACGCTAATTCACTATCGAATCAGTCCATTCAACGATCAAACAGAATTAATTCGCATTTGAAGTCCAAACACTTCGAAGTCAGTTAATTCAAATGAGGTGAACTGAGAATAACTATTCATACAATAATCTACATTCGCAATTTATTTTCCAAAAAAAAATCAAATAAATATGAGTGTTGAATTTGGAAAAACAACTTTATTACTAACGCAAACAGTTTAATTGGCGCTACAACTTCAAAAATTATGACTTTTTCAATACTACCAGTCATTCTAAAATCCACTTAATCTAAATCAACACAAAGTAGATAATTGTTTATGTTGAAATAACATCAATTGGGAACAAGGATTTGAATAGTAGTTACAAACTTTGGACTTTAAGGCAGCGGTTAGGTTTGATACAGATGAAAAGTCAATAACTATGCAGACAGCCTTCTTGCTAGTGGTAGAGGGGCTTGTGGCTAAGTAATAACAGCCGCGCAGGTCAATCGATAAGGTTAAGCTACGCTTGCCGCGGTTGCCCGTGGATGAGTGACCATCTTTGCATATAAAAACCCCTCCGTGCCTCGGAAAGAACGTTAAGCCGTTGGTCCCGGCTGTCAATCGTGGATCTTTGGCAGTCGTTACGGGTCGTCAGAGGCCCGAAAGTCTGACAACCAGTCTTACCAAAGGGTATCGTATTACCCAGTAGCTGGGTTGTGAAGGTCAGATAGGCAGTCGCTTCATGTAAAATACTGGTATTCAGCTGCATCCGGTTAGACTGGAAGCCGACCACAACATAGTTGGGAAAGGCTAGGCAGATGATGGCCTTCTTGTTAGTTGTTGTTGTTGTAGGTAGATGATAATGTTCACTTGGGTCGTTGTATGGAGTAACTTTAGCTAATTGCTTAAAGCGAAATAGATAACCGTGTATGTGATATTCGACAAACGTTGAGCTTTTAATGTAAACCCACTAATATTACAAGCTTAAACTCTGCCACAATTATAAAGCAGAGTTATGGGAAAATAAACCTACAAAGTATCGTATTTTCTTTTTTTACCATTTATGTACACACATATACGTATAAACAGACTAGACAAAAAACAGAACAGAAAAATAAATAAATAATAATAAATATCCCTGGACATTTCACACAGCACCATTTGTCCCAAGCTAAGCAACCTAATGCTTGTGTTATGGTAACAAGATGGCTGATAAACTACTTATATACAATTTTTTTTTGTTGTAAATACATACATATTATAGATAGAAAATAAATAAAAATAGATACAAAGGTAATGCTTAGTTCATTAGAAATCTCTTCCAGCATACCTGCGATAGGACAATAGATAGAGAGATGTAGACAGCGTGTGAAAGAGGTTAGTTTGTTTCTAGGTTCCACCATCCTCTATAGAGGTATAAGGAACAAGGTGGAAAGATTCTTCAACTCGAAATAAAAGGGAGGATCCTACGACCAGATGGGTGTTGTGTCTGGTGAAATACTGCCTCACACAACACAGTTGTTGTCGGGATGTGGTACATATTTTAATCGCGCTGATAACTGTGCTTGCACGGTGTGTAGGATGGGTTAGGATTATTGTGCTGTCAGTTCGTCACAATTATCCTGCAGCGCGCAAGCTCAGTTCCCATTTGACGTTGTAGATCGGCCACACAGGCAGATTTCCCTATTGTGTTGCATTGTACTAACAATTAAGGCCTACCATATGTTAGCAGCTTTCTGCTACTAAGAAAAATGGCCTTAAAATCCCTTCAGTTTTAACTCGTATCGTCTATGTTCGATGATCTGAAACCATTGTTTTTAACTTCAATAAAGATAAGAAGTTTGGCCTTAGTTTCAATGTATCCACAAAACCAGTTTAGAATATTAAAGCGTTAGGTCGTATTCTAAGCGGTCGACACACGAACAGGCGATTGTCGCGCTCATATAGTTCGGCAGACCCGGACAAAGCGGTCGTCCGGTTTTCCGAACAAATGAGTGTCATATATTATAAACGTTCGCGTATTCGCGCGACCCACTTTTGTTAGGACACGGGGTTAGTTCATTTTCAGTGTTATTCTGCGGTTCACCTGGAAAGTGATTAAAATGCATCGTTGCCAATAGACACCAATGGTTTATCGAAAACCAACGTCATGGACAAAATTGAAATTTCACTTATATCTGTATAGATATTATAAATTAAAATCGCTTTTCGTGTCCATCAGTATGAAATCGTTATTCTTTTAAATAAATCAACGGATTTTCAGCGGTTTTTATAATCATACATAAACCTTCATAATAAACCTTCCGGAAAAATACTCTAAGCATTTACTCCGGAAGGTTTATGTCTAGAATACATGAATAAATACTTACATTTATAAAGGAATCTCGTTTTTTTGTTGAATCATAAATACTCCGCGAAGCAGGGGCGGGTCGCTAATCTACACTAAAAGGGTACTCTACACTATAAGCATAAGCGACCTTATATATAAAGTGTAAAGTCTATTTCACTGTAATGGATCAATGATAAATGATTTTATTCATAAGTTTATGTGTATTGTAAGTTTGTCAAACACGTCACGCACGCGTCACACGTCAATCATATTTTTTAAACTAGATGAGGTCGGCTTTTCCTATCTGTGCATCCTACAGTGTATCCCCATACCCAAACCATCCCTATAACCAAACCAACAAACTAATACAAAATAATTTAAATCACTGTTCATGTGTACCCACCACCCACAATAGACAAACCGTTCACAAACCACAGCATGATAACGTTCCATTACTTGATTGCCTACATTTGCTCTCAAAGAGCAATCGGAAACATATCAACATTCATTGACCTGAGTAATCTGGTTAATCATTAATTACCTTGCCTCTCACCTCGGCAGCTCCTGTTCACGCGTCAGTGGTCATCACTTGTGTAAAGACCCTTTTTGGGTATGACTTTGTTACTTGAATATGGGTGTTGATGAGATAAAATGTAGTAAGTACAGCTAAGCACTAAGGCCGATTGCTTCAAATGGCTGGTTAACGTAACATACGGACTTCAAATATTAACGAGTACGTAATCGTAGTTATTTGACGTAAGTCAAGGCCATTATTTTGTAATTGTAATTGCAAACGACGGTCTTTTTGGTTTGACAATAGTTAGCGCACCTTTTAACGTATACGCCAACCCGCCCTAAGAGTGTGTTCGCCGCACTCTTTTATTTCGTAATCCTCGTGGATACCATGCGACTGGGGAAAACAGAGGTTATGGTAGATTTCTACTGACGAAAACCATAAGGATCTTCTTGATTCCATGAGTCGGGGGCGCAGGAAACACCCAGGACAGTGAGTCGAGTAACCAACCTGCTGATTGGCTAACCTTTTTCTTTTACTTAGGTCTGAGTTTTTGCTCTCGTATAACCTACAACACGCGAGAAGAAATACATCATTACCATTATATTCATTTAGTAGATTTTTCTAATGATGTAATACCTAGAAATTAGAATATAAATTACCATACGTTGAAAGAATTGTATGTCTTATAGAAAACTAAAGCGTAAAAAAATTGCCAAACTGTTTAGGATCACAGGGAGTAAAGCTTTGTGACAGGTGGCGGAAACTTTTCTTATATTGCCTTTCATCTAAACTTCTCTCAGTTGTCACTAGCAACAACTAGGGAAATTACCTTTTATTCGAAGACTATCTACTACTGGAGTACAGGAATAGGTTTCAATGTGTATGTAGGTTTTAGTGTGTAATATTTTTTTTGGTTAGGACGCAGTGGTGGCCCAATGGAAACACCCGTAACTTACGGTCGTAGGTACGAACCCAGGCAGACGCTTTCCTTTTTGTAAATTATTTCACCACCACTGCCCTCAAAACGGACGTGAAGGAAAACATCGAGAAGAAACTGGCATGTCCTACAACCAAAAAATCGAAGATATGTGACATCAACTAACACGCACTAGGCTGGCATGGTGGATTTACTCCTTTTCGCGGAGAAGAGGCCTGTGTCCCGACAGTGGAAATATTAAACGCTAATCATGCTTATACTATGGTTCTAATAACTGAAATAAAAAATGTTGTCATAAGTAGAGGTAGAGGAGACTGTAAAGGTTGTCAACCAAAGTCAACCTTATGTAGTGCAGGCTGGCTATAATTATTTAGGTCGGTTTCCATTCAAACATTCAAGCAAGTTTAGAACGGGGTGTCAAATATTAGATTTGGCTGACAAGCAAAAGAATTAAGATGTAAAATACGTACCTAGTATATTTTATAGGAATAATTATTAAACGAGATAAACCGTAGTTTGATTTTGTTCCAATCGGTACTGTAAAACTCATAGAGAGATTCATAGTACCTACCTAGCCAATCATCAGACATATTGAAACGTGAATACAATCACAATTTAATTTAAACGCATCATTTCATTTTGTTCGCCCATTGCATCAGATAATTTCAGGGGCGGTGAGCCAATAATTGTGTTGTTTCGAAGTAATAATCGAAAAACACGCTTTCATTTAAGAGTAAATGATGTAAAGCAAGTACCTCGGTAATTAAATTACCGTGTTTGCTGCCACATATCCGAGGCGAGGGGAAAATTAAACACATGAGATGAATATTAAATTAAGTGGATACTGCGTATTGCCGAGAAAATAATACGGCAATAATTTGGATAACAAGTGCGTTGAAAATAATTGTTCATTCCAAATTACTGTTCTAGCTTCCTTAATTTAAATAATTATGCTTTATTACATTTGCAGCTTCTAAATTAAAACATCGGTATATATTTTTATCAAATTAATAATTGACTGAGTGCTATGTGTGTGTGACAGCTGTTCTGCTGGGGAGTTTGTTGCGCCACTTCTCCCCTGCGAAAGCACTAGGAAGTGGTGAAAGGCGGACGTTTTGGGGGACTGTCTTTTATAATTTTGACGTTCAAAAAGTTCTGATTCTCAGTCTAATTTTATTAAATGACTTTGAATTTTGATTTTGTGAAAATATTAATACTTACTTTGATAACCTGTAAAACAAATATTTATACAATACGAAAAATTTTAACAAAATATACACTTGTACACAGACAAACATACCCACATTCTTCACTCATTTTTACCAATTTAAAAGTACTACAAACAACAAATCAAACCATTGCCTCTAAAACAATACGACCTTTCAACTCCAATGTACGGTCACCAAAAGAGATAAGTAACCAGGGCCGTCGGATATAGTTGAAGTTTGGCAAGAAACCGATGGATGTTTTCGAATGAAATTTAATTTCATTAATAGAAAACAAACAGTTTATTTATCAAATTAAATTTCATTCAAAAATATCCAACGGTTTCTTACTAAACTTCAACTATATCCGAGCCCTGGTTACTTATCTCTTTTGCCGACTGTACGTAAAAAACACACAATAAAACTCTTTCACAAAAACAAAGCGAGTGCAAATAAAACTTTTAATCCATTAAGCAAGTTCGATGACAACGAGTATCTGACAAAAACACGAAATGTTTATGACCAGCGGGTAAATTGTGTAACTCACATAAAATGGCGAACCATCGCAATGCCTTTCATTTTGACATCCATTGCCTCTTAGGTTTCAAAAATTTGTCTGCTCAACAACGTAAATAACGCAATGAGCGTGGCTGAACTGTCAAAGTGAAAGGCATTACAATCGATTTCTCTTTTAAGTGTCTTATGCAATTGCCCAGATGGATACATTGTGTATATTCGGGTAAGGCAATCCATCAAAAAGGAGGATAAATAAATAATCCTACTAATATTATTATAAATGCGAAAGTTTGTATGTATGGATGTATGGATGTTTGCCAGAGTTTCTCTAAGAGATTTCTTTAAAGATATTGGTATTCTCACGGTTGCATCACAATTCATCCTTGCCAACATTTTATATATTAGGCAAAATTTGCACTTGTACACTAAAAATAGTGATATTCACAGTGTTAACACTAGAAATAAGGACAAACTACGTGCCCCCTTTCACCGGCTTCATAAGGTTCATAACTCATTTGTTGGGCTTGGTATAACCTTTTATAACAAGATACCCTCTTCTTTTCTAGACTTGCCTTTTAATGCGTTTAAAGCTCAACTAAAATCCAACCTTTGTTCAAAGGCATACTATTCCATCAACGACTACTTAGACGATAAGAATAGTTGGTCACCCTAGTTTAACGCAAGACAATGTTTATGTTCCTTCTCCAGAATTAGCTTACTGCCAGGTCTTAGAACCCAGCAATGCATAAATGTTCAAGCTGTCACGCCCTTTATGCCTGGAGGCTTTTATTTGGCTAGTAAGTTTTTTTATTTACATTTTAATTAATTATTTTTTAGCTTGAGTACGTATAGTTTTTGTTATATTTGTTGGTATATTGGCGTGGCTAGCTGACATATTATGGCAAATAATTAAATTTTATGTTCTGGCTTTGTAATGTTAATTACCGAACATAAGCACCTAGTATTGTATAGAAGCAAGTATTTTTTTTAAATTGAACAGACAGCTGTGCTGCTGGGGAGTTTGTTGCGCCACTTCTTCTTCCCAGCGATAGCACTAGGAAGTGGTGAAGGGCGGGCGTTTTTGGGGGACTGTCTTTTGTAATTTTGACGTTCAAAAAGTGCTGATTCTCAGCCTAATTTGAATAAATGACTTTTGATTTTGATTTTGATTTTGTTACTCTTTCACGCAAAAACTACTGAACAGATTTTGACGAAATTTAGCACACAGATAGTTTATAACCAGGATTAACATATAGGATACTTTTTATCCCGACATTCCCACGGGATCGAAACTTATGCGGGTGAAACCGCGGGGCGCAGCTAGTAATAAATAATGAAATAAATCATGTGAAAGTTTTGTGGGTAAGTCTAGGTTTTGACAGATAGAAACTAGGATAAAAGAACTAGTCACAAATTGTATTAGAACTAGTTGTTACAGGATCCGAAGAAAGTTAGGTTATCGGATACCATGTCAATTGATAGAACGAGACTCTATTTTCATTACTTTTCGCTAAAAAAGTATTAACGTTTAAAAGAGCTCCTAATGCCACTACTTCTTTTTACGGCACACAAAAAACTACGCTTTGTTTTCTTATTTTGTTTTTTTTACTACGAACACTTCGCGTTCAGCTTAGGTTAGAAGATACTGCGAATCTAAAAATTGACACACAAAAAACTGTTTCGACAAACTTAACCTGCTTACTCCAGCAGTCCATTTCCACATAAACCAAACATCGTCCATAGTATTTCAATATAAACTAATTTCGCAATTTTGGTTTATGCTCCTATAGTGGAAAACCGATACTCGCAAACACTAACTCGGTCTTGGGCGTCCTCGGGCTCATTAAGGAGCCAACGTGTCAAATTTCACAATCTTCTACCTAACATGTTGTTCATAAAATAATTATAAAATATTCGTATTTTCGGTAAAATTTTGCTTCTTAGCTCTTTGGCTAGGTTAAGCTACATTAACGGGCCCAAGCCAAGTCAATTATTATTATTTAACAATTATCCCAGGTAATCTTGTACGTACTTACAATCACCTCACGAAATTGATCAGTTTTGGATTTTGTAAAGCGTCGTGTCGCCATTTTCACCGTCTCAAAATGGCAAGGTTCTGAAGTATGATTAAGGTTTTGAAAGTCATCCATACGTTTACTAAAAAACCAAATAATACAAAGCTAACAAAATTACGTAGCAGAGCTTACGTAGCGATTGGCGTAGCAATAACAGTATGGTGTCAGCTACGCCGTAGCAAATGCGTAATCTTTGTTTCGTAGCACGACTAGTACTCTTTTCCAAAGTTTAGTTGTTAAAGGGGGATACGCTTAGGTAGCCAGCCCCAGTAGTATAGAAGATTTCAATACATAATTGGTTGCAAATCGTAATTCGATCGACACACAACCAAATTCTGACCTGTAAATTCTCCTTGAATTTCGCGAGATACCCTGGCGCTATCACCTTATCATGAAGGCTTTATCAAGATTCGGACATACTACAACTAGAACCTAAATAGCATCGGTCTGTAGGTAATTAATCGCCTTAGCGACAATCGCCGAACACAGAGAAGCAATTAGCTGAGCAATCTGGGGCAATATCTGTCGATATCAGGACCCGTATTCTCGTAATTTAAAACGTTCAAAATCTAGTCGCAGTCTCATCCCCACGACAAACAAATGTCAAAAACTTGTCAAAATGTAGAGGTATTAGACGTATTTTTGACAGATTGAGACTGAGATCAGGCTGTGAACGTTCTTAAAATTACGAGAATTACTCTTCAGATACTGTGACGGTAAAGGCGCGTTTTGATCACACTGTCCATCAATTCTAATCGCTCGTATTACGGTTTCGTAGATAGATTTATTTGGTACAATAGCCATTTTAGCATCAATTCAGTTTTCTTATAATACCATGTTAGCATATTGCACCTGTAAAGGCGCAATATGTTAAGTTGTAGCTAAACGAATACATTATTATTATGTCAGTTATTTTTAAATCTCACGTAAAAGAAGATGAGCCTATTGTCCGAATAATATTATAAACGCGAAAGTTTGTATGGATGGATGGATGTTTGTTACTCTTTCACGCCAAAACTACTGAAGTTCAGTAGTTTTTGAGTTAGTAAGATTTTTAGTTTTTTTTGTGAAAAATCCCACAAATCATTTAAAACCAATTTGAAAATTATCTTCGGAGCGACTGTACTGAAATTTATGTTATTATCATAGTTGATGCCGTAGCAAATCTTTGTTAGTAATTAAAAGTTCAAAAATGTCTAAAACCTTGGCAAATATCAGTAATCAAACATTCATTTTTTTGTAATTGACAATGCGGCACAAATACAGACTCAGGGCTACTACCGATTCTGGAGGCCAAAGTCCTCGCCCACATATGGGAGTGGCGAGAGGAGGCAAAACGCCGGGGCGTAACTCCGCTGCCGCGAGAAATCACGGTACAGCGGACAGAGCTCCGGCGGGATCTCATGGAGAGTACGATTGTCGCAACCCAGTGCTGGGCACGCCACAATTGTGGCGATAAGTCCTCTCTTTGAGGAGTGGCCAGAGAGGCGCCACGGCGCCCTCACCTTCTGCCTGACACAGGTCCCCACCGGACAAGGTTGCTTCGGGAGGTTCCTGTTCAGGATAAAGCGGGAGGAAACGCCAGGGTGTCACCACTGTGTGGATCACCTGGAGGACACGGTTGAGCATACGGTGGAGGTCTGCCCGGCTTGCGCGGAGCACCGCCGTGTCCTCGTGATGGCGATCGGCGGCGGCGATCTCTCGCGTCTGGCCCTGGTCCAGGCCATGGTACGGAGCGAGAGTGCATGGGAGGCCGTCACCTCCTTCTGCGAAGCAGCAATGCTCGCGAAGGAGGAGGCGGAGCACGTGACGGAGAGGCATTCACTGCGCCCTCACGCCCCTAGTCACCGCAGGAGACGCCCTGGACGGAAGTCAACAGCCGACTCCCGACCTCCGTAGGCGCGGGCTGGCGGGCGGCGAGCAATGGGCAGCTCGCCGCCCGGTAAGGACCAGGCCCGGGTCGACGGCGCGTTGTCTTCCACGGGCGCCTCACAGAGATCAGCGTCAGCACGAACTGACGGGGTCTGCTAGGGCCGATACCTGCCAGGGCCGCGGGTTGTTCGAAAGAGATACCGTGGCCCCTGGCACCACAGGCAACTGAAGGAACACGGGTGGGTTTTAGTCAGTAAAAGTCTGACACACCCTTCCACTCAGCCCAGAGCGGGAGAGGTCATTTGATGATTTCCAATCCAAAAAAAAAGAAGGGCTACTACCGATAAGTTCTAAGAGAAAAACCTGATAACACTTTGCCCGACATGACGATCGAACTTAGGAATCCTAGTTTTTCCTCTAAATTCACAACAGAAAAATTTGGAGTCTCACAATAAAAAAATTAAAAAAAATCAACATCAGTAAAAAAGAAACAAATAAACAAAAAATAAATGTTTCATTTGTTTACTTGTGAACTAATTTGTTCGTACAGACGCCAGCACATCAAGCTACCCGAAACTGTCAAATTTTCCCAATCAACTTTGAACCATTATGTTCAAAGTTGATGGGGAAAATTTTATTAAAACTATCGTTTACTGGGTCAGATTTTGCCCAATGACCTTTGACAGATTGTAGTAGCTTGATGTGCTGGCGTCTGTACATAAACAAATGTATTTTCATAAAATATAACGTAAATTAAATTGTATTAAGTCCTTCATTACGCGTCGCCCCAGGCTCATAGGCGTCACGGCTCGCACTCTGAATTATGAAATTGTAATTACGGTTCGTATAATAATGAAAAGTTGACTCTTTGTAATGAGTCACGTACATATTTACTGTAGCTCTCAGGCGAATGTTTATGTAAAAGTACTTTATAATTAAACAGTTAACAAAGAAAGAGCAATTATTGAGACTCGCACAGGAAATGTCAAATACAATAAAAACAAAAGTACCTATTCAAAAATGTAATTAATTAAAAGAAAAGGGCGTCTTCTTGCACCTTAATTGCATAACACACTATCAATCACAATCTGAATAATTTTGAAGCATATTGCTAATCCATTGTTAAATATGTTCGAAAAATGTGTCTGCTCAACAACTTAAATAACTCAATGAGTGGTGTTGAACTGTCCAAATTGCTATTGATAGTGTGTAACGCAACTTCCCCGCGTGACTAAATCATCAGTAAAAATGCTGCGATATTTACAGACTAGTGTACCCAAAACTCAAGTCCATTTTTAGGGTTCCGTAGTCAACAAGGAACCCTTATAGTTTCGCCATGTCCGTCTGTCTGTCTGTCTGTCCGCGGTTTAGCTCAAAAACTATTGGTACTAGAAAGTTGCAATTCGGTATGAGTATACCCGTTAATGAGGCCGAAAAAGTGGTAAAATAAAATTTTGAAAAAAACTATTATTTAGGGTACCTCCCCTACATGTAAAGTGGGGATGATCATTTTTTTTTCGTCCTTCCCATAGTGTAGGAGGTCGTTGGATAGGTCTTTCGAAAATATTAGGGGTTTGGGAAGACTGCTTTTTGATTAAGTAAACCGTTTGTGACTTATCAAGCTTTAAAGTACCAATTTTCGTTAGAGTCAAGTGTCCCCACCCTCTACCAACTAAACGGTTGTAGTTAGAAATTCAAATGTCACGGCAGTAGTACCTATATATAACGAAGTTTAAAGGAAAACTATCACACTTACAAGTTTATTGTATTTGACTCGAAAATTTCGTACGAAACTATCAGTCAGCGAATACGACCAGCACTTGGTTGGTATAAAAACTACGGAACCCTACACTGCGCGTGGCCCGACACGCACTTGACCGGTTTTTATTTTGAGAAATACTTATTATATTACTTACTAACCATCATCTTATCAAACTTAAGTAAATTCTAAACGATGTCAACTACTAACCTATTGTATTCATGTTGTTGAGATCGTCAGTCTGAAAATTTCAGCACATGTTCAATACTAAATACAAAGAACTCAAGGTTTTTGCCTGAATGCTTAATTACTTTGTTCACTGTATGTACATACAAAAAATTTGAGTGAACCTTTCAAGCGTTCCTTACATTGTTTCTGTTAATGTGTTTTTAATTTATAACGAAGTGGTGAACCAATTTCGTTACGTGAAACTTTATGTATAAATCTTTTACTAGCAATGAATATGAAAGTTCCATCTAGGGTATATAACAGAACTGGTAACAGCTATAATGTTGTAGTGACAATTTGTTATAATGATATTGCACCACAAGTCACAGAAACCAATAATTATCATCATTCTCCTGCCCTTAAATATATGGGGTCGGCTCAACACGTCTTTTCCTTCCATACTTCTCTGTTAACCGTCATCTCAGTAGTCACTCCCTTTCTAGCCGTATTATCTTTCACACAGTCCATCCACCGTTTCTTTGGTCTTCCCCTACTCTTATAGACTCCACAGTCATACTCAAAACTTTCCTCACGACATTTTCTTCATTCCTCCGCATCATATGTACAACCGATTTCACATATTTTATCAATCACCGATGTCACTTTCTGAGTCACAAACCAATTTATTTCAAAATATATTTCTTCGAATTTACTCGAACAATATCTATCTGGTGGTTCTATTATTAGAAACAGTTGGGCTAACCCGAGTTTGCGTGGTTTTAGGCAAAGATAAGCTACTCCTACCCATGCGGGCGCTCTTCGATATTCTGGCAAATATCTACAGAATGGCCATCTTGTCAGCGCGACAATTCTTGTAACTAATAAAGATCAAACTCGCAGAACACGTAGCTATTCGTTTGTATAAAACTGACAGTTGTCAAGAAAGCATTCTGTCATCGGCTGCAGATTAGTTTTCAGCTGACAATACGAAATCTAGAACAATCTCGATTTACATGGCTGCAGAATTCTGCGATTTGTTCATGACCAAGCAACAACAAGACTAGAGTTATAAACAACCTCAACACAAGAGAGTAAACAGATGTTTAAATTCAAATTCTAAAAAAAAAAAACATGAGAACAGCACGAAGATAATAAAAGTAAAGTATTGTGAACAATACAGTACGAAGCGTAGCTCATTTCTATATGTTGTGTATTTCAAAATAATGTTTAAGTGTTGTCTACTGCATAAGCAAATGCTATCAAGACAGCTCATAATACTACCAAAATACATATTATTCTGGAAAACTTTTAACGTCTCAATATGCTATTCTTACAATAAAAACACTTTACTAGAAATCTGTAGCAACATTTATACAAATTGCATGTTTTATAACAAAAACGAAACCAAACAATTACGTAGGTAGCTAGCTTCTTACGCGTTTAATTAAAAAGTTGTTTTCTAAGTTTGTGACAAAAAAAAAAACAAAAAAAAAACGGAACAGTAATTGGAAACCGAGACGATAGTGCACCGATCACAAGTTAACCGAGTTTCCTTTTTTTTCTAAAAAACTGTTACGGTACGAATTGGAAAGTTTAAAATTGACTTCCATTATGTACGGTCTACGGCAACGTTCGATGTGATCGGAAATGTCGTTTTAAATACTTCTTTATATTCAAATGGTATCGGTATGTAAACGAGTCAATCACTGATTAAAGTCAAAGTGGTTTTGATGTAAGTTGTGATCGCCTGCAATGTAGTGTTCGATTTAACAATATATTTTTGGATTCATTTGATTCAGTGACAAATACAGCATTTTTTTTTCTTCCGTTCAGTGCAGTACAGGTTTTTCCAATACGTTGTTGAATTAAGAAGCAAAACTGAAATATCACATTTGCCTGTAATTTCATCGACATCTATGCATTCCAATACAGAAATGCTACTTGGCGAAAAACATGACGTAGGTACTGCTGTTGTTGCAAGCTTTTATACAGAAAGTTAAATAACACTAATTAATTTAGTTTTGTTTCTCCTACGCTATCTAATTAAGTGCATTCTATCAATATATAAACCCATTCAAGAAACACTTTGTTTCAGAGAATTTAATAACAGCAAATGCGGACACTTATCACTGTAGCTATCGGCTTCCCAGCCAACAAAGTGTGTTGCAATATCCACATGGTCGCATTACAACTGGCGCGTCACATCCGGTGAGAGACAACATGGCCGCTATCTAGCGTCCGGTTTCGCTTCCACGCTACTCTTTGACGGATTTATACGAGTGATCGACGTGTGAAATTGTTTTTTAATCTATCTGATTGGAAAATATTTGTTGAGCGGATGAAAAGGTTTGTGTAGGTTAGAAGAGATTTGTTTGAGAATAAAAATAAATGTGTGGTTTGAATTTGAGCAAAATACTTTAACAGCAGCAATTCAAAATCAAAGTATTTATTTCAAATAAATCAATTACAGGCACTTTTGTCAAGGGGTGGTTCAGTCAGAAAGATGAAGCTAGTCGCCCATTCCAAAGCGTAGTAGGTACCTATGGAGAAGAACGGAGAAGAACTCCAGGGACAACACTCCTCAACAGTGGGGTAATTGCATAACACACTTACAATGGGTAATACCATTCCTTTTGACAATTCAACAACAATCATTTCGTTATTCACGTTGCTGAGCAGAAGAATTTTTCAAACATAATATATAAATACATTAACAATTTCCTCCAAAATCTTTCGGATTATTATTGGAAGTGTTTTAGCAATTAGCTTGCACTTGAGGTAATACTTCAATAACAAAAGAAAAAGAGACTGTGCCTTTTTATATTTCCTACTTTCATAAAATGAGTTTTCATGTTGCCAGCCACAAAAACGGATTGGAAAATAATAAGGTTTTTCCGGAATATCAGTGTTGTGGACACGACCAGATTTACCATTTAAATTGCCAAAGCGATGAATTATTCATTAGTACAAATACCTACATATTTTTTTTTTTTATGAAAATATTCAAATGGACACGATTTCTTACTAAAATAACCCGAAACATAGAAAAGGAAAGACGAGTAAACGAATCCCTAAATCTTATAAGCCCTCGAGGGTAGATAAACTACCGGCAACTTTATCTAATAAAGGGAAGGTATACTCGTACTAATAAAATATTTAATTAGGATCGATTCCAGATTCATGGAAATAGTGAATCTTCTAATAAGATTAATTACTACTAGGCAATTAAGGGATATAACTTGACAACATTTAACTTGAGATGAGGACATTTTTTTTCGTGTAACATACTTTTGTTAATGTCTATAGTGGGATACATTAAAATAAAATGACTATAATCTCCAATGTATTAATTTAATGCTCTCGTATATCGGAATGGATGAAATTTATGAGGATAGTCCACGCCATTGTTATAATATTAACTATTAAGTAAGATAGCGGATCTGCCCGTCCAGTGCAGCCAGGAGTAGAAACAGACGTCAGCACATCAAGCTACCCGAAACTGTCAAATTTTCCCAATCAATCTTGAACATAATGCTTTAGTGATAAGGTTGAAAATCTATTAAATAAATTTGACAGATTGTAGTAGCTCGATGTGCTGGCCTCTGTACATTAAAATTTTAGGAGCTCCCCTCGTTTAGGAGCGTTGTGGCTATTTCAGTTGGTATACTTAAATAAATTAAATGTAAAAAAAATACTTAAAAAAACTTTTAACAAAGTTAATTTGCAAGAGTTGGCAATACTGACTATAGAAATAGTCCAAAAAAAATCATAAACAATGGACGCCAACTGTCAAATAAAAAGGCCACAGCTATTACGAAGAAACCATGATATGAGCAAAGAACAGATAAGACAATATATTGTATGAAGCGAATATTCCCCGCGGTAACTCCTAGAGCCTCAAGCAAGTCATTTTGACGTTTTATGTCCCAAAGATGGCGTCGATGTAATGTCATTAAATTGTAGCGCAGCGTCTACACAGTAGCGGAATTGTACGTTAAAGCCTTATACCGTTCCCTGATAATAATTGGAAGATTTAGATAAGGATTTAGATTCTTTATTGCTTGCAGGGTTTATTATATTTTACATTGTTCTCACATATAGAATGCATGGTCACGCATAAGGTTGACACGTAAAATCGTGAAGCGTTCCACATTTTTTTGAAACATCGTGAGGAAACCGGCATGTCCTAAAAACAAAAAAATATCGAATGACATCTACCAACCAACACTAGGCCCGCGTGATAGATTATAGCCCATTTCCTCTCAAAGGACAACCTAAGTAATATGAAACAGCCGATGACTACAGCTGTTTCATTTTACTTGCACACTTTTAAGAATTCTTCAGGAAGTTATACTTACTTAGACGCATCCCGACCAACCGGTAACTTGAAGGCAGTTGGGTCAGATGGATTTATATAGCGAATTGAAAGAGGCCTACTTACATAAATATATCTCAGAGAGGACTGCGATAGGCGACTTGGCCTTCATTTGTTTCGCGAACGCAGAATATAATATACCAATATATATTATGCTACATCTACCCATTGTATAAAACCATCCAATTATTTCTTAGAATTGTGAGGAAATAGGGGGTATCATATTACCCAGTAACTGGGTTGTGAAGGTCAGGTAGACAGTCGCTCCATGTAAAATACTGGTATTCAGCTGCATCCGGTCAGACTGGAAGCCGACCCCAACTATGTTGGGAAAAGGCTAGATAGAGAAGGCAGATGATGATTGTAAGAAAATAGGTTAGGAATAAGGAGAGCAGTGGTGGCCCAGTGGTCACCCACTGGGCCACCACTGCTCTCCTTATTCACACTATCAAAAACTACGACTATCAAAAAATTACCTAAAAAACGAAAGTTCAACAGCCAATTAGGGCAGCGGAAAAACTTGTGCTCTCCGCCAATAACAAACAATAGGCTGACTGTAACGGTCCGCACACACCCGCTATCTATTGCGTATATACCCAACTTCGTGTAGCAATTAACACCAGCCTGTATTGTTTTTATCGCGGCCATTTTGTACGGAAACTTCTGTGGGTACGTAGAGTTTTAAGGCTGCGGACACGAAGTCAGCGGACGCGGGGCGGCGGCGGCGGCGGCGCGGCGATCGACGCGTTCCAATGCATAGATTTATATGGAACTGGCCTTGAAGGCAGCGGCGCAGGAAGTGGCGTACGAGCGGTGCCCGCGAGTCTGCAATGACGTAATATTGTGCATTTTATTTTTTACTCTTTAACGACTGACGTTTCAAAATGCCCGCCGACGTGCTGGAGCAAATTATTTTAATGATTTTTCATGGACATTTCGTTCGCTAACAGCTGCTCTAGCGCCGCGCGATCTGCCCGCTGGCTTCCTGACCCCCTCTGCGTTGCCGCGCCGCTCCCAGCGCCACCGCCGCCGCCGCCCCGCTCCCGCTGACTTCGTGTCCGCAGCCTAAGTAATTGTTCTTTGCTAAAGTTGGATGCCGGTGCAAGTGCAGGCATGTCAGACTTTTAGGCTTGTATAATAGAAAAAAATCCGTTTTAAATATCGATTGAGTATAGATCCTACATAACTATGAAATATTTCAGATTTGAAGCAATATTTGCCCAAGAGAAATACGCAGGACAGGTGATTTTATATGTGTGAAAAGTAGCAGTTAGTTTTCACACATATAAAATCATCATCAATTGATTTTATATTTTTAACTGTGTTTAGTTTAGTTTATGATCTTCCTGTACGAGTCGCAATAAATACTTTTTCTTTTTTCTTTCTTTATCATTCCTGTTTTCCACGAAGGGTATAAGGCAGAGATGTGGAATAAATCTTGAATCTAATTTATTAATAGGCTTTACAATAGTTTAAAAGACAATAATTTTGCGGCCAGTGCCGTCCACCATTTTTCGAATATTGTTCTGGTTCTCATTTCACTCATTTTCTCCGTTGCCCAGGCGTCCGTCCACGGGGTGGCGCCACCATCAGCGCTGCGTTCGGCCCAGTTTACGTATCACATAGCCCGTGCTAGATGGCGTTGGCAGATCAATAAACACTTTTCTCAAATTAAATTTCATTCGAAAACATCCATCGGTTTCTTACTAAACTTCAACTATATTCGACTGAAGCGAGGAAGACAACGTAAGAGATGGGAAGATGAGTTGAAGCTTACAGCGGGCCCTTACTGGAGAAGAGTAGTCAGAGATAGAACACAATGGAAAATGTTTGAGGAGACCTTTGCCAAAAGGCACACTGAACTTAGAGATATCCTCTAAATGAGAAAAACAAACACTCCAAAACAGAACGAAGCTCAGGATAGAGGGATTATTGATTGATTGATATCCGACGACCCTGGTTACTTATCTCCTTTGATGACCATACATCAGTTCTTTTTTTTTATGTAGGACAAATATCAGATTTTTGGGTTTTTTGCCAGTAAACACCAACTTACTCTCTCGGATTTAGGGTTTTTTTTTTTTTTTTGTGGATGGGAAATCAGACCCCTCCCGCTCTGGGTGGAGCGGAAGGGAGTGTCAGACTTTTACTGACTAAAACCCACCCGTGTTCCGTCCTTAGCCCTTTCTGTTCCAGGGCAGCGGTTAACCTTTCGGAAAATCCCGCCGCCCCGGCAGGCTTCGGCTCTGTGGGGCCCCGTCCTCTGCTGTCATCTCTTTGAGGCGCGCGTGGAACACAACGCGCCGTCCGGCACGGGCCTGGTCCTGATCGGACGGTGAGCTACCCATTACTCACCGCCCGCAGGCCCGCGCCTACGGTGGCCGGGAGTCGTCACGCGGCTCCCGACGTCCGGAGCGTCTCCCGCGTCGGATTTAGGGTTAGCCATAATAACCTTATCACATTCTATCCATGTATTGTCTACTACACGGTAAATATTTACTTCTTGGGTGAGAAAATTGAAAAGCTGCCTCGATGTGGCAGACGGGAAATAGTTAAGATTATGAAAACATTGTTATGTGGCACTCGTGTTACATGTTAGACTATGTATCCAGTGGTTAGGGTGGTTCAAAGCATAAGAGATAGCGATAATAAACATGTTCATAGTTTAGTAATGTGTTATTTATATTGTTCAGGGTTGTGGAGGTCAGATAGGCAGCCGTTTCACGTAAAATACTGGTATTCAGCTGCATCCGGTTAGACTGGAAGCCGACCCCAAAAATAATTGAGAAAAGGCTTGGCAGATGATAAGAATATTTTCTTGTTTCTAAATCAGACACACACAATTCTCCAACAGAATATTTAAATCAAAACTACACACGGTAGGGTAACTATAATTATATGGTTCGAGTCATATTCCTACGTTATGTCCTCCAGACAGTATTACAGCCATGGGAGCCAATCTCAACGGAGACTAACCTTCGGCGAGGGAGATATTATAGTGCACAAGTGTGTTACCATGGTAGAAGTCTAATATATCTCACCATAAACATTAAAAAAAAATTGTTACGTGAAATCGTCGTGTTTGTTCCATATTTGTGTGTTTTTCATTTTGGTTTTTTTTTTTTATCGGCACCTTGTTTTTATATTATTATCATGTGGGTAGTTTGGTTATCATCTAATAGTGTACTTTTGTGTGTTGTGCTGGCTTTTTTGTGTGCGCCAAATAAATGATTTATCTATCTATCTATCTAAATAAATGTTCACGGGTCAAGATAAATGTTGACACATAGGTGCACTCCTTCTTCCCCCACTCTATGTTCTATGTTACGGGTTTGTGTCCGCACTAAGTCCTTCAGGTGGACCATTGAGCGTGAGCCATGGCGGCCGTCAGTGGTTATTCCAACCAGCCCACCTCCCTCCAGAAGCTTATTAAATCTCCTGGGGGTCTACTCCGAAGTGCAAAGTGCGAAAGTTCGGATCGGACCGACACATAGCCGAACCGAATATTATTGAAAAATGCGAAAAAAGTTCGGATCGGCTCAGTTGGGTCGGGACCATAGTCAATATTCGAAAGAGTGTAGGAGTGTAGGATCGGGACCGACCGAACCAAATAGCAACTTCGTAGCAGGAAACGGCCAAACATTCGGTCAATACTACTTCGGAGTAGACCCCCAGGTCTGTTGAGAACATCTGTGTAAGATCTAGGTGTCCCGAGGGTTTCCGACCTAATCTGGGTGACGCCTGTGCACTCAAAGAGCACATGCGCGACGGTCTCATCAGTCTCCATGCAAGCTCTGCACAGGGGGCTGTCCGTTATGCCTATCGTGTGTAAGTGTTTGTTTAGTGAGCAGTGTCCCGTGATAGTCCCCGTCACCAGGCGCAGGCCTTTCCTGTCCAGGCGTCGACGATCTTTTGGTAAGCTTGCCATCTCCCCCACTCTAATAGTCCGATGGGCTGGTAATCCGACACGAAAAAAGAGCAAAGAAAATAAAAAATATGCAAATAGGACTATTACTAAATATCTAGAAGAACAATCTTCCGGTAAGCAAGGAAGCCAAGTGATAATCTACCTCATTACTCATCCAATATACAATTTAAAGATGCTCGAATATAAACTCGATGTAATGATAAGTCACAAATGCTTCGCCCACGACCATCATAAAAGTCTCAATGACTGCCTCAGTAGAGTTTAAAAGTCGTAAATTACGACTTACGAGCGAAGATAACGCCTTTATTACTTTGTATTTCTTTTTTCTGCTTTCATTATTAAATCCTTACGAAATTAAATAGACTGTAGCGTTAGTTTATTTTTATAATAATTATTATTTAGTGCTAAAACTCCGCTTTGTATTTTTAGGATATGTTAATAAAACACAAAAGCATAATCTTTAATACGAATCGACGGCACGGTTGGCGCAGTGGTTAAGCGATTGACTGCTGCGCTGCGTGTCGTGGGTTCGATTCCCGCACGGAACAAATATTTGTATGACCTACATGTATTTGTTCCGAGTCTGGGTGTTTTTCTATCTATAATATACATGTATGTATGTATTTACAAAAAAAAAAATTGTATATAAGTAGTTTATCAGCCATCTTGTTACCATAACACAAGCATTAGGTTGCTTAGCTTGGGACAAATGGTGCTGTGTGAAATGTCCAGGGATATTTATTTATTTATTTAATATTCCAGTTTGGTTTCGCATAAAACAGGGTTTTTTTTTAACCTGATACCTACCTATTCGCAGATATCGTGAATAGGTGACCTTTACTGTCAGTTGAGGTCATTTTGTCATTAGGTTATTCCTGATAATATCGTAAATACCTACTACTACTATTCAACAAGATCAAATCCGACCTGGACGATAGACCGATTAAAAATAAAAGGTTCATTATTGTCCGCAAAATCTCTTCACTTGCACCAAGACTAAAATATTTGTATTCCACAACTTATGCTTCCCTAACAATAACAAACTGAAAGTCTGATTATTGACTGCCGTGAAATTGTGTCGGCTGAAATTGATGCTAAATTATAATAATAATAATAATATCCCCTGGACATTTCACACAGCACCATTTGTCCCAAGCTAAGCAACCTAATGCTTGTGTTATGGTAACAAGATGGCTGATAAACTACTTATATACAATTTTTTTTTTTTGTAAATACGTACATATTATAGATAGAAAAACACCCAGACTCGGAACAAATACATGTAGGTTATACAAATATTTGTTCCGTGCGGGAATCGAACCCGCGACACGCAGCGCAGCAGTCAATCGCTTAACCACTGCGCCAACCGTGCCGTCAAAATTGTTTACTTTCCTAAATGATTTTTTGGAAACACACTTTTCAGGAACTGAGCGAGTGATCTTAGAGCTCGTTCACTTGCACCTAAAGAATGCCACTGATGCGGCAACCAACGTGGCCACCTACTGGGCTCAAACAATGTAATAATATAATCAACCAAAGTACTGTCGACACGAAATGAGGAATAAGAAGTATGTGGATATGGAGCGACTGCCTTTCTGGCCCCCAAAACCCAGTAACTGGATATGTAACACGATAACCCCTGGTATAAAAGGTTGCTAGACTTTCTGGCTTCTGACTATCTGTAACGACTGTGAAAGGTCTACAAATAACAGCCGGCGCCAACGGCTTAAGTTAAAGTTTACTTATATCAACTTTAAATCGTATTTGATTATCCCAATAATACAATTAGTAAATAAACGATCGGTTTCCAAGCATTTTCTCGAGAAAACTTCACTAAAAGTGCGACTTTACAGTTTCAACTGTTTCCAAGGACTCAGCATACTTACAAACACAGTTTTAAAGATTGCAGCACCTCGCGCGCAGAGGTAAATAGCTGGCGGATCGAACAAGCAACTTGACAACGGTTCCTAAGTTGGAACTTGTTAGGAAAAAGTCGTCTAAGTTAAAAACTTATAACTTTTTAAGGCAATGATAGTAAGATCGCAGTTGCTACGTTCTAGGTGCTAATTCTATGTTCCATTTTCTTTGTTCTATTTTACTATTTGCGCGAGTGTTTAATGATTTCAGAGGGATGTACGTACAAGGTAGTCCGCGAAATACAAATTTTCATGAAATAGTCGTTCAATAGGATTATAGGGTTGTAGTCATGATATTAATAATTATAATCCTGTAAAGTCATATTTGTTACGCTTGTGAATCATATTTGAATAAACATTCATTATTGAACTGACCTGCAAATCGCAAAAAACGTAAGAAAATTTGAATTTCGCGGGTGACCGGGCGCTTCCCCTTAAAAACGTGCAAACAACTACTCGACCAACTTCTTTATTGGTTGTCAACACGCTTGAGCATTATAATTTTTATCTACCATCACTTTGGCCAGGACTGCATGACGTCAATTAGAAAATGTATATGCTACTTCGGCTCCGTCATATCGTTGTCGTTCCGTTGACGAGGCGGTAGACAAACTGCCTTAGGCATGAAACTTGAAAGTCATGATAAATTATATTTATATCCGGAAATTGGTTCAAAGAAAACTTTTACACGTCAAAACTAAATTATGTTTTACAACTAGATGAGGTCGGTGTTTCCTATCCTAATCTGCCACTCTGAGAAAAAAGGCCGAAACAAAGAAAGAAAGAAAAAGTATTTATTACAAACAAACAAACACAACAAACAAACAACACACAAACAAACAAACACAAAAACAAACTACAAACAAACAAACTGAGAGGTCAAAGTCTCTTAAAGTCCAGACACAATCTTGGTGCATATGAGAACCATGCAAGATTGCTAAATGCTTACGCAGATTTGCCGTACTCTTTCCCTGTTATTTTCCTTTGAAATGTTCGGTTCTCGGCATCTTAGTAAATTAACATCTTACAAGCTTATCCCCTCAGGGTAACATGTTGTATCTACGCCTACGCATACCCACATAGGTATATTACAATAGGGTGGGATTAACGTGTGTCTCGAGTTATATATTACGTTGGTATCTTGTCGTGTCATTTGTATGTAGTATATATGTAGATATGTGCCGTGCCTCGGAAAGCACGTAAAGCCGTTGGTCTTACGCCTGATCTCTCCCCGGTCGTGTCGGATTGCCGTCCCATCGGACTATGAGTGTAAAGGAACAGTGAGTTCACCTGTGTTTCCGCACACACTTGTGCACTATAATATCTCCTGCGTACCTGGCTAATCTCCGTTGAGATTGGTCACCGTGACCGAAATCGGTCGGGAGACTATTATTATTTTAGATATTTATATCTTTAACCTAATGATTCTTTACTAAGAACTAAGTACTGTCATTATTGTTTGTTAGGTTTAGATAAGTTAAATCAGTTATGTACACAACTACTACAGTGCCTCGCGGTGCCTTTTCGCGGCTCCGCAAGTGCTCTGCTGCTCGGTATACTCCCACAACCCAGACGATGAATCGATTTATTCCATTCTAATCTGCTGAACGCCCTGATTGCTCAGGAGCCGGAAGTTGATATATTTATGTATTGCAATAAATCGATGTATAATGTTTGTATGAAGTGTTTTCGTTAAATATTATGTTGTTGACTTGCTGCAAGCTTTGGTGTTTACTGTAAGTGCAGTAAGTAATTGTTGTATAAATAAATAAACTACTTGCTCCTTCAAATCATAGTTCCGAAATTATTCAAACTTCATTGGAATTCTATTAACTCTATTCATTGAACCTCCACATTGGTTTCAGTCTGTGAGGTTTCAACATTATCTCCATTCCCCATATTTGCCGCCATCTTGGGTATCACAGAAAATTCGAGGAATTTAAATATCAGAAATTCCATGGAATATGACCTTTTACATACTAATTCCATGAATTTAATGAAGAAATAAATAATGAAGTGAAAAATGTAATGAAATGAAATGTGGTAATATGATGTGTTCTGTTACAAAAATATAATATTGTTATGCAAGAAGCCCCGAGTCAAAACTAATTTGTAAGGCTGCCTTCCTGCCCTACAAATCAGATGAAATGTTAACTCAAGTGTAGAATTAAAATTTAAAATGTAAAAACGTAATGTAATTTTCTAAATGTCGTGGACCGGTTTCAAATGGTAGAGATAACGATCTTAGTCGGACAAGGCTTGTCATGCCTTATAATTTAGAAAATCATTTCAAGAATGTCAGACAAAAATACGAAAAAAATATACACTGCCGAGCAATGAAAAAGTTCCACCCACAAAATGCCGACAAACACCTTAATATCTCCTAAGACATAGAACCTAGCTCCCTAGCTCCAATATTTACGTTTTTAGTTGGTAATATTCTGATGCGCTGTTAAATGTATGTACTTCAATATTGATAATTCATTTTCTCATACATTCGCTCCTATTGCTTGTGACGCACGAAGCGGCAAGTCCGAAGTTCGCGAGTCAACGGGTAGTTATATGCAGCAGTCTATGATGTTCCCACTGCTGGGACAAAATCAAAATCAAAATCAAAAGTCATTTATACAAATTAGGCTGAGAATCAGCACTTTTTGAACGTCAAAATTACAAAAGACAGTCCCCCAAAAACGCCCGCCCTTCACCACTTCCTAGTGCTATCGCTGGGAAGAAGAAGTGGCGCAACAAACTCCCCAGCAGCACAGCTGTCTGTTCAATTTAAAAAAATACGAATGTATACAATACTAGGTACTTATGTTCGGTAATTACATTACAAAACCAGAACATAAAATTTAATTATTTGCCATAATATGTCACCTAGCCACGCCAATATACCAACAAATATAATAAAAACTATACGTACTCAAGCTAAAAAATAATTAATTAAAATGTAAATAAAAAAAAAACTTACTACCCAAATAAAAGCCTCCAGGCATAAAGGGCGTGACAGCTTACACATTTATGCATTGCTGGGTTCTAAGACCTGGCAGTAAGCTAATTCTGGAGAAGGAACATAAACATTGTCTTGCGTTAAACTAGGGTGACCAACTATTCTTATCGTCTAAGTAGTCGTTGATGGAATAGTATGCCTTTGAACAAAGGTTGGATTTTAGTTGAGCTAACGCATTAAAAGGCAAGTCTAGAAAAGAAGAGGGTATCTTGTTATAAAAGGTTATACCAAGCCCAACAAATGAGTTACGAACCTTATGAAGCCGGTGAAAGGGGGCACGTAGTTTGTCCTTATTTCTAGTGTTAACACTGTGAATATCACTATTTTTAGTGTACAAGTGTAAATTTTGCCTAATATATAAAATGTTGGCAAGGATGAATTGTGATGCAACCGTGAGAATACCAATATCTTTAAAGAAATCTCTTAGAGAAACTCTGGCACCTAGCTGGTAAATTGCTCGAACAGCTCGCTTTTGAAGGACAAATATATTTTGTATATCAGCGGCTTTGCCCCACAGCAGAATACCGTAGGACATAACGCTGTGAAAATAACTAAAATAGACTAAACGAGCTGTATCAACGTCAGTGTATTGTCTTACTTTCCTGACGGCGTAGGCAGCCGAACTGAGCCTTCCTGCTAGACTTGATATATGAGGTCAAATTCAAATTCAAATTCAAATAGTTTATTGTGGTACACAGGTAAAAATATGGTGTTACAGTTTATACAGTGAAGTACATCTATGACCCGCCTTTAGGCATACAATAATTTAAAGACTTTTGCAAAACATTACAGTAGTCAATAATTTAGTGTTAATTAATATATTAGTCAATCATAATAAATAATAATAACAATCAATCATTTAAAAGAGTCAATAATTTAATAGTATCTAATAATCTAATTGATATAGTAGTCAATAATTTGTTAATATTTAAAACATTAGGCAATTATTTAATAATATTTAATACTTATAGTGATTACTGCTTACTAACAGCTATTAAACTAAAAAAGAAATGTTGTATAAAAAAATATAAAAATAAAAAAGGGCTGGAACTAAACGATTATGAAATGAATTTAATAATTTAAAATCTGTCATCTAGGTACTCATTAACAGAGTAATATACCTTCTTATATAATACTTTCAATAAAGCTTTTTTGAAATCAAGTATTTCATTTAAATCTTTGATTTCAATAGGAAGCTTATTATATATTTTAGGTGCCATTCCAAGAAGACTTTTCGAAAATAATGCAGTTTTGTGTGGAATGGTACATATCTCTCTGTTCCGACGTTTAGACTTCAGTGGTTTAAATATATGAAAGTTGGATTTGACAAATACTGCTGTTTCAAAAATGTACATACAAGGAAACGATAGGAGTTTAAATTTTTTAAAATATGGGATACAGCTGTCAGTAGGTTTAAGTTTAAATACAGAACGCACACATCTCTTTTGAGCTTTGAACACAGTTAACCTGTCTGTGGAATTTCCCCAAAATATAATTCCAAAACGTAACGTAGATGTCACATATGCTTTGTACGATATGAGAACTATAGACTCGTTTGCCATTTTTGCAAGATTATAGAGTGCATATGAGTATTGGTGTAATTTTTTACAGACGATCTCTACATGACATTTCCAGGTCAAGTGACTATCGAGCTGAAGGCCTAAAAATCTGGCATTGAACGTTTCAGCTATTCTTTGATTAGCATATGTTATATTTAAATTAGGGGTAATGGTTTTTTGGTTAAAAGTCATAAGCTTTGTTTTCTCTATGTTTATTTTTAATTCATTCATTACTAACCAATCTATTATGCAATTGATGGAGTTGTTTATATCATTTTGGTAAGTTTCAATATGTTTGCATGGTATAATGAGTGTACTATCATCAGCGAATAAAACTGTTTGAAATTTTGTGCATTTTGGCAGATCATTGATATAAATGAGAAACAACAAAGGGCCAAGGACACTTCCTTGCGGTACCCCACATGATGTATATCTAGGTGATGACATATAAGTTACCTCTACTTTAGACTTAGAGCATATTCTTTTTAAAACAGTAATTTGCTTCCGGTCACTGAGATAAGTTTTAAGTAGATTTAAAATATTCCCTCTAATGCCATATCGCTCTAATTTACCTAATAATATTTCATGACTGACATGGTCAAACGCTTTGGACATATCCATGAGTACTGTTGCAATAGGATTTTTTTTATCTACATTACTTACAATTACAGTAAATAGTTCATATATTGCCTTATTAATATTTCTATTTTTTCGAAAACCATATTGTTGCTTTGCAAATAGATTATTTAATTCAAGAAATGATTTATAAATAACTTTTTCAAAAACTTTAGATAATACTGGTATGAGAGCAATTGGACGGTAGTTTGAAACTGTAACTTTTTCACCTTTTTTGTGCAAAGGCTTAATTAAAGTAGTTTTTAACGCATTTGGAAAATGGCCATGTTCTATGCATAAATTTACTATAAAACTAAATACAGGCGCAATTATATGTGATACAGATTTTAAAATGCTAGAAGTTATACTATCATAACCCGCACTATTCGTGTTCTTTAAAGAATTAATAATTTGGAATATTTCTAAGGGATCTGTTGGTGTCATAAATAGCGATTTGTGATAGTAATTTACAGAGGATACAGCACCAGTGCAGTTATTATTCACATTAGGTTGAACAGAATCTATAAAATAATCATTAAATACTGAAGCTATTACTTTAGGGTCATTTATTTGCTCATTTCGAACAACTATATTTTGAATAGGTTCTGGGGGGAAATTTATTTTGCATCTATTAATTAATTTCCAAGTTGCTTTAGTTTTATTTTCTGCATTTTTTATGAAGTAACTATTTTGTGATTTTTGTGTCAAGTTTATCACTCTTTTTAGTCTTTGTGAATAGGCTTTTAGCGATAGTTTATTTTTTAAACTAGGTGATCTTCTGTACTCCCACAATATTTCTCTCTTCCGTTTACTACAATTTCTTATTCCTTTAGAAATCCAAGGAGGTGATTTGGAAGAAATCTTTTTTCTTATAATGGGGAAACATAGATCATAGAATAGTTTGAATAGATCGTAAAATGAATTGACTGCTAACTCAGGATCAGTACTACTATAAACTTCATTAAAACTTAGCTTACTAATAGTTTCGATAAACTTTGATTTATTGTCCGAGCTATAATCCCTTGCTAATATATACCAGTGATCAATAGAACACGACTTCTTCACAGGACAATTAAAGAGTTGTGCGGTGTGATCAGATAAAGCAAGCTCTAAGACACAACCACTGCCCCCTTTGACATTATGCATAATATTATCTATACATGAGCCGCTGGATATACGTGTTGGTTGTTTGATACTTGGTTTCAAGTTGTAGTTTAAAAGTAGATTTAAAAATTCTGTAGACAAATTTGTATTTTTTAAAATGTTAATATTAAAGTCGCCACAAAGCAAAATTTTTTTGCTCATGTTTTGACTGCAGTGGCTTAGTAACTTTTGAAGTTTTTCAAAGTAAAGTGATGTAGCGCTGTTATTATATTTTGGGGGTCTATAGGTACAGATAATAATCAATTTGTGAAATACCAGTTCAATAGCACAACATTCTATAATACCAGGAACATAAAATTCTTTAGTATCTATAACTCTGAACTCATGTCGATGTCTAATAAGTATACCTGTCCCTCCTTTTCTAGAGTTTCTAGATGAGTAAGTTGCAAGTTTATAGTTAGGTATACATAATTGTAAGCTATCTTCATCTATCATATTATGTTCCACAATACATACAACATCCACTGTTTTTCCTTCTAGTAGGAGGTCAGTTAGATGTAAACTTAGTAAATCTGATTTTCCTATTAACCCGTTAATGTTTTGATTTAAGATATAGATATGCTTATAGACGAAAAAGATCATTTGCACTATTACTAGAAGCGCAAATAGTTTGTACTGCTTGATTCATGTTAGGTTTACTATTATTTTTGGAGGTACACTGTTGACAAACTATATTTTCAGAAGTGTTTAGTTGCTGACTTAAATGATCCATGAAATACATTAAGTTTTGGAAAATTGAGGAAATTGCTTTATTATTTATTCTTGAATTATATTTCCAGAACATTTCGTTAGTATAATCTAAATGGTAATTAGTATCAAAGAGATATGCATATTCACACAACTCTGCATCTACATACATGAGATGATTGAACATTTCAATTCGCTTATTAAAAATAGAAGACATATTATTAAGTTTGAAATTCGGGGAACATATTATGACATTAGTATTATTTATAGTTTTAAGCTGGAGTTTTATATAATCAATAAGAAGTCTGTAGTTATAAGAAGTTTCAAAGTCTCTTTCACCAATATAGATAATACAATAATCTTCATAAGTAAAGGTTGTAAGTTTCTTATCTAAATCTTTGAACAGTTGCTTTACACCTGCATTAGAAATTAAATAATGACATAGTTTATACCCTTTGAACATATTTTCACTTATACCTAATATGTTGTTAAACTTGTTACTGGTAATCATACATAGTTTTCTGTCTGTGTGTGTTATTGTGCTAGAATTGCAGTAGGTTTGAGAGACAGGTTGTATATCAGAGATGACATTATTTTTTAAGTTGGTCTGCTTATTTGGCGATTTCAAATGTATAGTTGTGGTTTTTTGTTGTTGCGGTGTGATTACCGTACTTAGCGATTGTTTATAAATTCCACTACTGTTGCATTGATCAGTTGGCAGTTGTAGTTCCAATGTAGTTTTGGTTCGTAGTTGTTTATTTTTACTCTTAGGCGTAGGAATGCTTGTTGTAGGTTTCCTCACAGGACTACATGTGATTGCTTTGAGAAGTTCATTCTTGCTTAGTAATTCGTCATTTATTTGTTTAAGATTAGAATTCTCCAGCGATAAATATTCAATTTCTTGATGGGCACTGTTGAGGTCTAACACAAGTTTGTCGATTTGCTGTTTTAATTTGGATATTTGTTCAATTTGTATATCGTTGTATGATAAGTCTGGTAGACTAGTTAAACTTTCGTCGTCGAGGGTATTTGTGGATATTTCACTAACATTACTCATGTTCGGATCGGAGCATGTACGCTTTCGTCGAAGAGTTATATTATTTAAGAAATTCATTTTATTTTCGTAGATATTGTGCAATTTATAAATTCGCAAAAAGAGCTTCTATCCGCGGGATTCGAACCATCGACACCGGTAACGCCAGTCCGTAGCCCGACCGCTCTGCTATTGACGAGTCAGTGTAATGTTTTAAATTTAGTGTTCTGTTGCGTACTCTGATTGTTCGTTATTGTAGGAGTACTAATGGCATTCAAAAATGATTAACCGTTAACACTTTTTCACTAATATTGTTTTTTGTTCACTTTTTTAACACATTCTTATAGTATCTGAATTTATTGTGTGTATTTGGTATTTAACAACACGAAATTCGTTAAAATAACTGGTTATACACATTAGAAACTGTTCACTATAATTTATTGAATAACTTTGTCCAGCGTTGAATTTTCCACTAAATAACGTTGTCACAGATAAAAAGCACTGCGTATCATAGTTTTATCATATAATAAGCGGGATATTAGACCTTATTTTATTTTTAAAAGTATAAACAAACGGAGCTCGAGGTTGACGTGACGGATTACCCTCTACCCTCCAGGTCCCCACTGAAGTTTGGCATCTACTGTTAGTCCTAGAAAAATTGCCGAGCCTACAGTTTCAAGCACCTCTTTATCTAAGACGATGTTGGGTCCTAGGTTTCTAACATTCGGTAAGGCGAACTTTACACATTTGGTTTTCTTGGCATTGAGAACTAAGTTATTTGACGTAAACCAATCTGTAACTATTGAGAGTGCACTGTTTACGTCGTCAAAATCTTGTCTATTCCTGTCTACTTTAAAAATAAGAGAGGTATCATCCGCAAACAGTACAACATCACAGATGCCCGTCAAATGGAATGGTAAATCATTAATGTAAACTAAGAACAAGAATGGACCCAGTATTGAGCCTTGCGGAACACCTAACTGAACTGGTAGCCCGGATGACTTCACACCATTAACATCTACACATTGGACCCTATTATGTAAATACGAAATAATTACGTTGAGAGCTTCGTTTTGGACACCGTAATGACGTAATTTACGCAAAAGCGTGTCATGGTGCACGCAATCAAAGGCTTTGGAGAGATCACAGAAAACTCCAATAGCATTCTGTGATTTCTCCCATGCGTCAAATATGTGTCTCAACAGAGCAACACCCGCATCTGTAGTTGAACGACCTTTTGTAAAGCCATATTGCTCATTATGAAGGAGGCTATTTAAATTAAAATGTCTTAGCAGCTGCTAGAGTATTAACTTTTCAAATATTTTGCTGAATGCAGGTAAGATAGAAATAGGCCTGAAATTGCCAACGTCATTCTTATTACCTGATTTAAATAATGGTATGACTTTACTACTCTTCATGAGGTCAGGAAAAGTTCCTAAATCAACACATTTATTAAAAGTAACAGCTAGATAGGGGGCTACGATGTCTATTATATTACTTATAAGTTTAGTGGAGATGCCCCAATAATCACCGGTGTTTTTAGACTTAAGTGTATTAAAAACATTAAGTACATCACGCGGGGTTACATGTTCGAAACTAAATAAGGGACTACATTTAGGTACACTACTGTGCAAAAGGTTTTCAGCTTTAGACGAGGACGAATTTAAGGAGCGAGTCGTAGTTATCGGTATGTTGGCAAAAAACTCATTAAATGCCTCAGCTACGTCAGCTGCTTTATTAACTAATTTGTTGTCGACCATAATCTCAAGTAGTTTTTCTTGTTTAACCGATTTTCCCGTTTCATTATTAATAATTTTCCAAGTGGTTTTTACTTTATTAGTAGAATTTTTTATTGTATCGCCTAAAAATTTTGATTTAGCAAAAGCACTAATCTTTTTGAATAATTTTGAATAAGTTTTGACATACTCTAGGAAGGGAGTATCAAACCTGTATTTTTTCAAACCATATAACTCGTATAGTCTCGCTCTACTTTTATAAATACCGGGAGTAGCCCATTGGTTAAAGCCAACAGAGGATCCATTAATGTTGATAGTTTTGGTCTTGAAAGTGGATTGGTACTCTTTTTGCACAACATCAAAAAGGGCTCCATAAATTTCATTAGGATTCTCGTATTCTACTATCGATGGTTTAATTCTATGAGCTATATTATTTTTAAACATTTTGCAACGACTAGCTGTATAAGGCCTGCATTCAAGTTTATGTGGCTTTTTATGTAATGGCAACTGGGGTTTATTTTTGTCAATTTGATATTATTAATTAATTGGCTAATACTGGCACCGGGTAAACAATGATTAATTACATATTGTTGCGAACACTGATTTAACAAGCTACCAAAACCTTGACCAAATTTATCAGAAAAAATATAAGTAGTATTAATCAAATTATTCGTACTATTGCTATCATCACTAATACAGCTACCTACTGGTTGAGCTACTGAGGGTGTGGGTGTAATAAGTTGGGGTCCCCGGGAACAGGTACAGCTAAAAGAGAGGTTATTTGTCAAAGACTCATACCTCTCCGCATTATACTTGACCAGGTCTGCCAACTCATTAGCCTCCTGCATGCGCTTACTCAGGTCTTGTTGAGAAGCCTCATATTTACTAAAGATATCCTTTAGAGCGTATTCCCTAACAAACAGTTCATCCTGAAGGTGCTGAGTGTCTGTGTCATACATAGCATTACACAATTCTAATTCACTGTTACAGTTTTTTAATTCTTGTATTAAATTTACTTTTTTTTGCCTAAGTTTTGTATTTAATTTGTTTACTTTTTGGCATTTCAAAGATTTTTGAGTTTTTCTGATTAATCTATTAATTTTAATATATTTTTTTAGCTTATTGTGACTGGTAAACATTTTATTTTTAATGATAGTATCATCAGTTAAATCTATTGTTACCACTGGCTCAACACATATGGGACCCGACCCGCTACCAACCAACTCATCATAAAGACTGCAGGTGATCGCAGACTCTTCACGGGCTTTGAGAGTTTCCAAGGCGGTTATTGTGTTGTGGGCCTTGCTTAATTCCTGTTCTAGTTCAGATATGCGTCTCAAAGCCAGTTCGTGGGTGTCACTACATTCCTGGAAATTTGACACTAGTTGACGGAGGTGTTGATGCTGGTCAAGTATGTCCATATGCCGTACATGTAGTTCAGTCAGCTGGTTCTTAAGCTCAGTGTTCTTGTCAATAACAAGCTTTATTTCCACCTCACTGTCTTCCCTTTCACAGAGCAGCTGTTTGCATGTAGCTTCAGAAGCCTCTAGCTTTGTCAAGGTAGATCTCAGTTTTGCTTCCATCTCCTTGATTGTGGCACTGCGGGTCATCATTTGCTTCAAAATGTCAATCACCTGAAATGTGTGAAATTAGGCAGCTAAATAACAGTGTGAAAAAGATGTTCCAATATTTAGATTAGTAGGAGGTAGAAGGGAAAAATAAAATTAAAGTAAGTTAAAAATAAGTAAGTAGTGAAACGTTAACAAATGGATTATAAAATTAGTTGAAGTTATTATGGAATGAGATGGAGATGATAAATAGAAGTGAAGTTACAAGGAATAGGCACTGCTTTTATTGTAAAACACAAAGAACTTAGTTGACAATAACAAGTTTATGACCCTTAAAAGGTTTTATAGTATGAATAAGCTCTAATGAGCCTATTTTTGTGCAGTAATTATGTAGTGTTTATTGTCTGGGCGAATGTTTTCGTCATCGATTTTGCTTCCACTAGTTGTCAAGCAAAAGGAGACATAAACCGTGCCAGTGTGTGATGGACGTAGCTCAGAGACCTGAGCAGTACTTTGTGATGTTCTGTGGTATGTAATACAAGCAAATAAATAAAACAAAATACTCCCCAGGATTGATGAAAGTTTGAAATCCGTCACCGTTGGTACGTTGAGTTGACAGCCGGTTTTGAATCCTCTGTTTTTACGAAATTTTCGCGGCAAAGAACACTTGATAATCACTTTTTAGAATACTTAATACCTAGGTTTGACTATATTACACTAATTTAACTTATTTATAACAGTTTTATTAATTTATTAAATTAATTAACCTAGAGACCGTTTTTTGACGACCGGCTACCAGTGTTGCCAGATGAGTTTTTTTTTTTTTTATGATGATATGGTTTGAAAGGGGGTGACTACCGACGTGACGACTAATATAACTCCACTCCACTCCACTCCGGACACAGGCCTCTTGTACGCGCAGAGGGAGTGGGCTGTAATCTACCACGCGTGCCCAGCGCAGGTTGGTAGATGTCACATGTCTTCGAATTTTTGGTTCTAGCACATGTCGTTTTCCTCACGATGTTTTCCTTCACCGTTTTGAGAGCAGTGGTGATGAAATAATTTACACAAAGTAAAGCGCCTGTCTGGGTTCGAACCTACGACCTCTCGACCAACTCGTAAGTCGCGGCCGTTACCACTCGGCCACCACTGCACTCACTGCTGCTGTAGTTACATAAAAACGTCTAAATTAGAAAAAATAGGGATCTCGAAACTAAATCTAAACATAAATAAAAACTTTTCTTTTGTCAACAAACTTATTCTGTTTCGTGAAACAATAGCATCTCAATTTAGTCGTATACTACAGCTAAATTTAGATCGCGGCCTAACAATAACACTGACGTCAGTGCTTGGAAAGGCCTATTTTCATCACGCGGCTGATTTCCTTTGGGAAGGCATGGACTGGTGGTGTTACGTCAGCAGGGTTGACGACAACGTTCGGCTTAAAATATCTTCATCTACGAAGCTAGATGTCAGCATTTCAGAGCAGCACTACTGACAATTTGAGCTAGAAAAGTGAAGCAGAAAAACAGATTTTTAAGGTCAATTTACAGGAAGGTATTTTTATATTGTAAAGCAGTCAGTTAGTCGCAAATTAAAACTAGTAACGGGACTTTTAACATAACTGGTGAAATGTAGGGGTAGTAAACACCACTGCATACCCGTGCAGGGAATATAGGAGCGATGTTAGGTTAGGGGCTTGTGGCTACGTCCGTTGCCCCCCACACTTCAGGACCCGAGGTGGCGGCGCGTAGTGTTCCACGCGCGCCCCTCTTAGACGTCGCGGGGGGAGTCTAACACCTCACTCCCGAGGAGGCCCGCGGTGGTGGGCCGGCACCAGTCGGGGGTTGCGGAAGGATCGCACGTTCCCGCGACCCCCGGCGTAGGTGTGAGATGGAACACCGGGGTGGTTTTTAGTCAGTAAGAGTCTGACAGACCCTGTCGCCCGCCCCAGGGCGGCGGACATCCATGAGGACTTTCCACCCCGGAAACAAAAAACAAAAAAAGGGACTCGTGGCTAAATTACAACAGTCGTACGGGGTCACTTTCGGCTTAAGCAACGTTTGCCGAGGTGGGCGAATTTATTTAAATACTAAGACCCCTCCGTGCCTCGGAAAGCACGTTCAACCGTTGATCCCGGCTGTCATTAGTAAATCCTAGACAGTCGTTACAAGTACCTGTCTTATCAAGGGTATCGTTATTACTAGTAACTATTTAGTAATCTGTGGTATTACCCAGTGGGTTGTGGCGGTCAAATAGGCCGTCGCTCCATGTATACTGGTATTCATCTGCATCTGGTTGGACTGGAAGCTGACCTTATCAACATAGATGGGAAAAAGCTAGGCAGATGAAGTTAGGTTAGGTAACAAAAAAAACTTTACAGCACTGTGTAACTTAAGTAACGCTTATTTGTGAGTCAATTTTCACACACAAAACCGTGACGTAAGTACGGGTTTAGATCACACGAGCCATAAAATACGAGTAGTATACGATGCATGTGACTTAAGTAGTCCATTAATACACTACTAAAGTCACACGTTTCGTAATGTACTATTTAATAACTTGCGTAGGATGTAGTTTATCAATAGGTACTATTTACAAACTTGCTTTCTGTTTTGAGTCGTGCTTTTTGTTTCTTTAACAAAAGTATCTCAATTTAGCCGCAGTCTAGTACGGACAATAGCACTGACGTCGTATCTCGCGGAGGCCTATTTTGATTTCCACCGAGACTGCAGCCTGTTACCTTAGTTACTGCAATGTAATACTTTACTTAGGCGGTATAGCTTTAGTACATTGACTAAGCCTGTAGATATTATTACTTAATCCTGATGACTTTGACGTCTCACCGAAGTATATCTTAAAGCCGCCCGACGTCCACATATTTGTAACATATTAATTACATTGCACTTAGTTAAATAAGAGTGCACGTAGTCGCCTGCACCCTAACTGTGTACCACACTATTAATCTCAATCTGAATAATTTTGAAGGATATTGCTAATCTATTGCTTCATATGTTCGAATAATTTGTCCGCACAACAATGTAAATTACGCAATGAATTTTGTTGAACTGTCAAAACGAAAGCCATTCCTACTGATAATGTGTTACGAAATTACCCCGCTGGATGTAAAAGATTGCGGCGGGATAAAAATTACCCCGCTGGATGTAAAAGATTGCGGCGGAATAAAAAATACCCCGCTGGATGTAAAAGATTGCGGCGGGGTAAAAATTACCCCGCTGGATGTAAAAGATTGCGGCGGGATAAAAATTACCCCGCTGGATGTAAAAGATTGCGGCGGGATAAAAATTACCCCGCTGGATGTAAAAGATTGCGGCGGGATAAATCGGGTGCCGCGCTTGGAATGGAACAAATAGATAACGCTACATTTACAGGGTCAAATTAAATTAGCTAGCGAAACTTCAACCACGTGTTGGGTATGGATATTGAAAACAAATGAAACAAAACTAACTAGCTAATTTAATTTTAACCCTGTTTAGAGGTATGAGCGACAGGGATGTTATCCTAATCGCGCAGTAAACTCTGCTTGCGCGATGCAGGATTTGTGTGACGTTTTTGTGACGTCAGTATGACGCGTAGTTCGCATGTGGCGTTGTAGATACCCCATCTGTATCGGCACGGCCGCGTTTTTTTCCCGCCATGAAAATCACGCGGTATTCGATTTTGGACGCTCGGCCGATGTTCTGTACTTGTGTTCCCACGGACGCGAAAGAATCGCGCACGTCTTTCAGTACGGCGCGCAGGCTCTCAGAGTGCAGACGTGCCACATGCGCAAGGCAGCCGACGTACGAGCATAGTTTGGCGGATGACCGATTATTAAGGATATTAGATATTTGCCCGTGGTTTTGTTTTAGAACACCTCTGATGTTTTCAACTCCAATAATAGGTATGTACCTACCTACCTATAATATGGAATGCTAATAAATGTTTTTATCTTCATAGAAACGCGAGTCTACGGGTCGTCCCGTGCTCGGACAGAAGAGAAGTCGAGTTGGACAGAAAGAGCTTTGTCTATTCTTGGTAGAATCATGCTATGCGAGCTGACCTGACAAATGGCTACCTCCATCACGTCAACGCTGTCACTGAAAACCGGCGCTGGGGCTCTGTCTCGTATAGGGTCTTATCATTATGCTGGCGATAGCCGTTTTGCGTGGGCGTGACGTATGTTTTCCCTCATAGCATAGCAATAGCATAACCAGCCTATAATGTTCCCACTGCTGGGACACAGTCCTCCTCTCTTCAAGTGGGAGTGGGCCGTAATCCACCACGCGGGCCCGGTGCGGGTTGGTAGATGTCACATGTCTTCAGGGCCCCGTTTAATAATCTTTACAATCCGACAATTTTGTAAATAGATGGCATATATTTTGTAAAGTTGTATTTTTTTTAATAAACCTTAAAATTATGTAAGAATTTTACAAGTAAAAACATTAGAAATATTACCATTATAAATGCTGTTTAATAAACGTTTACATGTGCAGAAAACGCCTGTAGATTTTGATGACAATATTGTATCTACAAATTTGTAATTGTTAGTTACAAATTACATAAAAAGATTCTTAAATCGAGGGCAGATTTAAAAAAATCTTAGAATTTTAAAATATTTAGAATTTGTTTGTTTCCTCACGATTATTTCGTTCACCGTTTTGAGAGCAGTGGTCATGAGATTATTTCACACAAAGTAAAGCGCCTGCCTAGGCTCGAACCCACGACCTACACTCGTAAGTTGGGGCTGTTACCATGTTTCCCTGTTTGTCATGTTTACCGCAAATAAACGTATTTTCTTTCTTTTTTTCTTTTATCTTTCTAAATTGAGCTAGGCGTTTTTATTGCCCTGCGATTTTATGACGTCCCCCGAGCGTGGGCGGACGGTAGGATTCTAATTACCCAGTCAGGATGGTGCTTGTCTTCCTGACTTACTAAGATTAATCAAATGTTAATTTGGGTTCCTAAATTCAGAGGAGTGTAATTAGTCTTTCAGATCGTATTGCAGCCGATCTATTCTGTAAAAATCTCACCGTGAAAACTTAGGTGAAGTGAGCTGTCAATAGTGTCGATCCCTAGCATCAGGGGGAATGACAGCTTTATCTAAGGTTCAGCAGTGCGATTCTGTGAAAACTTAGGTGAAGTGAGCGTAGAGTGAGCCGTCATTCCAACTAATGCTAGGGATTGACACTATTGACAGCTCACTCTAAGCTCACTTCACCTAACTTTTCACGGTGAGATTTTTACAGAATCGATCGGCAGGTTCTGGGTGAGTACACAGTGCTTACACTTTGTGAATCCGACCTCTTGACCTTTATACTTTAAACCAAGCTCTTAATTTCAAGGAATACGAGTTATAGGTACTACTAATAAAACTTTTTCAGGATTCAGATGAAATAGACAAATAATAAAAGTGACACTGTATCCCTTCTATTCGATAAATTGTCTAAGAAATAGCATTAAACGAGGAACGAGTGATCGTTATCAGAAATCGGTGTAAAAACAATCGATTTGGCTTTCTGGATGATTCTAGAATTACGAAAACATTAAGGGGAATTATAAAACGAGCTATTAAAAAAAAGCTTTGCGACTGATGATGACATACTGTATTAATAACTTGAGCGGTATGAATTTGAGTAAGCGAAAAATTAACTAAACTAACGACGAATATTGATTAATAATAAAATCCAGAACAAGCTTACAAAAAGTGGATTGTGATAAATCCATTTCATATATTAAAATTTTATCCGAGCGACTACATTACTAAGTGAGCGACTGGAAATACAGAGAGGGCAAAAAGCTAGGTTAGGTTAGGTTAGAACTGTGACCATATAACGCACGAGCCGAGCGAGCGAAGCGAGCGGTGCCGCGGCAGCGGCCGGCGAGTGCCAGAAACATTTTGCTATAGGAAAAATCGCTGTACGCTCCTTATACTCTGCTCATTAGTGTATTTTTCAAAGTGGTTTTTGTATTCGAAACACTTCATTTAAGATAAAATGCCGCTCAGTATAAAAAATACATTTGCCAAATATTGAAAAAAATGCAGGACGTAACTTTGACACTCAAACAAATATTAAGTCGCTCAAATATTATGAAGCTGCTCATTTTGTATTTTAAGTAACTCAAATTAATGTTTGTAAGATACTATTCTGTTGATTTTTCGTCACTTACAGTCAGTCGCTCACTTAGTAATTATATAACCCAAATTAATTAATTTTGACACTTAAAATTGTAATTTACAGTCACTCGTTTTATTGCTACCCAAACATTAATAACTATCTAATCAAACCAATAATGACGTATTATTTGTGGAACAGCTAAGTAATTAGGACCGTCGCCGTCGAATTATTGCGTAAGGGTTGGTATTAATCTGTATCAACAATGAAAGCCGTTCTAGTAGATTATCTTTTATTTGCGATCATGAGCCATAGTTTGTACGTGAGGTGTATAATAGTTACGCATACTAGAGCAACAACAGTTGCTATTAGCTGCAAATGCAACCTGTTGCAATAAAAATATTTTGTTTTAGTAAATAGGTACTTGAAGTAGGTACCTATTTACTAAAACAAAATACTTTCAGTCATCAAATATGTAATGAAAGTGAGGTTCTAATAATCTAAACTTTTCAGACTAAGTTATGAAATCGTATTAAGTTGACCTTCTTCATCTATTAATGATATGTACGTGATTACTAGTTTATTTATTTATAAATATGTATTAGGTATATTGAAACTGTGTGTACTCTCCGTCACTTTTCCCTAAAGGTTCATTAGAAAATCAGCGTCAGACAGCATCTGTCTGGCATTAATGCTGAAATGAACCTTTTTGACGCAGCCGTGAGGCACACTATTGTTGTCTGAAACATTAGGTACTTTTTATTTTGTTAAATTTTGTATTTTGTGTTTCATGAACTGTGTCCAAATAAACTTTTTTCTTTCTTTCTTTCTATCTTATTTCACGTCCCTGCTGGACAATTGTCACGCAATATTATCCAACAGCTGTCCAATCCGGGTCTCTGGTCGTCGCATCAATCTCAAATGTCAGTCTCCACAGTTAGGCACGTGTTAGTCTAATAAATCTAGGGTTGAAATAGTGTTGAAACTGGAAATTAGTTTCTAAGGGATTTCCATGAGGCAAGACTACATTACCGATTTAAATATGTAAATTTGACTATGCATAGTTTATCTTCAAAACATACTTGGCAATATTTTTTCAAGGGCTTGATTTTTCTGCTGCTCATTTGGCATCAATACGTTGTACACTCACGAACACCAATATGTCAACACTTGGCGACTTTCAACTGCAATTTTTTCGTAAAATAACGAATGGAACGTTGAAATACGACACATTACTTAAACCTATGGGTTCGAAAATGCTATGTTCGTAACAACATAAAATTTCAATGAAAAATAAACGAGTAAATCGCTTTTGAATAACGGCGAGTGTATACATACTTTTGCTCGTGACTGTACTTAGTAATTGAAGTAAGAAAAGTTTAGTCGTAAGTTTCCTCCAAGCCTAGCCCAAAATACCGAAGTTGACGTTGTCACGTAAAAACGTACTGACAACCCAACCCGATTGCGTATTGTCGATAAAACTCACAATAATCTATTGGGAATACTAAGCCGTATTGTATCTAAAATAAACCTTTTATTTCATGAACACTAAAACTCTTTATTTGCCTTCAAAAGGGCGTTACACACATTTATATTTACATAATTACAAACATGAAGGTCGAAGCAGTGCGATTCTGTAACCATCTCACCGTGAAAAGTTAGGTGAAGTGAGCGTGGAGTGAGCTGTCATTCCAACTAATGCTAAGGGATTGACAGCTCACTCTAAGCTCACTTCACCTAACTTTTCACGGTGAGATTTTTACAGAATCTATTGGCTGTTCCCTTGTGCTGTGCCTTTCAATGGGCTCAGGCTTTGTAATAAGCGCCTAACGCTTTAGCCTAACTGCCTCTCATCGGGCTTATTACGTTAAGATGAAAGCACCAGTATAGCCCGCGAAATTAATAATAAAATAATAATAATAATATCTTTATTTCTCCCACAAAAACAAGACTTATACGATAAAACTTAACTAAAAAAACAATTTCAGTCAAGTGTATGTGCGGAGCTGCCGGTCGATTCTGTAACCATCTCACCGTGAAAACCTAAGTGAAGTGAGCGTGGAGTGAAGTGTCAGTGTCATTCCACCTGATACTAGGGATTGACCAAGCAAATATTTACAATCATAATCGAGATTTTAATAATATTTTTATGTTAATTTTATTGCTATTTTTTTATAATTTCAAAGCTAGTATTTTAGTTGTCAAAACATTCCTATTTGGTGGGGTTTTAAAATAAAATAGAAAAACAGAAACTTAGTCAGAATCTCAATGTTGTATTTATCTCTTTTTTTTCTAGACTAGTCCTTATATATATAGCTTGAGGTGCGACCGTGCACAGAATGAAAATGCTTCTAAACGGAAGACTAGGCGGTATGGTCGAGAGACTTTAGCCTGCCCATTGGGCGAAATAAAAAAAAATAGTGAAAATGCGCATCGACATTGTTTGTTATTATGAGCGATTGTAGATGGAGTCTAATAAAGACTGCGACGATGTTCAGCGCTGTAAATAACCCAAATATATTCAATAAGAAGAGATAACCGAGTGCTAACGGCACAGAACATAATCCCCTTTATTCATAAACGTTGCTTAAAGATAAGCAGTGATTAGCGACTGTTTAACCATACATTTTTGACGTTTAAACGTTACTTAACTTGAGTCATCGTTTATGAATAAACCCCATTATACATACTGCTAACACGGTGTGCCTGGCAGACGGACTATAGACAACCCGACGTAGTTTGTGTGGGTGGAGTGATCACTTAACCCGATTCATGACATTTTGCTCCTGATTCGGGTGAAGTGATAAGATCACGCCGCGCTTGCGCGTTAGGCACTGTCATTATCATATTGGAATTTTGTTTTTACTTATTTATCTAGTAACGCGTCAAGTGAAAATATTTAATGCATATGGGTACCTACTTATAACTTGTCGATGCTAGGTAATAGTAAAAGAATCATCAACAAATACATTACATTATTCAACAGTTCAACCAACACTCGCTCATCGCGCGCCCGTGTTCACTTCACCTTGCTGAAGTGATTTTACGAGAAACTCGTGAAGTAATATCAAATTAAGTTTTTTTTTTAATTTTCTGTTATTGGCGACCATGGCCATACGCCTGTTCGTAATCGAGTTCAGGAAAATAATTAGTTCCTATTTATTTTAATGCTTTTAGATATTTTAATGACTAAATCCAACCGTGTTTGTACAGACGCCAGCACATCAACCTACTACAATTTGTCAAATTTCTTTAATAGATTTTCAACTTTATTGCTAAAGCATTAAGGTTCAAGGTTGATTGGGAAAATTTGACAGTTTCGGTTGGCTTGACCTGCTGGCGTCCGTACATCATTTAAAAAGTCAGTTTAGTGCCTAAATTTGGTCTTCAAGAATTAACCAGATTTTTAATAGATATTTATCCTGTAACGCGTCACGCATGCGCACTTTAACCATATGGAAAATGCAATACCATCGTCCAATAAGTGCAAAGTTCAACTGAGCTCGCAATCAGATTGTCTCCCGTAAAATTAACTAAAACCCGTATTTTCGATGCTAGTAACCCTTAAATGAACTAGTGGTTGGTGGCACTGGCAACCCTACGCCGAAGTGTTGTTGCCATGGGACAAAACAAGTTCACTTCTAGGAAACGGCAGCGCCTAACGCGCTTGCGCGGCGAAAAATTTAGGCTATTCCGAATTAGGCCATCATCGCCCACAATATTTATTATAGATAAAATCTCCCTTCACGCGAATCTCGTAACCCATCATGGGTTACGAGATTCGCGGAGGGAAGGGAGATTTTATCCATTCCTCCATAATCGATTTGTGCGTGCTTACACCTCTTCCGAATTAGCGTGAGGGCGATAACGATGTCCCGTGAATCGAAAAAGCTGAAGTCTTATGAGTGAGCGCTGTCAACGGTTATGATCTAATCGAATCTAAATCGGAAGGGAAATTATATATTGTTGAAGGGAGCGCTGTGGGCGATGATGCTTAATTCGGAATAGCATTTAGGTATTTCACGCCGCGCAAGCGCGTTAAAAAAAAACAAGTTCACTTCTAAGAACAAGTTCACTTCTAAGAAATGGCAGCGCCTGCCATTTCTTAGAAGTGAATTTGTTTTTTTTTTCTGTCACTAATGACCATGAACATAATATTATTATGTGATAAATGTCTGTTTGTATTCGAGTTCAGTGACAATAATTAGTTCCTAATATTGTTTTAATTCTTTTAGACATTTTATTGTCCAAATCCACTGTCTTTGTACATTTAAAAAGTTAATTTTATCAGCCTACATTTTGTTTAGTTCGGAAGCGCCTCCGATTGGACCCTATCCTAACACACGAACCTCCACCGGCATGTGCGTTAGTTAAGATCAGTTGATAAAAGCTCATAGGTTAACGCCAATATATCTTTCATAATATTAAGCGCACAAGTTTATTAATTTACTACAATAGTCAACTCTGTAAATGCGATAATCGCCATTTTGATGACAGTGGTGGTTGTCTGGTTAAGGCATAAAAACATCAAAAATGGAGATTTCGAACATCCATACCCCACTACAGGCAGGGGCAGTGGGGTGGCATACATCATTTAATTATTTGACGAATTCATCCATTGTTCAAATTAAATAAGTAGTGGTAATGAAGTATTTTGATATTCAAAGTCGAAGTTTCGCGCCAATCATGCGTGTTGACATTTTTACTTTTCACAAATATCACACACACTATTAGAGATACGATTTAAAGTGTGTCAAATATAATTTAAAATATTATAAACAACAAGAAAGTGCCACGACAAGTCCAATAACACGTAATATTCATTACCACTACTCAATTTGTGTTCAAAATCCCAGAGTTCGCCGACCATTATTGTTTTTTTTTATTGTTATAATGTGCGAAAGCGAAACGATTATTAAGCCAAACGATTTTTTTTTTCAATCGATTCGAGTAATTAATATGACGAATTTCAGAAATCGATTCTAACAAATTGAAATAAACTTCTTATTTTAGGCATTAACCTGTAACGCGTCACGCATGCGCACTTAAAATGCAACACCAACGTCCAATAGGTGCAAAGCAAATATTTTATTGTAGATACATAGATACCTACATAAGTAACTCGTCCTCGTCGATGATAAAAGAATTATTCATCAAATACTATTACAAAATTCAACAGTTCAACTGAGCTCGCAGTCAGATTGTCTCCCGTAAAAATAACTAAAACCCGTATTTTCGATTGTGACGACCCCGAACATAATACTATTATGTCTGTTCGTATTCGAGTTCAGTGACAATAATTAGTTTCTAATTATTTTAATGCTTTTAGACATTTTATTGTCCAAATCCACTGTCTTAGTACATTTAAAAAAAATATTTTATCAGCCTACATTATGTTTTCAACAAACGGCTATTGAGTAACTTAATAAAATTGTGCTAAGCAAGACTGCAGTGATTGTGTATGTACCTATTGTTCGTTTACATACGTATATAATATGTAAAGGCGCATGGGTTTTTTTTATATCCCATCTTCTCTAGAGAAACCACAGTACAACATAAGTACAAACCTTTTATCATACATATTTAGGCATAGGTACCATAAACACACAATTTTCATTAAAATTATTATTATTATTCATAAAAGAATATAAGCATGTTTTGGGCTGTCTAGTTTAAGTTTTCCTGTATACCTACTGTTTTATACACTGTGTCTATGTTTCTCAGCCAACTCTCCCGTTGCCGTCGCAGGTCTACTGGAAGAAATTACTAAATAATTGCTGTAAACAGTTCCTGTGTGCTCCTCTATCTTTATGTATTTTACTTTATTGAGTGTTCAGTGTGTAGATACATAAATAAAATTTACAAATTTGTATCACATCAAAAAAAAATGGTAATACATTTTTTTCTACTGAGCCAGCTGCTTCCCGAGGCTCAACTTCTGAATGCCGGGAACGGAGGGTCATTGGACCCCCATCGCAACTAGCTGGAAATAATTTTAAGCATTTATTACTAAGTATTTGATTTATTTAATTACTACACATCTGCAGCTAATGTAGTACTTTCAACAAGTAGGTATAGCAGTATGATTTATTTAAAGCAGCGCCTGATGTCAATCACAAGGGCCAACATAATTCCTATATTTATAATACAATGAGTTGCAACATTGCTTAATCCATGCTCAGTGCCTGTCCATGTCGTTCCTGTGTTTATCAAAAACAGAGTGTGAAATAATGACCTCAGACAGCCAGGATCGATATGATTGAATCAATTAGAGGCAGTGTTTATATTGTCTTCAGTTCCTTTAATGTCTTAGCAACTGCAAGGTCGACTAGGCTCATCTGCTGAAAGATAGAATATATTAGATTAATTAAATTCACTTGCTTTTGTGTTTTTATTTTAAGTTATCCTATGTTGTCCCACAGCTGGGCAAAGGTCTCCCCCATAGCTTTCCAGTTTTCCTTATGTTGTGCCTTCTTCAGCCAGGAACGTGTCGGTGTCGACGCCCGTCTTCAGGCACCCTATGTGTTACTTTGTGACGATTCTGGCCCATACGTCTTTTACGTTAATATTATCATCAAGTTAGCTAGGTTTAGTATACCTGAAATACCACCACTCGTCCTTGCAAAGCTAACCACCAGACTGATCACTAATCATTGTCACTGAAAAACTAATTCAAAGTTGACATTAGGTTAAAACTTTCATTTGTTTATTTACAATATTTATTCTGAAACTCGTACGTAAACAAAAAGTTTATTCTGACAGTAGACTTAGACAGCACATATCCACCACAGATGATGAAATTTAGTTATCTTTGTCTATCGATGAATAGAAAATATATGTTTAAATTAAACAAATCACAAAATAACTGAACCGTTTAGGCGTTTATAAATAAACCGGTAAATGTTTGCGCTCGACTACGGTTACCAAAATTTTTAAAAATGTAACAAAAAAAAACGCATCTATAGCCCAAAAAGACCTAGTCACTAGTGTATAGTGGCGAAATATGGAACTAACATTGTAACAATTTGTCCAATCTTACAATTATTACTGAATTTGCTAGATGTTGGACACCTTCAGTAGTCGTAGTGCTAGTTTGTTTGTTTAAAAAAAAATCGTTCATTTGAATAAACTAATTTTACTTTTTTTTTAATAGCCTTACTCGTGTTTTTGCTAGGCCTCCCCTTTTTCCTTACAAATGTTGTGCGATTGCTGGCCATGTTTGCCCTGCAAAAATGATTAGATAGTCACACCACCTTCGCCGCGGTCTGCCTCGAGCCTCGACGGAGATATCCTCCCTCGACTCTCAGGCGTCCTGTGTGTGACGTCTCTTCGTCTCGAATCTTTGCCCAATTTAAATAATTTCATGAACATTTATCGAAACGTTGAAAAATCGACAAAATAATTTGTCGTTATATCCTACTAATATTATAAATGCGAAAGTTTGTATGTATGGATGTATGGATGTTTGTTACTCTTTCACGCAAAAACTACTGAACAGATTTTGACGAAATTTAGCACACAGATAGTTTATAACCAGGATTAACATATAGGATACTTTTTATCCCGACATTCCCACGGGATCGAAACTTATGCGGGTGAAACCGCGGGGCGCAGCTAGTCATAAATAAAATTATAATCCGTCAGTAATTGGACACAGTATTTTTTTCTCTTTTTCGCATTTATGAAAATTACTAGACTAGAACAAAAAAAAACAACTTTGTACTCTATGGTTGGATGAACATTGAAGTTGAACAACCATAACCTACCATAGATATTAATTTATGAATATATCTGTAGAATTTTGGTTTGGCGGTTTTTGGGGTTTCGACTTTTCAAGTTTTCAGTGTTCCGCTACTAATGCTGCGTAACTAATACAGTTTTGTTTCTGATCAAGTAAAGTTTGCGCTGCTTAATTTTCGTTCATAGCTTCTCAGTGATTTTAAAGTATATTATATTTCATTGGTATTGCAAGATGTACAAGTGTTGTACTGAACATTGCGGCTTAACTGAAAGGAATTTATGCATGTTTCCTGTTAGTGAGATCGGACGCAGAAAGTGGCTCCTGGGCATAAGCGCTCAAGATCTTCACAAACTATGTGTGTGCCAGAAACATATTGAAAAAGATACATCAATAAATTTTATTAGAAGTAGTAGCTATATGGTGGTCTTTTCCATAATTGGTATAGGCCGAGGAAATTACCACAGGAATCGTCACGGAAGCTGAAGAAGGTTCGTACGTTATTATTAACTACTTGCTAATCTTGTAAAATGAGTATATTTAATTCCAATCCAGTCAAGTTTTCTTTGCCAGCATACTTTTTATTTGAGTTTGAGGCTGTCCAACGTTACTCAAATGAGTTAGTGGCAAATTTAATTAGTCTGACTGCAACCTTCGAAACCATTGTCAATCATGATTACCGAGTGTCTTTAGATACTTGTTTTACATGAGTATTTTTGTAAAACAAGTTTGTAGATTAGTGAATAATATAAATTTTTCATTCATTTCTTTTCCAGATGTATATTGGAATAATTTATTGTGATCCTTTTTACTATTCGGAAAATTAAACTTGATGACCATAATAATTATGCTTATCTACCTGGTAAGAATAATATTATAATTAACTATTTATATTATATAAATATTCATGTGAATAATTCCTGCCAATTATTAACACAAAATTAAAGTAAAAACTTTTAATTTCGCCATCATTTATGGCAAAAACAACCAAAAGTTTTTAGACATCTTTAATAATTTATTTAAAAAAGTTGTTTTTCAGATACCTCACTTGCAGTACATTTTTGTTTTTGTTTTTTTATTTAATAATTCTGATTTTCTGTGATTTGAACTTCAATTTTCTTTACAAGTGCACCAAGTTTTATTCTAGTGTCATTTGTTCCAGCTCCACATGATGATGGGAGAGGAGTTAACGCTACCCTCAACATACTATCTGTTTGACTTAATGAACGGTGGCAGCTTAAATTGTAAGATGTCAAGAGGGAAACCCTGAACCTGATGTACAGGATAAGCACATATAAACTTTTAGCATAATGTTATTTCAAAGTTTTTGGCATATAGTGCAGCAGATTGTTCTAGTACCTTCTATTGTAGAAACATCTAGAATGTTCGGGTATATACTCAATACTTTATTGCATTCCACAATGTAGGCTTAGGCGGTAAACATTTATTTGGTAGGTAACAATCGTGGACCCTGTCGGGCACAGCAAAAGATATTATGAATAAAATTTGGAGAGGACTTATCATTTAAGTATCTTATAATAATTCAACTTATTCTAAAAACATAGACATAACATTAACATTAGAATTAAAATTGCAAAAGACTCAAGTACCTACCGGCCCCGACTGACCTCTGTCGATAGTTCTAGTAGAGAAATTTCTAGAAGGATAAATTAGTTCTGCTACTTCATAATAGATGGCGCTAGTGGTAACTAATGTCACCATGTATCAGGCATTAATTGTGGCGCGCAACATTACCAATGAGCTGCAGATGTGATGTGGTGATGTGTAGTAATTTATTTAATTACTACACATCGGCACATCACATAAAATATTTAGTAATAAATGCTTACTATTATTTCCAGCTAGTTGCGGTGGGGGTCCAATGACCCTCCGTTCCCGGCATTCAGAAGTTGAGCCTCGGGAAGCAGCAGGCTCAGTAGATAAAAATGTATTAGCAATTTTTTTTGATGTGATACAAATTTGTAAATTTTATTTATGTACCTACACACTGAATACTCAATAAAGTAAAATACATAAAGATAGAGGAGCACACAGGAACTGTTTACATCAATTATTTAGTAATTTCTTCCAGTAGACCTGCGACGGCAACGGGAGAGTTGGCTGAGAAACATAGACACAGTGTATAAAACAGTAGGGTATACAGGAAAACTTAAACTAGACAGCCAAAAAAAAACATGCTTATATTCTTACATGAATAATAATAATAATTTTAATGCAAATTGTGTGTTTATGGTACCTATGCCTAAATATGTATGATAAAAGGTTTGTACCTAAGTTGTGCTGTGGTTTCTCTAGAGAAGATGGGATATAAAAAAACCCATGCGCCTTTACATATTATATACGTATGTAAACGAACAATAGGTACACAATCACTGCAGACTTGCTTAGCACAATTTTATGAAGTTACTCAATCGTAATAGCCGTTTGTTGAAAACATAATGTAGGCTGATAAAATATTTTTTTTAAATGTACAAAGACAGTGGATTTGGACAATAAAATGTCTAAAAGAATTAAAACAATATTAGGAACTAATTATTGTCACTGAACTCGAATACAAACAGACATTTATCACATAATAATATTATGTTCATGGTCATTAGTGACAGAAAAAAAAAACAAATTCACTTCTAAGAAATGGCAGGCGCTGCCATTTCTTAGAAGTGAACTTGTTCTTAGAAGTGAACTTGTTTTTTTTTAACGCGCTTGCGCGGCGTGAAATACCTAAATGCTATTCCGAATTAAGCATCATCGCCCACAGCGCTCCCTTCAACAATATATAATTTCCCTTCCGATTTAGATTCGATTAGATCATAACCGTTGACAGCGCTCACTCATAAGACTTCAGCTTTTTCGATTCACGGGACATCGTTATCGCCCTCACGCTAATTCGGAAGAGGTGTAAGCACGCACAAATCGATTATGGAGGAATGGATAAAATCTCCCTTCCCTCCGCGAATCTCGTAACCCATGATGGGTTACGAGATTCGCGTGAAGGGAGATTTTATCTATAATAAATATTGTGGGCGATGATGGCCTAATTCGGAATAGCCTAAATTTTTCGCCGCGCAAGCGCGTTAGGCGCTGCCGTTTCCTAGAAGTGAACTTGTTTTGTCCCATGGCAACAACACTTCGGCGTAGGGTTGCCAGTGCCACCAACCACTAGTTCATTTAAGGGTTACTAGCATCGAAAATACGGGTTTTAGTTAATTTTACGGGAGACAATCTGATTGCGAGCTCAGTTGAACTTTGCACTTATTGGACGATGGTATTGCATTTTCCATATGGTTAAAGTGCGCATGCGTGACGCGTTACAGGATAAATATCTATTAAAAATCTGGTTAATTCTTGAAGACCAAATTTAGGCACTAAACTGACTTTTTAAATGATGTACGGACGCCAGCAGGTCAAGCCAACCGAAACTGTCAAATTTTCCCAATCAACCTTGAACCTTAATGCTTTAGCAATAAAGTTGAAAATCTATTAAAGAAATTTGACAAATTGTAGTAGGTTGATGTGCTGGCGTCTGTACAAACACGGTTGGATTTAGTCATTAAAATATCTAAAAGCATTAAAATAAATAGGAACTAATTATTTTCCTGAACTCGATTACGAACAGGCGTATGGCCATGGTCGCCAATAACAGAAAATTAAAAAAAAAACTTAATTTGATATTACTTCACGAGTTTCTCGTAAAATCACTTCAGCAAGGTGAAGTGAACACGGGCGCGCGATGAGCGAGTGTTGGTTGAACTGTTGAATAATGTAATGTATTTGTTGATGATTCTTTTACTATTACCTAGCATCGACAAGTTATAAGTAGGTACCCATATGCATTAAATATTTTCACTTGACGCGTTACTAGATAAATAAGTAAAAACAAAATTCCAATATGATAATGACAGTGCCTAACGCGCAAGCGCGGCGTGATCTTATCACTTCACCCGAATCAGGAGCAAAATGTCATGAATCGGGTTAAGTGATCACTCCACCCACACAAACTACGTCGGGTTGTCTATAGTCCGTCTGCCAGGCACACCGTGTTAGCAGTATGTATAATGGGGTTTATTCATAAACGATGACTCAAGTTAAGTAACGTTTAAACGTCAAAAATGTATGGTTAAACAGTCGCTAATCACTGCTTATCTTTAAGCAACGTTTATGAATAAAGGGGATTATGTTCTGTGCCGTTAGCACTCGGTTATCTCTTCTTATTGAATATATTTGGGTTATTTACAGCGCTGAACATCGTCGCAGTCTTTATTAGACTCCATCTACAATCGCTCATAATAACAGACAATGTTGTTGCGCATTTTCATTAGTTTTTTTATTTTTTTTTTATTTCGCCCAATGGGCAGGCTAAAGTCTCTTGACCATACCGCCTCGTCTTCCGTGTAGAAGCATTTTCATTAGTCTAGTAGCTGTGCACGGTCGCACCTCAAGCTATTATGGACTAGTCTAGAAAAAAGAGAAAAATACAACATTGAGATTCTGACTGAGTATTTTATTTTAAAACCCCACCAAATAGGAATGTTTTGACAACTAAAATACTAGCTTTGAAATTATACCTAAAAAATGAGCATTAGAATTAACATAAATATATGATTAAAATCTCGATTATGATTGTAAATATTTGCTTGGTCAATCCCTAGTGTCAGTGGGAAGACACTGACAGTGACAGCTCACTCCACGCAAGATTTCACTTCACGGCGAGCACAGAATCGACCGGCTGGTGTCTATTATAGGTATAAACCTGTATTACAGATCACCAGGTCAATTCAGTTTTGTTTACGATTTTTCGATTTCAGGTCGTATGTTGATCTAAATACGATTCACGACCGTAACAAATTTGTATTCGCAGAATTATCACAGTTCAAATTATCAATTCAACCAATTTCAAATTAACCTATTAAATGACTGGTTCATGAAAAAAAAACATTAGGTATTAAAAGTTAGAAAATTACTTTTTAAAGTTAATTTTGTTTAAACACCGGGATCTCCCACAATGTCGCTAAGCTTAAGTGGGACTGGGCTGGACATGTCTACTTCATGTCAGATGAGAAATGGACTAAAAGAACCACCGATTGGATCCCACTAAACGCACGACAACAACGTGACAGGACAAGACAAAGATGACGGGACGTGCTCGACGTCGACCGAAAGGAATGGCCTAGCGAAACACAGAATCGGGAAAAGTTAAAAGGAGGCCTTTACCCTGCAGAAGGACAATACAGGCCTGTGTATGTGTGTTACTGTGGTAGGTAATATTAGATTACATTTTAATTTTAAAGTTTATGATCTCGAGCTGAGCTGGGGTTTAAAAAATCCCATATTTATGCGTGGTATGACTGTACCATTTCCGTTCTTTTGTTTTTAGGACCATTTGCTCATTATACCCTGTGCATTAGGTAAACCGTTTTTTGACAGATGGAACTAGTGATTGCAGTAACACACATTACAATACACTTACGGTATTATAATGTCTGTAAGAAGCCATAATTAAGATAAAGCAGTTTTTATATATTTATTTTATCACGCATTTTAAAGTTAACTTTTACGTAATCTGGAATATGTACCTTCTAAGACAGCTGTCGAAAAACGGTTAACCTAATGGACAGGGCATAAGTGTCGTTTATCACTATAGGTCGTTTAGCTAATAGGACCATTTTCTTTTAGGACTTTTTGATAGATTTCTAATGTATGAAATTCAGATGATTACTTTTAAACAGCGTTATTGAGATTATTATTGATAAGTAATCAGCTTTTTGTCGTGCCAACAAAAAGATGGTGCAATTATTAAATTGGTAACACATTTTTCGGGCGGGTGATTAGTATTTTGCGCTGGCAACCCCAACAGCATCATTAACTATTTGTTAAATGAGGTAATTAATGGTTTTAATAGCGTTTTAAAGTTAAGCAGTGATTAGCGACTGATTAACCATACATTTTTGACGTTTAAGCGTTACTTAACTTTAGTCATCGTTTATGAATAAATCCCTTTATATTTCATAACTAACTCCGTATCCAGCCTTCCTTATTTTTTCTTATACTTTATTCCTATAAGTGTTATCCTTACAATAAGTACTGGCCATTTTGTATCATCCGTCTAGTTTATTTACAAATCGAGACTCCGTGCTTCGGATAGCACGTTAAGCCATTGGTCATTCGTATATCTTTGACAGTTGACTGCAGCCCGAATAAGTTTGACAACTAGTCTTACCAAGGGGTATCGTGTTACCCAGTAATTTGGTTGGAGAAATCAGATAGGTAGCTCCATGGATTCTGTATTCAGCTGTTTCCGGCTAGACTGGAAGCCGAACCAAATATAGCTGGGAAAAAAATTAAAAATTAAAGAGGTTTATTTCTTACAGTTTATTATTCAAACAGTCAGTATATTAATTATTGTATAACATTATAATATTATGTATAACTTCTTATTTGAGGCCATAGCTTAAGTATTCGTTTCCAAAATCGGAAAGAGGATTGAAGCTTATGTAACTTCAATAAAAACAAACAGGAGACCAGCCGATCGATTCTGTGAAAATCTCACCATGAAAAGTTAGGTGAAGTGAGCTGTCATCCCTAGCATTAGTTGGAATGACATCTCACTCCACGCTCACTTCACCTAAGTTTTCACGGTGAGATGGTTACAGAATCGCACTGCTATCCATGGACTTTTGCAGCCCACTGTACCTAACACACACTCACGGATTTCATTTAAGTGGCCAAAATTAATTTGGGTGGTAGAATGAAATGAGACTAATTCGTGCAGTTTGTGGTCCAAAAATAAATTCTTACCTACAGTTGCAAAGTCACCTTCAGAGAAGAGTTTTCGCAATTAGAGTTACATAATTTAAATATTTGAAAGGCAATTAATTAAATTTTCATTGATTTATTGAATGGAAGATTTCCTCTTAATATTATATTCGAATTAGTTCCAAATGAAACGTGTTTCTTCTAATGAATGAAAGGTAATTTAACCTAGTTTAATTTCTCTTACGGAAGGTAATTTGATTGAGTTTTCTTCAGTAGAATACGAGGAAAAGAAAATTGAATGAATATACACATATTAAAAGGTAAAAGGAATATTCTCCATTGAACGTGTGTACCTATATATTCAACGGCGAATATTTGTTAGTCAATAATAAGTTATGAAAAATAATCCAGAATGGAAAAACCGACTGTGGTTCTTTCCTCAAAAGACCATCTCAGACATCGATCTACGTGATCTTCATATGATCTGCCCAAGATTATGTCAGGACTTTAAAAGAGACTGTGACCTCTGAGTTTGTTTCGGCCTTTCTTCTTAGACTAGTCAGATAGGAAACGCCGACCTCATCTAGTTTTTTTTTTAAATATGATTGACATGTAAAAGGGTTTGTACAAACCTAGTTACAAAATAAAATCATTTATCATAACTAATTTTGCAATTAGGGACAAACTCATATGAACAGGCTGGTCGAAATTAATATTTAAAAACTTTATTGCTCCATAGTTAATTCAATCTTATGTACAGATGCCAGCACATCAAGCTACTACAATCTGTCAAATTTCTTTATTAGATTTCAACTTTATCGTTAAAGCATTAAGGTTCAAGGTTGATTGGGAAAATTTGACAGTTTCGGGTAGCTTGACCTGCTGGCGTCTGTACAGACATTCAATGGCAAATATTCTTTAGGGCTGATTTTTCTAACACCAGATAATAAATTTAATAATAAATATCCGAGGAATAATTTTGAATTTTTGACAGTTATTCCATACAAAAACTGTCAGAAGTAAATTTTATTCTACTATTTAAAACTATCTGTCGATTGAAAAATCAGCCTTAGTAAGTTATGAAAAATAATCCAGACTCGAATAACCAAACAATTTATGTACTTAATGCCACCTTCACATATAATATTTGACACAATTTTATTCAGAGTTCAGTTTCAGAATGCGTAGTTTTTTTACAATATGCGTTTTCGAGAACCAATCATTGGAGCACTTCACCTTTTTGCACGTTGTTTCGGATATAAAAAATATGCAGATTGACTCAGTTCTTCCATCGTTGAATGCAAATTGTTATGTTCAGCGAAAGTGTGCGCTGTGAGCACGCGATAAGCTTAGCTAGTTGCAACCGTGCTTCGACACCTGCAAGGACAAATTACGTAACCCGCTTTTTGGCGATTTTGAGTTACAATCATAGTTTTAGTAAACAAAAAATACTCTTTTATTTGGATACGGCTGCACAAAACTGCGAAAGTTTTCTGTGGGAGGTTTTAAGCCGCTGTCAGTGGCTAAATGGTGAAATGGGAAATTGTTGAGTTGAGTGGCAAATGAGATGTCTTTACTAGGGAAACTTAATTCTGTGAAAGCTTCTGTGTATTTCAGTACCAGTTACTACCTGACCGACTGTTATTAATATTTATTATATAATATTATATTTATTGCTTTTGATCTATTGTTTTGATTCTTCATTGTTTGCTGACTGCAAACTGCTAACTAATAAGCATATTAGTAAGGAGTTGCGAAGTAAATAAACATTTAAGTATCTGCCGATCTCATCTGCCTGCCTTTTCCCAACTATGTTGGGGTCGGCTTCCAGTCTAACCGGATGCAGCTGAGTACCAGTATTTTACATGGAGCGACTGCCTATCTGACCTACACAACCCAGTCACTGGGTAATTCGAAACCCCTTGGTAAGACAGGTTGTCAGGCTTTCGGGCTTCTGACGACCCATAACGACTGTCAAAGATCCACGAATGACAGCCGGGGTCAACGGCTTAACGTGCTTTCCGAGGCACGGAGAGATCTGGTATGTTAAGATGGTCACCCATCCATGGAACAACCGCGGCAAGCGTGGTAACCTGATCGATCAACCCGTGCGGCTATTATTACTTAGCCACAAGCCCCTGCTAGTGTCTTCTGTTGTCCAATATTAATTATTGCCTTTTATCGAATGATAGACTCGGGGCAGACCCGAATTCCCGATGAAACTATAAAGATTCCATGTTTTATAAGGAATTCTAAGTTCTGAATAATCTTATAATAACTAAAAGCACAAAGTTAAACCTATATACAGGGTTGATTTTCAAGGGTGTGGTACAGACCATCCAACTGAACAAATTTCTCTATGGGACCAATATCGTAATCGCGAAAAATTTATCAACTGCCCCATAGAAACCTTCAATACCTACTCGACCTAAACGTATGGGACGGCTGAATTTTTATTCGCGATTACGATGTTGGTCCCATGGAGAAAATTGTTCAGTTTGATGGTCTGTACCACACCCTTCAATTTGGCTGGTCTTTGAAAATTAACCCTGTATAATAGATATGATGGTTTTGCTTTAAAAAAACTCGCATTGAATAAAATTTTAAATATGTATCTACAAATACCAAGTCACGCCAGTTCTCTAAATCGTATCTTCGCGCGACTCTATGGAAGGTAGACGGCACAAAGTAGCTATTCGTATCTCCACATAAGTTTCAGTAGATATAAGTGAGATACTACACTGAACATCAATAAGGCTCTCTTCACATAGTCACCCGTAAAACGCGCTCTTTATTACATTTTTTCGGTAGAATACCGCCTTTTAGAGAATGTGAACAAATTGATTTGTTGCTACAGTAAATAATGTTGTGACAATGTGGCGGGAAATTGCTTTAATACTATTATAATCAGTTTATATTGTCCCACAACTGGACAAAAAACTCTTTAGATATTTTAAGGGTATTTCGTTCGGATATTTTTTTTTTATCAATCCGGTACCTATATCCTAACTTATCCTTAACTTGATGCAGTATAAATTACTCTCATTTGAGAGAACTAAGTGAAAAAGATACAAAGAATCTTTTGTAACATCCTATAAACCTGTGTTATGCAAATAATTTTAAATGGCAGCACGTTAAGCCGTTGGTCCCGGCTGTCATTCGTGGATCAGAAGCCCGAAAGTCTGACAACCAGTCTTAGCAAGGGGTATCGTATTACCAAGTGGGTTGTGGAAGTCAGATAGGCAGTTGCTCAAACTATTCAGCTACTCAGCTCAAACTATTCAGCTGCATCCGGTTAGACTGGAAGCCGACCCCAACATAGTTGGGAAAAGGCAGGCAGATGATGATGATGATGATGATTCGATTATATGAAGCAATGGATCAGCAATATCCTTCAAAATGATTCAGATTAAGATTAATAGTGTGTTAGGTACGCAAGTGGGGTGCTGGTTTGCCATTAATTCGTGTCACGCCTTTGCAGAGAGTGAAATTTTCCGGCATGCTCCTTCCCTAGCGAGTGGAAGAACATGTAAGGAAAATATTGATACTGAATAAATCAGGAGTTTCTTTTGTAGTGTTGATACTCAGCTGCATCTAGTTGGGTTTACAACGAAAATAAATGAATAAAAGCTCGACGAATAGTGCTACAGACACCCGAACATTGTATTATTTTAACTTATTTATTTTTAATGCAATGGTTTTAATGTGTAATGTTTTATGTATATGTCCATGTAATTTGTAGTGGAACTTAGTATGGGAATAACTTCCTGAATTTTTTTTTTTATTTATTCTGAGGACGTATATTTGGAGTGGTAAAGTAGTTTGTAATCTTAGCAGCGAAACATGAATGATGCTTAAATTACTGTACGAGGCTCCAGCTCCTGAATCACACAGGTACAATGAAGACTTTAACATCTATCTATGTATGTATCTTGATGTATCTAACTTGTTAATTCCATGACTTGTTAGTTCAAAAGTGCCTGTAATTGGTTTAATTGAAATAAATTCTTTGAGTTTGAGTCTACGGACCCGAATCTGGCGGTAGGGTGCAGTAAGTCTCCAAAAGCAGTGATAATTAAGATCCTTCGGTGCATGACAGGCAGCGAGCCATGCTGACAAGTCTATGACGAGTAACTTTTCAATTTTCGTAGCAATCATCGTTTTAGCCGAAAGACCTGAGGGCCTACTCCGAAGTGCAAAGTGCGAATGTTCGGATCGGACCGACACATGGCTGAACCGAATATTATTGAAAAATGCGAAAAAGTTCGGATCGGCTCAGCCGGGTCGGGACCATAGTCAATATTCGAAAGAGTGTAGGAGTATAGGATCGGGACCGACCGAACCAAATAGTAACTTCGTAGCAGGAAACAGCCGAACATTCGGCCGATACTACTTCGGAGTAGACCCCAAGGTCTCCCCCAAGTGTCGCCACATCGACCTGTCCTGACGAGCAATAACTCATAACTATTGTACGAGCTTAAGGTACAAGAACACTTGTGAAGTTGTAAAATTCATGCAATAAGAACAAGACCTTCATAACTCACAAAGTACTCCGTGTTTATTGTACTAAGCTGTCCATTCTCTTCACTTCACGAACATAAACCGTGTCACTTTGTGCGTCAAATGTATTCGGTACTCGAAACATATTAAATGAGGTTGTCAACTACAGTTCGGGCCTATTGTCTAATACCCGACTTTACTTAATCTGGGAAGATAAGGTGAGATTGTAAGCGATAAGAAATTATTGAAACGCGGGCATAAGAGACTACTTTATCGCGGACCTGAACCATTAATTGGTAATGTTTTACTAGAGGAGATTTTTTGATGAAATGATGATCGATAAAAGATTTCAGGTTTCAGATTAAATATAAAATATAAAACTACGCTCGTAGCTAAAGTATTTGTTTCAAGCAATTAGTGAATAAACACAGAAAACTATTGTATCAGGAATCCCTGAAAATTCAATCCACAATAATTTTACAAAATGTGTAAATATTGTTCAAATTTTAAGCGCTTCAATGACGCCCCCGCTCCCGCCTACTCCATAACCTCGGTACTACAGAGTTCTCGCTTCGACATTAAAATGCATGGATCAATTAAGGTCTCAATAAACTCGCTTTTAAAAGCCTGTAAGCTTCGGTAAATGTTTAGAATCAATCGTGAAGCATGGGCGGACTTCCTGACTTTATCGACTGACACAGCGCAGTATAGTAAAAATTACATGTGTTCCGCTCTTACAAAAATACATGTTTTTTTTTTGTCTAAATCTTTATGTTTTTTTTATTTTTCTCTTACTCTATAGGTATTTCTCGTATATTGAAGTATACAGGGTGGCAGGGACATCGACGCGCAAACTGTAACCATGGATTCAGCACATGAGCTTAGACCCCATAGCATCGAAATTTTCCGTCGGTTATTAAAAAAAAATATTGCTGTTCCATACATTTTGACCACGTAGGTATTGCACTTTTCTATGAAACAGACGAATTTTTTTTGATACAAAAAAAAATTGTAACCGACGACAAATGTCTACGCTATGGGGTCTAAACTCATGTGCTGAATTCATGGTTACAGTTTGCGCGTCGATGTCCCTGCCACCCTGTATACGTGAAATACCTCGTACGATTTTATTGTCTACTTAGGACCTACATGGAAAAGTCGACTTGTGATAGTTTTTGAAGTTTCAAGGTTCGATTTCACTGTTTAATTTATTTCAGTTTAGTAGATAGGGAAAAAAGTTTAATTGAATATTCTTTTACTAAGTTTTACCTAGAACGGGATTTGAAGTTCGATAAATAGCAAAAAACTTACTTTGCATAGAATAAGTCACACACTAAGCCGCTTTTTGCGTCTGTCTGTGTGTCTGCGCTATTCTTCTACACTATTCAACGGATTTTGATGCGGTGTTCGCCATCATTAAGATTTTTTTTTTTAAGTTCATGTGTATTATTAAACTAACACATACTAAAGAAATCTTGATGTTTTGTCAAATCGTAAAAACCGTGTGACGCAGCTAGGGGCAGGTCGCTAGTATGAAATAAAAGTATGTTTGTAGGTAAAACAACAAAAAAAGAGCACCATTTGTTACCTAGCCGCAAAATATTGTACGCGCGTTCTCGTTTTCCAATTCAAAACGAAAATAGAAAAATACCACGACAAAAGCACACGTATGAATGTGGATTATTGCATGAACGTGAAAGAGCCCATTCGAGCGTACTCCACTCCATACTATATAATCAATCTATCTGTGAATAAATTAAAAATATGATGAGAAATACCATCCTATTTATGGACTGAGCAAATTATATCTAAGAGATAAACTGAAGGCGAGAGAGGAAAGAAGAATGTATTCATTCAAGAGCTTATCTGAATGAAGTGACTTAAGTCATTAGTGTGTTAAGTTATGAGTGTCCGTGGAGTTTCTTGCCCGTTCTTCTCCATATGTACCTACTAAGCTTTGGAATGAGCAACTAGCTTCATCTTTCTGACTGACCGACCCCTTGACAATTCACAAGTGCCTGTATTTGTTTATTTTAAATAAATGCTTTGTGTCCGAATTTGATTATTCTTAGGAACACGTTTTGCTTGAAAACATATTCTCAAACTTTGTGACAGGCGATATGATTTCAGTGCCCATATTATGGAGTATTAATACCAGCATATTTCCAGCTCCATCTCTGTCTCGCATTGGAATCATGCTGGCATTAAATCGTCAAAGTCCTGGACCGAGAATAGCGTGGGCGGTCGTTACCTTCAGTACATAAATCAAATTCAATTTCACGTGGAACTTTATGCTGGCCTCTTGCATGGCTAACCCCGGACCCCTTCGAAATGCGGTGTCAAACCACATTTCGAAGGAGACAATGGGTCCCAACGTTGAGGTATATACTCGTGTTATTTGAATACTGTCACATGCAAAAAAATATGGTCGGTTCTGAGAACTGTGTTCAACTGACGTTGATTTTGAGAGAAATTTAATATTACGCCTGGACTTCCAGGTACTTCAAGGTAATAAAAAAAAAGCTTTCACGTGTGGCTGTAGGATTTATCTGGGGCTCCCTGGCCAATTAGCCGTGCTACCAACCTACTGACTGGTGCTTTTTAACCACGGCATAACCTAATATTTTCGTCTTGTGCCTCGGCTTGAGCCGAGAGATTTCTATCCATAATCAAAATACCCGCACATCAATAACGCTAAACGTGTAAACTTTCCCTTAGAAGTTCGTCGCGATATTGTCGTGATTGCACTTGTGCGCAAATCCATCTAAAAATCAATTTATAAATATTAGCTTCGTGCGAACGCTTTTTACCGTACCACGAAGGATTTTATGTTCCCGCCTCATTTTATGGGCTACAGCGTTTTGGAGAATTAACAGATAGGTAATGTTTTCCGATACTTTGGCGTAGTTTGGATATCAGTATCGTGTTTATAGGTAATTTATTTAAACCCTTACATACGCTCTAATGGAGCTTGGTAAAGAAGATTTAAGATTTCTTTAAGTTCTTTAATATCTGTTATAGATGGTAGACTGAATGTGGAAAGCAAAAAACTATGTCTATACAGGTTGTGTTGCTAATAGGGATACTAAGTGCTGTGGTGGCCTAGTGGTAACGGCCGCGACTTACAAGTTGTAGGTCGTAGGTTCGAACCCCGTCAAGCGCTTTACTTTGTGTAAATTATTTCATCGCCACAACTCTCAAAACGGTGAAGGAAAACATCGTGAGGAAACTGGCATGTCCTAGAACCAAAAATTCGAAGACATGTGACATGTACCAACCCGCACTGGGCCCGCGTTGTGGATTACGGCCCACTCCTTCTCACCGAGAGGAGGCCTGTGTCTCAGCAGTGGGAACATTATAGGCTGGTTATGATATGAGTAGGGATACTAGATCTTCCTATCTATGGTTAATATTATAAATGCGAAAGTAACTCTGTCTATATGATAGAAAAACATGCGCCTGTTCCCTTTTCACGCCTTACGGATGACGGATTTCAATGAAAGGCACACAGGTTGCAAAATGAGCTATGTTAGGACATCATCATCTTCTGCCTTACCTTTTCCCAACTAGGTATATTGGGGTCGGCTTCTAGTTTAACCAGATGCAGCTGAATACCAGCTTTTTACATGGAGCGACTGCCTATCTGACCTGCACAAGCCAGTTACTGGGTAATACGATACTCCTTGGTAAGACTGGTTGTCAGATTTTTGGGATACTGACGACCCGTAACGACTGCCAAAGATCCACGAATAGCAGCCGCGACCAACGGCTTAACGTGCTTTCTGAGGCATGGAGGGGTCTTGGTATGTCAAGATGGTCAGCTATCTATGTACCAACCGCGGCAAGCGCAGCTTAACCCGATCGACCGACCCGGGCGGCTGCTTTTACTTAGCCATAGGACACGACATACTTTTTTATCCCGTTAATACGTTCCCGTAGGCTATTTTCCAACATCCACGAAGCCGCGGGCGAAAACTAGTGTGTTATAATACATTCATTTGATAAGTGTCGTTCTAAAGCAGTTTAAAACATTTCTAACCTCAACCATATAATTATAACCAATAGACATGTCAAGGCTCAAGGTTCAACCCGATCAATAAACATACTATTCTTGTAATTAACCAAACAGTACTAAAACCATTGAATATTTAATCGGATATCAAATGAACAAATCACAACAAACAATTAATAAACACTACGGCCTTTATCTATTATTGACATCGAGACCAGGCTGAGTAATTAACAATGACTTTTTAATAACCGACTCATTTGATTTAAAAACCTTTGACCATTGCGCACTGAAACGTCTGTATGTTCAGGATTATTGTTGTTTAGTTAGGTACTAAGCTACGCTTGCCGCGGTTGGTCTATGGATGGGTGACCATCGTTACATACCAAGACCCCTCCGTGCCTTTCAAAGCACGTTAAGCCGTTGGTCCCGGCTGTCATTTGTGAATGCTTGACAGTCGTTACGGGTCGTCAGTAGCCCGAAAGTCTGACAACCAGTCAGTTAGGCAGGTGCTCCACGTAAAAACTGGTACTCAACTGCATCCAGTTAGACTGGAACCGACCCCAACATAGTTGGGAAAAGGCTAGGCCGCTAGGCAGATGATGAGGTAGGACAACGGGTTTACACATAACCTCATGGGTTTAAGGTTATTGATAAACTTTAAGTGGAATAAAGGTTTGTGTAATTCTTTACGATGCCTCGCTTTAAAACAGGTGAAAACTAAATAGTCAAAACAGTTCTTCATAAAGATGAACAAATATCTTTGACAAAAACAAACATTTCGACATTCAAACCTTCGATATTTAGATATCTCGACTAGCACAGCTCAATTTGGGTTAAATTTGAACGTTGAGTTACTATTTAAATACTTGACTGGGCTAAGACGTCGGGCTACAGTTAAATCTAAATAAATATTAACTGTTAAACATTATAGTTAATAAGCAGCTTGTCGGTTCATTATTTAATTGAATCTGTATTTCTGCTTCAATTAGATATTCGTACCTTGAATAGAATATTAGTAGTGAGTGTCGTTGGTCCCGGCTGTCATTCGTGCATCTTTGACAGTCGTTACGGGGGTAGTCAGAAGCCCGACAGTCTGACAACCAGTCTTACCAAGGGGTATCGTTTTATCCAGTAACTGGGTTGTAGAGGTCAGATAGGCAGTCGCTCCATGTAAAATACTGGTACTCAGCTGCATCCGGTTAGACTGGAAGCCGACCCCAACATAGTTGGAAAAGGTTAGGCAGATGGTGATGATTAGTGGTGAGTCTGGTTAATGACGTTTTGTTCCGAGATTAATGTGACTGGTAAAGCTTCCTTGTACTTATGGGAGCCTGGTCATAAGGCTTGAACTTTGACGGGTAAATTGTTGTTTCCAGAGCAGTTAGTTTGATTTATAAATATTGAATGGAATAATTGTGGCAGCTATGGAGGCAATATTTTGTCGTTTATTGTGAGAGTTGAAAATACTTCATACACTTATCAGAGCACGGAATATGAGTGGTAGTGATATATGTAATGTAGTTAAAGATGTATGAAGCCTCGAGATCCATTCAAGATTAAGGTGTCAGGGAATCTTCTTCGAGCTTATGCGAGCCTGGTAGTCAGAAGCTTTAGTTTTAACTGGTACTCCGTTTGTCTCCATTTTGTCCTATAAATAATAATTAGTTTTGTAAAAACACATACTGATTTTTAGTGAAAAGCAGACTAAAACATACTGTTTCCCGTGAAAAATATTCTAGAAGTGTTTCTTTTTTACATTATTTTCGAAGCTAAACAACTATCATTCACGAATTCTGAGAAGACGGTCGATTAAGTTTTTCCGCTTTCGTCACAAGGGAAACCAGGATGAACTTAGTTTCTTTATTTACTTAAAGTTTCAATATACTATGTGAAAGAAATCAGTCTGGATAAACAAGAATCCAACAAGATAAAAATAGCAATGCTGCCAGCCTTTTGGGCACGTTTCCTATTGACAGCGATGCGGACGAATTTTTTGATGCCCTTTGATTATTTCCCCTCCTTTTTATATACTTGTACATATTATTATTTTAAGACTGTTAGCTTTTTAAATTATGTAAATACAAGATAAAATTACCAACATTCCGAAATTAATTTCTATTGAAATCTTTAGTCTCTCAATAAGTATTAATTGGATGTTGCTAGCTCTCAACGATTGTGAAACTGAACTTTTTGAAGGGTTACTAAAGTTGAAGAAAAGGGTCGTCTGTTCTGCTTATTTCATATTAAGTAGTCCTAATTCTTTTTCAATGATTTTCAAAGTATGTCGCGCGTAAAGTTTTCGTCGCACACCAAAGTGCTATTGATTATGAAGTTTTTCGGTCCTCTCGAAATTCATTAATTTTAACTGAAACACGGAATCATATAGGTGTTGTCTACCCGAATCAAACGTGGCCTCTTCTTTGTCATCACTGTATTGAGACTAAATTATTAGGTAACACGGGGTTATTATTAATCCGGGTTATTTCCGTCCAAGTTGCTACCTATTCGTACATAAACACGTATCTTACTGTAGATTGACTTAAGTTTTAAGCGTTAAGTTTGACTCTGAGAGATGTGTTCCTAGAAGTTCTGTATTAGTCGTCCTCAGAGAAGTTCTTTGAATTAACTTCATGTCCAGCCAATCGATTCTGTAAAAATCTCACCGTGAAAACTTAGGTGAAGTGAGCTTAGAGTGAGCTGTCAATAGTGTCAATCCCTAGCATTAGTTGGAATGACAGCACTCCACGCTCACTTCACCTAATTTTTCACGGAGAGATGGTTACAGAATCGCACTGCTGGTTCAGTGAAAACTTGTTGTTTGTTTATTTGTGTAGTTGGACAAGGTACAGACGTCAGCACATCAAGCTACTACAATCTGTTTAATTTCTTTAATAGATTTTCAACTTTATCGAAAAAGCATTAAGGCTCAAGGTTGATTGGGAAAATTTGACAGTTTCGGGTAGCTTGTCCTGTCTGTACATCAGTATAGTTAGTTTTATGGCAAACTAGCTTTTGCCCGCGACTTCGTCCGCGTGAAGCAACTTTCTTACATTTTTTTTCCGTAAGAACCATCCTCGTACTTCAAGGAAAAAAAAGAATTAGCGAAATCGGTTCAGCTATTCTCGAAAATTGCGCTTAGCAACACATTCAGCGATTCATTTTTATATTATAGATATTACCTTAAAGTGACCTATACCTAGGACTTGTTTTTAGTACATACAGTACCGATCTTACGTCTTTAGTATCATGAATATAGCTTAAAAAAACTACTGACGCACAAACTTTGCTCACCAGTGAAATAATTAGTACTTCTAAAATTATAAAAAGGGTCATACCTATATATTTTCACAGCCAGAAATGTCACAGTCTTATCACAGCGGATGCATGATAAGAAAATGAAGGTATTCCTATTTTACATAAGAAAATCGACTTATTGCATCTGTTATTTCTCGGTGTCCGACAAGTGTGAAATAAAGCTGATCGCGAGACGGAAGGCTTATTACAGCTGGGATTGGAAACCCGGTCGAGTGTGAACTGCGAATGTCGAGTTCTGTTCTGTTATGTGACCTCTGTATGGAAAGCTATGGAGCATGGACTTTGCAAAAAAAGGGATAGGTATAGTTTCTTGTTTATTTTGCTTTTGTACTGACTCAATTTAATAGTTTTTTTTTAGCTGTCCAGTTTATGGCAATAGACTCATTTCCTATTAAATAAGTCATAAAATATAAATAGCAAAATGTACTACCTATATGAAGTGTACCTACTATGCACCTCTGTCTTAAACTTTTGGTGGAAAACGTCGCGCCAGAACTTTCCAAGGATAACAATGTTATAAGCTTCAAAATCAAGAAGTCAAGACACAAAACAATATCTGTTACTTTTTAGCAAAAACACTATTCGGTTTCGTGGTGGTCAGGCGTCAACAAACGTAAGTTTCCATCAAGTATAATGACCGCTCACACGGGCGTGATTGTCTGGACTCCTACCCATTGTAAAGGTAGCGTCAAATTCTTCAATCTAAGGCCACATTCGCACTGGAGAAGTGAGTCGCACTGGAGAAGTGAGGGCAACGAATGGATAAAACAAACTCCCAGCATTTGCAGTGTGGGCTTTGTGATACGAATGGAACAAATCTATTTTATCTTCCTATAAAGAGGATTTTTATATTAGTCGTTTCGCTTTAACAATGCAGCTGAGAACTACTCTCAGTTTTCATGCAGACAAAGTAATTGATATTAAAGTATACACCATTTTACAACTGAGGGGCAATTCTCGTAATTTTAAGAACGTTCACAGTCTGATCTCAGTCTCAATCTGTCAAAAATACCTCTAATTTCCCTAGATTTTGACGAGTTTTTGACATTTGTTTGTCGCCGAGATGAGGCTGCAACTAGATTTTGAACGTTTTAAATTACGAGAATTGGCCTTAGGATTTGTAACCGGATGCAGTAGCACTAAGAAAGCTTTGCTATTGGTGTTTGTAAACGTTTGACGATAGTGTTTTGCGGTTGCTCTCTATAGAGTGGAAACCGCTTATGTCGATACAATGTTGACATTATCAAGTGTTTGACTTGGTAACCGTTCTTGACCCTTTCGATCACTTTTAGCCTTGGAGACATCGTTCCCGGTGTCATACAATAAACCTTTATAAGATTGAATGCCATTTGGTTCATTCGTTATTATCTCTCTCGGGAATACTTTGCAGTATTATAGCAAGATTCATACATCGCACTTTGATTTTAGTTTACTATGTAAAGTAAACGTTTCATACGAATGGCCTTTAGGTCCAATTTAAAAGCAAGATTTGACTCAAGATTACTTCGAATCGAATGTGGCATCTCAAAATACAGTTAAGGGCTATAATGAGTCATGCTAGCGAAGGAGGTGGCGGGAAGGCTGAGGGGGCCTCAGCCACCGCGGGAGACTCTCCGGGCGTCGAGAGCCACGTGACGACTCCCGGCCACCGTAGGCGCGGGCCTGCGGGCGGAGAGTAATGGGTAGCTCAACGCCCGATCAGGACCAGGCCCGTGCCGGACGGCACGTTGTGTTCCACGCGCGCCTCAAAGAGATGTCAGCAGATGAAGGGGCCCGATAGGGCCGACGCCTGCCAGGGTAAGCGGGATCGTCCGAAAGGGTTACCGCTGCCCTGGAACAGAAAGGGCTAAGGAAGGAACACGGGTGGGCTTTAGTCAGTAAGAGTCCGACACTCCCTTCCGCTCCACCCAGAGCGGGAGGTGTCATTTGATGAATTCCCATCCACAAAAAAAAGGGGGCTATAATCAGTACAATTTATGATCATAGCATCGCAAGTTCAGGTAAGTTTAGTGCCTTGTCTAGACTAAGCCGAAACTGTTTTAATGATCTAACTTGAGCACTACTTACTTGTTGGAACTTGTAGCCGTTGGAGTATATTTAGTTAATTAGTAGAAATCTCTTGTAGTTCGAAGACCTGATCATGTAAACTAGCTGTGTTCGCGACGTCGCTCACGTGCTTGTGTAAATATAAATATTAATATATAATAACGTTTTCAATTCTGGTGTTTGATATGACTGAAACTGTCACCAACAAACTTGCACTTCACAATAACACAAAATAAATTTCCCCCTTCTTATTTTCTCGTGACGATTATTTATGTATTACTTCCCCTGTAACACGAAGATCCATGGACCCGAAACTCCAATTCTACTCCTTTACATAATAAGGATATGATAGTAATAAAACAATAACGAATGGGTTGCTATTGTCCACAGTTATTTCTACAAACATTTTTGTTCTGAATAACGTTAGGTAGGTACTCGAACACAACCAACTTACTCCTGTCACAAACGGTGATACGTAAAAATAGCTCGAATAAAGTGACAGAGTCAATTACTTCCACATGCTAAACAAGAGAGCGCAATAATGCGCTGGAACCAAAATAAACAACGTAAGCGCCAAACTACCTAAATAAAAATTGTTTAAAAATAAAATAAGCTGTGTATGAAAAATATTTTCAGCCAGAGTTTTCAATTACCTTGCACTACGCACGTTTTTATTGCAATTTTGCAATGAAATTACATAGGATTTTAGAATTACAGAAAAAAATATAAAAAAGTAGAGGTCTTTTCGGAATTAAATTCTATTGAGGAAATTTAACCCAATTGCGTTTTTCTTCAGTCAGAGTATTAACCAAATAGTCAATAAACAAATAACCAAAAATTAAATCTATACATACTGTAATAGTGAAATAAATGGTTACGAAAAAAGCCCCAATTTATTTTGGTATCGCCTTAAGACATCTAGTATAATAATAAAGTTCAGAAGTAACTCTTTGTTGATAGAACAAGACTATTTTGTGATCATCAGGTGGAATAACAGCTCACTTCAAGCTCACTGCACCTTAAGATAAGATAAGATATTTTATTTGCATAAAACATGGTATACAAGGTGTTATTAACAAAAAAAAAAAAAAAGATCGGACATGTTTTTTGTTCGGACATGCAAACTTCCTTACTAAAGATACATTATGAATAGTGAAAAATAGTTTTCACGGTGAATTTTTTACAGAATAGGTCGACTGTACCTACCGTTTTATTACCAAAACGTACAGATTTGTATTCATATACCATCCAAATGCTGTTTTCTTTGGGTTCGATTGTCATCAGCCATTGTTTATGGTGCATGGCGATGGGAAACTTCAAAACTGTTGAGTACACTTCGTATGGAGTTAGGGTGTCTGTTTTGTTGTTGGTTGTATAAAACTGGCCACAATACTGTCTTATGTCGTTATTTCAGAAGTTCAGTTGATAACCTATTCGAAGACCGCGAGTACAGCGCCAGTTTACAGCGAGTATGAATCCTCAATTTATATAGACAAAGCCAGGGATGTCGGCCGCTGAAAAGCTTGACATCATTTTATGAAATAAGTATTGCCTAAAACTTAGGAGTTATATTGAGATATTTATTTATGAAACAATTTATATTTCAGTTTTATTCTATAAAAGACAAGTCATATGAATCAAATCAATTGTATCTGAATTCTTCGAAAAAACTGGAGACACAACCCTAACTTGGCGATCACGTACGATGTATAAAAATAAAATGTTTGGTTTTCATTACATATTTTGTAAGACTGTTTACGACGAAATATAATATTGTGCCTTATTTTGTTTTCTTACATTTCCAGATATTTAGGTGAATATATTAGTAAAACCTTTTTCAAAACAGACTTTGGTTCGCATTAATTTTCCTGTATTTTTGTAATACTCGCGAGTGACTTGGAGACTTCGAAGTAAGTTACTTGGAGACTTCAGATGTAAGCCATCTTTCTTGATGTCACTTGGGAGTTCATCCCTGGATGTTTATTTGTAAAGACATGCGTGGCACAGATTATCAGCGTGATACAAATATCTTTCCATCTTCTCCATTGCAGATTCCAGAAATCGATTCACCAATAAAACAGATCCAGCTCATCATTCTGCGTCTTGTTCGTAAACCGCAGCGTTATCTCGAGGTTGTGTCTCGCGGAACCCGGGAGAGGCGACACTACTGAATGACCGATTGATGGTAGTAAAACTCACTGAGTACCTAGTTATATGATCCGCGTAGATACTTCTATTGAGGACTATGAACAACGGGATAAACGACCTACTTCCTACTAATATTATAAACGCGAAAGTTTGTGAGGATGGATGGATGTTTGTTACTCTTTCACGCAAAAACTACTGAACGGATTTGGATAGAATTTGGCACAAAGACAGTTTATAACCAAGATTAGCACGTTGAATACTTTTTATCACGATTTTCAAACGGGATCGAATCCTATGCGGGTGAAACTGCGAGACGCAGCTACTATATAAAAGGGGTAATAGGAATGACTGTAACAAAAAAAATAGTTTTTTCCATTTTTACATACGCATAACTCAACAAAATGTAGAGAACACCAATTTTTTTTTGCTATCGTAGGTTTGGTCAGACAGTAAAAGTTTTTCGAGATCTATTCACCAGTAAAACAGATGCAGCTCATCTTTTTCCATTGATTTTCTTGAGGTTGTCTCGTGGGGCTCGGGAGCGGACACAATACGGCGACGAGACAGAAGCGTCTCGTGTTTATGACTACACGAACAAGTGGTGGTTGTAAAACTAAGTACCTATGTATAGTTTTTCTATCTATAATATGTATGTCTTTACAAAAAAAAAATTGTATATAAGTAGTTTATCAGCCATCTTGTTACCATAACACAAGCATTAGGTTGCTTAGCTTGGGACAAATGGTGCTGTGTGAAATGTCCAGGGATATTATTATTATTATAGTTTGCTGAGCAATGACTTTGACGGTCAAAATCTAGTCGCAGTCTCATCTCGGCGACAAATAAAATGTCAAAAACTTGTCAAAATGTAGGGAAATTAGAGAAAGTTTTGACAGATTGAGACTCAGACTGTGAACGTTCTTAAAATTACGAGAAGAGAATTGCCCCTCTGTTTTTGCACAGATGCGACGGTTCTTTGTTTGGTTACAAAAGTAGTTTTACTAGTTATTTCGCCACTCTGCAATAGGGATTTTTGTTTTTGTTATGATTGTTATTGTTTTATGGTCACCTGCCAACAAACCTGCTAATATCTGTATTGTCAATGTCAATTAATGTGAGTTGTCATTGGTCCCTGGCCCTGACATCAAGCAATAGACAAAAGGGTCAACATTTTTATGCTTGAATAACAGTATTTTGACTATGTGTATCTTATGTCTTCTTTTTTTATTATTATTATTTTATTTGTAATTGTGCGGTTTGTTTGTGTAGAATAAAATATTTTTCTTTATTTCTTTCTATAGACCTACATAAATATAGTTGTATTGAAGACTATCAAAATCGAGCCAATGTGTACGAATTTTTTTCACTATTTACTATTTTTGAAGAATCACTGGCTCCTAAGACACAGGCACCTACACCTAGTATAAGAGTCAGAGAGTTAAATCTATTGTGACCTTGTTATAAGCCTTTTATGCTCTTATTCTTTGGATACTGTATTGTGCTGGCTTTTGGTGAGATAAAGAATTTATTATTTATTTTACTATATGACTTAAAAAAACGGTTGTTTAAAGAGTGACTGATTAATGACACCCACTGTAAAAGTTAGTAGAGCTACGAGAGGTAAAATACTTAAAATGATACCTATCATAAATTGTGGTTGAACTTTAGATAAACAATATCTCGTTTAGCTTAGATGAAGCCTGATTATGTTAAAAGGTGACTTGAAGACCTTCTAAAGGTTAAATCTATGATCAAATAGAGGAGACTTCTATAGTTAGAAAAATAAGTTGGTAGACATACTTAAAAGTGATGGCTTAAAAACCTACTGTTGTTTTAAAATTGTGGTCCTCGATTGTAAACAGACAAGTTAGACCAGATGGTGTTTACCATAAAGTGAAAATAAAAAGTCTGAAGGCCATTAATTAACGTTCGTCTTTAAATTTTACTGTCTTTTTAAATGAGTCGTTAAAAGTATGTCGTGGATAGATGCCGCCGTAGTACAGCGGACAGCGCCATCTAACAATTTGATGGGTAAACGAATAATCATGTGATCGGAAACGCAAGCGAGCCCTACCGCTTGGACACGATCGTCGGTGGAGGGGATGCAGCGATGACTGGCGGAGAGACCGAGTGTGGCGACAGTCTACAGTGAACAGTCAAGCTCGGACAGTCTTGGCAGACGCTCAGTACCGTACGCACGTGTTTGTTTCCGACGCAAGTGTGCGTTTCGGTTGATAATCGCTAGTTTATTAAAGTTACTTTAAATTCAAATTATCTTTTCGTTCGAGTACCCGCTACAGTGCCCACACATACGTAAACTATGTCGGATCGTGAAGAAGACCCGATGTTTCGCATCTCGGCCACCCAGTGATGCGACATCAGAACTGGGATTGGACCTCAACGACCCATGTGTTCAAAATGAGAACGCTTAAAGTGAAAGTGACCGTTGACATTTGAAAAACAAAGTGCAACCAAGTGCAACCTATTAAATAATCGAGTGAATCTGTTGGAGTTGTAACCAGACATGCCAGATACGGAAGCGCGATTATGGTACATGTTGTTGGGCATAGGCTGTATGCAAAAATACCTTTGCCGCGTGACGCGACAGTTGCGCCTACCGCCATGTTTGAAAAAAAGACTGTCTCTAACCGGTGTTTGAGTTCGACGTATCCCGTTCCCGTGTTTAGAACACGCGGTAGGAGGTGTGTGCAAACATAACATAACAGTGCAAACAGCGGATTAACTTATTGTGGCCAGCAGTAAGGCCCTCATAATCATCGTGGCTATCGCAAATAGCTACCAGTGACGTGAAGTGACTTTAAGAATCGAGTCAAGCAGTCCCGAAGCCGTCAGCGAAGCCCTTCGTGTGCTGCAAGTGAGGGAAACCAGGACATGTCACTGCCTGGTTCACGAGTAGTGGCAACTACGTGGATGGTAGACAACGTGGTGGAAATTGTGAACGGCGATTGGACGTCGTACAACTGCCCTCAGACACATTGGAAAATAAAGGTGAGCTGTATTGTTTTGTTTACGATTCTGGTGCTGAATGCTCGTTAGTAAAAGAGAGTTGTGCAGCCAAATTAAGTGGCAAACGGGTTAATAACGTTGTTACGTTGACTGGTATTGGTCAAACACGTGTATTCACAGACCAAATCTATGTAGCGTTGCAATTAGCGAGCAACAACTTGAGATTTTATTAAATTTCTACCCGACATTTACTTGCAAAGTAATATTATGATAGTACGTGAAATATTGAACCTTTCCGAATAACAAGTCTGCGACAGAGTTTCTGTTGCATAAAGCTCTTGTAATAAATTCAGTTTTAAACGGTCAACAACAGAAAGCTGGATTTGATAGAACAAAGGCAGCTATAACAAAATATTTGGTTGACGATTTCGTGTTAATAGAAAACGAATAGTGAAATCAGATTATAAGACTAGGTTTAGATCGGAAGTTCAGAGGTCCGTTTAAGGTAGCGGAAGTTTTGGCGGGTGATCGCTATACGTTAAAGGCTTTACATTCGAACCTTACAAGTATGCTCACAATAGGTAAAGAAAAATGCCAATAAGCCATTTGTACCAGTCGACGTAGATAGTGATCACAGTGGCGATGAACAAGATTACAATAAGGGAAGCACGCGAGTAGGGGTTCTCTATCGGTCGTAGTAAAGTCTTGTGGTGTCACAGGGTGATGCACACAGATCCATGCCCTGGATGTGTGAAAGCAATACGATTGCTGGTCGGCTGGAGAGCCGTGGCGTTACGAGTGGTTTACTCGTGTGTGGGTTTCCAGGTGTCAAAGGCTCTTAGTGATGAAGATTATTGTTAATGTGGATAACGATGTGACATGGCTCTGGTTGATGATTTACGCTATGATTAGATAATCAAAGTTTGCTTACATTACTCGGGTTGAATCAATACTCTAAAAACCTTCAACTCCAGGCGCACGTATAAGCACGCTCACGATCACATACAAACAATGCCTCTAAGTATGTAGTGTTCCTAACGAGTTAAACGTAGAAGACGGTGAGGTGAGTTCCTCCACCGAGTAGTAGAGCACATGCCACATACCATGGCTATTAGGTCACACTGTACGCACTTGTCTGTAGTCGTAACTGCAACTCTATTGTGAGTCGTTCAGGGGGCGATGGGCAGCTGGTGGTGCAGTGGGAACCTGGGTCTCAAAGGAGACTATTGTTGTGTTGGTCTTGTAATGACCTGGGAGTCGTAGACTCTATGTGAAGTGATGTGTGTTGTTCGTATCACTTGAGGTGATGACGATATGGGTGGCATGAGTGTCACTAGCTGCTGCGGCAGCCAAGCCATGAGTGTTGTATGTAATCTACGAGTACAGTTCCTGACCAATTCTTACTAAGGCTTAGAGAGAAACCTTTTGTCATCGATGATAGTTTGGATCAGAGTATTACTAACGAATTTGAGGAAAGCCAAGTAATGGTTTAGTTGCTGAAACAAAGTAGAGATTAGGTTGTGTGTGTTTTGTGTGTGTTATGTGGGGTTTCGTGAGAAACCATAAAGTCCAGGAGTGACTTGGCGATCCGAGGGGGATGCGCAAATGAATTTGACGAGTTGAGTAACTGGAGGTTACTAGATAGTATGAGACACATGCATCTTAGTTGATTATTTTTATTGTAACTTTAAGATTTGGGAATCAAATAGTGGGTAATCCTCTGAACTCTGCTATTTTTAGTTTGTTAGTTTCATTGTGTTTTTGCCTGTACCAAATGTGGTCAGGAGTGACCGAGCTATGTGATACTTTGCGGGTATGTTTCTTTACAGATTATCACACGTGGACATAGAAGAATACTACAGCAGGCCGGTGCTTATCGAAAGTTCCGCTTCGAGGAAGTGCCTTGATGACAACCTTGGGCAAGGTATCCAATGCTACCTATTTGGCGTCAAGTTCTGCAGGACCAAAGCAGCGACCAGACGGCATCTGTTTTCGATGTGGCAACACCGGACATTTTGCTTCGAGATGTCCATAACGCAATTATGGAAGCGCCTGCATGGCGAGGGGCCCATGGGGTACCAGGCCAGCGCCTGCAGCAGCGGCTAATAGCGAGCGACGCGCTTAAGTTTGCTCTGTCAGCAATTCGAGCAGTGTACTGATGAATACTGGGTGAGTCATATCCAGTTTATTGCGATTCTGGCTTCAAAAGATTTTGTTAAGTCAAAGTGTGCAAAGTACCCTACAATTTTATCTGAGATTTTGAATAACAATCTGCGTTTAGAGATCTCATTTCATGTTGTACCGGTTGTGCCTTAAAAATGATAATTTAACTGGCCACGCTATTAGATCAAGTTTTTAACGTTAGTATGACATCTGATAGTATTGTTTTGCGTTATCACAACAGGTTTGGTTGTTAGATTATGTAAAGTTTCAAACGCTTGTTTTCAAGCTAATTTCGATAAAGTGAACACTGACGTGTATACTGACGTTCAGGCACAGTTCGTTCCCAGTTAATTGATCTTTTGTTAGAATACTCGTCTTAGTTTTCTAGTAGCGTTTCTTGATCCCGTGTTACACTTACAAGAGGACAGTTGTAAAATCGACTTTTAGATCGTAGTATTACGACCGTACCGTACTGTTAATTGTCGGCCTTATTGGCTTAGTTTAGTGAAGACTGATGACGATGTGACTGATATTAACTTAAACGAGATAATAGAGCACGTGACACAGGAATAATGATAAAAAGGCCAATTACGATAGTAATCAATTTGACAAAAGTCAAGTTAGGCTCTAAGTTTTCTTTTAATGATTATTTTTTAAAGGCGCTTGACTCGGCGAACCTTAGAATAGTGATTGTGTGAGGAGGATAACCGATCACCAAGTTTCTCGAGAATTAGACGTCATAGTTGATGACAGTGGTAGTGAGACCAAATCTGATTAAGAATGGCTTGTATACTCAAATCTTTGGACCGCACCTCATGAGTAACATGTGGCGATGGGTCTAGAAGGAATCGTTGGTGCGATTTCTGTCTGTGTTGGTGCACAGAGCGCTTCATGTGTTGTAGCACATATTGCGTTAGATTTTTGAGAATCGTTGGTGCGATTCTGGTCTGTGTTGGTGCACAGAGCCCCTCATGTGTTGTAGCATATGTGGCGGCAGATATGTAAAGAATCGTTGGTGCGATTCTGGTCTGTGTTGGTGCACAGAAACAAAGTTTTGTGAGTTGAGTATACATTGCTTATGAAATTCATTTCGGTAAATTCTAACGGTTTTGTTTTTGATTTAACTTGTTGATCGGTCGATCCAGGTTTGTGTTGGTGCACAAAACGCCTCATGTGCAGTGAGTACATGTGGCGATAGGTCTCTTTGTACCGCACCTCATGTGCAGTAAGCACATGTGTCGATGGGTCTACAAGAAATCTTTGATGTGAGACCCGAGCTACCTTAGTTATTAGGTATTGGCAGGATAGCCGAGCTACCTTAGTTATTGGGTATTTGGCAGGATAGCCGAGCTACCTTAGTTATTGGGCATTTGGCAGGATAGCCGAGCAAGTTTACTCTCTGAGCATATTTGGTCCACAGGTACTACACCCGAGGACGGGTGCTAGTCAGGGATGGCCGTGTCGTGGATAGATGCCGCCGTAGTACAGCGGACAGCGCCATCTAACAATTTGATGGGTAAACGAATAATCATGTGATCGGAAACGCAAGCGAGCCCTACCGCTTGGACACGATCGTCGGTGGAGGGGATGCAGCGATGACTGTCGGAGAGACCGAGTGTGGCGACAGTCTACAGTGAACAGTCGAGCTGGGACAGTCTTGGCAGACGCTCAGTACCGTACGCACGTGTTTGTTTCCGACGCAAGTGTGCGTTTCGGTTGATAATCGCTAGTTTATTAAAGTTACTTTAAATTCAAATTATCTTTTCGTTCGAGTACCCGCTACAGTGCCCACACATACGTAAACTATGTCGGATCGTGAAGAAGACCCGATGTTTCGCATCTCGGCCACCCAGTGATGCGACAAGTATATTGCAGAAATCTAAATTTTTTCTAAATGTTTTCCTTCGTTAGAATATAAATAAACTTTATCTAAATACGAAAAATAAAGAGTTTGTAAGCAGTTGCTTACTGCTGCACCGAAGCTTCGGTGGTGAGCCTTAAAACCATTTGCGACGATAAGCTCGCGTGGGACCGCCAGAGCCCCGCAGCGCCGGAGCCGTGACAGAAACCATGCCTGCTGCATGTTGCATGCTTGCTTGCATGCTGCATGCTTGCTTGTATGCTGCATGCTTGCTTGCATGCTGCATGCTTGCTTGCATACAGCATGCTTGCTTGCATGCTGCATGCTTGCTTGCATGCATGGTGTATGCTTGTTTGCATGCTCGCTCGCATGCTGCATGCTTGCTTGCATGCTTCATGCTTGCTGCAAAAAATAAAAATCGTTTATTTGTACACACAAAAACCAAATAGTACAAGGAGAAGTCTTAGGATTAAGTTGTACAGCAGTGACACAGTTTATGGTGCCTGTATCTCAGAAGCCGAGCAACGCAACAAACAACACAACATAAACCATCAACGCAACGCGTACAGAAATAATTCTAAAAACATAATTCCCTCTAAAAATCTAAATAAAACTAGTCACATCGCTAGTCTTAATTAAAATAAACATCAATACAAACCCCCCTATTCTCGTGGTTACTGGTTAGCATATCAAAACACAACATTCTCATTGAGGTTTTAATGAGAAGCAATAGAACACAATGGTGCTCAATATAACGTGACTCGTTGTCCCCCTCACCTCTCACCCCTGTCCATCTAACATGCAGATAAGTATTGGAGATGACTTTATTCAGTGGACGAAACGGCTCTTTAACCAGACAACAGGTGAATAGCAGAAGTTGAAGAGCTGGTAACATAATAAACAGAATAAAACACTAAGAAATTTCTCGCCGGCTGATCGACACTTCACGTGACCAGAAGGTCACGTGAAGTGTCGATCAGTCGGCGAGTCTTTCTAAAAACCTTTTCTTCCTTTTCTTTTTTACCAAAGAACGAGCATTGACAGTTTCCGGATGACAGCGGATAGTTAGTATTTTAATTTAGTACCTAGTGTCAATAGTTAGTAAAGAGATTATAAAAATAAATATGACATTATACATATTTAGCTTCTTATTGACGTACAGGGTATGTATGAGATACGGAATAAATCGATGAGGTGCAATGAAAATCTCCGCCGATTGATAGTTACTAAACGGTAAGCTGAATTCAAATTACTGTGTTATTCAAATTCCAGTGAGTTCGTGACACCTTTACACACAGTGTTATCTAATCAAAACTCGTTGTCAAAATATGATCTCCTGACCAAAATTGTTTGATTAGGTAATCTTGCATTGATACGACACATCAGCCTAATGAACCCGGAGCCCGTCTTTATTCCGGCGCACTCGGGACAGTCAATCACTCTTAATCTTTCTCGTACCACACCATGACTAAAGCGACTAAGATTTTTTATGAAACTTCATCATCGTTTTCTTCTTCCGTTCCCTCTTGTCAAACGTCACCGTATCATTCACTCCCTGCTCTTTCATATAATTCCTCACACAATCCATCTTCTCTCTCATCTTTACTTTTTCAGGAATCTACACCTGCGTGTTTCAATAAAAACAAGGTTTTACATTTATGGTAATGAAGATTGACAGCCAACAGAAATTTACTGGTAGATATTTGAAAATATATTTTCTGTAGCCGACAGCCACGGTACAAACTAACCATAACCGCTGTCCGCATATTAATTACTAGCTGCGCCTCGCGGTTTCACCGGCGTAAGTTTCAATCCCGTGGGAATATCGGGATAAAAAGTATCCTATGTGTTAATGCTGGTTATAAACTATCTGTGTGCCAGATTTCATGCAAATCCGTTAAGTAGTTTTGGCGTGATCCATCTATCCATCCATCCATACAAACTTTCGCATTTGTAATATTAGTAGGAAGTAGGATTTACCAAGCTAATCTTCTGCTTCGCAGCTATGTCACAAAGTAACTGCTTCAAATGTTTTATTGATGAGCTCTCCACTTCATATAACCGACAAGCGACGCTGAAACGAATCCCGAGACTCGCGGCCCTTTAATCTTTAAAATCGGAATATTATAACTGAACGGATATTACCGACAAATTGACTGGATTTCGGGTAAGTAATCGAAAGTATGAAAGGACCGAAATATTACTTCTTTGGAGATACAGTGTTTATTCACATCGTGTTTTTAGTATTACTTAAGACTTCCAAGAACGAGACATCCAAGGCTTGACCATCTTATATCAGTGTTTTGTATTGTTTAATAGATAAAGATAAAGTCTTTTCGAAAACACTGAGAAAACATTGAACAACAACATAATTTGCAATATCTGAAATTTATAACTTTCTATTAAAGTAAGTAATTTCCCTACATTAATAAAATAATCGCAGGTATGGCCGCGAACTAGCCATGTTTATACAAATACCTTCAGAAAATTATTATTTTTGCCGAATCTACGTATTTTCTTCAAAGTTTTGCTTTCTTTCTCAATGAGCCCGTTCAACTTACCTTGATACACTCGCCTAATATATTACATTTTGATGACTAAGCTCTTTGTAAAAAATATCCTTTCAGTTTTTTTAGGAACACTAAAAGAGTTCACACGGTTTATTTTCGTTAGTAGTCACTTAACTGATATTTTTTGCAGGTGTAGACTGATTTTTCTTACGGTATGTAGGTACTAGACATTACTTCCCTACCATCAAATAATAATAAGATTTGCATTTACAGTACGTTTTTTTTTTCCGAAATGGACCAATTGAAGCATACCTACCATCGCACATAAATTTACCCGAAACTGTCAAATTTTCCCAATCAACCTTGAACCTCATGCTTTACCGATAAAGTTGAAAATCTATTAAAGAAATTTGTATTATTTAATTTGTAGTACTCGTAGCTTGACGTGCTGTCGTCTGTACGTATCTTCATACTTCTTATTTTTTTGTTTATACTTTTTCTGTAAGTACATACAACTTTTCAGAGGCGTCTGGAAGTGGTTTCAGACTACATTCACAAGTATGTAAAACGATTTTCAGTGTGCAGTGTTTACACGAAGCGCCGGTGTCTGATGAATGTGACTTGTCCTAAAAAATTAAAAATAATACAATCCTTCACATCATGAGACTACCATCCTCTTAACGCCTACAAAACTATACGACAAGGCGTACCCGAAAGAGGTTTAAACCTAATAAATATGCAAATGGCGGCAAGTTTGAGTACCGCCATATTCTCAATTAAAAATCGTCGCACCCTGTAAATTGTTTACTCCAAGTTGGGGCCGTTCCAATCAAGGCTTGCTGAAACTCACCTAATATTTTATTTTGGTGGTTAAGTAAATATTTTTAATGATTAACGTAAGTGAATCTTCGACGGAGTGAGGCGAGATTGTCGAATATACGACACAACTAGTTTCTACCCGCGATTTTTTTAAGATCAGTAGTTCATAAAAACTCAGAAACACCTCTTTATAATATTTAGACGAGAGATTAGAGACCTTTTACATAATCGTCATTGCTCGTCGAATTTCACTCCAGTAGGTTAGAAGGATAATAATCATAATCCCCCCAAGGGCCTACACGTTGTTTTCCGCCAGCCAGCGCATGCGTATTTATTTTCTTAGTGTTAGGCTAGATTGCAAATAGGTAAATACCGACTTATAACTAACTTAGCTAACCCTAAACCAACTAAGTATGTAGCTATGTCTTGACTAGAAAATTCGATTACGACTTGCCTCAGGCTCGGTAGCCTTGTTATGATAGAAGTAATAATTTATTGTACAGACACATCAAGCTACCACAATCTGTCAAATGTATTTAATTGATTTTCAACTTTATCGCTAAAGCATTAAGGCTCAAGGTTTATTGGGAAAATTTGACTATTTCGGGTAGCTTGACCTGCTGACGTCTGTACTTAACTCTATAAAAAGAAACTTCTACAAGTAACACATTTCTTCACCAGCTTTATTTATTATCAGTTCATTCTACGTGACACACAATGAAAGGCGGCTCACAAGGGATATTATTTCATAATAACCCCACATTTAGACTCGACTCGACACTTTCTCGACACAATTACATAATTGGTCACATAAAGGTTGTCTAATTATGTCTATGCCTACGTAAATATCCGAAAATAGCGACCGTTTTATGTAAACCTTCTTGTTGGAAATATCATTATGATATTTATTTGGCTTCGACAAGCTTGTTCTTAATTTAAAGATACCAAGAAATGGGTATTAGGGTCATGTTTGAATTTGAAACAAAATAATAATGTTATGGGTTCATTTTATTTCACTTCGTAATTTCACTAATGTTTGCATGACTTTACAAGTTTTCAAACGTAAGTATTTTTTGGAAATTAATGTTTAAATTCGATTGATATAGGTAACTCAATTATGTCGAATAACATAATCAGCTTATAATGTTCCCACTGCTGGGACACAGGCCTCCTCTCTGTGAGAGAGAGTGGGCCGTAATCCACCACGCGGGTCCACTGCGGGTTGGTAGATGTCACATGTCTTCGAATTTTTGGTTCTAGGACATGCCGGTTTCCTCACGATGTTTTCCTTCACCGTTTTGAGAGCAGTGGTGATGAAATTATTTACACAAAGTAAAGCGCCTGACTGGTACTATATAATATAGTATCCTATATTATTATTATCCTATAGTATCCTATATTAGAGACCTAAATACTATATTTCTGTTGAAAAAATATAGTAGGCGAAACTACTATATTTTCTTTTCTGGCAAAATGGCGAGATGAGTGCAATATGGCCAGTATTAATCCAATAAAAGCTGAATTAATAGTAACCTTAATTTAAAATGACAATGGTTGACATTAAAAAAAATTAAACATGCAGCTACTATGCTTTTTTTTATTTTTTCGCCATCTACTATATTTTTGCAGTCAATGTCAGTCTTCAAAAATACTATATTTTATATAAAATTAGTTGGCAACCCTAGTTTGAACCCACGACCTACAACTCGTAAGTCGTGGCCATTACCACTGGGCCACCATTGCTCCCATTATGTCGAATAATGGATAAATATGGCATTTTTGAACGGTAAAGGAAAACATCGTGAGGAAACCGACATGTCCTAGAACCAAAAATTCGACGACATGTGACATCTACCAACCCGCACCGGGCCCGCGTGGTGGATTACGGCCCACTCCCTCTCACCGAGAGGAGGCCTGTGTCCAAGCAGTGGGAACATTATAGGCTGATTATGTTATGTATGGCCTCTCTGATACTTATTATTATTATGTTTAAGCATTAATGTCCCACAGCTGGGCAAACGCCTCCCTACTCTCTTTCCACCTCTCTCTGTCCAGAGCTGCCAAGGACCAGTCTTTATCAAAGGAGTTCAGCTCATCCCGCCATCTCCGTCTGGGCTTGCCGCCTTCTGATACTAAGCATTATTAATTTGGAACTAACTTATTTATTTACTCTTATTGTCATGTTGCTTCAAGAAAAACGTATAATATAACGTACGTATTTGATGAACCTTTTCCAAATTGATACTCAATCAAACTGGTCTGAATGGACAGTAGCGTTACCTCTGAACTAAATATACCTAGATGGGTTATCAAGAATTCAATAAAACTGAGTGCTGTGAGTTTTGTTCACAGATTAGTGTTCTGCCCATTCATTTACATTTCGAGAAATATATTGCGAGCGTTCACGAAGAACCCTTGCACTAAAATTTTAATATTCTAGAAGTGATTACAACACAGTCACAAAGAGAACATTGAACTGATCCAAACTTTAACGTAACGGATACTTTGCCGAGCGGTAGTTAGCAGAATGATCGTCTGATTTGTCTTTGATAACCAACTTTATCACAGGAGGGTGAAGCCTCTTTCTGCCGACTCGACTGTAGTGATTATCACTGTTCCCAACGATGTATTTAGGAAGATTTCTACGACGAGAAGACTCATCTGCCTAGCCTTTTCCCAACTATGTTAGGGTCGGCTTCCAGTCTAACCGGATGCAGCTGAATACCAGTATTTTACATAAAGCGACTGTCTATCTGACTTCCACAACCCAGTTACTGGGTAATGCGATACCCCTTGGTAAGACTGGTTGTCAGACTTTCGGGCTTCTGACAACCCGTAACGACTGTCAAATATCCACAAATGACAGCCGGGACCAACGGCATAACGTGCTTTCCGAGGCACGGAGGGGTCTTGGTATGTATAAATGGTCACCCATCCACGGACCAACTGCGGCAAGCGTAGCTTAACCTGATCGATCGACCCGTGCGGCTTAGCCACAAGCCCCGGGAGGACTATGATAGAATTAAAAAAATGCATCAAGAATACACATTTTTCAAGATAGCTTTGTCTTTTATTCTGATCTATTTACTTTTCTGTTGCACGAGCAAATAACAAAATAAGTAAACGAAAAGCAATAAACGACAGTCGACTGTTATAAACCACATCCAGCAATATTAGATACGTACTCAGCAATCAAGTGAAGTGCGAAGTCTCCAAGATTTCCTCCGTCCGTCGCAGGCGACTGGTGTATACTCCGTCTTATTTTGTTGACCAAACCGCTTGCAGCCCGTCCGGGCGACCATTTCCCGGATTTGTCCCAGTTTCACACAAGACACGCTTTTGGAGTCACTCCAGATCTAGGTAAACGCTTCTGGAAAGCTTTATCGTGAGGATTTATTGAGATTTTCCACCTTACACTGTTTTGTTGACCTGGTTCACATAAAGAATCTGTGCTTCCGTTGATAAAGCTTCGGTTTTAAGTTATTACAACGCGGGCTGCATTTTTCTGGCTTTAGAAATTCTGTAGAGAATCTGCAAAGCTTGCAAAAGGCGATGTGTTCCGCTCCAGATCAGAGAGATAATACTGGCAAAGAGATTTTTGTTTTAATTACGCAAGCCTTTGATCTTCATGGTTATGAGGCAAAATGAGGAGTGTGGCGTGTTTTACTAAAGTTGAGTATATCTATGCAATACTTTTGATCAACTCAAATGCGATATTAGTTTCAGTAAAATTAAAAATTAATTTTAATTAGAATCAATCTGCCTAGTGTTTTCCCAACAATACACATCAAAAGTTTCCAGGAATCAAGTTATTTCAAAAATATATATACTATGATTGCTCTATTGAAATTAAATAAAAATGTCTATTTAGACTGATGAAGTAAAATGTTATCGTGCGTGTTCAATATACAAGCACGATAACATTTACTCCTGCTTTTGCGTCAAAAATAATGGTTTTAAAAGCTTTTTATCGCGTAAACTAAAGAATTAGTAGTCCGTATGTCCGTCGTTAACGCGTATAACACAATCGCAGCGATTCGGCATACTCAATATTATGATTTCATCAAAATTACGTTGTGGAACGGCCGCCCGCGTCCGCTGCAACAGGCGAAAAAAAAATTTCTGGTGTGTGTATACACGAGAGCCTAAACAAAGTGTCATTCTATCAACAATAATGATGATGGAAACGTCAAAAATATATTGGATTGACTTATGTTACCGAAAAATTGATGTCGATCCCGTTGAACGTCGTTGTAGATTGACGACTGGGGGAAACTGACCAGTGATACGCGGACTCCTAAGAAACGGTTTGGATTGAAAGCGATTGCCAATTGTCTAGGCCCTCTGATGAACTCTAATCACCAGTTTTAGCTCACGGATGAGGTGGTCACAGCATACTTTAGATGTCTTCCACAGCCTCCACAAAAAGATGGGTTTATTCTTTTCTAGACAGTTGTTTAAATCCAACCTTTTCGCTTGTATCACAAACTATATTTGCCGATTCAATTTCCCCTGAAATTCCGTGTATTTCACATAAATATAATATATCGATACAGTATGACGTATGTACGATACAGTCCGGACAAATATGAAATTCGAATTCAAAAGAAAAACAACGGACGAGCGCATTTGTTTCTGTATTATTCAATTCTGGAATGGAATGCATATTTCATTACTTTCTGCTAGCACGTTTTTCTGTTCGCAAATGTATTTCAAAAAATACAAAATCTCTCTCTGTCTAACGGTATGTGCTTGGATTCACTCGCCTCGGAACTATTTCATGTATACCCGGCCGGATACTTTTTATCCAAATTTTTTGAGCAGTTTCCAAAAAAACTTGACTAACGAACGAATATTTTCGATTCAAATTCGGTTACTTTACTAATGTTTATAGTGCAACATTAGTTGGAGTGAACATTAGTATTCTATTAAAGCTGTTCCTTGAGCCTTCTTATAACTTCAGTGTAGGACACTGATTGAGTGATTCATGGCGATTTACAGTCTCAATATATGCGGCTATTGGATTTAACTGTAGCCAATTTAATGTAGTTTGTTTACAGTACCATTGTTTTTTTTTTTGTATTTTTAACCTCTTCTACGTACCACAGAGAGGCGTACGTTCGTAGATAAAGAAATTTTGAATGAATATTTAAAATAATATGGTTCTACTTTGAATACATGACACAGGAAGCTTATCATGTTTTAATTGTCTATTAACTGAGATCAAATTACATTTTAATAGTAAAATACCAACAAACTCTACATTTGAAGAAGTAAATTAGGTATAGGAACTTTTTTTTACAGTTAGTTATTTTTTTTAAAATTTTTTGTTATCTGTTGGTAGCACCTAGTTTTTTTTTTGTGTGGGAAATCATCAAATGACGTCTCGGTACCTACGTCGTACCGGTCGAGCGGTAACCTACACTAAAAGGAGTCAGCAGAGGTTTAGGAAGGTGGTTAAAAAATCTTTTCTTTCTATGGTTATGTTTAAAAAAAAAATTATTATGGACTTTAATAATAACGTTTATTATAATGCATTTCAACTTTTTACTCTAATAAATTAATTATCGCCTATGTACAACCATAAACGTATCGTTATTTTCACGTTGAAAAATTCTCGTTCATGACTGTACAGACGCCAGCACATCAAGCTACTACAATCTGTCAAATTTCTTTAATAGATTTTCAACTTTATCTCTAAAATATTAAGGTTCAAAGTTGATTGGGAAAATTTGACAGTTTTGGGTAGATTGACCTGCTGGCGTCCTCTAGTAGCAGTAGTTCGGTCGTTAGTCCGGTTGACCGAACTACTGAAACTTTCAGTTGCGATAGTTCGGTTCTAACAAAGCACTGAACTACTGAAACTTAAATATGTACCCTCCCTTTAGTTCGGCAAATAAACCAGGCATATAATGTAAACAAACTATATCTTAATTTTATTTTTAACACGTAAAAAGAGCGACTTTGTGTATTTTTTATTTTAATTTTTACATTTTTAAAAGTACACCTTTTAAAAAATGTAAATAGTTTGTACATACGAGTATTATATAGTTTATTTGCCGAACTGTTGCTAGGTACAGGTATTGATACACAAAGTCGCTCTATTTACGTGTTAAAAATAAAATGAAGATATAGTTTGTTTATATTATATGCCTAGTTTATTTGCCGAACTAAGGGAGGGTACATATTTAAGTTTCAGTAGTTCGGTCAACCGGACTAACAACCGAACTACTGCTACTAGAGGGCTGGCGTGTGTACGTTCTCTCACAGATTGTATGAAGCTCGTTATCTCATAGGATGTCTTCTCTTGTGCTACGGGTATATCCCAGGCGTTCTACAGAGGGGCAACGGTTCACATCCCGGACACTCCGGCGGTATGTACACTATGCACTCTTCTTCTCCGAGACAGACGTGGTCTTCACAAACATCCATCGATGAGAGGCAGGATCTGTAGGCTGAAAGAAAGAATGGCGCATGTTAAACTCAAGCTTTAAGCACCTAAATTAAGCACCTAAAGTCTGTTCAAATATATGTTTCCAATTGATGTTATTTTAAGTTAAACCAATATCAACTTAATTTCAGTAGTAATTAAGTTGGTTTCAGAGTGTCAAGCATTATTCAAAAAGTCTTAAAAATGTTTGAAGTTGTTTCGTAAACAGAACTTTATTGTGTAGGAATTAAAGTAATTTTTCCAATAACTCATATTTATTTACATGTTTGACAAGTTAATCGCGAACGCAGATTACTTTATAATCTCGCACATGATTTTCAATGCAGTATTTTCTGAAAAAACCTTGTTTCGAGATATTTTGTGACTGCAACATCGTTCGTTCTAGTGGTCGTAATCATGGCTGCTATGATTGTTTGGACAGAGGGTCGATTCTCGGGTCAGACAAAGAGTTATTGTTTGAAGAGCAAAACAGATAGTGAAACATGTACACAAATTATTTTAATGAGCGCACTAATGCATAATGCCGGTATAATCATGTTACCTAACATGAATGCATAATACGAGCCTGTCAGCATGTCACTCACGACTCCATCATACTCATAATGGATACTGTCATAAAGCACCTTATTAGCAAACTACTGGTATGAAACTTAATGATAAACGCAGAGTAATTATATTTAGGGCTGTTTTTTCAATGATCTGATAACTTTATTCGAGGAATAATTTTGAAATTTTGACAGTTATTTCATACAAAAGCTGTCAAACGTCAATTTTATTCGTCGAATAAAAGTTATCTGGCATTGGAAAAATCAGCCCTTAGTAAGTTAAAACCTTTAACTTGAGTTTAAACATAAATGTTTTCGAGGTTTTGGACATAACTTGATAATAGTTGTCTCATAACTGTGTGTAGTGAGAATATTGTATATGAACTGACTCCTGCTGCTAACCTAACCTAACACAGGTACCATCTAGTTTAGGAGTCAGGGCTTCAAATTATAATGTAACACCTTTTTTATGTCAATAAAACTCTTTCCTTTTTGTATTAGTAATTTTACAGTATTTTGACTAGGTATATTAAATGAATAAATGATTTGGGCCGGGTATAATGTATCGGAGAATCGCTTTTTATTTTCATTCCGTCTGATGCCAAGAATTATTAATGCCACAGCAGTCACGATACGAGATCAAATGAAAGACTTATTAATATAAAACGATTTTCGTTTGTTTCCTGCGACCTCGTCTACCACTATGTATTACATAAACACGTGATACTCACTATCTATACACTCGCCATAGAAGCAGCATCCTCCGCAACATTGTTCGTGGTCCACACACTGCGGACAGAACGTTTTGTGTTAATGTGTGATTAACATCTATATATATTGTTATACAAAATATACGTGTTGTACGTATATTTTGTATAACAATAATATGGTTAAATTCATATATGGTTTCAGCGGCTTTCCCACGTTTACCTAACTCATAAGTTATCTCTTTTGTTCTGATATAGATGTTTTAAGGTACTATCGCCAAAATCTATATCTGACCACCGTAAGGACTATTCCTGCTTGCAGCGCATATTATTAACCGACCTAAAAAGGATCCTCTTTTGTTTTACTAACGAACGGACGCAGCTGTAGTCATCATATGCACGGGATTTTGTTTTCAAAATGGTAGGATATAGGTTCTGGCGATACTCGCAGTACGGTCACCAAAGGAGATAAGTAACCGGGGCCGTCCGATATAGTTGAAGTTTTGTAAAAAACCGATGGATGTTTTCGAATAAAATTTAATTTAAAGAAAACAAACAGTTCACTTATCAAATTAAATTTCATTCAAAAACCTCCATCGGTTTCTTACTAAACTTCAACTATGTCTGACGACCCTGGTTACTGATCTCCTTTGGCTACTGTACATTGAGTATATAATTATATTAATCACAATTTTGATGATAGGGTTCGGTAACTACAGTTTAAAGACTATTGCGCTTCTAAGCTTGAGGTTAGGTACTTGTTGGTTCATGTTCAATTTTCGGTATTACGATACCTCATTTTGGTCAAATAGTCAGTTCTCATTAGATGCTGCTTCTATAGAGCAGATAGATAGATACAACTTTACATTAAATTAAAGTTTCTTCTCTCCGTATCTATGACAACCGAATCAGCTATTTTACGTACGTCACATAACCACACGTTTTGTTATCGAACGTTTTTGTCCCGTTAGACATAATACACAAACATAACCATTTTTTTAAATTCAGAAACAACACTCTCTAAAATCACCATGTTCCGATGCTGTCAGCAGGCTTGTCTACTTTTGATTAAATCGCATTACATAATTGTATTCACAGAATAAGCAAGCTGAAGTGGCAATGAGCCGGCCATATTAGCCGTAGAGCCGATGACTGTTGGGGCTGAATTCTTGAGTGGAGACCGCGAATCGGTAAACGTAAGGTAAGATGCCCTCAGACTAGGTGGAGCGACGACCTTCGCAGATGGCTGGTAGCAGCTGGATGAGAGTTGCCGAAAATTGAGTTAAATAGGAGAGGCCTATGTCCAGCAGTGGACTGCTACAGGCCGATGATGATGATGACAAGATTGTAAAAGTATCTATAGATTAAAACGGCAACACAAGTCAATTAGCAATTAGTAATGAAATGGTTCGTGCTCTCATTTGTTGATTAGTATAATAATGTATTGTTCTAATTTACCGTTAAATAGGCTTATTTGGAACTGATTGGACCTCAATAATGTTAAAAACGCCTACTTTTTTAATATTTGTTTTTTAAGTAATTGATAAAATAAAATATATAAAAGAAAAGGGAAAAAATGATCACACGTACACAGTACCTACACTTGATAAAAAATAAATATCAAGAAATTGTTCTAATTTTAGTAGTGATTGTTTATGATCAGAAGGCCTCTTGATTTATAACGTTCAAAATCTAGACGCAGTCTCATTTCAGCGACAAACAAATGTCAAAAATGTCTTTACATTTTTGACATTTGCTTGTCGCCGAAATGAGACAAATAAATTAGAGGTATTTTAGGACTGAGATCAGATTGTGAACATTCTCAAAATTACAAGAATTGCCCCTCTGGTATGCTTTGTACAAAATATTCTTAGATAATAACGATATCCAACAAGCATATTTTCCCAAAGCGCCGAGAAACAAAATTGAGAAGTAAAAATCCAGTCACTCTCAAAACAAACTACTGAAAGATCCACACAACCTTTTTCCCGCCAACTTTGCAATCCTGCGCACCGGTAAACACGAGCACACAACTGAATAACAACACTATTACTATACTCATCTTTTCACTGTGATTACATGTCCCTTCACTACAACTGTCAAGTCATGTATGAAAATAAATTAGAGAGAAAATTGTCACGAGGTATCGCGTATATGAAATTATGTAAAATGGTCGTACCTGCGCTCGCGCCGACCTCGGCCATTGTGACCGAGTTAGCTCAGCCGGTGCACTGTACTATTACGTACTCTAATAGTAATGGAATTTAGTTATGTCAGATTGACAGTTGTGATTGTGTAATTGGTTAATTGAACCCTGTGAGTTATCTGATGGTTATGATTTGAGCTGCACTATTAATTGAATGGTCAGTGTGGATACTGAAATACTGTTAAAATCTTCAACGGGCACACGAATTGTTTTTAAAAACTATGCGGACTTTTGTTCGAGTTTGTTTTATGGAACACGTTGTTACTGAGATGTTCTATCGCCAAAATCTTATCTGACCACCATAAGGACTATTCCTGCTTGCAGCGTACATTACTAGTCGACCTAAAAAGGATCCTTTTTTGTTTTACTTACGGACGCAGCTGGGGTCATCATGTGCCGATGTGATTCTGTTTTCAAATGGTCAGATATAGGTTTGGGCGATAGTACGTTCGATAATTAAATGTTAAAGTTGTGTTTAAATGTTCTGTAATTGTATATTTTTTATCTCAATGATCAGATACACGTAATAACTTCACCAGGTAAGTGAGATGTCGAAACACAAACCACACTAACAAGAACCCTGAACATGTATAGAGTTGTCCTTTCTATTTGACATTTACTTAGCACCTAGAGGGGACACGGGTCAACTTTTACTGGTTTTTGGTTCGAAACGCTTCAATAGTTGTGTTAAATACGTCATACGGACATTAAATATTCGATGGTTTTTATAACAATAGTGAAAGTTCTATTGTGGGACATATTAATGAAGTCATGCTAGTATGGTTCATTTGACAGTTTTATTGTTAGATATTTAAATAATTCAACCGTTCAATAGGAAGTTCGTACGATTATTTTTTTAATTGGAATATTAAGTACCCAAATAAGCAAAAGAATCAAAGGGAATCAAAAACTTCGTCCGCATCGCTGTCAACAGGAACAGTACCCAAAGGCTGGCAGCATTGCCACGTTGTATGACGATGCTAAATTCTTTGACCAAGAAACAGGCCAGCCCTCTGGTCAAGTGAAGAGTCGACTAACCACTAGGCGATATCTCGAGAAACAAAGTGGGTGCTCGGACCCCATGTTTCAACCCCAAACGGCTCGAACATATCATAACTCCCAATCAGGTTGGAATATTTTCGCCGTTTGAGGTTTTCTGCACCTGCAGCAGCTGCTCCAAACCAAATAGTTTTTTTTTCTGAGTTAAGTTGATAGATGACATACCCAAAACCGATACTTGTAAAATTGATTGAAGGTACTTATTGAAACTCCAAAAATATAAAAATTAAACATTAAAAACAATAATAACAGACAGAAACTAACAGTTGTGGTTTTTAAGAAATAAATAATAGATTTTAATATCTACTTACAACATCACCATAATCGTCACAGTCTTCAGAAACCACAAACACTAAATAAATAATAAATAAAGTTATCGCCCTTACACAAACAGACATGTTTCCTTTGATTTATGAATCGACACACAGCTCGCAATCGATCACACGGGTCTATTTATTGTCTAAAAGTACCAACCCTAACATTGCCATCCTACAAACTCTCTTAAACCTTAACTCTTAGCCGCCTCCTCTCCGCCCATTGTGTCACCCTTTGTAAAATTTTATATATTTTATTTATGTTCTGTAACTTTTATGGTGTACAATAAAGAGTATTCTATTCTATTCTATTCTATTCTCTTATACATAAGGTTTATTTTCGATTATGTTGACAGACTATTTGTATAGATACTTCAGTCGCGTGGCAAGGGTGTCACACCTCATTAGTAAACAATCGTGATAAATTTTGAACAAATCGAGGTCTTCGATTGTTGCAGGATACAATGCATCGTCATTGGTCTAAAAGACAATTAAGATTAACCAAGGATAGGCAGAAGTATCATATACATAACTCAAATCCCGATCTGAGATAGCTTGTCAAATGCGTAAAAAGTGGTCTTAATATAGGTATAAGAAAAAAGAAAATGAAAATTCCTCTTCCCTCCAAAGAATTAACCTTTTTAATCGATAAATCAATAGGAAAGGCCGTTGCCATCTGGTATCCAGCTGTTTAGATGTTATAAAGAACCCTGTTTGAAAAACGGCCCTTTTATTTTATGCTGTCCAATCTTTTCTTCAGTCTCTAACAGCCAAATGTTGTGTGTTCGGAAAACTTCGGCAATTATCGGCCGCTATCGTCACCCTATACCTTTGTCGCCCTTGTCTTCTGGCCAAGCAATGAGTCCTAAATATGGAGGTCTTGACCAGGATCAGTCTCAGTTTGTCTTTCTCTTTAGTTAGTTAATTTACAAAGTACTCATGAAGGCTGTATGTAAATGGGCCTGTATTTTAATCATGTGTTAGTTAAGGGTCCCACAAGAGAAACTATAGGCTGGTAGTGATCAATTTCATGAAGTCGGTGGATAAAAGAAGACTTAGTATACGTAATTAGGCAAATAGCCATTACAGGCGTTTTCCTTTTCAGGCTGTTGTCGTTTAATATATTATTCTAAAAGCATTTTATAATTTATCACACGGAAAAAGGATCTCCAATCCTTTTCACTTAACAAAGTTTTCAGTGAAAAGCGATTTATCTTTTAAACAAAAAAAAACCTTGGTTCCTTATTTCCCTGTCCCTTACTTACTGAAAGCTGCCCATCATTGGTCCTTGGGGACTTGAAAAATCGATGTTATCCCTTTTTATCTAAATAAGGAAACCGCTGGATTTTACACCCGAGCATCGAATATCAATATTGGTAAGTTGATAAGTACTGTATTGCGTAATTAGTTTGAACAGATTTGCAAAATATTTTACTTTGTTTTAAGGGATTATCAACCTTGTGCAGTTGTGTTAAGAGTTAGCGAAATTCCCTTATTTAGGTATGTTTGCCAAATATTTTTGACAGCGCATCGATCAGAGGAAACCATTTATTTTGTTCAGATTAACGCTACTGTTTTTATTAAATATATTATCTGACTTTGCTTGTTCATCAATATATTTTTCGTTTTTGCTTTCATTTTCAAAAAAAAAACCGACATCCACGCGGGCTAAGCCGCGGACAGAAGCTAGTAAATTGAAGTTTATACAGAGTTATAAACCTCTGACACCCAAGCTAAGATTGGACTTGTGTTATGGGTGTCAGGGCTCTCAAGTTAATACAGGGTGACAAATATCAGTTCGGAATTTCATATTGTAGGATCTATAGACAGAATTATAATCCCTCATCACTTAACTTAGACACATCAGGGTGTTGTTTTAGGTGGCTAGACCGACAGACAAATGATATTTTTACCTAACTTCTAGCTCCAAGCTCCTAGGTTAGTACTTATGTGCTTACAATGTTATCACAATGAGTTTAGATGGCACAAAACTTAGTCACATTCAAACTTTTTAATGTTAAAAGTACGTTAATGTTGCAAATGACAGAAACTTCTGCGGAATAGCAAAATTGCATAATAATCCCACTGTGGAAAGTTAAACATTAATGCAAAAACTAGTATTCACTTTGAGTTAAAACCTTTTTGTTAAAATAATTGCATCAAGAATCGCGGCTGACCGCATACAGCTTTTACAAGGACGACTAGCAAAGAGCTCCTTAGATTATAGTTACATCGAGCATAAAGGGCGACGCTCACTAGGCGGCCCGACGCGACGTGACACGTTAAAGCATTAACAAATCATTTATATGGCCCAGTTTGTCAGAGCCTTCCAAAAAATACCACAATTTCCCACGGTATGCTTAATTCCCCTTAAAATAATATTCAAAATCATTTCCGTTTAAGAAAATTCTGTGCCATGCTATGCCCCGCCGAGCCGGCCTTGAGAGATGGGTCACGATGAGGAATTTGACCCATTAATTTAAAGCTCAACGCTTTTACAATGCTTCGAAGGCTGTGTACAGTAAATAAAAGAGTTTCATATGCAGTCAAGAAATATTGATCATTGCACTCAGAGAGTTCTGCTTTCAGGAGGAGCAGGCTACTCTCATAATATTTATATAATTAATAATTAAGTAGTTATTCAAAATCATGATTCACTAGTTGTTGCGGTACATAGCCGTTATGTATCGCAGAATGGCAACAGCGCCTGTGCTAGATATTACATATACCTATATCCTTCCTATGGTGCGCACCCATTTAAAAATTAATAGACTTCTACATTGCCTTTGGATATTCACAGAGTTATATGTTCCTGACCACAACATCACGTCACCTGTATCAAATCATAAAATTAAAACTGAAAGAAACTAGGAAACTTGTTGAATCGTTTCGTTATCAATCGCAAAATTATAAAAGTAAAAGTTTAAAGAGACAAAGTTGTAGGTATAGCAAGTTTAAAACTCTTTTTCAAGGTCTTACAAGTGCACGTTACTAAGTAAACATTGCATTTAGCCCTTAGAGAGAGCACATTTACGTTTTACAGTGTACCTGATGCTGTTACACCTCGTAAGGCACGGTTCCCAAAGAGTCGTTAATATAAAAAGAAAAATAAAACTCGCTTTACGCGATGCCTGGTACGAATCAACGCGCGGAGTAAACGTAATGCATTCGATGGATTTTTAATCGCAAATACAACTATCCTATTGTGGCTTAAATTTGTATGATAAGATCTATTAATCTCAACCATAAATATGACTAAAGTCTTCGAACTTAAATAATATGTCCAAAACGCGTATTTTCAATTTTAGAATGTGAGTTCAAACGTAAATTCGGACTGAATTTACGTTTTAATTTATTCCGCGCGTTCGTACTAGCTGCTGCATATAAACGAGTTAAAAACCTTTAAACAGAACGATTATCAGTTACACAGAATACTTGCTACGGTGTAGAGCGGTAGTCGATTATACAATGTGGCTTTGCGAAGCTTGCGGTTGTGTTAGCTATTCATCCTTAATCCGCTTTCATCTTAGAAAACCACGAGCAGTCAACAGATTGATATATCTGACAGCTATCCGATTTCGGGATGGGTGATGAACAATTGCTCTCTGATTCTACTAAAGATACAGAGGGCTCATTCCAATCATTTGAATTCTCTTTTCCGATGAATTTATGGGTTGAATCAAATGGAACAACAATTAATAGCTGTGCTCAAATTGGTACACTAGAAGTGTTCTATTTTCCACATGATTGGTAACCAAGGGCATAACATAAAAGATCAGTGAGTAGATAAAATAAATTCTTACACAGCTTCGAACACGATAGTTCAATTAAACTGTGTCAAATACCATCAAGAAATACCATTAAGATCCATCTACTGAAACTAGAATTCGACTCCAAAATCCTAGGGGATCGTCTCAAAATACACAAGTTCTAACATAACACGGTATACAATCGCTCCCCAGGTCATGTCTGCTATTATTCAGCCTCCTTGGGGAGACTCGCGTTAAGAGTAACGTCACACCGTGTTAGCGCTGCGAGTCGTTCTATTATTTTAATAGTGCAGGCGCGGAGTTTCGAGTTTCTGTTTATACTGTAGTTGTAGAAAAGGTTTATGTCACCGGGTGACTGGTTGTGGCACAAAGTACTCTATTGGTGAGTATAGCTTACTCACCAATAGAGTACTATCAAATCTGTAGGGAATTTTGCATCTAATGATGCTATATGAACGACTAACCTGCAAATTGAAAAAGCGTAAGAAAGTAATAATTTCGCGGGCTACACAAGCGCTTTCCCTTAACGTAATAAGCCCGATGAGAGGCGGTTAGGATAAAGCGTTAGGCGCTAATTACAATGCCTGAGCCCAATGAGAGGCACAGCACAAGGGAACAGCTTCGACCTTCATTTTTGTAATTATGGGACTGGAGATGTGTGGGACGCCCTTATTTAGGAGTAGGATTCTTTTTTTAAAATTAATTTCTTTAAATTTCTTTTTGAGGCCTTCTCGAGGCTCTTAGTGGCCAGATCAATTTGATCTTGTCATCATGCATTCTACTAGAAGGTTATTGTCATCCAAACAGTTTAGTGCTCTTGAGATAAAATAAAGTTCCTTTTATATTTAGAATTCCAAATAGATTATTGCAAGTTTTATCAACAACACTCAATCGCATGGTATGGGTTGTCAGTACGTGTTTACGTGATAACGTAAACTTTTATATATTGTCAGAAATTTTCCGACCGAAAACATAAAAAAACTTTACAATATGTGTAATATTGAATACATGAAAAACTTTTCTAAGTTAATTGACGTCAAATAAGCAGCAGATTAAAGTTCTAGATGTAAATGACAGTGATATAATTGACAAGTATTTTAGTAGTTGTAGTAGTTAGTAGTCGAAAAATGGGCAGACGACATTGTGGTCATCGTGGGCAAAACCTGAATGAGGCTGGCACAGGAGCGTGGGGATTGGCACAAGAAAAGAGACGCCCAGAAGTGGATTTTTGATAACCGACGAAAAATTTCGACGCTATGGGGTCTAAACTCATGTGCTGAATCCATGGTTACAGTTTGCGCGTCGATGTCCCTGCCATTGATATCATTTTTATGTACATTTTTGCGAAGGGTTCGACGGTGCACTTTTACTATTAATGTAGGTAGGTAATTTACGTACTCTCCTTAAAGCTGTAATAAGTTAGTCCTATCTAATGGTAATAAGAACTAGAAGAAGAAAGTAATTCTCCGTTCCAACACTATATCAACCCTAGATTCATTCGACTAACACGTAACTAACAGTGGAGAGGTCCTCAGAGAATCGGCAGAAAATTCACCGATGTGTCGCCTGACAAGCTAGATTGATGCCTGGACGGTCAGAGACCCGAATTGGACAGCTGTTGGAATATATTGTGTGAGGATTGGTCAGCAGAGACGTGAAATAGAATGTAGAAGGTCAATTTCACACGACTTCATAGCATAGCACGAATAGTTTCGATTGTAAGAACCTCACCTTCATTGCATTTTTGATGTCTATGACACATTCAAGAACACTTGAAAAAATTAAATGCAGATATTTAATAAGTTGATTTCAATGTTTCTAAGAACTATTGCTGTTAATTTTCAAAACCTGTGAATACTGATCAAAAAATAAAACCAAATAAATAAAATATTTTATTTCAATATTACACGTTGTATGTACATTATACAGTTGGTGGCGTCTCCTTTTGAGCATCTACATGCTCAAAAGGAGACGCCTGTGCCAGGAGGCGCCGCTCCTTTATGTCTTACAATTAGTGCAGCTATACTCTAAGTGTGTTCCGCGGAACCCTAGGGTTCCGCGATACCTCTGTAGGGGTTCCTCAAGAATTTAGAAAAAAAATCAAAACACCTCTCTCTGGTCGAACGTTTTGACACCGCGGCCGCGCGTAGTATGTATATTTATTTATTTATTTGTATTTGTATAAACATGTGTTACAATAACTGGTACAATATCTCATAACTTTGGTATCAACATGTATACTTGTAGGTATACTTGTGAGCGCGCAGTCCCTTTGATAAAAGCCGCCTCTGTATTAGACGCTATAGTTGTCAACAAGCGACTTTCGACTCTAACTTAAAAAAATAAAGTCGAGATTGTTTACAACGTAATTTTTATATTTCTCTTTTTATTTTTGCTTTTTGTTTATCAAAGGCGCCGACTCGAGTATTTTCGAGAATATTCGAGATCGAGTCTAGGACTAAGTATAAAAGCGGCGATCGCGTGTCGCGCCTCGTCAGTCAGTTGACAATTAGCGTTCGGAGCGATAAGTTCCTGCCTACCTACTTATAAGCTTGCTAGCGAGAAACTAGTGTTCATTGTTCTACTGCCTGCTGTATTCGTTGTCTCAGTTTTATACATTTCTTCATTGTACTAAACTTAGTCTCTTATACGCAGTAACGATTGTGCATTATTTAGACCCCACTATCCTGACGTGTAACATTATAAATAAAGAAGAATGGAACGTTGGCTTAAAGGTGTTAAACGTGTTGCAACAACATCTTCTAATGACGCTGAATGTTCAAAAGCAGTACGCACGGAGAATATAGCAATCACCGATCCAGACGATGATGCCGCGACGTCAAGCTCGACGGTTTCAAAGACGAAAAAAAGGAAGTATGATGAATCATATATCAGTTTCGGATTTGTTGATTCCAACGGCTCACCTCTCTGCATGCTATGTAGTAAACTGCTTCCTAATAGTTCCATGGCACCTGCCAAATTGCGCCGACATTTAGAAACTGTGCACCCCGAGTCTAAAGACAAGAATAAAGAATTTTTTGTTCGTAAAAAAGATCAGTTATTGGAAAGTCAAAAAAATATGATGCATGTAACACAAACTATCAACGAAAAGGCCACGGAGGCATCATATTTAGTTAGCTATCGCATTGCACAAGCAGGTGAAGCGCACACTATCGCTGAGAATTTAATAAAGCCATGTGTATTAGACATAACAAAATGTATGCTCGATGAAAAATCTGCAAAGCATCTTTCTACTGTGCCGCTATCAAACGATACTGTTTCACGGCGAATCCATGATCTGGCAAGCTACGTCAAACAAGAACTAGTTACACGTCTACAAAAAACACGATTCGCCTTGCAAATGGACGAGTCAACTGATGTCGCTGGTTTGGCTATCTTGCTGGTTATCGTGAGATATCCATATGAAAGTTCTTTTAAAGAAGACATGCTTATGTGTTCACCGCTGCTCACAAACACTACCGGGGAAGAAATTTTTAATAAAATAAATATATTTTTTGAAGAAAATAATATCAGTTGGAACAATTGCATTGACATTTGTACAGATGGGGCCAAGGCGATGACAGGTAAAACAGCAGGAGCAGTGTCACGAATAAAAAATAAAGCGCCTAATTGTAGTTCCAGCCATTGTATTCTGCATAGACAAGCACTTGCGATGAAGCAAATGCCGTCAAATCTAAAATTAGTTATGGATGAAGCGGTAAAAATAATTAATTTTATCAAATCACGACCACTACAATCCCGATTGTTCTCATTATTGTGTGAAGATTATGGCAGCAAACATAAAACACTGCTGCTCCATACAGAAGTGCGATGGCTGTCTCGAGGTAAAACTTTAACAAGGCTATTTGAACTTAGAGCCGAGTTACAAATGTTTCTTTCAGCAGATACTTCTTTTAATTTGAAGGACCGTTTGTATGATAAAACTTGGTTGTTCCGATTGTCTTTTATGGCGGATATCTTTCAAAAACTGAACGAATTGAATTTATCATTGCAAGGTAAACAGACAACAGTGTTTCAGGCCTATAACAAAATAACTGCCTTCAAAAGAAAATTAGATTTTTGGATTATTTGCGTTGGTAAGAAAGAAATAGAAAGCTTTACGTCACTCAGTGAGTTTGTTAGCGATAACGACTCAGAAATGTTTCAAAATGATGTGTTTGGAGAATTGGTCCAATATCTCAGATCGATGCGCGCATCTTTTGAAAAGTATTTTCCCGAAGAACAGAATACAAAAATTAAACTGAATTCATGGATTCATAATCCTTTTTTACCTAACTTGGAAAAGCCCGAAAGTATGTCAAACGAGATATATGAATCTCTTTTAGAAATGTCATCAGACACAAGTATGGAGTCACTGTTCAAAACGACGCCTCTCAACGATTTTTGGTGCAGAATCCGTGATGAATAATAATAATAATAATAATATATTTATTCAAAAAAAAATTGTAAGGCATGAAAATTAGTACAGTTTTGCTTAAATGTAAATTATATTCCTAAGACTTACGTGCCTGAACTAGGTAATCCTGTGTTTCAGGCGTGAAGAGCTAAAATAGTCTTTAAAAAAAAAATAATAAATAATCAAAAGTTGACAATAGAAAAATAATTATAATTATGTTGAGTAGCATAACTCCTAGTTTCTAAATTTGATAATTACAATATTTGTATACCTATAATTACTTTAACACAGTTAGTAAATTCTCTGTTTCTTCGTAAGACATACTTTGGAGAGCCTCCTTGAGGATTCTCTTACAATTTGTATAGTTCAGAGAATAAATGTTTGCTTTCGAGTTTAGTCTATTATATAGGAGAGGTCCGAGGTACTGATAAAATTTGGCTATAAAAGCATGTTTTGTAGAATTTTGTGGACAAACTATATCTTTACGCCTTTTATTAGTATAACTAGTGCTGTAGGGTAGAGCTTTGTGTTGTTTTAATACAATGCCCATAATAAATAGCTGTCTAACTGTTAATACTTCACAAGATTTGTATAGGAGGTTAGTAGGAAAAAGGAAAGGGCGGGAAGTAGACACTTTGAGAATCGCCCTCTGAGCTCTCTCGATGGTTAGTAACAATGTTTTACCCACTCCACCCCATGTGGTAATACAGTAAGTTAAAATCGATTGACATAGAGCAAAGTAAACTTGTTTAACTATTTTTGGATCAGCAATACAGCGTAACTTTTTAAAAACAAATATTAACTTGCGAATTCTATTATTTAAAGCTTCTATATGTTGCTTGAACGAAAGTTTTTCATCTATTATAACACCAAGGTATTTTGTTGTATTTGCCATTTTAATGTTAGGACAAACACATTGGTTATTTGTGGGAATTGTGCAATAATGAGCATATAATGTCGAGGTAGTGCCAGTTGATGTTTGTTTGCGCATCGAAAACTTAATATAATTTGTCTTCTCTGCATTTAGTGTTAGTGAATTATGTTGAAGCCATTTATTAACAATATTGAATCCGTGTTGCGCAACCTTGTAGACATTTTTTTCTGAGTCAGCCGAAAATAGAAGGGCAGTGTCGTCAGCATAAGAAACAATTTGGCCGTGATCTAGACATAGATTACAAAGATCGTTTATGTATATCAAAAATAGTGTAGGCCCTAAAATACTTCCTTGGGGAACTCCGAAGGATGTGTTTTTTTTATCCTCGCTGAGAACATCTCCAATCCTTACACATTGGATACGATCTTCTAGATAACTCTTAAATAGTTTCAGCTGAGTGCCTCTGATACCTATGGTTTCAAGTTTGTGCAACAGAATAGGAATAGAAACCGTGTCAAAAGCTTTGGCGAGGTCCAGGAAGATTCCTACTGTGTGGTTACCATTATCAAGTTCTTGTGCTAGATAGTCAGTCAGATGGTGTACGGCATCGTCTGTTGACATTTGAGGCCTAAATCCAAACTGGCGCTGAGACAAAATTAATTTATCCTCCAAGTATTTGTAAAGCCTTTTATTTATAATTTTTTCTAATATTTTAGACAAAGAAGGCAGTAAAGAAATAGGTCTATAATTTGTGACTTGATCTTTACTGCCTGATTTATAAACGGGGACAACAACAGCTTTTTTTAGGCACTCGGGAAAAACACCTGCAGATAAACATTTTTGGAAAATATAAGTTAATGGCGGTACCAAAATGTGCCTGAACTGTTTAATAACTTTATTTGATATGTTATCCCAGCCAACTGCGCAGTCGTCTTTCAAACTCTTAATTATCGTTTCTACCTCAGCCTCATCAGTGTCTAGCAATGCAAAGGATGATGAAATAGTGCTACACGTAAATGGTGTTGTTCTTGTTAAATATTGTGATTGGCCCCGAACTTTTTCAGCCAAACACTTTCCCACATTAACAAAGAAATTATTTGCTACGTTGGCAGTTGTTAACTGTGATGAGTGTGCTTGTAATAAACCTGAAGAAGCCTGATTTTGTTTCGTGTTATACGTTACACTTTTAATGAAATTCCAGATTTTTTTACTATTTGTACCAGCATTTTCTAGTGCAGTTTTATCGTAGTTGTTTTTTACTCTTTTTAGAAGATCATTACAAAAGTTACGATATCGTTTATACGACAGTTGCAAAATTAAATTATCTGGATGGGATTTAGCTTTCATATGCAGTTTATCTCTATTTTTCATACAGCGAATGAGTCCTGTCGTGATCCATGGTTTTATATTGTAGTTTTTGTTTTTTAGCCTTGATATGACAGTGTTCTTCTGAATTGCATGTTGTACATTTTTGATTAAGTATAACATACAAAACTGCGGATCAGCAGAATCGTAAACTGGGTCAAATTCGATATTACGTAAGTCTTCTTCGAGTTTATTTACGTTTAAACGCGAAATTGTGCGAGTGACTACTTTTGGTAATTTGCAATTTAAAATAAGTAGGTTAGCACTGTGATCGGTTATTGTTGAATTAGTTACAAGGGCAAGTGCGGGGAAATTCGACTTAAATATTATATGGTCCAAACAGGAGCCACTTTGATGTGTAGGAAGGGTGTGAGCGGGAAGCAAACCATGGAAAGCGCATAGGTTAAGGTATTCCTCAGCGGATGTGTCAGTACTTTCTGGAAGAATATTGATATTAATATCTCCAATTAAAATGGTATTTTTGAAAGATGATAGGTTCTGCAAGGTGTCGTTTAGAGAGTCGGTAAAATTGTTTATATTTCTAAAAGAGGGAGGTCGATATAAGGCAAGTATTGCTAATTCTGACCCAATTTTAACTAACAATCTGTTACAGTCGTGCATATTTGGTTCCTCGACAGACACATTGAGATGATTTCTTGCGTAAACTATCACCCCATCGTTCTGATTGTAATTTATAGTACTTTTATACATATTATATCCCGGAATTAGTGGTATGTTATATTGTTTGGAAAGCCAACATTCGGTTAAGACAATAACGTCACAGTTTATGTCTAGACGTTGTAGAAAAATGCAAAAATTGTCAAAATTCTTAAAAATACTGCGAATATTTTGGGTTAGTATGGTTAGTGGACTAGTATAGTTGTAGGAGGAGAGATATTGTTTACAGTGTTCAACGTCACAAACATGGGATTCAGATACAGAGAAATTATCTATGTCATTAATTAAATTATTAATCATAATTTTAACTAAATATAAAAAATAACAATAAAACTAACAATAACAAGGGCCAGAAAGATACGTAACTAACGGCGCTCTTAGGCGCCTCCATAATCAATAGAATTTATGTACCTCTTTTCAGCCATTAGTTTCGCTGGACAGTCAACGGCACTTGTCTTGTGATTGCTGGGTTTTTTGAAGTGCAAGCAAGTAGCGCATTTTGGTTCCTCAGCCCTCTTTGTGCATTCTTTAATGGAATGACCCTGATCACCACAGTGGCCACAGGTATATGTGGTCTCCCGACATGATTTGGCCGCATGTCCGTACTGCTGGCACATATAACAGCGAGTGACTAGAGTAAAGTCTCTCACAGGGCATGACGACCAATTCACAAACACTCTGTCTTTAGATATCAGGGCTTTCAGTTCTGGATTTCCGGCGTCGATATCGCTTCTATAATGACATCATCTCTTTGGCTGGGCGGTTGAGGGTGACGTGCCGGTGCGGGCTCAGGTGCAGGTGCTGGTGCTGGTGCGGGCGCGGGTGTAGGAGGTGGGCTCCGAGCACATCTGCCACCCCGGCTGAAGGGACTGGTTGCCATTGTGATAAAAGTTATGTACTTCTTAATCACTACACATTTTCACACAGTAAACAATTTACACCTATTATGCCTACGTATGACACAGATTGTTTTACTACCGGATATTTGGTAGATCCAGGTCACGATTCAGCAAGTGTTTATTTAAAAAAAAAAAAAAAAAAAAAAAAAAAAAAAAAAAAAAAAAAAAAAAAAAAAAAAAAAGGGAATATCCAATGCTTGGCAAAATGGCTCTGAATATTCTTCTCCCGTTCCCAACAACATATTTGTGCGAAACAGGATTCTCAACCTATGCAGCCACGAAAACAAAATATCGCAATAGACTGGACGCCGAACCTGATATGAGACTTCAACTGTCTTCTATCAAACCTGATATCAACCAATTGATGAAAAATAAAAAACAGTTTCATACCTCCCATTAGTTAGATTATTTTCTTTTTTAATATCTTCTATTATTGTACTTGCCATGTGGTAAAGTAAGTAATAATTAGTAACTGTTACATTGTAATTTTATTATGCTTATTAATAAAGAATACACTTTTAAAAACTATTGTTTTATTGTAGGGTTCCATCAAGTATTTTGCTTCCCAAAAGGGTTCCGTCACCAAAAAAGTTTGAGAACCACTGAATTAGTGTAACATGTTATTATATAAAACTTTATGAATTAATAATTGTTATTTGTTATCATTAGTCTGTTTGTGAGTCTGTGTATGTGTGTGGGATCATAAAGTTAAGGACAGCCTCCTAAAACCTTTTTTTCCTGTAGCTACAACGGTTAAGGTATCCTTCTGAGAGCCCTTACTGCCCCTTCTCAAAAATCCACCGTATATATAAGGTATCGCGTTCAGTAGATACGTTTTTCCTAATGAGTTTGACTCGTTCATTAGGTACAGACGCTAGCACATCAAGCTACCCGAAACTTGAACCTAACGCTTTAGCGATAAAGTTGAAATCTATTAAAGAAATTTGACAGATTCTAGTAGCTTGATGTGCTGGCGTCTGTACCTATGCATACGGAATTAGTCTGTATTATGAGTAAAGTTGAATAAACCTTCAAAGTCTAGCCTTTAAAATAACATACACGTGTCCAAAATTGTCAGAATTAAGGCACGATCTACTAAAGGAATCTCAGGGGATAACCTGCCGGGTATTCCTTCCATATTAGAATGATTTACTTTCATCCCCTGGGAATTATTTCCTACGCAGTTTTCCAATTTTTTTGCATTGGGTTGAAGCAAAAATTTGAAACCTACCCGGTAAACCTACCCGGTTGAGACGTCGACTGTCTAGCGACAGATCGTGAGTTTCACCCCTAACCGTTGCACGTTGCCACATAGACCTAAATCTAGCGTTACTGGCTAAGCTGTATTTAAAGTACGCATCGTAAATTATATTGTTATTCGTAACCTTTACGTATGTTTCAAAATTTTCTGTTGAGTTTCTTTCCTACTTAGGGCAATTCAACTGTTGAAGTATTTTACATGGAAAATATTCTTACAGGTTACATTTGCAGTTAAGACTTTAAGAGCAACGGTGTTGCTCTGGGTATACGTAACAATATATACACGTCACGTACAAAGTACGGCTCATGATCACAACCTAAACAATAGTCAGGTGGAACGGTTTCCATTGTTGATACAGATTAATACCTACCCTTACGAAATAATACGATTGTCCTTATGGCGCCGATTCCCTTGTTCACAAACTAAACTAAATTTAAGTTCAGTGCATCTTTTTCCTTCTATTTCATTAAGAAAAGGACAGAAGATAAAATATTAGTATTGTCTTGTCAATTTTTTTTAAAAAAAAACGTTGCCCCACACTATAAATTTCTCCTGAATCGTGGGTGCGTTTACACACATTTAAACTCACATACACAAACAGCCAGACCAGGAACAACTACTTGTAGGCCATACAAATATTTGTTCCGTGCGGGCATCGAACCCGCGACACGCACCGCAACAGTCAATCGCTTAACCACTGCGCCAACCGTGCCGTCTAAATTAAGACACTCCATGGACAGTTCAGACGTGATTAAAAACATGTCTACTAAAAATACGTCAATTTACGTCAGGCGCTGACTAATTTGACAGGACCAAACTAATATTTATCTTCTGTCCTTTTCTTAATGAAATAGAAAGAAAAAGATGCCCTGAACTTAAATTTAGTTTAGTTTGTGAACAAGGGAATCGGCGCCAATGTGTCTTTATTAGTTTGATTGGATAGTTATTAATGGTTTCGCAATTCTAGAATCATCGAGAAAGCTAAATAGATTGTTTTTGTACCTTTTTCTAATTACGACCACTCGTTCTTCATTTAAGTGGATTTCTTAGTTAATCTATAAGAGATTAATTATAAGAGATTAACTATAACATTTATTATTTGTCTTTTTCGTATGAATCATTTAGATTTACTTAGAAGTTTTATTAGTTAATTCATTGCTTCAATTTAATCCTGAGTCTCTTTATCTCGTAGTCTTTGAAAATAAGAGCTCAATTTAAAGTAGACAGGTCAAAATGTCGAATAACTGTCCTTCAAGATACAGGATTTTCCTAGTTTCAAAGGCAGCATTCTAATCTCTAATCCATCCCATCCATCCCTTATTGAAATAACACTGGTATTACCTAGGCTAAGTATTTTACTAAAATAAATATAAATTTAATTACTTTTCAAGTTTAAGTATGATTTCATGCTGATTAAGGATGATTACTTTGTGTAAATTATTTCGTCACCACTGCTCTCAAAACGGTGAAGGAAAACATTCAACACACAAACCAAAAATTCGAAGACATGTGACATCTGCCAACCCGCACTGGGCCTGCGTGACGGCCCATTCCCTCTCGCCGAGAGGAGGCCTGTGTCCCAGCAGTGGGAACATTATAGACTGATTATGTAAGGATGTGTATACCTGCAATACGATCTAAAAGGCAATTACACTATTCCGATTTTAGCACTTCTAAGTAAGATTAGAGCTGAGCGAGTCGGGATGGCAGGAACCATGCGAAAGTAACTCTGCCAGGGTAGCGGGATCGTCCGAAAGGGTTACCGCTGCCCTGGAACAGAAAGGGCTAAGGAAGGAACACGGGTGGGTTTTAGTCAGTAAGAGTCTGACACTCCCTTCCGCTCCACCCAGAGCGGGAGGGGTCATTTGATAATTACCCATCCACAAAAAAAAAAAGTTGCCATCCTAACTAGCTAATTAGGGTCCTACCGTTTTAACTCTTATCACTTACTAACTAAGTAAGACCCATCGTCCATGACGCTACTAAAATGTAACTTTTACAAGCTCGTGGACGACGGACCTGAGGTACTAGTGCAACCGCTGGGATGAGAAGCGGAGAAGCTAGTAACTAAAACGAGTTGGCGAATAACGAGCAGCGAGTGCATGACGGTGACCGGCGAATACTCAGTGGTATTCAATATACTTATTATGTACCAACGCGTGTTTTTTTTTTTTTTTTTTTTCACACAGCACCATTTGTCCCAAGCTAAGCAACCTATTTATCAGTCTGTGTGTCTGTGTTTTATTTTATCAGTCTCTATTACACGGGACCTATTAGCTCTTGTACGTGTTTGAGCTAGAAAATCGTCGGTTAGTCGTCGCTTTTTCGTCTTCGCACTTCTGACTTAATTTGAAGTAGTTGCTAATTAATAAGTGACAAAAGTATATATGGAGACAATATTTTATCTTCCCATTTTATTTGGGGCAAAAAGGCCCTCATCTATGAGGTACTTAAACTTTACTTGCTTTTATTTTAATCAACGTTTTTAGAACGCTGAAGTATAAACTTCAGCGTTCTAAATAGGTACGTTGATTAACTAAGTAAATCAGCGTCCAATTATAAAAATGGTGCCAACATTTCAGTCAGTTTCACTCATTAATTAAGAGCCTAGCCTAATGCCGATAAACATATTAAGAAAAAATTAAGACTGATTAAAAATAAAAATATAAAAAACGACCGTTTCTATGAAGAATGTTTGTCCTAGTAACAGGCTTGTTTACAAAGTTAATAGGGTACGAGAATTGTGGAAGGAGAAACCGTTCAAGCAGCAATTTTGTTCGTTATACGAAGGTAAGTTTTCGTCGGGTAATTTACTGTGTGACTTTTATTAGACAGGGTTGACAAAATGGGTGCTGGGTTAAGTGATATCTATTTTATTTTAGCAAATACCAGTTTGATCTATATTTTGTTTAAATTAAATGACTAACTAACTATATAAATATATAAATACTAACTATAAAACTAACTAACTACATAGTATCTATCTATAACCACATTCCTGATTCTATAAAAGAGGAACCAGTAACAAGTTTCAAAAAGAAACTAACTGTACTTTTATTGAATAAGTGTTACTACTCCGTATCGGACTTTCTAGCTGATACTTTTTGGTTGTGTTTTTAGATTATGTGTATTGTGTTTGTAGATAACTAATGATGAACTGCATCAATGTTTGCATGCCAAAATGGTAGAATGTACAAGGCTTCTTCAACATTTCTGTAACCACCTTATTGTAAATACCTACATTCCGAGCAAATAAATGATTATTATTATTATTATTATAGTAGGCTTGTACAAACACTTTTACACGTTAATCCTATTTTTTAGGGTTCCGTACCTCGAAAGAAAAAAACGGAACCCTTTGTTGTCCGTCCGTCCGTCTGTCTGTCAAGACCCTTTTTCTCAGGAACGCGTAGAGGTATTAAGCTGGATGGAGGACAACGCAATCAAAAGATACAGCCGTTTATGCCGCAAATTTCCGCAAATTTTCGACACTCGCAAGGGAATCAAAACCTACAGGGTACTTACCGTCAACTCAGAATCTTGAATTTTGGTACGAAGCAGCGTCTTATAGCACAGATAAAGGAAAAATTGCGAAAACCGTAAATTTTTTGTTACATCATATACATAATAAAAATATTTTTAATAATTTTAAATTGTACGGAACCCTCGGTGCGCGATTCCGACTTGCACTTGGCCGGTTTTTTTTAACTTGATAAGGTCGGCGTGTCCTATCTGACTACTCTAAGAAGAAAGGCCGAAACAAACTCAGAAGTCTTTTTTAAAGTTCAAACATAATCTTGGTGGTTCAAACAAAACAATTTGAATACAAAACTGCAAACATAATATTGACTTTTCTCAAATATTGTCTACACAAAATACTGTATTAGTTCCTTGAAACAGATTGTTCTGAACGTGCTCACTGGCTCCCAGGAAATGTACCAACAAAGGAAATGTATAGTCGGCATGATTTTGTTCTTTTTTGGAATTTGAGAGGTTCTCGTTGCCAAATGTTTATGTGGCTTTACTTGCATATATGGTTATAAAACATTTTTATTCCAAATGTCTTAGCTACTATAATTTTAGGCTAGTTTCCTAAGGCTAGTTTCCTAAAAAATCTAATTAGTTCGTCAGTTAGTTGTCAAAAAATATTGAACCCGTATATTTTCTTTTGTCCATTTATTTATTTATTATATAAAAATGATGAAGATATCGCCCGTTAAAGTTCCACGTGACGTCACTTGCTTGCGATACTTTTGCAAGCAAGTGACGTCTCGACCCCGCCCTCCCAAATTTTGACGCGCCTTATTTTTGTCATTTATTGTGTGATTGACAAAAGAAAAAATACGTGTCCATTATTTTTCGATAATCTAACTGACGGACTAAATATAATTATTTTTTTTTACCCAGGTAACTACCCTATTGTACATTGTATTATATGTAAGGTGGGCTCACCCCCTAATACATGGGACTTGAATATAATCTGCGAAATGTGGGTATACCATAGTATATGCCTCTGCCTATCCCTTCGGTTAAAACCGGTTTTGATGTTATGTATAAATATTATTCGATAGATAACTAAAAACATGACCCTTCATGTTCGTGACATAGATATGTTTTAGTTACTCTCCATCATTCTTTATTCTAAAATCTCAGAGAAAAGATGGTTACCCAGAATTTCTAGATTTTGGTTAACAACGACGCCTTCCAGTTGTCTTGATGTGAATGTTTAACAAACGCGAGGCTCCCATAAACTTCCCAGGAAATAAGGTTAGACAAGCTAAGTTTAACATAACAATGTTTTTGTACAATACATAGTAAAGCTATTTATAACATTCACAGTATTACCAGCCGGTCGATTCTGTAAAAATCTCACCGTGAAAACTCAAGTGAAGTGAGCTTGATGTCAGTTGTCAGTAGTGTCAATCCCTAGCATTATTTGGAATGACAGCTCACTCCACGCTCACTTCACCAAAGTTTTCACGGCGAAATGGTTACAGAATCGCACTGCAGGTGTCGTAAGAAAGACACTTATGCCAGTTATCGAAAAACAATCAATAAAATGTTTGTTCATAAACGTAATAGACTTGGAGATCTTTTTTGGTGAAGTTATTGAAACACCTAAATGCTAATCCAACACTATTGATAAAACACCACACAAGTAAATAGACGGCGTTTTGGAAGTTCATGCCTTTCAGTATTTTATATCCAACAGTTTAGAGCTTAAAATTAAGTACCCATATTTGTTATTTATTCAAACTTAATGCACATGCAAAAATATTGTACAAAAGCGGACTTAATGCCTGTGGTATTTTCTACCAGCCAACCTAGGGTAGTGGGTTTTATTGAGTGCAGAACCCCGTTTTGCTGTGGCTCCCATCAGCGGTTGAATTTTAAAAAATCTACTGCAGCTTCGTTCACCTTTACAGCGCCTTCGGAACATTATTGATGTGGCTACCGTCAACAGTCTTGGCTGTGAATTGTCAGTCACCCACAATACCCTTAACTAAAAATACATTTATCATCATCCAGTTTGAATTCACCCACTGCCGGGGATGGATCACATCCCCACAGTCCTATGCTAGCTTCAGTACGAATTTCCAGCAAAATAATAACATCAACATTGTGACTAAAAACTTTCTACAGTACTTATTAGTCTGCTTACCTCACTAATTGGGCACTCCACACGATTACACTTGATCGCTCAAGTCGAGTTTTATTACAAAACTAGTTGGTTATTGCCGAGTGGTCGGCTGAACCGAGCAGAAGTTCTTATTGAAACTTTGTTTTAATAACAATTGAACTTTGTTTATAATCGACGTTTCACTTGCACGTGTATACTTTCATTAGAATCTTAAAGGTAACGTTATTATCATAAAAGCCTGTTTGAGTGTACACACATAGTAGAAGTACCATAATATTGAACTTTTGAATATTTTAGACCAATTTGTTTTTTTTTTTAATTTTTTTCTACTAGGAAAAATGATAAAGGAGAGATAATGAAAAAATATGCCATATTTTAACCCAATAGTAACAAAAGATTCAGAAAAAAAGGCCGCCACACAGACGGACAAATAGTCGTACTCAATGTTTTACCCTCAGGTTTACATTTTTATTATACCAATTTTAAAAGCATTTTGGGGGAACTTTGTACCCTAAAAGTTTTTTACCTTGAACCTTCCGACCCATGTCTGGCTTTTCACCCAAAAAGTTTTGCTTCCGAGTGATTTGCGCTCATAGTTTAAGCTGCTGCAATTTTTATGCTTATAAAGTAACGAAGTCAACTGATACAACACAAACAAATTGATTAAATAAATTGGTATTGCAACATCAGACCTTTAATTACGGCTTCTTTACCTGGAACTAAATTCTAAAGCTCTTTTTTATTGAGATAAGAATTTAAATAACGTTCAAAATAAGTACGAAATATTATTAAAATATCCAGGTGAACATATTTCACGACTAAGAGCACTTTACTGGCACCTAAACGTTCCTCTTTTCAGGGATGTTTTACTGTAGAAATATACAGTTTAAAATATTGCAGTTCTGCACTGCAATTCGTTATAAATCTCGTAGCACTGTCTACGAGGTGCTACGAGATTTCGTAGCCATTACGAAAGCTCGTAGACTCGCGTCACACAGAAAGAAATCGTTTCCTACGCTGCGAAAGGGTTTCCTCAAACGGAAATAGTTTACCTAATCCCGTGGGTGATGTGAAAGATAATCAGGTATTATGGAAAGTGATTGGGTAGTAACTAACTATCATATAAATATTGATTTTTGGGAAATAGAGCTATAAACTCTACCGACGACTGCTACATACGTTGTGTACAGAGAGATTTGCCACGTTAGCTACGCGGTTACTTAGTTTCCCGTAGAGTGGATGTGGATCCCGCCTACGTTTTCAAACAAAGCGATCAAGTAAGGTATGAGATATAAACCAAAATCAATCTAAATCCTCCCAAATTGTTAACAGAAGCGGATTACAAACAACAACGCTTTAAACAAATTCTATGACGGTAGTCGCAAAGCCAAAAATGTAATATGAAACGGGGACACGATGCGTTGGCCGTATTCCAGAGAATTGGTAAATTCTGGCCTTAAACCGTGCAGCGTGGCGCTAAAGTGCTCGTAAGTGAAATGGGGGTGGGTAGATGGCCTGCGAGGGCAAAATTAATGGCGATCGGATACGCGGGAGTTGTAACGCGTTGTTTTGCTGCAGTACATAAAAATTTAAAAATGGCTCGTAAATATCGGTGAACAATAGTATTGGGAGTCTGAAATCGATGTTTCTCATCAAAATATTTTATGTCTCTGTGAGTATTCATATTTTTATTCGTGGCTTACGAAAGAAGTGTTCACAGCTCGCATTGAATCTTATGTTACATGCCAACGAGCTCTCGATGGCATGCTCTCGATGGATGGTATAATGTTTGTCACAAAATGTCTGCATCGAAAAAACTAATCATTTGCGGATTGTGAAGTTCTAGCCTTTTTTTTTTTATTCTGGATGGGAAATCATCAAATGACCCCTCCCGCTCTGGGTGGAGCGGAAGGGAGTGTCAGACTCGGGCCCCGTCCTCTGCTGACTTCTCTTTGAGGCACGCGTGGAACACAACGCGCCGTCCGGCACGGGAAGTTCTAGTCTTCCAGTTTATCTATTCGGAACTTAACGGAAAATAACATTCGAATGCTTGACGCAATTTTGGTAAACACGGTACACCTGGCTCACTGGTCGGGATATATGTGTCGTCTAAAATTTATTGTGAAAATAATACTTATCTACGCCAACATTAAATCTTGCCTGTTAACAATTTTAAAGGCCGCCACGATCTGCCTAAACTACAGTAATTAGTCTAGACATTTGTGAATACGGAGGTGTGGTTCCGTCGAAAGTTGTCGAGATCTAATCAATCACGCTGGAATGGCTGATAAAGTAATAGTAACAGGTGCCTCCGATGTGTTACTATGATTGATATTGCCATGTCGGTTGAGATTGGGGAACCGTTTCAAATGCTGATACAATATAATTTCGTTCCGTTTTGTTTAAATTAAGGGGAATGTTCCCCTAAATTTAACACAACGGAACAATTTTCGAGATGGCCGGTACGTTATGCATGGCTGGTGCTGTCGAATTAATTCATTTTAAACTTTAGGGAATTTGAAATCCGCTCTTATCATTATTAGCGTTCCATTAGATGTTAAATTGACTGTAAAAAACTTGACTCATTTTCGATATGTTTTTGTAACTTGCTAAATAAAAATGTGTTTTGCTGTCTAAGGGCTGATTGTTCCAACGCCAGATAATTTTATTCGAAATAATTTTTAAATTTTGACAGTTATTTCATACAAAAACTGTCAAACGTCAATTTCATTCCTCGAATAAAAGTTATCTGGAGATGGAAATTCAGCCCTAAGCTAATAAAACAAAACTTGGTGGTTATTCATTACTTTCATTGAGACCAATACACAAATGTCTTGGTCTCATTGAAAATAATGAATAATCGCCAAGTTTTATTTTTACGTAGCTCTGGAGTTAGGGTGTCAAACTTCCTCTGTAACCCAGTTTATGCCAATAAAGAATTTTATTATTAAATATAAGGTGGGAAAAAAGAGAAAATTCTTATAAAGTTGGTTGATACGAGGGCCTGCGTATCGTTTCTTTAAACTTGATATGATTAAATTGGTAGGTAGGGTTTGGAACTTAATCAAACAATTTTGCTTCGGAATATCGGTATACATTCAAGAATTGGGTTTATGTTCTATAATATTAAATAAAACACTCGTACACACATGGAAATTATAGTTTCACAGTCCATCGGATTCTCATCTGAAGCGTGCGCGCAATTGCCTCTTGCGGCGCGCGTTCCACCGACCAGTGTTCTCACACGCGGCGTCGTCGCGGGAAATATCCGAACCGCGCGTTACAACTTTCGGACATAACGTACGTCGTAATGTTATTTTGTTACTCGTATTTTATGTTTTTAAGTTAAGATTGGGTCTTATTTCCATTGTCTTCTTGAATGTGTTTGTTTCTGATATTTTAGGCTCTGAATTTTATAGAACGGAGATATGTATATTTTTTTATTAATTCAATATTATTCAAATCAAATACAAATATAACTAACTATTTACACTAGATACTAAGTTAAATGACTAACTAACTTACTATACAAATAAATACACAAACAAAGGACACATATGCATTGAAGTACTCGTCCGCATCGCTGTCATTCAGAAACGTGTCCAGAAGACCGGCAGCATTGCCACGTTGAATGGCAATGCTAATTCTTTGGCCAAAGAACGACCCAGCCCTCTGGTCACGTGCAGATATTTTTAGTTTTTACTAACTTTGATTTCAAATATTAATATTTTTACCTTTTTTATTTAGTTCTATTTGACCATTTGCAATTCCTACCTACCCTGCATTAACTCCAGTAGTACAAAGCATTACCTATGTATCACGACTCTGGACCCCAAGATACAGGCGTTGTCTTGGTTAGCTACAGAATAGATCACAATAAAGATCGCTAACAGTTACAGATGGAATTTAAGTTAATAAAATAAGTTAAGAGTTGTAAAATTATACTATGCTAATGCTTATGGAGGACAACAGTTGCCAGTCAGAACATAAATATTTTATGAAGTTACTTAACAATACCTACCTTGAATCATTTATTTGATTGAGACTCGGGACTCACTATTGTATTTTCTTTGAAGCCAATGCTAAGCAATGTCTATGTCGCAGATGGATTGTAGAATCCGATGTTTTACAAAACAGCTCCATTATGTAAAAGAACTGAACAACGTTCAGCTGGATTGTCATTGCGCTACGTTTTACAAAACTGCTACCAACGCACAATGAGCGTCTTTCATAAAACTCTGATAACTTTTAATTAATATTGTCCTTAAAATCACTGTTTTCTTTTCTTTTAATGTAATTTTTAGGCGTATTATTTATTTCTGTTTCGGACGCTATTATTGTATTATTGTTGCAACGAAAAACAGAGCTGCGAGCGACAATCTGACGTTTCATTTCACTCATTTTACAAAACCGTTAATCGTCGATACGCTGCATTGATAAATGCAAAACTTTTATGCAATTCGGCGTGTTCCAGTTTTGTACGGCTGGTTTGTAAAACCACTAGCGGTTTTGTTAAACAGCGGATTCTACAAGCCGTTTGCGACATTTACATCGAGCACGAAGCACTAACATTATCCACAGATGTTACGCCGCTTGATAAAAAGCTTAGCTCTGTTTAATGTTTTTTTAAACACGATATTGTGTTTCTGAATCAGTTTGAGTATTGGTTTAGAATAAACTCATACGAAATAACATGTTGTGACCAAAATAATGTTCAGGTAACTCATAAAATGACACATTTGATAACAAACTATTTTAAAACATTCTATGAATTCTATATCTGTAATCTCTCTGTAGTCGGTCCCTCATGTTTGAGGATCGTGGTCAGCTTCGGAGTTGCATCTGGAGATGATCCGCCTCCACCGGTTTCTGTCCAGCGCATCCTTTACTACCATGTAGAATTTAGAGGACATCTGTAATAGATAATATGCAACCTAACCTTATGAAATGTTATGGAAACATACATAAAAAAAACAAAAAAAAAAAAAATACAAACAATATACACATATATAAACATTACGCTTGTATTACTGGGTAGGGGTAGTCAGATTTGTACTTACACCCGAATTCCACCAGATAAGTTTAAGTTACGGTAATTTTAATTTGTTTAAGAAAAACTCAATCTAAAACACAGAACTCGAGTTACAGGTGAAAAGGGTCGGCAAAACTTATAATTGTTTGTTTATTGGCAGCCGAAAAGTTTGTAAACTAACAAAACCACTTGGAAAAGTGAAGTTGTTTCAAACTTGTTCCGTTCGGTATTAATCACCCTACGATATAACATTGTTGAGAACTTTACACATCCCGTGATTAAAGTTAGTTCCATACTTTTTAAACAAAATAAATAAAAAATAATATAATATTTAATTTATGAGTATAAAGGCTAGCTTTAGAGTATGTTTTAAATGATTGCAGTTAGTAATTAGCATTACAAATAAAATTGTGACAATCAATTTAAAGATCAACAATAAACAAAATTCAACATCCCGCTGAGGAAAATCAGTTTCAAGATGAAGATGTTTCCTTGTTCAAATCAAAAAAAAAAAAAAAACGCCGGCCGTTTCCTCACAAAAAATGGTGAGATGCCATTTGACTAGCTTTTTAAATATATTTTTTTGTTTGGCTAATGGCTGCCGCCAATTTTTGTAACGGAAAATAACCAGGCCGTCAACTTGAGTTTTCGAACGAGTTTATACTTTTTAAATAAAAACTCATTTGACAATTCTATTCAACAAATGCAAGATAAGTGCACATCGAATACCTACCTAGGCAGAATAAAGATATAAAACCAGAGCTAACCGAAGTAATAATATAAACCTGGAAAGCACTATCGGAAAAAGCCCCTCTACAGTTGTATCGAACGACAGTTTCGCTTTTGTCCGTAATCGTTGGAAAAAAGCGGTGAATGCAATTTCACTTAGCGAGCGATATTAAACCGTTGCAGCGGAAACAAAATTTTCGTATTGTCTTATATTGTCGTTACGTATAGAAAGTAAACAGGGGCAATGTGTTTTCTACAAACAATGGTGATTGTTGGCCTCTTTGCGTATATACAATGGTCCATTCTTAACAAATTTTTTTATTTTTTTTTGCGGATGGGAAATCTTCAAATGAAAAATATCTTCAAACACTCCCTTCCGCTCCACCCAGAGCGGGAGGGGTTCCCGCTCTAGGTGGAGCGGAAGGGAATGTCAGACTCTTACTGACTAAAACCCACCGGTGTTCCTTCCTTAGCCCTTTATGTTCCAGGGCAGCGGTAACCCTTTCGGACGATCCCGCTACCCCGGATTCTTAACCACTTCGACGGTCTTCTTCGGTCAACCAAATAAAATCGAATGACCGTATTTTTTTTTTCTTTTTCTAGCATTATTTTGAGTAAAGCTTTAAGATGTGTTTAAAAACATTCTTATCATTGATATACCTTTTTCAGCCCCACCTAGCAAAGACAAGTGCCACTACAGAATCTTTGACCAGTGTCAATCCGCTTGTACCTAATTGTGTTGTTGTTGTGTGTTGTTATTATTAATTAATGGTTTATTTATAAATAAAGAGCACATTCAATTTTATTATGTAGGTAGGTACCTGAACAAGTTTATGCTTTCCATGCTCCAACATAACAAAGGTAACGTATTTATGGTCGTAACTAAGCGTTAGGAATCTTATGATCAGGGGCCTTATTCTCTATGACACAATTAACGAAACCGCGCGAAATGAACGCGAGATTGGCGGGAATAGAATATTATATTAAGTGATTTGGGCCCAGATAGAATCCTCGAAGGTGTATATTCTTAAATATACACCTTCGAGGATTCTCTCAGGAGGAAGGGGGGGGGAGGGGGGGGGGGAGGATTTTCTCTCTTTTTCTTTCTTCTTGGTAGCTACATTCACACCCTTAGGTGTGAATGTAGCTACCAAGAAGGTTTGATAATAAACATAATATTAGTCTAAATCACTTTCTATATAATCTCCATCCAAGCGAAATCTAAACTTAAGGTTTTTCCTATATGAGGCCAATTATTTTTGCTTAGATACCTACTAGATTTCAAAGTTATTAACATAAACTTTTCAATAGCACACCTACACAAGAAAACAACAAACTAACAAATAAATACACACCGAACAAACCTCACCAATAAATATTGACCACAGATCCCTGGACGCGTCAAATTGTCGGAGTCACACACTCAAGTCGAGAACGCTTATTGGCCGCCATTTTTCGTATTTTGGCGAGAACCCTCGGGAGCTCCATTCTTGTCTGAGAACAATAGCCTTTGACGAAGGAGCGAAAATTTACCGTAATTCTAGTGTGTAATTGTGATTTTATATCCGTCTATTATCAGTGACGATTTTTGATGGTAGAAAATTGCATGGGTGAAATGGCTAACGAATGCTTTAAAGATGACGTCACCTCTATTGTTTACTTATTTCTTTACTTTATTAAACTTTCACATTGATATGAGATTTAGATCTTGTAAACTGTTAAACCTACGTAAAAGATTACAATAATTGATAAAAAAAAGAAACGGAAAACTATTTTTTACAAACAACCAAACGAAAGTTAAAGGAGCTTAGTCGCACCAGGAAAGCTATTACAACATTGGAAAAACAATCCATTCAAGAACGCGAACCCTTTCTCGTAAAGTCCTCTTATATTGAGTTGCATCGTCACTGACTAGTAACTAGACGACCCTCTACGGCCAAGTTATTCGTAACATGTTGCCAGTCACCAATAAAAATGCAGATTGATGTTAGACCGGGTTCAGGAATTATTTGGGCAATTTGTCAAAGTTTATGGTTATCTTAAACCAAAAAATAGGGGCATTAAGTTTTGCATAATTCAGCAATCTTGGTTTTAACTAGAGCCTTGAGAAAAACGGGAGCCTTTGTTATTTACTTTTGTTTTGATTAAAGACGAGCAAACTTCCTTAAACACATTTTACCAACTACTTTCAAAGATGATGACTGGTCATGACTTAAATGGTGAGCTCCAACATCGTCCAAACTATGTCTAGTGTTTATTCAACCCAATTATAACTATTTTACCCTAATACGTCACAGAACACAGGATGAAATCTTCACAGGCAGGATGTCCGTTATGTGTGAATAGTTGGGTATTTCCTAAGACATATACGTGTGTATATGTATTTTGGGTTGTGCTGTCCCTTAACATTTTGTAAGTGCCACTTTGCCCTCAATTCGTAATTGGTTAGACATGCTAAGCCCTAATAGGCTTCGCCAAAAATTAGGTTTATGAACATAAGAGCTTTAGGAGAAGTACCTAATTGCTGAAAGACTGCTATGAAGACCACGAAGTAACTTTGATAAAGGACAATAGTGTAGTCCAATTAATTATAAAGCCTATTTACACAACATCGTTGTTCATCAGACCACGCGTATTTGATGATAGTCTATACATATTGTGTTGTATATCTGCCCTACATATGCCTCTGAAAGTACGTTAAGCCGTTGGTCCCGGCTGTCATTCGTGGATCTTTGACAGTCGTTACGGGTCGTCAGTAGCCCGAAAGTCTGACAACCAGTCTTACCATGGGGTATCGTATTACCCAGTAACTGAGGTCAGATAGGCAGTCGTTTTATGTAAAATGGTATTCAGCTGCATCCTGTTAGACTGGAAGCCGACCCCAACATAGTTGGGAAAAGGCTCGGCAGATGATGATCTGCCCTATATTTCGCTCCAGTTATTTATTCATTGTTTACCGTCGCTACTTCAGATGTCTCGTCTTTTGATCACTTGCTCTGTATCGGACGATCATGTCCTCACCCAACGGCATATGTAATCATACGACAAACGTCACTTTGAAATAACGTCTTAGAGAAGTCTTTCAAAAAAGAAACAGTAAGTTTCAGAGAAAAGTTCGTTTTATGCAACTCTGGGACTGAAAAATAACGAATTTTTATAACATGACGGCACGGTTGGCGCAGTGGTTAAGCGATTGACTGCTGCGCTGCGTGTCGCGGGTTCGATTCTCGCACTGAACAAATATTTGTATGACCTACAATTAGTTGTTCCGGGTCTGGCTGTTTGTGTATGTGAGTTTATATGTCTGTAAACGCACCCACGACACAGGAGAAATTCCTAGTGTGGGGCAACGTTTTTTTTTAAAAAAAAAAAAGCAAACAAAACATATTGACTTCAAGTTCACACAATAGCCGTTTGATGAATTCCGGTCCTAACCAGAAATATACAAGGATACAGACAAACATAAAATTGCTCATTATACCAATCAAGAATAATTTTCCTCGCGCTGTAACATGTAACGTCCTGTGGAACAAATTGAATTAAACGAGATCAACAGATTATACAGGAGGGTGCGACAACCCTGCAGTTAACTGTTAACGGGAATGTTCACTGCTCTGGCAGGTACCGACCTTTGCCGGTCAATTTAGATCTGGAAATCTAGGTTGTGTTTTTTTGCGTTGTACTTTATCGTTTTAATACCAACCGCACGGGTCGACCGATCAGGTTAAGCTACGCTTGCCAAGGCCGGTCCGTGGATTGGTGACCTTTACATTCTGAGACCTCTCCGTGCCCCATCACTCAGCTGTTTCTTCTTTCCATTAAGCGTGATCTTTGGGCAGCAAGAATGCAGCAGTAACAATTTTGACTTTACGGAATGGATACATTTTTGCGGCGATTGCACCTCCGTACCTAATTCACCGACCAGTGAATGCTGATGTAAGCCGGTTAATTTAGATAACGCCCGTCAACGTAGCACCTGAACGAAAAAGTTGGTAACGAGGACAAACAGATTGTGCGTGATAAAGTGAATGGGAAAAGTGTGGAATGTTAAAATTTCCAAGTTTTTTGCTGTCATAAAAAAGCTTGGCTTATTTTGCGTAAAGGTATCAGTGATGTTAGTCAGTGGTCAAACTTTAGAATACAGCACTTTTTTTAACAAATCCTCAGAAACTAACGCTGTAGGTGCAAGGCTGGTATTGTATGACATAAATGTTATTTGAAATAAAGACAATACTTTTATTCAGCACGGACTAAAAGTCATACAACATAATTGATTTCTGCTTCCTTAAAAAGTGGTCGGGGTGGGTCAGGTTATTGAAAAGGCTTCCGTTGAGGATTAAACTTTTATATTTTTGCCACGCATTTCTCACAACGTGCCATTGCCTGGGCTTCTAGGTTAGCCCATATCATAAGTGTCAATCTAGCTGTCAGGTTGCCACGTAAGTGACAGTCCGCCACAGAGGTCTGTTAGGACGGAGGAGTTCGTACACCGCTATCCTACTAATATTATAAACGCGAAAATTTGTGAGGATAGATGGGTGAAAGTTTGTTACATTCCACACCAAAACTACTGAGCGGATTTGGATGCTTGGCACACATAGTTTATAACCAGGATTAACACATAGGATACTTTTATCCCGATATTCCCACGGGATCAAAACTAATACGGGTGAAACCGCGGGACGCTGCTAGTAATTTTATATTTTCGAATAGTGTGACAATTTCAAACAAAGAGCAATTCCCATATGGACTGTCGGCTCTAAATTGAATAGTTTGTTGATTCGGACAACAAAATAATAGTTGCGTCGAAAAAGAGTTTTATTTCGCTCTGTTCCACGCGCATGACAACAGTAACTCGGACGTGGAAAACCAATAGTTTGCTAAACTAGTTCCAAATTTGTTTAATGATTACAAAAGAATACATAAAAGCTCGTGAAACATGTTTGAAACAGTGCATGTTTCGACAAGTCCATTCTGACAGGCCCTGTGTGGGTCTGACGTTCACTTTTGTTTTGATTGTGTGTCAGATTGGATTTTAGCAACTGCATTTATTTATTTTCTTTTGCCTTCTTGTGAACTTCGTAAAAGTGTCGTCACAGGGTAAAACTTTATAATAGGTGTGTAGAATCTACTGCTGGACATAAGCCTCCCCCAAGCCTCCACTTCGACCAGTTCTGTGCTTTTCGCATCTAACGTATTCCTGCGGCGACGTTCCACGTAGACTTTTAGTAGACTTTTTTTGCTTTTATCAAGTCTGCTCACATCACTAAAAAATCGTCTACAATCCAAAAACACCACACATGATAAATAGAACTTTAGAATTAGTATAATTTAAAATGGCTCATACAATTTAAATTATAAAGTTAGTCTCATAACACGCGACGCTAATTCAGAACGTCAGACTGTCAGACATACTGATATGTTACAATTATGTTTAAATCGCGGCCATTAGAAGTAATGTGAGACTCGAGTGGGTTTTAATCGCGTCTATTTATGAGACAGGCAGGGATAATCCATGCTCTTATTTTTCACGGAACTGAATACTGCGTAGTGTAGCCAGTTGACTAAGTTTTACGGGGATGTTTCATGTTCATAGGTAATGTCCTACTAGCGCTATTTGCGTTCTTGATGCATGTCACATTCTTAGGGACCCACGAGCAACTTATTTGCCCAGCAAATTTTTCGTCTCCTCACTGAGATTTGGAGCGTCAGCAACGCTACTTTTTTGTTAAATTTTCGGTAGAGCGGTAACTGGCTAGCTGGCAACTTTTTTGTCGCCGTGCGCGCTCATGCATTACAACCAATAGACAGTTGCGTCCAATCCTGCGAACAAAAATGTCTCCCAAGTGTCACGTCGCTACATGCGCGCACTTTCATACAAACCCATAACTTGATGTGAGAGGCAAATTAGTTGCGGAAACAAAAGTGGTTCGCCCTAAACATCGGTGGACTTTTTTTTTCAATTTTGTGTGACAAAACCATACAAGTTTGTTACAAGACCGGACGAAACTGTGCAATAAACTTTATTCTATGTTTTTAATTGTTATATTTGGTAGGTAACAAGCGGTGCTCTAGCCCTGAGAAAGTATTGAATATTGAGGAAGAGATAAACAGGTAGAAAGTGTCATCCATGTGACATACTGGGCTGATTAAATATATCAAATAATACGAGCTATCGACACGACAGAAGTTCTAATTAAATTTTGAAAACCATAAAATATTTTTAGGTCTAACTCCTCATTATTGAATACGAGTCCTGTTTCTCATTCGACATTTGGTAACTATAGTGCTAAGCTTTAGGACACTTTGTCCTCGAGTACTAAAATTAGATTCCCTTTTTAGTTAAAACCTTTTGTGATATCCAGAAATAGAACATAGTCGCATCGTTGAAGGGCTTTATCTTTTGTGATTGCCTGATATTAATATTCCTACTCATATTGTACAAAGACTGCCAGAATATTAATTGATTTTCTCGTTACGTATATATCTATTCGCTTTATCCATTCTATTTGTAGGTATACATGTTTTACAGAACACCTTACGTGTACGTTTAAGACTTCCACTAAATACAGCTAACGGTAACTGAACGCTGTACATATGTATTTATCGGCCGTAAGTGTAGGAGCAGTGCGAGCTGGAAGGAGATCTAACTGTTATGCAATATCGACAAACTAGTTGGTTGGTTGTTAAAAGATTCGAGTGTAAATTGAGTAAAATTGCTAGAGTCTGAGCTGGTCTTCCTATGAAATATAAATGTTAGATTTTATCTATAGATTTTTTTCTAGAATCGTGGGTTGATTTTAAAGTACATAATTGCTACATGTATACTGGATCTCGGAGCAATGAACTGTGTGGAAATACATAAAGCACGTGGTAGTCGTCGTATCAATAAATCAATCAGGAAAATTTACTATTTTCTTATTCTACCTACCCGTAAATTAAATATTATCTATTTTAAAATTTATTACAAGAAAAAAAACAGTTTAAACTTATAAACTGCCACTGCATCATACCTTTTCTATTACAATGCGGAGTTTAAATGTCCTTGGTTTATGTCTACGACAAATTCGTTTTTGAAAAGCTGATCAACATAAATAACTAACACACTGATAACTTACCGACATAGTTTGCAGAGTAAGCAAACTGAAGTGGCAGTGCGCTGGCCATGTTTGTCGAAGGACGATGGCTGCGGTGGAGCAGACGAGTCGAGCTGGTATATTCTGTACAAAACTCACCGTGAAAACGAAATTGAAGTGAGCTGTCATTCCACGTGATGCTAAGAATTGACAACATGGACATCTCACTTCACGCTCACTTCACCTAAGTTTTCACAGTGAGATGTTTACAGAATCGCGGAAAGCACAGAAAGACAAGGATAAACATTTATTGAATTTTAGGCTTGTCAGTAATTAAGCAGAGAAACTAGTCGTCCGTTCGTAAAACTAGGTCATCATGGAGAAGAAGGACAAGAAACTCCATGGAAACAGTATTGAAATATTCTATCAACATATTATCGAAATCTTTAATCACAATTAATTCTATCTTTTGTACAACGGTCCAAGAGGACTCAACATATAGTAACATAATAACAATAGCTAGGAATATTGACCATAATAACATGATTTATACAATAACATAGTAAACAATAATTAAGGCATAATATCAAATTACTTAATTTACTCAATATTCATAGATACTATTTGTTTATTATCTTCACACAATATTTTAAGGAAAGCACAACATAATTTTACTATATTTATCCATCTAAATCATATTAATAATAGTATACCAACGATAAAATAAGGAACAGGAAAAGTACTTAACTGGTAGTCCGCTCGGTTCCACAACTCGACTCAGAATGCCCCCACAAGGCGCTGGGCTCTCGCTTTTATAGGCAGTCGCAAACAACTGACGTCATCGAACCATCAGTTCAGAGAATACGTATACAAAATTGATCAATTAAACTACTCTTTGCTTAATTAAAGCGATATAAATGTATTGAATAAACTGTAATTGTAAAATAAATAGTGTAAAAGTGGTTTTAACAATGATTTTATGATTTGAATTACAACCGAATCAACTTTCGGAATCAAGGTTATCTTAATTTTACTTAAATAATTAAAAATATAATGCTAAAAATTATAAAAATATTAGTAGATATAACACATGCATCTACGTTTACCTACCTAAGAAGTAACAAACATATCACTATCACCCCTTGATGTATTTGTTACCTTTGATGTTCACTGTACCAAGTAATACAGCGCCAAGATTCGTAGATCGATGCAAGTTCTAAGATGTCTGCAATCTCAGGTAATATCATGCAAGTTAGTATCCAATCTCATAATGCATGAATATGGGACGCTCATATTATGTGGTACAGTCATATGTACGTCGCGTCTGCTAGTAATCAGCTTTAGTAGATTAGGGAGACGATGTTCCTTTTACTTAGATTAAAATGTTATGAGAGTTGAAATTACAAACGTGCGTTTTGAAATGTTTCAGTTTAGGTAACCTTTGTTACCATAGCAATAGTTTTTTAAACACGTTCAAATGTTTTGCTGTTATCCGCTACAGAGCAATATATCATCACTTATGGTATCACGTTTAGGAAAATATAAAACAGCTGATAACTGTTCAGCTTACCTTTTTCTTAAGCCATACAAGATGTATTCAAACCGAAGCCCACAGATAGAAACAAAAAGAGATTACGTTTATCAATTTGTGAGAGCAGTGGTGGCTCAGTGGTAACGGCCGCGACTTAGAAGTGGTAGGTCGTAGGTTCGAGTCCAGACAGGCGCTTCACTTTGTGTAAATTTTTTCACCGCTGCTTTCAAAACGGTGAAGGACAACGTCGTGAGGAAACCGGCAAGTCCTACAAAAAAAAAATATAAGACATGTGACATCTACCAACACGCACTGGGCCCGCGTGGTGGATTACAGCCCACTCCCTCTCGAAGGGAGGAGGTCTGTGTCCCAGCAGTGGCAACATTATAGGCTGATTGTGATATTTGCGGAAAATTCTATTAGATAATATTTAGAACGTAGAGATTGATAACGGAGACTTATAATATTAGTCCAATCATAACCGATACAATTTACCTACTATCAGAATCAGACTAATGGCCCAGTTTAGATAGAGATATCCTTATCTGGCGTTAGTCCCCAGTACCTCGGTAATAATATCTATAATTACCGTGCCAGTACAGTCTTGTCAACGGAACTCCGTGTGAGTAGGGTCAGGAGACGAAATGGAGACGGATTAAACTAATTCTATGACGTGACAACCCTACTGATATCAACACACAGAGGTGAATGACATGAGAAAGTGAACAACATTTGTAAAAAAGAGCAATCATGTTTTCGTCTGTGATTCGTAGAACTTTAATTTAAATGTGGAACTCGCTTTGTCATATATTATTATGTTTTTGCCTAATGGGATCGGGAAATTAATGAATGCTTAGAAAGGGCAATTTAATAAAAGAACAACTTCTTATAATAAATTGCCCTTTGTAAAATTTCTATGTGTCTGTAATTTATATGGTGTACATAATCAAGATTTACTATACGACACAGAAAGATTTTCTATTCTATACTAAATTGCTTAAGACATAATTAGAAAAACATAAAAATACACAATACAATATACACACAATAAAAAATATACAGTATTCCTGATAGAGTTAGTTAATACAGATTAATGGTATTCCCAAAATTAATCATTCTTGATAACTCCCAAACAAGACAGTCCGCATTTTGTAATTAATCACATTTTATTCCACTGATTAGTAGCTGTGCCCCAGTTCTGCTTGAGTGGATCAAATCTGGCGAGAAAAATACCTGTAAAGTAACACCAAAATCACATACCTAAATCGAGAGTTAGAGAGATAAGTGGTTTTCAAGTAATAGAAGAATCTAAAAACCGTACAGACAAGTGAACCTAACACATATATTACTAGCAGCGAACCGCGGTTTCACCCGCATAAGTTTCGATCTCGTGGGAATATCGGGATGAAAAGTATGTTATATACTGGGTGGCGCAAAAGTAGTGGCACTAAAGAAAATACCTTTTTTTTTTTATATGACATTTTCTGTCATTCTGTTGTTGAAAATTGTGTAGTGAACAAATGTAAAATACACTGAAAATAAACATGGACCGTTTTACTCCCCAAGAACGTGGAATAATTGTGTCAATGTTCTTACGGAATAATTCATCAGTGATAAGAACACAACGTGAATTTCGTCGACGATTTCCCCACCGTCCGGCACCGATTGGTCGCACAATTCGACGCTTTGCCACACGCCTTGAACCAACTGGCTCAACATTGGATAGACCTAAGTCTGGGAGACCAAGAACAGGCCGTTCAGCTGAAAATATCGATGCTGTGCGCGAAGATGTGGAAGAGTGTCCAGAAACATCAACGAGGCGACGTGCCACGCAAACGAGAACGCTACAGAACCATGTTACGTGAGTTTTTGATACCCAGTTTGGACGAATTGGGGCTGGAGCACATCTGGTTTCAACAAGACGGCGCTACGGCACACACAGCGCGCGACACTATGGACTTAGTGAGGGACGCTTTTCCAGGCCGAGTTATCTCTCGTTTTGGCGATTTGCCTTGGCCTGCAAGATCACCCGATCTGACCAGTCCAGACTTCTTTCTTTGGGGTTTTTTGAAATCTCGGGTGTATGTGAACAAGCCACAGACTCTCGCAGCTCTAAAAGAAAACATTCGTCAAGAAATAACGAACATATCGCAGGAAGTGTTACGGCAAGTTATGCAAAATGTCATAAATAGGGCTCAAATGTGTATCAACTCTGGAGGTCACCATTTAAAAGACATCATCTTTAAATCCTAATGGTACGAAATTTAATGGCACAAATATACATTTAAAAAAATCTAAATCTAGTTTTCTAATTTAGAAAAAATGTTATAGCTGAACCAAATAGGGTCTTTACTTTTGCGCCACCCAGTATTTAACCTAGTTAAAACCATCCGTGTGCCACATCCGTTCAGCAGTTTTTGCGTGAAAGAGTAACAAACATCTACCCATCCATCCATCCATCTATCCATTCATCCATACAAACTTTCACGTTTATAATATTAGTAGGAGATAGGAGAGGATATAAGGCGCCTTTATGACTGACATACGTAAAAGAAGATTTCCAAATTATCTAATGAAGTGAGCACTAAGAAAGAGCTGATACCAACAGAGTTGGGAAAGGTCTAGGCAGATGATGAGGCCATCACGGGTTGCCGGAGGCTCTACGCGGAGTCGTGTGGTCCATGGAGCACCGGTATGTGCGCGTTCCCTGAGGCGGCGACCAGCCCGCCGGTTGAACGCGTCCTAAAGGGTCATGGCTGTCCGGCTGGTCCGAGGATACCGCACGGTCTCCGCTGAGGTGGCGAGCCTCCTTGCCGGATTGCCGCCATGGGATCTGGAGGCCAAAGTCCTCACCTACATATGGGAGTGGCGAGAGGAGGCAAAATACCGTCGCCCCTGGCACAGGCAACTGAAGGAACACGGGTGGGTTTTAGTCAGTAAAAGTCTGACTCGCCCTTCCGCTCAGCCCAGAGCGGGAGAGGACATTTGATGATTTCCCACCCAAAAAGAAGGCCATCACGGGTAATGTAGAAAGTTTCAAACACTATCAATGTTCAAGGATGTTTGGGTTCCGCATATCGAAGTGAGGTGATTGATCTATTTGGGAGTACCTACTTGTGTTACCATGTCCTTCAAGACTCTTCAACCGTGCAGAACTTTGACCACTTTGTTAGTTTAGCGTCATGTGGACATACAACACCTTGATTATGTTCCTTCGTCATACCTATTTGTCTATTTTTTTTAAATTACTTTAGTATTTTTAAATACGAGAACAATAAATTTCTTTTTTTATGTTTGTTATCTCATATCTCCGGCATTTATAAGCCGATTTGCCAAATTCTTTAAAAGAATTTCAGATGATCAGTCTGAAATCCTTAGATATTTATCCATAGATATTTTATCAAAATCGGTTCAGTAGTTTAATTTTTAAACCAAAATTACTGACAAAAATTCAAGTAAACGAAATTGTTTGGGGTAAGTACACCTTAAAAGTGAAAAAAAAAAACAACTGACTTCCAAAAAAGACACTACAAAGTGAAAAATAACCTTAATTTCGGAAGTCGGTGTCGTTGGGTTCGCATTTTCGTTGTTTGCCACCGACTGTAGTGTATCATAGTACGTAGCGTAGCGTCTTTTTTGGAAGTCGGTTTTTTTTTGTAAAAATGTTTTTAGTTACAATGTTCCGTTGGGTATTACTTTTTCATTCTGTTGTGTGGAATGAAAGAATAACAGGGTGACGGGTTTTCGTGGAAAACTGTGGTGATACACGTTGTAGAATATACAGTAGATTTCTACAGTTATTTTCATAGTACTGTGTAAATATTAGATTTCTCGTTATTTTCACTTATTTTAATTTGCTTATGTTCAACACTAATATTTAACTCATACATAATACAACGATTATTATAAAAGGAATGTGAGGAACATAAACATTTCATTCTGGAAATGAGGAAGTACTTACTTGTTTCTTGTTTGTTTATGCGAATAAATTGCAAATTATAGGTGTGATAATTACTTCCAGCGGTGGAAACAGTAATTAAAGCGACGCTTCTGACTGAAAACTTTTAATGGAAGTTCTTACGATCGTCTGCAAGTGAAAAGAAAATTTCGTAAATTATATTATTATGGCAGAAAACGACATCAATATTATGCTAGAAAAAGGATTTTGAACAACGAGTTAGGTATAGTCGAACAACGAGATTAGTAAAAGGTACATGCAGCTGAATTACAACAACTTTTAAACAATGCTGTGAGTGTGCTGAGTACTCGAGTCTTTTACATGCCTCTTATAGGTATGTGTGTCTTATTAAAAATAAATAGTATCTGAGCATCAGTTGGCAGCTCTGGACAGAGAGAGGTGGAAATAGAGTAGGGAGGCATTTGCCCAGCAGTGGGACATTAATGGCTAATAAAAAAAAAAGTATCAGAGCAGTGGAAAGGTAAAATATATTTTTATCCGTAGGTATACCAAATTCTTTGTTCGACTGTAGGGGACAGTGGGGGAATTGAGAACGGCGGGTAATTGGGAATAGCTAGGTAAGTAATACTTTCCCCCGCACTACACCGCTCCGCACCCGTTCAACTGTCGCGTACGCACTGAGGGGGGCAAGACGCGTCTGTTGAACGGGTGCGGAGCGGTGCAGTGCGGGGGAAAGTATTACTTAACCTAGCTATTCCCAATTACCCGCCGTTCTCAATTCCCCCACTCTCCCCTACACATCACAATGTAGGTAGTGAATAGCGATACCTGCAGTGCGATTCTGTAACCATCTCACCGTGAAAACTTGGGTGAAGTGAGCGTGGAGTGAGCTGTCATTCCAACTAATGCTAGGGATTGACACTATTGACAGCTCACTCTAAGCTCACTTCACCTAAGTTTTCACAGTGAGATTTTTACACACTCGATCGGCTGTACCATTAGGAAAACTACTGCGACAGAATTTTGGTTTCCAATTATGTCTAGGTTGAAACTATAAATTAAAATCGATCCATAACTCATTAAAACTAGTCTTTAAAAATTAAAATGGCTGAAATAAATCATGGTGGACTAACGTAATAGAACCTAACTAATCTTGCTTGATTTATTCCGTTCATAACTCGCGGCTGTTCGCCATTATGGCATTATGAGGTAGACTTGCTGGCCCGGTCTGTTTGCTAATCAATTAGTGCATTAAATCTATGAACTTAAAATTTCATATTAGGAATACAAGCTCACGGCCAGTAACACAAATGTAGCTACGTAGTTCTTAGGATACAATGTAAACCAAAAGAAGTCAATTTCATAAAACGATTAATATTTATTGAAATTTAGGCTATGGGAAATTTTTCCTTACCTGATGACTAGTGCAGTGCAGTTTTCCTTATAGGGCATTTCAAGGTTCACATTGCTCATTCTTGATAGGGAACTCAAAGTCATATGATTTATTTCAAATAGGCTCATAAAAGGCACTATAGAACGTCTTACCAAAAATATAGAGTTGATTCTAGTAGAATCAATCCCTGTATTTAAATTGTGCTTACTAAACAGGCACAGAAAACGGAAAAGTTTTGTCATATGAATGTTTTAAATGTTTAAACGTGCCGTATGAGTCCAATTCGCTCTAAATCTATGCACCACCCGGCCTCGCAAAGACATTTCTAAAACTTTTGCTTCTCTATGGAACTAATTTACTCATTTACTTCTCAGCTAATTAAAAGGCTGTTGCTATAAAACGCGCTAGTCACTAAACTAAACCGAGTTTACGTTTAGTGGCGTGTAATCTTGCTAATTACACCGTATGTTACATTCTTAATGCTAATGACATTGTCTTATAATCATTATTATTGTCTGATTATGTAAATATAGATCATGTGGGCGGGATCATCCGAAAGGGTTATCGCTGCCCTGGAACAGAAAGGGCTAAGGAAGGAACACGGGTGGGTTTTAGTCAGTAAGAGTATGACACTCCCTTCCGCTCCACCCAGAGCGGGAGGGGTCATTTGATGATTTCCCATCCACAAAAAAAAAAAAAAAGTATCTACACTGTAAGATGCGCTTTGAGTGGCAATACGCCTCGCTTCCGGGTCGCTGCGCCTTGAGCAAATGTTCGAACACTTTTCACTAATAAATTTATTAAAATAATGTATTGTTTGTGCAGCCTTTCTTGTTTTTTCACGTGAAAATCTAAATGTTGTCTATCTTTGGTTTCAGGCAGCTGGAGGATTATTTAACTTTATGTCAGACTATTTCCTCTAGTATTATGAACCAGGGGGTCTACTCCGAAGTAATATCGGCCGAATGTTCGGCCGTTTCCTGCTACGATGTTACTATTTGGTTCGGTCGGTCCCGATCCTACACTCCTACACTCTTTCGAATATTGACTATGGTCCCGACCCAACTGAGCCGATCCGAACTTTTTTCGTATTTTTCAATAATATTCGATTCGGCCATGTGTCGGTCCGATCCGAACATTCGCACTTTGCACTTCGGAGTAGACCCCCAGAGCCTCTCCTGCACTAAGAAGCACGTCCAATGTGTTTACTGTATTCTTAACACAATGATACAGTGGTTGCACATCAGCATGTAAGCAAGCCTCTTATTCTATTGACACTCTATACCTACTAAGCTAAGCCAATTTTCCGGATAATTTAATTTCTGATTCCATTTCAGACTGTATGTAAAAATAAGTTTAATCATCGTTTATACAGCCTGTCAAGTAAACAGCACATAGAATAATCAAGTAGGTAAACATATTCATGTTTTATTTCCTCAGTTTAGAAATTGTTTCGGAATGGAATTTGAGAAGAATTTGCATCATATTAGGTAAAACGGGTAAAAGACGGTATTAGGCATGTTTTTTGTAAAGTAATATCCCGAGCCCTGTTTGTTATTACAACGATTAGGTGCTATTCACCTACTTACGTACGCACTTCAGCGAATATTTAGATTAGACTGACGACTAAACAACATCGAACATTCAACATTTAGTTTTTTCATAAATAGTGCTTTATTACGTAAGAGTTTAGGTACAGATTAGGTTAATACCTAATTCTAAATGTATGAAATTCAGATATTTACTTTTGAACAGGTTTATTGAGATTACCCAACGCTATTTTAGGAATGGTTTTAAAGGTCATAATGTCGACACTTTTTACATACGAGTATAAGCTGGTAGTAATCAATTAATTGACCTACCTTTTACGCAAGTGCCCAGTCACCTGTCTTCATCATCATCATCATCAGCCTATAGCAGTCCACTGTTGGACATAGGCCTCTCCTATTGCACGCCATTCCACTCGGTTTTCAGCAACTCTCATCCAGCTGCTACCAGCCATCCTGCGAAGATCGTCGCTCCACCTAGCCTGAGGGAGTCCCACCTTACGTTTACCGATTCGCGGTCTCCATTCAAGAACACGTCTACCACAACGGTCATCGGTTCTACGGCTAATGTCGGCTATTACCACTTCAGCTTTCTTATTCTGTCACCTGTAGTAGGTAGTTATTCTCGTAGAGCGAATAATCGTTATCAGAAATACAGAAGAAAATCTCAGAAAAAGAAATTCTTACTAAGTACTAACCGCTTTAAATTTTTACTCTTGAGAATTAATAGGTATTAATTGTACAGCCGCGCCGCACGTAGCACAGTCTCACTTTTGCTTGTTTTTAACAATTTAAACATTTTTATTTATTTCGACGATGATATAATATACATATTTGTAATGTTCTCCTCAATACCTTTCATTTTATACCAAATATGTCATGATTATCTGAATGTAATTTTTTGCGAGGTCAGAATATTACGTGTAAAATCCACCATGCCTATGTCACACGGACCATAAGTACGAATCTATTGATACCTCATACATCAAAATTGGTTCATACATACATATCCTTTTGGCTTTGCCTTAGTTGGGTAAAACCCATCTATTCAGCTTTTTCAATTGTTCTAGAATTGCGAAGATATTATTACCGATCCCATCAATTAAATAATGACAAATTATTATTTATGGAACAGCTAACTAGTAAGGACAATCAAATTATTGCGTACGGGTTTTAATCTGACACTGTCTTAAAGCGCTAGTTTTTTATTCTAGTTCCGCTAAATTAAAAATTACAAAATGCACAAGTTTGGCAGTAAAATCTATCACGCTGTATACACGACCAGTCGCTAGCCAGTCCACAACTCAACCATCAGGCTACTGACTCCTGTAGGTGAACCACATGATTTCATACTACCTGGTAGGTATCGAATTTTTCCTGCCTCATCAAAATCCCAAATAATAAAAACCTGCGAAGGAAATAATTGCCAAGGGATTAAAGTAAAACATTGTAATATGGAAGGAATACCGGGCAGGTTATCCCCTGAGGTGCTTTTAGAACGTGCCTTAATTCTGACGAATTTGTGCACGTGTGTGTCATTTAAAGCTGGGACAGAAGGTTTACTCAATTATTGTATTCGTGATAGAAACCAATTCCTTACACACAGACGGTAAATGAAGAAGACTGTGGATAGACGCTTTTTCTAAGGCACATCCTGTACGTGATAGCTACATTTGTAATTTAAAATAGATATCGCTTGTAGCTGACCAACGACATTACAATAGAAACCTTATAATCTATATATGTATACCTACCTAATATTTCTTATAATATCTGTAATATTTTTTCGAGATATCGCCAATCGGTTAGTCGACTCTTCTCGAGGCAGAGGGCTGGCCTGTTCCTTGGCCAAAGAATTAGCATCGCCATACAGCGTGGCAATGCTGCCAGCCTTTTGGCACTGTTCCTGTTGACAGCGATACGGACGAATTTTTTGATGTGGCTCGTTCAGATGCCAATGTATACGCTTTTATAATAAAGCTCTAAGCCCCGTTCAAGATCTAAGCCTTAATAAATTCAAATCATTCATTAAACGTAAGTTGTGCCAGAAAGCCTTATTAAGTTAAGGATTATATCGAGGACAAAATGGCTTGGGATTGAGGTGCTTCCAATTTTTACATATTGAATGTTTTTATTTTGTTCTGTTTTGTTGTTGTTTTTTTATATACACTTTGACATTAATGAATTTTATATACCTAATGACATTTGCTTACTTTGTAAAGTATTCTATTATTTTGATTATTGTGCATGTGAAGACTATGTGGATCATTTTAGTAATATTATTTTTTATTTTTCACTCTGTTCTCTTAGTTTTTGTCATGGTCTGGCAGTTTGAGTAATTAATGTAGCCTACCCTAATGTCCTTTCTTTGGTACTGTTCGTCGAATCGTTGAGCCCCTTAAGTCTTGAGTTTAGCTGCACGATTTCTGACAAATGCGTGCACTGACTAGACAGATCCTCTCAATCTGTGTGGTTTTTTCCTCAAAAGACCATCTCAGACATCGATCTACATGGTCTTCATTATGATCTGACCAAGATTATGTCTGGACTTTAAAAGAGACTGTGACCTCTGAGTTTGTTTCGGCCTTTCTTCTCAGACTAGTATCTCACTAGTCTCATCACAGGAAACACCGACCTCATCTAGTTTTAAAATATGATTGACGTGTAAAAGTATTTGTACAAACCTACTTACAAAATGAAATCATTTATCAATAAAGAAATGTCGATTTTCAGCGGTGGGTTTCTATCTCATGTAGCAATGTCATCGAAATACGCAAGACTATGCAATAAGCTAGGGTTCCAAAATGTTGGGTCTAAGTTATCAAATCGTGTGAAGATATTACACGTCCCTTTTGAACAATCACCACACAATATATTCCAACAGCTGTCCAGTTCGGGTCTCGGGACATCGCAGCATCAATCTCAAATGTCAGCCGATATATCGGTGAATTGTCTACCGATTCTCTGAGGTCCTCTCTATAGTTCGTCACGTGTTAGACTGATAAATCAAGGGTTGAAATAGTGAGAATTAGATTCCAGGGGATTACCACGGGACAAGATTTACTCATAACTATTTTAAATACGTTAAGATTAATCAAAGTTCATCGTTAAATCATACTTTGGCAATATCTTTTCTAATTGAAGTAAGAAAAGTTTAGTTTTATAAATAAGCTTCCCTCAACCCAAAATATATGAAAGTTGATGATGTCACGTAAAAACGTACTGACTGCGCAACCCATCCGATTGAGTATTGTCGATAAAACTTGCCATAATCTTTTGGGAATACCTAAGCGTGTTGTATCTAAAAGGAACTTTATTTTTATCTCATGAACACTAAACTTTTTTTATTGATGACAAGATCAAATTTCTGACAATATATAAAAGTTGACGTTGTCACGTAAACACGTACTGACAACCCATACTATGCGATTGAGTGTTGTTGATAAAACTTGCAATAATCTATTTGGAATTCTAAATCAAGTTCCTTTTAAACTTTATTTTTATCTCATGAGCACTAAACTGTTTGGATGACAATAACCTTCTAGTCGAATGCATGATGACAAGATCAAATTGATCTGGCCACAAAAAGAGATAAAAACAAATTAAATATAATATCCTACTCCTACATAAGGGCGCCGCCACACATTTCCATTCGCATAATTACAAAAAATTAAGGTCGAAGCTGTTCCCTTGTGCTGTGCCTCTCAATGGGCTCAGGCATTGTAATTAGCTTTAGCCTAACTGCCTCTCATCGGGCTTATTACGTTAAGGCGAAAGTGCTAATTATATGCTAACTCGCGAAATTATATTTTTTTACGTTCAGTTAGTTCAGTCAGGTCGTATGTTAATCAAAATGTGATTCGCGACCGTAACAAATATGCATTTACAGAATAATATAATAATTAAAATCATCTATTCAACTCTTGTATGTTCAAATTGCTCTATTGAATAACTCATGAAATCATGACATTTTAGGTGTATTCCCCCATTTTAGGTCAGTCCCACGTGGTAGTGTGACTGACAATCACATATTTTTTTTAAACTGGAAAAAGTTTCGTAATTGGATAACAAATAATCTTCCTGGTTATTACTTTGTATTTCCTGTGAGGCACACTACATATACTCGTATATTATTGGAAATGGGATAATTTGCAAGCCAAGAGCCAGATTTATTACCAAAACTGTGGTTATACGGCCCGCTGAATGCGTTTAATATCAAATAGACTTTGATAATGCATAATTGAAATTAATTTCCAAATGTTAGTCCATGCAAATTAACTACACAATGTGGTGTTGGATATTAGACACGAAATTATATTGCATTAGATTTATTACTAATCGAATATGACTATACAGTTAGCTCCAGTGTGCAGTGGGATCTAATCACCATGAAAGCAAACAAATTATTTAATTATGTCTTACTCATTTATTTACAGACATATTTATACAGCCCCGCAAGATAACGTATCTATTGTTTTTCTATAGAACAACATTGACGAGAATAGCTGACCGTAACCAGTCACCTGATGACATAGACCTTTCCTACAAATATAGTGTAAACACAGAAACTCAAAACTCCGCGTCTGCACTATTTAAATAATAGAACCACAGAACAGATAACCTCTTTTATCTGTTCTGTGAATAGAACAGTTCAGAGAGCTACGCAGCGCTAACACGGTGTGACGGTTACTCTTAACGCGAGTATCCCCAAGGAGGCTGAACTACGGAGTCTAGCTTCAGTTACTAGAAGACACGACCTAGGGAGCGATTGTATACCGTGCAAGGTTAGAACCTGTGTATTTTGTGACGATCCCCTAGGATTTTAGAGTCGAATTCTATTTTCAATAGATGCATCTTAGTGGATGGTATTTGATACTGTTCAGCGTTAAAAGGAGCTATCTTGTTCGTTGCTGTTAGAATTTATCTTACTTATTATGTAGATTTGTATTATTAGGTACATATGTTTGTTATATCATATAAATATAATCAGCCTATAATGTTCCCACTGCTGGGACACAGGCCTCCTCTCTTTGAGAGGGAGTGGGCTTTAAACTACCACGCGGGCCCAGTGCGGCTTGGTAGATGTCGCATGTCTTCGAATGTTTAGTTCTAGGACATGCCGGTTTCCTCACGATGTTTTCCTTCACCGTTTTGAGAGCAGCGGTGATGAAATAATTTACACAAAGTAAAGCGCCTGTATGGGCTCGAACCTACGACCTACAACTTCTAAGTCACTGCCGTTACCACTGAGCCACCACTGCTCTCACATTTCAATGCCATACTACATTTGCTTTGATTGAGTTTGTTATATACTGTCACCAATCATTTAGAAAATAGTACACTTCGTTAGTGAGCTAATTTGAGTATTGCTATAAATTGTTCTTCCAATTGATTCAAATAAATTCATCAGAAAAGAGAGTTCAACTGATTGAAATAGTAAATGAAATCGCTGTATCTTTGGTAAAACAATGAGCAATTACTCAAGCTTACCCACTTCGAATTAGGACAGCAGTCAGATGTATCCATCTGCTGACTGCTCGTGGCTTTCTGAGATGACAGTGAATTTCGAATGACTAGCTAACAGAACCACAAGCTTCGCAAAGCCGCACTGGATAATGTCAATTATTGACTACCGTTCTGGAAGCACCCTAGCTAGTTACCCTTCTGCGCCGCGACGACTGATAGTCATCTTGTTTAAAGTTTTGTAGGGTCTGTAAACATCTGACCGTAAATACTTAGATGAAGTGAGCTGTCATTCTTCCTGCTGCTAGGCATGGACACTATCGACAGCTCACTTTTAAAGAACAGATCGGCAGTTCACGTGCCTGTGTAGTATTTGCGGCACAATTTTCTTTTGTAGATTTTTATTTTTCTGTTACTTTCTACCGTAACGGGTCTGTGGGAACGGTATTTCTAAATTGTAACAGCATCCTGTAGGTACACTGTTAAACGTAAATGAGCCCTCCCTAAGGGCAGCATGCAGTGTTATCTTAGTAACGTACACTTGTGAGACCTTGAACAAGAATGTTATACTTGCTATACAAACGTGGGGTTGTATCTTTAAGTAAACACGATTAGCTAAAGGTTATTCCACAAGCTTGTAATTTTGTTCCAAATCTTACGATTAATAGCGGAACCATTCACCAAGTTTTCGGGATGTTTTCAGTTCTAATTTGATATAGATGACGTGATTCTGTGGCAAGAACGTATACCTCTGTGGAAATGCAAAGACAATGTAGAATTCTAATAACATTTAAATGTGGCCGCACCGTAGGAAAGGTATATGTGTAATCTCTAGAGATTACACATATACCTTTATACATAACGGCTATGTACCGCAACAATTTTTAACTTTTTACTGTAGGTACAGGTACCCGCCTGGTGCCTTCGAAGCAGCGCAATAGCAGCGCTTCGCTTTAGATGCAGTGGTCAAATTCCTCATTTTGTTCCATCCCTTATGCTCAATTTAACAATATAATCTGAGGTGCCTCTTTGCTAGTCGTTCTTGTAAAAGTTATCTGCTGTGAGCCACAATTCTTGTGGCAACTATTTCAAAAAAGTTTTAATGCAAAAAGGTTTTAACACTAGTGAATGGTGGTTTTTGCAACTATGATTATTTTTTATTCGTTAGTTATATCTCCTGCGCCGAAGGCTATTCTCCGATAAGATTGGCCGTCGTGGCCAAAATACGGTCTGGAGGACTTTATTAGTTGAAACTTGAAATCAAATTAAACATGCTTAGGAGGTTGATGTTTGATTATTCGGGCGACTCATAATCAGGTCAATCTACTTACTAAATGAAGTACTAATTTAACTAATTATCAGGCGTATCAGGCATACATTTGAAGCGGTTTTGAAGCAGTAATAAACCTAACATTAATGAACAAATACTAGAGTAGGAGAAGTATGTCTTGACTAATTTCCCTAAGCAATTACTTGCTAATATTCAATGGTAATAATGTGCTTTAAGTTCAGTTCAAATCATAGATTCTGATGCTCTCATATTATAGATGATGATAAGTACGTGAATAGCTATATATACGCTTTACACTGTATTAGTTGCATACTTCTGTCTTTCTATTCTTAATAGGTACCGGAAAAGGTTCTAATTGCTAAAGTCATTAATGGAAAACGCATTTTTATGCAGTTCTCCTAGTCCACAGAAGTTTCCGTCATTTTCAACTTTAACTCATTACATTAAGGTACTTTTAACATTAAAAAGTTTGAATGTGAATAAGTTTTGTGCCAGCTGCAATGTAAGCTCATTTCGCGAAAAACCGGATCTTACGTCCCGGAAAGTATGACATTGAAAACATATAAGTACCTACTAACGGGGACCTTGGAGCTAGAATCTAGGTTGAAATATCACTTGCCTGTTGGTCTAGCCACCTAAAACAACACCCTGATGTGTCAAAGTTAAGTAATGAGGGATTAAAATGACTCATAAAATACTTGTTAGTACTCTATTTCAGACTAAAACAGATAGGACAGTGTTTAAATTAACCTTTGTACCTGAAGCCTAAAGCATCTGTCGTAAGAAGCCAATTTATTTATTGATTTCAATTTTCAGTTGAGCATTTTATTAAAAAAGGTTGTCTTTTATTTATTAAGTAACAATGAAATTAACTTCAAGCAAGGCGTGGCACCGACAATTATAATTAGTGACTTTTGAATTACGACTGCTTCTACCGTGTCAGCTCTGTCATTACGAAACATGTTTGTTGGATTTTGTTGGCAAGTTTTTTTTATGTTAAAGCAAATATAAGAAAAAATATTCTTGCTACTCAGTGAAAACTGCAAGTAGAAACAAGCAACTGTATAAGTATTGTATGTATCAACTGAAAAAAATGAGTTAAGGCCTCAATAATTTAATTTAATCAAAGGCAAACATGTAGGCATAAAAACTTATCATGTCACATCTGCAACACACTATTTAATATTTGTCAACTATTCCTCACGGGGCAATATGTAATACTGTCAGTAGGCTATTGTGTCATTATATGAGTACCCTTATGATCTAACTTTTGACCTCTTGTATTATTTTTATAGCACTATGAGTGTGTACCTGTGACCCCATTGCTATTCGCTTTTTGATTATTATATCACACTTCATACATAATCATAACTATATTCTTTATAAGCTTAAGAAGGTATTGGCTTATATTTTTATATACCGGTTACATGCCTGAAACTAAAGTCGTGAAAGACCAATGTTATGTTGAAATTGATTATGTTTTACTGTTCTAGGAGTAATGTTTAATAGAACAATCTTATTTATGTACCTGACGCCCGGTTTATGGAACGAAAATCAACATAAAAACTAGCTAACACATTGTCAAGCGCAGGTAAAATGCTTTGATTGTTTGTATACATTATCAGCAGTCAAGCGCATCTCTTGATTTTCGTTTAATTTTGACCCATCGATAATATAAAAAAATAGAAAAATAATAAATAGTAATAATAATATATTTTAAAGTTTATATTAATATTGTATTGTATGTGTTTTATATGGGCCTTGATGCCTGAAATAAATAAATAATATTCATCCCAGAAACCGAGTGTCTGAATCAGTCGATTTAAATATTTTGTTCTAAGATAACTTGCATTAGCATAATACCAATATTTACCTCGTATTTTTATGTATTAAAATTCGCACACTGTATTTTTACCTATTTTTATTGTATAAACAAAGCAATAACGAAAAATATATTGATAAATGAAAAGGCAAAGTCAGATGATACGTTTAATTGAAGTACGAGCGTTATGCTGAACAAAATAAGTGGTTTCCTATGATCGATGCGCTGTCTAAAATATTTGGCAAACATGTCAGTGAGGAAAACTCTTAACACAACGGTACAAGGTTGAGAATCCCTTAAAACAAGAGAAAAAAAAATTGCAAATCTGTGTAATAATCACGCAAAACAGTATCAACTTATCAAGATTGATATTCAATGCTCGGGTGTAAAATCCATTAGGTCGTTTCCTTTTTTTAGATATAAATGGATAACAACGAGTATTCAATTCCCCAAGGACCAACGATGGCCAGCTTTTGGTAAATAAGGGACAGGGAAACAAGGAACCGTTTTTTTGTTTAAAATAAAATAAAACGCTTTTCACTGAAAACTTAGTTATGTGAAAAGTATTAAAGATTCCTTCTCTGTGTGGTGAATTATAAAATACTTTTATAATATACTAGCTGCGCCCCACGGTTTCACCCGCATAAGTTACTATCCCGTGGGGATACCGGGATAAAAAGTACCCTATGTTTTAATCCTGTTTATAAACTATGTGTGTGCCAAATTTCATCCAAATCCATTATGTAGCTTTGGCGTGAAAGAGTAGCAAACATCCATCCATCCTTTCCAGCAAACATTCGCGTTTAGCGGCACTAGTACACCTGGGTCTGCCATTACAAGGTCTCCTCAGATGGTTTCCAGTCTCTTCGTACCTTCGCTTCACCTTCTGGACCGTTCGTAACGTTACACGCATCATTCTTGCAGTACGACGCATACTGATGCCTAGTTCCTAGAAAAGTCATGATCCTAGCACATTCTTCAGGTGAAAGAGGCATGATAAATACAATTTATGTGCTGTTGTCTAACTTAACTTTTGTAACAAGACTCATTGATCAATAAAAAAATTGAAAACAGAAACAAAAAAATGAATGGTGAAATTGTAATTCGAAAAGGATTATTTTTGTTTTTAAAACTCTTTTCGGCCATTTCTTAGAAGAAGGTTATCGACTATGAAGTTTTTATATGCAAAATTAAACTCTTTTTCGAGGCTTTTTTATTTCGAAGGTATATCTTGTGTACTTAAAAAGTAATTCCAATTTTAAAATTGTGATACTAGTTTTGCAGGCCAGTGTATTAGTAGGATCATTACAGGAAAACGCCTGTAATGACTATTTGCTTAAGTAAGTACCAACTTGTGTACTAAATCTTCGTTTATCCACCAACTTCATGAAAGTTATCACTGGACCAGTGTATAGTTTCTCTTGTGGGACCCTAAACTAACACATGATTAAAATTCAGGCCCATTCGCATACAGCCTTCATGAATACTTTGTAAAGTAACTAACTAAAGAGAAAGACAAACTGAGACTAATCCTGGTCACCTTTATGTTCCAGCCTGTATCCTACACAAGCTATTGCTTGTGTACAAGACAGGTCCGAACAAGGTTTGAGGTGATTATGGCCGATTATTACCGAAAATTTTTGGAATATATCCTTGTCTTAAAATAAATGCTTAACAGCCATGAAACTTTCAATTAAACGGTTGTGTTTCTAGAGAATATAGGTTTATGGGAGTTCTGTGAAAATCATACAGAGGGGCAATTCTCGTAATTTTAAGAACGTTCTGGTCTCAGTGTCAATCTGTCAAAAATACCTCTAATTTCCCTACATTTTTGACAAGTTTTTGACATTGATTGTCGCTGAGATGAGATGAAATAGTATTTCCTACAGCCTCCAATCGTTTATTTATGGCTCAGAGCCGTCAGCGTTTTAAGCAGAGAGCAGATGATTTTCCCATTTCCTTAAATTACATTTTTATGATAATTTTTACGCAGCTAGGGTTTTAATTCAGTTTTTTTTTTTCATAAATCCATTTTACCAGATTGGAATTATGACACTGAAATAATCGTGATTTGAATTATAGGACACTTGTATCTATCCTTGGTTAATCTTAATTGTCTTTTAGACCAATGACGATGCATTGTATCCTGCAACAATCGAAGACCTCGATTTGTTAAAAATTTATCACGAATTGTTCACTAATGAGGTGTGACATCCTTGCCACGCGACTGAAGTATACGTTGATTCATTCAAATAGTCTGTCAACATTAACGAATATAAACCTTATATCTTACGGTTAAGGTTCAAGAGAGTTTATTGGATGGTAATTAGGGTTGGTACTTTTAGATAATAAATATAACCCGTGTGATCGATTGCGAGCTGTGTGTCGATTCATAAATCAAAGGAAACATGTCTGTTTGTGTAAAACCGCTTGCTTTATTTATTATTTATTTAGTTTTTGTGGTTTCTGAAGACTGTGACGATTATGGTGATGTTGTACGTAGATATTAAAATCTATTATTTATTTCTTGAAAACCACAACTATTAGTTTCTGTCTGTTATTATTATTTTAATTGTTAAAGGGCGGTAATTTTTATATATCTGGAGTTTCACTAAGTTCAGCTGGCGTCTGGCCAGCACATCAAGCTACTACAATCTGCCAAATATATTTAATAGATTTTTAACTTCATCGATTTGATAAAGATAGAAAAAGATTTGATTTGATTTTTTTTTTTCATTAGTTTCATAGTCGATTGGGAATATTGACAGTTTCGGGTAACTTGATGTGCTGGCGTCTGTACCTTCAATCAATTTTATATGGACCGGTTTTGGGTATTTCATCTATCAACTGAACTCGGAAAAAAATATATCTATTTATTTTTTATTATTTTTTTTATATGTATTTGGTTTGTTCTTCCAATATTCAATAATTACGCACTAAATATTCAATTAACTGCACTAAAAAATCGTTATCAATTACGCACTTCCTATTCAACGGTTGAATTATTTAAAGTTAAATATCTAACAATAAAACTGTCAAGCAAACCATACAAGCATGACTTCATTACTCTGTCCCACAATACAACTTTCACTATTGTTATAAAAACCATCGAATATTTTAATTTCCGTATTTAACACAACTATTGAAGCGTTTCTAACTAAAACCAGTGTAAGTTGACCCGTGTCCCCTGTTGGTGCTAAGTAAATGTCAAATAGAAAAGACAACTCTATACATGTTCAGGGTTCTTGTTAGTGTGGTTTGAGTTTCGACATCTCACTTTCCTGGTGAAGTTATTACGTGTCTTTGATAATTCGCAGAAAAATATAAAATTATTGATACAATATTTGTTTTCACCTCTTATGTTTTACATAAAGCAAACTCTTACAACTTGACGAAAACTCTGCATATTTCGAAAATAATAGGTAAGTATTAAGGTGGTGGTGGTGGTTATAGTGGTAAGTATTACTATGTGGAAACGTAAAACAGCTGATTTGGTGGTCATAGATACCAAGGAGATCTACTACAGAGATGCTAATCGAACCTTTTTATATTGAAAAACACCTGTAATCACCTATGTTCACAAAATAAATAAATACAAATACAAAAATACCTTCACAATTGTAATTTTTTTTGCGTAGGTATTGATTCTTATAGAGCTGTTTTTTCCATCGCCAGATAACTTTTATTCGAGAAATAAAATCGAGGTTTGACAGTTTTTGTATGAAATAACTGTCAAAATTTCAAAGTTATTCCTCGAATAAAGTTATCAGGCGATGGAAAAATAAGCCCTTAGTGCAACAAACATGTAAATATAATCTCGGTTGTAGTCCTGAAAGCTATTTTTAACATAGTGATGTTAAATTCTATCTACTTGTCTAGGTTAAACGTGAGAAAATTGCTGTTTATTTAACCATAGTAGGAACATAAGTACCAATACCTGACTAGATGCTAATCAAACATTAACACAACACGTTCTGTCCGCAGTGTGTGGACCACGAACAATGTTGCGGAGGATGCTGCTTCTATGGCGAGTGTATAGATAGTGAGTATCACGTGTTTATGTAATACATAGATAGTGAGTACCACGTGTTTATGTAATACATAGTGGTCGACGAGGTCGCAGGAAACAAACGAAAATCGTTTTATATTAATAGATAAGTCTTTCATTTATTTCTTTTATCTAAATATCGTGATAGGTTCGTAAATAATATAAAAAGGCAGTGCATTCTTAAGAAAAGTGGTTACCGTCTATTGACACTTGCAAGCCTGCAACCATTAGATAATTGTCGTTGCACTAAAGATGCTTGCTAGATGCTTGATTCAGTTCTGTCATTGCTTTTTATAAAATTAAATAAAACCTTTTTGTCCGCTCTGTGTATCGAACCCAAGACCCCAAGGTTCAGCAGTCACGCTTGCGACTACTAGACCAATGAGGAAATTGTACCAACTAATTAATTTGTCTAAATTATAAAGTCATTTTTAACTTCCAGCCTACAGATCCTGTCTCTCATCGATGGATGTGTGTGAAGACCACGTCTGTCTCGGAGAAGAAGAGTGCATAGTGTACATACCGCCGGAGTGTCCGGGATGTGAACCCTTGCCGCTGTGTAGAGTGCCTGGTATATATGTGTAGCACAAGAAAATATGTCTGTCAGATAGCAAGCTTCATTCCATCTGTGACAGAATGTACAGACACGAAGGAGAATTTTCCAACATGAAAATTACGAAACGTTTATATTTATAGTTAGGCGATAATTAATTTATTACATTAAAAAGTTGAAAATGCATATAATTGATTTAAATGATATACATTTGAACTTATTACTAACTTTTTAGGTTTTAAATGTTGTGGTTTTATACCTACACATAATAACGTGTTTAACCATCATCTGTATCTGCTGAGCCTTTTCCCAACTATGTAGCTGTTGGGGTCGGCTTCGAGTCTAACCGGATGCTGCTGATTACACGTATTTTACATGGAGTGACTGCCTATCTGACCTCCACAACCCCGTTACTGGGTAATACGAAATCCTTTGGTGTGACTGGTTGTCAGAATTTCGGGCTTCTGACGACCCTTTAACGAATGTCAAAGATCCACGAATGACAGCCGGCACGAACGGCTTAACGTGCTTTCCGAGTCACGGAGGGGTCTTGGTATGTAAAGATGGTCACCCATCCACGGACCAACCACGGCCAGCGTAGCTTAACGTGACCAATCGACGAAACCATTTGGTTAAAAAACGTTATCGTGTGTAGGTCTAACATTTTCACAACATTGACATGGAAGGAAAAGTTGCTTTTATAGCCACTGAGCTAAACCTCTGCTCCCTTTGAAGTATAATAACGGTTAAGGTCTTAAAAGCAGTCACCAATAAAAATGGTTTAATAAAAAATACAAAAATAATACTTCCTATTATAAAATAAGTAGGTGACCTATTCATAATTTACTTCAACAATTATAGAGATGGTATTTTATTATGAAAATGTAATTTGATCTCACGAAATAAATCGTTTATGAATTACAAAATGTAATAACCTTCAATGCCTTAGAAATTAAAATATGATAAGCTTCCTGTGTTGTTTATTCAAAGTAAAACCATATTATTTGAAATATTCATTCAACATTTCTTTACCTATAGAACGTGAGCCTCTCTATGGTGCGTAGAAAAGGTTTAAAATACAAAAAACTTACTGTAAACAAACCACACTATATTACTTGCAGTTAAATCCAAAAGCCGCATATATCGAGACTGTAAACCGCCATGAATCACTCAATCAGTGTCCTACACTGACGTTATAAGAAGGCTCAAGAAACGCCTATAACAGAATACTATCTAACGTTCACTCCTTACTGGCCAGCGAAGCTAGCATGAATCTATAAACATTACTGAAGTAAACGAATTTGATTCGAAAATCAACAATCGATACAATTCAAATGTTTGTATATTAACAATCACGAAAAATGTCTGAACAGATATGGATAAATCATACCCGGGTAGAATCAGTTCCTTTTGGATGCAAGTGAAACCAAACACAAACAAACAAACAGTCACACAGAGATTTTGTGTTTTTTTTACTATTTATCGATGACACGTGGCGTCAGAATAATCCGGCCATGCTAGCCGTAGAACCGATGACCGTTGGGGTGGACGTGCTTTTGAGTGTGGACCGCAAATCGGTAGGTAAACGTAAGGTGGGACCCAAGCTAGGTGGAGCGACGATCTTCACAGGATGGCTGGTAGCAGCTGGATGTGAGTTGCCGAAAATCGGGTTGATGGCGTGCGATAGGAGATGCCTATGTCCCGCAGTGGACTGCTATAGGCTGCTGATGATGGTGAAGACGTGACGTCTTAATATAACGTGCTAGGAGAAAGTTATAAAACTGCATTCCATTCCTGCCGGTCGATTCTGTGCAAATCTCACCGTGAAAACTCAAGTGAAGTGAGCTTGATGTGAGTTGTCAGTAGTGTCAATCTAGGGATTGACACTACTGACAACTCACATCAAGCTCACTCAAAAAATCTCATCAAGTTCACTCCACGCTCACTTCACCTAAGTTTTCACGGTGAGATGGTTACAGAATCACACACAGCAGAATTGAATAATACAGAAACAATTGCACTCGTCCGTGTTTCCCTTTTGCAGTCGAATTTCATTTTTGACAGGACTCTATCGAATATTTATGTGAAATTCACGGAATTTCAGTGGATATTGAATCGGCAAACACAGTTTCCGATACAAGCGAAAAGGTCGTTAGAGACAGATTCAGTTTCAATTATCATAATATTTACGCAATCTGTGCACCATTGTGCGTGGTTGACAAATATTTATTTTACAGTTACAAGATTTATGTTTTTCGTTGTATTTTTATTACATTCATCAGCGAATTTAATGGCAGCAGGCTTGCTCCCTCTTGCTCTTCGTATCGCAGGCGCGACAAAATTTTATATCTTGTTGACCCAAAACTTTGCCACAGCATCGTTAGTGGCAGTGCAGAGGTCACTTTGACTTCATAAACATGAACCCCGATGCTCCTTAAAAGGAATATGTATAAGAAAACTGGCAAAATGGATTTTTAGTCAAGTTTCTTCTGCTGCCTATTTCATTTTCTCGTACTCATTATTTTATTATTTTATTTGTGTAGGCATTTATATATTTTTTTACTTTTTTCTGAAAAATCAGCATCAAAAATAGTAATCACATGTCGGTATTGCACTTCTCTATCGCATTCGTTCCAATCTAGACAGATGAGCGTAAAACGTTTGGATGGCGGTAGAAAATTACTTTTGTATCGTTTCTGTGTTGGAAAACAAAGCTGAAAGACATTCATATGTAGAAATAAGTAAACCATTGAAATTACTGCCTAGAATAGAATATAATATACCTATCTTTCTGTGGGGACTGTGGAAGACATCTAAAGCATGGTGTGGCCACCTGATCCGTTTGCCAAAACTGGTAATTAGAGTTCATCAGAGGACCTAGAGAAGAGGCAATCGCCTTCAAAGCGTTTCGCATTTCTACAACGACTTTCAACGGGATGGACATAAGCTTTTCGGTTGCGATGGGGCCGAAACTTTCTGGAGTGGCGACCGCGTACCGGAAAACGTAGCGTTGGAAGGCCTCCCACGAAGAACCCAAGAACCCTTTGGATGCAAGAAGCACAGAACCGGTCGAAGTGGAGGTGCTTGGGGGAGACCTATGTCCAGCAGTGGACGTCTTCCGGCTGAAATGATGATGTGAACTCAGTCCAATGTATTTTTTACGTTTCCATCATCGTTATCGCTGATAGAATGTCACTGTCTCTAGGCTCTCATGTCAGTGATGGTAGACCACCGTTCTCGTTGGACTCTTGGATATTATGATGATAGATTTTTAGCACGGATGCTGAAATCGGCTGTCAAGATCTGCAGTGCGATTCTGTAACCATATCACCGTGAAAACTTAAGTGAAATGAGCGTGGAGTGAGCTGTAATTCCAACTGATGCTAGGGATTGACACAATTGACAGCTCACTCTAAGCTCACTTCACCTAACTTTTCAAGGTTTGAAACCGCCAGCGGCAGCGTGTCGTAGGCGACTAGAGTCGCTGCGTGAAAAGTCTTATGTTCCTTATTTTCCTGACAATTTTCACTGGGAAAAAGTGTACCTAGCATAAGCGGCGTCGACGCAGTTTCTTAATACAACCTTAACTCTTTGTACAGATAGAGAGTTAACAAGGTTTCCTTAAACAGTCCCGCGTCAAGGATTATTTCCAACGTTTACGAGCGGAAGCCTAATTATTAAATCGCTTCCTCGATTTTATGTGCCATTTGCAGTAATGGACCAATTAACTGATCCCTTAAGCTTCTCTAAACAATGCTGACGATGCATAATAATATTCTATTTTTTTCATGATGACAGAGCGTTGTTATTTTTATTCTAAAGAAATCTCGAATATTTTTTCATTTTGTTACGTTGACAAAATTAACAAGCATTCTCACTGGGAGAGGCTCGTGACTAGGTGCCTAATAACATCCGCACGGGTTGATCGATAAGGTTAAGCTGCGCTTGCTGCGGTCGTTCCGTGGACGGGTGACCATCTAGATACCGAAACCCCTCCGTGCCTCGGAAAGCACGTTAAGCCGTTGGTCCCGGCTGTCATTCGTCGTCAGAAGCCTGAATGTCTGATAACCAGTCTTACCAAGGGGTATCGTATTACCCTGTTTCTGGGTTGAGAAGGTCAGATAGGCAGTCGCTCGATGTAAAATACTGATATTCAGCTGCATCCGTTTAGACTGGGAGCCAACCCCAACACAGTTGGGAAAAGGTTAAGCAGATTGATTGTGACTGTAATTAAAATTAATGTTGATTTTTTATTCTACAGAAACTGATATCGAACTTGAGCTGATTAAATAATATATATATTCCATGGCTATAACTGAAGTGAAACACTCCACACTCTTGATCTTTTCTCACAATCATGGAGATCAAAGTCTTTAAACAAAAATCTCTTTGCCAGTGTTATCTCTCTGATCTGGAGCAGAGCACATCGCCCTTTGCAGGCTTTGCAGATTCTCTACAGAATTTCCAAAGCCAGAAAAATGCAGCCCGCGTTGTAATAACTTAAAACCGAAGCTTTATCAACTGAAGCACAGATTCTTTATGTGAACCAGGTCAACTAAACAGTATAAGGTTGAAAATCTCAATAAATCCTCACAACAAAGCTTCCTAGAAGATTTACCTAGATCTGGAGTGACTCCAAAAGCATGTCTTGTGTAAAACTGGGAAAAATCCGGGAAATGGACGCCCGGACGAGCTGCGACCGATTTGGTCAACAAAATAAGACGGAGTACACACCGGGGGTTGCCTGCGACAGACGGATGAAGTCTTGGAGATTTCGCACATCACTTGATTGCTGAGAGCTGTATCTAATATTGCTGGACGTGGTTCATAACAGTCGCCTGTCCCTTATTGATTTTCTTTTACGGTTTTTTTATTTGCTCATGCAACACAAAAGTAAATAGATCAGAATAAAAGACAGAGCTTTGTTGATCATGACCATTTTTTTCATCACATTGACCTGTTTTTATCCTATCATAGTCCTCTCGTCGTAGAAATCTTCGTCGTAGATAATCACTACAGTCGAGTCGGCAGGTAGAGGCTTCTTCTGGGATAAAGCAGTTGATTGATTAGGTTATCAAAGACAAATCAGACGATCATTCTGCTAACTACCGCTTGGCAAAGTATCCGTTACCAAGCGTGTTGGAATGCAATGTGTTGGAATGTGGAAGTTTAGGCATCGTTTTTAGAACCGGTTTATGTTGTCCTGAGTCGTTTCGGCGAATTTATTAATTTATCTACATATTTACAAAGGTCTATCACGCGGCCGTCTCATTATGTTTGTCAGTGCTTTTTTTGGTTTATTTATTTATTTATTTTTTTGCAATATTACCCAACTCACACTATTTATGTACATATTCGTTACTATTTTTTATCTCACATATTTATCTTATTTAAGTATGCATACACACGTCACGTTGCAGTGTAAAACTGATTTACATCCGTCACCTCACTCAACAGGTTCAGTTGAAAACAGGGCTGGCGGCTAATCTTCAACAAACGGGGAAGGGTCACGGTTCCAATCGCCGATCATCCTTGATGGTCGGTGAAGGGAACCGGGCGTAGACTGGGGAGGGGCGGTTCGCGCCGCTGCACCCACGGGAGTGTGGGTCGTGAAGGGAGTCCATGTCCGCGCTGCGTCTGTCCGGTATCCGGCGGCAGCGTGGGGACGCCGGGGCGACGGTTGGTTTTGCCCAGCCGTCGGCCACCCCGTAATTCTGAGTTCAGGACCGGGGGTCCGGGCCACTGAGGCCCGGGCCGCGAGGAAGACAACCTCTCTAAAAAATCACCCCAATCCCAAGGTCTAGCGTGCCGAGGGGATGAATGGCCGGAGGGGTTCCGGTCATTAGCGCGAAAAGGGACCTCACCCTTAAAAGGAAAACATGAATAACACGGCTAAAGGAAAAAATCCCCAGGCGGGCAACCTCCACAAGGAGGCACAATCCCGTCCTTCTTCGGAAGGCCGCCCCACCGTATATGGGGGGGGCACCAATAGCCCCGTGGGCCGGCACACCACCGCCGACCCGCGTCAACCTGCGTCGCAAGAAAAGGAGCTCCGGGCTAGCCTGGAGCGCCTGTGCGACGCAGAGGTACCGCGCAAGGAGCGCACAGAGGAGAGGAGTGATGCGGGGTCGGAGTCCGACGCCGCATCGGGAGGATCAAGCACGGAAGGCTCAGGGAGCCCGTGCCGTGCGAAGGAGATGGCTGCCGCTGCTAATAGAAAGGGACGAAGCAAGCGGCCAAGGTCAGTGGGCGGCCAGGGGTCGTCCTCTGACTGGGAGCTGGCCAGGAAGATCCCTACCACGAGGCGTGGAGGAGTCCGGGGCCGAGGCACAGGGAGGGGCCTCACTGCTCGGGAGGCGGCCGAGCGTGCGGAGAAGCCCGCAAAGGAGGGGGAGACCGGTCGAGCGGGCGCCTCGGAGCCCTCAGGTGACGAGGCGGAGGAGGTACGAGGCGGCCCCGAGGCGGACCGCAAAAGGAGCTTTGCGGCGGTCGTGGAGGCCGCGATCCGGGTCGTGGCCTTGAAGAAGCGCCAGGATACAAAGAACAAGGCCATCGACTCAGCAATGACCTCCATTATGGCGGCAGCGGAGGCGGCCAACTACGCTGGTCCCTCGGCTGGCGAAGTGGCTGCATTGCGGGCGGACGTGGCTCGCCTGACGGCTGCCACGGAGCTTCTCCAAGAGGAGAACCGGAGGCTCCGTGCAGACCTGGCCAGCCTGAAGGTCCCCGACAAAGTGCCGGCGGAACCTTCAAGCCGGCCCGTTCCGGTGGAGAACCAGGTCTTGGACCTGGTTCGGCAGGAGCTGGCGACCTTCCAGGCGCGTTTCGACGTCCTGGAGGGAATCGTTCTGCGCCCCCCCCTCGGCGGGTAGGGCGGCTTCGGGGAAGGCGACCACGTATGCGGCCGCTGCCGCCCCTAAGCCCGGGCCGTCTGGCCGGGCCCAGGTGCCGGCCAAACCAACGTCGGCAGGAGGAGCCACGGCGTCGGCGAAACCGGCGCCGGCGAAACCGACACCGGCGAAACCGGCGTCGGCTGGCAGAGCCTCGGCGTGCGAGCCGTTGCGGCTAGGCTTCGCTCCCCTAAGACCGCGGCTGTAGTCATAACACTACAGCCGGACGCGGTTAAAGGGGGGGTGACCTACAGCGACGTGCTAACGAAGGCAAGAGCGACGGTGAACCTCCAGGAGCTGGGGATCACCGGGGGCCTCCGGTATAGGGTGACCGCCACTGGTGCCCGCATGCTGGAGATCCCCGGTGCGACGAGTGGCCCCACCGCTGACGCCCTAGCTGAGAAGCTAAGGGCGTCCCTCAACGCGGACGAGGCTCGAGTCTCCAGGCCCGTCAAGTGCGCAGACATGCGCATTATGGGCCTGGATGACTCCATTACGGAGAAGGAGGTGGTAGCCACCGTCGTCGGGACGGGCGGGTGTCTGGCCGACCAGGTGAAGGCAGGCACCATACGTCCCGACTTCACGGGCATGCGAACCATTACGGTAAGCTGTCCCGTGACGGCGGCGAGACAGATAGTGGAGGGTGGAAGACTCCTGGTGGGCTGGGTGTCAGCGCAGGTCAAGCTGCTGGAGCCCAAACCTCTGAGGTGCTATCGATGCCTCGTGGGACACCACGCGAGCGCCATGTGCACCTCGGAGGACCGCAGCACTCTGTGCTTTCGCTGCGGTAAGCCCGGACATAAGGCCGGCTCGTGCAACGCCACGCCGCACTGCGTCGCATGTGCGGCTGCTGGCAAGCCGGCCGATCACCGGGCGGGGAGCAAGTCCTGCGCCCCACCCACCGAAGCCAGGAGGAAAGGCAGGCCCTCCGCCGCCGTCGCCACCACCACCACCGTCGCCGCCACTGCTGCCGCCACCGCCACCGCCGCCGCCGCCGCCACCGCCGCCGCCGCCGCCGCCACCGCCGCCGCTGCTGAAGGGCCTCCTCAAGAGGCCCGGGAGGGGGTTGAAATGGAGGAGTAATGGCTCCTTTACGCCTCCTCCAGGCGAACATCAACCACTGCGCCTGCGCTCAGGACTTGTTGCTCCAGAGCATGGCGCAGTGGTCGATTAATATCGCCGTGGTCGCTGAGCCGTACTTTGTCCCGCCCAGGGATGACTGGGTGGAGGACCTTAGCGGCTCAGTGGCCATAATTTCGTCGGCTGCCGCCGGTACCCCGTCCCTCGAATGTGTCACGAAGGGACAGGGGTGCGTAGCAGCACGGTTCGGAGAGATTGTAGTAGTGGGAGTTTACTTCTCTCCGAGCCGAACTCTCGCCGAGCTCCAGAACTCTTTAACAGAGTTGAGTGTCGTCGTCGCCAGGAACCATCCCTTCTCCGTGCTAGTGCTTGGGGACTTCAACGCCAAGAACTTGGCCTGGGGTTCCCGGTGCACGGACGTGCGGGGCAGGATGGTGGAGGACTGGGCTCTGGAAACAGGCCTGGTCGTCCTAAATCGGGGTTCTGTTCCTACGTGTGTGCGGATGCGGGGCGAGTCGGTAGTGGACATCTCGTTCGCCAGCCCCGCTCTGACGCAGCAGGTCATTGACTGGCGCGTCATGGAGGAGGTGGAGACCTACTCCGATCACCGGTATATCCGGTTCGATGTCTCCGCCCAGACCTCCAGCGCGCTGGTCCAACAGGCCCCGAGTGGTCCGCGGTGGGCGCTGAAGCAGCTGGACCGGGAGCTTCTCCTGGAAGCCTCGATCGTGCAGGCCTGGGTGTATTCACCGGACAGGCCTGCTGATATCGACGATGAGGCGGAGTGGTTCCGGGAGGCCATGTCCGAGATTTGTGACGTGGCAATGCCCCGAGTCCGGCCAGGACGCGCCCGACGTCAGGTGTACTGGTGGTCGCAGGAGATCGCGGCGTTACGCAAGGCGTGCGTCGACGCGCGACACCGGTATACCAGGCACCGCAGGCGCCGCATCCGCCCTCCGGATGCGGAAGCCACGGAGGCGGAGCTGTACGGGGGGTACAGAGCGGCGAAGACCGCCCTCCGAGAGGCTGTCCAGCGGGCCAAGGACTTGGCCCGCGAGGAGATACTGGAGACTCTGAACAGAGATCCATGGGGGCGCCCTTACAAGATGGTGCGGAATAAACTCCGCACCTGGGCCCCCCCGCTGACACAGAGTTTCCGCCCTCAGCTGGTGGAGGAGGTGGTGAGCGCTCTGTTCCCTTCACGGGGGGAGCATACTCCCCCGCCTATGGCTCCGCCAATAGCGGTGTCCGAAGCGGACCACACGGACGACGACGACGACACCCCTGAAGTGACCGGGGTAGAGCTGGGAGCGGCGGTAGGCAGGCTGAAGGCCAAAAATACCGCCCCAGGACCCGATGGCGTGCCGGGTAAAGCCTGGGTCCTGGCCTCGACGGCTCTCGGGCCTCGACTGGAGGCGCTCTTAAGCGCATGCATGGAGAGAGGCCAGTTTCCACTCCGTTGGAAGACAGGGAAGCTGGTCCTCATTCAGAAGCCAGGGCGCCCTGCGGACTCTCCGTCCGCATACCACCCCATTGTGCTGCTCGACGAGGTTGGCAAGCTCTTCGAGAGAGTGATTGCGGGCCGCCTCGTCGGGCACCTTGTGGGGACAGGGCCGGATCTTGCGGATAGCCAGTTTGGCTTCCGCAAGGGGCGCTCGACGGTGGACGCCATCATGCGCGTTAGAGCCCTCACGACGGGGGATGCGGTGTCCCGGGGCGGGGCCGTCGTGGCGGTGTCACTCGACATCGCCAACGCGTTTAACACCCTGCCCTGGAGTTGCATTGGGGAGGCACTTCGGTATCACCGGGTGCCGACCTACCTCCGTCGAATAGTCGGGGCGTATCTGACGGATAGAGCCGTCATCTACCCCGGTCGCGACGGGAACTGGAGCCGGCGAGAGATGTCGTGCGGTGTCCCACAGGGATCGGTTCTGGGGCCGCTCCTGTGGGACATCGGTTACGACTGGGTGCTGCGGGCAGACCTCCCTGATGGCGTCAGCGTAGTTTGCTACGCTGACGACACGCTGGTCCTGGCGCAGGGGAGGTCGCATCAGGCGGCGGCCGACGCGATGACACGCGGGGTTGCGATAGTCGTGGATAGGATCCGGCAGTTGGGTCTCGAGGTGGCATTGCACAAGTCCGAGGCCATGTCCTTTCATGGGCCCCGGTACGGGCCACCTACGGGATCTCAACTGATGGTAGGAGGGGTTCACATCGGCGTCGAGACAACGATGAGATACCTGGGTCTCGTTCTCGACAGCCGGTGGAACTTCGTCGAGCATTTCCGACGTTTGGCTCCCAAACTGGAACGGGCTGGGGCCGCCTTAAAGCGGCTCCTGCCCAACCTGAGGGGGCAAAACGCCTCCTGCCGGAGGCTTTACGCGGGGGTCGTGCGGTCCATGGCCCTATATGGGGCCCCGGTGTGGGCGCGTTCACTGCGGCTTCGAGCCGCACACTATCTGAACGCGCCCCAGAAGGTGGTAGCCGTAAGGCTGATCCGGGGCTACCGCACGATCTCGCGCGAGGCGGCAAGCCTCCTTGCCGGACTGCCGCCATGGGATCTGGAGGCGATAGTGCTTGCGCGCCTGCATGATTGGCGCGCGGAGGCACTACGCCGGGGGGAAACTCCGCACCCGCGGCAAATCGCTGCGGAGCGGACGGACCTCCGGTGCGATCTCATGGCGGAATGGAAGGCGCGACTATCGCAACCCAGCGCAGGGCACGCCGCGATAGCGGCGATAAGACCCCTCTTTGAGGAGTGGCTAGAGAGGCGTCACGGCGCTCTCACGTACCGCCTGACGCAGGTCCTCTCCGGACACGGATGTTTCGGGAGGTTCCTGCACATCATCAGGCGGGAGGAGACGCCCGGGTGTCACCACTGCCCGGATCGCCCAGAGGACACGGTGGAGCACACGGTGGAGGTCTGCCCTGCTTGGGCGGAGACCCGCCGTGTCCTCGTAGAGGCGATCGGCAACGGCGGCGACCTCTCGCGCCCGGCCCTGGTGCAAGCCATGGTCCGGGGCGAGAGAGAATGGGAGGCAGTCAACTCCTTCTGCGAAGCAGTCATGCTAGCGAAGGAGGTGGCGGGGAGGCTGAGGGAGAACACCTCACGCCTCAGCCGCCGCGGGAGACGCTCCGGGCGTCGGGAGCCGCGTGACGACTCCCGGCCACCGTAGGCGCGGGCCTGCGGGCGGTGAGTAATGGGTAGCTCACCGTCCGATCAGGACCAGGCCCGTGCCGGACGGCGCGTTGTGTTCCACGCGCGCCTCAAAGAGATGTCAGCAGAGGACGGGGCCCCACAGGGCCGAAGCCTGCCGGGGCGGTGGGATTTTCCGAAAGGTTAACCGCTGCCCTGGAACAGAAAGGGCTAAGGAAGGAACACGGGTGGGTTTTAGTCAGTAAAAGTCTGACACTCCCTTCCGCTCCACCCAGAGCGGGAGGGGTCATTTGATGATTTCCCATCCACAAAAAAAAAAAAAAAAAAAAAAAAAAAAAAAAAAAAAAAAAAAAAAAAAAAAAAAAAAAGGGTTCTTTGTGAACGCTCAAGAAATATTTCTCGAAATGAAAATGACTAGGCAAAACACCAACCTGTGAACAAAACTCAAAGCAGTCAGTTGTATTGAATTCTTAATATCCAATCTAGGTATATTTAGTTCAGAAGTAACGCTACTGTCCATTCAGACCAGTTTGAATATGAATTTTGGGAAGGTGTATCAAATATGTAGGTAATTTACACCTTTTTCTTGAAACAACATGACAATAAGCAATAAGACTAGATAAATTAGTCAGTTCGGTTTCTGATGGGCAAATCAAATTAATAATGCATCGTATCAGAAAGGCATGCCATATCCATTACTCGACATAATTGTGTAATATCATTCGTAGCTAAACAATAATTTCCAAGAAATATTTATATTGGAAGTCTAGTAAACACGAGTGAAATTACGAAGTGAAATAAAACGAACCCATAACATTTATTTGTTCCAAATTCAAACACGTGCCTAAACCATTTTCCTGTTATTTTTAAATTAAGAACAAGCCTGCAGAAACCAAAAAAATATAATCATATTTCCAATAAGAAGGTTTATATAAAACGGTCGCTATTTCTTACGTTATTTACGTGGGCTAAGACATAATTAGACGACCTATATATGACAAATTATGTAATCATTTAGATCGGTATTGTGTCGAGAAACCTGGGGATGTCCTAGAAGCAGGGTAATTATTTAAATATATCCCTTGTGAGTCCCTTTTATCGCGTGTCACCTACTATGGGCTGATAATAAATTAGGAAAAGTATTACTATATGAAGAGGTTTCTTTTTTAACCGACTTCTAAAAAAAGGAGGAAGGTCTCAATTTTTTTTTTTTATATTTGTTCGCGCATCACTCCGTCTCTTGCCAACCAATTTGAAAAAATCTTTTTTCGTTGGAAAATCAACAAAAGTCAAAAAAAATATCGCAACAAAAAAGTGAAACATAAAAACTTTTTTACAAAAAAAAAACAACCGACTTCCATAAAAACACTACAAAGTGAAAAATAACTTTAATTTCGGAAGTCGGTGGCGAAAAACGAAATAGAAAAACCAAAGACACCGACTTCCGAAATTAAAGTTATTTTTCACTTTGTATTGTTTTTATGGAAGTCGGTTGTTTTTTTTTTTTTGGAAAAAGTTTTTATTTAGAGTTAAGTACAAGAAAAGATTACTTCAAACATACCACGCCTGTGGTCCTAAGTTCAGTTTACAAGTCTTTATTGAAACAATGAAGAATCACTTCATTGGAGCTAGGCTTGTACAAACGCCAGCATATCAAGGTACTCGAAACTGTCAAATTTTCCCAATCAACCTTGAACCTTGATTGCTTTAGCGATAAAGTTGAAATCTATTAAAGAAATTTGACAGATTGGAGTAGCTTGATGTGCTGGCGTCTGCACTTTAAAGTATTTGGAATTTAGCCTACAACTTTTTTTTAAGCTACGCTCGCGCTAACTGGCTGACGCTACTGTCTCATCCACTCATTGTCTAATCCTCATCATCATTTAATTATATCCGATCATAAAAACAATTTGTTAAGTAGACGTGTTGTATTTCCGATAATCTCGTCTGACTCCCTCGAAGACTCATGTTCGTTACCATTAAAAATATTTAATTAACTACCAAAATAAAATAAAACATAACTTCAGTTACAGCAAGCCTTGATTGGAACGGCTCCAACTTGAAGTAAACAATTTACAGAGTGCGACGATTTTTAATTGAGAATATGGCGGTACACAAACTTGACGCCATTTGCATATTTATTAGGCTTCAACCTCTTTCGGGTAAGCCTTGTTGGTATAGTTTTGTAGGCGTTAAGTGAATGGTGGTGATGTAAAGGATCGCTTCTTTTTCACTTTTCAGGACAAGTCACACTCATCAAACGCCCGCGCTTCCTGTAAACGTTTACATATTTATCTTGTGAATGCGACTAAACCTTTATACAGACTTATTTATTGGATTTCTTCTAATTTGATACAATAAGAAATTAATCAAGCTTCGAGGTAGGTACAGAATAATATTTTTTAAGATAAGATAAGATAAGATAAGTCTTTATTTGCCTTAAACATGGTATAAAGGTGTTACAGTTTGGTAATATAATATAGTCCACATGTTTAGCTATACAACATCGTGTATCAATTGCATGCAAAATACTTAGAATCTATTAGTAAGTAGAAATAAAATGTCAAAGCTATAAAACATTTTCCACAATACAATCATCTTAACATAATATTATTTAATGTCAGAAATTAATATAAACGAACAAAATTAAAAAGTCATAATTGTAAACATTATTCGCAACAGTTCTATAACATTACATAATATAACTTAAAGTAAAAAAAAGGAAATTAATAAAGTCAATAATTATAAAATTAAAATGTCAAAATTATAAACATTATCGACGATCCGGTATGTCAATATTTGTGAATTATAATTTAATGTCAAAAAAATCCTTAATGTCAAAAAAATTATGTTCATTCAGCCATTTAAAGAGTCTGTTTTTAAAAGAATTAATATTAAATAGCAATTTCATTTCTTTTGGAATTTTATTATAAATGCGTACACACATCTCCAGAAAACTTTTAGAGTACTTGGCTGATTTAGGAGTATCCTGCAATACAAGTCTACATGGATCCCTATTACGAGAGTATATTTGATTGACTTTCTTGAATAATTCCTTATTATTATATACAAAGTTACATATCTCGTAGATGTACAGTGAAGGAAGTGGTAATAAACCAAGCCTTTTAAAATGCGGCTTACAGGACTCGTCAGTACGGATCCCACAAATGGCTCTGATGCATTTCTTTTGCGCGATAAACGCTCTGTTTTTATCTGTACTGTTACCCCAAAAAATAAGCCCATATCGTAAAATCGATTCTATGTAAGCATGGTAGGTTATAATGGCGGTTTTTTTATTCGTCACATTCTTGACTTGCCTGAGAGCATAAACGAACTTATTAGACTTGTTGCACAAATTATCTACATGTATCTTCCAATTTAAGTCTTGGTCTATGAGTATACCCAGAAATTTTGTATGTGGAACTTCTTTTAATCGATCAATATTAAGTTTGAAATTGTATTTGGCATGTTTAGATTTATTAAATTGTATGTACATAGATTTATCTAGATTGATTTTTAATTTATTTACCTGTAGCCATTCTAGAATGTTGTCAATAGTATTATTTATGTCAATTTCGTGATCAGATTTCAATTTATACTTTTTATCAGATGTCACTATGATTGAAATGTCATCTGCAAATAATATACAATTATGATTGACCTGCTGTGGTAAGTCATTTACGTATAATAGAAACAGTAAAGGGCCTAATACACTCCCTTGTGGTACACCGCATTTTTTTACTTTGAGCTCAGAGGAGTATGAGGTTAGTAAATCTTCATTTACTTTACTAATAGCAACGTATTGATTGCGGTTACTTAAATAAGATGCAATCCACTGCAGTGCTAAACCTCTTATTCCATTTCTTTCTAATTTTTCCAATAATATATTATGTGCCACAAAGTCAAATGCTTGAGATAGGTCAAAAAATAGTCCTGTCGTGAAGTGATTGTTATTTAAAGACTTCAGGATATGGCTCAAAAGATTATATATGGCTAATGTTGTTGACTTGTGCTTTTGAAATCCGAACTGGGGGGTGACCACCACCTCTTACAGCAGTATTATTATAACCTTACTTCCGTGTGTGAAAGAGATGGAGCTATACATTCCGTATAGCTCCATCCTTTTCCCACACGAAGTAAGATTAAAATAATACTGCTTTAAGAGGTGGTGGTCACCCCCCTGTTCCTTTGCTATAATATTGTATTTGCTACAAAAGTCGATAAGCCTTTTGTGCATACATTTCTCAAATAGTTTGGACAAGATTGGTATAAGGGTAATTGGACGATAATTTTTAACGTCTTTTTTGTCGCTTTTCTTGTACAAGGGTTTTACAACTGATAACTTTAAAGCATCAGGAAAAGTTCCGGTCGAATTTTAGGGTTCCGTACCTCGAAAGAAAAAAACGGAACCCTCATAGGATCACTTTGTTACCCGTTCGTCCGTCCGTTGGTACGAAGCAACGTCTATAGCACAGATAAAGGACAAATTGCGAAAACCGTAAATTTTTTGTTACATCATTATAATAAAATTATTTTTTAATAATTTTAATTTTTTTTTTCGTCCACTGTCGACGTCCACTGCTTGATATAGGCCTCCCCCAAGTACCTCCACTACAACCGGGGCTGTGCTCCTGCCTCTACATACCAAGAATCTACTAGACCGTACAAAAAATTAGTCTGCACCTTCAAAAAATATCAGTTACCAATGAGAATAAAGCACCTATTATGTAATAAACCTATAATGTTCCTAATAAAACTGAAAGGATATTTCTTACAAAGAGCTCAGTCATCAAAAGGTAATATTTTAGGCGAGTGTATCAAAGTAAGTTGTACGGACTCACTGAGAAAGAAAGCAAAACGTTGAAGAAAATACGTACAATTGGCAAAAATATTATTTTTCTGAAGGTATTTGCATATACATCGCTAGCTCGGGGCCATACCTGTGATTGGTTGTTTTATTAATGTCGGCAAAGTACTTATACTTGCTTTCCTTTTAGTTAAACTTCATTCATAGTTTCAAATCCCATTTTTCTATCACTGTCTGTGATAGGCACTTTTTATTGTATTAAAATGTATTTATGTACTTATTTTATTTTATACTTTATTCCACACGCAATCTTGCAGCAAATAGGTACCAAATCCCGATAGGTACCGATTTCTTCAATCGTAATTGAGAAATTTGCTGCCATTCATTAAAGAGTTCCACTGTCGTGCAATGTAAATGAGTTCCTTTCGCATGGTTACATAAGATGGCTTATCAAGCCTTGGATGGAGTCTTAAATATACTGAAAAAAATCGATGGGAATAAACTCTGTATCTCCAAAGAAGTAAGATTTCGGTCCTTTCACACTTTCAATTAATTACGTGAAATCCAGTCAATTTGTCGGTAATATCCGTTCAATTATAAATTTCCGATGTTAAAGATTTAAGGACCGCGAGTCTCGTGATTCGTTTCAGCGTCGCTTTTCGGTTATATCAAGTGGAGAGCTCATCAATAAAACATTTGAAGCGGTTGCGGTGTGACGTAGTTGTGAAGCAGAAGTTTAGCTTGGTAAATAATAAATATCCGGGCAGGTTGTGGTTAGTTCGACGGTCGGTTACGTAAAATATATTTATTTTCTAAATATCTGCTAGTACATTTCTGGGTGTCAAGCCTTTTTCAAAAAAGAAAATATGAGAGAGAAGATGGATTGCGTGAGGAATGATATAAAAGAGAAGGGAGTGAATGATATCGTGACGATTGAGAGAGGAGAATGTAATGTAAAAAGAAAACGTATTGCGCCGACCCGCCAAGTAACATGACAGGAAGATGATGAGGATTCAAAAAAAATCTTAGTTGGCCTGTTGTCTCGTGTTGGAACGAGCACCTAGAATAATATGTCATGTTGCAGTAAGAAAAGAAGCCAATAAGCAGAGGTATGTAGAGAGAAGGACCGTCCCGGGAGCGCCGGACTAAAGCCGGGTTCACACTAGGCTGATGTGTCGTATCGTGATGCAGGATTGGCGACGAATCTCGTCAGGAGATCATAATATTACTGTTATCTTTTTTGTGACTGCATCACAAGGTGTCACGACACTGTACAACACAGTAATGTGAATCCGGCTGAAGTACGCCAATCGGATCGTGGAGGCTTTCATTGCACCTCGTCGATTTAGTCCGTATCTCATAAGTTTTCATTCCATGTACGTCAGTAACAAGCTAAATATGTCTGATGTCTAATTCTGTTTCTAATGAGACCAAATTTTGATAACGTTAATGTTATCATCTCTTCAACTTCTGCTATTCACCTGTTGTCTGGTTAAAGAGCCCTTTCGTCCACTGAATAAAGTCATCTCCAATACTTATCTGCATGTTAGATGGACAGGGGCGAGAGGTGAGGGGGACAACGAGTCACGTTATATTGAGCACCATTGTGTTCTATTGCTTCTCATTAAAACCTCAATGAGAATGTTGTGTTTTGATATGCTAACCAGTAACCACGAGAATAGGGGGGTGTGTATTGATGTTTATTTTAATTAAGACTAGCGATGTGATTTGTTGTTTTTAGATGTTTTGAGGAAATTTTGGGAGTTTTTAGAATTATTTTTGTCCAATACTCGATAAATAGATTTGTACATTATTCTAAACTGTTTTTTTATCGTTCGTTCAACTAATTGGGAGAAAAAGTATTTATTTGGTTTTGGTAGTCTACTCCAACTAATTATTTATCTATTCGTCTAGTTCTTCTGAAGACCGTCCATAAATTAAAATATTAAAAGGCAACAGACAATCAAACTACCTACTCTTAGAAAAATGTCATGGTATCCTTCGGTAGTTTCATCCAGATGGAGACGGTTTCTATACCTAGACGGTTTTTTTTCTAGAGGACAGAACATCACAAGTCAATCATTCTCATCATCATCATCCACACCCACTGCTGAGCATAGGCATCTCTTTTCAAATCATTTATGCCAACCATTTTTAGGGTTCCGTACCTCGAAAGGAAAAAACGGAACCGTTATAGGATCACTTTGTTGTCCGTCCATCCGTCCGTCTGTCTGTCTGTCAAGACCTTTTTTCTCAGGAACTCGTGGCGGTATCAAGCTGGAATTTATATGAAATACTCAGGTCTACTGACCCTTGGAGCTGTGAAAAAATCAAACTTCTAAGCCAACGCAATCAAAAGATACAGCCGTTTATGCCGCAAATTTTCGACACTCGCAAGGGAATCAAAACCTACAGGGTACTTCCCGTGAACTCAGAATTTTGAAATTTATTTGGTACCAAGCAACGTCTTATAGCACAGATAAAGGAAAAATTGCGAAAACCGTAAATTTTTAGTTACATCATATAATATATTTTTTTTATAATTTTAAATTGTACGGAACCCTACTCGCACTTGGCTGGTTTTTATTTCATCAAGTACCTGGTACTTTGTTCACAGGCCTACGCTGTCCTTCCATACCTACTGTGATTTGAAAACATTGTAAATGCCAATTATTTTTAAAAGAGTAACCGTGAAGTTTCTTGCCGTCTCTTCTTCACAGGAAACGACCAATTCGAACCGTGCACCTAGCTTCTGACGTTTCATAAGTGACGGCACAGTTGGCGCAGTGGTTAAGCGATTGACTGCTGCGCTGCGTGTCGCGGGTTCGATTCCCGCACGGAACAAATATTTGTATGACCTACATGTATTTGTTCCGAGTCTGGGTGTTTTTCTATCTATAATATGTATGTATTTACAAAAAAAAATTGTATATAAGTAGTTTATCAGCCATCTTGTTACCATAACACAAGCATTAGGTTGCTTAGCTTGGGACAAATGGTGCTGTGTGAAATGTCCAGGGATGTATGTATTGTATAAGTGCCCATGTAGTTTTATGTGAAATAAAATATTTTGATTTTGAATCAAGTCATGTAAATTTTCCATTTTACCTTCTTTCCTCTTCTAATATAAACTAAATACCTAAGCACGTTATGTACATAACTGATCGGCCAATCAAACAGCAGCGTGAAGCCGTTTGCCTCTTAGCTTAGAAACAGTTTGATTTAGTTAACTAAGTCCTCTTACTGAACTAATTTCCTGAACTCGTCATACTTTGTGTCTTGAATCTCGTCTGGAACGTCTTTGACGAGTTATTGACTTGTTAGAGGATTGTGTACGGTGGTTAGGTTTCTGAGTATTCATGGAGTTTGCTATCAGTTCTACGAGCAACATTACAGCCCTTTATGTTCGTTTAATGAATAAACTGTTATGTTGAGCGATGCTTTCTTCAGCTTGTTCTGAATATTATTTAAAGTTAGTTTTACTTTTCTGATAGTGATTTTTAAATAATTGACTTTTAATAAATGTTGTAATGGCGTGAAGGTGTTAATGCCAGTAAAAGACGATGATAACCACGAAAAACAGTTTAATGCAGCACACAACAACAATATGGTCTTTACAGTTTCACATTTATAAGATTTTGGCGGGAGCGAACGAGAGCCGTGGACGGTGCGAATGCGTTACGTGCGCTCGACGGGACGGGCGCGCGACTGACTCGGAACGCGGGAGGGACGCCGCCGGTGGCGCGTGGGCAGCGCGCATGCGCGGCGCTCGGCCGATATTTAGCTAGCCTTGCGCTCGCGCGCTGTACTGTGTTTGAACCCGAAAATGCGTGTTATAGTCTCCCCCTCTAACCCTAACGAACGTCCTCGCGTTTGGGTTAGCTTCTACGAGGTCTCCCCCTCTTACGTTTCTCCTGTACTGGAGCTTGGATGCAACCAACGAAAGGAGTCAGTACAGAAGCATGGTACTTACCCAATACCGTACCGTCGCTGAGGCGCTCGAGGGTGTACGTCGTGGGACTGACCACAGCCCGGATCTTGTATGGCCCGTCACGGCGAGGGATAAACTTTGACGTTTGCCCTCTGCCGGTGTCGTTAGCCCCTTGGGTTTTCAATAGCACCAGATCACCAACCTTGTACTCTGGAGCTGGTCGACGATGTTCATCGGTGTACTTTTTATGTGCCACCTGGGCACTCTCATAGACGTCGCGAGCGTCTAAGAGTACCGACGAAATCTTCTTCAGGAAATTTGTGATGTCACCGACATGATTATCGTTCTCGATTATGGTGCGCATCTCCGACATGACATCTGCTGGCGCGCGCATGTCTCGCGCGAAGTTCAGATAAGCAGGTGAGTAACCAGTTCCTGACGTGACTGCCGAGTTCATGGCGAAGCGGACTGCTGATAAGTGGATATCCCACGTATCATGGTCTTTACCTACCAGAATCGCCAGCTGCGGCTTGAGGTCCCGGTTCTTACGTTCCACCGGGTTCGCCTCGGGGTGGTAAAATGAGGTAAGAGATTGCGTAATCCCCATCGCGTGGCAGGTTTGCTGCATTACCTCGCTTATAAATTGGACACCGTTGTCACTAACAAGGCGCCTGGGGACCCCGAACCGTAAGTATACCTCTGATACAAGTACCTTTGCGCATTCCTCACTGGTAGCTGAAGTAAGGGCGAAAAGCTCCACCCAGCGCGTGCAGGTGTCCTCGACTATCAGGATCCATTTGTGTCCTTTCGCTGTTTCAGGTAGGGGACCGAACAGGTCCACGGCTAATACCTCAAACCGGCGTGTAGAAGCGGGCGTCTGCAACAACCCAGACGGCTTCCTAGTGTCTGCCTTGTAACGCTGGCAAGGTACACAATTTTTAACGTACTGCGTAACGTAGGAACGCATTCCCGGCCAGTAGTACTTACCGACTAAGCGTTGCAGCGTACGTTCCGCGCCCATGTGACCAGCGGTGGGTGCATCATGGTATTCGGCCAATACTTTGGCGCGTTCCTGTTCTGGGACTACCAAACTGGCGTCGTCGTGCTCCTCGTTCTCTGGGCAATATCTATACAACACACCTTCGGCGAGCACATACCCTTTGTTTGACCATGCCCTCCCCCTAGAGGGTTCGTCGGATTCCAGGGCCTCGACGATCTTACTTACCTCTGGGTCCTTCATTTGGTTTTCGCGCATGTCCCTCAGACTGCGAGAGGGCACGTCGACCACAGCGCAGCACAGGTCACAATTGGCGTCTTCGGCGCACGCCGGACGCGACAGAGTGTCGGCTATAACATTGGCCTTACCTGGAGTGTATTCTATTTTCAGGTTATACTCCTGAAGGGTCAGGGCCCACCTTGCTAGGCGACCACTCGGAGACTTCATACTCATCAGCCACCTAAGCGGCTGATGGTCTGACTTGATTACGACTTCAGCGCCATCTATGTACCCCCTGAACTTGGAGACTGCCCAGACGACGGCTAGAGCCTCCCTCTCCGTCGTGCTGTAGTTCTTCTCAGCGGCGGTCAAGAGTCGACTGGCGTATTCTATTGGCCGCTCGTCGGTCCCCTCCCCCTGGAGGAGAACCGCCCCGAGAGCATACCCACTGCTATCAGTTCTGAGGACGAAGGGTAACGTCGCATCAGCCTGACGCAGAATCGGCGCCGATACTAGCAGTTGCTTAATCTTATTGAAAGCTGCCTGCTGCTCCGGGCCCCACTTCCATATACTTACCTTTTTCAGCAGCGTTGTCAACGGTTTGGCGACCTCTGCGTAGTCAGGGACAAAGCGCCTGAACCAGCTGGAGGTTTGCAGGAAACATTTCAGATGTTTTATGTTCCGAGGCGTCGGCATGCCCGCGATTGCCGCGGTCTTCCCTGGATCGAGGTGAATACCACCTGGTAAGATAATGTGCCCTAAGAACTTTACCGATTCCCTCGCGAAATGACTCTTCTCACGGTTTACTCGCAAGTTGAACAAGGCGAGTCGATCGAACACGAGGGTGAGGTCGGCGAGGTGCTTCTCGAAGGTTACATCGGACATTATCAACAAGTCGTCTAAATATGCTAGAAGAGTAGTACCTGGCAAGTTCGACTTGAATCTGTCAATCAGCCTCTGGAACGTAGCTCCTGAGTTGCGCAAACCCATTGGCATGCGTTTAAATCTATAAGTGCCGAGCGGTGTCGTGAATGCTGTCTTGTCCCTATCATTAGGGTCGACGTTCACTTGAAAATAGCCAGCTCGGAGATCAAGGGTAGTCATGTATTTAGCGGTTTTTGCGTCGTGAAGAATGTCCTCAATCCTTGGGAGAGGGTACCGGTCAGGCTCGGTGACAGCGTTGAGCTTGCGGTAGTCAATACACAGTCTGAAACTGCCATCCTTCTTCTTGACAAGCACGACATTCGATGCCCACGGTGACTCGCATTCCTCAATGACGTCAGAGTTGACCAGTTTGTGCAGCTCCTTCTCGAGTGCCTCTCTCTTAGGCGGCGACAATCTAAACGGAGGAGAAGCCAAAGGTTCCTGTGTCTCGCTTACCTTTATCTTATGGACGGCGAAGTCTGTAGGAGGTCCCGCCGTAGCGAACTGAGCGACTCTGTCTCGCAAGAACTCGTTGAGTGCGGCCCTGTGCTCCGGTGGCAAGCTCGTACCTTCATCTTGGCGCAGTGATACATCGCAGACCTCTGCTTGTGTCACGGCCGCGCTGTTCAATACATAAGATTGCAAAAACGGAGAGGCCGCGTAGCGCGTGCTCGTCGGTCACGTCGGCGCACTCCTTGTATACCTCCACTGCATCGATGAACACCTCCAGTACCTCGGTGTCGCGTGACTGTCCGTCAAACCTCGCGGTGCACTTTGAAAAGTTACCGCCGGAGGTCGCGGGCGCGTTCGCCGTGGGCGATGCCGCCGGTATCGACGCGACTGGATTCCACTGGTTGCCTTGATTTAGAGACCGTAGGGTTTCCACTAGCGTGCGGTTGGTCTCCGCCTGCATCCTGGCGAACGACTCCATCATGCTGGACAGTAGCCGTTCGGTGCTGAGCGCGGCGGCGGGTGCGGCGGCGGGTGCGGCGGGTGCGCCGGTGTGGGCCCCGCCGAGCGTGTGGTCGAGGGCGGCGCCCCCCTGGGCGCGCAGCTCCTCGGCCGCGTCTGTTGAGTCGCGTGCATGGGTGATAGCACTGGTAGCGGCGCCGGCATAGGCGCGCGTCTCCACCACTGAGTCACAGTCCGCGTCGGAGTAACCGTCGCTTCCTCGTTCTTCCGCCTTACGGTCGATTGCTGCTCTGGCAGCCCGCGTCGTTCGTGGCATGATAATAATGTCTCTGTGGTCACTGAATTGATAGTTAATCACACTTCACTGGGTTCGTTTTGCCGCTGTTAAAACTTAACATGGCCCCACGTTGGGCGCCACTGTAATGGCGTGAAGGTGTTAATGCCAGTAAAAGACGATGATAACCACGAAAAACAGTTTAATGCAGCACACAACAACAATATGGTCTTTACAGTTTCACATTTATAAGATTTTGGCGGGAGCGAACGAGAGCCGTGGACGGTGCGAATGCGTTACGTGCGCTCGACGGGACGGGCGCGCGACTGACTCGGAACGCGGGAGGGACGCCGCCGGTGGCGCGTGGGCAGCGCGCATGCGCGGCGCTCGGCCGATATTTAGCTAGCCTTGCGCTCGCGCGCTGTACTGTGTTTGAACCCGAAAATGCGTGTTATAATGTTCTTTTTTTTACTCGTGATAATCTGTAAGCATTGTAATGATTTTTAATATGATTTGATATTTATAACTTATAAGAATCCCTCACCAATACATTACTGACCTCTGGGACTATAGAGTTACTTTTTTTTCCATATCACTTTTTAACAAAAAATATATCACGTGCTTACAAACTCTTTATTATTCCTGTTTAGAAAAAGTTTATTTAAATTGTAATGAACGAAAATATTTAGAAAAAATTTAGATTTCTACAATATACTTTTAACGACTCATTTAAAAAGACAGTAAAATTCAAAGACGACTCTTAATTTATGGCCTCCAGAGTTTTTATTTTCACTTTATGGTAAACAGCATCTGGTCTGACTTGTATGTTTACGATCGAGGACCACAATTTTAAAACGACAGTAGGTTTTTAGGCGATCGCTTTTAAAAATGTCTACCAACTTATTTTTCTTGCTTTAGAAGTATCCTCTATTTGATAATACAGTTTGCCTTTAGAATGTATTCAGGTGAAGATTGAACTATGTCAGGCTTCATCTAAACTAAACAAGATATTTTACAGGATGGGCAGCTTGTAGTAGGTAGGTAGGGAAAATTATTTTGTGTAGATACGACAAATTTGCTATGGAGCGTTTTACGACTGAACAAAGTGTTTTAATTATTAAAACATTGTACTCAACCCAATAATGTATCGCGGAAATCCTAACAAAATTGCTGCCAATATTTGGTACAAATCACTTACCTTCGCGGCTAACAATAACTAGTTTAGTGATTAAATTTGAGCAGCATGGCTTTGTAACAGATAAAGCAGTTTTCTTACATCAAGTGAATCAGTTGGGCTTAGGAAACATGTGGTTCCAACAAGACGGGGCACAATGTCATTGAAAGTAACGTTTCCGGGTCGATTAATTTCGTGAATAGAAACGGTGACATTGATTGGCCCCCAAGATCCCCAGATTTAACAGCTCCTGACTTTTTTTTGTGGGGTTATCTAAAGGGATGTGTCTCACAGGCCAATGAACCTTCAAGAATTACAACAAAATATCTGAGACACGGCACTGAAATAACACAGGAAATGTGTGAAAATGTAATGAAAAACTCAGTGAAAAGGGTTCACATCTGCCATGCTGCTAGAGGTGGACATTTGTCTGAGATTATTTTCCATACTGAATTGCCGGCCCTAAATACTTACTATATTTAAATAAAAATACTTAATAATTTTTATATTTCATAGAATAACATTTTAAAAATAAAGTGTCTAACTCTTAGTTGCCCATCCTGTATATCTAATGTTCAAAACAATTTATAATATCATTTTGTAAACGCTTAATTACAAGGATTCTACCTCTAGTAACTTTTACGGTGGGTGTAATTAATCAGTGACAGTGACAACCGTTTTTAAGACATTCAATGAAAAGAATCCTTATACATTGGCCCCGATACTACTTGTATATATACTACTTGTACCTTTATCCCGTTTTTCATAGTCTTCAATAGCGTCCAATATTGACGAGGCTCTTATAACTAGGTATACTGAATTTTACAACCACCGCTCGGTCGTGTAGTCATAAACACGAGACGTTCCTGTCTCGTCGCCGTATTGGGTCCTCTCCCGAGTCCCACGAGACAACCTCTTCTAGATAATCGGTGCCGTTCATGAACAAGACGGAAAAAGATGAGCTGGATCTGTTTTACTGGTGAATCGATTGTGGTGAATCGATTTCTGGAATCTGCAATGGAGAAGATGGAACTTTTACTATTGGATCAACCCTGAAATAGCAAAAAAAGTCTGCTGTTCTCTACAGTTTGTCGAGTTATGCAAATGTAAAAATGGAGGAAATAGCTGTTTTATTTACAGGTATTTCTATTACACCTTTTTTATAGTACGTTTATCTCGTTGTTCATAGTCCTCAATAGAACGGTCTACGAGGATCATATAACTAGGTACTCAGTGAGTTTTACTGCCATCAATCGGTTATTCAGTACGAGTAGTGTTGCCTCTCCGCGAGACACAACTTCGAGATAATCGCTACCGTTCATGAACAAGACGGAAAAAGATGAGCTGGATCTGTTTTATTAGTGAATCGATTGTGGTGAATCGATTTCTGGAATCTGCAATGGAGAAGATGGAAAGATATTTGTATCACGCTTGTTAGCGTGATACAAATATCTTTCCATCTTCTATTCGATATTTTGCTATTACCAATTGAATAGCTTGTCGTGTTTGTAAAGGCAATATTCCGTCATTTCGATTAAGACGGTTTATGCGGAAGCCGATTCTCATTCTCATCTTCTAGCAGATATGATGATGATGTAATCACGATTAAAATGTTATGTCATATTCCGAAACCAAGCCTGCCTGTTCACTGGCTGTGTGCTGGTAGCGGGATCGTCCGAAAGGGTTACCGCTGCCCTGGAACAGAAAGGGCTAAGGAAGGAACATGGGTGGGTTTTAGTAGTCAGTAAGAGTCTGACACTCCTTTCCGCTCCATCCAGAGCGGGAGGGGTCATTTGATGATTTCCCATCCACCAAAAAAAAAAAGCCTGTTCAAAGATAATACGTAGATTCAAAAGCAACTACTGAATCCATGTTTTAATTATTGTAACTCTCGGGAGAATCTTGCTGTTAAGTTTTGCCAAGTAATATACGTGTCTTTACAAATAAACATCCCGTGATGAACTCCCAAATGACATCAACAAAGATGTCTTACATCTGAAGTCTCCAAGTAACTTACTTCGAAGTCTCCAAGTCACTCGAGAGTATTCTATTCATGATACAGGAATATAATACGGGCCAAAATCTGTTTTGAAAAAGCTTGTACTAATATATTCACCTACATATCTGGAAATGTAAGAAAACAAAATAAGGCACAATATTATATTTCGTCGTAAACAGTCTTACAAAATATGTAATGAAAACCAAACATTTTCTTTTTATACTTCGTACGTGTTCGCCAAGTTAGGGTTGTCTCTCCCGATTTTTCGAAGAACTCTGATACAATTGATTTGATTCCTGCGACTTAAAGAAAACTGAAATACAAATTTTTCATAAATAAATATGTCGAAATATCTTTGAAGCTTTTCAACGCTACGTCTTCCCACAAGGTGGACCGACGACCTTGTGAAGGCCGCAGGAACCCGTTGGATGCGAGAAGCACAGAACCGGTCGATGTGGAAGTGCTTGGGGGATCCTATCCAGCAGTGGACGTCTTTCGGCTGAAATGATGATGATGTGATCTTTAAAGCTATTTAATTAATTTTGCCTAAGTTTGAGACAATACTTGATTTCATAAAATGATGACCAACTTTTCGGTGGCCGACATCCCTGGCTTTGTCTGTATAAATTGAGATTTCATACTCGCTGTAAACTGGCGCTGTACTCGCGGTCTTCGGGTAGGTTATCAACTGAACTATGGACATAACACAGTATTGTGGCCAACTTTATACAACCAACATCAAAACAGAAACTCGTAACACTCCATACGAAGTGTACTCAACAGTTTGGAAGCTTCCCATCACCATGCACCACAATGGTTTTTGAACAAGAAAACAGCAATGGACGGCATATGAATGCCAATCTGAGGGGCCATTCTCGTAATTTTAAGAACGTTAACAGTCTCATCTCAGTCTCAATCTGTCAAAAATTTCTCTAATTTCCCTACATTTTGACAAGTTTTTGACATTTGTTTGTCGCTGAGATGAGACTGCTGTTTGTTTTGGTAATAACACATTACAGCCGATTTTCTCTGTAAAATATTTACCGTGAAAACTATTAAAGGTGAAGTGAACTGTCATTTCACCTGATGATAGGGACTGACATTATTGACAGCTCACTTCGCCCAAGTTTCCACGGTGAAATTTTTACAAAATAGTCTTGTTCTATCAACAAAGAGTTATTTCTGAATATACAATTACTATTATATGTAGATGTCTTAATGATACACCTCAGTCTGTTACAGGAGTAAGTTCGTCGTGTTTGAGTACCTCATATTGTTCAGAACTGAAATGTTTGTACGAGTAGCTGTAACTGTGGATAATATGACCCCTTCCGTTATGGTTTTATCATTATCATAGTTTTATTATGTAAGGGGTAGTAATTTTTATTTGGAGTAGTTAACTTCATGTTATAGGGGGAAATAATACTTCAATAACCGACCCGAGAAAAGGTAGAAGAGGCAAATTGTTATTGTGAAATGAAAGTTTTGAAATGGGAAAGTTTGTTGGTGACAATTCTTGAGAAAGTTAACATCAAATTTCGGTCATATCGAACCCCAATTAATTATTTCAAATACCTTTTATATTCCAGATTGATAACAATATAATTCATGACAATTTTAACAATTATCAGGTTATTAATACATGATCAGGTGTGTCTTTGAATAAATTACAACAGGTTTCTAGTAGTTAACTAAATATACCCTAACAGCTACAAGTTGCAACAAGTAAGTAGTGCTTAACTTAGATCATTAAACAGTTTCGGCTTATTCTAGACAAAGCACTAAACTCGCGATGCTATGATCATAAATTATCCTCATTATGACCCCGTTTTAAGAACATTGGCAAGGTATCTTGAGAAACATAAAATGGAATGATCCAAATTACATCCAAACTTCCAAAATTTAAAAAAGTAACCGTCTTAAAATAATAGTATTTACAAGTATATAAAAAGGAGGGGAAATAATCAAAGGGCATCAAAAAAGTCGTCCAGATCGCTGTCAATAGGAAACGTGCCCAAAAGGCTCGTAGCATTGCCACGTCGTATGGCAATGCTGATTCTTTGGCCAAAAAATAGGCCAGCCCTCTGGTCACGTGAAGAGTCGACCAACCGCTTGGCGATGTCTCGAAATACTAAGTGTGCACTCCGACCATATGGTCCTAGTGTTTCAACCCCAAACGGCTCGAACATATAACTTCCCTGGACTTGCCTGGACGTAAAGTGATTGTAAGGGTAAAGAACGGTTACCAATTCAAACACTTGATAGTGTCAACATTGTACGGATCGGCACGGTTTCCACTTTAGAAGATTGTCGAATAACTTTTAGGGTTTTGAAAAGCATAGCAACATAGAATGGTAAAAATGTTTACTTCTACGAATCAGTTGTAAAATGATGTTCTAACGTCACATTTTAATAAAACTTAGTAAGACCAATATCAATTACTTTTTCTTTATGAAAACTCAAAGGAATTCGCAGCTGAATTATTGGTAAAGTGAAACGACTAATAAAAATTCTCTTTATCGGGAGATAAAAGGGATTTGTTCCATTCGTATCGCAAACAAAGATAACACTGCAAATGCTGGAAGCAAATTGTTTTATCCATTCGTTGCCCTCACTTCTCCAGTGCGAACGTGGCCTAATAGATTGAAGAATTTGACGCTACCTTTACAATGGGTAGGAGTCCAGACAATTACGCCCGTGTGAGCGGTCATTATACTTGATGGAAACTTACGTTTGTTGACGCCTGACCACCACGAAACTGAATAGTGTTTTTGTTGAAAAGTAACAGATATTATTTTGTGTCTTGACTTCTAGATTTTGAAGCTTATAACATTGTTATTCTTGGAAAGTTCTGGCGCGACGTTTTCCACCAAAAGTTTCAGACAGAGGTGCATAGTACACTCTATATAGGTAGTACATTTCGCTATTTAGGTTTTAAGTCCCATTTAATAGGAAACGAGCCTATTCCCAATAAACCCGACAAAAGTACAGATGCAGTTAAAAAAAAATCTAATGGAAAAACCCCGATTGAATTGAGTCAGTACAAAAGCAATATAAACAAGAAACTATATCCTTTTCTTTGCAATGTCCATGCTCCACAGCTTCCCCTACAGACGTCATATAACGGAACAGAACTCGACATTCGCAGATCACACTCGACCTGGTTTCCAATCCCAGCTGTAATAAGCCTTCCGTCTCGTGATCAGCTTTATTTCACACTTGTCGGACACCGAGAAATAACAGACGCAATAAGTTGATTTTCTTATGGAAAACCCTTCATTTTCTTATCATGCATCCGCTGTTATAAGACTGTGAGATTTCTGGCTGTGAAGATATGTATGGCCCTTCTTATAATGTTAGAAGTAATTATTACACTGGTGAGCAAAGTTTGTGCGTCAGTGGTTCTTAGTTATTTTTATGACACTGAAGAAGAAAAATCTGTACTGGGCCCTAATTCACCATGACCACTTAACGATGCCTAACTTCGAAACCACGTAAATTTCTTAATTAATCCCGCCAATCTTGCGTTGAATTCGCTCGGTTCCGGTTATTGTATCATAGATAATTACAGCCCTGTATAGAATATGACTCAAAATAACTCCTACTCAAAATAACTCCTATAGGGCGGGCACTTTAAAGTTTTTGTTCTTCTCCTAGTAAACTAAATGTTTGCCATAAGACTAACTATAGGTACTGTTGTACCTTGTACAACTACACAAACAAACAAACAACAAGTTGTCACTGAACCAGGACATGAACTGGCTTCAAAGAACTCTGAGGACGACTAATACAGAACTCCTAGAAACACATCTCACAGAGTCAAACACAACACACACGCTAAACAAGCACACAAACTAATTACAGTAAGATACGTGTTTTATGTACGAATAGGTAGAAACTGGGACGGAAATAACCCGGATTAATAATAGTCTCGTGTTAACTAATACTGTAGTCTCGATAATAAAGAAGAGGTCACGTTTGATTCGCGTAGACAACGGGTACCTACCTATATGCTTCCGTGTTTCAGTTCAAATTAATGAGTTTCAAGAGGACCGAACATCTTCATAATGAATAGCACTTTAGTGTGCGACGGAAACTTTACGTGCGAAATACTTTGAAAATCATTGAAAAAGAATTAGGACTACTTAATATGAAATAAGCCGAACAAATTACCCTTTTCTTCAACTTTAGTAACCCTTCAAAGAGTTCAGTTTCACAACCGCTGAGAGCTAGCAGCATCTACTTAATACTTATTGACAGACAAAAAATTTCAGTAGAAAATCTTTTCGGAATGTTAGGGTCAACTTCCAGTCTAGCCAATGCAGCTGAATACCACTATTTTACATATACTGGTATTCAGCTGCATCCGGTTAGACTGGAAGCTAACCCTAACATAGTTGGGAAAAGGCTAGGCAGATGATGAATAATTTTATCTTCTTTTTCGTATATCTGACCAGCATACACTACGTTGCTATGAAATATAACATTTACAAAACACCCATACATTATTATATTGAGTTCCAAATATTATCGTTCTATTCTTGTTTATAAGGAAACATCTTTTCTTTTGATTATCCAGACTGACTCCACCTTATTACCTTTTCCGCCAACTTCACATAGAATAATTGAAACTGTAAGCAAATGAAAAAACTATGTTCATCCTGATTTCCCTTGTGGTGAGACCAGAAAAACTTAATCGACTGTCATGTCAGCCGTCGTGAATGATAGTTGTTTAGCATCGAAGTTAATGTAAGAATCATTTCTAGAATAAATGTCAAAGGAAAAGCACATCTTGTAGTCTACGCTCCCACTAAACGACCGAACTTAAACGTTTGAAAATGTAATACTTTATGAAAAACAACTATAATTTGTAGTAGGTAGAAAGAAATAAAGATAAATTAAGTACATGTCAGAAAAAAAACTCAGACTACCAGGCTCGCATAAGCTCCAAGAAGATTTCCTGCCGTTTACCATTGATCTTGAATGGATCTGGATGGTCTATATACCTATATACATACATCTTCAACCATATTATACCACTACCAGCCATATTCCGTGCTCTCATAAGAGTCTAGTAGTTTTAACATATTTCAACATATTTCTGCCTCCACAAATATGCCATTCCGTATTATAAATTAAACAGTCGAAGTTCAAGTTTGTCACTACCAAGCTTCCATAATTACGAGGAAGCTTTACCTGTCACACTAATCGCGCGACAAAACATCTGTAACAGTTACCAATACTTATCTAATTGAAGCAGAAATACAGATTAAATTAAATATTGAACCCGACGAGCTGCTGAATTAACGATAATGTTTACTTCAATATTGAGTCTTTGGTTAGTAGTAGCAGGTAATATTTAGATTTAACTGTAGTCCGACGTCTTGGCCAAGTTAGTCAGCTGACTAACTGGGCAATTTAATTAGATACTCCATGTTCAAATTTAACCCAGATTCATCTGTGCTCGTTTAGATATCTAAATGTCAAGGGTTTTAGTAAATTATTAGCTGACCCGGCAAACGTTGTTTTGCCATATAAATTATTTCTAGCTGCCCGGCGCTACTTCGTTCGCGTGGTGTGCTACCCCCTACCCTACTCCTACACTACTCCTACCCTACTTCTATCCTACTCCTACACTACTCCTACCCTACTTCTACCCTACTTCTACCCTACTCCTACACTACTCCTACACTACTCCTACCCTACTCCTACACTACTCCTACCTTACTCCTACACTTCTTCTAACCTACTCCTACCCTACTCCTACCCTACTCCTACCCTACTCCTACACTACTCCTATTTTTCCTGAATTTTCTTTGCTATAAACCTCACGGAGCTCGAGACCTTTCCAACGAAAAACGTAAAACCGTGGAAATCGGTTCGTGCGTTCTGGAGTTATAGCGTCAGGAAGGAAAACCCGACTTATTTTTATATAGTAGATTTAAATGTTTATTTTGTCTTAGAATGTTTATCATCATTTCGTTCCCATGTTATGCGTTGTTGGCGCTATCTCATTAGTTTTAAGTACTGAAGTAAGAACCTTAGATAGTTCGAGCCTAGCTCATAAGGCATTATACCTTTTTTCCACTAAATTTTTATCAGAAATCATTATCTTAAAAACTTGTAACTAGGTCTCGGTATGTTTAACTTCAAACCCGTTACTTAGTAAGTACTAAGCAATTGTAGTCTTACATTATTAGCTTCGATAATTCTGAGCTCACAGACGCTCCGTAATCAAAGGCTCTCAATCCAAATTAGTCGGTTATTAATAAGTGATTGTTGATTACTAAGTCTGGACTAGATATCTATAACAGATCATGTTCGTAGTGTTTATTAATTGTATGCTTGATACAGTTTCAAGCCGTTTGGTAACTGATTAAATATTCAATGGGTTTAGTACTGTTTAAGTGGCTATGAATTAGAATGGTGTATTTAATGATCGGATGGACCGTCAGCCTTGACATGTCTATTGGTCATAATTATAAGGTTGAACTTACGTAGAACTTAGAAAGGAATAATGTTTTTCAGACCGACATAAAATTAAGACCCTTTTAAGAATCAAATTCTAAACTTTTTTGAGAGCAGTTGTGGCCCTGTGGTATCGGCCGCGACTTACAAGTTTAAAGTCGCAAGTTCGAACCCAGACAGGCGGTTTACTTTGTGTAAATTATTTCATCACTACTGCTCTCAAAACGGTGAAGGAAAATATGTAGAACCAAAAATAAAATTATAAGGACTTTTTATAAGAATTTGACGGCACGGTTGGCACAGTGGTTAAGCGATTGACTGCTGCGCTGCGTGTCGCGGGTTCGATTCCCGCACGGAACAAATATTTGTATGACCTACAAGTAGTTGTTCCGGGTCTGGCTGTCAGTGTATGTGAGTTTAAATGTTTGTAAACGCACCCACGATACAGGAGAAATTCCTAGTGTGGGGCAACGTTTATATAAAAGAAAAAAAAAATAGGAGACGTGATATCTACCAACCCGCACTGGGCTCGCATGGTGGCGACTCACTCCCTCTCACAGAGAGGAGGCCTATGGCCCAGCACTGGGAATCAGGCAGTGGGATCTTGACCTTGGGGTTGATTATGCTAAGTTATGTGCTAAACTTTTCATTGTATACTTCCATTCACATGTCTGTTCTTAAATAAATACACAATTTTCTTTTTCCACATCCACTCTACCCACTCTACCCTCTTCAACATATACTTAAGAACTTCTTAAATCTCCTCACTGAGTCCCATCAAAGCGTATGTAAGCCTCCAAACAAATTACCTATAATAAATACGGTAATGATACCAAACAACGCCAACGTATCGGAAAACATTACCTATCTGTTTATTCCCCAAAACGCTGTAGCCCATAAAATGAGGCGGGAACATAAAATCCTTCGTGGTACGGTAAAAAGCGTTCGCACGAAGCTAATATTTATAAATTGATTTTAAGATGGATCTGCGCACAAGTGCAATCACGACAATATCGCGACGAACTTCTAAAGGGGGAGACATGTCTGGCAGAATTGATGTGCCGTATTTTGGTGATGGACAGAAATACCAGCCCAGGTGCACGCTTCACGAAAATATTGGCTTACACCGTGGTAAACATGCCAGTCAGCAGGTTGTTAGCATAGCTGCCAACTTCTACAGAATAAACACTTAACCACTCGTGGAAGGTCTTTTATTGCAAGAAGCATCCTGGAGCATCTCGTGAAGCCGAGGTAGGTGTGAATATTCAATTTAACTCAAAATTCATGTCAGTTGAACCCGTTCTCAGATGCGACCATATAGCTTCGTATGTGAGACTGTTCAAATAGCATAACATGCACGAGTAGTAAGACCAATATGGTGAGTTCGAGACCTATTTATTGTCTCCTCCGAGACGTGGTGTCAAAGGTGTGCCAGAGGCCACCGGAACGTTCCACGAGAGATTGGAATGAAATGTCGGTCCAGGACTTTGACATTGTAATGCCATCATGAATACAGTACGAGAGAGAGAGACAAAGCTATACATGAACTATAGCACTATACCCTGTTCATTCGGTAAACCGTTTTTTGACAGATGGAACTAGTGGTTGCAGCAACACACAATACATTGATTGATACACGTACGGTATTATAATGTCTGTAAGAAGCCATAAATAAGATAATTCAATAAGATAAGGCATGTTACGTAATCTGGAATATTATGTACGTTCTAAGACAGCTGTCAAAAAACGGTTAACCTAATGGACAGGGTATAGGTATCCCTTTTCCGGACTGAAATGATGATGGCATTAATACTTCATAATACGTCCCCTGAAGTCAATATACCTGTCAGGAAGCGTGAGAATAGTTTTTCAAGAAAAATGTGTTCATAAGGAGCCGTAATTGACACTGTAACAGCATGTGTAACTTCCCTTCAGAAAACGTTCTTAAATAAAATATTATTTTCTCTCCCGCCGTCAGTTTCTCGCTTACATATTATTTGTTCAGTCCATATAGGTAAATAGGATGGTATTTCTCATCACATTTTTAATTTATTCACAAATAGATTGATTATTTGGAGTGGAGTTATTTTTTTCTATTTTCGTTTTGAACTGGAAAACGAGAACGTGTGCACAATATTTAGCTATTAGGTAACAAATGTTGCTTTGATTTTTACTTTTAGTTTTAACTACAACTACTACACAAACAAACAACATCTACAAACATTTTTTTTTAATTTCATACTAGCGACGCGCCTCTGGTCACATGGTTTTTACGATTTATAACAAAACATCGAGATTTCTTGATTATATGTAATTTAAATATATCAATATGTCTTTTACACATAACCCTTTTGGAATAAATTATCTACACCGCAACATAATCCCTTTCGGAGTTAAGAAGAATAACACAGCCAGACACAAAAAGCGACTTTAATTTATTATGTGTTTACAACGGCGCAGTATACGATGTTACGTTTCGAACTTATTCGATGTGAAGCAAGTTTCCTGCCATTTATAGAACTTCAAATCCTGTCTTAGGTGAAACACTTAGGAAAAGAAAATTCAATTAAACTTTTTGCCCTATCTAGAACTAAACTGAAATCGAACGTTTGAACTTAAGAAAACTATCACAAGGCGACATTTTTATATAGGTCCTAAGTAGATTTTGTAATCGTACGAGGTATTACGGGTCATAAAGGGAGAAAAACATCAATAAAGTGTTTAAAAAATTACCATAAGTAATTAAATTACCATAAGTAAACTACATTGAGTACCTCGATTTTAGCGGAACCCCCCTTTATATTATACTGTGGGTAGGTACTTTGTGACTTTGTCGACCGCGCTTCACGATTGATTTTAAAACATTTTCCGAAGCTTGCAGGGTTTTAAAGCGAGCTTATCGAGACCTTAATTGATCCATGCATTTTAATGTCGAAGCGAGAACTCTGTAGTATCGAGGTTACGGCGCAGGCGGGAAGCGGGGGTGTCATTGAAGTACTTGTATTGGAATATTTACACATTTTGTAGTTGACAAACTCATTTACTCGAGTACCGAATACATTTGACGCACAAACTGACACGATTGTGTTCATGAAGTGAAGAGAATGGAGAGCTTAGTACAATGAACACGGAGTACTTCGTGAGTTATAGGTATTGTTCTTATTGCACGAATTTAACAACTTCACAAGTACCTATTCTTGTACGTAAAGCTCGTGTAATAATAATGAGCTATTACTCGTCTGGAGCGATCGATGTGGCGACGCTTTGGGGAGGCTGATGTGCAGAAGTGGTCGTCTTTCGGCTGAAATGATGATGATGATTATTTGTGCCGAGTTGAAAAGATACTTGACAGCGTGAGAACTAGGAATGCCAAGGAAGCACTTGAGGTGCTTAAGCATCACTGCTTTTGAAGACTTTTAGCACTCTAAAGCTATTAAACCCAAAGCATTTATTTCATTCAAACCAATTACAGTCACTTTTAAACTGTCAAGGAATCGGCCAGTCAGAAAGATGAAGCGTGTTGCCCATTCCAACGCGTACTAGGTACCTATGGTGGAAACTCTTTTAAAGTACAAGTTGTGTTACAGCCATCATTGTCCCTGTGCAACAGAGAGATGGAGTCTCGTACAGAATTTATACCAACATACAAAAAATTACAAATTGCTTTAACATTTCAATATACGTTCTCGAAACAATGTCTCAGGTATCTAACTAAAGCACAATGCGCTGAGCCTTTTCTCTAAGGTGTCCGTTTCAAACCCAACCAGATGCAGCTGAATACCAACCTAACCTAGCTGAAACTACACAAGAAACGGATGGACGGCAGATTTAGTCTCAATATTTTCCTTACACGTTCTTCCACTCGCTAAAAAAGGAAAATACCGGAAAATGTCACGCTCTGAAAAAGTGTGACGTGTATTAATAGCGAACCTGATTACAGCTGACGGATTACAGACATAAATAAATAAATAATAAATAAATAAATCCCTGGACATTTCACACAGCACCATTTGTCCCAAGCTAAGCAACCTAATGCTTGTGTTATGGTAACAAGATGGCTGATAAACTACTTACATACATTTTTTTTTTTTTTTTGTAAATACATACATATTATAGATAGAAAAACACCCAGACTCGGAACAAATACATGTAGGTCATACAAATATTTGTTCCGTGCGGGAATCGAACCCGCGACACGCAGCGCAGCAGTCAATCGCTTAACCACTGCGCCAACCGTGCCGTCAGTTAATTCAGACCTCTTATCTATTGAACCATAACAGTAACTCCTCAGCATTGTAATTCAGCAGATCAGAATCACAATTTAGTATAGCGCAGTGAAATATTCTAACGTTTTTCCATATCGGCCGCGCAGTGCAGTGCCGTGATGATTGGAACTGAATAATTTAGCTCAACGACTTTAACTAGAGGTGCGAACTCCATGTTGATCGGAGAACGCTCCCCGTGTTCTATTTCTTGTGGCTTATTTATTCGGTGTCGACAAGTAATTGATTGGTGTTGGCGCAGACTAGACACCAATTTGTCATTTCTTTTTATCTTGCCTGATTTAGGAAACGGCTATAGATATACAATTACTTGATAGGCGAGACGAGCGGGAACATGATTGATCATGTTCGCACTCGTCTTGCTAATCAATCATATATCATAAATCAAAATAATAATTCAAATACGGAAGTAAGTAGGTACGAGTAGGTACTCAAATAAAGTCGATTGTCGTGACTGTCTATGTAACCGAGTTGTTCTTCTATACTTCGCCACGGATTTTGATGTAGTTTTCATCATGATTTAGAAGATTCCAGAAGGTTTATGTGTATAAAATACAATACCAACATAATTAAAATAAAGAAATCTCAATTTTTTCAAGTCGTAAAAACCGTGCGAAGCATGGGTATGTCGCTAATAGGAGATAAGTAATAATATGAAGATACGGAATATACAAGCAAGGTGCTACCCAAAAAATACTCGGAATTGATTTACGACGTGAAATATCGAAAGGTTCAGTTCGGGACAGTACTTGTTCTGTTGTGGGACAATATAAACTGATTATAATAGTATTAAAGCAATTTCCCGCCACATTATTTACTGTAGCAACAATTCAATTTGTTCACATTCTCTGAAAGGCGTTATTCTACCGAAAAGTTTAATAAAGAGCGCGTTTTACGGGTAACTAAGTGAAGAGAGCCTTATTGATGCTCAGTGTGGTATCTCACTTTACTGAAACTTATGTGGAGATACGAATAGCTACTTTGTGGCGTCTGCCTTCCACGCAGTCGCGTGAAGATACAATTTAGAGAACAGACATGACTTGGTACTTCAAGATACATATTTAAAATTTTATTCAATGCAGGTTTTTTTTAAACAGAATCATCATTTCTATAATATAATTATAGGTTTAAGAATAATTAGAACGTAAAATTCCTTAGAAAACATGAAGTCCTAATAGTTTCATCGGAAATTCGGGGCTGTCCCGAGTCCATCATTCGATTATAATTTTGGACAACAGAATATACTGAAATGTTAGCAAACAATAAAGAATCAAAACAATAGGTACATCAAAAGCAATAATCGCCTACAAAACACAGAAAACTATAGATACCAACAGTGATAATAAATATAAAAATAAATATTAATAACAGTCGGTCATGTAGTAACTGTTACTGAAATACACAGGAGCTTTCACGGAATTAAGTTTTCCTAGTACCTAAAAACCTCTCAATTGTCACTCAACTCAACAATTTCCCATTTAGCCACTGACAGCGGCTTAAACCACTCCCCCCCCCCCCCCCCACAGAAACCTTTTATGATTATTAAACAGTTTGCATTATTAAATAAAAACCACTTATTATTTTACGAACAGCACTTTGCGTGAACGTACTCGTACATAAATAGCGTCATTTTGTTGTGGCTTGTCCTTTCATTCGATGGCATTGTGCTGTGTTGCTGAAAACAGGCTTTTAAATAATATTGAGAGCCATGTATGAAGATAATTTTAACTTTGTACAATGTGACTGTCAATATTCCTGCTGACATATAATTTCATATCAATTAATTGCTGAATTCTTAATTGTAATTTGTGAATGGTAGGTAATTGTTAATGACCATGTTGTTATAAGGGTTGCGGGTTGGGGTTGTTGTTGTTATATGGAGACCTTAATTAAAAAATAAACACCAGCCTATGTACTATACCCATGTTTGCAAAGAAATAAATGATTTGATTTGATTTTTTGATTTGAAGGGGCTGTTCATTTATTACGTAAGACGATTTGAAGGGGGAGAGGGTCCAAATAAGTCTTACTTTTTCTTACATGGGGGTGGGAGGGGTCTAGAGTTTCTTTTCAATTTTGGTAGATCTTACGTAAGATTCAAAGGGGGGGAGGGTAGTTTATTCAAGTCTTATTTTTTCTTACGTAGAGGGGAGGGGGTGTCAGGAATTGGTTGAAATTGTCTTACGTAATAAATGTACAGCCCCTAACCACTTGCGATTTGTGATGTTGTGGTTTGTGTGCTTGCTCAGTAGGGATGTTAGGAGAAGGTGACGTACCTGTGTCGTGTGCTAGGTAGAGTCTGATTGATATCAGTCAAGATACCTGATGACGACGATATTTCTCTCTCAGTTTACCTTATATTATATCTATCTCACAGGGTATATTAAACTGAAGGCAGATTTTATTTGGTCATCGTCATCATTATTACAGTCATTTCAGCCGAAAGAAGTCCACTGCTGGACATAGGGTGAAGTACTGCACTTCGACTGGTTCTGTGCTTCTCGCATCCAGCGGCGTCCTCCTTGTATAGTCATCTTGGTAAAAGTCACAGGAGTAAGCAAACCATACTAGTTCTTTAACAAGCATTTCGCTCATAAAAGTTTTCATTTAAACCTTCCATTCACGCTAAGGTCTCTAGCGTTCGAACTCGTGTAATGCTGACCTTTGAAAAGGAACTAAACAGAAAATCAAAATTCAATTCGAGCTCACATTACTACGTGAAAGTGCTCTTCGAAGCCACATAGCATTACAATAAGCGGTTTACAGTCGCAATATCAAGTGTTCTGTAGGGAAGAATATCGTAACTCATTTTTTCGTAACTTTAAAGGAGGGCGCGCCAGAGATTCGAAAAGTACTAAAGTATTAATTTCTGTTAGGTAAGTCCTAACGCCAACAGCCTTGAAAAGTTTCAAAAAGGGAAAATTTACAATATTATGTAATGAATTACAATGAAACACGGCGTTCACTTTAAAATAATTACATTGTAATCTACAGTTCAATTGTGTGTGTCAATGTTTACTTTGCAAAAATTAAGACTGGACTGATGCCTAACATATATTTTATGTGTTTTGGCGTATTAATGGCAAGTATAGGTTGGTGGATTGTAACTAAATATAACTTTTTATTCGACTTGCAACTTTTTCCTACTGGCTAAAATCGTAACGCGAATCAACTCAGATACAGGGGTGAGTGCAAATAAAAGAGAATTTTTTGTTTACTCGATTGTAACTCATAACCGACAAAAAGCTGGTTACGTAGTTTGTCCTTGCAGGTCCGAAGCGCGGTTGCAACGAGGTAAGCTTATCACGTTCACACAGCGCACACTTTCACTGAACATAACAATTTGCATTCAACGATGGAAAAACTGATTCAATCTACATATTTTTTTTTTATCCGGAACAACGTGCAAAAAGGTGAAGCGCTCCAATTACCAGGTATTGGAAAACCCATGTTAAAAAAATTACGTAGGTATTTATATACTGGACTCTGAATGAAAATGTGTCGAATAATGTGTACTTATGCAGAAGGCATTACACAAATTGGTTCTATTATTGCATCTCTTCCACAACGTATTGTTGACCAAGTAATAACAGCCGCACGGGTTCATGTATCAGGCTAAGCTACGCTTGCCGCGGTCGGTCCGTGGATGGGTGACCATCTTTACATACAAAGACCCTTCCGTGCTTTGGAGAGCACGTTTTAAGCCATTGGTCTCGGCTGTCATTCGTGGATCTTTGACAGTCGTTACGGGTCGTCTGAAGCTCGAAAGTCTAACAACCAGTCTTACCAAGGGTTGTCGTAAGATCGAAGCCGACACCAACAAAGTTGGGAAAAGCTAGGCAGATTATGAATGTATTGACTAAAGAATATGGGTTATTGGATGTGTGAATGTGTGTACCTGTGCCTGTGTGTATTAGGATTCTGAAACATTGCAGCTGCTGGGGAGTTTGTTGCGCCACTTCTTCTTCCCAGCAATAGCACTAGGAAGTGGTGAAGGGCGGGCGTTTTTGGGGGACTGTCTTTTGTAATTTTGACGTTCAAAAAGTGCTGACTCTCAGCCTAATTTGAATAAATGACTTTTGATTTTGATTTTGATTTTGATTGACGAACTCATAATATGAACAGCTTATTCTGCTATTGAGCTTTTATTTTCATAATTAAAAACCTCATTGCTACATAGGTAATTCAATTTTCCTCTGAAATTTCTCAATCAAACTAATTGAAGAAATTAAACTAGGTTAAATTACCTTTCATTCATTAGAAGAGACACGTTTCATTTGGATCCAATTCTAAAATAAGTAGTATTTAGAGGAAATCTTCAATTCAATAACAAATTCAATAATCAATGAAATATTAATTACCTATGCTTTTCAAATGTCTCAATTAGCTCTAATTGCGAAAAAAAACTCTCTTAAAGGTGACTTTGCAACTGTACATAGGTAATAATATTTCTTTGGACCACAAACCGTTGCATAGAAAAGATTCATTTTATTCTACCACCAAAATGAATTCGGCTACTTTTAGTAAATCGGTAGGTGTTGTAAATGTGATTAAAAAGATCGAAGCAAGTTTGTTAGATAAGCACCTTAAATCCAATTGATGTTTTCTGTAGTTTTTTCTAAGGGCTGGTTTTTCAGTCATCCTAAGTTTATTCGAGGAATAATTATGAAATTTTGACACTTATTTCATACACAAAACTGTCAAACGTCAATTTTATTCCTCGAATAAAAGTTATCTGGCGATGGAAAAATCAGCCCTAAGATGCATTAAGTGTATAAACAGACAATCTACGCCCCGCGGCTTCACCCGCATAAGTCCCGATCCCGTGGAAATATCGGGATAAAAGTATACTATGTCCTAATGCAGGTCCTTTCATCCAAATCCGTTTTACAAAATAAATCAAATATTTTCTCTTAAACCATTTGGTTTAACAGTTGTATAGAGGGAGAAGGAGTGAATTATGTGGCAAATATAATGGCTAAGAAAAATACTTTTTTGAATAAAACCACAATACAATTATTAAGAATGCTCTTTTCTTTTATCTTATGAGTTTCCATCTCTCATTACCGTGAACGCAATTTAATTTCGCATTCAAATTGAGGCAAAGGTAAACGCTTAACTCTATTATAACCACGAATCACCTCATCTAATAAATTGTTAATAGTGCTGTTGGGGTTGCCTGCTCAAAATACTAATCACCCGCTCAAAAAATGTGTTGCCAATTTAATAATTGCGCCATGTTTTTGGCAGAACGGCAAAAAGTAAAAAGCTTTTATATTAATTAAACACCAGTGTCTCGAAAGTAATGATAATTTAATCTAAGTGTAGGTGAGCTGTTTTACTTTCGTTTCTTAGCATTTAATATTATAATGGTTTCTTAACTTTGTTAGAGAAAGCTTTGTAATCCTGTTTTTCTCAAGATTAAAAGCGGTTAGTACTTCTACTTAGTAGGAATTTCTTTTTCTGAGATTTTCTTCTGTATTTCAGGTAACGCATTCGCTCCCCAAGAGTACCTACCTACTCCACACTGTGTACAGGTAACTGGGCACAGGTAACACGTGAAAGGTATGTCAATTAATTGATTACTACCAGCATAAATGTTAGAAGTGCTAACATTACGATTTATCCTTGACCTATAAAACCATTCCAAAAATAGCATCAGAAAATCTCAAATAAACTGATAAAAAGCAAATATCTGAATTTCATACATTTAGACGTAGATTTTTACTTTATCGGTTTTTACAATTTATGAAAGAACTCACAAATGTCAGTGATTTATTATTCCACGAAGTTGTTTATTCGTCGGGCTAATCTAAATATTTGTTGAAGTACGCACGCACGTAATATTCACGATAAGCACGTAATCGTCATAATAACAAACAGGGCTCGAGATATTACTTTACAAAAACATGCATAATATCGTCTCAGTAGGTTTTGCCAAATACTCGTATGATGCAAATTCTTTTCATCTTCCATTCCGAAACAATTTCTAAGCCGAGGAAATGGAACTCGTACAAGTTTACCTACTTGATTATTCTATGTGCTGTTTACTTGATAGACTATATAAACGTTGATTAAGCTTATTTGTAACTCCAGCCGATCGATTCTGTAAAAATCTCACCGTGAAAAGTTATGTGAAGTGAGCTTAGAGTGAGCTGCCAATAGTGTCAATCCCTTAGCATTAGTTGGAATGACAGCTCACTCCACGCTCACTTCACCTAAGTTTTCACGGTGAGATGGTTACAGAATCACACTGCAGTCGACCGCACGTCGGCGTCATTGGTAACACTTCGACCTTGAGCTGGCGTAGTTTAGTAGGTACAGAGTGTCAATAGAATAAAAGACCAGTTTACACTGGTTTATTACTACCGACGTGCAGCCTACTGTATATATTGTGGTAAAACATAATCAGCCTATAATGTTCCCACTGCTGGGACGCAGTCCTCCTCTCTGTAAGGGAGTGGGCCATAATCCATCCAGTGCAGGTTGGAGGATTTCACGTCTTCGAATTTTTGGTTCTAGGACATGCCGGTTTCCTCACGATGTTTTTCTTCACCGTTTTGAGACCAGTCGTGATGAAATAATTTACACAAAGTAAAGCGCATGTGTGGGTTCGAACCTACGACCTACATATATCTATCATTATCATAATATATCTGTTGTGTTAAGCATACAGTAAACACCTGGGACGTGCTCCTAATACAGGAAACGCTCTGGTTAACAATATTAGAGGCAATAGTCTGACATAATCCTCCAGCTACCTGAAACAAAAGATAAATAGGTAAAATGAAAAGCACGTGAAAATGAAAGAACTGCATAAACCATAAATTATTATAGTAAATTCATCAAATTTTATCAGTGAAAACTGCTCGAACATTTTGTTTTGCTCAAGGCGCAGCTTCCAGGAAGCGAACAGATCGAGTTTGAAACACCACGCTGCGCTCCATAACTCAAGTAGCGGATGTTGGAGAAAAAACAGCCAGTCTGAAGTGGAAGTGGGCCCACTTCCACTTCAGCCTGGCTGTTTTTTCTGCACACGTCTCGCGAATGCACCCCGAGAGATGGGCAAAGATCGTCACTCACTGGACGTCTGAGGGAGGACATCACCGTCGAGGTAGGACCACGGTGAAGGTGGTGTGACGATCTGGTAACGTTTGCACAAGACATAGATTTGGAAGGAAAAAGGGGAGGCCTTTGCCCAGCTGTGGGACACAATGTAGGCTAACCAAAAAAAATCTATATATTAGCATCTAAGGACGTCACGGTATACGGTGTAATTAGCAAGATTACAAGCCCCGAAACGTAAACTTAGTGTAATTTGGTAACTAGCGCTTTTCATGGAACAGCCTCTTAATTAGCTGAGAATCAAATGAGTTAAAACATGCGGCGGAGAAAACCTGATACAACCTTTGTGTAGTTCCGTAGAGTAGCAAAGTTTTTAGAATGCCTTTGCAAAGCCGGGTGGTGCAGAAATTTTGCAGAGCGAATTGGAGTCATACGGAATGTCAACTTTTTTTTATAAATTCATATCACAAAACTATTCCATTTTTTATGCCTGTTTTCTAAGCAAAATTCAAGTACTTAAATACAGATCCGAGAAACAGAAAAACTAGCGTTTCGGTTTTCATGGAAAAACTGTTCTTGTCTTTTTAACTTGAAGAAGTTTCCTACAAGGCCAACTGTACCTACCAGCTATCAGGTAAAGTAAAATTTTACAAAGAGTTTTTCCAGAACCTGTACAGTCACGAGCATAAGTATGTTTACACTTGGCTTTAATCAAAAGCGATTTACTCCTTTATTTTTTAATGAAATTTTATGTTGCTACGAACATAGTATTTTCGAACCCATAGGTTTTTGCAATGTGTCATTTCATTGCTGTTTTCGATATTTCACGCAAAAATCTCTATTGAAAGTTTCCAAGTGTTGACATATTAGTGCTCGTGACTGTACATACAATCCATATTTATAAAACATTTATGAAATGGACTTCACTACGTCTCTGTCTTAGGAACTACCTACGTTTTAAACAGCTTTCCGTGAACTTGTATATCAGTAAACCTGCCTCTATCTAAAAGTAGTCGCAATTTAGCTGTTTGTACCAATCTCTTTGTTTGACTGTACCTAAACTCTTGTTCAAAAGCATTTGTAGCATATTATTTATGTCGTTTTCTGCCATAATAATATTTTTTATGCCTTTTTCTTTTTACTTGCAGGAGACCGTAAGAACCTCCCATTAAAAGTTTCCAGTAAGAAGCGTGTCTTTAATTACTGTTTCCACTTCTGAAAGTAATTATCACTTGTATAATTTGCATAAATTGCATAAACAAACAAGAAACAAGTAAGTACTTCCTCATTTTCAGAATGAAATGTTTGTAATTTACCTCACATTCCTTTCAAAATATTCGTTGCCTTTATTATTTTTGAGTTAAATATCATCTGTTGAGAATAATAAATTTAATATCAGTGACAGTACTATGAAAAGAACTGTACAAATCCAAGTGTATATTCTACAACGTGTATCACCACAGTGTTCCACGAAAACCCGTCACCCTGTTATTCTTTCATTTCACACAACAGAATAAAAAAGTATAATTATAATACCCAACGGAACATTGTAACTAAAACGCCAAAAGAGATAAGTAACCAGAGTCGCCGGATATAGTTGAAGTTTGGTAAAAAACCGATAGCCGTTTTCGAATGAAATTTAATTTGATAAATGAACTGTTTGTTCTCTATTAATTAAATTAAATTATATTCGAAAACCTCCATCGGTTTCTAACTAAACTTCAACAATATCCGACGACCCTGGTTACTTATCTCCTTTGGTGACCGTACTTGCAGAAAGTAATTTTCAAATAGGTATAACGAAAACGAAATACATTATAGGTAATTAAGGTGTTGTATTTCCAGATGACGTCACACTATCAAAGTGTTTTAAACGGTTGAAGAGCTTTGAAGGACACGGTAACACAAGTAGGTACTCCCAAATGGATCAATCACCTCACTTCGATATGCGGAACCCAAACATCCTTGAACATTAATGGTGTTTGAAACTTTATACATTACCCGTGATGGCCTATTAGGAATTAATTACTGTCACTAAAGGGATAAACACTTTTGGTAAATTAGTAACTTGACAAACCATGCGCCCGGTGGGATTTCCCATCGGCAAACGTCATTTCTACACAAACTTTCAGCTCCAATTTGTGGGCTAAAGGGGTTACTATAGGGCACGCCACGACCCCCCCCGGTGGGTTCCCGCATTGTCGAGGCGGGGGGGCTCAGTAGCCGTGGTGGATTGGGCCACGGTGAAGCTAAGAGGAACCCGAGGAGCGGCCGCTCGTCTAGGCTGTGCGGAAAAGCCGACGACGTAGCGGCCGGCGGGTAGGTTGCGGTGCCGCTTGGGCGACATCGCAGCCTACCTGAGGCGGGCCGCGATGTCCCTCGTTTGGGAGACATTGCGGCTGAGGATTAGAGGCCGCGGCGGGAGAGGAGTGTCGGTGTTACGTTGCCGCTCTCCCTACCTTCCGCGGCCTTGACGGGGCCGCCACCGTTCGATGGCGGACGCGGTGGGGCCGCAGGGGAAGAGGAGTGTCGGTGTGTCGTTGCCGCTCTCCCTATCCTCTGCGGCCGTAGCTCCCTATCCTGGGGGGCATGCGGGGCCCGCCGTTCAGGCGGGCGTGGGGGCCAGCAGGCAACGGGTGCGGGGGCACCGTTGCCTGCATTGCACAGGCCTCCACCAGTGTTGGACGGGAATGGCTAGGTGCTCCCGGCCATTCTCGTAGCCCCCCTATGTGGGGGGCATGCGGGGCCCGCCATAACATCTAGGCGGGCATGCGCCGGGAGGGCTATGGAGGTAAAGGCTATGCCTATTCCCGTGGCCCTCCCATCACGGCGAATGAGGGAACACCGCTGAGTTTTAGTGGGTATACTGTCATTCCGACAGGGAGTCCCACATACCCCGTCTCGTCGCGAGGCGGGCATGCATAAAGCATTTCTCAGCGACAAAAAAAAAAAAAAAAGGGCACGCCACGATAGTGGCGATAAGACCCCTCTTTGAGGAGTGGCTAGAGAGGCGACACGGCGCCCTCACCTACCGCCTGACGGTAACTCACCGTGCAATCAGGACCAGGCCCATGCCGGACGGCACGTATGTGTTCCACGCGCGCCTCAAAGAGATGTCAGCAAATGAAGGGGCCCGATAGGGCCGTGCCTGCCGGGGTAGCGGGATCGTCCGAAAGGCCTACCGCTACCCTGGAACATAAAGGGCTAAGGAAGGAACACGGGTGGGTTTTAGTCAGTAAGAGTCTGACACTCCCTTCCGCTCCACCCAGAGCGGGAGGGGTGATTTGATGATTTCCAATCCGCAAAAAAAAACAAAAAAAAGGGTTACTATAACCCACAAATTTAAGGTCACTTAGCGCACGATAGAGCAAGCTATGTTCCAAGTTTCTTGAATTTATCCGGAAAAGATTCGACATAGCTTGCAGAGTAAGTAAACTGAAGTGCGAGGACCGATGGCCAATGGAGCAGACCTCCTGGAGCCGAATTATCATTAATTCCATCCACACATTACCTCAATTATATGGAAGCCCACTACTGTTTATTGGAGACATATAATATAATGGGTACCTACTGTAAAAACAGGATGAGATTAGGATGGGACGCCCCCTGTCTAGATGGTCAGATGACCTCAAAAAGGCGGCTGGGACAGACTGGATGCGGAAGGCGGCGGACAGATTGTTTTGGCGCAGCCTGGGAGAGGCCTATGTCCAGCAGAGGACTGCGATAGACTGAGTTGATTGATTGATTGAGTCGTAATTAGGCTCTATAAATATGAAACGTTTACCTGTTTATCGATCTGTTAGTTCTCCTAGGTTCTCGAAAGCCACTTATCCAAAAATACGTGTTTTACAGGTGTGTGGTTTTTCCAGATTTTGGTATTAAAATCCACGCAAGCAGACGAGTGGTACAGCTAAGAATCTGTGAAATTAAGTGTGATTAATAACCTGATATAAATGGTCTTGTTTGGCTCAACAGCAATGATTAATAATGGGAATACCATTAATCTGTATTAACTATCTCAATAGTTAATGCTGTATACTTTTACATATTTCTAATATTTAATATAGGTACCTTAAGCAGTTTATTTCAAAAACATTTTCGTTTATTCATTTCCCGGTCCCAAATAGCAAAAAAAATGACATTGCCCGTTCCATATTTAAATTAAAGTTCTACGAATCACAGACGAAAACGTGATTGCTCTTTCTTACAAAGGTTGTTCACCTCCTCATGTCATTCACCTCTGTGTGCTGATGTCCACAGGGTTGTCACGTCATAGAATTAGTTTAATCCGTCTCCATTTCGTCTCCTGACCCTACTCACACGGAGTTCCGTTGACAAGACTGTACTGGGGACTATCACCAGATAAGGATATGATCTAATCTGGGCCATTAGTCTGATTCTGATAGTAAATGGCTAAGGATAAGATTGAACTGAAGTTTCTGTAATCAGAATTTACGATGAAAATGTTTTTCCTTGAAATTGATGGCGCTCAGCCATATTTTTGCTGGTATTTTACTTCCAAGATTTGATTTAAGTATTTATACTATGTTGGGCTTAAGAAATACATTGGCAAAAGAATCCTTTTCAGTTCTTTATAAAATTTGCTGAACTAAAATGACGCTACAGTTGTATAAATATTTTCATCTAAAATGAATAACAGAGGGGCTTGTGGCTAAGTAATAACAGCCGCATGGGTCGATCGATCAGGTTAAGCTACGCTTGCCGCGGCTGGTCCGTGGATGGATGACCATCTTTACATACCAAAACCCCTCCGTGTCTCATTCGTGGATCGTGGATTCGTCCCGGCTGTCATTCGTGGATCTTTGACACCCGTTACAAGTCGTCAGAAACCCGAAACTCAGTTCTTACCGAGGGGTATCGTATTACCCAGTAACTGGGTTGTGGAGGTCAGACAGGCAGTCGCTCCATGTAAAATACTGGTATTCAGCTGCATCCGGTTAGACTGGAAGCCGACCTCCACATAGTTGAGAAAAGGCTAGGCAAATGTGATAACGGATAACAGCAAGATATACTAACTAACGTTTATTAAAAGAATGTTGCTATTTATGGAAACAAAGTTTACCAAAATTGTATCGTAGACACATTTCATAACATACTCATAGATATAAAAAAATGCTTTTGTTATAGCAATTCTCATAACATTTTAATCTAGGTAAAAGGAACATCTCCCTAACCTACTAAAGCGGATTACTAGCAGACGTGACGTACCATATTCATGCGTTATGAGATTGGATACTAACTTGCATGATATTACCTGAGATTGCAGACATCTTAGAACTTGCATCGATCTACGAATCTTGTCGCTGTATTACTTGGTACAGTGTACATCAAAGGTAACAATCTTATTACCCCTACTAAGGTAAGTAAACTTAGATGGATACGAGAAGCACCGGTTGATGTGGCTAACTTGGGGAAGGCCTATGTCGAGCTGTGAATGTCTTTTGGCTGATATATTGATAATGATGACCTAATTTTAAAATCCTACTAATATTATAATCGTGAAAGTTTGTATGGATGGATGGATGTTTGTTACTCTTTCGCGCAAAAACTGCCGAAAGGATTTGGATGAAATTTGGCACACGGATGGTTTATAAACAGAATTAACATATAGGATACTTTTTATCCCAATATTCCCACGAGATCGAAACTTATGCGGGTGAAACCACGGGGTGCTGCTAGTAGATAATATTTTAATAATTACGACTGCAATAAGAAAACAATCGCTTTTCTGTGATTAAAATGACAGACACGACTACAAAGTATAACGTGCTATATTCCAACACATTACCCCGGGACTCAGTGTACATGTAAATAACACGTATTTCTAAATCCGCCTTTTTACATATTTCTAAATAACGACGTATTTCATAGGAAGATCAGCTCAGAATCTAGAAATTTTACTCAATTTACACTCAAACCTTTTAGCAATCGACCAACTAGTTTATCGATATTGCATTACAGTTAGATCTCCTTCCAGTTCGCAATGCTCCTACACTTACGGCCGATAAAATATGTACAGCGCAGCGTTCAGTTACCGTTAGCTGGATTTATTGGAAATCTTACACGTAAGAGGTATACGGTTCTTTTTAAACGGAAATTCGATTGAAAAATGTATTCCTACAAACAGAATGGCTAAAATGAATAGATATATAAGTACGTAAAAAGTAAATCTATAAATGTCCTGGCAGTCTTTGAACAATATGAGCAGGAATATTTATATCAGCCAGTCTCAAAAGACTCTTTGAGCTATATCCAATAGATATAGGACATATCCGAAAGGCTTTATCTTTGGTTGAGTCCTCTTGTGAGATATGCAAACCAAAAAGGGAATTTAATTTTAGCACAAGTGCCCTAAAGCCTAGCTCATACATATAATAGATACCAAATGTCGAATGTGTTTTCACAGGACACATAATTAATATTGAGGAGTTCGACCAAACAGACTTTTAAGTTCTCAAAATCTAATTAGAACTTCTGTCGTGTCGATGCCACGTTATACCTATTATATTCATCAGCTCAGGTGCCGAATTATGATATTTTAATGCCATCATGATTCCTGTGTAAGAGAGAGATGAGCCACGCATCCTTTTTTCGCACTAGAATCATGATGGCATTAATATTTCGTAATACGGCTCCAGTATGTCACACGGATGATATTTTCAACCTGTTTATCCTGTTTCCTCAGGGCTATAGCTTATATGTACCAAATATTTTAAAATCATCAAATAAAATGTATTGAAAGAAAAGAAAGAAAATACATTTACACAGAAATAAATACATTTATTTATTATTTTTATTTTTTTTATTGCACAGTTTTGTCCTATTAACATGCGTACATTTCTCAGCAGCAGCCGAGTTTGTACCTGGTTGATGGCAAACGGCTCGCACTACATTATATAGGATTTAATCATAACTAACAGGCGAAATGTGGGTGCACTAGAGGTATTCTCTGAACATGGAACATCCTACTTGAGATCAGTGGTGGCGGCCGCGATTTACGAGTTGTAGGTCGTAGGTTCGAACCTTGACAGGCGCTACTTTGAATAAATTCATCACCACTGCTCTCAAAACTGTGAAGGAAAATATCGTGAGGAAACCGGCATGTCTTAGAACCAAAAATTTGAAGACATGTGACATCTACCAAACCGCACCCCGCAACCCGCGTAGTGGAGTACATCTCATTCCCTCTCACAGAGAGGAGGCGTGTGTCCCAGCAGCGGGAACATTATAGGCTTATTATGCTATGGAACATCCCTGCAAAAGCAAAGCCAACCACCTAACCTACCCTAGCTAACCTACTTAGTATTCAGTTCCGTGAAAGATAAGAGCATGTATAATTCCTCTCATAAGTAGACAGGATTAGAACCGACTCCAGTCTCACATTACTTCTAATGGCCGCGATTTAAACATAATTGTAGCATGTCTGTTTGTCTGACGTTCTGAATTAGCGTCGCGTATTATGAGATTAACATTATAATTTAGATGGTACGAGAGATTTTAAATTCTACTGGCACTTAAGTTATATTTATCATGTGTGGTATTCTTGGATTTTAGATGTTCTTTTATTTTGAGTGATGCGAGCAAACTTGATTAATACAAGCGTCCTGAAAGTCTGAAAGTCGAAACGTCTTTATACAAGTTAAGCAAAGACTACGTAGGGTTGACATATCTTCTGAAAAAAAAAACAATTTGTATTAATTTCACAAGTTTGTTTTATGCGATTTCAAAAAGTGCACTACTTTCAGTGCCATTTATTGTTGCAAGTTAACTACTTAATAGAAATCTTTAATTCACTGACATACAACGCACAGCCTATATCATTGAGTCCTGAAACATGAAATTTTATAGGTGCAAGAGATCCTTTTAACAAAAGTAAGCACTGAGGAAAGATTTTTAAAAACTCATCCCCCTAAAGGAATTACGGCTTGGTTACGGTAGTTAGTAGTAGTAGATAGTTACGGGTTACGGCTTGTCCTGTCAATAAGTCAAATGTCACCACAATTTTCCACTCTTGAAGACTGTGTCAATGTAGGTACTGCTAGCACCCACGTGACAAGCCCTAAATAGTTTATAACAATCTCATATTAAAGCGGCAACACCAACACGTAATCCGAGCACTGAAGTTTGTGACGTCGACGACAAAGTTACAAGTTATACAAACTAAGTTAGAGCAGGAACAACGGTTGAAACTATTCTACATTTTTTATTTGACAGCTTGAAAATTCCTATAGAAAGATCGTTTTAGGGCTGATTTTTCAATCGACAGATAAGTTTTATTCGTGGAATAAAATTGACGTCTGACGGTTATTGTATGGAAGAATTGTCAAAAATTCAAAATTATTCCTCCGATAAAATTATCTGGCGTTGGAAAAAAGTTTAGCTTAGTTTATATGGATAAGGGTTTCACGTTGATTTGTTGGTAAAAGAAAAATGACAACTGTAGTAAGTAAATTTTTGGACCTGCGCATCATTTTTCTGCTAAGTAAGGAGAGAAAAGATGGTAACGTAACGATGGTGGGAAAGTAAATGTAGAGTGAGAGATAAAAACATAATGCAAATAAAAGCAACTTTGTAAAACAAGACTGGATTAAAAAAAATACTGGTTTTCACGTCACCCTAAACCAGTCCGCCATGTTTGAAGAATAATACGTCATGTCATTGGATATTATAATTATGTTGACTGCAAATATTGAATACGATCAAACGAACGTGAGGCGGTAGAGAAGGAAGACGTAGAGTTTAATAAATGATTGGCTAGAACTGGAACCGAGTCATATTACATAACAGCAGCAAGTTCACGTACATCAACACTTTAAAAGTTAAACGGTTAACTTGCGCTTTAGCTGTAGAGCTTTTATTAAATTTCATTCATCTTTTTGAGACTAAAGTAAATTCGGCTAAAAGAATTTTACTTTTAAAATTACATGCACTATTTTCAAGAGTCTACCACGTCTTCAAGTTTTGTAGCAAGCTTTTTTAATTTCCCTGGAGAGTTTTAATTAGTTTACCTTGCTGTGCATGAAAAATGCATACGGAAAACAGTTTTACTAGCATTCTACATCCATGTTAAAAAGTTTAATCCTACAATGAAACTTTTACAAAATTCACAGGAAGAAACGCAAAACAAAATAAATAAAATCCAATCTGACACACAATCAAAATAAAAGTGAATGTCAGACCCACACAGGGCCAATCAGTAACTTGTCGGAACATGCACTGTTTCAAACATGTTTCACAAGCTTTTATGTATTCTTTTCTAATCAATAAACAAATTCGGGACTAGTTCAGCGAACTATTGGTTTTCCACGTCCGAGTTACTGATAGTCAAACCGTGGAACAGAGCGAAATAAAACTCTTCTGCCTCGCAACTATTATTTTGTTGTCCGAATCAACGAACTATTCAATTTAGAGCCTACAATCTCTATGCAAAATTTTCTTTGTTTCAAATTGTCACCCCGTTCGAAAATATAAACGATACATCGTTTCTATTTTTTAAAATTTGGAATACTATGAACATTTTTCGAATGAAATTATTTTCCGAACTATTTATTGGTTTCGCTGTTGTGTGTCTATTAGTATATTCGTACTTACATAAAACTGAACTAAAATGAAAATAAATAACTAAAACTCCATGAAACAAAAATCGAAATCGCGAAAAAAATAATCAGTACCTATACCCATAAGGATTTATTACTTTTATTTGTTACATAAAAACGTTGTATTCTAAAAAAATTACAGCAGACTAACATCCCTGATACCTTTACACAAAATAAACCAAGCATTTGATGACAGTAAAAAAGTTGGAAACATTTTTAAATTTCCCGTTTTTACCGTTCACATTGTCACGCACAATCTGTTTGCCCTCATTAATACTACCTTTTACGTTGGTGCCACGTTGACAAACGTTATGTAAATTAACCGGGTACACCGGGTAAACAATCGTCAAAAGTCTCTGCGGTCCGTAAATTCCAATTTATGTTCCTGCTGGATTCTTCCTGAAGAGATGTCATGCAGCTAAGTGATCCAAAATTTCAATTATTTTTATCCACGGAAACGAAACCTTGTAAAATGACTAATTTACTCCAAGCTTATAATCTCAAACAAGTAAGCAAAGGCTATGTATGCTTCCTTATTCCTTTATTTTCAACTAAAAGATGATGTGTTTACCTCGCTATCTAAAGTAAAGCTGCTCTGACCCAATGGTCTTAATTTTACCACATACTACTAAGGAAAAAATTATACAACATGTAAGCAACACAACCTCAAGCTAACCACATTTGTTACTTAACCGTCGCTAGATTTTTTATCTGCAAAGGTCGGTACCCACCAGGTCGGGTCGGGGTAGAGCTGTGAACATTCCCGTTAACAGTTAAGTAACTACAGGGGCGTCGCACCCTCCTGTATAATCTGTTGATCTCGTTTACTTCAATTTGCGCCGCAGGACGTTACAGCGCAAGGAAAATCATCCTTGATTGGCGTAATGAGCATTCTTTTGTGTGCATGTAATCCAGTATATTTCTGGTTAGGACCCTCCTCCTTTTTTTGAAGTCGGTTAAAAATAAATCCGAATACCTATTCGTTATTTTTAACCGACTTCAAAAAAAGGAGGTGGTTCTCAATTCGTTTTTTTGATGTTTGTTACCACAGATCTCCGTTATTTATAAGATGATTTCATTAAACACGGTTCAGTCATTTGGTTTTTAAACCAAAATTACTTGTGAACATTACAACTTAAAAGTGAAAAATAAAAACTTTTTTACAAAAAAAAAAACAACCGATTTCCAAAAAAGACACTACACTGTCTTTTTATTTTGTTATTTGTATTTTGTGTTTCACGAACTGTGTCCAAATAAACATTATTCTTTCTTCATTAAACGGCTATTAGGTCAACGTCAAGTATAAAAAAATATTTGTAAATAGAATAACTGTTTGAATCTTTTTGAATTATATATTAGGCAAAATTTACACTTGTACACTAAAAATAGTGATATTCACAGTGTTAACACTAGAAATAAGGACAAACTACGTGCCCCCTTTCACCGGCTTCATAAGGTTCATAACTCATTTGTTGGGCTTGGTATAACCTTTTATAACAAGATACCCTCTTCTTTTCTAGACTTGCCTTTTAATGCGTTTAAAGCTCAACTAAAATCCAACCTTTGTTCAAAGGCATACTATTCCATCAACGACTACTTAGACGATAAGAATAGTTGGTCACCCTAGTTTAACGCAAGACAATGTTTATGTTCCTTCTCCAGAATTAGCTTACTGCCAGGTCTTAGAACCCAGCAATGCATAAATGTGTAAGCTGTCACGCCCTTTATGCCTGGAGGCTTTTATTTGGGTAGTAAGTTTTTTTTTATTTACATTTTAATTAATTATTTTTTAGCTTGAGTACGTATAGTTTTTATTATATTTGTTGGTATATTGGCGTGGCTAGCTGACATATTATGGCAAATAATTTAATTTTATGTTCTGTTTTTGTAATGTTAATTACCGAACATCTAGGTAACCTAGTATTGTATACAATCACGTATTTTCTTTTTAATTGAACAGACAGCTGTGCTGCTGGGGAGTTTGTTGCGCCACTTCTTCTTCCCAGCGATAGCACTAGGAAGTGGTGAAGGGCGGGCGTTTTTGGGGGACTGTCTTTTGTAATTTTGACGTTCAAAAAGTGCTGATTCTCAGCCTAATTTGAATAAATGACTTTTGATTTTGATTTTGAATCTTTATAATAATGTCGTTATTTTTCAGTCCCAGAGTTGCATACAAAACAAACATACTCGTATCTCAAGACCATTTCCTATTTTAAAAGACTTCACTAGACGTTTTTTCAAAGTGACTTTTGTCGTATCATTACACATTCCGCTGGGTGAAGTAGATACAGTATAGTCCGATACAAAGCGAGCGATCAAAAGACGAGCCATCTGAAGTACCGACAGCAAACTATAAAGCAATGTATAAATAACTGGAGCGAAATTTAGGGCAGATATATACAATAGACTATCATCGAATTTTGAGCATGGGTTGTAATAAACAACGATGTTGTAACTAGGCCTTATATTGGACTTCAAAAATTAAAAAAAAAAAAAGACGTTGCCCCACACTAGGATTTTCTCCTGTGTCGTGGGTGCGTTTACAGACATATAAACTCACATACACAAAGAGCCAGCTAGCAACAATTGTCCTCTACCAAAGTTACTTCGTGGTCTGTATAGCAGTATTTCAGCAGTTACTTCTCCTAAAGCTTAGGTCATAAAACTATTGACGCGATGTCGTTCGTCCGGCAGCGAAATGGGCAGATGACATTGTTGCCATCGTGGGCAAAACCTGGATGAGGCTGGCACAGGAGCGTGATGAAGAAGAAAAGAGACGCCTATGACCAGCAGTGGGTGAAGTCAGGCTGTGGATGATGATGATGTCTGACCAATTACGAGCTGAGGGCAAAGTGACACTTACAAGATATTAAGGGACAGCAAAACATAATAAACACGTCTTAGGAAATACCCTCCTATTCACACACACAGGACATGCTGTCTGCAAAGGTTTCATCCTGTATTCTGTGACGTACTACGGTAAAGAGACGAGACGGGATAAGAGGACTTTATGATGACTGGTCATGACGTAAATGGCGCACTCCAACATCGTCCAAACTATGTCTAGTGTATAAACACTAGCCATAACCAGTCATGACCAGTTATCATAATTATTAACAGTTATTTTGTTGGAGTTTATATGTATATTGTAGTGTCTCCTGCGCGTGTTTTTTCGAAACATTTCACAAAAAACCTTACACATAATCATTTGTTTTGATACACAAGCTGTCTCCTGCGTATTAAAATATTTTTAAATTAGTATCAAGTATTCACTCAGACATTATAACCTCAAAACCTGTGTCAGTTGGATTTAAGCTTTCAAAATGCTAAATAAATGTGCGCGGTGCACATGGCGGTTGAAAATGAAACAAACCCTTCCCTTGTTCACCCGCGCGAGGAATGTTTTTCATGCAGCTCGGAAAACAAAAATATCGTGTTTTCATACATAACTGTGCATGGCCACGCCTCTTTGTTTTGATGTTTTTGTGTAATCTTTCGAGAAAACACGCGCAGGAAACACGTTAAGGGAGTTTGCTCGAGTTTAATTAAAACAAAAGTAATAGCACAGGCTTCCGTTTTTCTCAATCCTCTAGTTCAAACCAAGATTGCTCAATTATGCAAAATGCCCCGGAATTTTTTTCCTTAGCTTACCATAAAGTTTGAAAAATTGCCCAAATAATCCTTAAATCCGCTAAAACAGGTGCCCCGCCATTTTGAATTTAACCGTCGTAAAGCATAAAGCCAATCCATCAAAATGTACTGAAATATTATTTACATTATTCGTACATTATTTTGTACGACGTGGAGGAACAAAAAACAAACTTCAAGAGTGCCTTGTTCCGTCAATCTGCATTTTTATTGGTGACTGGCAACATGTTACGAATAACTTGAACGTAGAGGGTCCTTTAGTTACTAGCCAGTGACTATGCAACTCCATAAAAGAGGACTTTACGAGAAAAGGGTTCGCGTCCTACGTTCAACGTCCTTGATTGTCTGGAAATTGAAACATTCGGGCTTCGGACGTTGGACCCGAAATGTATGGAGCGTGCCGATGAACCATTTTACATTCAAATCCGAACGGATAGCTTCAGTTGTTTTCAAAATTCGAACGCATGGTTTGTTTTTCCGATGTCGTAATGGCTTTGCTGGAGCGACTATTGTAAGCTTCTATTTGTTCTTATTGTGTAACTTTCATTTACATTTTGTAAAATTTCTAGAAACTATTGTTATTTGTGTAACGGTTTTCCGGTTATTTTGTTTGATTTTCAGACAGATTTAACCTTTTACCCTTTTACCTCGCATATTATTTTGCACATTATACAATAATTTCCAAAACTTAAATGTGAAAATACTTATAAAATATGTTATTATTTTATGTTACTTTAACGTTAAAGTGTTACTTCTCCCATGCACTTTTTTACATCCTTCTTACCGTCAAAAATCGTAACTAATCACAGATATAAATCACGATACTCACACTACAATTAAGTTAAATCTTCGCTCGTTCGTCAAAGGCTCTTGTTCTCAGACAAGGGTCAAGAATTGAGCTCCCGAGGGTTCCCGCCAAAATACGACAAATGGCGGCCAATAAGTGTGCTCGACTTGAGTGTGTGACTCCGACAATTTGAGACGCGTCCAGCGATCTATGGTCAATATTTGTTGGTGAGGTTTGTTCTGCGTGTGTGTGTTTGTGTGCATGTTCTATTAGTAAGTTTATATTAACTTTAAAATCTACCTAGTAAAATAATTGGACTCGTATAGGAAAAACCTTAACTTTATCTCGCTTAGATGGAGATTACATAGAAAGCGATTGAGACATTTCTAGTTATAATGGTTAATATCAAACCTTCTTGGTACCTACATTCATAATTTCATAAAAACTACATCAAGATTTCACATAGCAGACTGCCTCGGAGAAGAGTAAACCGTTATGTCCTTATACATACACCTTCATACACAGTTACAATCATAAATACGTTTCCTTGATTATGTTACTGTTCTTGATCATGAAAAGCATAAACAGCTTCACTTATGCATACATACAGGAGTGGGCGAAATATTCCCTACCCCTATTACACTCAATACACCCTCAAAATATCCAGTATAACTAGACACGTGGCGAAAAATGGAACTAAATTAAAAAATGTACTAATTTGACATCACCTTGACGTTTGCCTTGACAAGCAGCGCCACCTCGAGATTTCAAGATATGCTGGCCAACCGTTTACCATTTCTGAATTCTGTGGTGCGTATTTCATTTAAATGATTGATAGATAATTAATTTTCAAGTCATCGTCTGATATGAATATGGATCCTTTTATTAAAATTGTCAATTAAAACCTACATAATAATTATATATGGAATTTATTTCCATAAAATTCGTATAATCAAATATTGCTGACAAAGCATAACAAGCAGTTTATTTATAAATTAACCAGATGCCAGTGAATTTATAATACAAGCGGACTGCATTGAAACTAGTACAGACGCCAGCACATCAAGCTACTACAATCTGGCAGTAAGCTCAAGTAAAATCCAACCTTTGTTCAAAGGCATACTATTCCATCAACTACTACATAGACGATAAGAATAGTTCGTCGCTCTATTTTCTTTCTCGTCTCGTTTATGTTCTTTCTCCAGAATTAGCTTACTGACAGGTTATTGTAATTAAATTATTTATTTATTTTACTTCGATGGTCTTAGTTTATCATTTTGTGACTTCAAGTGACAGCTATGTGAACAGAACCACCCAGCAATGCATAAATATGTAAGCTGTCACGCCCTTTATGCCTGGAGGCTTTTATTTGGGTAGCAAGTTTTTTTATTTACATTTTAATTTGCTGTTTGTGTATGTGAGTTTATATGTCTGTAAACGCACCCACGACACAAGAGAAATTCCTAGTGTGGGGCAACGTTTTTATTAAAAGAAAAAAAAGAAAGAAAGAATTTTAATTAATTATTTTTTAGCTTGAGTACGTATAGTTTTTATTATATTTGTTGGTGGCTAGCTGACATATGGCAAATAATTTAATTTTATGTTCTGGTCTTGTAATGTTAATTACCTAACATAGGTACCTAGTATTGTATACAATCAAGTATTTTTTTTATTTGAACAGACAGCTGTGCTGCTGGGGAGTTTGTTGCGCCACTTCTTCTTCCCAGCGATAGCACTAGGAAGTGGTGAAGGGCGGGCGTTTTTGGGGGACTGTCTATTGTAATTTTGACGTTCAAAAAGTGCTGATTCTCAGCCTAATTTGAATAAATGACTTTTGATTTTGTAACATTAAGGTTTAAGATTGATTGGGAAAATTTGAAAGTTTCGGGTAGCATGACCTGCTGGCGTGTGTTCAAAAATTCCTTAGTTTCACTTGCCTAGACTTTGCCAGGCAGAGACTAAAAAGGGTTCAGTAAAAAGCAGCTTTACAGGCAATCAAATATTAATCTTCTTCTTCTATGTTTTAAATATATCTTAAAACTTTACTTAACTGCCAGAAATTCTAGTTTATAAGGTTGTTAGATTTTATTTATTGACCTCTAAGTCGAAGTGGCTAAGAATGGAACATTGTGTACGCAAAAAGGGCAACAAGCGCCATTGTGTACAGAAACTACACATAGCCAAGTGCAGCTTTTGTCTCCCTTGCAACGGTTTAATATCGCTCGCTAAGTGAAATTGCATTCACCGCTTTTTCCCGACGATCATAGACAAAAGCAAAACTGTCGTTCGATACAACTTTAGAGGGGCTTTTCGCTTTTCCGATAGTGCTTTCCGGGTTTGTATTATTACTTTGGTTAGCTCTGGTTCTGCTTTTATTATTTCAAGGTCCAATACGCTATTTGTTTACAATTTTGATACTTTAAATTATGAAAATAAAACCTCATTTGACAACTCAACTTGACATCAATAAATTGTTACTGGTTTTTTTCCGAAAAAAAATTGGCTGTATCCATTAGGTCATCATCATCATTCTCCTGCCCTTATCCCAAATTATTTGGGGTCGGCGCAACATGTCTTTTTCTTCCATACTCCTCCATACTTTCCGTAGGTAAACAAAAAAATATATTTAAAAAGCTAGTCAAATGGTATCTCAGCATTTCTTGTAAGGAAACGGCCGGTGTCTTTTTTCCTTTGAGTTGATTACAATCATTAAAACCTCATTTCATAAAAGGGAAACATCTTCACAGACTTCTGTCAGCGGGATGTTGAATTTCATTATTCACTTGTAGATCTTGTGAACTGATTGTTACAATTTTAATTATAATGCTAATTACTAACTATAATCGTTTAAAAGATACTCTAAAGCTTGTTAAATAGCCTTTATACTGTCAAATAGTTCATCCATTTTGTTTAAAAAGTATGGAAGTAACTTTAATCACATAGAGGCGTGTGTAAAGTTTTCAACAATGTTATATCGTAGTGCGATTAATACCGAACGGAACAAGTGACAAACAATTTCACTTTTCCGAGTGGTTTTGTTAGTTTTCAAACTTTTCGACTGCCAAATACGAACCTTTCTGTTTCCCATTTTACAACTTTTCTGTCCTGTAACTCGTGTTCGGAATTTTGGATTGAGAGTTTTGAAATAAAACTGTAAACATTACTGGTAAAGTGTGTGTAGGTGTAGTAGGTACCTATACTCATTCCCAAAAAAAAACATGTTTTCTTCAGTATGATTTTTTTTTTCTTAACCAATAACAAAACTGCTTCATAAAACACAATATCGTATATCAAAAATCGCAAAAATAGTGTAGCTTTTTATCAACGGTGTAACATCTGTGACCAATGTTAGTGCTGGTTTCGTGCTCGATGTAGAAACAGCGCTGCAGCGGCTCAAGCGAAAATTACAATTGTGACTTGGGGTCTGTACAGCGTGTACCAGAAAAGTGTGGTCAAAATTATCAGCCGTTCAATACAAAACTTCAATAACCTACTCGAACCAAATGTATTGGAGGCTTGTTAATTTTTTCGTGATTGCGATATTGGTCCCATGGCCATCAGTTTGACGGTCTGTAGATACCACACCTTTAATTTTGACCACACCTTTCTGATAAATGCGGTATAAAATAAATAATACAAGGTAGTGTTAGGTTAGTTTATAAAATACTAACTTTTGGCGGCGTGAAAAAGTATTTCAATAAACAATTTCTATGCCCTAATCTATGAACATGGGCTTATATACCTCTTGTAAGTGACTGCGATTTTAAAAAGCAGAAACAAAAAGTAAACCCAGCATGCCGAGCAAGGATCTCTATTCTAGAGCCTCAAATAAGCACATGCAAGAAAAAATGTAAATAAGACCCAACCGTAAGTTAGAAACGTAAAAGGACAGAATAACATAACCAAATACGTTATGTACAAGTCTTATTTACATAAACTGAATTCCCAAATGTATACCAATATTCTGAAACAAAATGGTCAGATTATTTTAACCGTATCAATACTAAAAGCAATTTATTAGGGTATCTACGACTTTATTTAGGTAGTTTAACGAAACAATACACAGTCCCTCGTATCAACCGAATTTATTAGAATTTTACTCTTTTACTAATTTATAAAACAAGGCCTTTATTTTATAATGTTAGTAGGTATTAATCAGTTTCATTTAGATCAAGGTACAAGTAGCTCAGATAGCAAAACACAATTATACCTAAGTAGCAAGTAACAAACCAACAAAAAAAAAACGTATCGAAAATGAGTCAAGTTATTCACAGTCAAGTTACAATCTAATGGAACGCCTGAGCCAATACGATAAGACTGATTACAAATTCCCTAAAGTTTAAATTTAATTAATTCGGTAGCACCAGCCATGTATACCTTACCAGCCATTTCAAAAATGGAGTACATTCTCGTTTATTAAAAAAAAAATACAGAACAGAATTACATTGTATCAGCATTTGAAACGGTATCAATTGTATTTTCTCTCGTTATTTTCCTCTTCAAATTTAATTGGATGGAGAACATAATAGACTTCAGAACGGTATATTGAGTACAATAAGTATTGGCCAGATGATTTAATTTTGGGGTTACCCAGATGGTATTCAAAGATAAGGATCGTTCGTCGTGATTTTATTGAATCTATTGTTAGATTAATTTGGACTAACCACCGGTTCTTAAATAACATTAATCTGGTATGTACCTAATCTTCTGTTTGTTTTGTCCAGCTCGTCCCACCATCTTCTACGGGGCTACTGCCGCGACGCCTCCTAGCTGTTTCAGGGCTCCACGTGGTGGTTATTTTGGCCCACAGCTCATTGGGTATATGGCAGAGGTGGCTAGCCCAGTCCCACTTCAGCTTAGCGGCTGTTTGAGCAAAAAACAAACGACCAATAGTACAGTTTAGCCCAGGGGGTCTACTCCGAAGTAGTATCGGCCGAATGTACGGCCGTTTCCTGCTACGAAGTTACTATTTGGTTCGGTCGGTCCCGATCCTACACTCCTACACTCTTTCGAATATTGACTATGGTCCCGACCTAACTAAGCCGATCCGAACGTTTTTTCGCATTTTTCAATAATATTCGGTTTGGCCATGTGTCGGTCCGATCCGAACATTCGCAGTTTGCACTTCGGAGTAAACCCCCGATTGAAAGAGCTGGAAGTCATGGGGAGAGGACTTTGCCCAGCATTGGAATGATTTAGCCTAACAGTGACCATAATCTCATGGATCAAGTTAAATAACTTATTGTTTTAATATAGGTCTATGAAGCACAACAGGCGATTTGAGATTTAACAGCAGGTAACTATTCATAGACCCGTATATGTTCCCAGAAACTGAAAGGCTAACGGCTGACACAGAGGTCTACACGCCGCAAGGAAAATCCTTGAACTTCCTCACATCAAAGCGTATGTTTGTAAAATACCAAAACACCTGACAGATTTTCCTTTGTAATGTGTTTGTATCGCTTTGAAATATGTTGGCCTATCATTGTTTTATAGAACAAATACAGGCCGTTTCCATGTCCACACATGATCCGTTAAAACGGCTTTCCCCAATCTCAACCGACATGGCAGTATCAATCATAGTAACACATCGGAGGCACCTGTTACTATTACTTTATCAGCCATTCCAGCGTGATTGATTAGATCTCGACAACTTTCGACGGAACCACACCTCCGTATACATATGTCTAGTCGACTAATTACTGTAGTTCAGCCAGATTGAGGTGGCTTAAAATATTGGGCATGATTACACGTTAGCGTAGATATTACTTTCTTAATACATTTTAGGCGACACAGCTTGGTATAACCACGATAAGAGAGCTAGGTGTCTAGTGCTTACAAAAATTTATGTAGTTCAAATCTAGAAGAACGGATAAAGAAGAAGGCTAGGACTTTACAATCCGCAATTTTTTTGATATTTTGTGACCTACATTATACAACGTGCCGCAGATGGATTTGACTATTTTCACCATTAACCGCATTCCAAATAGCTGTGACTTAGAAGTTGTAGGTCGTAGGTACAAACCAAGATAGGCGCTTTACTTTGTGTAAATTATTTCATCACTACTGCTCTCAAAACGGAACAAAAAATTCGATTACATGTAACATCTGCCAACCCGCACTGGGCCCGCGTGGTGAATTACAGCCCACCCCCTCTCACAGACAGGGCCTGTGTCCCAGCAGTGGGAACATTATAGGCTGATTATGTAAATAGCTCTCATTGGCACGTATTACAAGATTCAATGCAAACTGTGACCACTTCTTTCGTAAGCCTCAAATAAAAACATAAATGCACACAGACACATCGCACTACGTTTACATATATTTACGGAGCACTTTTAAGTTATTATGTAGAGCGGCAAAAACACGTAACACCTCTCGCGTATCTGATCGCCATAAATTTTCTCCTCCCAGGTCATCTGCCCACCCCTATTTCACTTACGAGCACTTTAGCCTCACGCTGCACGGTTTAAGGCCAGAATTTCCCAATTCTCTGGAATACGGCCAACGCATCGTGTCCCCGTTTCATATTACATTTTTGCTTTGCGACTACCATCACAGAATTCGTTTGAAGCGTTGTTGTTTGAATTAGCAACCTTATGTTTACCATTTTAGGAGGATGTAGATTGATTTTGGTTTACCTCTCATACCTGACTTGATCGCTTTGTTTGAAAATGTAGGCGGGATAGTTTGTAAGAGTGCTTGGCTGGCAATCAAATTAACGCCGTAGCTAACGTGGCAAACCTCTCCGTACACATCCTACGTAGCAATGTACGGTCGATTTTTTAGCTCTATTTCTCAAAAATCAAAATGGTAGGTAGTTACTGCCCAATCACTTGTAATAATCCCGTTTCATCTTTAATAACGCCCACTAGAAAAGGAGTATACTACCGTCCGAGAAAACTCTTTCACAGCATAGGAAACAATCTATTTCTGTGTGACGATAGTCTATCAACTTTCGTAGCGGCTACGAAATCTCGTAGCACGTCGTAGACAGTGCTCCGCGTTGCAACATACATCGCGTAGCACTGTCTACGAGGTGCAAGACACCACGCACCAAATAATATTTCGCGCGATTCGTTATACATATTATTATAATGAATCTAAAACTATAACTTTACTCTCTATAATTTTATTGATTATTTTGCGATAACTGAGACGTATGTGTCTATTTTTAGGACCGATACTGTTTATAAATGTTATAAATAACTTTCCTTTGTATCGATGCATAAAATCACCTAGTCCTATCTAGTTTAATATCTTTTAAGGGAAGTTAATTAAAGCCTCGCGTTTGTTAAACATTCGCTTAAGTTTAATCAATCAAACTGGAAGGCTTGGTTGGTAACCAAAGTCTATAAAATCTGGGTAACCGTATTTTCCTTGAAATTGTTGAATAAAGTTCTTACTTTATTCAACAATTTCAAGCAAAATACGGCTCAGTTATTTTCTATCATTTTCTATAGATGACTCCTTCATGTTTATAAGTTAGTTAGATTGTATAGGTATCTTCGATACCTATACATAACATAATATTACGCCTGTATCCCCCGAAGGGTTAGGCAGAAATATACACTTTGCCAATTATGTTTAAGTCCCATGTATCAGGGGGCGAGCTTGCCTAAATTTCTACATATATTACAATGTACAACTATAAAATGATAGTAGCTAAGACATTCAGAAAAAAAATGTTTCATAACTTAACGAAATATGAAACGAAGTAGCCACATAAATATCAACCCCTGAAACATACATAAAATATGAAAATCATGCAGAATACACGTTTTCATTGTTGCTACATTTCCAGAGACCTGAGCACATCGAGAACAATCTGTTTCAAGGATCTAACAATATTTTGTGTTGACAGTATGTGAGATGTCTGCAGTTTTATATTAAAACTAGCCCGATGGGATTTTGCATCGGCCAGACTGACGAACTTTCATACAAAATAAAAATCAAAAGTCATTTATTCAAATTAGGCTGAGAATCAGCACTTTTCGAATGTCAAAATTACAAAAGACGGTCCCACAAAAACGCCCGCCCTTCACCACTCCCTAGTGCTATCGCTGGGAAGAAGTGTATACAAACCTTTATCCCCCTTTTTGTTGTTTAGTCTATACTTTCCCACTGCTGGGCAAAGGCCTCCCCCAAGTCTTTCCATGTACTCCTTTCCTTCTCCCCTTTATGAATTGCATGAATTTTCATAAATCCTTCCTTAGTGCTCAATTTCGTTATTAAAGGAACTCTCATGATCCTAGACCCAGCAGTTTAGGCTGTGCGTTTTCTGTCCATGAATAAAGCATTATTATTATTATTATCTCCTTTATTTGAATGTAAACATAATATATAATATAAGTTATATTTTTAAATATTAGAATATAAAAAGTATAAAAACATTTAAAAATAGCCCACCGGTATCGGAAACAGGGTCCAAGCTACCGGTGGTCAGGGCTCTAGAGAGAGGAACCTCCTGACAATGCGACCCGTGTCCAGAAGTACCGCTCTCTGAATCAAGCCCTTGATCCAGCTGCACAACGAGAGCCTCCTCAGGTGTTGATCGAGGCTCTTGGCTATTAAGCCATTGGTTGTCACAACTATCGGCACAATGATCGCTGAGTCCACATCCCACATGTCGACAGCCTCGCGAGCGAAGTCAAGATACTTGATTTGTTTGATCTTTCTTGGGATTCACGATGTTGTCATCATGCGGGACGGTTATGTCAACAATCATTGCGCGCCGCTCTGATCGATCCACCACCACTATATCAGGCTCATTGGCAACAATAGTCCTGTCAGTGATGATGGATCGATTATTATTATTAAGTAGATCGTGGCGAAACCGGGATGAAACTGGCACAGGAGCGTGGGGATTGGCACAGAAAAGAGAAGCCGATGGTCAGCAATGGGTGAAGTCGGGCTGTGGATGTCAGATGGTGAAGATGATGAGATTGTATTACACACAGGTTTGTCTATTCCTATGTTGACATTAGTATCTAAGCCAAATAAAATGGGAGAGGGCGCTGACTCCTGACATACAGGTACACCTAGTTCAGGAGTCAGAGGCTTCAAACAAGTTTTTGTAACCTATTATGTCAATAAAGAATTATTATTATTATTGTGGCGAATTAAAGTCATCAGTTAGTAAAACAATGAGATAGTGGCTAAATGAAAACCTGTGGTAATTAAATTAGATAAAAGTTTAAAGTCTTATACCCATTTAAGAGGACCGAAGTTGAATCAAGATATAATTAACTTTGCATATGAGCTTAAACGTCGCCCTCTTTATGTTAATTATACGAAATCTGTATTTGATTATCGTAGGTATCCCCCACAAATTCTAGGAATTAATATATCAAATTGGTATTTTGCCAAAATAAAATAGATATCACTTAAAGCAGTACTTCGTCAACCTTGTCTAATAAAAGACACTCAATAAACTACTCGCCGAAAACTTACCTTCGTAAATCACGAAACTAGCCGAACTATAGCGAACGAAATTGCTGCTTGAACGGTTTTTCCTTCCATAATTCCCGTACCCTATTAACTTTGTAAATAAGTCTGTTATTAGAAAACAATTTCTCGTAGTTTAGAAACAACAGTTTTTCTTTTAATATTTTTTTATATTTTTAATGAGACTTTAATTTTTCTTAACCCTTTAACTTCTATTGTGTCTCGTTCAGTGTCCTTCAATGCGTTAATAAGTATATCAACTTTAGGGCTAGGTATCTTAATGAGTGAAGTTGACTGAAATTTTGGGACCATTTTATAATTAGACGCTGACTTTTTATTACGTAGGCAAACTTTATCGTCTAAAAAACTTTTATTAAAACAAGGTAGGGAAGAAAAGTTTTATTAATAGATAAATGATTATTAATTGACAAAGAAAAGTTTAAGCAATATTGTCTCCATAGCAGTCTCTAGTAACTATTATCCGGATGACTTTCTTCATGGTCAGTCACTCATTAGCAACGACTTAAAAAGGAATTGGCACTTTATACTAGGCCTCGTAATTGCTTTACCACTTTTGAAAACAATTCCCGGTAAAATGAAACTATCTAACCATCACTTAGACAAATAGACCTTGTCATTTCATAGCGTTTAAATGACATTCAAAAATGGATGACGTTCGTCTGGCTTTCCCAAAGTATTTGATTTGATTTAAATTGCTTTTGCGCGGATTTTAACGAATATAAGTAAAACTTGAAGTTTTCCACCATTATTATAAGTACACAACCTGCGACTCTCACACCTGAGACCTAGAAAATAAACAGGGCATTTAAACTTTAAAACCTTATATCTGACTGAGAACACAAAACTGAAAGAAAGATAAATAAATGCGTATATTAGCATACATACAAATAAAACACCTAAAAAATAATAAAAAGAAATACTTGGAAAAAAAGGTCTCAACCCAACATTACGTCCAGATTAACTAAGTGAAATATACTAAAAAAATATGTTTGACAAGAATCCAAGTCCGTAACTTCAGCGTTCGAAGCCAGAACCCATAAAACCAGACAGCATCCCTGTTTCATAAAATCACAAAGACCCAATTTTATATCGATACAAAAGTAGGTAACACAAGATATTTTATGAAAATCGAAACCATCAATAAGCCATAACTTGAAGCAAGGGGAGAGAATAAAAATACAGGATTTCCTCGTAAAGCTACAGTTTTTACGACACTGTACAAATGACTGCTGGCTCATGTTTCTGACTAACAATAAAGCCAGATTTTCACTGAGCACAAAGTATTCCGACAGAGAAAAAAGTCGTCGAAATAGCCCTTAGGATAACCAAGCTCAGGTGGCTACGTCATCGGGCTGGCTCTCAGAACGATGGTCGTCGGGGCAGACGTGTTCTTGAGTGGAGACCATGAATCGGCAAACACATTTATGTTGCCCAATATTTACCTATGTGTTATGTATTGTATAACTAGCTGCGCCCCGCGGTGTCATCCGCATAGGTTTCGATCCCGTGGGAATATTGGGATAAAAAGTATCCTATGTGTTCATTCTGGTTATAAACTATCGGTGTGCCAAGTTTCATCCAAATCCGTTTGGTAGTTTTGGCGTTAAACAGTAACAAACTTCAATCCATCCATCCATACAAACTTTCGCGTTTATAATATTAGTAGGATATATTTGTTGGAAATCGTAAATAAATAAATATAACTAAAAAAAACAACACAGTGACGAACATCGGAGGTGATGGATGGAATGAAATTAATCGAGGATCAAGCTCAGTCCTATGTAATTGGAGAGGTCTTTCAAAATCAAAAGTCATTTATTAAATTAGGCTGAGAGTCAGAACTTTTTGAACGTCAAAATTACAAAAGACAGTCCCCCAAAAACGCCCGCCCTTCACTTTGCCCAGCTGTGTACAGCAGCTATAGATTGATGATGATATACTGGGCAACACTTAACGATCAATATGTTGGGTAAAGTTGCGAGCAACATGACGCACCAGCAAGAGCAAAGTCAAATCATTTATTTTTAGGCACATAGAAGACACTTTTGAATGTCAAAATTAAAATAAAATTGATTCTAGTTGCCCCTTCCTAAAGGTAAATACGTATGGGGAAGAATGGACAACAAACTCCATACTCTTTTAAAATGTTTTACAATATTTTGTATAGCAGTCAGATAATGCTGCTCAATAAAAGTTGCTAAAAAGTTGTTACTCAAAATGTGAGCAACATTTTGAAATTGTTGCATAGTCAGTAGGTACACAACTTTAGATTCAGCAATTCAATGTCAAGAGAATAAAATTGTTGGTAATAAAACTATAAATCTGAATCAACTTGAACAAGTCCCTGGAGTAATAAATTGTTGAAGATTCAACTAGGCTTCGTTTGTAACTACTTAAGTCAGTCCTATTTTCTTACTTCTATTGTTTCTGTGAGCTGGCAATAAATTATAATAAACACAAAACAAAAGATTTTTGCAGTTCCAATAAACAGAGCAACAAAAAACTTAATGACACATTTTTAACCTACTAATATTATAAACGCGAAACTTTTTTTGTTACTCTTTCACGCAATTAACACATTGAATACTTTTTATCCCGATATTCCCACGGGATCGAAACTAATGCGGGTGAAACCGCGGGGTGCAGCTAGTCTCTTTATAATTACCAAAATAAACGATTGTAACTTTGGAAGAATGATTATTTTTAACTCATCAGTTATTCTTACTGCAAATAATAATAATATTATTCATTCCAACATTAGTACAACACATATGTATACACATATTACATATCATTCAACTTCACAAGAGAAAAAAATACAATTTATCTCTGGCCCCCCCACACTAGGATTTCCTATGTCGTGGGGTCTAGTCCCTTCCGTAAGTTCAAAAAAGAAATTTAACATAATTATGGAAAGAAATTTAGCAAAATTATGGAATTAAGAAACACTAAACGAAAAACAAAAAAGATGCATGATGCGCGAAGAGCGTGCGTAATCTAAATCTAAAATCTCGTAATGAATATTTGATTTAGCTTAATTAATATAATATAACTTAACTATTTCGATCAATGTATCTATTTGTGATATGATATTGTAAAAATCGTAGTCCTTTGCAATAAAGCCGTGATTGGACTGTGCACTTGTCTATGTATATATGACGTATGTATGACGCATGTTTGACGTAAATAATGAAAGTGACAGGCCACGATTATTTGAACATGTGACAAAAAGATAGATTGAATTCGTATAGCGATAGGAAGTAGACTTAATTGTACCGGTAATTCCGTTTATCGCTCCCAAAAAATCCGGCCTAGGGTGGATTTTTTGTGGTGGATAAACGGAATAACCGAATTGTACTTTACTGGGGTGTTCACCTAAGAGTTCTAATTTTTTTTTTTCTTTTGATTTACGTTACTGGTATTCTAACGCTTAACTGCCTTCAGATTATATGCCGGCACTGTTGTGTGCGGATAGGCCTTTGTATCTAAAATTGATGCCGGTGTGAGATATCTGTGATATTTTGTAAGCTGCCATCTGCTGATAAAATGCCTAGGTACTTTATTTCTCACTCCACTGTCGTGCAATACAGCTAGAGAACGCTGGTTCTTTTTCTTTTCTTGCTGTTCTATTTCAATGTACAGCATCTAAACTTCAAAGTGCATCCAACATCAGGCTCTATTTAAAATCCTAAAACCCCACCATTCTTTGAAATCATAATCTCTTTTAAACGTTCATTCTCTTTGAAAAAAACCTTGTCTGCGCGTGCCATCAAGTGACGTCGCATAAAAAGTCATCCAAAGCTCTTTTAATTAAGAAAGCACCGACACACTACCTCTTGCGATCCTCGTTACCCAATAATTAATTTCCGCCTGGCTTTGATTAATGTACCAGGGCTGCAGAGCTTTGAGGAGGTTGAAGAGCTACATAACAACAGGTCAAGTTACAATAGTCGTCGTACCTTTAAAAGAACTAGGTTGAGGTTTCACATTTTATTTACAGCACATACAAAGTCAAAGATTTATTTGCAGATAAATATGGTTAGAAAAGTTCTTACAAAGGTAGTATAATAGTAGCTTAACATATTCAATCATAACAAAATGACATGCAAATTTTAGGTTTAAGTACAATTACATCATTTAGATTTAAACTGAAGGAATTATTTTATAGTATAGAAGGGTTGCTCAATAGGCTAATTTTCCTAAAAAAAATCTAATTAGTCCGTCAGTTAGATTATCAAAAAATATTGAACCATTGAAAAATGACGAAGATATCGCCCGTTAAAGTTCCGCGTGATGTCACTTGCTTGCGACACTTTTGCAAGCAAGTGACGTCACGACCCCCCAATCCCAAATTTTGACACACTTTATCTTTGTCATTTTTTGTTTGATTGACAAAAGAAAATATACGTGTCCATTATTTTTCGATAATCTAACCGATAATCTTCGATAATTTACCCAGGAAACTACCCTAAAGCCCTTCTGAAGCGGACCATTGGAAGTTCTTTAATTTGGTTAGGAATCTTGTTATAAATCTGAATATACAAAGTTACAGTTCTAAAAAATTCGGGTTTTTGTGCTGAATTGTTGTCGCAAATACATAAACAGATAGCAAGCATCAAACGCCATAAATTGGGAAAAGCTATCAACCGAACCCATCATTTACCATAATTTCGTACTCAATAAGAAACTCCACCGTATTTCCGTAACAATAAACTGCCGCCTAATGACAATTAATTGCTATCGTTATTACACGTAATTGTGTTCAGTTACACGAGTATAAAATTCGATGAAGCATAAATTTTATTTCCTGAATTTCAGTTCAAATGGTTTTTAAAGCAAAAAATATCTGTAATAAATTAAAATGAGTGGAAAATCCTATGAAGGTCTCATACGCAGTGGAGGAAAAGAAATCTCCTCGTGTTCTGTGGAACATATTATTTTTATTTAATGTACCTGTTTTTATAAAGGAGAGCTAATTCAGGTTTTCACAATTTAATAGACTCGTGTCAGGAGTTTATACAAATGAATTGAGTTTTGTTTAATGGTCGAGAACTGTGCCTTATTGCGTCATTATTTATTTCTTTTATATTATTGTGTCATTTGCCAACGGCTAATGAAGCGCAACCTAATAGGTGTTTAGTATACAGATCGAGTCAGAAACACCACGCTGCGCTCCATAACCCAGGCTCAAGGAGGACATCGCCGTCGACGTAGACTACGACGAGGGTGGTGTCACACGACTCTCGTCGTACGTCGTCGTCGTACTAGATCGTCAGATCTGGTAACGTTTGCAGGGCCAACGTGACCAGAGATCGCACAAAACAGGGAGGTTTAGAAGGAAAAAGGGACGCCTCCCTTTTGCCCAGCAGTGGGACACAATGTGGGCTAACAATTTTTATTTTGTACCTATAAACATCTTCTTTCGCATCGGAAGTAGTAACTAGCGGAGCTGCCTGCCAAACATGCATCATACGGACCTATGCCCACACCTATAAACGTTACTTAGTAAGTGGCTTGGACATGTTCCCGTCTCTATCTTACACTTGTAGTTTGACAGTCGTGCAACCATGACAGGAATAACGCATACCCAAAGTAAGTAACTTTTCTAGATCTCAGCCTTAGTTTCGTTACTCGTTGGGACTTATGTATAACGAGGGCAATTTTAGTCAGCTTTAAATAATACCACAGAAATAACACAATGCAAATAACGACGACGTAGTAATAAAATAAACGTAGAATTGTTTCAGATTCCAAAAAACCCATCTAAACGATACAAGAATACTGAACTGGATATTCAGTATTCTTGTATCGTTATTCGCCACATCCATGGAAAAAGAAAATGTGAACAACGTAAGTTAACATTAGTACTACCTATCTCGCCTACAGCGCCTTTTTTAATCAAATAATGTCGCTTTTATTTGACAAGAATGTTTTTCTCCATTGTGCGCTTTCGTGACGGTATTCAATGTATGGAAATACGTACACGTTATACCGTTATCGTAAGAGAAAATTAAAAAGCGTCTTCATATATTTCCATACATTTTACTTCCCTCTGTTATCGTAATGCCGTGACGTGGACGTCCACGATAATATCGTCAAGTTATATATTATAAAATTGATATAAAAATGATTTTTAGAAAGGTCAAAAAGTCGTTACCCTGAATAAAGCCAAATAAGACTCATTCAAAACTCAAAGCATTTATTTCAAATAAACCAATTACAGGCACTTTTGAATTGTCAAGGGGTCGGTCAGACCAGGCCCGTGCCGGACGGCGCGTTATGTTCCACGCGCGCCTCAAAGAGATGTCAGCAGAGGACGGGGCCCGATAGGGCCGAAGCCTGCCAGGGCGGCGGGATCGTCCGAAAGGGTTACCTACCGCTGCCCTGGAACAGAAAGGGCTAAGGAAGGAACACGGGTGGGTTTTAGTCAGTAAGAGTCTGACACTCCCTTCCGCTCCACCCAGAGCGAGAGGTGGGTCATTTGATGATTTCCCATGCAAAAAAAAAAAAAAAACAAAAAAAAAAGGGGTCGGTCAGTCAGAAAGATGAAGCTAGTTGCCCATTCCAAAGCGTATTAGGTACCTATGGAGAAGAACGGGCAAGAATCTCCACGGACACTCTTTTATAAAGTTGTTACAAAATATTTGTTACATCATGTTAAAATTATGCATGTGAGAACGATGTAGAAAGACGTGCACGTTAAAAGCGTCTGTTATAAAAAAGATAAAAACAATTCAAGAATTGAAGGAGACTTTAGGGCTTAATACACAACAACATTAACACGAATATTAAGTTCCTTAATGTATAAACAGTAGTCCAAGACCCCAAACTATCGTACTTAACTCCTAAAATGTCTTCTCGAGTATGCGAGTCAAATAATATTACCCAGAATGGGAGAAATGTCGGGAACGTAATATTACAAAGACTAACGTTAGACACATTGCTTTGTACACAAGCCCACAGTCCTGGCTAAGTTATTACGTAATTATATGAGTTTAAACTGCCAGAGACATGACCATTCAGCGGCCATTATATGCGTCTTACTTAACAAGATATATGATTCCTACACAGACAAGTTTGTGGCACTCGTACTGTGATTTAGTGAATGTTTTTATAGCCTGGAAGTTAAGAAAGGAGATCACCCATTGTTAAAAAAAATAAAATCTAAGCGGCCATGAATGTTTTTTTTTTCTAAGCATTTATTTGTATGGCTACAATGCTGTAGGTAATGAATTTGAGAACAAAGATATACAATGATCTTATCTTTCAATCCAAATACATATGTACCTATATTATACCTCTGAACCCAAATTGTTCTCGACTTGGTAAATAACAATGCGTTCTATGTACTTTAAAAATATGGGTTGCAGAATCAATACTTGGCAAATACACGCGTGACTTTTCAATTACATCCTTGACTAGACAGTCAGACATACTATCAATTTTGTTGACTGGCGATCTTTATAGTCAACTCGAGTCGACACATCCTGTCCCTTGTAACCTTTTATTGTGCATTGTAGATTTACGCATTGTAGATTAAAGGGGAATTAGATGCAGAAATAGCTGAAACAACTTTTTATATCATGCAAATCTGAAATGTTTATCATTGAAATTCTAGGAATTCTCACGACACCTAGATTCTGTATAAATCTGGTATAAGGAACGCACCCCCGCGCGGAATTGACAACAGTTTCATATTAAAAGTTCTAGCAAATGCCAGGATTCTGAATCGTTATTCATGTTAGCTACTCGTTTCAACTTCCACGAACGTTGAATGTAACTCAATCGCGTTGTTTTTGCAACAACAAAACAGAAAAATAAGAACATAGTATAAGATCCCGATATAAAACGACCTTCACCGAGATGCTTATTTAATGAAACGTATTTTATATTTAATTTAATATGTCAATAAATATAATCCATATTGCCTAGCAAATTTCAGTCCAGAGTATGTTTAATTAGTAATTAAAAAAAAATTTTTTTTTAAACATTTCACCGGTATGATTATTAGATAAATTCTATACCAATCGAAAGTATGAAGCCCATAGAATATGCAAACGTTAGGTTGCCTATTCTTTTCCGGTCACAACTATCGGGTTGCCAGGTATAAACAGGTAAATCTGTACTAGCATTTTGCAACGGTCTGTTTATTGAATGAAATTTAAATGAAATTAAAGATTATTTTATTCTGAACACGGTGGTATAGGGTTGCCTGCGAAAAATCAGTCCAGAATTACGGTTGTCGAATTTTAAAAAGTAAAATATTGCTCCGAGTGAATGTGTGCGACTGAGAGGTCCCAACCGACCATCCCATGCGATAGAAGAGGACACAGCAAATCAATTGAAACTATTGGGAAAAATTCAAAACCAATAAAAGTGATTTTTTTTAATCAGGGTAATCTTGCAAATTTTATTTTTATTATAAGAAGACAAAATAAAGAAACAACAATTAAAAAATTACTTCTATTTATTGTAAAAAATTAAAAATACAATTTTTTTTTAAATTATTCAGTATCCGAGTCATCGGACTGAGGCTTTCTGGCACAACTTACGTTTAATGAATGATTTGAATTTATTAAGGCTTAGATCTTGAACGGGTCGTGGAAGTTTATTATAAAAGCGTATCTATACATTGGCATCTGAACGAGCCACCTATTTTCATGAGCCTTGTTGTAGGTACAACAAATTTGTGTTTGTTCCTAGTATTTATATCATGGATATCACTGTATTTTTTAAACAATTTTATGTTTTTATGGGCATATAAAAGATTTTCATAAATATATTGAGAAGGCACAATCATTACATTAATCTCTTTAAAGTCTCTGAGCGAGTGTTTCGGACTTAATTTATAAATTGATCGAACAGCTCGCTTCTGTAAAACAAAGATAGTCTGAATATCGGCGGCATTTCCCCACAATAGAATACCGTACGACATTACACTATGAAAATAGCTAAATTACACTAGTAAGCTAGCAATAACTAAGCTCGGGTACCCCAACCAAATGGGTAATGTTAGGTTAGAACTGTAACCAATCGCGCGCGAACCGCACGAACGAAGCGACCATTACCGCAGCAGCGGCCGACGAGCGCTACATCTAAATTGGTCGCAGTAATTGGTTATTTGAAAATTTTTGGGAGCACAAAAAGAGGGACAAAGGACATCAAAAGGGGAATGATTTGATGTACGATTAAATACATGAAAATAACTGACTAATAAATAATGGATTGAAAAGCGTAACGAATCAATCCAAGATCTCAAAAAATGTGAATTGCTTTTCAGTTACAAACTCACTCGACAGAACAGTTTGCGTTCCAAAATGGCACATTTTTGTGTAATTGAATAGCCACTTTACAAAGTTACAAAAGTTTACTTTGTTAAATTACTGCAGTGCAATTTCACAAATGGATCTCTGCAAACTGAAACTTGGCATTATAGCGCTCCATGAGTTTTCGTCGCTACAGTAACGTATTTTACTGCACAAAAAACTCCTCATAAATTATTATACACGGTGTGCGAGACATCGGCGCGAAAACTATTACCATGAATTCAGTACATGATTCTAAGTAGCGTAGTAGAAATGCATAAGCATAAGCATAGCCAGCCAGGCACAGGCCTCCTCTCTGTGAGAGGGAGTGGGCTGTAATCTACCACGCGGGCACAGTGCGGGTTGGTAAATGTCACATGTCTTCGAATTTTTAGTTCTAGGACATGCCGGTTACCTCACGATGTGACCGTTTTGAAAGCAGTGGAGATGAAATAATGTACACAAAGTAAAGCACCTGTCTGAGTTCGAACCTACGACCTACAACTTGTAAGTCACGGCTTTTTTTTGGGCCACCACTGCTGCGTTGAAATGATTTGTCGGTTAGTAAAATAAAAGTCAGCCGTTTAAAAAAAAGCACTTCCATACATTTTAACCGTAGGTATTACGGTTAAAATGTATGGAAGTGCTTTTTTAAGACTCTAAAATCATATGCCGAATTCAGGGTTACAGTTTGCGCGTCGTTGTCCCTTACACCATGTATACCATTGGATCCCCTTTTCGATCATGGATGGCATAAAAGGCGACTTCGGAACGGCAGCAACCTTATCAACACACTATCAGTAGAATAGCTTTCATTTTTACAGTTCAACAAAATTTATTGCGTTATTTACGTTGTTGAGCAGACAAATTTTTGAACATACGAAGCAATCGATTAGCAATTCCCTCAAAATGATTCAGATCGTGATTGTGTGTTATGATTACTGCCGATCGATTCTGTAAAAATCTCACCGTGAAAAGTTAGGTGAAGTGAGCTTAGAGTGAGCTGTCAACGGTGTCAATCCCTAGCATTAGTTGAAATGACAGCTCACTCCACGCTCACTTCACCTAAGTTTTCACGGTGAGATGGTTACAGAATCGCACTGCTGTTTCACACCAGTCGACGTCAAACGGCTACTACTGATGATGATGGACCTCCATAGTGTCCTAGGACTCCAGTTTTCATATAACAAAGTAGGTATTTCGACCATCAATCCAGCCGCCAGACTACTTCAGTGTAGAGCATGGGCCGTCGTAACCTAAAATGTGATAGCCAAAACGGCAGTGCGATTCTGTAACCATCTCACCGTGAGAACTTAGGTGAAGTGAGCGTGGAGTGAGCTGTCATTCCAACTAATGCTAGGGATTAACACTACTGACAGCTCACTCTAAGCGCACTTCACGTAACTTTTCACGGTGAGATTTTTACAAAATAGATCGGCAGCTCCACACGTCAATGCAAGCCAAATTCTAACTTATCATAAAATTAGTCTTCCAGCTAAAAATCTTCCCTATTACAGTCGTGCCATTTCTTTGTTAGGCATAAATTATGAAACCGTGCTACCTACGACCCATAAAAATTAAATGAAGACATGAATATGTACGCAGCAGGGAATCTTTTAAAGTTCCTTATTGAATTAAAGAAGACGTGCACTTTTTATTTAAGTCAAAGGACTAGTTAGCATGACTCTTTTGAGAAACTTTGAGAAACTAGAGTTGTTTCATAACTTTAATTCGGTAACAAAACCGGCCAAGTGCGAGTCGGAATCGCACACAAGAGATTTCGTACCACCGTACAACATTTAACACGATGTTTTTTTTTTTTAAATTGGAAAATTATAAAAATAAAATAGAAACACAGTTATGAAAGTCTGGGTGGATATTTTATATATCTTCTATCACGAGTTCCTATATAAACTTTTTTGAAACATGTACATGTTTCAAAAAAGTTTAAATAGGATCTCGTATCTCCTACTCCTCCTACTTGGAGGACAGTACAATCTCATTATACTAGTATCATCATCATCTGCCTAACCTTTTCCCAACTATTTTGAGGTTGGCTTCCAGTCTATCCTAACCCAACAGACGTCCTGTCCAAATTTCAGTTATTCCCGAATTTGCAAATATTCTGGGAAACGTTTCCAATTTTTTTTACATAAAAACCCAATTCGGTGTACTAAAAACAATTAAAAACGATAGCCAAATCGGTCCAGCCGCTCTCAAGTGTTGCGCTTACTAAAGTACAGCATTTCATTTTTATTTATAAACTAGCGGACCCGGCAGGCGTCGTCCTGCCCGAAAAAGCAGCACCATCTACCGTGTCAAATTGTGTATACAAACCCTGTCCTGACAATAACAAACACAAAAAAAAGAATTATCCAATTTGTTGCAGTCGATCGGAAGTTTCGGTGATTCATTTTTATTTATAGTATAGATATGGATAGCCAACTCCTATTTAAAAGTAGAAGAAAACGAATCCATTCGGTAGTTACCGCGCGCCTCAAAAACAATGTGAGCTTATAATTAGCCTGGACTTACGGAACCCTACCCTACCCTATAGTTCATTTTTTCTTATAAAAACTGAGGTCCAATTAAAAACTGCAACTAACTTATATTAAATTCTCGGAGTTTTCCTACGCCTGCATATTTTTACAGTTTATTATAATGAGAGAAGTACAGATCAGAAACCATTCCAAGTTGCGTTTGAATATTTTTATAAACTCTGGGCTATTCTCGAAGGCCAATTCCTATAATTAAACGTTCAAAATCTAGTCGCAATCTCATCTCAGTGACAATCAATGTCAAAGGCTCGTCAAAAATATAGGAAAAATAGAGGAGTATTTTTGACAGATTCAGACTGGGATCAGAGTGGCATTTCTCGTAATTTTAAGAACTTTGACAGTCTGAAGGCCAATTCTCGTAATTTAAAACGTTCAAAATCTAGTCATAGTCTCGCCTCGGCGACAGACAAATGTCCAAAATTTGACAAAAAATAAAAAATTACGAGAATAACCCCTCAATTCTAAATGAAATCTAAAAATTTTAAAAATCCCATTTTCCTAACTTTTATTTCTGTTTTTCATAATTTAGATAATTTCGATGAGGATATTGTGTTAAGAGAGCGAAGACTGCTTAAAAAATAAACAAATCTGGCAAGGAAAGTAGCAGCTTTATTTAAATTGTCTGAAAAGAAGTTTAAGCTTTAAATTTTACAAAATCATTTGTATTCAATTCTATTTAATTCTCCGTAGTGTATTCTAATAGAGTAGTTAAGCTACCAATAAAAAAAAAGAAGTGATACCTACTTGTAACGAAAATAACTATTATTATGTGTGCATTTATGACGAGATTTGCAATGTTCAGGTTCTCACAGGTAGCGGGTCATCTGGCCCTATCAGACCATCAGCGATCATCTTCTGTCTCCTGGCCTCCTCCCGAGCTCGCTTCTCAGCTTCCTTCTTTTCCTGCTCTGCTTTCTCTTCTTGTGCCTTCTTCATGGCCATTTCGGCCAAAGTCTTCTGGTCTAACTTGAAATAGTTGATGGGTTCTTTGAAGAATCTCTGATCTTTATCATTCATGTTCTCTACAAACTTAAGAATACAAAACATCCCAGTTTCTGGATTGTACGTTTTATCCTTCGTAGCCAATCTTAACCAGTCGGCGAACTCGGCTTCCGAGAGTGGCTCGCCCCACGTCATCAGTTCAGTCTTGAACAGCTCGAAGTCTACGAATCCTGTTTCTGCTTCGTCGTCATGCCCCAGCGCTGCCATCGCTTTCGTTATCGCTAACTCGAAGTCGTCTCCCATAATCATTTTGGCTTCTATCATTTGATACCATTCGTGAAGCTCTACAGTGTCCACAAGTTCGTCTTCGAGAAACATTTCGAACAGTTTTTGTACTTCAGCAGTTTTCGGATTGAGTCCAACTTTCCTTAACATCAGTGGGATATCCTTTATAGGCACCTGTATTAAATAAAACATTGTGTTAATTCACATGGATTGGGGTCAAATATTTCACAAATTAAGTGGACTAGATTTATTCGATAAAATAGCTTTTGCCACATTGTGAGCATTTGTGTTAATTTTGAAATAGAAATTAACGCCACGGGTACTGAGACTATAGTTTTTGAATTTAGTTAGTGTCATTTAATAATGCCAAGGTTAGGTACCTAATCTTTACAAATATAATTACCATAACTTAATTTAAAAGTGACACAACTTAAAATGACTTTACCATTTCATCCATTACATTACTCCAAATCTGGTACTTAGGCCTGGTGGTTAGGTAGGCTAGTGAAACGAATAAGAGATAACAGAGAATATGTGAATTTAAAGGGTAGCCCCGCTCTGTGCAGAGAACTAAAACAACATAGAGAAAAATATACATTTTCATTAGGTACCTTATCAATGTTGTCCTCATCGTGGAATTTATAAACCTCTTTATACTTCAAGATTTCTTCGTTGGTAAAACATTTCGGTGGAGGCGGTATTTTCTTCGGTTTTGGGATCTCTCCCACCGCTTTCAGCGCGGGCTTTTTAACTTCTTTCGGTTGGTTTTTTCCTTTTTTCGGAGCCATTGTTATTAAAAATTACTACTTAAAAAAAACGAAGGGTACGGGAGAACTCCCTATTTTTGGGTATCCCTAATATTTCCTAAATCATTTAACTGGATCTTTGAACTGTGTTTGAGGTGGTGCCAATGATATTACTGATAACTAAGTGTATTTATAATATCATTGGGTGGTGGTAAGTACTGAAAGAAGACTGCGACTGAAAAACACTACAAGCTGAAAATCTACATTATGATTTTTTGACAATCTAATTTTTTTCAGATAAGTAGAGTAGTATTGTATTTATAATATACCTAATGGTAATAAGGTTGTATAGGTATAGATTGCGTTTCCCCAGTGCGCTAAAGTAGCCCTCAAAACGTCGCCGTAAACATTGTTGTCTGCAACATTTGATGTTGCGTTAAGTTCAGCTACTACAGTTTGCAGTATGTGCAAATCAGCCACTAAAGACATAAAGCGTGCGTAATAAATGATCAACGGAATGGATCCCACTTTAGAAGGAACCCGAATTTAGAACATTCAGCTTAATGGCAATTTTAGCTCGGAAGCCACGAATACAATCAGATTAGGCGCCCGGGGGCCCGCGATCAAACCTCCAACGTGGACCGAAGGACGGAACCACCCACCCGAAAATAGGGTTGCCCTTTATTCAGTGTTATTAAAACCCTGAATAAAAAAGGAACTGTGATGGAACGATCACCCTGTGTTTGTTAACACGCCCTTTTCTCGTCAGCGATGAGTCCCAAATTGCTTTGATCCTGGGCACCTACATAGGTTATACTGTATATTTTATCAATTGGTATGGTCTGGGTGACTCTGTAACTTTTGGATAGCAAAGTGGAATATACATATTTTCCTTTTCAGTGTAGGTACTACCGATGAAAATGTAGCAAGCAACGGGGATCGTTTGTGCAATGTGATCTGTTACTTCAGATTTGGCCGCCCTGTTAGAGAAGTGCACATTCTCCGAACGAACACCTACGCACTGTAAGATTTGCTTAGGTACCTTCCCACACAGAACAGGACAAGTAGGAAATGTTTCTCTTTGTTTTGCTAAGTCACTGTTTTTATTGATTTCATTAGGTACGTACCTACCTAACCTTTAATTGCAATGCATGTTAGGTACCTATATAAAAACTGAACCTACCCCAAAGTAGGTACATGTTAAACAGAACTCATGTCTTAAACAATTTAAGCGTTAAAACATTTCAAGTTTTTTTTTTCACACACACAAACATTTCATTTTCCATTCACTCGTAAAACAGCAACAAAGCCAGTTAAAGTAGAAACGTCACCGCTGCCCTGATTTCTCTAATTTGGTTCCGTTAGCAATAAGCATTAATTTCATAGACGCTTAAAGCTAAGTTACTAGCCAGAAGGCTCAATAAACCCTTTCCAAATTGCTATTATCAGCCTTTAGGTTGTTGTTCTCTGTGAACAACAGTGGTCGTCAACCATTTACCGTGACACCTTTATAAGCAAGAGCAAATAAAACAACGATGACCACGCTTCGCACTCTATTGCATTTTACAAATATAAAAGATGTTAGTGCCATTCCATAAAGTTAAAAGCAATTTTAATGAAACTCTTCTACGTAGGTATCGCCGCATTTTATGTTGAAGACGATGGATGTTGAGATTTTAGATTTTATTTGATGATCGCCCTAACTTCAAATAGCAAAAATACGTAGGTAAGTACTCGTACCAACAATAAATTAAACCATTCAAACACATGTGTTTGGCATTTATCCAAATATATAATCCAGCCGGATAGCACATAAATCTTACAATGATGTCTCAGAGTATAATGAAGACCTTTTTCAGAAGGTATCGTCTCGTCTCTGTATTTATTTAAGCGTACTACTACCTATTCCTCGATGCAAAAAAAAAATCTTAAATAACTCTCAATTGAGAAAGTGTTAACTTTTTTCAATATCAATTAATCCAATAATACGCTTTGTCAAATTTGAAAGGGTAGAATGTTTTCCCACGAAAATGGGGCTGATTGAGCAGGGGTTTAGTTAGATGTTCTATGTAATATCGATCACATTATATGAAAATGGTACCTATACATAATTATTATAATACTATGATAAATCGGTGCGGGTATAGTTTCCTCTAGGACCTAAACGCCTGCCAGACCCCATTGGCAAATAACGCATAGTGAACGTTGCCTTTTGATGGCGTTTTGATAAATTGTGTTTTGATTCAACAACTAAACGTATATTATAGTTTCGTCCAGAAAACTAGAAGACTATTTTTGCAAAAATCAATATAAGTTTCAAAATGTTATTTTCTATACCAGTAACTTTACTACTTTACTCTTTTATCCTCATAATTCAAATATTGAAACATACATTTGATTGCAATTTGGTCGAAGTATTAAAAACAAGCGAGTTTCTTTAAAATATTACAACTATTCGATTTCAGGACGTGTGAGGAACTGACGCCAATTTTGACAGTTGACTAATGAATCCTCGCTACGCTAGCGTTTACGTTGTAACATTAAAATAAAACTGCAAATAATTGTTATAATTCCTCACAGTAGTGTTTTTATTGAACAAAACCAAGATGGTAGCGCGGGTGGCTGGTGTTTTTGATGAAAAGTTGACGGAAGCCATCGCTAATTCTAAGATTTTGGTCGTAGGGGCCGGCGGTATAGGTTGTGAAATATTGAAGAATCTCGTGCTGACCGGCTTTCCTAACATTGAAATTGTACGTGCTACGTTTGTTTTACTGTAATATTGATTATTTGTAGGGATACAAGACATTACTCATGTGTTTATTTTTTCAGATCGACCTTGATACGATCGACGTAAGCAACTTGAATCGTCAGTTTCTTTTCCACAAAGAGCATGTTGGGAAGTCAAAGGCGCAGGTAGCGAAGGACAGCGCGCTCAGCTTCAACCCTAACGTCAACATCGTAGCACATCACGACAGTGTTATCAGGTTAGTCAGAGTTGCGTCTTGGAATGTAAAATATGGATAAACAATCTCGATGCGTAATGTCAATTGTGTCGACAGCGTAGCTGCTAAAGGTCATTGACTGCATTGTTGCAAATATTACTGCACAGAGTATTTTTTTCGTTAATAATGCACAAATAAAAGTTTGTCTCTTTCTGACTGATTTGTCAAGTCCAGGCAGACATAATAGTCACACACCAGAATTATTTAGATTTCTATCCTCATAACTTCAATCCGCCCATTCCCCGTGTAGCCTATGGCTAGATAATAACAGCCGCACAGGTTAATGAATCAGGTTAAGCTACGCTTGCTGCGGTTGGTCTGTGGATGTGTGAACATCTTTACATACACCGAGGCCCCTCCGTGCCTTGGCAAGCATGTTAAGTCGTTGGTCCCAGCTGTCATTCGTGGATCTTGGACAGTTGTTACGGGTAGTCAGGAGCCTGAAAGTCTGACAACCAGTCTTACCAAGGGGTATCATATTATCCAGTAACTGGGTTGTGGAGGTCAGATAGGCAGTCGCTCCATGTAAAATATTGGTATTCAGCTGCATCCAGTTAGACTGGATGCTGACCCCAAAATAGTTGGGAAAGGGCTAGGCAGATGATGAACTTCAATCAGAAGGCACTGTTCAGATACAATTTATGCTGAGCCAATGAAATGCAACTGATTCAATATCACCAACCTCTGAATTTACACTTACTAGCATTTGCAAACAATAAGATATCTAATTCATATTTTTTATTATTCCAGCAATGATTATGGTGTCAGCTACTTCAAACAGTTCCAGATTGTGATGAATGCATTGGACAACCGTGTGGCACGTAACCATGTGAACAGGATGTGTCTCGCCGCCAATGTTCCACTGATTGAAACTGGTACTGCTGGATATGCTGGACAGGTAATACTGAGTTTCATTATGAGAAATAATCCAAAAAAATATCCAAATATGAATTACCTAATATTTCTCAAAATATAAACAGAAATAATTATTTCTGTATTACCTAAACTTTTAGATGTAAAATGACTACTATGCTGTGTAGGAGTTCACTGCTGTAGCTATAAATTTTACATTCCAAACTCTGATTTTTAATTTGCTAGACCAACTATACTCTAAGTGTGTTCCGCGGAACCCTAGGGTTCCGCGATACCTCTGTAGGGGTTCCTCAAGAATTTAGAAAAAAAATCAAAACACCTCTCTCTGGTCGAACGTTTTGACACCGCGGCCGCGCGTATGTATATTTATTTATTTATTTGTATTTGTATAAACATGTGTTACAATAACTGGTACAATATCTCATAACTTTGGTATCAACATGTATACTTGTAGGTATACTTGTGAGCGCGCAGTCCCTTTGATAAAAGCCGCCTCTGTATTAGACGCTATAGTTGTCAACAAGCGACTTTCGACTCTAACTTAAAAAAATAAAGTCGAGATTGTTTACAACGTAATTTTTATATTTCTCTTTTTATTTTTGCTTTTTGTTTATCAAAGGCGCCGACTCGAGTATTTTCGAGAATATTCGAGATCGAGTCTAGGACTAAGTATAAAAGCGGCGATCGCGTGTCGCGCCTCGTCAGTCAGTTGACAATTAGCGTTCGGAGCGATAAGTTCCTGCCTACCTACTTATAAGCTTGCTAGCGAGAAACTAGTGTTCATTGTTCTACTGCCTGCTGTATTCGTTGTCTCAGTTTTATACATTTCTTCATTGTACTAAACTTAGTCTCTTATACGCAGTAACGATTGTGCATTATTTAGACCCCACTATCCTGACGTGTAACATTATAAATAAAGAAGAATGGAACGTTGGCTTAAAGGTGTTAAACGTGTTGCAACAACATCTTCTAATGACGCTGAATGTTCAAAAGCAGTACGCACGGAGAATATAGCAATCACCGATCCAGACGATGATGCCGCGACGTCAAGCTCGACGGTTTCAAAGACGAAAAAAAGGAAGTATGATGAATCATATATCAGTTTCGGATTTGTTGATTCCAACGGCTCACCTCTCTGCATGCTATGTAGTAAACTGCTTCCTAATAGTTCCATGGCACCTGCCAAATTGCGCCGACATTTAGAAACTGTGCACCCCGAGTCTAAAGACAAGAATAAAGAATTTTTTGTTCGTAAAAAAGATCAGTTATTGGAAAGTCAAAAAAATATGATGCATGTAACACAAACTATCAACGAAAAGGCCACGGAGGCATCATATTTAGTTAGCTATCGCATTGCACAAGCAGGTGAAGCGCACACTATCGCTGAGAATTTAATAAAGCCATGTGTATTAGACATAACAAAATGTATGCTCGATGAAAAATCTGCAAAGCATCTTTCTACTGTGCCGCTATCAAACGATACTGTTTCACGGCGAATCCATGATCTGGCAAGCTACGTCAAACAAGAACTAGTTACACGTCTACAAAAAACACGATTCGCCTTGCAAATGGACGAGTCAACTGATGTCGCTGGTTTGGCTATCTTGCTGGTTATCGTGAGATATCCATATGAAAGTTCTTTTAAAGAAGACATGCTTATGTGTTCACCGCTGCTCACAAACACTACCGGGGAAGAAATTTTTAATAAAATAAATATATTTTTTGAAGAAAATAATATCAGTTGGAACAATTGCATTGACATTTGTACAGATGGGGCCAAGGCGATGACAGGTAAAACAGCAGGAGCAGTGTCACGAATAAAAAATAAAGCGCCTAATTGTAGTTCCAGCCATTGTATTCTGCATAGACAAGCACTTGCGATGAAGCAAATGCCGTCAAATCTAAAATTAGTTATGGATGAAGCGGTAAAAATAATTAATTTTATCAAATCACGACCACTACAATCCCGATTGTTCTCATTATTGTGTGAAGATTATGGCAGCAAACATAAAACACTGCTGCTCCATACAGAAGTGCGATGGCTGTCTCGAGGTAAAACTTTAACAAGGCTATTTGAACTTAGAGCCGAGTTACAAATGTTTCTTTCAGCAGATACTTCTTTTAATTTGAAGGACCGTTTGTATGATAAAACTTGGTTGTTCCGATTGTCTTTTATGGCGGATATCTTTCAAAAACTGAACGAATTGAATTTATCATTGCAAGGTAAACAGACAACAGTGTTTCAGGCCTATAACAAAATAACTGCCTTCAAAAGAAAATTAGATTTTTGGATTATTTGCGTTGGTAAGAAAGAAATAGAAAGCTTTACGTCACTCAGTGAGTTTGTTAGCGATAACGACTCAGAAATGTTTCAAAATGATGTGTTTGGAGAATTGGTCCAATATCTCAGATCGATGCGCGCATCTTTTGAAAAGTATTTTCCCGAAGAACAGAATACAAAAATGAAACTGAATTCATGGATTCATAATCCTTTTTTACCTAACTTGGAAAAGCCCGAAAGTATGTCAAACGAGATATATGAATCTCTTTTAGAAATGTCATCAGACACAAGTATGGAGTCACTGTTCAAAACGACGCCTCTCAACGATTTTTGGTGCAGAATCCGTGATGAATATCCAATGCTTGGCAAAATGGCTCTGAATATTCTTCTCCCGTTCCCAACAACATATTTGTGCGAAACAGGATTCTCAACCTATGCAGCCACGAAAACAAAATATCGCAATAGACTGGACGCCGAACCTGATATGAGACTTCAACTGTCTTCTATCAAACCTGATATCAACCAATTGATGAAAAATAAAAAACAGTTTCATACCTCCCATTAGTTAGATTTTTTTCTTTTTTAATATCTTCTATTATTGTACTTGCCATGTGGTAAAGTAAGTAATAATTAGTAACTGTTACATTGTAATTTTATTATGCTTATTAATAAAGAATACACTTTTAAAAACTATTGTTTTATTGTAGGGTTCCATCAAGTATTTTGCTTCCCAAAAGGGTTCCGTCACCAAAAAAGTTTGAGAACCACTGTGCTAGACCAAAATGACGGCTAATATATCAATAATGTAATGTGGACAAAAAAGGTGCAATTGTCTTAAAATTCCGATAACAAAGCTTATTGATGGACTTTTTGTGTTAGCAATATGCATAGGAAACCAAAGTATTTGTTTCAGTTGGTGTACCAAATAATTTCATGAACACAATATTGACTATTCAACTGTTATTATAGAATGACTAATTCTTAATTGGTATTTTAAACAGGTTGAGCTCATCAAAAAAGGCCTGACACAGTGCTATGAATGTCAGCCAAAAGCCCCACAGAAAACATTCCCCGGCTGCACAATACGTAACACTCCATCCGAACCAATCCACTGCATTGTATGGGCCAAGCATCTCTTCAACCAGCTATTCGGTGAAGAAGACCCTGATCAGGATGTCAGTCCGGACACCGCAGACCCTGAGGCCGCAGGGGAAGCTGGTGCATCAGCATTGTCAGCAGAAGGAAACACAGCAGGGAATGTAGAGCGGAAGAGCACTCGGACATGGGCTGCTGAGAGTAACTACGATCCTGAGAAGCTATTCAGCAAATTGTTTGGTGATGACATCCGTTACTTGCTGTCAATGGAGAATCTTTGGAAGAAGCGCCGGCCTCCTACTCCTCTTGTGTGGGATAACCTGCCAGGAAAGGATAACACACCAGCACAGCATTCTGGGTTGCCTGATCAAAGGACTTGGTCAGTGCATGAATGTGCACAGGTAATTTTCTTTACTTACATAACTTGGTTACTTTCTCCATTCTAATTTTTACACAAAAGTACTTTCAGCTTCAGAAAGTTGCTAAAAAAATATTAGCTGATACTGTTATTGAAGTCCCTACTCCCTACTGTGATAGCCATTCATAAAGATTAGCATTGACAAATAAATTAGTGTTTTGATTTAGATTTACTTTTTAGGAAAACTTTAGTACTTTAAAGTGTGTATGTTGTACTTGTAATCAGTAGATGCAATATAAAATGTTCAACTTTATATTCTGAAAAACAACAAAAAAATAAACTTCTTTTTCAATTAAATACATCATATTCAACTAAACTTCTAGTTATTCCTATTATAAAAATAAATGATTAAATAATATTTCCAGGTATTTGCTGCAAGCTGCAGTGCTCTACAGAAGGATCTGAAGGGTCGCGCGGAAGGCGACCACCTGGTGTGGGACAAGGACGAAAAGAGCGCCATGGACTTCGTCACAGCGTGCGCTAATATTCGCGCCCACATCTTCAACATACCGCTCAAATCGAGGTTTGAGATCAAATGTAAGTTAATTTCTGCAAAAGATTCTATGTGAATGAAACAACAAAAAAAAATGAGAGCATAATCTGGTTTTGAGCTTATATACCCAGTCTTACAGAGCTCACTTTCACATTAATTTATAATATTAATTAGGATAATAAGTATGGGTTTAAAACAATTATTTCTTGTCCCACAGCAATGGCTGGCAACATAATCCCGGCTATAGCGACGGCTAACGCTATAGTGGCCGGACTCGCGGTACTACGCGCGCAGGGCGTGCTTCGGGGCGAGATAGATAACTGCACCAGCGTGTATCTGCGGCCCAAGGTCAACCATCGTGGTCAGCTGTTTGTACCGGAGAAGAGTAAGTCGAACTCAAAGCATTTGGGCATGCTAGTTCCATCATAGAACACGCATACACATAATACTTTAATAGCACTTAACTTTTGCATGTTAGTTTAATATAATATTTTGTCCACAAAAATGCTGGTTACGTTGCTAATACAATTGCGTATTATTTATTATAATTCGCCTATCCATCTCCCACAATTTTCTTACAAAAACAAAATTTCAAAACATGCTACTTGTTGAATATTTAAATAATATAAATGATCTGTGCCTAGTTAGCAGTGGGTGGAACAAGGCTGCCAATGATGATGATAAATAATTCAAACCTTTATAACTTGTTTCCTTCCAGCACTAACTCCACCCAATCCAAAATGTTACGTGTGCGCGCCAAAACCAGAAGTAGGTTTAGCTTGCAATTTGAAGCAACTCACACTCAAAGATCTCACCACCGCCTTCAAGGAGGGACTCAATATGCAAGCTCCCGACGCTACCGTCGAGGGCAAAGGCCTGGTCGTCCTGTCCTCAGAGCCCGGAGAAACTGACCACAACAACGACAAAACACTAGAGGAAATAGGTCTCAATGACGGCTGTGCGTTGTTAGTCGATGACTTCCTACAAAACTACGAGGTCAGGGTCAGGTTACAGCAGGAAGATGACGAAAAATCCTGGCGACTTGTGACTGACACGGACGCCCCAATGCCGGCTCCGAAAGAAGAGGAAAAACCGGCTAATGGTTCCAACGGCAGTGAACCGAAACCTGGTCCTTCCACGTCCAGGACCCGGGAAGACAGTGACAGTGATATGGAGATCATTGAAGAGGATGACGACGAACCCACAGTGAAACCACCGAAGCGCAGGCGCACAGAGATGAGCGACGAAATCGTCAACCTCTGTTAACGTAGCCTCTTCAAATTCAGAATGCGCATCCAACTGTTCATATGTACTGGTCGCAAATGTTACAATTTTCTACTATTCATTTCAATGACTAAATGTTTAAATACAAGATTTTATAGAAATATTAAGGCGTTTTGCCTGTTTAAATAGCAATATATTGAGGCATATTCATAAATGTTATATTGGGTCATGTAATAAAAATGTTTAGAGATTGCGCAACATAGTATTTAAACTCGTTGAGAGGAATAATTTTAAGAACAATTCATTATAATTTAAGAGTTATGTAACTTTTCTAGTACTCTGTCTCATTAATAAATTAATTTAGATAAGAATTTGGGATTTTAATTGGTGTAGTAGTCATTATTAATATCCAAGACCTAAATAATTACAAGTTGGTAACAGAAGCAATATTTATCTCATTGTTATAATAATCATGTGCCATTAGGTAAGCTGTAAGTTAATGGTTTCATTTTATTTGCGTAATAAACTTTTACGTGTATGAGAATTGAGAGCCCATTTTGAACGAAGATATACACAGTAGGATAGTGTTTTTCGATAATATCTTGTTTTCACAAATTTTGTTTGTTAATAACTTAGATTTTGGCATGAAGACTATTTCTGTAGTGTACAAAGTTTTTCAGGTAGGTACAGGTGAGCCCTCAATCCTCTATGTGAGTACTGAGGGCCCTACTTTACAGTCCATAACTCGCTTATTTGACTTTCACAAAATCTGATTACAACTTTCACAATTATTTGGAAATGTTCGCTAAATCCTAAGCACATTTTCAAAGAGTTTTAACAAAGGGGCCCTCACACCACACGCAAATGCCTAGCAGTGCAATGAACTCTTCTAGATCAACCTAAAAAGAAGGTACCTACCTATTATAAAAGTTGAATGGGCCGTACCCGTACCGTTACAGAACACTATAATTATCTTTGTGTAATACCATACTCGGCTAAGATATTCTACGTCATCCCAGCCTGTTTTCACTGATGGCCACCGAGAGACTGATTTCCCCTCATTTCACATGCTGATTGCCCCGTTAATTGCGATGCGGTCGGCTCATTCCCACGGTCATATTAAGCGTCCAGTGTCCATTGTAATTCGTAGACAGCAAATTGCTCATATCCTTTTTAATTCCTTTGTGTTTTGAGAGAGAAGTTCTAACAAACCCTGACCTGAGTATAAGTTAATAAGTTGTATTAAGAAGTCTGACCCCAGGGCAACCCTATCTTGGGTCACGAGGACGATTATTTCATTAATTTGCGTTGCAAATATATTTTCCAAATACTTCCTACAGCATTTTAAATGGTATCCGGCGTATCTCCAACACCTAGTGTGATTATCATTTAAAAAACGTAGACCTATTCATTCAAACCTTAATTGTCACAATGGGGTTGAAACAATACGATAATGATATGTTGATAGCCTATTGTCTAATTAGTAAATAATAGCCCACCAGCCTGGGTGGGATCAACACGCTATATTTCTCAAAGGGATGAACAGAGATGTGCTGTCGATACGCTCGCATTTCTTAATTTTTTGTTAAAGAGAGCGGGCTATAATACGAGATGAGTCACCCTCATCTCCCATCTATCTATCGTGTATACTAATAATAAAGCTAGAGTTTGTTTGTTTTTAAACGCACTAATCACTGGAACTAGCAGTCGGATTTGAAAAAATATTTTTGGATTTGCGTGACGTCAGTATGAGGGACTACTCACACTTATTCAGCTCTGTTCAGCTTTTGTCCATAGAAAACAACGATTTTGTACGGAATGCGTACGCGGTCGTAAAGCTGAACGGATGCGTACGCATTCCATACAAAAATGATGTTTGTTAAGCTGAATAAGTGTGAGTAGACCCTTACGCGTTGTTGCATGTGGAGTTGTAGATACCGCTACACTACTTAAAATCACCCTAGGACCCGAGAGAAAAAAAAGTCGTAACGAACGCTAAGGGAAAACCAAGTAATCGTGCGTGAATTTACGCATCTCATAGCGTAAATTCAAATGCATGTTTTTCCATGTAGAATTTTCCGAAGATCCAAAGATGGGTAGGTACGCTGTTTGAATCTTGAAGACAATTTAATTTTATCATAATTATCATTCCTTCTTGTAACGGTATTTCTGTATGAAATTGTAGTGATAAAACAATGAAGTGCTATACTTCAAGGCGATTTAAATCATAACTCCATAACATAACTTTAACAAGAGCTACGCAGACCAAAACTACTCATCAGAACCACCGTAACAAAATGTAATTAGTTCCAGTCAATTAATAACATACCATACGGTGTATTTTTATTTTTCCTCAAAGATAATAAGTTAGATCGGTTCGGCGAGCGTCAAAATAAACGATGCCGAATACGCACGCCTTCTCGAGATTCTCCTATTTACAAATAGTAATAAATAACAAAGATCCTACGCATCCTATAGGTACAGACGCCAGCACATCAAGCTACTACAATCTGTCAAAATTCTTTAATAGATCAACTTTATCGTTAAAGCATTAAGGTTCAAGGTTGATTGGGAAAATTTGACAGTTTCGGGTAGCATGACCTGCTGGCGTCTGTACATACATCTTCAAGACTTTTTTTCTAGTTCGCGTGTTTTACGAGGCGTTGTCCTAAATTTAGAATCGATAACGGGTAATCTGTGGTAGCGGTCTCAATGAAGAACTTACTGCCGGCCCACTTTACTGACGTAAATAGCTTTTGTAATTATTTTTTATGAAGTGCTTCTCAATGTACACACGGCTACACGTCAATCTATAAAAACCAGTTTGTCTTGGCCTCACTTTGTATGATATTTTCTCACAATGAACGGTCAGCCAATAGTGGTTTTGCATAGCTTGATGTGTAGCCGTGTGTACTTAGTCCTAATTTTGTACCCAAGAAATAACTGCGTATATAAACTCATGCCTTTTTCCCATAGGCGTAGGCAGAAACTACAGATCGACATCATGTTACAACAGAGTAGAGGCAACTAATTTAATTTAAATATATAATAATGAAACAGATTCACGTAAAATTCACGTTTATTACATACTAATTACATTTAGGAGGTATTTTATGAAGGTTTATTATTGATTAGCACCCGCTAAATCATAGGCGGATATTATGCAGCCAAAATTGGATTACATTCATTATTATGATTATGATACATCGCAAGACACCATATAAAAATGTATTTCACTCATTGGGTACTTCAAATAGAGAAACGGGTAAGTACTAGTTTCGAAAGTAAATGCATTTTTGTCTTAATTTTAGAATTAAGTTTATAAAACTAAGTAAGAGAAGTACCCAAAAAGATTAATTTAAAAAAAACTAAATATTTTAGAAAAAATGCAGTTGCTGATTATAAGTTTTAAGTGTTTATAGTGAATTTTAGTACATATTTTATTATACCACATTTATAAACTAACATTTTCATTAGTACTTACCCACAAGACAACACAATGCATTATGTTATAAACTAGTAAGGCTGACAAAATCTTAACATTACACATAATAACTACCACATTGAAAACTAACTCTAAATATTGCTACCAATATTATAAGCTAAAATCGAGTACACAAGAATGTGCAAAATTCTGCAAATTTTTACAATAATTAATTTAGTATACTTTGGCTGGATAACATTCATTCAATATGAAAATATTGAAGTACAAAACTAGGTTTTTACAAATAGGTCAAGAATGCATTGTTAGTGTTGTTGTTTGTTCTTCTACTTGTTACCAATTATTACCAGCCTGACATCAATTACAAACCAATGTAAAAATGTGTAACATAAACACAGATGACATACAAATTGTGACGACACTCGTCTCAATAAGAGAAAAAATGTAACGTAAATACAGGGAAACCCGTAAACATCCTTCAAGAATGATTAACTTGTACAATATTATTGGTGGGATGCATAAAGTATGATTATTTAAGGAAAAATTAATGATAAGTGCAAACACCTGCAGCACAACAAAAATCAATAGTTTATAAATAAAAAACGGGTCAATTAGGTAGCATCATTTTCCTTAAGCACTGGTACACGGTTACACAGACATATTTCATTGAAATTGTTCCCTTCCTTTGTTGTTGTGTAAAAGGTATGAGAACAAATTTCCTTAAAGCTAAGCTTGCTAAGCTTACATTCATGATTTTTTATAATAAATAAATTATAAACAAACCCACCTTTACACTCAAGATTCATTTTCATTTCATTTTGTAATCTTACCTAATTGTGATCTTGAAATGAATTAAGTTGCTATGTAGCTAAAATTTATGTACAAGGGGGTTCAGATACAAAATAAAATTTAAACCTACTACTTTTCTGGTAGAATCCCAAACTCAGTGAGGAAACGTTCCACATCTGTAGCATAGAAATCATTGCCGAGCTCTGCAGCAAGTTGTACAAAGTTGCCAATAGTTTGGCCTGCTTTGTACACGAGTATTGCTGGTACACCATCAACACGGAAGTGACGACTCAAGCCCGTGATGTCTACTGCTATACGACAGAACTTCGTTGTCGGGTATTCAGTCGCTAATATATTCAGACAGCCATCCATTGTCTCACAAGCTCTTGTGCTATTGTTGTAAATGTGAATGATTACTGTAACTTTTGGATCTTCCTTATCAATAGCATTCAGGAACTCTTCTTGGCTGTTAAGAGTTGTTAGCACACCAAACTTAGGTACCTTCTGTAACTGACTCATCAGTTCTTCCATTCGTTGTTTCTGATACTGTAGGAGGAATTCTTCATCCATAAGCTCTGTTAGTTCGTCTTCTAGTTCTTCTCTTTGCTTGTCTTGAGCCACTTCGCGTTCTGGTTTGACAGATAGAGTGAGCTTTTTCGCTAAAGCGATACGTTCTTTGGCGAGCTCTGCCCGATTTTCTGCCTCCAACTGCTTAAATCTTCGCCAATCTTCAAGTACTCCCTTCGGGCCAGTGTTGCTGGCTTGGCCGGTCCAGTTGTTAATGGGTGGTGGCTCAGCATTCGTCGCTACCTCAGCTTTAGGAGTTCCTCCTTCTTCGTCTCCACTTCTGTCGTCATCAGAGTCGCCCTCGCCTTCGTCTTCACTACTACTACAATAATTTTGTAATTTCTCACCCAAAATTTTATCTTCTAAAGTAGCCATGGTTATTCCGTTACTGTATCTCACAATAGATGATTCACAGTTATAAAATCGGAATGTATACAATTGAAACAATAAAAAATCTAATTTGAACACACAACAAGTCCAACTGCTTACTCTAAACCAAACGCAATTGCGTTATTTTCCCTCACATGACATAATCAATCAAATGCTGTCAAAAAGTACAATGTGCCAACATTACAAATTGTTTTAGAAAATTGCCAACGATGAAAGTTCCTTATATCCTGGTGCTCCTCGCTGCAGCCACAGTCTGTAACTATAAAACAAAAAACCCGACCTGGGGGCTTACCATGAGCTCTTATAGCAGGGCAGAAGTTAAACTAAACTGTTTTTTTGTACTACGACGTCTTATTAGCAGGCCTGTTGCAGGCCTGCTACGTTGACGTTTACAAAAACTGTTCACCTTCTTTTTTGTATAGAATTTCATACCATCACCAGCAAATTGACAGCAACAAAACGAATATTGAACGTCTGTAACGTCAAAATAAACCATCTTGAATAAGTTACTAATAGACGAGCTTTTTCAACATTGTTTTGTAATGTAGTGCCCATACAACACTTTATTTTTATTGATTTTCTGTGTGACGAGTACGTAATATTTGTTTGGAGTGAAGTGAATATCGAATAGAGAAAAGAAACCAACGGCGTCGCACTATGGAAATAAATAAGCCTTTTGAAATGAATACAGAGAATTTTTAAATTTTTCTTATTTTGATCTAGTACCTACTCAAAATCAATATCCTATGTTGCGCATACTGCACATCAATGCTCTAGGATTGAAAGGTAAATTTCTCTAGCTAAACCCCATAACCGATCGTTTTAAACCCTAAATAATCGTAATCAACGAGTGCCGGAAAAACTTTTCCACAATCGTATGATTCTCCTGAAATACGACAAGATCACACATTCGATCACGTCGCATGAGGAATACGCTGGAGTTGGACCGACGACGTAAACCCAAGTACCGAAAAAAAGAGACCGCTTCATCGAAGGCGTCGCTATTAACCTCACTTATGATCATCTACATACCGCACTGATCAGAGCACTTCGACGCCACAGCGCTTAACGATGAGCTAGAAGCTCCAAACATCACCATCGGGGACCTCGACCTTAAAATGACCGCACTCAACCAGACGAGACGAAGGGGTGGGAATACTGTGGGATAAGACCACGCACTTACCAAAGGAAATCACAACAGACCCAGAATGCGAGGAATATATACTACAACTAGAAAAGGCCATCACAGAAACCTTGGCTACTCATGCGCCACTACATAAAAACAACAGAAGAGACTAATGAATTGAACCTCACTACTCTGGGATATGCTGGATTGGGATCCATGGCACCTCCGTGCACAAGACTTATATGAGGACATGCTGCGCCGAAATAATGTTACATAAGAACCAGGGAAATGAAACATCTTATAATCTATTATATAGGAAAATAAATACTTAACCCTTTTTATATGAATAAAGGAAATTTGTAAATCAACCTTTTTTTTATTTTGTCCTAGTACCTACTAAAAATAAAATAATAGTTATCACACATAGTAAATAAGTACCTAATGCCTATAAGTCCGCGCGGAACTAGTTGGCCGCGCCTTGCGGTGGGACGGCGGGGCCCCGCGCACTACGTACGTTGCATGCAACCCGCCGCCTCACCCCCGCTGTCCCTCCCGTCCCACCGCTCACATACCTAAAGGGCTTATTACACTATCCAATTTTAAGCAATGATATCTAGGAAATCGGCAGATGTAATCGCAGATGCGCGTTGATGTGTTCGTCTGTTAGAGTGTTCCTAGTTAGCATTGCTTAAATTCGATAGTGTAATAAGCGCTTTAGGCGCGGCCAACTAGTTCCGCGCGGCCTAGTGCAATCTTATGCTCAAACAAGGATTCAATGGCCAATATATTTTATGAAATCAAACTCATAACCCTTGCTTCTTATTAGCCTTTTCTATCATGCATTGCTCTGATCTAGGTATTTATAATGTAAGCAGAAAAACTACACTATGAGAACATTGTAGTGTTATGGTAAAAATACCTTTGACCATTTGCATGCAGACTTAATCTGCTCCTTTGCCAGCAGAATGTAAAAGGAGTTTTTTTTTTTGTTCAGCGATTAGGTATTAGGTCCTCCAAAAATGTTGGCAACTATTAATGAAATGCATGTTTATTTGTTCCCTAAGATGTCTAGATTACAATGGTATAAATTAAACTAACGGGAATACTGAGAAATACGATCTTAGCCTTAAAAAAACACTAAAAGCTAAGTGAGTAGTTTGGCCTCGGTTTTATAATTAAGTAAAATAGTGGACTGTTTAATAAATAGTAGACGTAAACGTACATGAAATCAAAAATCACATAATTAACTGAATATTTTTATTACTTTAAGTAATATAGGATCAATTTCAACGTCAGACGACTTAGAAGTAAACATAGTATTTCATCTCAAATTATGCAGGTCGTTCCACTTCTCATCTTGATAACGTGTCCATGTCCAAGATAAAAACAATAATAAGTGTGTGCACAACAGCCAACAATGTCTTCGCACATTACGTTGAAATCTTACTAAACAATTTACACATCATCTTTCTGAAGTAAATGCTGTAGGTACCGTCTTGAATAGTCCATATTCATTACCATCCTTCAATTACACACAGGAAAACAGAAATATCAATTTTATGCAATTCGAAAGAAACGGACTAAATGTATTGAATATTGAATGAAGTGTTGTTGACACAGTTGTCACTTGTCTTTCTGACAGTGTCAGATAGTGCTGCGGTTTGATTTTATGTAACTCGCTAATCATAATAAAATAAAAGCTTGAGTTAATTTTATCTCAATGTGCCAGTTGATGTAGTCGCGATTAGATAAATATCACCAACATGACCAACACTGCCTGTGATTCTTAATTCTATTATTAAATACGTAGGTAGGTAATAAACTACTGCTAATAATAGGTAAATATTACACTACACCAACAGCTTGTTTGTCTAATACATATATTTTTAAGTACTATAGATCACAATAGTCTCAGTCTTACACAATCGCCTTATTCGTGGTGATATTAACCGACATAATACTATGATGAAAATACAGTTCTGTGGGTTAGTGCTGTCAGTTCATCAGTTGATAACGTGTAGGTTGTTATAATCAGGATCTTGCTATGATGATTCTTTCCTTTTAGTTTTTTTTTTTGTGTGTGTTTCAAACGTAAGAAGCTGCTAGGTTCAATGGAATAAATTAGATTCAACTTGAATTGAATTTTCGAACTATGTAATCGAGACAATCGAGTGCCTGACCGTTAATAACTGTGTGTGTATCAACACTAGAGCCAAACTGACAAAAGACCAAAAACTACAATCCGTTTCACGATGATTTTTACGCAAACAAACAAACAAAGCAAACTTAAAAAATAGATTAAACACAGGAGGACCTGCTGCAGCGTCAATAGTAAATTGTTTTATTTAATAAATATAGATTTGGTTACCACCTCAAACTGTAATTAGGTACCTATATTAATTAGTTTTTTTTTATTTCAATCGTTAAATACGCTTCAATATACGTGTTATATTACAATAACCACCATGTCGGGAATTGAATCAATTGAGTACATTATCAATACATTTTCTTTTTATTTCGATTTCGTGATCCCGGTTATGGTATAATTAAAAAAATGACCATTTAAAAAAGATAAATTGGTTACTTTTTTTAAGGTATAAGTAATACGATTTGACTTTACAATACAAGGGGGAGCAAAAATACTATTTTCTCTCTGCAGCCCTTTTCCACATTATCTTGCTATGTTCCCGTGCTTGGGTGGATTTGGTAGACATAACTGCAATTTCTCTATGATTATTTAAGAACTCCCGGCGAAGCAGTTGGGTCATACTAACACGACGACTTGTTCGTGTTTCACTAAAATAAATTCACCACATTCATCAGTAATCTCTGAAGCGACATTCCTATTATAAATGCGTGAAGCACACCATTATGATATTTTCATGTAAGTAAACAAAGTTACGACATTGTGAAGAGGTATACAAACTTATAACATTTTATTTGGCGCGCAAAAATATATTTTTTTAAATTGTTGCCTGACTTAGCACACACGTTCAAAATCACGTTGAATCCTTCAAAGTTACAAAGTTGTTTTGAACGGGAAATTGAACTTTGTAGTGCTTTTAGATAATGTATCAAGGTAACTTGTTATACATAATAATAGTTAAAAAAATTATATACCCTAGAAACTCATGTTTCTACTATTTTCAAAAAACCGGTAAAGTGAAAATAGAATTAGATTTAAGTTTTTGAACGATGCCTTTTAAAAAGACAATGGCATTACAGCAGGCCACAGACAAGCATTACCACTCAACTTCGGTGAACTTCGTTCAATAGTCGTTCACTTTTATTACTCTCATAGTACGATTATTAGCAGAACTAAATTAGGCCTGCTTCTGAACTGAATGAAAATTGAACGTTTTCTTAAAAGGTCATAGTAAGCCCCCTGGACACTGTAAATAAAATCAAGACATATTTTCCGTCATTTTAATTTTATAAAAACCAAAATATAACCATCGCGCTCCTAAACGAGTCGATAGATACCTTATGTATTAAAATCCCTCCATGAGGATGCTTCGAGGGTATATAGAATCCCAAATACAAAATATAAATAGATAAGCCTGAAAAACATAACCCGGTCTTTGCTGTTGCAGTCGGGTAAAAATAATGAATTGCGTTCCAGACTGGAAATGGTAACATTTTTAACTACCTCTTTCTTTAGTCTTTCAAGAATGTCAAACGTCAAGCAAGTTTACTTGTCAAATGATGATAAAAATTTCGTAAAATAAAACGTGGGTTCGTGGGTTTGTTTACCTGCCGAATAAATGAAAATAATAAAGAACTAATATTAAAATAAACGCCAGCTGATTAAAACGTTAAAGATGAGTGAGTCTCTATGTTTTACTTCTTAACATAAGGTTGTGTCGCAATATTGCAATATTCTAATCGATGATTTTTTGCTTCAAAATATTCTAGGTCAAATATTACAAAAACTGCGGGACGTAAATACAACCGACAGTGATGCGGTGAAGGAGGTGATTACCTCTTTCTTCCAGAATTTGCTCAAGCACACAGAAGAAAACTGCAGCATATGGTTGCGTGTATTAGAAGACGTGATAACCCGGTAATATAACCTATAAATTATACAGTTTTACTCACCAGTTTTGCGTTTTCGCCTGCTCTGACAGTGCAGGTCATGTTGTGATCGCAGTAGTAAGGACCCACTGCTTAATTCATTTTTTTGGACACCCCACCCACATTCAAATTTTCTCTTGCTAGCTAAAAGACTTCAAAGACTGACTGAAAGTTCATTCTAATAAAACCTAGTACACGCAAGTCACATGATCTGGGATTTACTTAAAAACATTGCTTATAGTTAAGAGACATTTACATGTTAAAGATGCAGAAAAAGGGGGTTTAAAGTTAAACCCAACCATAAACATGTCAAATCTGAAACAAAAAGGGAATCCAATTTAATTTTAATTTCATAGGCAATATTCAATACATTACCATAAACAACAAACCATACATTTACATTACAATACTAAACAAAAACTACTTTACGTTCATCCGGTTCATCTCATATACCTACATTAATGACCACCAACTAGGTGACGTGTAAGTCACTGTAGCGTCGTATTTATATGGACAGTCAAGCCTGTCAGCTGTCGTCATCAATTTACTCTTCCATCGTTGTCATACATTTTCTTTTATCATAGGTTCCCAAGGTACTGTTCACAGCACCGGCCAACCATAGAGAACTACTTGGCTCACTTCTTGGCGTCAAGTAATTATTACAATGTTATTGTGGCAGCAAAATGTGCACATGGTTTACAACAAGTAAGTGGCACTCTAGTGAACAAACCCTACCTTACCCTCTTCTGGAGCAAAAGGAGAATTATTGCTAGCTCAGTCATTTCAATTTTTAAGTGCTGTTAGCTCAGTAATTTAAATTTTTAAATGCTGTGACTTTTATTTATTTATAAACTTTAATTAAAACTGTTAAAAACCAATATGAATAATTACAGATAGACATAAAAAACAAAATTATAAGGTTGAGGTCATCATAAAAAAAAACTACAAAAAACTTCCCCTTCGCCAATAAAATCGTCACATATTCTTCAAGTCAACGTTATCATGACTACTTACTTGTTTTTACGCAAATAAAAATATGCTTTTCTATTCTGCAAAAATATCTAGTTCTGTTTGATTCCATCCATTTATTTGAAACTAAACTTCGCTATAGCATTAGCACAGAAATCTACTTTCTCCTCTTTTTTTTCTTTCTTTAACTTTTAGTCTTTCATGTCTTTCAGCATCAATATTGTTATTGTTTTCTTTTAGATTCGTCCCTCTCAAGACAAGACAGCAAGCCCGAAGAACTGCTTTAGGGAACAAATGGCTATATTATGCAACACAGCACACACACTTATTGAAGCCATATTCTCCAACACCGTAAATATTTACAAAACTAACCAAAGTGTTAAGGTAAGTTCAACTACAACTCATCATTAAAGATTAGAATAGATGTAAGTGGGTGCTATGATGCAACTGGTAGCATGCTGGCTGCCACTGCATAATATTAATTGTGCTATGATATTTGACCCTATGAGGCTTTCATAGCTCACCCAGTGCACAAACCCTCATTTTTTTTTTTATTAAAATTAAACTCTTAATTTGTAGCTCTGGAAGTGGTTATAGTCTGTAAAAGGAGAAAAAATATTATAAGATGTCAAGACAAACATTTTTTAGTATGACAGACTTTCTAGTTAGCCCAGGAAAGCCACTGGTTTTTCAACTCTCGGTGTTGAGCTGAGCATTGAGAATCCAGCAGAGTGCATCCCAGATCATCAAAAAAAACACACTGTTGAAAAAAAATACGCCTGTAGGTATGAGAGGTTAAAGTAAAGGTTTTGTTGAAGGAAAAAGTCAGACTCAGCAGTCAATACACTCTCACATTCCACTAGTTCATCTTGAGTGTACAATACACAGGATCTTTTCTGTTTTCAGAAAAAAAACCCAGAACTATTGGCTAACAGTCCACTGACAAAAGCTTTTTCTAACATTTTGACTGTCAAGAAATCACAGGGATCTAGCAGTGAAGAGAAAAAGTTGGTGTTATGTAATAAACTAAGGAATATATTTGTCTTCATTCAAGCCATGCTTGTGTAAGTATTAGTGTTTGATCCCTGTTTATTACAGTCCGCAAAAGTGATAAATTACAAGAAATTAACATCTATATTCAAATTTTATTTCCTATTTTTCAAATTGATGTTATTTCAAGTTAAACAAATATCAACTTTATTTTAATGGTAATTAAGTTGATTTCAGAGTGACTAGTACTATTGAAAAAGTTTCAAAAAGGTTTGAAGTTAACTAAAGCTAGCGTAAACTAAACTTTATCGTGTTGGAATTAAAGTTATTTTTCCATAAACTCATATTTGTTTACATTTTTGGCGAATATGTCGCGATATTAGATTACACATATGTCAAAGATTTGAATATTAAGTATCACTTAGTCATCTCTTTTGTTTTGCTCTTTTTTATTAATCAGTACTGTCCCACTGCTGGGCAAAGGCCTCACTACTCTTCCACCACTTGTCCGGAGCTGCCAAGGACCAGTCTAAAATTGCTAAACGAGGCTAGTCCTTAGTAATATTTATAGACAGACTGCTAATAATATTTGCCCCTACCAAACCCATTATAAAAATTCGTACCCTCTTACCACCTATTTTTGACTTCAACCTACAATCCTCAGGGAGGCATACCCAGTACCCAAGCCCGTGCAACCTCAGCTGATATTAGAAGTGATAGTGCAAGCACTCAGTGTGTCCAGCAGTGTCAACACAGACGCGACACAAGCTGCCACAGTGAAGACACAAGCACTCAGGACTCTGGATGCTACGATATTATGGTAAGCTAAGATGACACAGCTTCTATAATCCACCTATACTATATATATGTCGCAGCCAACTGGTTTAATTATCCGTTTAGTTAACCGCCTAGCCTTTTAACTAAACGGCGGCCGTTCAACTAACGGCCTGAATTATATTCAATAAGTTATAGTTTAGGTTTGAACTGTCACCAATCACGTGCGAGCCGAATTGGTCGCAGTAACTAAGCCAGGGCACCCCAACCAAATGGGTTAGGTTAGAACTGTGATCAACCGCGTGCGAGCCGAGAGAGCAAAGCGAGGCAAGCACTACTTCCAAAGGCCAGGCGGTTGACTAAACGGCTAATTTAACCAGTTGGCTGCGACATGTATAATAATATATTATAAATGCGGTCTTTCCGTTACCTTTTCATGCCTGAAAGGCTAAACGGATTTCGTTAAATGTGGCGCACCCGTAGACCTGGGGTAAGCCTAAGCAGCCTAAAGGAGTACTTTCCCGTGGGATAGTGTCCGCCCTCTACCCGGGCGAAGCCGTGGGCATAAGCTAGTAAATAGTATAACACAAAGTCGCCATTCTTGTCTTTTTGTGAATTCCGAGTTCCATTACTTCTTTTTAAGTACAAAATGGATCTTGATGCACTTTTCACCATCATTTACAAAATTGCAAAGTTACTTGCTTTTTTTTTTAATTTCATTTTGGCCTAATTCATATTCGAAGCGTTTAATGTAACATTGTTTTATATTACAGCTTGGGGCCAAACCTCATTCCATTCTCAGGACTAGTGTTCAGATTTGTGATGCAGACGCTGAAATGGAGCTCAGAGAATCTTAGTGAGGAGTCAAGGTAATGTTATGTAATTTATACATAATAACATGAAACATTTTCCGACACATGTTTTGCTTAGTTTTATCTGTGATGATAAGTCATTTTAAAGCCTAATAGCCATGTCGTCTAATAATAACCTAAATACTGCAGTATGTTTCTTTAATTGAAGAAGGAAGTAACCGACTTCGGTTAGATAACTTCAACAGGAGGAGTTTTTTTATTTTTGTGTTTCCCTATTTCTCAGTAATCACGGGGTCGTTTTACGTAATTCTTTTTTTTATTTAGTAGAGAAGCCTGCGTAGTATTCCCATATCACTTTAATTACTATTACATACTTGATAAAATATTTTTTTTTTTGGCGTTTTAGTAAAGTCCGCATCACTGCTTACAACAGCCTCACCAAGTGGTTGAGTTTGTTGAATGTGCACCGAGTATCAACGGAAGGCAGGGGACGATCCTGGGAGGAAGAGCTCACGAAACACATAGTCGAAGACATCACTCCAGTGAAGAAGATAGTGCAACTCACTGTAAGTATACAGGGTCAAATTAAATGAACTAGCAAAACTTTACAGCCCGGTCGAATTAAATGAACTAGCGAAACTTTAGAGCCTGGTCGAATGCAATGAACTAGCGAAACTTTACAACCCGGTCGAATTAAATTAACTAGCGAAACTTTAGAGCCCTGCCGAATTAAATGAATTAGCGAAATTTTTGAGCCCGGTTAAATTAGATTAACTAACCTAATAGGTATTCATAGAAGACAATATCTCCAAATTTATAAGGAATTGTAAATATAAAATAAACAATTGCGTTGCTCTGAAAATAAAGATTTATTTTAGTATTTACACACAAACAACAATAATAATAATGTTTCACTTAAATCATACTATCCTACCTGAAAATAAAGAAACGACATTTAAAGTTTATTCTTTAAATAATCAATTCCTTTCTAAACAATATTATTAAAACGAATTATGCAAAAATTGTGCGTTCTGTCTTCTTGACACATAAGCTGCCTAACCAACCGTGATGGCCACCAATACTCACAGCGCCATCTCTATGTTACGTGAGTATAGTTACCGACGGAAGAGCGCTGTACAAATTAAAGAAAATAATATATAGTTTCTTTACATTCATATAGGAAAGAAATTTTGTTTATATGAATTTCATTCCATTATTTAAAAAAAAAATATTTTTCTAAGCTTATTACTTCTCATAGGTTCGTACGGCCCGCGGCCGTTGACCCCGAGCATCTTCCCGAGACCTACTAACTGTCTTTAATTTATACTTTACAGCAAGACTTTTTCTTTAACTGTTCACATTAAAAATATCTAATTATTTTGCAGATGAGCAACCAATACACTAAAAACTTGAGTAAAAAAGCTAAGAGGAAGCTAGCGAACCAGACTCTTCAGCAAAGTGCCATCGCTAGCCATAGTCCAGGGGAGAAGAATAAGGCAAATGTGTGAGTATTATATACTAATCTGCCGGTCGATTCTGTAAAAATCTCATCGTGAAAACTCAAGTGAAGTGAGCTTGATGCGAGTTGTCAATAGTGTCAATCCCTAGCATTATTTGGAATGACAGCTCACTCCACGCTCACTTCACCTGAGTTTTCACGGTGAGATGGTTACAGAATCGCACTGCTGCATTCGCGACATATTCGCCGAAAATGAAAACAAATGTGAGATTATGGGAAAATAACTTTAATTCCTACACAATAAAGTTCAGTTTACGCTATAACTTCAAACATTTTTATAACGTTTTCAACAGCGCTAGTCACTCTAAAATCAACTTAATTGCCATTATAATAAAGTTGATATTTGTTTAACTTAAAGTAACTTCAATTTGAAACATACATAAAATTTGAATATACATGCTTTGTCCCTATGGGATTGTCTAGGCAACTACGTGGTCCTTCCAGAAATTTAAAACAGGGTTAATTGTTTACTTATTACAGACACAATGTTAATATTACCAAATATTCTAATTCCGAATTATCATTACTTACTCTTGTAACCAACATATTTTAGTTACAGTTAATCATAGGCACCAATTTTAAAAATATATTATTTTTGGTGATCATATTACCCAGTACTTAACTGGGTTATGAAGGTTAGATAGGCAGTCGCTCCATGTAAAATACTGGTACTGAGCTGCATCTGGTTAGACTGGAAGCTGACCCCAACATAGTTGGAAAAGGTTACGCAGGTGATTATTATTGGATAGCTAAAAATTGTAGCTAACGCTGGGGAGTTTGTTGCGCCACTTCTTCCCGGCGATAGCACTAGGAAGTGGTGAAGGGCGGGCGTTTTTGGGGGACTGTCTTTTGTAATTTTGACGTTCAAAAAATGCTGATTTTCAGCCTAATTTGAATAAATGACTTTTGATTTTGATTTTAATGCCTATTTTTTATTGATAGGTCTGACGAATCAAACGATGAAGTCGCAAACGCAGCTCTAGAATGTGCAGAAACATTCCTCACAGTCAGTGGAATCTTTTTGAAACCAACTACACACAAGGTAAGGCGATAACAAATAGGAATTGCTCCACTTATGTCATTTCTATTCTATTTCTAACTTCGATTTGAATATAGCACCATTATAGAATATAGAACCATTAAAATAAAGTTGATATTTGTTTAACTTTAAATAACATCATTTTGAATAGACTTTAGATTCCCTCTATTACAATAATTATTGGCCCTCTATTATATGGGTTTTAAGACTGGCGAAATGTAGTCAAAGTGAAAACGTCATTTGTCCATATTGAATTGAGATTCTGACTTGACTATCATTCTGAAGTGCGGGCCGAGTTCTTCAGCCCTACGATTTGAAAGATAAATTATATTTAATTTCTTGGATATTTAAATTGGTTATAGAGACACTCTTATTCGTCGAAAGAACTAAAAATATGTATTTTAAAACTAGATGTGGTTGTTGTGTGCTAATCAACTACTCTGAGAAGAAACATCGAAAGAAATCAGAGGTCACAATCTCTTTTAAAGTCCAGACATTATCTTGGTCAGATCATGTGAGGACCGTACAGATTATATAGTGCACTAAACTGCCACACAGCCGAATATGTTTTTACAATAGCGCTTTTTAATGAACCCCTTTTCTCACCCCCCAGACGTTCCAAGAGCGCCTAGTGCGCGAGTGCTTCAACCTCGAATCCTATAGTGTAGTCCGGTCTCTACACCTCCTGCGTGCATTGGACGCAGCACGCAAAAACACCGGGACTACAGTACCGCCGCCGACGCAGTACTGTGTGCAACTGTACAGTACTCTTGTTAACAATCGCTGTGATGAGGTAACCAATATAAACGTACAGACTTATATTATCTGGGGTACAGATATCCCAAGAAAACTATGCGCTTCAAATCGTCATATGTCACTCAAAAGTTTTATCTTTTTTTTTTGGAAGTGCATAGAGCTGTTAATCCATATTTTTGTAATCATGGTAATACAAAATAGGTTACTACTTCCAAGATTGTAACAACTCTATGTTAGATCTTATACTATTCTTGAAATATCTATATACACATGATATTGAATATCATAAAATTAACCGAAAATCACTGCAAATATACACCGCCACTACAACGGGTTCTGCGTTCTCTGCATCCAATGAATTCTTGCTAACTTTATTAGGTCTTAAGTGTAGCTTCTTTGGGGACCCTACGCTGCGCCATCCGGTAGACCGTCGCTAAAACTTTTTAAACTTTCGTTTATTTTTTGAGAAACAGTTGGTTAAAGATATTCGAGCCGAGCACTCCTCATTTCCACTTTTTCTCCTATTTTTTTTTTTACACAAATCTCTTGTTCGTCCCACAGATAAGGAAGTTCTGCTCACAAGCACTGCTAGACATACGACTGCACCTGCACTGTTCGCCGCCATCGATCAACTTTGCGCTTGAAGCACAGCCCGATACTGAGGCAAACAAAAATAAGAGGAAGGAAATATCTGAAGGGAACAGAGATGCACTCGAGTCTATAATAAATGAAGGGTTGGTAGCATATTTTGTGGTAGCAAAACACGTAATCAAAATGATGATTACCTTAATGGGCAAAATAAAGAGATTTTTTTGTCCCGGTAGGCCACTTGGGCCCGCGTGGTGGATTACGGCCCAGTCCCTCTCACTGAGAGCAGGCCTGTGTCCAAGCAGTGGGAACATTATAAGCTGATTATGCATGCTATTATGCTAGGCCACTTCATGTCGTAAAAAGTGCTTTCTTCTTTGAATATATCATGTCTTATTTGTGGGCCCTGGTAATTACAAACAAAATATTAAAGATTTATTGCTAATTAAAAAAATTATTAATAATGTTCAAATTATTTTACAGAGCGACACCTTCGACCGCCGAAGGTCCACTAGCAGAAACTATGGCTGAACCATCGACCAAAAAACCGCGATTAGAGGAAGACAGAATTAGCATCAGCAGCGAATCTGAAATATCTGTAGTCATTCCTGATGGTTCGGACGACGAGGTTGAAGAAGTTAACGATGAATTTGATGTGGAAGAAGTAGCAATATTGCCAAGACCCGAAATCGAAGAGTCCAGTCAAAAAACTAGCGAAGATAGTAAAGAAACCACAGATTATACCGTGACAGTTGAGGACTCTGTAGATACTACGGATGCTTACCCAAATAACAGAAAAAGAAAACTAAGTGAGCCAAGCGAGAAAGCCTCTATCTACGAAGCTAAGACTCAAGTTCCTCTAAACACTTCAACTGAAACTATAGATGATGATAAAAGCCCAGTGTCTATGGAGGTAGCTTACGATGCCTCCAATGTAGACAGCAAAGTGGTCATTCTAGAGAAGCTAGATGACGATAATCTACCTAGCACAAATGAAACGGATGACGTGCAAATAACTTGCGGGCAAAATGTTGTGATTTCCCAAGAATTCGAACCTGCCAAAGATACAGTTGAGGTCGAGATTGAAATATCTACTATGGACACTAAAGTAGCCGAAATAGAAGAAAATGACGAAACTGAAGAAAATGAGGACGCCATTGCAGCAAATGAGAATAATATAGAAGTGAAAATAACTAGCAAAGAGATCAGTGTTGAAGATATGTTGGCTGATTTCGTCGATGAAGTTAATGAAGAGCCTAGTTTAGTAGCATAAGCATATACTTGATTATTATATATTTATAAGAGTACATTTGTATATCTTATTCGTAATTAAATCGCTTGAAAAGCTTCAATAATTATTGTTGTTTCTTTTGATGTGAGAGTTTCACCCATAGGTTAATTTTTCTCTGAAACTATGGTTACAAAGTTGAAAACAACATTGGCCAGGAGTAATCTTGGCCTTGGAATGTGTAGTGATTTCGAATTTTATTTTAATTCTATTTTATATATATTATAGCTTACGATTATGTTAGTATTGTTAGTACTTATCTTTATGTAGACTAGAGATACAAAACCATTCACTACCCTCACCCAGTGTTTTTGAATGGGGTAGTCAAATCTAGCAGCAATGACTTTCAGAATGCCATTTTAGCACCCCGCAGACGCTGCAGCAAAAAAGCCGATTTTTTGCGAATTATGGACTTGAAGCCGTCCGTGTGGGTTCCTATAAGTCCTTGAAGAACACTACGTTAGTCCAAACTCTGTCTTTGGCGAGTTGGGGAGAACTAGACTAGGCTCTACTATAGCTGTTTCAATGCAGCCTTAGGATTCAGGGCCTAGGACAAAAAGGCTCTTGTTCGTATAATTACTTTTTTGGAAGAAATGGTAGAAATCTCAGATTGGCATTGACATTATTTGTTTGACACTGTCAAATTGACGGCAATAAAGTTGATTTATTGTTGTTTATTAAAAACACGAGATCCACGAGATTGAATACTGTATTATTGGCAGAAATTCACTTCAAAGATGGTTATAGCAATTGGATTCGAAGGGAGCGCTAACAAAATTGGCATTGGTATAGTCAGAGATGGAGAAATACTGTCCAATTGTAGAAGAACTTACATCACACCGGCTGGCGAAGGTTAGTTTTATAAATCTCGTTATTATTAGCCCCAAAATCGTCGAATAAGTACTTTTCTCATTAAATATAGGGATTACCTTTCTCATAGTTTCCAGAAGTCATCGTAAAACAGTTAAAATCAAACCACATAGCTTCTCTTTTGAAGTAAATTGAAAGTTAGATTGATCATAACATTATTGTTTTTTATGGCTATAAACAGACAGCTCGCAGATAAAGACAGTTAATACATCAATCACATGTTATGAGACATTGCCTGCTTTTCATGATTGTATGCAGCATACCTTTTTAATCTATTCAAATTTCCTTCTGTTTTCTTAACCCATAGGCATCAATACAATATCTCTAAAACAGCTTAAAGTGAGATTATTAAATAAAAATAGAGCCACAAGTTACACTTTATACTCCTCCTTCCAGGCTTCCTTCCCAGAGAAACAGCAGAGCATCATAGACAAAACATCCATGCAGTGCTGAAAGAGGCGCTAGATCAATCTGGTATAACTCCTCAGGAGATAGATGTGATCTGTTACACCAAAGGCCCTGGCATGGGAGCTCCGTTGATGGTCTGTGCCGTAGTGGCCAGAACATGTGCCAAATTGTGGAAGAAACCAATTCTGGGAGTCAATCATTGCATTGGACGTATCCTTTTTATTATATTCTATATTGAGTTCTCAGTATTATTTGTAACTCTTGTGAATTATCCTATATTAGGCAACTGAATAAACAGCAAATACTCCCCTTTAAAATAAATAAGACTACTTATTCAAATTATTGCATCATAATAATTTTATATTTCACTGTTGGTGCATGACTGCCGATAATTTTTTTTGTGTAGCCCACGCTGGAATAAACTTTCAGTCCTACTTTTAACTGTACATATGTGTAACACCTTACATTCCTTAATACACAAACAGACATAGAAATGGGCAGGCTGATCACAAAGGCTAACAACCCAACTGTCCTATATGTGAGTGGCGGCAACACTCAGATCATAGCATACTCCAGAAATAGGTACAGGATATTTGGGGAGACCATTGATATTGCTATGGGCAACTGTTTAGATCGGTAAGTGCAAGGCTACTTTCAAAATTGTTGCAATGTTTTTTAGTTTGATTTAAACAAGTAAGATCAAAGATATAATGGATAGACTGTGTGGAAGATGATATGGTTAGAAAAGGAGCGACTACAAAGGATGAATAAGGAAAGACTATAAAGGATGATTTCCACCAAACGGCTCGCATCGGATCGGAACGGATTTCACAATCTTTAAACTATATTGAATTGTGTACCCAATATTTAAAGTCTATATTACCAAGCTGCGCACAGCAGCTTGACCGCGAGCGTCTTCCGCGACACGCGATCGTAGCCGAAAGTATGCTGCGACGCGCGATCGGCTCCGTTCGCCTGTCGTCATATCCGATTGAATCCTTTCGGCATTAGAACACGTCAACACGGTAGGAATTAAACTATTTGACATATATTGACTAGGTGCAGAAACGGATACATTCGGGTCGGAGCCGATCGTATGCGTCGACATCCTGCCGGACGCGATCGGCTGTCCTTTCCGATCCGATGCGATGCGAGCCGTTTGGTGGAAATCATCCTGTAGGTTACGTAGTAACTATTTAGTAATCTGTAGGTACTGTAGGCTACTTGGGATAACGACAAGAGAATGATGAGTTCCTGCAAACAGCGTAGATGATAGAGTGGCATTACACCTGATTCTAAGAGTTATAGTTTTAAGAAATAAGTAATGTACAGCTTATCCTTTTCTTATTTCAGATTTGCTAGAGTGCTAAAACTATCTAATGCACCAAGTCCAGGCTATAATATTGAACAAGCTGCCAAAAAGGGCACAAAATATTATCAGCTTCCTTACTGTGTGAAAGGTATTTTGTGACCACTATAATATTTCTGTAAAAAATTATAAATCAACTTTATGTTATGGAATTTTCTAATTGTCTTGTGGCTGCTCTGCGACCTAATCGAAATTGACTGTCTCGCGATTAAGCGATCGTTGACTGAATAATGCCATATATACGCCCTTGGACGTACAGTTGCGGACACCATCCCATTATACAATTCAGTACCTGAATAATGACGTACAGTCGCCAAAGGAGATAAGTAACCAGGGTCGTCGGATATAGTTGAAGTTTATTAAGAAACCGATAGATGTTTTCGAATGAAATTTAATTTGATAAACGAACCGTTTGATATTTATTAATTAAATTGAATTTTATTCGAAAACATCCATTCTTTTCTTACTAAGATTCAACTATAACCGACGACCCTGGTTACTTATCTCCTTTGGTGACCGTACATACGGGACTTGATTGGTCGCGCGAGTATGTCGTATTCATTTAAAGGTGCGCGACAATGGCATACCCGCACAACTTTCTCTTTCGGCTAGGACCCGGCCATAAAATGCAGCAGTGGCCATTTCGTCTTTCTTATGGCGTAATGAAATTCAAGCTTCATCTTCGTTTTTCAGGAATGGATGTAAGCTTCTCTGGCATTTTATCATACATGGAAGATAAAATTGATGAACTTCTGAAAACACACACCCCTGAAGACTTATGCTATTCACTGCAAGAGACTGCATTTGCCATGTTGGTGGAAATTACTGAGCGGGCTATGGCGCACTGTGGCTCTGCAGAGGTATACACGAAATTATAGATAATATATTACAATTAATTGATAATCAGCTGTAAAACTGATGAATTTTGAAGTCTCAAGGCACACAAATTAAATCTGTAAATAGATACAAGCTTTTTGAGTTCAAGTGTTACCACAGTTTGTCTTGTTAAAAATGACCAAATAAATAGTCACCTAAATATCATCATTCACTTCATTATAATATGCGCTTTGATTCACTTGTTCAATACATATATTTGAGGAATAATAGCCATCAAAATAGGTAGTAGGTAATTTAGTTATAATACGGCTCGAAGAACCAACTAATGTAGGGGATCTGCATGTGCACAGTGAAACACCAGATTTTGCGAAACGGTGAAGGGTGGGGAGACGTACGCGATACGTCCGTGCACGATCTTCCGTAGCGAACACTAAAGAATTGTTTTGCAAATCGCGGCTAGTTGAAATATTTGCGGTGGTGGTTGTGGTTAAGCTATGCTTGCTACGGACTAACCCCCTTGATGGGTGACCATCTTCATATACCAAGACCCCTCCGTGCCTCGGAAAGCACGTTAAGCCGTTGGTCCCGGCTGTCATTCATGGTCCTTTGCCAGTCTTTACGGGTCGTCAGAAACCCGAAAGTCTGACAACCAGTCTTACTAAGAGTAAGGGTATCGTATTACCCAGTAACTGGGCTGTGAGGGTCAGATTGGCAGTCGCTTCATGTAAAATACTGGTATTCAGCTGCATTCGGTTAGATTGGAAGCCGACCCCAACATTAGCTGGGAAAAGTATTTTACATCTTGGCTGAATTGTTTCAGGTCCTAATAGTTGGCGGAGTCGGTTGCAACGAGCGTTTACAAGAAATGATGGGAATCATGTGTGCCGAAAGAGGCGCGAAGTTATTCGCTACTGACGAACGATTCTGTATCGACAATGGCGTTATGATCGCACATGCTGGCGCTCTAGCGTTCGAGTCGGGAGCGACGATGGATTTCAATGACTCTACTATAACACAGAGATATCGGACTGACGATGTTTTAGTTACGTGGAGAAATGATTAAATAATTAAGTAGGTTAATATTAACTGGCCGTTTCATTTCATACGTAGAATTATTCTTTATAGACGAATGAACGTAGTATTGAGTTTGTGGAGTTCCCTCAATTAAATTCAACATCGTCTCTCTACATCATCATCAGTCAGATGATGACTGTCTACATCAGTCCACTCTCCACTGCTGGAAATTCTCCAACTCCATCCTCGGCTACTCGTATCCTGCAGCCAACAGCAACGCTGCTGAAGTCGTACCTCCACCTAGCCTAAGGGCGTCAAACCATAGATCTATGGTCCCACCTTACGTTTCGTGATTCAGGGACTCTCCTCAAGAATACACACACGAAAACTATCTATTGTACCTATATGTAAATAGTACACCACAGACTACATGCAGTATTGTCTCTCCTCCCTTTAAATCCATTCAAAGGTTGTCTTTAGATAGCTTTGAGCGATAAAAACGCCCATTGTGTCACCCAATGTAAATTCAAAAATTCTAGTAGGTACCTATATCATCGTTTGTATGGAAAATAAATATAGCCATCACTTTATGACTAAAACAAGTGCTTTTTGAACATCGCAATTATTAAAGATAGCCCTAAAACTGACCAACGTTCATTGAATCCTGATAATCAAGCAAGAGAAAAGAACATCAGCCTTCAGCAACAATTTTCCTTCCGTCTTTCAGTGGCTTTAGACTCTGTTTTGTTTTTTTGCAAATAATTCTTATTTGCAAAAAAACAAAACAGAGTCGACGCGGCATATTATAAAGCCATCGAGGATTTTGAGGTAGGCTAGTCCATAAAGGATTACATACAAACTCAAGTGTAAAGTTACAAAAACTTTATTAAATCAACCATTATATTTGTTCAAAATAAGGACATCACTGCAATCTCATCGGGAGCAAACACGCAACAAATACAAACAAGATACCATTTTTATTGCATTTTCAAAATAAATTACTTTATAACCATATCGATTGAACTCTAAGGAATATTGATAAAACTTAACGAGTAAGATTTTACTTACAATAATATAATTAAATACTATTGAAATGTAGACGGAGATATTGTCAACACCGAACTATAGGTACTTCCAGTTTCTCTTCTCACAGCATTATTATCTACAATCACTCCAAAAACGATAACTAATTCTAAAATGTTAAGTTTGTCCAGACTGATGCAGCACTTGCAAGTGGAATAAAAAAGGCGCGAATCTTCATGCTGCCTGGACAAACTTTTGAATACCCATTTATTTATAAGCATTCCGTACCCACCACTGACTATTGCTTTTCATTTTATTCTAAAGAATGCTTAGTTTTAATGAGTACAAGCTCTTATAGAATTATCATAGATAAGATACATACCTATAATTTACCTCACTGTACTTATTGTTTTAACTGACAATTTATTCTCACACTTTGACTTAGTTAATTTAAAAGGCAGTACTGAAGTTATTCAATGTTTAGGAGATGATTATTTTATTTTACTCTATTCCACTAATTTGCAGCATTTTATTGGAAACTGAAAATAACAGGTTGCATTTTGGAAATATGGTGCAAGCAAAACAAAGGGCTTTCATTGAAATTGAGTAAAATTAACATTAATATTAAGACAATAAGTTACTACTAGCATTTGTTCAACAATTGGAAGGTTTGCCAATGTTTTTATTGTGTATTCGAGCCCTATTGGAGTGTGGAGCAGGGGAACAATTTCATTGAATATTTGATTCTTATAAAATTCATACAAACACTTATTGCTTTACAAATGGTACAAAAGTTAGCCTTAATTGGCACTGGCTAGAAGACTGCATGCATTTAAAATGTATGATTAAGTATGTAATTTTGATTATATTTTACAATTTCATTTATACAGGGTGGCAGGGACATCGACGCGCAAAGTGAAACCATGAATTCAGCACAATACATGATTCTAGACCCCATAGCGTAAAAATTTTTCGTTGGTTATAAAAAAAACAGCCGTTTTATAGAAAAGTGCCATACCTATGCGGTCAAAATGTATGGAAGAGCATTTTTTCTTTTTAATTACCGACGAAATATTTCAATGCAAGGGCGTCCAGAATCCATGGTAACAGGCTGTGGGTCGATGTCCCTGCCACCCTCTAGATAAACACTCAAATTCGATGACTTAAATGCGTAATAATCCAACACACTTACAGGATATTTATATAAATTAATTTCGTAATATATGTTTGCAAAATTATATTATGTCCTTACAACAAGAAGTTTTTCTGTAGAAGTGAATGCTTAAAGTATTAGGAATTGAATCAAGCCTGTATAAATTACTTGAAAACATTCCAACACTGAACTTATCGTCTTATTGTAACGACTCTGAAAAATCTAGAATAAAACTAAGAAACAAATTGAAATGCTTAAACAATCTGACTGATGGCTTAAAAACAACAACAAAAAAAAACTTAATGAGCTTATTAAAGTAGAAACCACTTGGAACAGTGTTCACATATTTTGTACAAGGACTCTCTCTTGATACCGTAGTCTCGGCTTGATACCGTAGCACTCAATTTTAGGTTTACTTTGTGTCTCATAAGTTGTCTGCGATGTGTAGTCCTGTGTAAATGATGATCCATGTTACCTAGAATTAGACAAAAGATTGAATAGCAAAACAATCAGAAAATCATAGGTTTCATGGCAATAGTGTTCTAAGAGTTTTCATCTTAAAAAGGAAATATGGCAATTCACATATTAAATATTTACATAGCATTGAATAAAGTCGTCAGAGTTTATCTTATTCAATGTTTACTATGTATTACTTTTTATAGCCCTATTCAAGAATAGGTAGACTACTTTAATATTTAGTGTTGACTTACCAAAAATCCAGCAAATGAAGTCATAAATCCCTCCTTTGTTATTTCCCAAATGCCACCATACTCCTCTTCATCTATGTTTTGGAAATTATTCACATAAAAGTAAATTACAGCTGCATTTACGAGCACGAATCTGAAACAACATACACCATAATCAGATTAGATGAAAATGTTTATTTATTAGTTCGCTAATAATCTAATCGGAATTTTACTGTGTGAAATATTGTATAGGCTTTCTAGGATAAACGTTAATTTAAAGGCAATGTAAATGAATACTTACAGCAGTAAACCAAAGAATCCTTTCATTGGTAGCAGTCCCCAAAACAGTCCCAGAAAAATTCCCATAGCTTGACGCATCCAGTAAATAACGTCTAGGAACTCTTCCTGAAAGTGCCGAACATAATTAATTGATCAATAAATCATATTTTCATTGACGAATGCAAGCAATCTCGTGATTTGAAATCTAACCTTGTCTGGCCATTCGGCATTCGCAATTAACGCTCTTTTCCATGCTGATTCGATCGCCTTCACCTTATTGCTTACGTCTGAAGATTTGCTTTTACTCGACATGTTTAAATAAGTTATTTTCTTTCAATTTATTAAATTAATTTATAAGATTTCTGGAATCAATAAGTCATTTCACGAAAATCGTACACGTCACTGTGACATTGTTAATGATAATTGTCAAATATTGTCATCGTACTTTTTTATTTTAAGAATAGGAATGCGGCTTTTGTCTCTCAATGTTGCATATGAAAAAATGATTACTTTGATGGTAGAAAATAAAAACATCTAAACGGTCACTTCACGTGACTGATCGGAAGGTTTACAGTAGTCTAATTGGATTAGATAGATAACCTTTCGGTATTTATTTTCACCAACATTAAAGAGAGAGAGCTACCTTATTTATAAAAAAATAATCGCAAAATAATATCAAAAACAGTTTATTTAAAAAAATGCATCACTTATTCTTAATATTATTACACGCTTATAACGTAGGAGCAACCCTATTCTTTATTCTGTGGAACCTCTCAGCCTCCATGCTCTTGGTGATGTCCCAGCACTCTTTGTTGAGGGTATCCAGCCCTCGTGAGAGGCTGACCAATCGCGCCAGTACTAGCAACCGGTGCAAATCGTCGGCTGTCACTGGATTATCTGAATCTGATTTGCTTCTCATTTCTATGAAATCGTCTTCTACAAACTGGAACAAAGAAAGTTTACGTAAATAAACGGTTTGAGAATAGCACCTCAGAATGAAATACACTTATTTATAAGTACGGAGTAGTGAGCGAATGGAGTACTCGTTTTTGTAAAACGACCCACACACTTATTTTGTACGATGAATGGAATAAAATATATTTTATTGGGCGTTTGTTTCATATCTTACATCTTTAACTGCATTTAACTACGCCTATCACTTCATGAGATAGAAAAGGCTTATAAAGTTTAGTCTCACCTGCAAATCTTCACATATGGTATACTTTACAAGCTTGAGACTTGTTATGTATTTCCTAATGATGTTCATAATGTCATCCTTCAAGTAATAAGTGGCTGCTTCAACAATGGCGTCAAATATTTGTAACGAAGACTCCTCAGGGCGTAGCGGGAGGTGGTAGTCGCTCTGAAACAAATTTATAGAGATACATAAAGACGTGTTGCATTCGTCTATTACTTGAAGGTAGGAATACTATCATCGGAAAACTACGCGATCGTAGTTACATTTAAGAGCACAATCACAAATACGATAAGAAAACCAATTGCAAGAAAACCAACAAGCATTGCACACAATGGCTCATTTTCATTGCCGATAAAGTTAAACTAAGAAATCACTTGTAATATTACGATAATAGACGAAATTGGTGACATCTACCAACCCACACTGGACGGTGGTAGATTACACCCCACTCTCTCTCGAAGAGAGGAGGCCTGTGACCTAGCCGTGGGAATATTATAGGGTAATTATGTATTATGTGGACTATAATTAAACATTTTCACGCAGTCTTGAAACAACTTATGTAATTTTGTAAGTAAATACTACAAATCTACAAAATCGTACTGAGATGTACTATAACAGAATCCCAAGAAAATATTAAATAAACCATGTACAAACTTACTGGTAACAAAGACTTCCCCTCAGACAATATCAGCACCGCCACATCAGAATCAAACTCCATCTTATAATACTTGAAGTCATACTCCACTTTCTGTGTCATGATCATATTGCCCAAAGCTGCGACATTGTTCACCCCGGTCGCGTCAAGCTGACCCTGCTCCATTTTTGTCTCATCTAGTATGAGGTGTGTATCTTTGCTTAGCTGTAGGACTCCGCTTGTTAGGCGGTTGCATTCATAGTCTTTTCTGGGGGAGTAGAAAAAATGATTAGTATAATAATAAATATAATAATGGTGATAAAGTTGCAAAATGTAACTATTCGATTATTTAAACGAAAGATGACTGATTTTATCTGACATGGCACCAAAATTATAATGATTATTGGAATTTTGATTTGACTTGTGTATAATAATTTGACATTAGAACCTAATATATTAATTTGCACACCTCAATAGGTTATAATACAATGTACCTTTTATACCTATAAGTCTGTAACACATTTTTAACAAGTATTATGCAAATAAATTATTTGAATTTGATTTGATTTGAAATTTGTTTGATAAATTAGAAAAAATACTAGTCACGAATTAAGGAACTAGTTGTAAGAAGTTTGTAAAATAGGATAGAGACTTAAAAATAGCCGCAAACCTACTTTTAATTTTATATATTATTTCGATATATTAAAAAAATTACCTCTTTTATCATTTCAAATTACCTCTTTTAAAAAGGCGGCAGAGCACATCCCTTGCATTCAATTGACAGTATAATAAAATCACTATTCTCCAAGAATTGAAGGAATCTTAATTTACTTATATGAAAAGCGAAATAAAATAATGAATTGTTAAAACACAGAGTACTTACTTGGGTAACAAGCTGAGTGTATTCATGTTATCAATAGTCAGTGGCAAGTAATAACTCTTAGTGACAAACTGCTTGATGATCTCATACAACTGTTTTGCATAGTTTGGGTACTTCTGTGTGGGCAAGTTTGATAGGTTCAGGCAGAACTGGCCTAGCGCTAATGTTTCCTGGCGTAGGTATCTAGAAAATATGGTAAAATATCAAGATCCGTGCAGAGCATCCTTGCAGAAGAAAATGTCAATTTTCACATACAATATACGTTATTTTCACATTTTCAAGTCACTCAATACATGTATTGCAAATAAATCGTCAGGTATCGTTATTCGTTATGCTACTAATGCGATCCATTATTCCATAGGATCCATTATTTTCATTGTTTGCTATAAAGAAAAACAGTTTCGGATACAAAAAAAAACCCTAATTTGCGAAAGAGCTGTGTTTCAGTCGTTGAACAATGGTATTCTCTCATTTTAGCACTCCATTTATGCACTATTCCATGTTATCAATAATACCGAGCCATACGAAAGTGATACTTACATACAAGCAATAAGGTGGCAGATTAAGTACTCAGCCGCAAGTTTGTCCCCCAGTAAGAGTTCTGTGAGAGCTTTCAACAAATGTTCGCGCGCCGAATTTGCTTCTTTTAATACTTCATCTGTAATTGAATTTTAATCAGTTAATAAGACAGAACATGGATGGACTGTGTAAAAAATGATATGGCTAGAAAGGGTCACCCCATTCTAGCCATATCATCTTTCACACAGACCATCCATCTTCTACAGAGATGACGACTAATAGAGAAGAGAACCAAGAACCAAAATACATGTTGTGCCGACCCCAAATAAATTAGGATAAGGGCAGGAGAATGATGAATAAGATGGTAGAAGGTGGAAGTTCTTCAATGTGACAGACATTATGATCATCGTGTCAATTGGCAAACTCTCTACTTTGATGTTGTGGCATCCACAAAATATTAAGGCATTTTATTTGCGTTGGTTACAATTAGTAACAAAAAGCATTGGTGTGTCTTCTCTACTATCAAAATTTTGAGATAAGAATAATTTTTGTCATGACAAATCACATACCCTGATCAAAGCTCCTAACCAACGGGTTGCAATGGTCCAATTTCTTCACATAAACTGCATGGAGCCGTGGCACCAAGCTCGGTGGGGGGTTGTGTGTGATAATCTCTACATCTGACTCTGTCGTAGGGTCCAGGAATGGATCCTTCTCTGGCTGAAACTCTCCAGATAGTGCGGGATCAACTGACAAGAAGCCTACGACTTCTATCATGTCATTTAGTTTGACATTTTCGCTATCATCGTAAAGCTGAAACAGTAAATTAGTATCACTTAATTAATTAGTAATTAATTTATTAGTTTTAGTTGTGTATGACTTCAGTTTCCTTTATATAATGAGCATTTAACATAGCTTCAACTTTCTAACTAACTGATTGACTCCTTGATAGTTCAACGGTGCCTGTAATGGATTAATTATTAATTAAAATAAATGCTTTGACTAGCAAAAAACAGGACAAAAATATTGTTTTTCTGTTGAGGGCTCACTTTTCAATCGTCAATTACTTTTATTTACCTAACAAATAAATATGACATTAGACTGCTTTTGTATAGAAAATATGTCTAAATGCCTTATAACTTTTAAGATAACATTTACCTGATGATTGAAAAATCAGCACTCATTTTTTTTTTAATCTATAGACTTTTTAAAATGTTGTAGTAATTTGTAAATCACCATAGAAAATTACTAGTCACAATTGGCCTAGCTTTTTCCCAACAATTTTTGGCATCAGCTTCCACTCTAACTGGATACAACTGAATACTAGTATTTTATGTGGAGTGAGCACCTATCTGACCTCCACAACCCAGTAACAGAAAAATTACTACTTACAAACAAAAAATTTAAATACCTTAACAATACAAGACTTGCTTGGCATATCAGGCAGAGGGAAGTTCAATAAATGCTCCCTAGACACTACATTAGCTGTACCGTTATCCGCCTCAGTGGTTTTCGGTTCCTTACTACCAGCCACCTCATCAACTACTTCCATGGCATCAGAATCCTCTTCTGCCTCATCGTAACTCCGTTTCAACTTCATGCTAGCTTGGCTGAGACGTTTGGACGTGTTTGGTTGCTGTTCTAAGTGATTGAGATGGTTTTGTCTGTCTTCTAGCTGTTGTGCCCAGTCATTGAAACCGGGCATTGACACAACAACCATAGTTTGACGTTGTGAGCTTTTGAGATTCTCTGTGTAGTTGATTTTTTCATTTTCCTGTGTGTATTAGATTAGATAGATTGAGGGTTTTTGAAATATTGAGTTATTTCATACAAATGCTGTAAAACATCAATTTTATTCCTCAAATAAAAGTTTTATATAGAAGAATATATTATTATATTTAATTAGAAGAATATAATTTTAACTTGGGGAAAACAAGAATTTTTTATTAATTAATTTAATTCACTCAGAATTTTTGTGGGAGTTTCTCACTGAAAATTATCAATGAAACAAGACAATTTATTGGAAATTATATTGTTTAAATGAAGCTTCTTACCAATATCTGGGCTGTGTCCCTGTACTTCCCACTTTTGTGTTTAATATCATTTGTAACTGTATTGAACACTTCAAACTGTTCAAAATAAAACTCAGGGTTGTGCATATCTTGGACCATTCCCCGGAACCGGACTAACGTGCCATCAGGCAAATTATGAGAAGCATTCGAATTGATCAGAGGAATCTTAAAGAGAAATGTAAGGTTAAGTAAAGGTCAAATGCATTAAACAACAAAAACATTTTAAGTAAGGGTTCCTTTACGCCATGTCTGGCATTGTTACCTGGAACCAATTCGGCAGTTTCAATAGTTTCTCTTTCCACCCTTCTTCGTTTGCCATCCATAAATCAGGGGTAACAGTTTCAAAATCAGTGATAAGATCATGCATTTTGTAACAGGTATACGTCAGTTCTGCTTGAATATAACTAGAGAACTATTTAAATGACCTCTAGCTATGGATTTATTTCAGAAAATAGATTCAAAATCAACAAAACTAAGTAAAACGATTTTAAAAACACAACTCGATTCACATTGACAAATGACAAGATTTAAGAATTTTTGACAGCGCGCGAATTCACGAATGCTCACAATCATTTCCTAGAATCATTCAATCAATGTTTTCCATTGATGTTTTCACTTTTCTCAACCATTCAACTGATATTCTCACGTCCATTAGTATTTTTGATATTATTTTCGATCAAATTGATCAATTTACAATAACTTTTGTTAACGTGTAGTAGTGTGTTTTGTTAATTGATTGATTGCAGAATATTATCATCCATTGCATTAAGTTGCAACATATACTATTATGTAAGAAATAATGTTCATGTCTGTCGTATGAGAGGATAGCAAAAGTACGGGTACGACTGCATATTCTCAAAAAAAAATATAAATCTGAATAAATGTTGTCCTGTGGCTCTAAGTGTGGCTCTCAGTGAGATGTAATCTGTGCTGACTCCGTGAATAAAGTTTAAAATTATTAATCTGTGGTAGTTTTGGCGTGTGTTGGTGTTCTGTTGTGGCGGCGCGTCGGTAGAAAGATTAGAAATTGTTTAATTATTTATTTGCAATACCCTCGTGTGTTCTTACAATAGTGAGCGTCAGTCACTTTAGAATCTTTATTTCGGGCAAATAGTTTTTCTTGAACGCGTTGCAAGCACAGAAAGTCAGATAGAGCATCTTTATCCTTAGATTTTCCAGAAGCTATCAACATGAGTAAGTCCAGCTTATAAATAATAAATCCAGTTATTAAGTGGGTTGATTTGTAATGAATGTGTGAATTCGTGCATTAAAACAGTTGCCTAGTTAGATCTCATCTAATTCATAAAAAAAACCTGAAATAGCCTAACCTAAACTTAACCTCAAAACGAAGAGGGTTGCCAGCGTTCATACATTCTTGTAGATTTTCTAATTTGTTTTATTTTTACTGTTTCAGCGATGGATATTCGACCTAACCACACAATATACATTAACAACCTCAATGAAAAAATTAAAAAGGAAGAATTGAAGAAATCTCTATATGCCATATTTTCCCAGTTTGGTCAAATATTGGATATCGTGGCATTAAAAACATTGAAGATGAGGGGACAGGCTTTCGTTATATTTAAGGAAATATCCAGTGCCACTGTTGCACTGAGAAGTATGCAAGGCTTCCCATTTTATGACAAACCTATGGTAAGCATTACAACACCATCTTTCTCTTTGGTGTACTGTATTATTTCGTAATATTCCAGAAATAACATTTTCTATCATTTTCCAGAGAATTCAATACTCAAAAACTGACAGTGATGTCATTGCCAAAGTCAAGGGAACATTCCAAGAAAGACCAAAGAGACCGAAAATGCCTAAGGGGCTGGATGATAGCAGGAAGAAGAAGAATAAGGATGCCAATCGTCCTGGCATGCATGTGGGACCAGCTGGCATGCTCAACAATGTCAATGCTGAGCAGCCTCCTAACCAGATCCTGTTCTTGACCAATCTACCTGATGAAACCTCAGAGATGATGTTGTCTATGTTGTTCAACCAGTGAGTATTATTTGCTTTTTTTTTTTCTCTCTGCTGTACTTTTATTGTTCAGCATTAAATTGTCCGGCTAGGCTTAGCTGTGACAGTTTATGCGTCAATGTTACCATGAGAAAAAAAACTTTGTACACTTTATTTATATACTTGAATTATTCCTTGTTACAGATTCCCTGGTTTCAAAGAAGTGCGTCTTGTGCCAAACAGACACGACATTGCCTTTGTTGAATTTGCAAATGAAATGCAATCAGCTGCAGCAAAGGAAGCTCTTCAAGGATTCAAGATCACACCTACCCATGCAATGAAGATAACTTTCGCAAAGAAATAATATTATTATGTAGTACATTGTACTATGCTACCTATATTTACAATAAAGTTTAAGTATTCGAGAACTGTTTTGCGCATTGCACTTAGCCTGAACAGCTCTCCTCAGCTGTGATATTATTCTAGATCTCAGAATGACTTTTACTTCTACATCAAAGTAAAGTTGAATACCTTTATTTATTTATTGACACACCAACGACTTATTCACTAAATCATTACATTAAATATATTCTATATCGACAGCTTTGCGGTGAATTTGTCACTTAAAGGTGTGCACAGCACTTGTATAATTAATAATAAAAATTAAAATGGAAATATATGATCATAACAAGATTAAAATTTACAAAGTTTACATTGAATTTAAAATGACAAGTAGTTAAATTAAAATACAGTATAATTCAAAAAGTAATAAAAAAAAACATCAATTGAATTGGAATAGTAAAATAATTATAAATTGAAACTATAAAAATACAAATAAATTGGAATATTATAACAATTGTAAATTGAAACTATAAAAATAACAAATAAATTAGGACATCATTATTACATTAATTATAAATAAGAATACGATATATTAAATGAAATTGTACAATATTAAATACATTGGATGGAGTCACACAAATACACAATTAACATTTTGTAAAACAAATAATCAAATAGATTGATCAAGAACTGAGAATGTATCGTCTGAATTCATTCAGACTGTTCGAGAATATGTTTAAGTTGTTAGTACGCGTGCTCAGCTTATTGTAGCTAGACAAAAACCGGTATATAGGAGCTGAACGACCAAGATTAGTTCTATTTTTAGGCATTTGAAATGTTTCTGTTTTAAAATTGGATCTGTTTGAGGTACGGTGGGGCACATTTGGACCGATCTCCGAAACCAACTCCGGTACATTCGCCAAATTGTGGAGGGTCTTATAAAGGAAAACTGAGTCTGAGCAATTTCTTCGTTGCTCCAAGGAGCTCATCCTGAAATGACAGAGCCTTTGAGGATAATCCGCTTCGCGATCACATGTCTGTGATCTGTAGCGGAGGTACCTCGTAAACTTTTTTTGGATGCACTCTATTCTGTCGATGTGGATACGATACGCGGGATTCCATACAGGAGATGCATATTCCAGTATACTCCTCACCAAACAGTTATAAAGAACCATAAGGGTGCTGATTGACCGGAATTCCTTGCAAGTTCTTTTTACAAATCCCGACATTTTATTTGCTTTGGCGACAATATTGTCAAAGTGATTTATAAAGGATAGTTGACGATCAAGTTGGACTCCCAAATCACGAATGGTAGCGACTTTCTGAAGAGTTATGCCGTTTAAGTGATATGCTGAAGGCTGAATCAGCTTTTTCCGTGTAAATGTTATATGATAACACTTAACGGCATTGAGAGTCATCATGTTACTATGACACCACTCATGAATTGCGTCCAAGTCCTTCTGAAGCAAAGCAATGTCGGTACTTGATTTAATTTCCTTGTATAGTTTTAGATCATCCGCAAACATAGGGCATTTTGAGTTTTTAATGGAGTGTACGATATCGTTCACAAATACCAGGAAAAGAATAGGACCAAGATGCGATCCCTGTGGCACCCCAGATGTTGAGTAATAAAGTGGCGACTGATAACCCTTTATAATAACTCTTTATCAATTATTAAAACATAAAATTGAGTAAGTTGAGAGGCACATAAAATAAAATAATATGTACTTGTATATAAAAAAGAAGGGGAAACGAATCAGGGCAACAAAAAATACGTTCGCATCGCTGTCAACATGAAAAGTGCTCAAAAGGCTGACAGCATTTCCACAATCCACATACAGCAATGAATGGAGCGTGAATTATTTTTTATGTTCGTTAGGGCACTATGGACCCTAACTGTAAGAGCAGCATTTACTCACTTCTGCCTAGTTTTTATTCTCAATAAATTGAATATTTACGGCCTCTAAAACCTTTCATCAATCTCGAGCATTCAAATCATGACATTGCTGACTAAATGTGTAAAAAGCCTTGGTGTTGTTCGCAAACTAACATAATCTTATATTTTTCTGGCAACCTTGTAAATATTAAACTTCGGAATTCAGTTTACAGGGTTTTCCTTGCTAGAAAGAGAAAACTAAATACATAACACTGTTGAATGAAAGAGACACATATAACTAATTGAATCAGTTCAAAATGTTTGTAAAACAATATTATTTTCGGTGATTGCGAAACTGTCAAACAGGTCGCAGATGAAATGATTTCATTTATTTTTCCTTAGATTATTTACCAATTTACATTCATTCACAGTCTCTTTTGACTTATCGTGGAAAGTGCCTTCGAAATACATTTACATTTCCTTCATATTCGAATTGTGTTGTTAGTGATTTCGGTGTTATAACATGGAAGATATATTTCAATGGTGCAGAGAAGGAAATGCTTTACAGGTGCGAGTTTGGCTAGATGATACCGAACATGACATGAACCAAGGGTAAGTAGAGTATATTTACGGTGCAGTAGTCTTATGTTACTCCATATGGAAGGTCTAGTTTCCCCCTTAAATGGCATTGAGAGAACACGCCCACAATGTAGTCACTGGCTATGTATTATGCGTCATATGTGTACAAAAATATTATTAGTCTGTATGAGATCAGGTAGTCGACCTTCATATTAACATAATTAATTAAAAAATATGATTCCAGTGCAGGAGTAACTTTGTATATAGGTCAAAACTTCCTGAGTAATTGGTCTTCAAATAGATCTAATCTTATTTAGCTCTTGCTACCTGACTATAGGTATCTATTGTACGTTTTTCCTGTTGTAATATCTCATGCTTTGAGTAAAATATTGTAAAATGTTTCCTCATTTAGTTAAATCTAAAGCTATTATATTATTATACTTGTGCTTGATTTTTATTGGCTTTATACTTTTGGGTTCTATTTAATTTAAACTCAAAACATTCACACAATATGTTTAATAAATGAATAGCTGCAGTCTGCGGTTTCACCCGCATAAGTCTCGATCCTGTGGGAATATAGGGATAAAAAGTAATCCTAATCCAGTTTATGGTCTACTCATGTGCCAAGTTTCATCCATATCCGTTCAGACGTTTTAGCGTAACAAACAAACTTGCAACAAACATCAAATCTTTCTCTTTTTAATATTAATTTATTAAAACAAGAAGGCAAACATAACATAAAAACTAAAACAATTGAAATATAAAATATATGCATAATGGTACCAAAGTAATTTTAACTCATATAAATCTTATTAATTATTGAACACATGGAATTAGATTTAAAGAGAAATACAATTAAATGTTTCACAGCTCCAATTAAAAGATATTCTAGCAATATTCTTCTGTGCTATGATGATGGAGATTATCCCATAAAATCCCATGCACACAGCACATGATTCTAAACCCCCTTAGCATATTAAAAAACCGGTCAAGTGTGTGTCGGGTCACGCGCAGTGTAGGGTTCCGTAGTTTTTATAACAGCCAAGTGCGGGTCGTATTCGCTGACTGATAGTTTCGTACCATGCTCTAACTAAAAGCCAAACATGACTTCCTTTACAAATCTTCACCTGATCCGACTATTTTGCATGGAAAGTTTTAATTTTTTTTTTTTTTTTTGAGATTTGGATGAGATTTGTTTGGTCGCCTATTACTCGTTAACTTGTAAAGCCCACTTAAGTGTAATAGTTTTCCTTTAAACTTCGTTATATAGTCCCTATACATATTGTAGTCTTTGGTTATATATAAGTACTACTGCCGTGACATTTGAATTTCTAACTACAACCGTTTATTTGGTAAAGGGGGGGACACTTGACTAACGAAAATTGGTACTTTAAAGCTTGATAAGTCACGAACGGTTTACTTAATCAAAAAACGGTCTTCCCAAACTCCTAATAATTTTGAAAGACCTATCCAACGATATTCCACATTATGGGAAGGACAAAAAAAAAATTATCATCCCCACTTTACATGTTGTAGTCCCAGGTACCCTAAATAATTGTTTTTTTTATTTTACTACTTTTTCGGCGTCATGTGTCACATGTATACTCATGCCAAATTGAATGGACAGAGAGACTGTTGTATAGAAAAGTGCAATACCTACGTAAACAAATCATACTTTCAATATTGCTTATTACTCATGCCAAATTAGAACTTTCTAGAACCAATAGTTTTTGAGCTAAACCGCGGACAGAGAGACTGTTGTATAGAAAAGTGCAATATCTATGTAAACAAATCATACTTTCAATATTGCTTATTAAATTACTTACGTTTATGAAATACAACTGTATAACCTTATTATAAAAATGTAAATGGCATCATTCATTGAGGAAAATATTATTACTCATGATAAAACAATGCCAGAACTCAAGTTAATTTGACCTTTAGACATAACTTTACGTCATACTTACTATATCCCTACATATACATAAACCCCCCCTCCCTACCCCCTGCCTTATAAACTATTAAAAACCTTTACAAAAGGGTTCAGATGAATTATGATGATTGTCATCTAGCCTTTTCCCAATTATGTTGGAATCGGCCTCCAGTCTAACCAAATGCAGCTGAGTACCAGTATTTTATATGGAGCAACTGCATATTTGGCCTCCATAGATGATACCCCCATTAATTTAAAAGTCTAGCTAATTAATTAAAGTGAATTAAGGGAATTTCCCTGTAGGCCACTCATTGTAGCAGTCATCAATTACAACAAAACCGTTCTGACTTTTATATATACCTATGATATTGTGAATAATGGTCACAATAACGTAGGTAAACCAAAGTAAGAACTCTGGCTGACTGAAGAGTTGTAATGAACAGAATTAGACAAGAAACACCATGTACACTAATACAAAACAGCTTTCATTAAAAAAAATCCCCTCTCAATTTTCCAGCGATGACCATCACTTCAGTCCTCTCCACTGGGCATGCAAGGAAGGCCACCTGAAGATCGTGGAGATGCTGATCCGACGTGGTGCCCGCATCAACGTCACCAACATGGGAGACGACACCCCACTGCATCTTGCGGCCGCACATGGGCACAGACCTATTGTACAGCTGGTTAGCAAATTATTATTGTTGGGGAAATATTTTATTAGGGAAATGTCAAACTAATCAAATTAGGAAATTAATTGCTCATTCAATATCTGTTTCACAGAATTATAGATTTTATTTATGCCTGATATCATTAACCAATATTATAATATCAATTAATAAAATTAACGAAATGTGTGTGCTATGTAAAGCTACACCTCACAAATAGGCAAGGTTTCTACTACTAAGGTAGGATTCTTAAATAATAATAATAATCTACTCTATTCTTGAAACTCTCCACAGCTCCTCCAAAACCGCGTCGACGTGAACTTCACGAACGAACACGGCAACTCGCCCCTTCACTATGCTTGCTTCTGGGGCTACACTGCTATTGCCGAAGACTTGCTACTCGCCGGGGCTCTCGTGTCGCTGGCTAATAAAGATGGGGACACGCCCCTGGATAAGACTAGGGGACAGCTTGTGCAGAGGTAAGAAACTATGTTGAAACCCTTTGTAACCCTGTAGACTGCCTCATTAGTCGAATGATCGCGAGAACCTGACCGTGAATTTACCATCAGAAAATTCTCAGTAGCAGCAGTGGGGTAAATGCGTAACACACTAACAGTAGCAATCGCTTTCATTTTGACAGTTGAACAACATTCATTGCGTTATTTACGTTGTTGAACACAATTTTTTTGAACATATGAAGCAATGGTTTAGCAATATCCTTCAAAATTATTCAGATTGTGATTGAAAGTGTGTTGTTATGCAATTAGGGAGCTGGTCTGACCATAGTTAATGGCAAGATTAAATATGGTCAAACCTGCTGGTTTTCCATAAGTCCCAAGTGGTGCTCCACTTGGGACTTATTCAGATATGTGATGATAATATTTGTGTATACTACAACAACAACTCTGCCTTCCTGCCCATCGAAATACAAGGGTGATGTTACGTTAACACATAGACCACCACAGCCATACCACAGAGACCAACCTTTTATGTATAACACAGCGCAGCAGTTCCAAACCATAGACACTCTTTAAATCAAGTTATTGCAAAATCCTGGACTAATATCACCTTTATTTCCACAGACTACACGAGCTAGCAACTCAGCAAGGCCAAGATATGAAGAAGATCCAGTTCAAGGATCAATCCTGGCTGGGCTTGAAGACTCGCAGCAAGGACGCCACGCTGTCGCGTCACAAGGGCATCAATATTAACGAGTTGTCACTGCATACCACGATTGCTGTTACTCCATCAGGTAATATGGGCCACTGAAGTCATGCTCCCTTCTGGTTTGGTTTGCGTCCAACTTTGGTTGGCGATAATAATAACTTTTTAACGAAAAGAAGTGTTTGCATATGAATACAGCTGTCCTTGGTACTTTTTTTGAAATTTTCATCCCTCAACTTTTCGTCATTTGGGCTAAAGGCTGGCAGCAGCAATTGTATATTCATTTAGGATCTCCAACAAAAGATATACACAAGACATGACACATAAAATCATCATCATTTTAGTGAAATAAATATTATTAGCACGGTTCGAACGATCAGGTTAAGCTACGCTTGCCGCGGTTGGGCCGTGGATGGGTGACCATTTATACATACCACCGAGCCTCGGAAAGCACGTTTAACCGTTGGTCCCGGCTGTCATTCGTGGATCTTTGACAGACGCTACGGGTGGTCAGAAGCCCGAAAGTCTGACAACAGTCTTACCAAGGGGCATCATATTACCCAGTCACTGGGTTGTGGATGTCAGATAGGCAGGCGCTCTATGTAAAATACTGGTATTCAGCTGCATCCTGTTAGACTGAAAGCCGACCCCAACATAGTTGGGAAAAGGCTAGGCAGTCATCTGCCTAGCCTTATAAACTACCACTATCTGATTATAAACAATCAAAGGTCTAATTATTTAGCCGTCAGACAAACTCTGAAAATAGCCCCAAATATCGCCACAACGACGTATAGATAGAACAACAAATAACATAACAAACAACAAACACAACAACAACAAACATAATAACAAAACAAGAAACAACAACAACACAAACAAAAACAATAACAGCCTAATATAACATAGATCTTTTAGACAACTTAATTTCTCGCAGAAATTCTAATAGAAATTGGTTCTAGGCGAGACATGGCGCGGCAGATGGCAGAAGAACGACATCGTAGCGAAGATCCTGGCAGTCCGCGAGTGTACGCCACGCATACAGAGGGACTTCAACGAGGAGTTCCCCAAGCTCCGGATATTCTCACACCCCAACATATTGCCTGTTGTGAGTATCACTTGCTGACTTTATTATTTTAGTAAGAAATTGTTTCAACAAGCTTTTTCTTCTTTTCTTTTGGGGCATACGGGCATAATGATGTTGTGTCAAAATCCTGTCTTTTCATCAACTTTTTCTTTCCTTTCGACTTCACTGAATCTGACATAAATGACCTGTATATTAATTTTGACCGGTCAGTTTCTCTGGTGCTACCTAATTAATGCATATTATTTATTTATTTATCTCATGAAAAATTTTGAAGTCTTGTGGTTATGTTTAAGAAAATTCCATATCCACCATCCATTCCATTCATTTCATTAGCGACTATGCAATCTTCAGTCTTTTCACTGAAAAAGTACAGAAACCCTTGTCTCCCCGCAGGTGGGCTGCTGCGTGGCCCCGCCGTCGCTGGTGGTGATCTCGCAGTACATGGCGTGGGGCTCGCTGCACGCGCTGCTGCACGGCGGCGCGGCGGGCGCGCTGGTGCTGGACGCGCACGCGGCCGCGCGCCTCGCGCACGACGTCGCGCGCGCCATGCGCTACCTGCACGCGCTGCAGACCGACAAGATACTGCCCACCTACGCGCTCAACAGCAAGCATATCATGGTGACTTGATTTCAGGGGATTTTTTATTATAGCATATTCAGTTAAAGAGGAAAACATGACCATAAACTTTGCCAGTTACCATTATTTATTCATTTATGATGTCACCGTAATTCACGTGTGAAATGCTCTGAAAACTTATTCATGTCATTTATTAATTTGTTGAATGTAGGTAAAATAATGATGTTATGTAAAGATAATAAAGAGGGCATAATTTTTTTTGTGATTTATTATCAAGCCAGCCAAGTCTCGACAATAAAATAAAGATGAGCCTGGACACAAAAAAATATATATAAAGAATGACACAATTTGACTTTAATTAATTCGACACTGCTCTGCAATGTTTACTTCTACAACGGCTTAAGATTTAATCAATACAAAACAGATCATGATTATTTTTGCGTGTGTGTAACTCAAAATCAATCAACTTCGTGTTGAATGTTAAATATAATCATGTGAAATATTAAATTGCATTTCGTTCCTTTATAGAAAAAATCACAACTTTAAAAATAAATATCTTAAAATCTACTCTTCCAGATCGACGAAGATCTTACAGCGCGCATCAACATGGCAGACTCGAAGTTCTCGTTCCAAGAGAAGGGCCGCGTCTACGCGCCGGCGTGGATGGCGCCTGAAGCCCTGCAGAAGCCCCCCGCTAAACGCAACCTCGAAGCCGCCGATATGTGGAGCTTCGCCATTCTGCTGTGGGAACTCGCTACAAGAGAGGTGAGTGTCTTGTGTTATGACTATTATTAATTTCATATCAAAGTCAAATCTTATACTTCAATTCGGCATTAAAAGGCACTCTTGAACGTCACGAATTACAAAAAAAGAGAAGAATTGATTCTTTCTATTTTCCCCTCCCAAAAGGCAGTTTCCATATTCGATATTGTTTTTGCTTACAAGATTACTTCTATAAACATACCACGACTTACAACACAGGAAAAGCATACTTGGAAGCGTATAGCAGCATACGAAAAAAGTGGCTATCATATCTGCACAAGGATGTTAAGTTCATAATAGGCCCTCAAGCATGAACAACCTGCGGCATTCACGCAACTGGCACAGCTCTATTGCGAATCAATTACAATTTACCAAAATCATTTCTGATTCTTTTGGTTGAAATTACCACTGACGGCCGCCATGGCCTCACAATGGTCCGCCTGAAAGACTAAGTGCGAAAACCAAACCCTCTAACATAGAACATAGTTTTATAGAGGTATGAGGAACTGGGTGTATAATTCACTCATCCTCCATAGAAAAGGGAAGATCCTCTGACCAGACGGATGTTGTGTCTGGTGTGCTACTGCCCGATGATTAATGTCGGGACGTTGTATATATGCTAGTGGCGCGGTAAACTGCTTGCGCAATGCAGGATTATGCGTTGCGTCACGCATGCGATGCGTTGTTCGCATGTGGCGATCTAGATGTCGCCACTCTCAAATAAGTTTGACTAATAATCATAACAATTTTATTAGGTTCCCTTCGCTGACCTATCTCCAATGGAATGCGGAATGAAGATAGCCCTAGAAGGGCTCCGTTTGACCATCCCACCTGGCATATCTCCCCACATCGCGAAGTTAATCAAGATCTGCATGAACGAGGACCCCGGCAAACGACCCACCTTCGAAATGGTGATACCTATACTTGAGAAGATGAAACGCTGAAATGGTTTGAATTGAGAAACTTTTTTTTTTAATATATTTTTTAGATGAATATTCAGAAGTCAGGTAATTTATACAAGGTGTGTATTTGAATTCCAGAAAGTAATGTATGTATTTTATATGTTTTTTTTTAACAATTTAAGAAAACTCTTTTTTGTTTTTAGTAAAGTGACACAGCCCACCCTGCAGATTAAGTAGATTACAAATATACACCCTGTTTAAACTAACTCTACTTGGAATCATTATAAAAGGGGTTATTCCAAGTGTTATTTATATTTATGAGTTCTAAACTCAAACTCAAACTCAAATCATTTAATTCAACTAAACCAATTACAGGCACTTTTGAATTGTCAAAGGGTCGGTCAGTCAGAAAGATGAAGCTAGTTGCCCATTCCAAAGCGTAGGTACCTATGGAGAAGAACGGGCAAGAAACTCCATGGACACTCTTTTAAATCATAAAATTCTTACAAAATATTTGATTACATCATTCGTGTTGAAATTAACCATGTGAGAACGATGTAGAAAAGACGTGCACGACGTGACTCTAATTTACGAAAACAAACGTACAATATATGGCTTTTGTATTAATAAGTTTTTTCTACTGTCAATGCACTGTTCAAAAGTTAGGGATAAATTAAGTAGAGTAGGACTTCTACATGCTTCTAACAATTAAACAAAATCAATGAATTCTTGAAAAATAATATCTGCCGATTTGCGAAAGAAATTAATACAAAATGGAATGAATAAGTGCCATCACTTTAATATTAAGATGTTATAATCTCTTCCCAATCAATTTTATACCTATATATAATCAAATGTTGTACTAAAAATATGTTTATTTTTAACCATCTTTTAAATTGCAGATATTGTTGTATATCAATTATTTTTTCACTGAGAGATGTTCTTTCATTTACATAAGTTTATTTAAAAAGATAACTGTATTTAAACATCACTAAAATCATTTTTAACTGCCAGTATTTTAAGTGTTGTTTAGTACTTAGGTTGTGTTCTAATAATAAATCTTTCTTTTTTGGATAAATATGCTAAATTATGGTTTCGTAGTAATTTTACTAAATTATAATATATCTAAAGATAAGTGTACTTGCTAATATTTAAAACGGTGCTAATGTGAATTTTATAAACCAGAAATATTATGAAATAGGCCTAAGAGACTCCCGAAATAGTTGTAAAGAATTATTTGAAAAACCGGAAAATACCTGTCATTTTTTCCTTGCGGTTTTAAGGATAACTAAGAACAATGGAAGGAAAAAACTGCCGGTTTTAGTGATAAACTTGAATATATTTGTTATACCCTATCCATTGGATAAACCGTTTTTTGACAGATGGAACTAGTGATTACAGCAACACACAAGACATTTATTGATACCCGTACGGTATTTTAATGTCTGTAAGAAGCAGGCGCGGTCGCAGCCCAAGATTTTCGGAGGGGTCACCAAGTAGTAAGTTAGTAAGGCAAGTCATGGAGACTCTCGACAGCTTGAATGATTTTGGGGTGGTCATGACCCCCCCCCCCCCCCAAGGACCGCGCCCGGTAAGAAGCCATAAAAAATATTTTCAATAAGATAAGGCAGTTTATATATTTATTTTATTCGCATTTTAACCTTTTGAACGCCAGAGTATAAACGTACCGCCGTACCCCTGACGCCAGGCCACTTTTTTTGTCAAATGACCTTCATAACAATTAGGGATTCCAGTAATGATTTAAATTTTTTATTTCATAATATGGTGCGACGTGTATTTTTGTCATATATTTGTGACGTTGGCGTTCAGGGTAAGATTTCGTTTGTCACATATATGTGACAATGGCGTTCAAAAGGTTAAAGTTAACTTTTACGTAATTTGGAATATGTACGTTCTAAGACAGCTGTCAAAAAACGGTTAACCTAATGGACAGGGTATAGAAACTGCATTTCTACATGTCTCGATACTAGTAACTAGAATCTCCAGAACACCACTGTGTAATTTGTATCATTGAGATTAAATTGCTGTAATAAAAATTAAATGCATAGTGTCGTAATCGTAACTAATTTTGTTAACGCTATTGTGAAATGTGCCTTATAACCCGGCCAAATAACGTGTATTGCCTTATGACATTGTAACTGTTATGGTTAAGTGTAGATTTATATTTTTGATGACAAATCAATGTTACAACTTTCATAAAGTTGTTTAATATACTAACGGTCAAGTAATACATTTTGGTTTTATTTCTTCTATAATAGAACCCCATGAGCTTCGTGTGAGGCGACAGACATCAAAGCAATGTCTATGTTCCTTGGCGTAGCTAGGGAGGGCAGCCTTCCAACTGAACTAACCACAGTCATTTAATGAGAGAGATCATACATGACGCCTAGTAATAAATAAGAATTAAGTAGTCGTTAAGTATTTGATAATAATTTTAACTTTATAATATATAAACGCGTTATTGAGAAAAAGGGTCTTTCTTGACGGACAACAGAGTGATCCTATATGGAAATAACTATTCAATACTGTCGACTTTACTAGGGTGTGCATTGACACAAGCAACGCCTATGTCTATGATAATATGCGTTTTGGAGATGCGATGTCGCAATGTTTTGATGTTATATTACCCTGTTACGGTGGTACACTCTGACCACGAATTTGCATAGGGTTAAGCTTAAACACACATAGGCTCTGCATTGGATTGGGTCGCCTCAACTCGAACCCTTCAGCATTCTATGAAGCTCCATACGTGTACGACATACTATACTAACCCGCAATGAATGGTATCACCTCGCCTTCGTCTCGAAATAAGCTAGTAAATGGCACTCAGCTTACGGCTGGGCGTCCCTGCACTTACTGTCCAAAAGTAAGCCGCGCTAGGCGTGGGCGACGTTGCCATCTTAGTAATTTATTTTTATCAACTCTCTCACGCTTGGGGGTGGCCCGGGGTGGCCTATGTTCAGCATTTGACGTCTTTCGGCTGAAGCACATGAGCACCTCGATGGCGATGATGATTACTCTTCATCATCAACATCTACCTAGCCTTTTCCTATGTTGCGGTCGGTTTCCAGTCTAACCGGAATCAGCTGAATGTAAAATATTAAATGAAGCGACTATATGACGATTACTCCGCTCCGCATGAGGTATAAATTAAAAAAAAAACTTACTCAAAATCCAAGGTTCCATAACTTTAGAAAGAGTGAATGATTTCGCAACATGACATCCATCTTTGCCATTCCAGTAATCAAAATTCTATATATTTAACATTCACAATCACAACAAACCCAATCAATCTGTCCTGTCCCTGTGCTTTCATCTGTCATCGCTCATCATAGTCATCAATGTGACATGACGTTTTGCTTGTGTCAAACAAAAAACACTTGCTGGTTTTGTGGCTATCAAAATATTTACAATATTCTAATATAAAAGCCTTGAAAATCAAACTTGCAATGAAGTAAATGTAACTATCGGCAAAATTATTGAACTATGGAGCCGGGCAAGAGCATTGATGCCAGCGTTTTACCCAAAATCACAGACGTGGAGTGGAAGCTTGAAGTTATGACCAACGCTCCAGGAGTTGGGTCCGACAATTTGTTATACACAGTTATACTGAAGACGAACAGCGGTGAGGATATCAGGTTCACTTGTGGAAGCCAACAGCTGCAAGATTTGGTGTATAAACTGAAAGATTTAGTGAGACATTGCGAAAAAGTGAAAAGTGAGATAGTTTGATGGTTTTAAACTGTTTGTAATATTTTAGGTGGCACCAAATGAATTCCAGATAAATATAATATTGTAAGTTACATCTTGTTTGATATTTTTCTCCTTCTACACATCAATAATCAGCTATTTTTCAATGCCATTCACCCAATACTCAATAAAACCAGAAATTCTTATTCAAAATAACTTTATTTCAAAATACCATTATAAAGTACCATAGTGAGAACACAAATCAGAAAAAAAAAACAATTCCATTGTGTAGAACATAAAGCTGATCACAGATTAACTAAAAATGACTTAAGTGAGTAGGTAAGCTGCATTTTTCATAATTAACATCTACTGTTGAATAATGAACTACACAAGGTTGCACACATGACGAGTTCACCCAGAGTTATAAAAAAGTGACAGTTCATACAGGCAAATACTCCAACAGCAATCAGAAATTCAGAATTGGAGATTTACACTGTTGAGGTGTAGTCAGAAGCCTGACAGTCTGACAACCAGTGTGACCAAGAGGAACTGTATTACCCAGTAACTGACCTTCAGATATGCAGTCACTCCATGTAAAGTACTGCTATTCAGCCTCATCTGGTTAGACTGGAAGCCAACCCTAACATGGTTGGGAAAAGGCTAGGCAGAAAGGCTAATTGTTTGTTCTTGATTGTATCAGGTAACTGTACCTCATGTAGTTCTTTATTTCATGCATCTACTCTACATAGGGTTAGCTTCTTGGGACTATTGAATGCTTATTATATTATTAATAATAAATTTATCTTAAAATATCACAATATCAACAACTACACTACCACAATACAATGAACATTTTATTATACTGTATTTATAGGAGCCGCAGTACATAAGATAAAACAAGTAACCTGACAAATTCGCCAACCAGCGATTGTTCATAAGAAAATGACAAATGTGCCAACCAGCGATTGTTTATAAGAAAATACATTTGAAACATGAAGAAAAATAATCGTGAAAACCGTTGAGTGCTTACATGCAAACGGGTTCTAGTAGGCGATTGTTGACAGGTTAATTTATACAATCACCTTCTTTCAAGTCATCAAGTAAAAGTACAACATCAAATGATGAATGAAAAGAATCCTTGAATAAATGCAAATTATGCCATTGGACCGGTTGATGTGGCAATACTATGGGGACATCTATGTCCAGCACTGGATGTCTTTCAACTGAAATGATTATGGTCTCCGTAATGTGTTCAGTACATTGAGAGATGCCTGTGTCCAGTAGTGGACTGTGCAATAGGCGTAAAAGTAATCATGAAGGTATACAATTATGTATTACGGAGCTGGCATCCCAATAAATACAGTCTAGAACATAATACACCTAATTTCAGACTTGATAAATAATTTTGCATTCAGATTCAAAAGTAATCACAGAGGCCGCTTACATAACTGTGACGGATAGAACTTCGAAATAGTACTTTAGGCCTAAAGAACCTTATACAACAGTTTTAGTTTCCGAAGTGAGCTTGCAAATATCATTGCAATAATTTACTTTAATAATTATACATGCAACTATCAATGTGTAATAAAATATTTCTTTGTAACTATTAGCTGCACACTCATATTGTATGTGTACGACTTTACGAATATTCTCAAGTTTACTATTAAACTACTAATATTGTGATATAAATACTTGGGGCTGCAGAATTTGACGAGTCAAGTCGTTCTCTTATGCTATTGTTAAAGGCAAAAAGGTCTCGTCAAATTCTTGAGTCTTTCAACTAGTTTGACTAATCTACAATAACAAGAGACTATCACGGATATTGAAATACTGTCTACACAGTTATACTTGTGATGAGGGTTTTAAAAAAATCTCAAATTAATATAGTGTGCAAATTAAATGCAAGCACACAAATTAAAAGCAATTAAGTCATGGTATTCAATTCGTTAGCTGTTAAATAGCGTAATTCAAAACAAAGGACCTATAGGTTAAATATTCAATTTTTATACAGCCAAGTCATCAAACAATGTTGCAATTTTTTTTATAGTGGTCGCACTTCTCAGTCCTTGTACAGGGTTGCCAGACAAGCAGTAATTGCTTGTTTCTTGGCCCTTTTTTAATTTACTTGTGTATTTGCGATCTGTAATTTAACTTGGCTACTTTTAATTTATATTTTCAACTAAAATAAAAACCATTTAAACATAACAAACAACACACATAGATAAATAGTAAATTATTCCGATTACAACACACTTATACTGATATAATTTTGGAATTATCACATACTTTTTTTTTCATTATTTTTAAAGTCTTATTCATATTTTATATTAGGTATAAGCATTAAGTGCGTGCGCAAACAAAATAGTTGAACAAATTAATCCCTTAAACAACATTATATTCTTATAACAAACAAAGCAAGTTTAAATGTTTTTTGGTCACATTCACTGTGTTGCCATTATTTAGGAAGTTCTAGGATATTCATCTTCATGCAAACCATGTTTTAAATGAAATGCTGTAGCATGGCAACACTTTTAACTGGCTGAAAATACTTATAGCTGTAATAATACAAAACAAAGGTGACTTGACTACTTGTAAATTGTCACTACATTAAAAAACCCAATTTTTATTAATAGAAAATAGCTACAATGGAACACATAGATTAATTTCGCGATAGATCACAAATCAGTTTTACAAAATGGTAAAATGATTTACTTAAGCCATAGTTAAGTTATATAAAACTAAATTATAGGAAGTTATTAATCCTTAGTTCAAAAGTTCTTAGATTACTCACATAGCATAGTCAATTACAAAAAAGGAGCTTTTTTTTTTAAAAAAAAAATGTATTTTTGCGTTTTCAACAAATGTGTACACACGGCAAAAGTAATTAAAGTATACAGGCACCTAAAAACATCTATGTCATAGATACCTATTTATATTTTTTTTACGACAGTTTCTTGAACGAACATTGTAAGTTTCGTAGTCAAGCGTGCGTAAATTGCTGTGATTGGTCGAATGATTTATCAATAGCCAATCACACTAGATAACGCGCCCTTGACAATTTGTCGCATTCATTTTGCGGTAATTTTCGTTCGAGAAACTGGCCCATAGCCGTTTCTGTAAGATAAAGTGGGCATTTTCTTTTGCCGTGCCATACCTACAGTTTAAGTAATTCATTTCCTATTTATGAATAGCACTGATAATATTTCAAAGTAGGCCTGTCGCCCGAGATCTTAGTCAGTCATTGATATTTATAATAAAGGCTACCTTCTGATACATGTTTTAAAAATACTGGACAAAGCACCAAAGTATTATGAATCGCATTGAGTAGGCATCTCAATGGATTTTACCAACTTACTTTATGAATCAGAGTGTGAGTAACTTCCCTTAGTGTAACTTGCAAAACTTGTATTTAGTGATGTACTTGTGGTTTGAAATCACCTAATTCTTTGTACATTTAAATACTGATATAAGTTTCTTTTTCTTTAGCATCCTTTTTCAGCATTTAAAGGAAAATGTGAATATTTTCCTTACCACAGTGAAAAAATAATACTCTTCAGTGGTTTATTTGGATCGAGGACAATGATAGTTTCGTCACAAGTTATCTTTAAATCCAGCACGGGTTAGGGGCCGTAATTTAAAAAAATACTTTTATTTACCTGCAGGTAGTTTCTGAGCTATTGAACACCAGAAAAATCACGTCATAGTCATAAAGCTGCAATAGTCGCTGGGCAGTTGACTGTCCAAAAGAGTCCACTGTAAGCCTGCAGCTGAAGAGTGTTGATAGTCTTCCGAGTGTTTTCCGATCAATTAGCACGGGAGATGTTTTCTCTTCGGATTTTCAACCCTCGGTGTTGAGCCGAGCATTGACAATCCAACAGAGTGCATCCCAGCACGTTAAGATAAATACACTGCTGGATTTTCAACTCTCGGCGCTAAGAAGTGCGTTAAAAATCCAGTGCGCGATAAAAACTGGATATTTTTTAAAGAGAGAAGAACTTAAGGAAGGCCGCGGGTGGCACAGGGTGTGGCGGCAGGGGCCCGCCGGCCTCCTTGAGGCGCTCGCGGTACTCGGGGCACTGGTCGGCGATGCACGGGTGGCCCAGAGAACGCCAGAACAAGCACTTACAGTGACGACACAGGGAGAGGGTCTCGGCGAACTGCGCGTCTTCTCGCAGGCCGTACATCCTGAAAAAAATATAGGTTAAGTCTTATGGTACAAGCCAACTTTCATTTACGAGATTTTATTCATTTTTAGGTGTAGTCCAGTTGGAACGTTACAAATGTACACATGGCCGAATAATTAACAACGAATATCTATGCGATGCGAGTAACTATCATTGTTATTTTGTGACAATACTTGACGAAAAACTATATATTATGCGGGTTCAGGTGTCCAAGTCATACCAAGGGGTATCGTGTTACCCAGTAACTGGTTGTGGGGGCCAGATAGGCTGCCGCTCCATCTAGAATACTGTTATTCAGCTGCATTTGGTTAGACTGTAAGATAACCCCAACAGCTTGGGGCTAGGCAGATGCATACTAAACTTAGTACCTACGTGAAATACCGTTTTACGCTGGTTCAGAGACAGTGGTTTTTTATTTATTTCATAACTTACTTTCTAAGCTGATGGAACAGCTTCTTCCAGTCGAAGTCCTTTTCATCAACGACCTCGTCCTTGTTCTTCGCCAGTTCGGCGTCAGTCTGCTGCTGAGTGAAGTGGAAGCTGACCAGCTCGCGCCAGATGCGCTGTTCCGAGCACACTGATGCCATTACTGTCCATGCTGATGATGCCGCCTGGGGAATGGGAAAAATACTTAAGGAAAGGACACTACTTCTATTCGATACTTGACAATTTGTAGGTATAAACTCTATGCTGATGAGCTGTAAACTATTATATTTTATTTCTAGACCATGTTGTCCCACTGCAGGACAAAGGTCTTTCTTTCTCTTTTCCACTACTCTCTGCTTGAGCTAGTATGGACTAATCCTGTCTGTAGGCGTCTCGCTCTTTCCACCATCTTGTCCTGGATCTACGAGTACCACGATGTCGCCGGACGTTTTCTGGGACCCACATTGTGGTAGATTTAGCCCATGACTGTGACATGTGGTAGTGTAGTGCGGCCCAGTACCACATAAGCATGGCTTTTTGGGTGACGTTGGCGATTTGTGTTTTGGAGCTAAAGTAATAAATAAAATATAATTCAGCTCAGTGACAGAGAATAACGTTACTTTCGGAGAAACAAGAGATTGTACCTAAGAGGAAATGTAGAAAAAGAGGAAGAGCCGACATGTGGTAGCTCTTTTTAGGCCCAAAGCTTGAAGATCGAGGTTAAGTTTAATATACGCCGAAACCACGATGATCTAAAGAAGGTCCAACGTCCATAGTTCTACTTACATCCAAGTCCCTGTGATCCGATATCCTCAGCAGTATCTCTCTGATACACTCCTCAGGCAAGTCGTGAAGCTTAGGCACTACCTCTGGTCCCGGCTGTAAACAAATGCTTTGTTAGTTGTAGCGTACTTCTTGATTTAACAACGAGTGTACTCCAAACGGCCGGTGCTCAGACCATTTGGAGCATTGCCAGAATGCCCTTAACAGAAAATAGCACTAAATGAGCGGTTCCCTGGCGATTGTGCAAGTTAGATTGGACAATTGCTATTCAAAATAACCGGAGCTTTTGGTTTTGGATGATGTATGATATTTACGAGCGTAAAGAATTTATTTCGCAGGTTGTGGTGCTATTTAATATTTATTTTAAACTGGTTAGGTTAGACAGGAAGTAAATAAAGACAAATATTACGTACAATATGATTCTAAAGATTACTGATTCTTCTTTCTTGTCTTACTCTTTTGCTTAATATGCATTACCAATTAGTTTTAGAGATCATGCCCTAAATCCTTGCTTTTCTATCGTCGACTTTTCATCTCACGCGCTTAGCGAGGCCAGAAGAACGTCTTAGTATCTATACCGACCTAGTGCTACAAACAATATATCCCGGTGATTAAAATTGGAACTAACTGAGCTATAATATTCTGAAAAGGGCTGATATTCAAAATTCGACGAGTTACCGACAGCGACACCATCAGATCACCAGATCAGATAAGTTTGTGGGTCTGTAGCTGGCCTGCCTTTAATACCTACCTCTTGTATCAAAATACTGTTAGCGATGCGGTTGATCCTCGCGATGGCGTGGTCGTGGTGTCCCCAGAGAGCCCGCGAGCCAAGCGGCCGGCCCCAACACGAGCGCTTCTCCGACTCTCGGGCTGATGATACTGACACCACTAGCGCGCGGAGAGCGTTTAGATTCTGTTTTGAGGTTGCCACTGGAATGAGGAAAATGGTAAAGACTAGGGGTATGCTAGATGTGTCCTTAGAACTGCATAAACAAAGCAAAGTATGCTACTAGTACGCAGAAGGTTCTGTTTGCGTCGACTGTTTTTTCCCGTAACTATACCTGGGCCTATACTAGGCCTGGGGCACAGAGCACAAAGTACTTATGAAAGTCTGTTGAGCGCACAACTTCTGTCACGGACAGTTGGTCAGAGCCGTCATTTTCTATACGTCATTTGTGTCGAAGTGCTAGTAAACGGTGACACGCTGGTTTGTATGGACAGTCTTGATAATGCCGCCTCTACCAGCGGCCGCCGATGCGGTTCCGTTCTCTGTGGGATGAAGTCTTCAAGATACAAGTGCGAGTACGACTGTGAGAGTGAACTTGCGGACTGGTTGACATCTGAAGTTTAGGTACATCCAGATAAGCGTGCATCAATGTTGACCACATCAAAATGTGAAGTGGTCAGTCAGTCATCAGTGGTCAAATTCGTTTTCACGGTAGTGCAAGTTGGTGGTGGTGAAATTGTTGTCACAACAACTCACCTTGATCAGCAAGTTGCTCCAACATGGACAGTAACAGTTTCTGCGCAGCTCCAGGCAGATGAGTCAGTCTTTGACCACCGACCAGCAGCTCCAACAACGCGCAGATGTAGTTGAACCGGCGAACATCGCGCACGGCTGACGAGAAGTCTAGACGTCTGACGGCTTCTGATAGACCGTTGAACCCTGCAATCTGAGGGGAAAAGATATTTTACGATGGATGGTACAACAGTCTGATGGTAGATAAGTATTAGCAATGTATTTTAATATAGAAAAAAAAAGGTTATATATTCGAAGAAATGTTTATGGCCCAACATTATGGTCTACAAAATGCCCGATCCAAGTATATTGAGATATAACTAAGCGAAACGTACAGTAAGTAACATTTCTGATATGTATGAAAAGCAATATGATGTTAATTTAGGAAGATAAAAGGTACCGTGCCGACATCTCATAAAAAAGTTATCAAACCAGCCCGCAAACCCTTAGATATCCACTCACTAAGAATAATAAGAATCGTCTTATCACTAAGGAGAGAAGGGTGGAAGGATTTATTTGAAGTGGAGACCACTGTTTGGGGTTTTTTTATATCTACGGTGGTAGCTGGACGAGGGTGGCCGAGGATCGAGCTAAACTGATATGCGATTGAAGACGCCTTAGATTTCCAACAGTAGACTAGACTACTAAGACATGATGATGATGGATATCTATGGTTACGAGTATTGGTATGTGGTTGTACTTACCTCTCTCGTGCATTTAATCGTGATGTGACAATGTGGAGGTATCCTTTTCACACCATCATTTGTGTTCTTATCACTCTCCTCTCCTGAGGACCTTGGAACAGAAAAAAGGCATTATTATTATTAGGTTTTTCAAGAACCAGAAAGCGATGGTTAGCTGATTCAGATATGATTGATATAATTATATAATGGATCAACAAAAAAATTATAATTATCTTTCTGTCATTATACAGGCTGGCAGGGACATTGACGCGCAAACTGTAACCATGGATTCAGCACATGAGTTTAGACCCCATAGCGTCGAAATTTTTCGTCGCTTATCAAAAAAAAAATCTTCTGTTTCAAAAGTGCAATACCTACGCGGTCAAAATGTATGGAACAGCAATATTTTTTTTAATAACCGACTAAAAATTTCGACTCTATGGGGTCTAAACGATGATGGTCGATGTCCATGCTAGCCTGTTTATGGGTACCTATATTAAAAAAAGTGTGCGTGCCTGTGAGTATATCGCCTGGGAAAGGATACAAACTAACAAAGAATTTGACAATTTCGGAGAACATACCTTCAGTCAACAGCAACATAATTGTAACGATCATAACGCTAACAAAGATCACTGTGATTTTGACACTGATGCAAAATCAGATGTAAAATAACTGAGAAAGGATTGGATGTACCTAATATTATTCTAGTCTAGATATTCTATAGAAATCGTACGAAACATCATCATAAATATCGGCACGAATCTTTCCCAAGGATCCCAATTTTGAAATTGAAGCCTGAAGCTTAAATTTCTGCCATCTTTTCCAATAACAACAAGGTCAACCTTATTACAGAAATATGAGAACCCAATTATTTTATTTCACGTAGACCCAATAATAGATGTACAGACGCCAGCACATCAAGTTACTACAATCTGTCAAATTTCTTTAATAGATTTTCAACTTTATTGCTAAAGCATTAGGTTCAAGGTTGATTGGGAAAATTTGACAGTTTCGGGTAGCTTGAGCTAGCTGCTGGCGTCCGTACCAAAAAAAATAACCACGTATCATAAGAACCTAAACGACATACGAGGACCACGATAGAATTTTGCGTAAGGGACGAACGAAAATAGCTCAGGGATATCCGATAGGTATCCGAAATACGGTCCGAGGAAAATGGGTCGCTTGTAGTTCGTTAAGCGTGACCCATAAAACGTGTCCAGTATTATAGACCGATGACCAGGAAGATGGCCCATGGTGTTTAGGGTCTTATTAAAATGGGCGGCTTAGAGCCATCATTCGCAGTTCCTTTGTATTCGCTTTGAACGAAGAGTGGAGTAGATGCACACTTAAGTCCGCACTAATGCAGCTTATGAAAGATCTATTTCAGTCTAGAATGGAAGATTTGTACGCATAACATAAGTACTTACTTGTGTATAAAAGAGTCCACAGGATAAATTTAAACCTGTGCGCAAACTGTAACCATGAATTCAGTACATGGTTCTGAACCCCTCTGCATTGAACTCTTTTGTCAGTTATTAATAAACAAATTACCTCTGCCATATATTTTGACCGCGTAGTTTTCTATGAAGGAGCAGATATTTTTTTTTGATAACTGACGAATAATTTCTATTCTAGGCGTCCAGAATCATGTGCTGAATTCATGGCTACAGTTTGCGCACTGGTTAAAAAAATATCCTGTACCTATATCCCCTTTTCGATAAAAATAGAGAGTAAATCCCGATTTCAGATAAGTTTCCCCAAGGGTTTCAATGTAATCTTGCTCACTTCTCTATTTTCCTAGAGGTATTGTCACGGGACATCTCGTGTTTGGATCGTCGAACCATTCACTTCGGAGTCTGTAGATAATGATGGGAGAAGTTGAGAAGAAAAGTTTTAATGCGCGAAGTTTTTATAGGAGTCCATCTTTAAATGCGCTGCGTTTCTCCCATTTGGCAAAGAAAATCATAAAACTGTGAAAGGATGACCTGATTTTAAATATTGTCAACTTTCATCACGATTTGCGGTGCTTTAGGTACATGTAATTACCTTCTCGTAGCTTCACTATCGTAATTGTCATCTAGTTGCTATAATAACTATGCCATAGGTATACCCCGTGGTTTATAGCGTTTTTATCGTGCATAACCATCGTAAATTCTTTTTATTACAAATAATGGGTGATCGTCACATTTTTTCTGTGGTAATTAGAAAGTTCGTTGACGTAAGAATAGGCCGCCATATTGGCTAAGAAATCTGTTTTTACTGAACTCATTAGTTGTGTAAGCCGAAAATATGGCACTGACGCTCATTGGCTTATTTGCTTGAATAAGTAACGCTGAAGTTAAATCGTTATTATGTATGGCGAGATAACCATGCTCATAAAGTTTCGTAACTTCTAACTGCTAGTTTTGAGCACGTAGATGTGATACTTGATGCAAGTCCACACTTCTATAAAGTGTCGTGTTTGCGTGGAGATTCGAGAGGTGACAATAATTGCAAAACTTCAAAAGTTGTCTGTGAGCAAAGTACATGTTCGTATATATGCGGTATGCATAATATGTATTATCACGCTCTCTGCACTTAAGAGGGACGCCACTAACGAGGGGTGTTACTTAAGACTTGCTGCAAACACACCGTACCGTTGCGTAGATACAGCAAAGCTTTCTACGTATTGACTTCCTTAAAATGTAGTTTTTCATTCATTGGTTCGCGCCACAGTCGGAGATGAAACAGGCGATATATCTACACATTGTACCACAGAATACAAGTCTCTTAGCGTAAAAGCAGACACGAACAATTTCAAAATTAAGAATTATTATATAAAAGCCAAGCGGGCCGGAAGGGTAGAAACGCGAGGACAATGGCAATGAAATGATAAGTCTAACATCAAGTCATCGTGCCACAAATATTACACCAATGAACATTTGTTAACGCCACGGCTACGGTTATGAAAGAAGCCATCTATTCAATCGTCAGTCTGACGCCCTTCCCCGGAAACGTTCGCAAATGGCCGTGTGTCGTACTGTCCTACTACATTCTATTGCTGTGTCACGAAATATAACATGGATTTTTTCGTCAGAAAATGTATTGATCATCTTAATAATGTTACTAAAGCATGATGATTGAGATGTTGACACAGACGTTCAAACTTTTTCCGAATGGACTATACTTATGTCTATTGAAGATTGAATATGAAAAACAGCCTCAAAACCGCTAATTCTGGTGTTAAAGCTAAAAAAGAAGACACTTAGACACGGTGCAGCATAACACAACAAACTTCCCAGTAACACGTTCATAACATCGTGACAACTGACTAGACGAGCACCTACCTAATGTAGCTATACTTTCGATTTCATTATCAACTTGTTATGTTCACTACACGCAGTAATCAATACAAAGTCAAACGGGTCGAGTGCCTATGGACTACTGCTGTTTGTATGGAATGGTAGGCTGAACAGAATTCCAGATATTCGAGCATGTCATTCTTTCATGTCATAAGTTATTTATTCTTTTGTTTAACATAGATACCATGTTTCACTAGGTTCTTCTTCTGGGTGGCCAATGTCAAGTTATACTATACTAATGTAATCTATTATATTATGATTTAACTCAACGAATAAAGGCTGTTTTAAAAAAGTGACAGGTGTTTTCTCTGTTCGGGATCAAATTCGTAACACATCGATTTCTCCACGATACTCAACTGAAACACTATCTCGGCTTCAATCAATTTCAATTTTCGATATTAATCGGTGCATGTCACGAAATTGTTATTTATTAAGTAATAGAGAACATGCAAGAAGCATTACATTTCGGATATTACGCTACTACGAAATTGATTACAGTATGAGAAATTGCTTTAGAGCAGCATGCTATAGTAATTTCTTAGAAAGGAAGATCAAAGATTCACAACAAACAACTGCTCTGCGACTTCAAATGTGCATGTGGAAATGCGATACTATCTGCAAGTTAAATATATTTCCATCTCTTCTACGCTCATTCTGCGGATTTAGATCAGTTGCATTTGCATTACTTAGTAAATGGTGAGGGCCTTAGAGACCAACTGCATGTTGGACCCCAGATGATACCACAAGCCTCTAAATGTGGGAGCTTATAAAGTAGTTTTCTATTCTAGAAACGACGTTAAAGTTGCATGACTCGATGTCGTATTACAAAGAGGAAGCAATATCTCCCTATCAGATCTATCCGTGACGCAATAACCAATAAAGCAATATATTGTCTTACATAATACGTGCATAATATAGCTAGAATAAAAACATGAAGCACCTCTGTTGCGAGACTGAGTCATTGTGATCTCTTGCATTTTCTATGAGACCGTCGGCTTACTACGCCAGTCTACACCATTTTCTCAAGACCTCTCAAATTCCTTGCAGTTGCGTCTTTTTGTGATCCGTTTAGAAGAAAGAGAAGGGGGAAGGGGTCAGGTTATGGTGGTCGATGTTGAATGGCAGTGCAATGGCGTAGGTCGTTGACGTGGGATCAGAAGATTCGCTGTATGGTAACAATGTTTTGACGCTGACTGCCGTTTGGTCTGGTAGTAAGGAACGATGTTTGCATAGTAAATGTTGTTTGTAAACAGTAAGACTGAACTGTTTGTGGAATGGTTTGAATGTATGCAAGGCGTAATACATTTAGAATTGGGCCAGGTTCTACGAGTTAGCACGATTGTGAGCATATGTAATCCTTGTTTTAACCTGAAACAGCTCATCTACTTTAAGAAGAGCCATCCACTCCAAATATACCAATAAAATCCAGAAATATACCATTTTCATTTCTAGCTAGGTGATAGGACGGGTGACGTGGAAAATACGGGATCTAGGTAGATAGGAGATACGGTTATAAAACTGTATTGGACGTGTGGTAGAATCTGGGTTACGAACGACTATCTTATTTTTATATTACTATTTTTAAAAAGTAATAAGACGTAAAATAGTAGTTGTTACGTAGTCAAATTGTAACTAGGTCCATTTGGACTGTGAAAAATTTTTTCAGGAACGTTTTGTCATTATTTTGTAAGGTTTATTACACAACTGATTTTGTAAATTGTCAGTCTGCCCTATTTCGCTTGAAATTTGGGTTATTTTCACACAACCAAACATACCACCACCTATATATATACCGACTCGTACCTACTTACTCAAATATATGATCATGCTAATGGACATGCTAGCCCATTGGAACTGACCTTATTGCTCTAATCCTAATTTATTTGGGATTGGCGCAACATGTCTTTTTCTTCCATACTTTTTCTATTAGTCGTCATCGCGGTAGTTACTCCCTTTCCTGCTATATCATCTTTCGCATAGTCCATTCATCGTTTCTCTGGTCTTCCCCTACTCTTATAGCCCTCCACATTCATACCAGAAACTTTCCTCATTCCTCCGCATCGCGTCCCCGTACCGTTGGAATTGGAACTGACCTGTCGAAGTAAATATTGCCGCAAGTTTAGGTCCAGAGAAGATAAATAATTTTGATTTATGTGGTTATTGCCAGGCTAATTGCTTAGCAAGTTATGTAAAATAATAATTAGTACCTACTGCTTATGCTTACCTATTCGTGATTAAGAAATCGAAACGACATTAATTTATCACTATTCGCAATGCAACTCGCAAGTGCAAAAGCTAGATGTTTTTAAATTGATGCAAAACAAGATTTGCATACGATTACAGTGTCGATTTGAGTGTCATAATTGTCAGCTGTGTAATGTGACGTTAATTAATCGCATCACTGCTACGCGGGAAAGTGAACAACAATTTCACTGTCGTTGTATATTATTTAGGTTGATGTAATTGACGCTAGGCTTAGCAAAAACGAAAGTTATCGCGTGCGAAAATCGTGAACGCGCGAAAATGGAACGCAGCCGAAACATCTAAACTTTTTAAATTGGCAATCTCAGGAACATTTTCATAAATGGAACACTGAATGCAATCAGATCCGAATAAGAACGATTTCAAAAATAGACGGTGTAGCTGAATGTGTTTATAACTTACCATTCTTTAAGACCTTTCGCGATATCTAAAGCTATTGAAGTTTACTGAGCATTGAAAGTTCAGGATATATTGGTGATGTTATTCGAACCAGTTGTTCCTGGAGAGATTCCGGGTCAGCGCGTGTGCAACACTCATGACAGTCAGTCGCATGAAGCAAGAGGCGCCATTCTAATGCCATTTTGAATATTTGATGCAACATCGTTGAAAGTTGTTTCTTTTTGTTTGCGATTTATTATCGTGGAACACGATTCTTGAGCAAGTGCAATATTCAGTTGACTTTAGAAAATTCTATCTGTTCGATAATACCTAAGTACCTACTTTATTTAAAGTCTATTTCCGTTTTATTTCTCTTTTAAATTAAAAAATCTACTGCCTTTAAATGTTTACATTGTAGCTAAACATTTATATATTCATGCTGCATTATTAATTCATGCATACAATTAGCAAACCTATAATAAGGAGGTAAGTACCGCACCTAGTGCGTTCCATTGCGTGAATAAAAAAAAAAACAACTAAGTACCATAAACAATTACTGCACCAATCAGAGGTTAGATTGCACAATTCATTCGCACATTTTATATTGCACGCATTTAAACTAGGATCAACTGCATAAACTACCGTTAGCACAAGGCTGAATCAATAATAATAAAAGTTGAACTTGTGGCTATCCGTCTGTGTCACGTGGCGTGCACACAAGGTCATGGTCGGTAGAAATTGTTAGTAAACATTAAACAATGCCATTTATTTATTTCCTTCTGTATAAAAGGTAGTGTGTTTGTCTTTCTTTCTCTTCTTTTATAAAGAAATTTTCATTCTGGAAAGTTTATGACGAACGTTCAATGTAGAATTTGCGGTCATTTGTGCAATGAGGTCAAATTGCAGTTTACCTACAATGAGATTTTTTTATATTTTCCTCTGTTGATTCTTGCATCAGCATCTATCATTTGATGAGTGGCAACTGATTCATTGACTTCATAGTTTACCTATATCCTTGTTATTCTTTCTTTTATTAATCCACCATGCCGCACTGGGCCCGCGTGGTGGATTACGGCCCATTCCCTCTCACAGAGAGAAGGCCTGTGCCCCACTGTCCCAGCATGCAACAGTGGAAACATTATGGGGTTTATTCATAAACGATGACTAAAGTTAAGTAACGTTTAAACGTCAAAAATGTATGGTTAAACAGTCGCTAATCACTGCTTAACTTTAAGCAACGTTTATGAATAAGGGGGTTTATGTATAGGCTGACTATGCTTATTAGTCACTAGCTGTTTTTCGCGACTTCATCTGCGTGTATTTTGTATCTCATCATTTTTTTTATACTTAATCCAGTATGAAAAGTACCCTATGTCCTTCTCCAGATACTAGGCTGCCTACTTGTCAAATTTCATAACTATCGGTTCAGTGGTTTAGGCGTGACAAGACAGACGAAAAGAGTAAGTTTCGCATTTATAAGATTAATAGTAGGTACGGATTTTAAACCTTTTCAGTTTTCCTATTTTTTGTAGATCTAGAAAACGGATAGTAAAACACGAATTGTACCTACCAACGATTTTATTTACAACGCAGTCTTGTCTTAAAGACTTGCGTTTTTTCATATCTGTGGAAAATCACTTTTATCGCAAAGTCGACGTCCATTAATTAATTTTAAATACCCCTTTTAATAGGTGCTGGCCATTTCCTCTTACCTGACTTTCACTTCATTAACTTCAAATTAGTTTTCATCTAGCTTTACTTGGCTTGCGTGAAATCCGTAATCTTATGTTTTAAAACGTATAGATGAGTTCGGAGTTTCCTATCTGACTATTCTGAGAAGGAAGACCGAAACAAACTCAGAGGTCAATCAGTCGCTTTTAAAGTCCAGACAATATCTTGGCTAGATCCTATGAGTGTAGTAAATCAGTAACATAAGTGCAGTTATTTTAATTTGCTTTTACTTTAAAAGTAAGTAAGGAAAAGCTAAAATGTTTCCCTGGTCTGAGATTAAATTAAAACGAAGCGGGAGACTCCAAGCAAATTGTGTTACGAACCGAGCTAGGAATTATTGCTTGCCAGGCTGTCCAGGCAATTTGTGGTTACGTAATCTAAAAAAAAAAAATCATAACTGCATTCCTGAACCAAGTTACCTCATCATGAGGGCAAAATATCCATCGGTAAATCATCTTATTATTGATGCCCTAAGATGCTTAACCCTTGTTTTGTTTTATATGCGCGTACTAACGCCAAAATCTATATCTGACCACCGCCCGTAAGGACTATTCCTGCTTGCAGCGCATATTATTAGTCGATGTAAAAATGATCCTCTTTTGTTTACTTACGGACGCAGTTGTCATCATGTGCACGGGATTTTGTTTTCAAAATGGTCAGATATAGGTTTTGGCGACAGTACATATTTTTATTTTAAGTCTGTTAGCATATATATGGTTATTAACCAAGATATTATCAAAACTGTTGACGTAATGACCCTCACTTTTTTTAGGAGACAAGGCCATGACAACCATACAAAATGAAACAATAGGCCTACAGGAACCCAAACACATCCAAACTATTAATCATGAAGGTTGGACACTATAAACTAGACACAATGAAGATAATCCTAACACCGACTTGGCTCCACTAAAAGCGAACTAAAACCTCCTCCCTTTCCAACACTATAAATCACAATTGCACTCCAAACAAGCAAATAGATCCAATAACAAGAAAGCCAATAGCCAGTCTTTTGTAGCAAATAAATGGATTCATATTGTGGACACTGTTCGAGTGTCCGCTCTGTGAGGCCAGGGACACAGGCCTGCCGCTTCCCAAGCCTTGACCTATAAATAGACGACAAGTTGAGGCCAGACTGCGGAAGGAAGGGTCTAACAAAATATTTATAGCCACTGAGGCCTTTCTCAGTCCTTTTCAATTAGCTTTTGGCTATTTGTTGTACTTACGACGAGTGGAATATTTAAGACGAAAGTGCCATGATTGCTCTCGAAAATATACACAAATAATTATGTATTTACAACCTAATTATAATATTTAATTACTATTTCATGAAATCATGACATTTCAGGCCAATTCTGATTTCAAGGAGTTGTATTGATGATTATAATTCTCTAAATTATTTATTATTATTTGTTACGGTCCCGATACATATTAATATTTTCTTATTATAATTATTTTCTTCAACATACAACGAACGACACTGATTGCGAATTGCAAAAAACGTAAGAAAATTTGAATTTTGCGGGCTACCTTAGCGCTTGAACTCCGTTTTTTTTGCAGAAATATATTACATTGGAGTCGATCGCGAGTACATGGAAATATTGAGTTCACTGGCGTAGAATTATCCAAAGGTAAAATGTTACTGTTTAGTTCATTAGAGCGCGAAAATGTATACTTTCTTCGATGTTATTGTTCGATAAAAAGAAATTCGTTTTCTTTCTCCACAATTCTGTTTCTGTTACGTTTTCTTTCAAAAAACTTAGAAAAAAAAACATTTTTCCGTCTAGTACTTAATAATAAAGAATCCTTATCTGCAAGCATAAAAATAGTACGACGATGAGCTAGATAAGTACCTACTTATGCATATGCATAAGTAGGTACTTATCTAGCTCATTCTCATGAATATTTCCAATATGCAAAACCACACTGGCTTTGTCAAAGGGCTTAAGGTTCACATTTTTCCCTTTATCATTCTCCTATTAAAAAGTATTGATTTTGTTCACCTCGTGGCAAAATTCTGCATGTGACAGGTTCAACCATTCAATATGTAAAATCAATTTTTGCTATAAAGTGCTTCCAATCAAGTTAAATTGGCAATGATTGAGCACATGGTGAAATTCGACGCTGTTGAAGTCTTTATTTTAAAGATATTATTTTTGCCATAATGTTCTTCATTTTTCATGTTAGTAACACTGTGTAACAAACAACACAGTTACCCCGCTACCATCTTGCTGATCGACTATTAATTTAACAACAGCATTAGCTATTCTATTTCGTGTCGAAACAAGAGGAGCAGAAGAGGAAAACTTGAAAAACAGTTACATACATATTGTATTTAAGTGAATTGAAGTTCCAGAATGTTCGTTTATGTTACCCGCGAGACGTTTTCGGGTGCAATATTGTCATGAATTCAGTCGACACGCCACTCTTGAACAGAGTTTCTAAACTTTACGTTTGGTATTGCAAATCTTTGATACAAAATGCTACTATCACGCATATCCAAAATGGAAAGAGTTCTTTTCATTTGTTTGCGGTATGTATTGGAAATTATTAGGTGATTTCTATTATGTTTATAAATTACATTCCATTAGCAAACTGGCACTTTTGCACTTCCCCACCAGAGTTCATGTTTAGTTAGTCAATTTTACAGAATGTTGAAGCTTTCAGAGAGAGAAACTACAGAGAAGCCTTTCGGCCAGTCTGTGGGCCGTATTTTTAGTCTATGCAATATTAGAAAACATAGCTGCACAACGAATAGCTGAACGTATTTCTTCCCTAGCAACTTGCCAGTTTTAAATGAGGGAAATGGGTCAGTCCGATGCCAGTCGGCGATAAGCTTCTGAACAGGCTTTTGAATATTTGTACAGAATAGAGGGTTATGTTATTGATTAAGGGTAAATATGTCTTTCTGACTTCCGAGTCTATCAGTCTTCTTTTTTATATCTATGGTCACTAGTAAAAAGAACTAAAAATAAGGTTTTATTTTTTCGTCGTCGTCGTCGAATCAACCCACTGGTACCCTGAATCTCCAGTAGGTAGGTACCCAATTCAAAGAGATTTATGATACCTAATCATAAACACACAGAAAAGGGACCAGTCGAACCTTCACTAATAATAATTCATACTAATCCAGCCCCAATGGAAGTAAAAGGATATTTTTTGCTTCGATCATTTCTTAATTAAAATTAATGTACCGTGTAGAGATTGAAGACCCAACCAAATGATGTAGATTAAAAATAACTGAGTCATAAAAGTTTCCTTTGAACTCTGTAATAGAGTCCGACCGAAACTGGTTTTCCGGCCGAAACCGAAACCGAATATTCGGCCGTGGCTTCAGTTTCGGCCGAAACCGAAACCGAAACCGAAACTCACGTGGTTAAGTATTAAATTCCTTAAAATACTGAAATTTGGTGCATTTTACCCATTATTCTGCATTAATTAGGACATGAAATGGAAACACAGTAGGTAGGTATATTAATTTTGTTGTAATCATTTATTTAATACTAGCTTCTGCCCGCGGCTTCGCCCGCGTGAATGTCGGAATCCCACGGGAACGTGCTACCAGGATAAAAAGTATGTGCTTCCCCAGGATGCCATCTATCGCTTTGCCAAATCAGAAGTTCAGTGGCTTAGGCGTGAATGTAAATGTAACATACAGTTTCAAGTTCAAATCCTCCCCTAAAAACCGAATTACCCCTTTTTGCCCCGTCAGGGATCAATTTTCGACAACTTTACATACTTATTATTAATTATTTTCTGTCGAAAGTATCAATACTGAGTTTCGAGTTAATCGGACCGCGCATTCAATTTCTTCCACACAAACTTCAACACCCCTATATCCCCCTTTGAGGGGTAGTTTTGAAAAACTAATAATGATAAACTTTATTGCTTACTTAGGCGAGTATTCATGCCAATTTTCAAGATTATTTTTTGCTTTTCACCCCCACAGGGGTGGAATTTTGAAAAATCATTTGGGATGTGTTCATAACTTGATTCAAAGATTATTTATACCAATTTTCGAGTTAATCAAGCCACGCTGTAAAATCCTCCCCTATAAAATTGACTACCCCTTTTCAGGCCGTCAGGGATAGATTTTCGAAAAACCCTGATACACATTATTCTTTCCTTTAAATTTTAGGTATAAATACTGAGTTTCGATTAAAACGGACCGCGCGCTAAAATTCCTCCATACAAACTTTGAAACCCCCCAATCCCCTTTTAGGGGGTAGTTTATAAAAACAAAAAATGCCCAACTTCATAATTTACTTAGATAAATATTCGTGCTAAGTTTCAAGTTTATAACTCAAGGAATAAGATTTTTCATACAAACAAAATCCCCCATTTCACCTTCTTAGGGGTGGAATTTCGAAAAACCCTTTCTTAGTGGATACCTACTCTTCACGAAGAATACACCCTTCAATTTTACATGTCTCTAGGACCAGCGGTTTAGGCTGTGCGTTGATGTCTCAGTCAGTCAGGACTTTGAATTTTATATACAATATAGATAATATAAAAAAATATTAATAATATTTTTATTATTTTTTCAAATTAAGTTCTCATAGCAAAATGTTTATCAGTTATCAATAAATCAAATCACTAATTGTAACTGTTTCGGTTTCGGCAAAAGTTTCGGCCAATTATGGCCGAAACCGAAACTGCCACCGAAACTTGATTTTTGGCCGAAACTCGGCCGAAACCGAAACCGAAACCGAACTTTCGGTCGGACACTACTCTGTAACATATCCTTTTTTTTCCGAGCTGCAGCTGTTTCGAACGTGACAGTTCAGTTTAAAATTTAGAATTTGGAACACCCGACCATAGACAATTAAATAGTTACAAACAGCCAACAAGGCAAACATTTCTCCCTGAGTTGGCATCCTGGCTTTTTGCCAAGGATGGTCGGACAACGACCAACCTTTAATCACCCCTCGCATAGACGTGTCTGAACGATTATAAACTGTTTCATTCCCATTTTAGAAGTTAAACCTCTTTTATTGTGTTGCCAGCACTTCAAATGCGATACATAACTGGATGCTTCGGATTCTAAATCTGTTTCGGGAGCGATTTTCTTCCGTGTCTATTTCGAAAAGCGCGCGACATTACTTAATTGTTTGCAATAGTTACGTCAGGTCGTTGGTTGGAAACATTTCAAAACAATGGCGGTAAATTCATCAACTACTGATTGTGGAGGATAAGAAGCAACTGCGTCTTGCGATGTCGCGATACACTTTGAAATTATACTGTCATTTAAAATTCAATGACTAATTTAATTGGAGCATTGGTTTAAATTACAGCTCTAGCGCTTTATCCATTGTTTTATTTTATTAACTTTGATTCTAGGATATCTAGTTGTATTATTATGTCAATTAATATTGTTTTGGTTTCACATTGTGGCCTTGCGTGGCTTCTTTGAAGCTATTTTAGGTGTTGGTGTAAAATTATGATGTACGTTCTATATTGTTAATATTAACGTCGTCATAAGAAAGTTTAGTCATGGCATAAAATAAGACGTAGTTCTATGGTCTCAGTCTCTACACATATTGCTAAAAGTTACCTCCACTGTTTTTTTTACACCTTCATTAATATCTTTACTTTTATTACTTTATTGGTTTTCAAAAGACCATCTCAGACAGTAATCTGCATGGTCTTCGTATGGCCAAAATTAAGTCCGGAAGAAACTGTGATCTCTGGGTTTATTTCGGTTTTCTTCTCAGAGTAGTCGGTTAGGAAACACCGAACTCGTCAAGTTTTAAAACATAATTTATTATTGACGTGGAAAAGAGTTTTTTTAAAGAAATGAATGGAAGTTAAGAAATGATAAATACATTATTTTATACGAATTGTCATTATTATGTGACTCACTTCCTCATTAACGCTACGCTATAATTTTCCAAGAAATAAAACGCAGCGGCGCAAACGCCGGTAGAGGCCTATTTACAAGACTTTCTCTGGAAAATGTTGTCATTTGGACATTTTGATGTGCATCGTTTTGTAGCATTATGAGGTTTCAATGTGCCATTGTTCGTTTATTACGAAATGGCCAATTACGTCTGAAGTAAAACAGTAGAACGATAAAACTCTCGCTGTTTTCATTCTCTACCGAAATCAACATGGTAAAGAAAATTATCATTTATTTCAAGCAGGTAGCATAGCTCATTGTGACACAAGACGACGAAGAATTATGGAATTTATTTAAACTTGTATGTTAGTTTGGGATAGACTCAGAAGTTATAAACTAAAAGGGCATTTTCCAGCTAAAAAAGGCACTGTGGTGGGTGCTCCATTTACATTTCATAATGAACACTTAACTCATCAATATACCAGCTAATAACTGCAACTATTTGGACTGCAACATAGAAAATATTAATATCCCCAAAATTTTAATTGCCTCCTTGCACTAATCAGCTATTTTTACCAGCATGCACATCAAAGGTACCCAGGTAGCTTGTAATTATTAATGTTTGTATGCTTCCGCAGTCTGAAAATAAACACAAGGGTATCGAAAACACTTTCACTCACTCCCACTTCAACCAATAACCCTAATGATAGAGAAATAATAGAAAACTCAACCTTATCTTGAAGATATTACGTTCAATTTAATTTGTCAGGATTGTAACTTGATACAACCAAGTGCAGTTGATGCAGAGTCTACAAGAAGTACTGCGATTAGATTATCTTTTGCAGTTGGCAGGGTTGCAATGATACAATGTTTGTTGATTGGTAAATGACAGCGGTCTCCAAGCGAGACATTTCCGTTTCTTGTTAGAATTACGATTATTTGCTTTCGAACAATTTTATTTAATGTTGCTACCACCTAAGGTGTTAGAGAAGGTATGGGTAAGGTTGTAAATAATCTCAGTTTATCGAGAAAAGCTTTTGGTAATGATCATGATGGCTACTTAGATATAGAGATAGGGAAAGCAAGCAAACTGTAATTGCAGGCGCACTTAGGTGTTAACGTGTTTAGGTCCTAGTGTTCACAGCCTCTAATAAGTCTAAGTACCAGGGGAAAACAAATCTAGAAGCAGCAGGTAACACAAGAAGAATATTCATCTAAAATTACCACTCGGCAAAATGCTGATAACAAATAAAAGAAAATTGCGATAGGAATTAATCCGAAAGGATGCGAAGTGCGAATACTAATTCCGATTCTACTTGTAGCTAAAATCGTAGCCTAAAGTCGACAATTCGTAGGGTTTCAGGATAAGCCATTTACAGTATATTGGAAACCATCATCGAAGACCCAGTATTTGTTGGACAGAATAAGAAACGTCAAGGCAACGTTTCCGCATCAATTTATTCCAAACTTGTCAGGCCAATTTATTTAGGATTGAAGATGGAGGCAAAATCGAGGCGAGACATACAAAATGAGTCCCACTTCAAGAGGCTCTTAATCTTTTGATGTATATTATGTTTTGGCAACGAAACTTTAGTTGGATCGAAAAATTGTTTATTATATTGCAAGTGCTGGCCTGCTGATACAGCGTTTTGGAAATTGGAATATTCTAAAAATGCTAGCCTTACCAACGATATTGCCAAATATTTTCCATTATATAGCAGCATTGGAACTCCCAAAGTATGAGTGCAAGAAGCTGTAAACTTTCTATTTTAGGTGTCATAATATAGAAACATGTCAAGAGCTGGTTACAAATTGAAGCTTTTATCGTGTGCTTTGCACAGCTTCTTCAACGTTATGATTCAAGTTTATTTCTAAACTTGGATCATAACGTTGAAGAAGCTGTAGCATATGATGAGAACTATGAAAGTGTTGAAAGCATAAGGCTTAAATAGAGAGAGTCTGTTATTACCGGCTTTGTAATGGCAGACTATAATAACATAATAGATACTATTATTTGTTACTAAGCAGGGTTTCAAAAGCAGCTTCCATATTTCTCATTATAATATTGTGTGCTGCATTGCAAGATGCTGGTATTGTTTAGGTGGGTGTTTAAAGGACGATCTGTTGTTTCATCTTTGCAACTATTGATATGTTAAGTATTGCAGCACTGGTTTTACTAGATTTAGTTGTGTGTATATGTCAGAACGAGCTGCTCTAAGATAAAACTTAAACAAGTCCTGGGGGGTGACCACCACCTCTTACAGCAGTATTATTTTAATCTTACTTCCGTGTGTGAAAGAGATGGAGCTATACATTCCGTATAGCTCCATCTTTTTCCCACACGAAGTAAGATTAATATAATACTGCTGTAAGAGGTGGTGGTCACCCCCTTGGTCCATTGCATGACTGAGAAAATGTAAGCCATGAACACAGACAAAGAATATGCAGCAAAACCGCAACTTTTTTCAATACTAATTTCTAAAAAAGAAATAGCACATGTAACTAAATAAGCAACACAACTGCCGGCGTAAGAAAAGATATAGATAAAAAAGAAGACCGTTGTCATTAATATTAAAATATAGAAGAGGTCGATGTCAAACGACGTGACACCTTATCTGAGTTCGTTGCCAAAGCTCCGCGACACTCCGCGACCTATATTTGAGAACATAATATCACGAGACATTATAAGGCACTTTTAGGAATAAAATACAAGGAAGGTGTTCCCGATGTTTACAATATAAGATTATAAAACTATCGTAAGGTGTTTGATGTAATATTTTATAAGGAACTCAAAGCGGATATTGTTTTAGAAGAGAAAATTGGAAAATGATATCATTACCTATCCTGGAGGTAACACATTTTTGTTTTGATGAAGTTTGTTGATAGTATTGAAAACAAGTTAAGACAAGACTTGGTTAAAAAATAAGTGAATAAGTAATTCGTTTTAGTGAAAAGTTCATCTATTGCGGACGCACATCGCGCCCATCGATATGGGAATGCGAATGATTACGATGAATCGTTGAATAACATTTTTCTCAACAGACAATACGTCTATATTTCAAACTAACCTCAATTCTCACATCCTTAATTAGAAGAAGCATCAGCGCTCCAGTTCTGAACAGATATCCTATTCAGACTGTAATTATGAGAAAAACACTGATTATGAAGTGTTGAAGTATTGCATCCGCAGTAAGATTACTCAATCGTTTCCTGACGAACTTCGACCATGACCTATTTCTGTCTATTTGAGGATAGATGCGAAGTTTAACGTCACTATAATATGTACCCATATGTCAATCTTGGGCAATTATTTGATCAAGCTCAGATTGGGTGTTATATACACTGAAGTTGACTTCACTGAAAAGTATTCAGGGGTTGAAAGCACCTACCCATATAGAATATGAACAAGTTTTTCCCATGGGGCGTGATGGGACCAACTCCAATTTTGTTTTAAATCCATTTATTAAAATAAGTAGCAGTAGTAAGAACGTCGAACAGTAACTTTTATAACTATTATAAATCGCCAAGTACTATCAAGCCCAATAAAATAATAATAACACGTTTTCATGGACCTTGGTAATACCACCCATGGACCCCACGAGACAGGGTCCACCTAGTGTGGAGTTATGTAGTGAATGGAAACCTAGCTATTAATAAAGACTATAAGGAAATGTAAAGCACTGTTTTGGCAAAGAAACATTATTTTATCCAAGCCTGTCTAAAAATAACTGTCCGAAAAATATCTCAGATGAGAAAGAAGTATTGGTAGAAAAACAAAACTTTTTTCATTAAAAGCGCTTACAGAAAGTTGAGATGAGTTTTGTCACGCAGGGCAAATAGATGAGAACAGATGGGCGAGCAAACAACAACCTAGAAAGACTAATTGGTTGTCAGCTACGTGAATTAAATCGAAACTAATGGGAAACATCTTAAGAATATTGCGGTAACAGAAAAAATATTATTTGCTATTGTTGGAACTAAACTGCTAAGCGTAGTTAGAATTGTAGATGGATTTATTATAAATCGAGTAAACGTAAACGTTTGATATACTAGAAAAAACATTAAAATTCGCCAAGTTTAAACCAATCGGAAATGCAAAGTCAAACAAGATAATTATACTGGTACCTACAAAACCTTCCAAAGTCTATAACAAAGTTTACGGAGAACACAATACACTTTGTCGACAAAGCAACAGATGAACAGGCAGCCAAATTAAACTTACCTCAACTCCCTTTGTATCATGTACACTACATTGCATCTAGCTAGACCCAGATTCCCCACATTGACGAGGTCACAGAAATAATGTTTCCTATTTGATACGGAGACGGATGCATAGACGGAAAATACCCAATGTTTATAAAATATCCGAACAGAAACCAGATTAAAATGTTATTGATATCTGAAGAATGTTTAGGAAATTCTGCCGATTTGAATCCAAACTGCGCTCTTTTGTGCTCTTGCATAGTTCAAAATAATGGGCCAAAGTAATGCTCATGTCTGTACGTACCTTCCGCTTACATTCCAATCAAGCTTTTCTTGAAATAAAATACTACAAGGTCTTGAAAGGGGCACGGTTATGTGAATCGGTTGTCATGCTATGGGCATGTAATGCGGAGGAATGAAGAAAATGTCGTGAGGACAGTTTTGAGTATGACTATGAATGTGGATAATAGTAGGGTAAAACAAAATAATGAATGTACGGACTGTGTGCAAGATGATATGGCTAGAAAAGTGACTACTGAGATGACAACTAATAGAGAAGTATGGAAGTAGAAGACATACTGTACTGCGCAAACCTCCAATGTGGATAAGAGCAATAGAACGATGAAAACTGCTTTAATATAACCGATATTAAATCCAAGGGCGACATATAATACCAAGCTTTGAATCTAAGAAGCTTTTATATGTAGTTGTAGTTAAGTAACTTTCCCAATCAATCTTTTTGATCAAACACATCGTTAACACAAAACGTACTAAAAGGTTTTACTAATCAAGATATGAGCCACGGGGGAACCCGAAACGCTGAATACCCAAAATGACTAGGTTTTGAGTAAGTTCAGCGTTTTCGTTCTTATTCCTTCCAGTTAAAGTTCTAAATCCCAAAGCTCTTTTCGTTAAAAGATAATCTGATGCATTAGATATCAGTGCAATTCCCTAAAAGGCTAACTTTAACCTTTTCAGTGGGTGTGGTAGATTTTAGGTGTGGCCTGTTTTCGAATGAAGTTATATCGTCGATTTGTCTTCGTCTTACAGTTCCGATAGAGAATCAAGATTGACTATCAATTCTAGCTTTTTTAGTTAAAATAAAACTGTAGGATAAGTTACTGTCTAGTCCATTTACATGAATATGTGAAGATGACCAAATATTATGTATGAGGAAAAAAGGAGGCCTCTCTATAGGAGAGGCCTATGTCCAGCAGTGGACTGCTATAGGCTGATGATGAGGAACAAGGTACTCGTATTATTTTTATTAAACTTGTCCTTATTGCAATCAGCGTTATCGAAAAAAAAACAGCGGCAGAATCATAGAGTCAGTTTTTCGGTTATGTTGTAACGAAATATGGTTTTTCTTTCATATTGCTGGTTTTTAGTAGTATAAGTTAAGTAGTTAGGTACTAAGTAACATAAGTTTTAGGGCAGATTGTTCAATAGTCAGATAACTTTTATCTGAAGAATAAATATGACAGCTTCACATATTTTTTATACAAAAGCTGTCAACCGGCGATATTTGCTCTTCATTTATGAGAAAAGTCAGTCCTAATTTATATTATATTTATTTGGCAGGCTGGAAACATTTCTACATTACCATCAAAGCACTCGATCCTCCGCTTGTTGTCTCTATTTATAGAACCTTTATACTCAGAGAAATGTCAAATGATTCAGTGTGTGTACCTAAACTATTCCATGTGTACATGTGTGTCTTCTTTCGTACATAAAATTGTGAACCAGCAAAGTCCATTAATTGGTATCAAATTGAACCATCACCGAGCACTCCAATTGCGTAACACGTACACTATTACTCTCAATTCGCTATTCCATTGCTCCATATATTCGAAGAGTGTCTGCTCAACAACGTAAATAACGCAATGAATGTTGTTGAACTGTCAAAATGATACCCATTACTACTGATAGTGTGCTACGCAATCAGCCTGCCGATCGTGTTACATCTCAGTTCAATCCCTCTTACTTAACTGCCTTTCATTCCAATACTCTCACTAACCGTCAAATGGCCTCCAATCCTAACGTGACTCCTAGAGACATAATTTTAATGATCATACAGTCTCCTTAGGTCTTTATGCTTGGTCACATTTCCGACCCGAATGAACATCGTCTTAATAGCTGAGCGGCGTCCACTCTGACTGGATTAATTGAGACGTAAATTTCTTATTGAAACTCAATGACGATATTTATCGAAGGCCTTTGAGAGATCGACGAAAGTTGACAATATTGAGGTCTAGAAGATACTCAAGCAAGAATAAATAAATCTTTATTGAAATAAATTAGTGTTCCAAAGAATCTAGATCAATTAAAGCTAAGATTTTTATGAAACAAGGTATCACTGTAATTTTGTATTGCAGTCAAAATTCATACTAGAGCATGAATTCTGAATTAACAGATTCGCGAAAAAATATATATGAAGTTTTAATGATGCTGAGTTTATTAAATACGGGTGGTGTAAAAGCTAGAGCAGAAAGTTTTTAAAACCAATTCTGCGCACTGCAAGCGCTTTGCACGAGTCAAATAAATCTAAAACTATCCTCGAAAACATGTCCGTTGAAATGGCACGCGACTGGCCTGGAAATTATATTTCGAGTTGCTTCAGCTATCCTCTGCTTTTAGTTACAAAAAGTAAAATTTAATCAGGGTAAAGTAAAAACAGTTTCATGTTTAGTAAAGTAAATATCTAACATTTTAACTCGATAAAAAGGAATCCTAATAAAAACCCAGCTCCTAAGATTAGCCTTACAATGCAATTCAAAGTTCAACAAACGCTATATTTTATTGCCAAGTGTTCCGTAGGCGTCTCGCAGTCTGCCCGGTTATCTTGTGATTGTGAATCATCGTAATCCCGTGCATGTACTTCGTATTATAATGTTTTGATTTCAAAATATTATGATTATAAAAACGTTGTTTATTAATTTTTTCTCATGTTTCATTGTTTTTGTTGTCTATGGTGAGATTGTTTTTAGTTACTGATACCAATGCCTCGTGTATGGGACTCAATGCAAGTTAAAGGGTCGCACAGACAGGCGTGACGCGACTCCGGTAGAACAATTTCCATAGGAATTGTGTCCACCAGAGTCGAGTTGCGCCTGTCTGCGGGAGCCTCAAAGGTGTACTGTTCGTGCAATCGCGCGTGACTTCATGTCTTTAAAATGAAAGACAAAGGAAAGAGCGTATACTGATACTTAAAGATTGTCGATTCTCAGAATTTGAAATCGTACCGATAGTTTCGGAAGATCCACTAAATTGATATAAGTTCGTAGAAAACTCCTCTCTCTTGTTTCGCTTGATTGTAACCTACATTTTAGAACTATGGTTCCAGTTTTAAGTACTGTATAAAATCATTAGTCACCCGTATCCTGACCATACAGCCTTTGTCGAGCTCAACCGCTCTCACTCTCACTAACATTTATTTGTGACAAAACTTGGTTTAGAAATCCGCTTAAACAATACTGAAATTGGATAGCTCTATGTATTCCGGTCCAGTCCAAAAGTAAACACTGTTTACTTAACATGCATATTACAATAAAATAAAACAGCAACACAGTTAGTCAGGGGTAAATGAACTGCGGCCGGCTCAAATGTTCAGCTAAATGTTTACCTTATTTTCTGCACCGTTTCACTCGCCCCGACTAATATTCAGCGAATTTCGTTTTAATTTTCACATCAGTTGGTAAATTACTTGATTTACTCGAAGTTTGCACCACATTTTGTTAATTTTACCAACCTTTCGAGCAATTTGTTATTTCAACCTTTTTTCTCAAAGTTACTATCCCATTTTTACTGTTTGTTTTTATCCTAGCAAAACTCTCTTAACATCGAATACTGCCAGCCAAAAGAGTTCTCAAATAAAACTGCAAGAGATTGTTGGCTTCTCTCCAGATTATATAGTAAACCGTAGTGAGTATTCTGCTTGGCCATCAATATTCTAATATCATCCATTACATTTCGTCTATGGACGTCTGTTTCTGATGTCTGATTTATTCATCTTTTGCAATATGATAATCTACATCGCTCATGCGTAGTTACTGCACTCAAGATGGTTGCGTAGATAGATTAGCTAGCTAGCTAGAGCTATTGATCCCTACGGCCAAGTGTCTTTAGAACATTATAATTATGATTAACAAAGACTTAGAACTTAATTACTCTGTGTACTTCTATGACTATTAATATACATTTGACATTCATAAACTTTAGCTAAAGGAACATTTAAACTTTAAAGGATCTATTTTCAGATGCCATGTGACAGTTGGCTTTTATAAACGCAAATTATGCAGGCTATAAACTGACATATACTGTCGTTTACAAACATAGTTGCGCTGCTGAAATAATTCGCCATTTGTGTGTGTGTTACGTGTTTATAGTAATTTATTATTCAATAATCATCATCATTCATAGTAACACAAAAGAAAAGTTCCTATAGTAAAGCAATTTGGCAAATGCTATTGTCAGTTCAGAAAACATAATGGCTTATCATAAGTTTTCAAAATGCCATTAATCGACTCACAGAACCGTGATCACACAAATAGAAATGATGGCAGAATAGAAACCAAGTATAATAACGTAGTCGTCCCAATGATCTGTAAGCATAACTGCCTATAAACGCAGTACGATTATCGTGTTTACTTTCTAATTCCCGACCTGCAATGCAACCCAGTATTTAAATGGAGCTGAACTGTCGTCTGTGATAACTGGTACGATGTTTCAGATATGAAATACTTGAATTTTATTAGTTTTTTGAGAAAGTTCCAAGTCTCATCTTGGTTTCTTTCGTGTATCTAGCAGAAGCTAAGTCTTTATGTAAATTCTTATGGAGTGTCCCTAATGTTAAATGACTTTAAACAAAGGAAGAGTTAGGAGCTACAGTTTCTAGACTAGAACTAACGAAGACAATAAACCTAACTGTTTTGTCGCAATAGAGCAACTGGCGTTTGAAGATCAAATTGTCGAACGGTTCGAACGAGTGCAATTACAATTGCTTTGAAGTTGGAAAAGTGGCTTCACTAGTCTTTCGTATATTGTAGTCAATATCGACTCTTCATACTAATGAAAAGCCCAGCAGCTTGATAATTTCCCTCCTTCTAAAGCAGCATGCATTAGGACGTCCTATGCAAGAATATTAAATGCAAATGAAGGCATACATGTACAGCTTCATTTTGCACAAATTGCGATACTCGTTAGAAGGAAACGAGCTAGTCTAGAGAAGATATGCATGCTGTTCCTATATAGTCATGCTCTTGATGGGACCTATGAACTAAAATTGTTACGAGTTTGCGACTAGGTACTATATTCGTCAATAATATATATCGACTGATGGAGCAAACGTCTTAAATTCCGATGTACGATAGGGAAGGAATATATTTACATACTCAACATACAGCGTTTACGATGAAAGCATTTGAAGGATAAAAGGTCGGTCACAGTTGACTGGATATTTAGAGGTCAAAGGTTTAAGGTGTCCCACGCGAAGCGATTATGCTTTAGCCGCTCCTTAATTCTGCACATTTAACCTTAGAACGCTGGGTCAATAGCGAGATCGATAAAAAGGTAAAAGTTGATAATATAAAAACAGCTTTCCAAAGGAATTAGCAACCGTATTTCTTCTACTATCAAAATGCACCGCAGCTTGCATTGATTGGGTTATACCCACGTATAAAAACAACTTGGAAATACAAGACAGACGTCCGAAGCGAGATTGCATTGCCATTATTCAACTTCATTCAAGTCCACATCTGTCAATGTCGTGTAGTGCCGGAGTCTACCCCAAAAATCTCAAGGTCTGTCTGTGTCTACGTTAACCCCTTTCATCTGACCACCTCGCCCTTTCTGGTTCTACCGGTTCTCGTGTGTCAAAGACGAGAACATGATTCATGACAGTTTAGTCATTTTGCTGGCCAGTTTACCAGCCGTTATTGCTAATATTAGAATGGCTAATTATAGGAAACTAGCCCGCTGCAGTACCGGAATGGTAGCTATGGAACTGCTTTGACAGTTTAAGTTACCGATCGGATTTGTTAGTTTTGTAAAATAGAAACTTTAATTAAATTTTTTGGACTATCGATATATTGGGGATTTAAAAGAAATTACGCCGGCAGAATTAAGGTGAAATTCATTGTGCTGGATCGCAGTACAATTTGTCAAAGTCGCTCCAAAAGTATTTGGTAATTTCAATGAGATACCGAAATTGAGAATTGATTAATTGAAGTGAAACACACCGAATAAATTGGATTTAGAAGTAGCCATCCAGCCACTGCGAAGTCATTAGCAATCTATAAATTTGCATAAATATGATCCAACATTGATCAAAGCAACAGCCGATCGATTCTGTAAAAATCTCACCGTGAAAAGCTAGGTGAAGTGGAGCTTAGAGGTGAAGCTTAGAGTGAGCTGTCAATAGTGTCAATCCCTTAGCATTAGTAGGAATAACAGCTCACTCCACGCTCACTTCACCTAACTTTTCACGGTGAGATGATTACAGAATCGCACTGCAGTTGCAAATGAGTTGCAAGATATTTTTACATTTACCTTTTAGTGCAAAGCTATGTTTTATAAAAGTCTAAACATCTTGTTAGATCTAGTTTCTTTTTCTATTCTAGTAGATCGTCACAACTATTTTTCAAAGGGCTCGATAGATTCTTTACCACCAAAATCTTCAAGATTTTAAAAATAATCGTCCACTTTCCTGTCGGGACATGTTTTGAGAGTTGTTGATTCATCCGGAACCTTCCGTCAACCGTAGGTGGACCTTTTTGGGATGAACATATTTTTATTTTTTTCTCATTTTGAATTTAAATGTCGTTACGTTAATGGCCTGTGGTGGATTGAGTTATAATTAATCGTTACAGGTAAAATGAAATTGAGATGAGTTTGTAGTCTCATTTAAATTCCATAAGCGTTAACCTAACCAGTTTGCTCAGTTTTTCTCATACAGAGTCCCACAATGGGTAAAACGACAATAATATGACTCAAAAATATTCGGGATCAAAAGATCCCGACTATTTTTGAGTCATATTATTGTCATACCGTAAAAATGGACACATTGTTTGCGTGCACGAACCATGACAAACGAACAATAATTAGCCTGGTGGAAAAGACGAATGAAACGCTAAAGTTTTATATAAGTAACAGAAAAATGTAAATGAATCATATTGTCACAATCTAGGTTAGTCTAAATCGAACCTAGTCGAAGTTTTCTCTTTAAACTAGCTAGTTTGCTCTAAATACTCGTACTGTGCTAAACAAAATCTGTCTGCCAAACAAATTGGTTCTTCATGTTGAGTCGGAATTTTTCAGGCGAGTGGTTTGACCTGAACTGTGCATTTCAGCCTGACCTAGATACGGTCAGAACTTTGTGTTTGGTCACGACTTGCCGTTTCTATTAAATACTCGTTCGTGTTCGTAGTCAATGGATTTTATTTCCGATTTTTGATTTCATAAATGGAATCTGGAATTCGAACGCGACGGAATTTCTTTTTTTTTTAAATGCTGGTTCTTGTAAACTTTGTAAATTGTCGATTCGTTATCTATTTATTTAAAGCACCCCGAGATTAATTCTTCATCCTTTCATGTCAGCTGTTTTTGTTAACGAAAAACAATATTAGCTGAAACAAAACTCCCGAGACCGTTTTTTTTAATACCGTTCTTTTTGTTTCGGGTGTTTTGTTTTCAATAGACTGCTGAATTTATTTTCTTTGTTAAAATTAAAACTAAAAAGTCGGGAGCCTTTGATGTTTTGTTTACTTTTAACAATATGCTGGTCATTTTCAATTACTTCAGCTGGTGGTTTTGAAGTCCATCAGCGTAGGTCTCAGGTAGACTTAAGATACTTAGATGTTTCCCCAATTCTAGAGTTAAAAAAATGAGGATGCATACGGTGTTAGATAATTATTAGGTATACACGGAGATGTATCAAGCTATACATTTCCAGTTTTAGCAGACCTCGCATTGTATAGGCTTTTCGTTCAATGAGAAGGCAGCTTATACTGGAAATGTATGGCTTGATATGTAGTCGTGCGTACCTAGTAAAATATTGTATCAGAACATAATTTCAGTCGCTTCTAAGAATGCTAGTAGCCCATCATAGTTGTGAAACAAATGATGATTCACGTTCACTTACATAATTTATTCCTTGGTTAGCATGTTTGTTTATTTACATTACAATATTATGTAGGTTTTACATTATCAAACGACCTATTTTCTCTATTACGCATCGATACAATATCTTTTAGATAGTTTGTAATGATATTCATAATATTGTTTTTGGAACATAGATAAGATTAGGTATATTGAAATATTATTTGTTTCAAATTGACGTTATTTCAAGCTACAGAAATATCAACTTTATTTTAATGGCAATTAAGTTGATTTCAGAGCGACTATTGAAAAAGTTATAAAAATGTTCGAAGTTGTAGCGTAAACTGCAGTGCGATTCTGTAACCATCTCACCGTGAAAATTTAGGTGAAGTGAGCGTGGAGTGAGCTGTCATTCCAACTAATGCTAGGGATTGACACTATTGACATCTCCCTCTAAGCTCACTTCACTTAGCTTTTCACGGTGAGATTTTTACAGAATCGATCGGCTGAACTTTATTGTGTAGGAATTATAGTTATTTTTCCATTTGATTACATTTTTGGCGAAAATGTCGCGAATGCTGATTAGGTACTTGAGTTCTTGCAGTATTAACTTGTCTATTCCGTGGTATCTCTAGGGTTATGGAAATAATGGAATTTGGGCGCCGACAAATCGGAGCACCGATTTGTATTTATTAGAAGTAACAGAAGCAGCAAGTGACTTGAGGCTCTTTGCTCTTTTCGATCTTCTTTGTGATGTGGGTTACGCAGGTCGAAAAGAAGAAATTCAGTCGGGAGTCTCGGCTCGCTGTTTCCGAGACAAACGAAATTAACTATGTTATAGGCAGTTCAATCTCGACTTAAAACCTATTCTGCGTAGACTACTCTCATTCTTAAATTTGAATAGGTGCTTCTTTGTATCTTGATGATAAGTAGTACATAATTCGTTTTAAAGTGAGGCCGATCGATTCTGTAAAAATCTCACCGTGAAAAGTTAGGTGAAGTGAGCGTGGAATGAGCTGTCATTCCAACTAATGCTAGGGATTGACACTATTCACAGCTCACGTGAGATGGTTACAGAATCGCACTGCTGCAGTTGGTTTAGGTACCTACTGCACCTTTAACTAATTTGGTATTTTAGGCATATCTTAATAGTCTTTAAGACTAATTTGATGGTGGCAGTGTCTGTCGCTTTGTATAATTCAGACAGCTGCAAATAACGACCCGCGTCAGTGCATGCGACAAAGACGACAGCATCTAGGAAATACAATTTTTTGTATTTTCCTATAAAGATTTATCGTATTTCGTTCGCAATTTTCAGTTTTTAGGTCTACCAGAGGGGTAGTTCTGGTAAATTTAAGAATGTTCACAGTCTGATCTCAGTCTCACTCAATCTGTCAAATTTCTCTACATTTTGACATTTGTTTGTCGCCGAGATGAGACTGCGACTAGATTTTAATCGTTTTAAATTACGAGAATTTGGCCTTCTGGTTTATTGAGAGATAAACTGAAATCGGTCCGACATATCGACTTCTAATTACATAGGTATGTAAAATTTGTGTTCCTACTATGTACTTACAATAGCTATTTGCCAGTACAGGTATACTAGCAAAAGTACCTAGATAGATAGGTACCTACTTACTTAGTTATATGTATTAGTATTTATTAGCAATTTATTTTATTACCAACGTTAGATACGAACATTTAACCAGTGTTGTACCTACCTAGGCATTTATTATAATATGTCATAAAACGCGTGACAGTGGGTGGTGGTTGTGTCTTGTGTTTTATGTGACCTAAGACCTAACTGGTTTTTTCCAAAGAAAACGTTGATATGAAGAGGTAAACAAACACAATATCACTGATGCAATATACCTACGTACCTACATAGGTACCTGTCTACACCTTTGTTAGGTACCTTACATTTTAATTTTCTGAAACTTGAAATTAGGGAACGTTTAAACTTCGTAATGAAGTGCTTTGTTTCACAATTAGCTGTCAGTAGGTACCTACCAACATACGTCTAAGCAAGTGCATACCCACCCATCTACACAAGTAAGTATGTATATACGCTTTCTTCGTTTGCACAAAGTGGTTCACACAAAACCAGGCGAAGGACTCACACACACGCGCGCAGGAAAATCAATAACAGCGCACAACAGACAACAGCTGATCACGACAAAATATAACAAACGTAAGGATACTGTTGTAGCAACACTCACCACGACTTCTGCTGACTATCATCGGGGTTATTATAGTTAGTTATAGCGGGATATCTGCAATACAAAACAGCAATTTTCAACAATCACAATAACACTACAAAAATCAAGCATAATTATCATTTTAGCGCACTAATGTTAGGTAATATTAATGAGCTAAACGCCAAACGGCCCGTGTTATTTCGTTGCGTTCAACTAAATGCGAACAAAGGACTGTGTTTATTTTGCAACGCAACTCACCTTTGTGCGGTACACTCCAGCACTTTCTTCTTTTCCCATCCTTCTTGAGTTTTCACCCATTCTTCACCTGGTGACCGCCAGTCTTTTGAAATAAAAGGCATTTTATAACACAAAACACAACAAAGTTTAACGAGATTCTAGTGCGCAACCAAACGAGTCGCACAAGCTAACGTCTGCAACGCGAGACGGGATTTGACGATTTTGACACGAGAAGTGCGAGGTTGCGAGTTCGAGCCGATGCAAATGCATAAGTGCGACAGAGAAGTATTGTTTAGAAAAGGATGGATGCGCGCATGGCTTTTGTTTTGTTGATTTTAAGGAAGACGTCAGGAACAGCTGTTTTCGTTTTGCATAAAAATAACCGAGGACATTTTTGTTTATGCCAGTAATATATGGTTATATCCGTGTATTTTTTAACTCAAGTTTGAAATTTAGTAATTTGAGTTAGAAATGTTGGCAAAATAAAAAACAGATTCTTTTATTTTACAAAAAAAATTGCATGAAATGATGTTTAAGAACTGAACTTTGCATTACTGTGGAATGTTTTAGTACAATCATTCATTCATTACATAACTTTTCGTTATCTGTAGTCAATTATCCATTCGTTCTTTAGAACTGCTTTGCTAACTGCGTTTTGAGGTTATATTTGTCGAGAATTTGTGTTTTCGTAATGGGAGACTCCGACGCAAGTTTCAAGCCAAAAATCAACAGTACTGCTCAAGATCCAGTACTTAAACAAGCTGAAATAGCTTATATGAAGTTGATAGAGCAGAAAAACCGTGACAGAGTAAATAAGCTGCAGCAGATTTCCAAAAAAAATAGAATCACCGGACTAGCTATTGGTACTGGAGTGCTAAGTGTTTACTTGTACTCTATATTTGCCGTGAAACAAGAAACCTTCCTCGACGACTTTGAGGAACCCGTCAAAGTGCAGCAGCAGTAATATGGCGACGGCAAAGAAAGCTTTACAGATAAGATTACCTCCTCTACCAAGTATTAAAGATGTTATTCGACTGTACAAACTACGTGCTCTTCGGGAACTGTCTCAGAATTTCCTCATGGAACCGCGTTTGTTAGAAAAAATAGTGAACGCTGCTGGTAATATAGAAAAACACGTCGTCTGCGAAGTAGGTCCTGGCCCCGGCGGAATAACAAGGTCCATAATCCAAAGAGCTCCAAGAAAATTAATCCTGATCGAAAAAGATCGTCGTTTTGTGCCATCACTGGAACTTTTAGCTGATGCATGTAGAGATAAAGTTGATGTAGACATCATAACTGGTGATATTTTAAAGACTGATATCGGTCAGTTCATCCCCAAAGATGTGAAGACCGATTGGCTTGACTCACCTCCACCAGTTCATTTAATTGGCAACTTGCCTTTTAGTGTATCTACAATACTGATAATACGCTGGCTAGAGATGATATCTAAGCAAGAAGGTCCATGGGCTTTTGGTAGAACTAGAATGACACTGACATTTCAAAAAGAAGTAGCTGAAAGGATGGCAGCAAGAATTCTAAGCAGTCAGCGATGCCGGCTATCTGTCATGTGCCAGAACTGGTGCACAGTAAAATATAAGTTTGACATTTCAGGGGGAGCATTTCTTCCAAAACCAGATGTTGATGTTGGAGTCGTGACTTTAACACCTTTAAAACACCCTATAATACAGCATCCTTTCAAAATGGTTGAGAAAGTTGTTCGGCAAATATTTTCTATGAGACAAAAGTATTCAATTAGAGGTGCTCAAACATTGTTCCCTGAAGATGTAAGAGAAGAAATGGCATTGAGAATGTACAAGATGGCTGACATTGATCCTGTTACCAGATCGTTCCAGATTGCTAACATGGAATTTGCTAGAATAGTTCAGGCATATAGTGAAATTATTAAGCAATATCCTGAATTTGAGCACTATGATTACAGGGCTAAAAAACTACTACCAGAGACAAAATTGGTAGAGGAAAAAGTTTAAGTTATACCTAGATTGTTTAGATGTATATATTAGTTATGTTGCAATAAATAATTTCTGAGAAAAACAGTTTATTAATTAATCTTGAGCTACATTTTCACTACATTACAGTTAAACAAGCAAATCGTCAAGCATCAGAAGTCTTCTCCTCCATCAGCTCAGTCTTTTTCTTTAGCTCTTCAAGGCGTTTCATTTTCTTCAGCACTTTATTGTGTCTTATGGACTTAAGATGAATGGCATACACGTTATCCCCTATGAATATTCTGTTGCACACATCACAGTAGTTGTGTGAATTTCCATCAACACCTCTTTTCATTTCATCTATTTCGCTAGTTAATGGTTCAAAGTCACATGGAGTTTCGTTCAGGTAACTTTCTAAAATGTGTATAGCTTTGTATTTAACTTCATCATCCCATTTTGAAACATCTGTAGTATCAAGTTCATATATAGGTGGTACCTGAAAATAAAATGATTTTAGCGCCATCTAGTTTTATAAGCCTTAAACAGTTGAAAGTTGTAATTCCTTTTCAGTAATTCACCTATTCGACACTAGATGTCGCTGTTTAGTTTTCTTCATTCTAGTTTTGCTACTTGACACGAGATGGCTCGTGTTTTAAAGATCACTAGAAACTTTTTTTAAATAACATTAAAGCCAAAAAAAAATGGAACTATGACTGAGTACTACCTGAATAATATAATATAAATATTTCGAGGTACACAATTCTGTATATTCAATTATGTAATTACCTACATGTATGTAGGTATTATAATATTTGTGTATTTTCATGTGAACATTTAGTACAAACGAAACATAAAATATAATTATGCGCAATAAACTAATAACACGCAATAATTAGATATCGCTTATTTGATCTATCGACTGTTACATGACAAGAAAAATAAAGGTACATTTTACATACCGTAGGTTTTTTTTATTACCAACGTACAATCGGTTATTACAGAATTCGTACAATACGTTGTTGTATTTATTGGACATTTAATTAAAACCTGCTTACTTCTCTTGTAGGATGTTCTATGAATCTTCCTCTAATCATCTTGTTCTGCCGGCGGGCGTACCTTCTGGTGCCCATCTTCATGTTTTCAATGCTTTGATTGAGCAATTTTTTTCCTGAACCACTGATTCTTTCCTCTTCGGATAACATTAAATAGTCATGAAATTCTTTAAAGCCGAGAGTTTGGAAGACGCCTTTGGTGTAGTCCGGTGGCCTGGAAAACGATAATAAATAGGATAATGTATGAAATAAATTATTAATGTTAGGTACACGGGTACGGTTACCGCCAAGGGTCTTTTACCCGTCGACGATAAAACCTTGCTGAAACCATAGACGTACATCCAGTACATCGAAGCTTTTATCCCTCGACGGATCTGTGTTTACAGAAGTGAATAATTAAACAATATACGAATGTTTATTGACGTCGACTTGGTTAAGATTATAAAACATAAGTAGGTACGAGCACTGAGCTACCTAAGTTGAACTTCTCAAACAAATTGATTTTGAGTTACTTGGTAATACGGTAAGCCTATAAGTAAGCCGATTAAGGAAGCCAGAAGCAAATATTATGATTTTAAGTAGGTACTAATAAATTATCTAAACATGTACTGAACGATCTGTCGAGGTAGATATTTCAGGATTTGTTTAAAAACGTATTATATTAAAGATAAACCGTTCAGGGTCAGTCCGGCCGGATTAGCTTCAGATAAGTAGGTATTTGCCAACATACATAAAGCGATGCAAAAATATTTTGTTTATCTTTTCGATACCGTATATCTTTCAGGAAAGTGGAACTCGCGGGAATTGTTTACTTGTGGGCGTGTTCGGCATTTGTTTTATTGGCTAGCAGTAAATATAGGTACGCCGCGGCTCAGTAGGAACATTTAAATTCGAAAACTTTTAGTTCTGTTGTTATTGGCAATGGAAAGAAACTGGTCGGATGCTCGTCAAATCGTTTGTTGGAGCTTCTATGTAGTCCCTTGAACCCATGCTAATTTTAGGATAAACTGTATCATTCCTTTTATGCTAACGGTAGAGAACGGCTTCTCTAATGTCAACCCTTGATAACGTTATTATTCGTTTCTTGCACTTCTTTATGTCTTTTTAATTTTTCAATGCCGGCGGGGTAATTGCGTACTACACTAACAGGAGTAAGTAATGGATTTTGAAAGTTCAACAACATTCATAGCGTTATTTACGTTATTGAGCAGACAATTTTTTCGAACATTTGAAGTAAGTAATGGATTAGCAATATCCTTCAAAATTGTTCAGATTGTGAGCGATAGTGTGAATGTTACGAAATTAGGGTGCGGTCTTAATGCGGGTAGGTACCACATAATATTTGAGTTTTGTACCTACTCGTATTGTGCATATTTAATCGAGCACGAAGCTGTCTTACAAGATACTAGAACAACTGATCGAGATATAAATACGTAACTAGATATCAATAGCAATAAAAAAAATACGCTCAATGCAGATGATGCATGACTAACGTATTTTGCATAAAACCTCAATATATTATTCACAGACAACGTAGAAACCCGAACATTTAAAAATGGAATATGAATATTTGCGCGCCATTTCGTGGCGGAGTTTTTGTCGATGGTATAATTATTTAGCGAGCGATCATCGATTGCGTAACGTTTGTTAGGTCTGTATCGTTCGTTCACCCCGGGCTCGTTCGCCACACGCTGACGTTTAACCTTCAAAAGTTATTCGATTTATTTCCTATATTTTGATATTTTTATCGCACACGTGTGTTTTAGTTACCTACTTGTTTGAAGACCAGTAGTATGAATACCTACGCAGATAATTCTAATTTATTATAATTAGGTACTATTTTTGGACGCCTATATAATTATAAAGTGCGAGATTGATTTGTGGACAGGTTTGAATTTTTAAGACGTAGGTAATTTGGGCATACTTTTATACCTAACAACATACTCCTATACAGTACTGCCAGCGTGAAATTGCTTGGTCCCCCGACTCACCCCGTCGCATCGCATCGCCTGCTCGTGGTCAGTGGCGTGCATTGGTTTTCAGAATAGGTAGGCAGGAATTTAATTTCGTCGTATTAATTTGAACGAGTAAAGTACAATGTCAATGTGCGAATAGTACGGGAGGCGAGTAGGCCGTCTGGCGACTGCCTACTGCAGCGCGTGTTTGTATGAAGATTTTGTTTTTTGTTAGGTATGATAATTTAGTGAGTTTCCTAATTGTGGGGCACACACACTAAAATGTAATTGACAGGATTATGGTGATTTTTCGAGGTAGGCACTGCTTATATGCCTTTATGCAATGCACGCCACTGCTCGTGGTATCACTTCGTTTTCGCTTGGCGTTCTTTCTTACATTTTGTTCGGCTCCTAAGAGTCTTTGCGTGATGTAAAATAACCTATAGCCTTCCTCAAGAATTAGGCTATCAGATGCAAAAAGATTTTTTCAACAAAATTGACAAATATTAACTATAGGTACTTATGACTTGTGCCATGTATGAAAACCAACATGAGAGCTGAATTATAAGCCAACATTTTTTTGGTTTTTATAAAAATCGTTGCCCCACGCTAGGAATTACTCCTGTATCGTGGGTGCGTTCACAAACATTTAAACTCACATACACAAACAGCCAGACCCGGAACAACTACTTGTAGGCCATACAAATATTTGTTCCGTGCGGGAATCGAACCCGCGACACGCAGAGCAGCAGTCAATCGCTTAACCACTGCGCCAACCGTGCCGTCAAAAAATTAGCCTACTTACGAGTACAATGTATAATTAAATGACGTAGCAGACAGGACAGCATAGATCTTTGTTCTCTGAGTGAGTTCACAAAAAACACGATGTACAGAATATGTTATTGTAAATAATAAAACTGTAATTATGGCCACACTATTGAATTAGGAAATTCCTGTAATGATAGTGATGTTGAGTTAGTAAATGAATAAATTATCCACTGTCAAAATGTTTCGGAATTTTGAACCAACCGGCTTTAACCGAAATCAAAATCAAAAAGCAATATTATAATGCTATTCGCACAACTTTATCCTTATTAGTCCACCTGACGAAAGTTTTTAATAAAAATATTGAACTCCAAAACCTTGTGGTGCAGGATCGTGACACATCAATTCATTCTCAGAATAAATAATAAAACATGTTAGGCTTTACACGTGGGAACCATTCTAACGAATATATTATACGTATTTGAATTATTATTGTTAATTACCTAGTGCAGTTCACCTTGAAAGCTTTAGGAATTTCGTGAGTGATAGAAAAAAGCGTCTTAGCAATGGGCCATATGGTACCTTTCTCATATTTCTGTACTCGACGGAGGGCTTAGAGAAAGCGACATTCTTTCGATCAGCGATAACGATGGTGGAAATGTCAAAAATGTATTGAATTGATATTTAAGATAAGTTACCGAGAAGCTTATGTCAATCCTGTTGAAAGTCGATGTAGAAATACGAAAAACTTTGAAAGTGATTTCCACTAAGTATTCTAGCCCTTTTGACTAGACTAACCCCGATATTTATGTGCTGAAAATCAAATCTACTAAGCTCAAAGTGGAACTTCCAACGTCTTAATTACATCATCATCTGCATATGCCTAGCCGTTTCCCAACTATGTTGGGGTCGGCTTCCAGTCTAACCGGATGCAGCTGAATACCAATATTTTACATGGAGCGACTGCCTCCACAACCCAGTTACTCGGCAATACGATACCCCTTGGTAAGACTGGTTGTCAGACTTTCGGGCTTCTGACGACCCGTAACGACTGCGAAAGATCCACGAATCACAGCCCGGACCAACGGCTTAACGTGATTTCCGAGGCCAGAAGGGGTCTTGGTATGTGAAGATGGTCACCCATAGACGGATCAACCGCGGCAAGCGTAGCTTAACCTGATCGATTGATCCGTGCGGCTGTTGTTACTTAGCCACGAGGCTTCAGAACATCATCGACTGTAATCATACAGTCATATTAATCTCCTAGTTTGTTGTATAGACTCAATTTTTTTAATGGTTTATTCTAAACCAAAAATATGTTGTTTTGCACGCCATAAATGACAAAACATTCAAATCTACCTGTTATTTTAAGACCTCGCACATATTATTGGTGTATACTCATGTTTTACAATAAATATAATTATTATAATCTATTCTATAGTTTTGAGCCCTTGACGTAAAACTTTTTACATAACCCTCGTACGTTTTACGTCAGGACGCGTAAGGTTCTCTTTCCGGTTTAGAATCAATACGAGTGCATTAAATAATAGTACAGATTAACTGATAGTCAGGTTCTACGATAATAGTGCTAGATAAGATCAGAATCAGTTTATAAACGGCTCGTTATCTTAGTTTACAAGAATCTGTTGCAGTTAACAATACACTTTCAGTCGTGATTGAGTTAATGAAACGAGCCGGTACTTAATCAATTATATTGTAGACACGAATGTTTGTGGTCCTACAGCGGGTTATTTGACAAAGATATTGTAAAATTTATGTTGTAAGGTTACGGAGCTTTGATAGTAAAACAGTAGGTATTGTACCTATATAATACCAGCTGACCCGGCAAACGCTATTTTGCCATATACATTATTTCTAGGAAATATTTTTTTTTACTAGATGAAAAATAGATGTTGGCCGATTCTCAGACCTACCCGATATGCACACAACATACAAATCGGTCCAGCCGTTTCGGAGGAGTTTGGTAACAAACATTGCGACACGAGAATTTTATATATTAGATAGATGTAACAAGTTTCTATAAGCTTGAACAATAAAGCTGTCCCAAATTGGGTGATTTAGTTGACCAAACCGCAGCAACCTTATTTATTCATATCCATACTGATACTAATTGTTATAAATGCGAAAGTCTGTCTGTCTGTTTCACGCCTAAACCACAGCATCGATCGTTATGAAATTTGACAGATAGGTAGAGGACTTGGAGAAGGAGGGGTAGTTTTAGGGTACTGAGAAGGACTTAGGGTACTTTTCATGCTGGATGTTTGTATTAAAAATTATGAAATAGGTTATTATCCAGACGAAGTCGCGGGCAAGAACTAGTTCCTAACAAAGCATACTTAATTGACAATTTACTATTATTGAAGTTAAGCTAAGAGCAGTTAGAGTAAGTAGTGTCGTAGCTTTGCACAAACAGAAGAAGACTTCCTTAAAACACCCGCTCTTCACGAAATAGGATCTTGTCCCCTCCCCCGAATTTTCTCAACCACCAAGTAACTACAGCTCATGCTGCATAGCAACAACATATTTGAAGAAGGGTCACTCACAGCTCCAGTGCCCTCATTCAAAGGGTAGGACCACTGAAGTAGGTTAAAGAGTAGTTGTGTAGTAGGGTGACGTATTACGTGCGCGTAATGAACCCGCCGTCGGCTAGATGAAGACGTATAAGTTTACCAGGAGTTAGAGTTACTGGAACTGATAGCTACTCGTGAGTTGATATTTTTGAAGTGAAAACTTCTTTAGCGGCGTTGTGCACTTTTGTTGTGATGGGTAAAAAATGTTAAACTCGCGTCAGGACACGTGACCTGATCGAAAATTCGTAAGACGGAGCTCGCGTCAGGACACGTGACCTGATCGAAAATTCGTAAGACGGAGGGAGAGTAGACCGTATTCCAAAATATCAAAAATGCACAACGTTAATATTCAAGTTTTCACTTCTGCCGGCACTCCCGGAGTGCAACCCGTTTTTTTTGTATGATTATGTAAGTACTTTTAATTTAATAAAAAGCTTTTGGCTTGTGAATGTATCGATTGCTTGTTTGTGACAAATAAAAATACCACATTAGGTATCATGTTCCTGCCCTTGTTCCATGTTACTTGGAGTCGGCGCAATACGCGCCTTAATTCACTGATTTCTCTTTTCAAATAATACCTTACACAGTCCATCCATCTTTTCTTTGGCCTCCTTCTCCTTCTTCATTCAACTAATAAGAATACCTATCAGTCTCTAATTTTCAGGAACGAACATTGATCAGAAAACTGGTGACTGCGTGTTGGCGACTTCAGTAGTGGTCTCAAGTCATCAACACGCAGTTACCAGTTTACTTTTTCATTTACTTAAATCAAGAGTCCAAGATTATCTACCAAAGAAAGTATTAACATACGAAATTCTTTAATCTGGGTCCGTATGCCCGTAATTTAAAACGTTCAAAATCTAGTCGCAGTCTCATCTCGGTGACAAACAAATGTCAAAAACTTGTCAAAATGTGGGGAAATTAGACGTATTTTTGACAGATTACGACAGATCAGAATGTGAACGTTCTTGAAATTACGAGAATTACCCCTCTATAGTTCTACCAAGATTTAATTTCGTTTGTAAGATTGAACCTTCTAGTTTATTTCCATGTTTCTATCGATTTCCACGTGAAATGAAAGAACTGCTAGTTGGTTACGTGTCATCCCAATGCAGTACAAAAGGGTCAAATGGATGTGGTTTTGGTGTAGATACCTGGTTTATGCACAATTTTGATCTATTACCCCTATATTACTTGCATGTAGGGGTAAGGTTCACCTTCAATTAATTTTAAAATAGTAAGTGCACATTTAGAGCAGTGGTGGAATGGTGGCCAAGTGGTAACGGCCGCGATTTACGAGTTGAAGGTCGTAGGTTCGAACCCAGACAGGCGCTTACTTTGTCTAAATTATTTCGTCACCACTGCTCACAAATCGGTGAAGGAAAACATCTTGAGCAAACCAAAAATTCGAAGACATGTGACATCTAATAACCCGCACTTGGCCCGCGTAGTGGATACGGCCCATTCTCTCTCAAAGAGAGGGGGCCCGTATCAGCACATGAGCGTTTTTACTTATATGTTCATAAGTTTTAGAGCTTTTCATCCGTGTTATGTTAAAGCTCGATTCTCGAAAATTAGAGCAATTATGTATAGTTTGCTTCGAAACTCATATATATCCGAATAATTATCCTAATATCCGATTCTAATCTCTTAAGACGAGTTGAATAATTGTATTTCTAAGATAATATTTACATCTTACTTCTTACAAATATTATAAAAGCGAAAGTTTATGAGGATGGATGGATGTCTGTTACTCTTTAACGGCAAAACTACTGAATGGATTTGGATGAAATTTGGCACACAGATAGTTTATAACCAGGATTAACACATCATCGTTATTCTCACGGGATCGAAACTTATGCCGGTGAAACCGCGGGGCGCAGCTCATACTATATAAGCTAATAATCTTAAAATAATAACAATAATATGTACATACATATTAAAAAAAAAACCGGCCAAGTGCGAGTCGGACTCGCGCACCGAGGGTTCCGTACAACTTAAAATTATTAAAAATATTTTTATTATATGATGTAACTAAAAATTTACGGTTTTCGCAATTTTTCCTTTATCTGTGCTATAAGACGTTGCTTCTTACCAAATTTCAAGATTCTGAGTTCACGGGAAGTACCTACCCTGTAGGTTTTGATTCCCTTGCGAGTGTCGAAAATACACGGCATAAACGGCTGTATCTTTTGATTGCGTTGGCTTAGAAGTTTGATTGTTTTACAGCTCCAAGGGTCAGTAGACTTGAGTATTTGATAAAAATTCTAGCTTGATACCTCCACGCGTTCCTGAAAAAAAGGGTCTTGACAGACAGACTGACGGACGGACAACAAAGTGATCCTATAAGGGTTCCGTTTTTTCCTTTCGAGGTACGGAACCCTAAAAAGGGAGGGGAAAGAATCATAGGGCATAAAAAAATTTGTCCGCATTGCAGTCAACAGGAAAAGTGCTCAAAAAGCTGGCAGCATTGCCACGTTATAAGACAATGCGGATTCTTTGGCCGAAAAAAAGGCCAGCTCTCTATTGGTATTAGTTCTATTGTAGGTACAGACGCCAGCAGATCAAGCTACCCGAAACTGTCAAATTTTCCCAACCAACCTTGAACCTTAATACTTTAAATATAAAGTTGAAAATCTATTACAGAAATTTGACAGATTGTAGTAGCTTGATGTGCTGGCGTCTGTACATGTACAGACGCCAGCAGGTCAAGCTACCCGAAACTGTCAAATTTTCCCAATCAACCTTGAACCTTAATGCTTTAAAGATGAAGTTGAAAATCTATTAAAACATTTTGACAGATTGTAGTAGCTTGATGTGCTGGCGTCTGTAGATATCATACTACACGTCATATTATTTAAAACAGGAAATCAACTTGTTTAGCAAGCTGAACCGAGCCACAATACTGGGACGTTTAACTCATCTCTTTGGTTCCTAGTTTAAACAGCCAGTATTCTCTATGGCATTTAGTCCGCCTCTGTACGTTTGTGTGCTTAAAGTATTGGTTAAATAATTAAATAAATATATGTATTTGCATATTGACTGTCTAAGGTTAACCTCGTCTACGGGCTAAGGTCCTATGAAGGGGTAGCGAGTTCACATGCCATCGCTTAGTTGGTTGGTTTTCACTGATTGGTACCGCCCCGCGCTTACGCAGCGCTCCTCTTATTAACTAGTCTTGATACTTGCTATTAAAATTACTTACTGAGAAGTTATTGAAGCAGTTTCTTACTGAATTTTTTTACTATTATGTTAAAGATAGTTAATGATAGTTTCTCATCTAATTGTGTTATATTTTGATTTTGTTATGCTTTTTTTCTTTCTTAATTGTGTTATATTTCAAGTGGCTATAATTTATTTTGTACGCTAATGGTGGTAAAACATGTTGCACTCACAGATTTTCACTTTTACATCCACATTTGCATGTATATGTATAATGTTACACATGTTTACAAATAAATATATCTTTATCTTATCTTATCTTTATCCCGGTTTCCAAAAGCCCATTTAAATTAATCTTTTCAAACCTCATGTCAAAGATTTGATGGACATAAGCTCAGGGTTGATGTTGTTTTGTTTAATTTTGATTTATCAGCCTGTTAATTATTTCTTTGTGTCGATCAGCTCCTCAGAAATCTAAAATAAGTCTACTAACCCCCAAAAATGCTTTTAAGATTCGAGTCAACTTATCTTTTTTATATGTACAGTCACCAAAAGAGATAAGTTACCAGTGTGGTCGAATATAGTTGAAGTTTAGTAAGAAACCTATGGATGTTTTTGAATGAAATTTAATTTGATGATATACTGTTTGTTTTCTATTAGTTAAATTAAATTTTATATTAAAAAATCCATCGGTTTCTTACTTAACTTCAACTATATGCGATGACCCTGGTTACTTACCTCCTTTGGTGACTGTACGTGTTTCTGTGTTAAAACAATTTTTCTTTCTCCTAGATTTATGTGAACCACCTGAAGCAACCATAAATAATATTTATTATATTACCTATAATCTTATTCTTTACTTCTATAAATAAGAAGTTGACCCTTAATAGACTCTGGTAACTCCATTGAAATAGGTAGAGTGTAACCAGAAACAACTTTCCATTTTGAAAATCAGAAAAAAAAACGAGAGTTCCGTTCATTGGTCCCGGAAGATTGGATATCAATTACACACTGCGTTAAAAAAGAATCAATCAGAAATACTAAGTTTTTTGTTCCATGTTGATTTCAATTATGTAAATAAAAAAGCTAATCGATCATAAAAGTAGGTAGATGCTGTTATAGCTGTTTCTAAATTATTTAACGCACTACTGTTGCTAGGCGGTATACCTACTTTGTCGATTTAACATAACAGGCGGAAAAATAAAAGTTGTTAAAACCATGTGCAGTGGGAACATTATAGGCTGATTATTTAGCCCCTTCGAAAGGCAGTGCTGTAATCAACCACCCTGGCCCAATGCTGGTTGGTAGATGCCTCACGTCTTCGAATTTTTGGTTCTAAGACATGCCGGTTTCCTCACGATGTTCTCCTTCACCGTTTTGAGAGCAGTGGTGATGAAATAATTTACACAAAGTGAACCGCCTGTCTGGGTTTCGTAAGTTGCGGTCACTATGTTCTTACATAGCTAAAAATAAGAACTACGCACATGATGTTATGGGCAGTATCCAAACAAAACTACATGTATTTATTTGTCGCAAAACTGTAGAGAGACGGACACATTATTGTGGCTAGAATAATCTAAGTTCTTGTGTTTGCACCTGTCAGTATTTTTTAATGAGCCATAATTTCCCTAAATAAATGCAAAGTACCAAACAATGGGATCGTAGTATAATAGGCTCGGCCGTGTAACACGACCATGTGCGTAGTACGCGACCGCAACACCGCACAGCAGATGACACCCAGGACATTGCCCGCGAACGCCATATTTGTTTTTGTGCAACTTTTTTTAATACCATAGACTGCGTACCGTGGAGGTGCGTTGGTATTTTGTTTGTAACTGTAAAGAAGCTGGCCGGAAAGTTTTATTATTGAAGTGACCTTTTTAGCATTTTGGTTTATTTTCTGCAATCCAGTTGCAGTTTATCATCAACATCAGCCATGATGATAAAATATTTCAAGCATTGGATTGGTGAAGCCGTTCTGTTGCATATGAAATTAAATGCTGGGGCGATTTTAGCAAGTATTTGTTTAGCCTAGTATTCTTCCTAAGCTCGTGATGGCCCAGTGTTTATGGCGTCGCCTCTCATGCACGAGGTTGTGGGTTCAAATCCGAGTAGGTAACAATGTAACTTTTTCAATTCATGTGTACTTTTTCAGTTTATTTTTGACACTACCGACATCGGTGAAGGAAACAAATTCAGCCAACAGCCAGCTCGTGCCTTCTCTGCATGAGAAGAGACCTTTACAGTAGTGGGACTATGATAGGCTAGCAATATTATTAATTGATGATAAAAAACGAAAGGTTAGTCTGCTCAATAACCGCTGATTGTTTTTACTATTCTTTCTTACCAGCTAATCAGACTCGCTTTTTAGTGGAACTTTACAAGTCAAGTTCATAGAATCCATTATCGAATATAATGCTTTGAAAACCATTCAACCAGTCAATACGGCTATCAATCTTATCAAACACATAATTATGCAAATAATACATTGCTCACTATATTTTGACATTTCAGGGTGGCGCCACTTTCTTTGACAAACGTCAAATTTAGTACAAGATTCCAATTGAGTTCCGTATCTCGCCACGTATCAGATAATGTTGGTCACATTCTAAAGAAGAGTTTCCTGTCAATTTCGCGTTTCTTACTAACAAAATGTTTCGCTTAACGTCATTTAATTTCACGGATAATTTGTGTGGATCCAATGCCCTTTGTTTTTCGTAAATTAAGTATCGATCGACAAACTTCACTGTCTGATGGTTCTTGCTTTAAAATAACAAGGATTTTTTTTTATGTTGCCATTTTTAAAATGTTGATATTTTAGGTTTGTAGTTTTAAGTATAGTTTCCTCAAAACATTTTCTTTTACTAACCATAGTCAGCATTTTATAAGTTTTTTTTTTACATTGTTATGGAGGCACTTTAGCAAGTAGGTTCTGTCCAGCTAATAATCTGCGCTTATATACACGGTGTCAGGGACATCCACGCGCAAACTGTTACCATGAATTCAGCACATGATTCTAGACCCAGACTAGATTCAAGAAAAGATTCACCGGTTATAAAAAAAAAAATGCTGTTTCATATAAAAGTGCAATTACCTACGAGGTCAAAATATCATCATCTGCCTAGCTTTTTCCCAACTATGTTGGGGTCGGCTTCCAGTCTAACCGGATGCAGCTGAATACGTGATTTACATGGAGCGACTGCCTATCTGACCTTCACAACTCAGTTACTTACTGGGTAATACGATACCCCTTGGTAAGACTAGTTGTCAGATTTTCGGGCTTCTGACGACCCGTCACGACTGCCAAAGATCCACGCATGACAGCAGCTTAACGTGCTTTCCGGGGCCCTGTATGGAAATGTATGTAACAAATGTATGGAACTATATATTTTTTTAATAACCGACGATATATTTCATCGCGAGGGTTTCAGAATCATGTGTTGAATCCATGGTTAGCCGATCTATTCTGAACAAATCTCGCCGTGAAACGTAGGTGAAGTGACCTTTAAGTGAGCTGTGTGAATAGTGTCAATCCCTAGCATCCGGTGGAATGACAGCTCACTTCACCTCACAAGTTTTCAAGGTGAGATTTTTACAGAATAGAGCGGCAGGTTGCGCGGCGTTGTCTCTGGCACCCTGTATGTACACGGTAGTTTGACAAGGGACCTGCACCGATGGACTACCAAGACGTTTGCTTACAAATACAGTGCAGTTCCAACTCACTTTCCATCCTGTATCCTTTGCTTGTTGTGTTGGTCATGGAAGTCCAGCAGCTCCTTAATGAGTCCCTCCTCTATCATCGAGTCCACTCGGGCGTCCAGTCGTTGATCGTGGATTGTCTGTAACAATAATAATTGCTAATTAGACTTATTTGATTGGGACATACAGGCGAAGGGCGACGTGTCTTGACTGGCCTGGAAGAGGGCTTCACAGTAGTGTGATTAATAATTAGGTGAAGGAGGACTTCGGCAAGGATTCTTGATCAGCGTATGGTTGAGGAAGGATAGAATTAAGTCAGTAGAGTCTGTCGTTACCGTTCTCCATCGAAATGAAAATACTATACGGGATGACTTGTAATTAGCCGTATTCCTTTCAGGACGGGATAGTGTGACCCATTTGCAACGATTAAGCACCCCATAAAGCATAGGCGAAAGATTCGAGAAATCTTAATTTTTATGTATTTTTGAAAGTTGCCCAGAATTCGACACTAAATATCACTTTTCTCTGAACTGTCGGAAATTTTCAAAAATACATGAAAATTTGTTTTTCTCCAATCCCATGAATTTTCGCCTATATGGGGTGGTTTTTTAGGCTTTATGGGGTGTTTGATTTTTGCAAACTTGTCACACTATCACGTCCTCGAAGGAATACCTACGTCAATTTACAAGTCACTGTATATTGATTGAAATGGAAATTGTATTTTTCCTGCAACGACACTAATAGGTAATTTTAATAAAAGTATCCTTTGAAGTTAGAAGTCTGTAAATAAAGCATGCAGCTTACAGCATTATATTTTTTTTTACAAGGAAACCATATCCCCCAGAAATAACTACACAATCTCCAAGTTTTTTTCTTACTTGACAAATTGTACAGGTGGCTGGTGTCCCGAATTCTGTTTGATTAGCAGGACGAAGACCCCAGTCCCCCATGTAGCAACATTACCTGGGGAACGAAGCATTCCCGTGAGAACCGAATAAATCTGAATTCGCGACAGCAGATAAGATAAGGTGATAAATGTATGCATTGTGGTGCAATCAATACTTACGTGACGTCAATGAAAATGTAAAGACCCGGGTGGAATGTTTTAAAATTGGCTCGTGTAGAGGATTTTGTTAATTGTTTAAAAAAAGAGTAAACTAAGTACGTAATAAATCTGGTACCTAGTGCCCAGACGTAAAACCCAGACTTGTTGAGTCGAGGAATGGGACGAAAAGTGTACATTACTGTTTGCCTTTTGTTATTGAACTGTAAGTGTCCCCATTTATAAATTTTTAATTTCCAAGATAATATTTACATAATTTAAATGCTGAAAGTCCTAAAATAATTATTATGTACATACTTTGACGGCACGGTTGGCGCAGTGGTTAAGCGATTGACTGCTGCGCTGCGTGTCGCGGGTTCGATTCCCGCACGGAACAAATATTTGTATGACCTACATGTATTTGTTCCGAGTCTGGGTGTTTTTCTATCTATAATATGTATGTATTTACAAAAAAAAAATTGTATATAAGTAGTTTGTCAGCCATCTTGTTACCATAACACAAGCATTAGGTTGCTTAGCTTGGGACAAATGGTGCTGTGTGAAATGTCCCCGGATATTATTATTATTATTATACTTGTAAAAAAGTAAAAAAAGATGGCGGGACGAGCTGGAGAGAACAAAGGACCACTTTGGCCCTAGATTGAAAGAGCTGGGACTGGCTGGGAGTAATGGGGAGAGGCGTTTGCCTAGCAGTATGATGATGCAGGCTAACAGTAACAGTAAGTGTAAAAAAGAGAGGGCAAATAATCACAAAAAAATCAACCTGTCAACAGGAAAAGTGCCCTGACTGCCTGTGATTTATATTATCCACGCAATTCTGGGTGTTTTTCTATCTATAATATGTATGTATTTACAAAAAAAAATTGTATATAAGTAGTTTATCAGCCATCTTGTTACCATAACACAAGCATTCGGTTGCTTAGCTTGGGACAAATGGTGCTGTGTGAAATGTCCAGGGATATTATTATTATGTCGTTTATTTATTTAGTTTTCTTATTTTTATACATTTTTAAATATTAGTATAAAAAAAACATTTAAAAATATAAAAAAATAGAGATCCACCGGTGTCGGGAGCAGGGTCCAAGCTACCGGTGGTTAGGGCTCCAGAGACAGAAACCTCCTCACAATGCGAGCCGTATCGAGGAGTACTGCCTTCTGAATCAGGCCCTTGATACAACCACCTAACGCCTTATTATTATTAGTATTAATTTTTTAAAGTCAAAACTTCGGTCATTAGAATTTTATATCAAACGCGAAGTACTAGGCGCACATAGACGCGCGAAAGTTTCATCCACAAACAGGTAAACACAGTGAGACAACATCTTCCATGAAAACCTTTATGAAGCTGAGGAAGACTTCAAAAGATGTAATTTCCTTACCCTAAGCTGTTTGGCAATCTAGACTGTATTGAAGCTGGGAAATCGCTTTAAGATTATGAGAGGTCCGTCCTCCGTGCTTGAATAAAATGCGGAGGGCTGATCCTCTTGTGATCATAGTTTTACTTATGGCTATAAAATTTATATACATTGGTTTTAAGCAATTTTTACTTGGAGGTGGTTACTTGGTATTTCAAGTCACCACCAACAAACTCTTGTTTTCATGAAAACGCCCTCACCTTCTTCGTGAAAACGAGTTTTCAGAAATGAGCTAATAATGCAGTAAAAAATTCTTAATACGACAACATTGCTGCTAAAATTGAAAAGGACGAGGGGTTTGTGGATAAGAAATAACAGCCGCACCGTTCAATCGATCAGGTTAAGCTACGCTTGCCGCGGTTGGTCCGTGGATGGGTGGGGTGACAATTTTTACATACCAAGACTCCGTGTCTCGGAAAGCACACTAAGCCATTGGTCCCGGCTGTCATTCGTGGATCTTTGGCAGTCGTTACGGGTCGTCAGAAGCGTATCGTATTACCCAGTCACCGGGCTGTGGAGGTCAGATAGACAGTCGCTCCATGTAAAATATTGGTATTCAGCTGCACCCGGTTAGACTGGAAGCCGACCCCAACATACTTGGGAAAAGGCTAGGCAGATGATGATTTCTGCTAAAATTACAAGTGACTAAGAAAGGCTTATTTATAACTTAGTTATAAGCTACATATTTACCCAAAACTTTGCCAGAAACCTTTATCCGGAACACCTTCGATCATTCGTACACTTGCGTTTACAACGTACGGCATTTCATACAAACTTTCAAGTCCTTGTTTTTCGAAAAGCATTAACCGATTTGAATGAAACTTCATACGCATAAGCAGAGTACATAGGTCTAAAAAGTTAGTATAGAACATTTTCGAAATGTCTTATTTAAAAAAAGATAATTGGAAATCTCTTTTTCTATGGAAAATTTAAAATCAGCCGAATTTAGCTGTAACACTATTTTTCGAAAATATTCTCAATTAACTTTTTAGACCTATATACCTATCCTGCTTAAGCGTAGAAAGTTTCATTAAAATCGGTTCATGCATTTCGAAAAACAAGGACTTGGAAGTTTGTATGAAATGCCGTACGTTGTAAACGCTCTTAACCGTTTGATACTCATTCCCATACTAATAGTCATGAATATGGTATTCACAATGATTAGAGGACAACCCTCGATTAGCCGAAACATGGATATTGTTAGTCGTTAACACGTTTTATAACCATCACGTACGATTTCGAACTATCGATTATCGTCCGAGTCACGCTCGACTAGATTGGACAGGTGGGCTTATGGTGTCGAAAAACTGTTTGTCTGTATGTATGGCATGATGATTTTAAGTGTTACTCATCGAAGGAAGGGGCTAGTGGCTAAGTAATAACAGCCGCACGGTTCGATCGATCAGGTTAAGCTACGCTTGCTGCTGTTGGTCCATGGATCTTTGCATACCGAGTCTCCTCCGTACCTCAGAAAGCACGTTAAGCTGTTGGTCTCGGCTGTCATTCGTCGATCTTTGAAAGTCGTTACGAGTCGTCAGAAGTCCGAAAGTCTGACAACCAGTCTTACCAAGGGCCAGTGACTGGGTCGTGCAGGTCAGACAGGCAGTCAATCCACGTAAAAACACTGGTATTCAGCTGTATTCGGTTAGTTTGGAAGCCGACCCCAAAAATAGTTGGGAAATGGCTAGACAGATGATGAGTCATCAAAAGAAAACCTGCCTTCTAAAACTATTCATAGTTTACATGCGATGAATCATAAGCACGCATTTGACGCATTGTATTTTCCGAATGCGTGTTGTGTGTCAGTATCAATAAGATAGGAGTGCTGTATGTGACTATACCACATAGCATTATACGCTTGATCTAGGTACAGACGCCAGCACATCAAGCTACTACAATCTGTCAAATTTCTTTAATAGATTTTCAACTTTATCGCTAAAGCATTAAGGTTCAAGGTTGATTGGGAAAATCTGACAGTTTCGGGTAGCTTGACCTGCTGGCGTCTGTACCTACAGTCATATGAAAGTGGGTGTACCTATAGGTAATAGAGACAGGTATTGTGAAGAGCTGATGAGCTCTTCAGGGTACCGAGAGGAATCAAAAACCACGGTTTATCACGTATGTTCAATAATTATACCTAGAATTAATCATTCTACGTATTTTACACCTTTTTCATTTTGCTTGTCAGCCAAATCTGATCTCTTCTAATAAACTAAGTTCATGTTTGTCTCGTATTTCAAGCCAATAACTTTTAACTGACTCCCGCAGGTTGCATGTAACACCAAATAGGCTGTAGTCTTTATAGTATCATGGTTTGGTCATGTTGAGAGGATGAATGTAAGGTGGCCCACAAGAGTCATGTACAAGGCAGATGTGAGTGGAAACGCCGGAAAGGGATGCCCTAGAAGGACATACATATACAGGGTGACAGGGAAACTCGACGTATTCCTTGAAAGGCGTTATACTAGAGGTCATTAGCAACAAATTAAGTCCAGTCAACTAGAGGTCAAAGCTGGATGATGTCAACATTCTGTCATAATTTTTTTTGGGTTGATTGAATGTTTCTCTATAGATTTACATCATTTAATTAACAGTCTTAAAATAATAATAAGTACAAGTATATAAAAAGGAGGGGAAACAATCAAGGGGCATCAAAAAAATCGTCCGCATTGCTCTCATCAGTCAAAGTGCCTAGAAGGATGGCTGGTAGCAGCTGGATGAGAGTTGCCGAAAATCGAGTTGAATGGCGTGCAATAGGAGAGGCCTATGTCCAGCAGTGGACTGCTGAAGGCTGATGATGATGTTGGCAATGTTGATTCTTTGGCCAAGAAATGGGCCAGCCCTCTGGTCACGTGAAGAGTCGACCAACCGCTTCGCTATGTCTCAAAAAACTAAGTGTACAAAATGTCGATGAGGTATACAAGAAACTGAAATGCACTCAAACGAGTAGGTACACTAGCAGGCTAGCAGGCGAGTACACTAGCTCTAGGCGAGTACGTCCGTGTTGGTCACGGTTATGTCATTTGGGTCGAGCGTGTGTCGGGTCCTTCACTGACCTTTCTCATGCACGATTACAGGTGCACAGTACACTCGAACTATGAGCATATGCAGGCAATAATATTCATCCTTCTAAGTTTCTATTACACTGCAAGCACACAAGCCGAGTGCCGGATTGGAGCCGAGTGCAGCAAAATGACGAATTCTCATACAAATATTCATCCCCTATTTAACCTATTTAGAAGATGAATTTCAAAAATCCTTCTTTAGTGATGCATGAAATTTCATGCTTCTACTGGCTTCTAGGCCCAGCGCTTTAGGCCGTGCATTGTCTTTTCTGTCAGTGAAAGAATATATGTATATATATAATATTATAGATTAAGTGCGTAATAGCTTTCAAATCTTCAGACATATAAATAAGAATGATGTAAAGGGTTTGACCAGCTGCCTGTACCCTTGTATCATTGTTCGACTGTACACACTGTACACTGCATGTGCACAGTACACTGCACTACTACCTCAGCTCACTTTGGACGGTTACTATGCAATTGTGTCCTTTAGTGTATGAATACATTTATAATTGGTTGCTATTTGTGCGGTATAAACTCGATTTAAAATAGGGTCACCTACTGCGTTTGCGTGCAGTGTCGGTTCAAGTAATGTCCTACAGTATATATGGGCAACACCGGCCCGCGGGCCGGATGCGGCTCGGTCCGGCTTTTCATCCATCCCCCGAAATATTTTCCAATCGCACGTTATAAAGGATATTAATTCTCAGTTCACGCCAACAATAAAGAAAGATTAGCATTCTTGCAGGTAGATTCAAACCTAACGTGAAAAAATTGATATTTTCATGATAGATGTTGTCCACTGCTTGTTTTGCGCACCTTTTTCATATAAGATTACGGTGTCTACAAGCAATGTATAACAAAATGTTGTACTTCACAATTTTATCGCAACTCATTCGTCTATTATCTACCTCTTATGTACAGACGCCAGCGCATCAAGCTACTACAATCTGTCAAATTTCTTTATTAGATTTTCAACTTTATCGCTAAAACATTAGGGTTTAAGGTTAATTGGGAAAATTGACAGTTTCGGGTAGCTTGACCTGCTGGCGTCTGTACCTATGGCTTGTGACGTCATTAGTGATCTATGGTTTGGCCCGCAACTTTCCAAGGCATCCCTGTACTATAGCAATAAACTCTAGCCTAAAGTTGGGTGAGAATATAAAATTTCCTTCAATCATTTGTAGCCTAAGACTTGGCACTATGGATAAAAGAAAAGTTCAGATATCCGTCAACCGAAGTTATGGCAACCATGGTCTTCCAAATGGCAGATAGATACCTAATCAAAAAAGATATGGCCATATCAAGTGTGGCAGTCGAATCGGTAATAGCAATTTGTCCTTAAAAGACAGAAAATTTCTATCAATTCTGTTTCAACAATCCCTTTGTAGGCTCACAGGGTCTAATACTGAGACGAAATTTAGCGTAAAATTAAGTATCGATCTGTCAAAATCACGCCAAAATGCACTAATTTTGACAGATCTTAGCGTAAGATTACTAATTCAAGTTTCGTAACCGTAATTTATTTGCCATAATATGTCAAACGAAACTGTTATACGGCACACAATCTCAGCTTCAACAAAGTGTATCCCAGCACTGCTATACATAATAATGAATAACATTGTAACACTAGGACTTAAATGCACAAGACGGGAAGAAAATAGTTAAGTCTCATATATGAGACCTACATACTTCCCTTACACGTGTGCTTTCTACACGTGCCTGTAATAAAAGGATCTTATCCTCCAGCGTATAGCCGAGCGTTGAGGAAACAAACAAGGAGATGAGAAAATTGTACTAGGATAGGGATGTACTGAGAAAAACGACGAAATCTTACGGAGTTGAGTTTTATATTGAAAAGATACAGTTGTTTTCTAATTACATATGTTTGACTAGCTGCGCCCCGCGGTTTCACCCGCATACGTTTCGATCCGCCTTCCGTCAGTACCAGTATTAGACAAACGACAATAACGTGTAAAGAATACAGTCCATTATTATCGATCAACTACCAATAAAACCCTAAATCGCTGCTAAAATAAGACCACAGTCTAAATATAATCCCCATTCACCTCTAATACAATCAGTACGCCACTGGATTTACAACCAACATCTTCCACACAGCGATTACCCCACATATAAGGGTTATGTTCGTACGTAGTCGGTCGGATACGCGCGTAAGTGCATCATGCGCTCGGCCTAACACATGCACTCGTGTGCATGTGTAGATACTTAGCACGACCATAGGATGGATAGAACAGTAGGTCCACTTTTGAATCAATAATGTGAGACGAAAAGCTATACGTGTGGTCTTTTTCCCTTGGGGTGCTATGCAAAGCAGCTCGTTCACCAGCCGTAGGTTTCACGATAGGTGTCTAAAGGGTAAAAACAGCACCAAAGACTTATGAAGGACATTCCTAATGCATTGCTTCATAGGTTTGAAAAATTCGTCCGCTCTACAACGTAAATAACGCAATGAATGTTGTTGAACTGTTAAAATGAAAGGCCATTGTGTTTTACCTACACAATAACCACGCCCTACCTGTGAATAACTCGAAGATTTTCCTCGTTATAGAGATGTATGCTTCGCCTAGCGTCTGAGTGCTTGCTGTGTGAAGCTTGTTATCAAACTCAAAGCATTTATTTCAAATAAACCAATTACAGGCACTTTTGAATTGTCAAGGGGTATCGCGAAACATAATAAAAGTCCTTCAGATCGTATTTCGGCCGTGGCGACGAATTTCGATGGAGACTAACCTTTGGCGCGGGAGATATACTCGTAATAATGCACAAGTTTGCGCTCAGACACAGGTACACTCTCTCTTCCCTCACTGTCATAGTCCCATGGTTCGGCACACAATCACGCAAAGGACCAACGGGTTAACGTTTATCGCGAAACATATTGGTACTGTAACACTGGACCTACTGGTATCTTTATATACTGTGTGTCACAGTTCACATGAATCACGTAACTCATTTGTGTCCTCGTCCCCAATAAAGAAGATAATTTCAATACTGGATAAAATTGACTTTGACTCCAAGTCGTTGACTGAGTTACAATCGTGCCCTTGTCATAACTTCGCTTGAAGTTTATTATGAGTTTAGATAAATAAACAATGCTGTGATATCGACACACATAATAGTGACATGTGGTTTACTGTTGGGGATACATACATCCATAAATATACCACTCACTTCGCGTGGTATGGTATTTCAATCAAAGCTGATTTATTTACTATTTACTGTATTCACTCTGCCTAGCCTGAATACCAGTATTTTACATGGAGCGACTGTCTATCTGACCTCCACAACCCAATTATTGGGTAACAAGACATTCCTTGGTGAGACTGGTTGTCATTGTCACACTTTCGGGCATCTGACGACCCGTAACGACTGTCAAAGATCGAATAATGACAGCCGAGATCAACGGCGTGCTTTCCGAGACACGGAGGGGTCTCGATATGTTATGAATGGTCACCCATCCACGACCTGACCGCGCAAGCGTAGCTTAACCTTTGATCGACTCTTGCTGCTGTTATCATTTAGCCACGAGACCCTCTCTATACTACTATTATGTTACTGTATTATCTATTGTTTTAGAAAACTGAGTACAAGAGAAGGGGTTTGCTAGATTTTTTATATTTTTATCTTGATGGGTCAATGAGTGTATTAGTACACCTTTGCTTAACCCTTCCGGGATTACAAGCGTCATGTTGAGGCAGAGGTGTAGCCTATTGTATACCCACATTTCACCAGAGTTAATAATATCAGTCCGTTAATTGTCCACTGCAGCTCTAAGGCCGAATGCTTTACCATTTCAGGTTTTATTAGATTAGCATAAAATCGTACTTTTCAATAAATCTGTTATTTCGTAAGTGGATTCAATTAGCTTAATATCCATTTTTGGAAAGCGAATAATTGTTTTATAACTCAATCCGCAAAGTATTTATATTTTATTTGATTTTAATTAAAAGTCTGCCGACGGATGGTTTAATTGCAATAAATTGGCTGTTTTTGTAGAAAATATTAAGGACTTTAGATTCTCACGACTGGAATATGATTTGAATGTCTTATTCGCAATCTTGGTAGAAAAAAAAGGAAGGAAATCAACATTAACTCTACCTATATGCTTAATCTTACTTCCTACTACCGTACTTAATACTTATTTCTATTATCCTACTATATAAATGCCTAATATTATAAATATAGGTATATCCTAATATTATAAACGCGAAAGTTTGTATGGATGGATGTTTTTTACTCTTTTACGGCAAAACTACTGAACGGATTTGGATGAAATTTGGCACACATATAGTTTATAACCAGGATTAACACATGATATTTTTATTCCGATATTCCCACGGGATCGAGGTTTATTCGAGTGAAACCGCGGGGCGCTGCTAGTTTATTATTATTTACAAACCAAACTATGCAACATACTATTCAAAGTGCTTATTCAGTCTCTTTTTGTCACGCAAAATTAATGAAATAATTTTTGCAACTTTAAGCCAGACCCAAAATTATATCCTACCCAATTTGCCTGTAATAAAAGAGAACATGTTGAAAAACAATTGACTAATTATTGTGCCATAAAGTGCAAATTAATTACACCCTCTTCAATGCACTTGCACCGCAACCACTATCACGAATGATAATTCGATATCGTTATGTATAAGAATTGCACTTGTTGTGCAATGTTGTGACACAGCGCAGGCGCCGCGCCGTGGTGCAATAAACATAAACAAAACAATGCTGATCAGACTAACTCGAGAACCTACCCACACAGCTGATATTGTATGTTGTTGTTGTCGCTCACCTTCTGAAGTATGCGTCAGATAAGGAAAACGATAACATGATTAAGTGGACTTTTCGTTGGTTGTTTACTTTTACTTTTCTTTATTATATACTAGCAGCGCCCCGCGGTTTCACCCGCATAAGTTTCAATTCCGGGGGAATATCGGGATAAAAGATATAATATGTGTTAATCCTGGTTATAAACTATCTGTGTGCCAAGTTTCACCCAAATCTGTTCAGTAGTTTTTGCGTGAAAGAGTAACAAACATCCATTCATCCATCCTCTCAAACCCTCGTCTCACCATCATCAAATGACCCCTCCCGCTCTGGGTGGAGCGGAAGGGAGTGTCAGACTCTTACTGACTAAAACCCACCCGTGTTCCTTCCTTAGCCCTTTCTATTCCAGAGCAGCGGTAACCCTTTCGGACGATCCCGCTACCCTGGCAGATAATGAAGAGATGAAGAGAGAAGTGACTCATTAAATCAAACGTTAAGTGAAATAAAAAAATTGTTTCCTACTTTTACCGCTAAACCCTTTAAGGCAAACAGGCGAGACGCGACTTTGGTGCAACAATTTCTAAGAAATCTTTATGAAAATTGTTCTGCCGGAGTCGCGTCGCACCGTCGCGTCGCGTCACGGCTGTCTGCGGGCGCCTTTATTGCGTCACAGGGAAAGTCCAATTGGTAACGGCAAGTCCTTCATAAAATACGCGAAAATATCCGACAAACCAGCAATAATAAGAGAATAAATACTGCTATTGTAACGACCTTCCGTCTGCGGTCATACTGCGAGCGGACAATCTCTTGACGATGAATTAATTGATTATTAACCATCAATCATAAATATGTCGGAACGTAGATCCACGCGAGACACAATGGCTTTTCAATTGTGTCTGTAATTACGACATTCAACGGGTTAAAACAATTCCACTCGCCGTTTTCGTTTGATTGATCTGGTTGTAAGTGCTACTGCTCAGCATGAGGGACGAGGGTCCTGGGTTCGATTCTCAGGTTGGGCAAAGTGTTTTTGGTTTTTCCATCGGGAATTTCTCGGTACGAAGTCTGTATTTGTGTCCGGTTTATGGCAATAGGGTCGCTCCCTCTTACATGGGACTTAGACATAACTGGCGAAATGAGGGTGTACTTCAGGTACACGTCTGCCTAACCCTTCGGGGATTACAGGCGAAATGTTATGCTATGTTTACTGGTGAGTGATATGACAGTTAAATTGGCCTCCAGGACTTCCAGGAGTCGAAACTTGCTGTTAATATGACGTCTGTCGCACTCGCTGACAAGAGAATACTATTCCACGGTATGATCAAAAATCAAATGTCATTTATTCAAATTAGGCTGAGAATCAGCACTTTTCAAAACGTCAAAATTATAAAAGACTGTCCCCCAAAACGCCCTTCACCACTTCCTAGTGCTTTCGCTGGGAAGAAGAAATGGCGCAACAAACTCCCCAGCAGCACAGCTGTCTTTTCAGGTAGAAAATACTTGCAGATATGAAGACAGTTAGTTCCGAATCGCCTCCGCTGCCACTGCACCCCAGCCTTCCTCCACCGTAATCAGTATCGTGCAGCATGTATTATTAATAACCAGCTATAATCACATGCGCCAGGCGTCTGATGACTCGTGACTGGCGCAGCATGACCTGTACTCCTAATTACGTAGGAACATGACTGTTGGCTGCCCATTACGGAATTATCTACATTATGTATGTCCTTTTGTATGGAGTCATAAGTCCTGTGGCCGTTACGTCAAGAGGTTGCATAATGTCCTTCGCCTTCCGCATCTAGTCTGTCCTAGCCTCGTTTATGATAATATCTACCATCATGTGGCGGCATCTATAACGCCAGATGCGAACTACGCATCCAACTGACGTCACCCAAAATTCTGCATCGCGCAAGTAAAGTTATCCGCGCGATTACCCTTCCTCAAACGCTGGGTAGTAGCCCACACACAACCCCCGTCTGGTCGGAGCATCCATCTTCCCTTTTCTATGGAGGATGAAGAACTTGTCACTGAACGAACTAACGAACTTGAATCATGAGGAACAGCCTCATCCTTCTATAAACATAGTGTAGGATGCCTACACGCTAGGTGAAGCGACAATCTTCGCAGGCTGGCTGGTAATTGGTGGATGGGACACTGACCAATATTCAGCTAAGAGGCGAGACTTATGACCAGCAGTGGATTGGTCTAGGCTGGTCACAAATATAACCACTGGTATTGACGTATGGTGAGGGAGAACTACAGAAATCGTTCGAAATACAGCCTTGTTATCCACGACCAATTCAAGAAGATGGCTGATGACTGTATACAACGAGAACTCGTATAATAGTGTTCTGGATGACTGGCGATAGTTCTGAAATAATGTCTGGTATTCAGCCGTACCTGCGGGGTAATTTCGTAACACACTAACAGTAGCCATCGCTTTAATTTTGACAACAGGAGTTGACTGCTAGAAATTGTCACGTACGACCCCCCTTACGACCCCAACACGACTCTCTCTCTGTAGTTTTCTCTCGCGTAAGGTACTTCGTTCCTGACGCGGGTTCCCAGACAGCAAAGTTGTTTTATCTAAAACTGTCTCCATCGAACTATCCTGACACACAAGCAACAAAACAAATAAACACACAGTAACAGTGACACACAAATGCGTGCGAAATACTCTCATTATAACTCACAACTACACAATGGGTGCATCGCTCTATGCAGTCTATGTAACATGACTCAAACGTTATGTCATCTGTGGGCTTCTAGTGGGCGATGAAATCTACCATTCGAAATTTGAATTGGACGTTAAATCAACGAGCTGGTTATGGATGTTGTGACAGTTGACTTCTGGGGGCGTAAAGCCTCCTTTTCACAATGCGATTATTCAATTTTTATTTTCGCTCGTTGACTGATATAAGAGCACTCGGTCAAGGAATTTGCAATTGAAACTAGAAAGGGAGTGTGTGCAATGTGCTTCGGTGTTTATATCATTCGCATGCTTCGGCAGATTATACTGCTAGAAAACGTTGACTTTCAGGAATGGGTTATTATCTGGTCTGCTTAACCAATGGACTGTTTTTTGACAGTGTTAAAGCATTACCTACACGAATTTGATGTTTTCCGTGTTTTGAGCTTTAAAAAAGATTTGTTTGAAAAAAAAAACCTTTATTTAACCACCTACAACTTTTCTATGGATTTGCCTTTTTTCCTATTACAAAATCAAATATTAAACATAACGTTTTAGCTTTAATTTTGATTAATTCAAGAGCGGCAAACAAAACTCCTACACCATTTCCGCTTTAACTCGAAACTGCGAGCCTACTCGTAGTATTAACTACAAACATAGAATCCGTAGTTCATTCATGACTATCGCCTCCTTTCACTGAGCCTGTCTGCCTGTCTGCCGCACCACGCCCACAAGCGCCTTACGCATAACTTTATCAACAACTCGTTTAATTTTCACGGTCTCGCTAATATTTATTCAGCGAACCGGTTTTTTTAAATACCTTATCGTTTTGGACTTTAAACGTTCATTCATGAAAACCTGAATGTGAATTAGGTGATGAAATTGCAAATGATGTTGGGAAACGATGTTAAATGGGTTTAGTAAAATATATGCAGCAGTGTGTTGTTAAATGTTTTTATTGAGGACTATAGACACGGCTGATTTAATCTTGGTTCTTGTATATTCTTTGTTCGATTTACTCTGTTCTAAAAGGTTCTTTACTATGTTATGATAACCCATATTTTTTACCCTATCACCAAAACCAAAATTCAGCAAATCAATGTTCTGTTTTCATGTAACCTATATGTTTGAATAAATTAAGTTGGTTTCAGATTGATTATTATGGAAAAAGTCATAAAAATTTTGAAGTTGTAGCGCAAAATGTATTTTATGTGTGGTTATTAGGGTTACTTTTCCAAAAACACATATTTGTTTACATGTTTGGAAAATAATTCGCGGACACAGTTTACCTACTCGGCTACTCCTTTAGTAGTAACAACTCTTTGTTCTATGTTAACCAACCATGATCTAAAGCCAAATAATTTAGTCCATTATAATTAGATTCGTTCTCATGGGCATTCCGAACAGGTCAGAATTACCTACTACACATACAAACCCCATAATCTGATTCAAAATCAAAGGTCTAGCTCAAAGTGATATTTCCTTGATCTACCACGGTCGGTTTATTCAGCACTTTATTCAAATGCTTCATTTATACGCGTAATATTATAATAGTATAGTGAACTGCATTTCGCACGACCCATGACCAAATTTGGGCGTATCTGGTGTCTCGAGTTCCGTTTGCTAGGAACCAAGAATGGATGTTGGATGAGGCATGTTGCAATATTTAGTTTGACAGTGAAAACTTTTTAAATTGATGAAGATGGTAGGAGGATGTTAAGACAGGTGGCATTAATTCATCAAACAATCGCCTACTAGAAGCAGTTAATACATGTAAGCGCTCAATGCTTTTCACGATTATATTTATTGTCGTTTCGAGTGTATTTTTCTTATGAAAAATCGCTGGTTTATACGACATTTGTCGTCGTTAATGGTAGAAGTTGAATAGAAGAGGCGTTTTCTTAGCAGTTGCACGTCAGCTTTATATTTAACTAGCAGCGCCCCGCGGTTTCACCAGCATACGTTTCGATCCCGTGGGAATATCGGGATAAAAAATCCTATGTGTTAATCCTGGTTATAAAATATCTGTATGCCAACTTTCATCCAAATCCGTTCAGTAGTTTTTGCGTAGAAGAGTAACAAGCATCCATCCATCCATCCTCACAAATTATCGCGTTTATAATATTAGTAGGATTCGCACTTAGTCGCCGTTATAGCGGCGGTAAGACCCGTCATGGAGGCGTGGATCAAGAGGCGGCATAGCGCCCTCAGCTTCCGGCTGACGCAGGTACTCTCTGGCCCCCCCCCCCGGTGGGTTCCCGCATTGTCGAGGCGGGGGGGCTCAGTAGCCGTGGTGGATTGGACCACGGTGAAGCTAAGAGGAACCCGAGGAGCGGCCGCTCGTCTAGGCTGTGCGGATAAGCCGACGACGTAGCGGCCGGCGGGTAGGTTGCGGTGCCGCTTGGGCGACATCGCAGCCTACCTGAGGCGGGCCGCGATGTCCCCCGTGAGGGAGACATCGCGGCTGAGGATTGGAGGCCGCGGCGGGAGAGGAGTGTCGGTGATACGTTGCCGCTCTCCCTACCTTCCGCGGCCTTGACGGGGCCGCCACCGTTCGATGGCGGACGCGGTGGGGCCGCAGGGGAAGAGGAGTGTCGGTGTGTCGTTGCCGCTCTCCCTATCCTCTGCGGCCGTAGCCCCCCCATCCTGGGGGGCATGCGGGGCCTGCCAATTAGGCGGGCGTGGGGGCCAGCAGGCAGCGGGTGCGGGGGCACCGTTGCCTGTATTGCACAGGCCTCCACCAGTGTTGGACGGGAATGGCTAGGTGCTCCCGGCCATTCTCGTAGCCCCCCTACGTGGGGGGCATGCGGGGCCCGCCATACCATCTAGGCGGGCATGCGCCGGGAGGGCTATGGAGGTAAAGGCTATGCCTATTCCCGTGGCCCTCCCATCACGGCGAATGAGGGAACACCGCTGAGTTTTAGTGGGTATACTGTCATTCCGACAGGGAGTCCCACATACCCCGTCAGCCCATACCCCGTCAAAGGTACTCTCTGGCCACGGCTGCTTTGGGAAGTACCTGTGTCGTATAGGTCGAGAGGAGACACCGGTGCGTCACCACTGTGAGGCTTGCCTGGAGGATACGGCGCAGCACACGTTGGAGGAGTGCCCAGCTTGGGCAGGGCTACGCCGTGACATCATCGTGGCAATAGGAGGGAGCGATCTCTCGCTTTCGGCCATCGTTCAATCGATGGTCGAGAGCGGGAGCGCATGGGACGGGGTTGCCTCCTAGTGCGAGGATGTCATGTCTGCAAAGGAGGCCGCCGAGCGGGAGAGAGAAGCCGCATCCTCTCTCCCCTCCCGCAGGAGACGCACCGGGCGCCCGAGAAGGGTGCAAAACGATCTGCGACCTTCATGAGAGGTGGCCTGCGGGCGGCGGACTAGGGGCGTCCGTCGTCCGACCAGACAGGCCCGAGTTGGCGCCGCAGTGGTCCACGCGCGCCACTCGAGAGTGGGTGCGAACACCCGCTGACCCGGTGAGGAACAGCGGGTCAAGACCTGTCGGGGGAGCGGTGAATACTTATGCGAATCCCGCACCCCCGGCCATAGGCAGGGGTGGAACACCGCGGTGGTTTTACCCGGTAAGAGTCCGGCATACCCCTCCGTCACCCCCACGATGGAGGAAGTCCATGAGGATTTCCACCGCGAAATAAATAAAAAAAAAGGATTCGCACTTAGTAGTGAGCTGTCATATCAGATTAGCAATAGACCGAAATAAATCGAGATTAAAAACAAAGCTCGCCTCAATAGAAGTGGTAAGTGGGTGGCATCAAAGAAAACATAATTAAAGCACTATAATATACATAAGTTTCTTGTAAAGATAAAAAAAGTAGACAAGTGGATAACAGATGTACCGCACGACTTAAAATGTAGACAGACAGTTGTATATTCAAGTAATTACGAGTACTACTGCAATTGTCTGTCTAATTTTTTAAATATTAGACAGACAACACGCCAGTTTATTGATCTCCAACATTTAGAAAAACTAAGATATACATCGCACAAAATCGAACAGCGAAACAAGTGGAGCTGTCACATCAATTTATTTATTAAAACATGTTCGTGCATCCGAGTGCGAAATTCGTGCGAAATAGCCGACGCTCGTGGGCGTCTGACTAACAGAGGCGGAATGTAGTGCCGAAACACCGCGACGTAGCACGCTAGCGCATTGAACTGCACTCACTCATAGGGCTGCGCTGGACGATTGAATTTCGAACGGTTTTATAGACATAGTTGAAGAGTTAGGTGTCCTGTCAATGTCAAATTGTATCGCAGTGACACATTGGGTATCGTGAAATTGTCTAAACCCTAATTTTAGAGAGACTATTGTTCGTAAACTATTGTCACAATGAGCAGATTTGACTGCTTGTCAGCATACCAGCCAATCCGATTTAGAAGTGGTTGAACTTCGATCTCTGTTTACGAATCGATTTTTTAAAGATTTCCCCGCAATTTGTATGCTGAATTTAGAGCTTCGACGTGTAAAGATGGCAGCCCTGTCAATGTTGTGTTTAGTGCATACTAATAGATTAATTAAGTAGTAAGAAAAAACGCTTAACGAGCACATTCAACTCGTGCACTATCGTGAGTCGCGACCGCGCCTGCGTTCAAGGTTAGTCGAGCCGTTTCCAAATTTTAGATCGCCTAAGTTCTGCGGTGCACATTCATGGCGCGATTTTGGATTTGCGATTTTTAATCGTCGGTCTTTTGAAGTATTTATAAAGGTGGACTCTCGTGCTACTTTTGCTGTGATGAATGAACGGTCAGAAGATATAATCTAACTGTAAAATAATTATTTGTTGTTGTTACTGTGACAAAGTTAAAAATAAAGTTGCCGAGTACGAAGACTCTTCAATTCGAACCCTTCTATAAATAAGTATTTAAAGGAGGCTTTTGTATTCTATGTCAATAGTCCCATTCATTGTCTCAGTTTTTGTGAACAGTCTAAAACAGAGGTTATTAGGTGATTTATCTTCTAAACTACTTGTGAAAATAACAGTAAAATTAAGTAGCAAAATAATTGGGATAACGACCAGTCAAACTCAATTCCATAATTATATCAAATGACAAATTAAATCGTTATCAACTGCGAAAGGGTCATTAAAATCGTTGGTTATATTTGTCGTCGTGTGAATGGGCAACTTTATTCCAACATAAGTGTCATTGTGTAAAAATAAAAATACTGAAAACGAAATCGAGTTTGAAAGAAAAATAATAGATTTCAGTCAACCTGAATGAATTAACTTTCTGTTTTAGGTCTTGGGTTTAATTCAAAATGATTTTTTTGTTGTCAATATTACATCATGGTGTTTTAATTTCGCTAACAATATAAAAAACTGACCAGCGGGGTAACCCACTAACAGTAGCAACGACTGCCATTTTGACAGTTCAACAACGTTCATTGCGTTATTTACGTTGTTGAGCAGACAAATTTTTCGAACATATGAAGCAATGGATTAGCAATATCCTTCAAAATCGTTCATTCAAATTGTGATTGAAAGGGTGTTAGGTACGCAATGAGGTTGCAGACCTGACTGAGTGACCAATTTAATTCCCATGCAGATGTATGTATCTACCGTAACATAGCTATAGAACAGATGATAAGGTTTTGAGAAAAAAACTGGCTGTTTGATACTCTAATATGTAGATGTGGATATTTCAGCAAAAAAAAAAACGACGCAAATTCGCGACGATTCGGTACATTAAACTTACAAAAACTACTTAATGCTATGTTAAACGAGTAATTGAAGGCGTTTAAATCACAGATAACATCAGAACTCATGTCTAGAATTTAAATGCTAATACCACACATAATTTCTTTTTCTTTGTTCCAAAAATATACCTAATTAATTTAATAACTGGATAGCTGGCAATTAGCGTTGTTTTTGGTGCTAAGTCATAACATTATCAAAACGTATGTATTGGACGTAAAATAAATTAAAAAGTTTACTAGGGTGCATCGTTTGGGTACACGACTGTACGTTTGAAGTGCTTTTTATCAGTACTCACAAAAATGAATTTCCTCTGTCACGCCTTATAAATCGTGTTAAATATTGAAATAAATTCAAACCAAAGCGCTTTTAAAGTTCAAGCGAACGTAGCGTCTGACCTTGGACGGAGCCCAGTATTTTTGGGGATTAATTTGAATTAACTACCTAAGTTACTCCATATCATTATAATATTACACTGTCTGGTACTATGCTAGCATTTGTTAATTTATGCTCCAACGTCTAATTCACAGTGAATACACTCGCTCGTGCCAATGAATGAAAAATTCCGCTCATTTATTAAAATTTATTACGTGATTCAAGTAAATATTGGATGTTTAAGGAGTTCTAAAATAGAAGTACGTGTCATCTATGACACTGCGGGGTACTTGTGTGACATACTATCAGTAGCATTCATTTTGAAAATTCAACAACATTCATGCGACAAATTTTTCGAACATGTGAAGCGATGGATTAGCAATATCCTTCAAAATGATTCAGATTGAGATTGAAAGTGTGTAGCCTACGTAATTAGTGTGCTGGTCGGTTTGTGAACATGCGTAAGTCTTAAGGATTTCTACATGTCTTGAAGTCTTACAAGTTTCTGTGTAGGGAAATATCGAAAGTGAATTTTATTTGCGTAAATATATGAAAGTTACAACTTTGGGCACGCCTCATGCGTGCTAAATCCAAAAGGAGATCGATGTTGACAGAAATATTGATGGCTTCCATGCGTCCTTTGGAAACTAAATGCATTTGGCGGGAACGTTCCATTCCAATTTTAAATTGTTGTCAAAATATTCGATCAATGAACGCGTTTATGTTTTGAATTTTGATTTTATTTTGGCTAAAAGTTTGCAAAATGTGCGACTGATACTATTACTATTTTTGTAGTACTTTTTAAGTGCTACGGTAAAACGCCGATTTAAAAGATATTATGAAGAGTTATTGTGTTGAGCGTTCCAAAATGAATGTCAGTTTTAGTGTGATATGTTTAATATCACAAAAATCGACTGAAAACTCTGCCAAAATCCAGATAGCACCCAGTTGCTAATCGCTACGCACACATCAGGTTGCTGACACTACTGCGAAGGTCTACAACGACGTGCATCATACATGAATCCTACGATATCCTCGAAAAAAAAAAATAATTAAGTACACATACGAAATATGTGAATAATCAAATTTTTCCACGCGAAATCGCGCTTAGTAACAAGACTACAATTCGAGTTGTGACCTCGGGAGCGGTCGTAAACTACACTGGCCTGCAAAACTAAGTAGTACTCTAGTAGTACACTTTTAAAATTGTTTTTTTTTCTAAACTATAGAAGTTAGAGATTTAAAATAATAAAAAAAAAAACGTTTTATAGCAAATTTTATCAGCTTTCTTTGAAACTAGTAAACTATACATTAGTAACATTTTTAACTTAAAACAAAAGATAAAACAATAAAAATTGCCATTTTTACCTTAGTGTCAAAAAACTCAATTAAGTTTTATACTTAAGTATGTTTTACATGATGTTATTTTTAATAACTGGTATTGCCTCCTCGGGCTCTGACTACAGCTTCGAGCCGGTTTGGCATACTGAACACGAGGTTTCGAAGCCGATGTTGGAGTATTCTCCCATTCTTTAATCAGGGCCTGCTTTGCCCTGACGGTGGTAGGTCTGCGGCTTCTGACTAGCCTCCCTAGCTCATCCCTGGTGTGCTTAATCAGGTTGAGATCAGGACTTCTTGATGGCCAAGCCATCACGCTGATACCAACCTCCTGAATATACACTTGCACGACCTGAGCCGCATGTGGCCGGGCATTATCATGCATAAGCATCGATCCATCACCCTGCTAAATACGGCCCTGCATACTCGTTGAGAATCTCTTGGGCATATCTTTCCCCAGTCAGAGTGCCATTTTCTATGGCCACTAGTTAGTGGCGACCTTCAGAAGATTTATGCTCTTTCTGAGCAGTCTTGAAGGCCACTAGCCCACCAGGCCGCCTGAAGACACTTCGCCTTCCATCAGAAGTGTAAAGTGAGAATCGAGACGCATCTGTGAACAAAATTTTTGACCACTCTTCTTCATCCCATTGTGTGTGGACGTATCGCAGTCTCGCCACTCGATGCTCTCTCTCGAGTTTGGGGCCACTCGCTGGTCTTCGGGGTTTCAGATTTGCTTCAGCAAGTCTTCTTCTCACTGTACTGTCACTAATGAGACACAAAATTAAACTCTTTTTCGAGTCCTTTTTATTTTGAAAGTATATCTTGTGTACTTAAAAAGTTATTCCAATTTTAAAAGTGTGATACTTAGTTTTGCAGGCCAGTGTAGTATAACGTCGTAGTTTCTGAATCGGCAGCGTATTAAAATTCAGTAGGAAACCAGCTGCCTCGGTGACTGCCCTTGACTTAGTACGACGCGACGGTACGCGCTAATTGTCGCGCAATAGGGTTGACGACGCGATTACGAATTTACATCGAAAAAAGAGAAGTGCTAAAAACAACATTCTGTAGTTTTATTTGAAAAATATTACCGGATTTAAACGGTGAAATTATATTTGGATTACAGGTCAAAAATAATGCTTGTTTGGGTAAATTGGACATAATATGTACGTAAATAATAAATAGGTACAGTCTCATTAAAATTGCAAGTAATATTTATACGTCCGAAACTCCGAACTTATTTTTTTATAACCAGTATTTGGACGATAATTTCTGACGGATCCGAAAAGGAATACCTAACCCAAATTTCTCTGAGGTAAACTTTGTCAATTTAATAACAGTTGCATTGCAGTTGCACTTTCCTAAATAATTTAGTTTTTTGTTTGGGCTGGCTTTGGTCGATAATTGAAATCTACGGAACAGAAAAGGATTAGCTAACATTCCTGTTAGGTAATCTGTGTCACTTTAATAACATAGGTATATATGTATTTGAGTACAAAACCATACGTTTATTTTAAAATAAAATCAGACAACCCTGCCATTGCAACAGCCCGACGTTTCTCCATTTTTTTTATATAATCACGTTATTTTTTTTAAATCCGGTGTAAGAGTAAAAGTGTTATTTCACATTGTGCCTATTGATACCAGTTTTAAATTCGATAAAAAAGCATAACAGATGTTAGGCGGTGTTGACACGATACTCATGTTTTACCGCGAAACTCATTTAGTTCGACAAAAGAGGTAGATTGTGGTTGGGGTCGGTTGAAATGAATATTTATTTACTTTTGTTGTAGCTATAGTGAGAAATATTTACTGCCTTAATAAGATTCAAAAGGCTTGTTGATTTACATAATTATTTTAAATTTATTAGGTAGGAAATCGAGGTTACTATAACTACATAATTAATGTATATTTAAATTGTGTTTATTTGTTGTGTTTACAGAAAAGAAAACTGGAAATTTAACGTATAGTAACTACGTACAGGGTGAACTAAGTTCCAAGAAATAATAAGCATATGGCTGCCGCTCGAGGACTGATGTAAAAAAATTGTAACGGAAGTACGGATAAGACTGATTACGAATTGAATGTCTGTCAGCCACAGTCAATTTTATTTTGGAATGGCAAACATTTGGTAAGGCTCTGGCCTTATCACGAGCATTTATAGCAGGGTAGAAGTTGAACTGCACTTCTTTTTTGTACTATGACGTCTTATAAGACCTGCAGGCTAATAAGACGTCATAGTACAAAAAACCGGCCAAGTGCGAGTCGGACTCGCGCACCGAGGGTTCCGTACAATTTAAAATTATTAAAAATATTTTTATTATATGATGTAACTAAAAATTGACGGTTTTCGCAATTTTTCCTTTATCTGTGCTATAAGACGTTGCTTCGTACCAAATTTCAAGATTCTGAGTTCACGGGAAGTACCCTGTAGGTTTTGATTCCCTTGCGAGTAGTTGCGAGTTTCAAAATATGCGGCTTTAATTGCTGTATCTTTTGATTGCGTTGACGTAGAAGTTTGATTTTGTTACAGCTTAAAGATATTATAGACTTGAGTATTTGTTAAGAATTTCAATATAATACCACTACGCGTTCATGAGTAAAGGGGTAATAAGTTTAAAATTATTAAAAATATTTTTATTATATGATGTAACTAAAAATTTATGCTTTTCGCAATTTTTCCTTTATCTGTGTTATAAGACGTTGCTTCGTACCAAATTTCAAGATTCTGAGTTCACGGGAAGTACCCTGTAGGTTTTGATTCCCTTGCGAGTGTCGAAAATTTGCGGCATAAACGGGAGTATCTTTTGATCGCGTTGACTTAGAAGTTTGATTTTTTCACAGCTCCAAGAGACCATAGACTTGAGTATTTGATATGAATTTCAGCTTGATACCTCCACGCGTTCCTGAGAAAAAAGGTCTTGACAGACAGACAGACAGACAGACAGACAGACGGACAACAAAGTGATCCTATAAGGGTTCCGTTTTTACCTTTTGAGGTACGGAACCCTAAAAAGTAGCGCAGTTCAACTTCTGCCCTGATGTAAGAGCTCGTGGAAAGACCCCTCTGTTGTTAAGCAGAGGAAAGGTGATTTTCCATTAAATTTAATGACAAATCTGCTTATTTTTCCTCAAAATGTAGTGAAGTTGCAAACACAATTTGTATTAGTTGACTTTCAATGTTCGATTAGTTCTAGTTCAACAAAAACTTCCCAGAAATATGATTAGCTGTGATAACATGGAACTTGTGTTAGTATATTGGGTAAGTAGGTACGAGGTTAATAAAAAGACTTCAGTCAGCCATCAACAGTTCAGTTAGTTACCTACTTACCTGGAAACGTAAGCAGAACAATTTTAACAAATATTTTTTTTTAACCTGTGAGGGCCAGGATTTAAATAATGACGCGTCTATTACGTAGTTGCGTGCGTATTTACGTTATTTATAGCATACCTCAATGCGTAGGTATGTCGTCTTTGTTTTAAATTAAATATAAAAAAAACGAAGTAAAAATAGGTACCTACCTAAATAATATTTCTCATTTAAGGACTATCTCAACAAAATTTCAAAAAACTAAAAAAAAAAGTTGACATTGTGTTAAAAAAATTATAACATCAAACCACATCCGGTATCAGTATCAAACACATCGATGTGCACTAGCCTTAACAAAATTAAAATATTCTGTCACGCCATATTTTTAAACATTTATAACATATAGGTATGGTAATGGATTCCGCAAATCTAATTGTGCATTTAAAATCGATCATTCGCGTGTCTGGAGTTTGCGTAATCGACAAAAAAAAAGTTGATTCCCCGATGAGTTGGCAAATAGCAATCGACAGATTTAAATCGATCCATTCATACTCGTTTAGAATAATCGGAAATGCTATTCAGTTCAAAATAGGGATGTCTCTATGCAATTTAACAACGCGGTGAATATTTTTTTTAGTTTAGATTGCATTACAGGGAGTTTATCTACTCTCTCAGCCCGGAATCTGGCCGAAGTAACGGGTGCTTCCTACTCCGTTACACTTACGGATGTTAGATTAGTTCGGGGCCCGAACTAATAATGAACGAAAACACGATTTGACAGCTGTCCTTGCTCCCGATGTGTTTTTGCCTCTCCGAAAAAGCTAATTAATTGTGTGTAGGGTTCAGTCCGATGTATCGAACTAGTTTCGGACGGGCCCGCATCTTCGTTGACGGGCTTGGAGATTAGGTCCCCAAAGTAGGATAGTTTGTTTTAAGTGATTTTCATGTGAATTTGATTAAATCTGTTAAAGATTGATTCAGCTTAATTAAAAGATTATTAAAGCATACATTTTTGGATGATGATTTAAAATAAACAAAAACTGAGAGTATTTCTAAAAATATGTAGATATTCAGTCTAGATATTTTTGTATGAGAATTCCCATCCTTTCACATTTTACATACTTACCTACTTATAAGATAAGGAATAAGAATTAATGTTACAAGTTCCTAAAAAGTATGAAAACTAAACTAGCAAAAACTGAAATGATTTAGGTGCGACTTTATCCGTTATCTTTATCTAAAACCCCAATTATGTCCTACTAAACAAGTTTTCTAAAATATAAATAAAACAACTCATAAAATAAATTCACAACTGCTCCAGAAAGAACAATAAAGCAATAATTTATAATATTCCGCAACTCTACTCTTTTTGAAATTGCAACGTTAAGGCCCTCCCACAGGCAGGCGCGACGCGACTCTATTAGAACAATTTCTATAAAAACTTCTCTACCAGAATCGAAACGCACTAGTCGCGTCGCGCCTGTCTGCGGGAGCCTTTAATAACAAAACAAAACTCCTCAGCGACAACAATATGGCCGAACAAAAACACACCTCACGTATGCTCATTTCAAAACGATCTACATTTTAGTTTTTATCGATGCCAGTGCTTTTTATCGCGTCGTGATGCCATTAAATGGCTATCATTGATGCGAGGTACGGGCGACTTTTTGTGCCTTTGCCTCCTAAAAAGTTGAGAGAAAAACATATAGACAACCATAGACACTGATGTTTGACGCTTGGTTCGCGCCAAAACTTGAGCTGGGCGTTGGCACTGCGCACCAAAGAGGTTGTTGCTCATTGGAGCCTACGCTTCGGGGAACTTTAGGTCACGCGACGTCACCCCTTTTATATCGAGGATTGAAAATTCAGAACCATGTTATTAGGTTTCTATAAATAGTCTTTATTTATTTACTTTTGGTTTGTTGACATTCGACGTTGTTTTTTTTTTGTTGCTTATTTGTTATTACTTGTAGAAAAATCTATATCCATGGCAAAGTTTATTCCTGTCAGACTTTGAGGAAAATGTTTGCTTATTTTCTCAAGTAATTCTTTCCTTTTGTCTAGTGAATAGTGAAATAAGCTCATGATGACGATTGCAGTAACGAATTACATAGTTCATTATAGAGGCTCTTTTCAGTTATCACCATTAAATTTTTAAAGCCTTCGGTTTTTCAACGAGCATCAATTCGCCTGATATGTTGGTTTTTGTTCTGAACTTCTGAGCTTTAATGAAAAAAAAAAAACATCTAGACACCTATTACGGTTCACGAAACAGATTAATAGAGATTAATATCGTTTAACAGTTTCAATAAAAAAATAATGATAATTATTACACGTACGGTGCTTAAACGCTATTAAATAAATTACTACACATATGTAGATCCCCGTTTTTTGTTGAATTTCACATAAATCTTACTTACGCACTTACGATTATTTCTAACGCCTATGTTTGCTAATTGTGTATCAATATTATATACCTACTAATAAAAAGATGACGAGTTTGTTTGAACGCGCTTATCTCTGAAACTACCAGTTGGATTTGAAAAATTATTTTTGCGTTTTATAGCCCAATTCTATTTAATATCATGCTAGGAGCTGAGCAAATTGAAAAAAAGTAAGAAAGAACGCTAAGCGAAAACGGAGTAATAGCGCAGGTACTGATGAGATGCGACGGGGTCGGTCAGGGAACAAGAAACACGCGGATGAAGTCGCGGGCAGAAGCAAGTATCTAAATAAAAAATGGCTTTTATCTTTATATCGTTACGATAATAGTTTAGCGTAAAACGCATGCAATTTACTAGGTACCCACACTAAAATAGACTCCAGCAATGATAGTAGAAACCGTCAAGGCGCGTTTCCGAGTCCAGCACACGCCAGAATAATGCCCAAAAAAGTGCAATTGAGAACAAATCATTTATTTTGTTCCCGCTGCAAATAATCGCGAGTCATTGAAATCTGCGCAAAAATTACTTAATCAGTCTGTTAAGGCGTTTTTTTTCACGCGCGCTTACAACCGAGCGATCGCTTTTTGTCATTTTATTTGGGGTCTATGAACTCGGTTTCTTAACCTGTCAGGACTTGTAGATTCGTGGGAGCTCGCTAGACTGACAGAAGAGGACAGGGCCGGATCTAGGTAGTCAATGATGGGTGCGAAGAGTTGCCAGCAGTCGGGTGCAACTTGAATGAAATACTTTTTCAAGAGCTTTCTGTTTGCTGTAAAGTATTGCTCTGCGACAACTCACTACTTAATTGCTATTGACAGGGAATCGGTGACAGCTCTATAACAGCTTTCACTGTGGACCTTTGATGTTCAGGAGTGGGAGGATGTCTACAGATTCTATACTTATTGCTCACGAATAACATTATAATGCTTCTTCGACAATAACATTTAGGTATATTTTGTTTTCGGTTACTTTTTCAAATGACCATTTCAAGTGACCTAGGAGTTATCAAGCAGCTGTTTTCAAAAGTTTAGTAAATTTTAACTAAGATGGACTAGAAGCCAGAAGTTGGTAACGTAACCTGCTCAAATAAAGATAGTTACTAAACGCAATTTAACGAGGAACCCTTCGAACAGCACCATCGTCGAATGCACCCATCCCTGCCCTAGTCCGCCCCTGTAGTATCAGCCTACATTGCAATATCAGTATCTGGTATCTGTCGGCACTTTGATACCCGCGTGGTATCGTCAATTTTGACGTTCACTGATTGAGAGGCGTTGAATGGACGTGAAATCATTTATTACCATGCATTCGTGCTAAGGAGGCAGACAGCTTATTCAACAAAAACATGACAGAGTGACGTCATAGATGGGTAAACTTGCTGGGTACTCGGAAAACTGCATCCTTTTATGTTTTGCTGGTGTGTTGACCTCAGTAATGTTTACCATATGCATGCATTTCTAATGCGTGTTTCAAAATGTTTATTATGCCTATTATAATTTTTAAGTGCTGACTCAATGAGTAAACAGTTTACACGTATGCAGATAACTAACACCATTCTCAAAGAGAATTGTATTTAGGTATTTACTTATACTTTCATTTACGAAGCTTCAGTACACGGCCTCGCAATCCCGCTAAGCTTACGGAAAAGGGAAATAATCGGAATCGTGTCTTTAATCACTGTAGACCGATATAAAATCATCAAACTCAAAAGTCATTTATTTCAAAATTAACTGAGAATCAGCACTTTTCGAACGTCAAAATTACATAAGACAGTCCCCCAAAACGCCCGCCCTTCACCGCTTCCTAGTGCTTTCGCTGGGAAGAAGAAGTGGCGCTACAAACTCCCCAGTATAACAGCTGTCTGTTTAGTAAGAAAAACTTTATTCTATTCAATACTAGGTATGCAAAGTAATTAACTGTACGGGACACAGAACATTAAATTTAATGATTTGCCATATGTCAGCTAGCCACGCCAATATCTAACAAATACAATGAGAACCATGCTCAAGCTGAAATGTAAGCAATCGGGGGGTCGATCCCCGGTCGGTGGTACGATTCCCGGGTCGGGTAAAGTGTTATTAGGTGTTACTATAGATACTATCGCCAAAACCTATATCTGACCATTTTGAAAACAAAATCCCGTGCACATGATGACTACAGCTGCGTCCGGTAGTAAAACAAAAGAGGATCCTTTTTAGGTCGACTAATAATATGCGCTGCAAGCAGGAATAGTCCTTACGGTGGTCAGATATAGATTTTGGCGATAGTACACCTCTGCCTTACCCTTTGTGGTGGGGTGTATAAAATTGTTTTACAAGCATGAGGAAGACAAAGAAATAAATTAAGTAATTTCACCAACCCTACCACCGCGATGCGACGGTTCGAGTAATTCTAAGAATGCGAGCCAGTTCCGATGCAAAAAAACAACAACATACTAAAAAGGTTAAAATACTGATGTCAAATGACCTACCGTAATATGTACTGGCTTATTATACTTGCCAAGTCGGGTTAAAGATGGGGAAACAAAGGAAAAAAAAGAAAAAAGGCGGGAAAACAGCAGGTGCGCGCGCAGACATACAGGCTGATACTGCTGGTACCGCTGATACAGAATTGAAAGTAATTGCGATGCTTGCATCAATTTCAGCCATTTGACAATTTTAATTGGGAATTTAATTTATTGATTGGTTGCAATTAGTAGTTTATTATAGACTAGCGACCCGCTGGTTCGCACGGTTTGTACGACTGGACAGTATGGGCCAACCAAATTTAGGCAATATAGTCGTGCCAACATCACGAAGAAGAAGATTTTTATATTACATGTAAGTTTTATATTAATGTTTTACACACATAAACCTTCCGGAATAAATTCTCTAAAAGATGGTGAAAAACGCATAAAAATCCATTGTGTAGTTTAGAAGAAAAACGCGGTCAAACAGACAGACATGAGAAGCGACTTTATTATACGTATAAAAGTTCAGTTATTATAACGCAGATGAAAAATAGACTTACGATTAATATTAATTCATACAGTCCATTTAAAATTCAATGGACTGTAATTAAACATTGATTTATTGAACTAGTGGAAAAAAGTAATGAGTTGTTTTAATATAGCGCTAAGTAATTGGAGGTCTTCTCAATTAAAAACATATTCAGTTATACTTGTATAATCGGATTTACCTTCCAAATAAGGATAGTGATGATGAGGATTATTAATTTCTTCATTGAAAATAAAGTAATTATCAACACATTCGTATAAGGACTCTAGGTTATTGCCGGAGTTATAATAACTTGTAAAGGCTTTTGACCGATGACGATGAAGAATATGAGTTTTGTACAGACGCCAGCACATCAAGCTACTACAATCTGTTAAATTTATTTAATGGATTTTCAACTTTATCGCTAAAGCATTAAGGTTCAAGGTTGATTGGGAAAATTTGACAGTTTCGGGTAGCTTCACCTAGCGTCTGTACTTACAACCACTGTATGTTATAGTGTGCTATGCAGCATAATTTACGGACCGTCATTGGTTAAAATTAAGACTCTTGTATCTTTACCAATAATGAAGCAAAGACGTCATAATTTTGCATCGTAGACCCTCCCATTGATGTCCCAGTTTGAAAACAAAAAATGCTATCATTGGTAAGCAAAACGATTCGTTTTTGTTTATAAGACGAATAAAGACAAAAGAAACTATCAAACCTCTTTACTTATATTTTTTACAATCAGCCTGTATAAGCATGGAGGGTGCGCAGACACAACAGGTGGCTGATTGCGCCACACGCCGCTCACGTGCCGACAACAGCCGAACATAGCCGATTTACGACGAACAGGGACACTATACATCATCATCGTAACCTTTCCTGTGTTTCAGTCGGCTTGCTTGTTAAATAGGTCTTCGTTTATCGCGTATCGACAGCAGCCGATTTACTTCGAGCCGGATTAAATGGTTCGCAGCTTTCTTGCAAGTATGTTCAGTTTGTTTTCGAATCCTTCTAACTAGATGTGGTTGACCCCTGCAAGTCCTGCAACTCGACTGGTCGTGGATAGTCAACCTATCAGCTACCACTTAAAAATCGAGGTCATAGAATGGGCATGAAGTTTCCTTGCAACTGTGGCCACAAATCCTGTCACAAATCGCGCAAGCAGAGTTTACCGCGCAACTAGCATAATTATAATAGAGCAGTGGTGGCCCAGTGGTGTCGCGATTTACGAGTTGTAGGTCGTAGGTTCGAACCCAGAAAGGCGCTTTACTTTGTGTAAATTATTTCATCACCACTCCTCTCAAAACGATGAAGGAAAACATCGTGAGAAAACCAGCATATCCTAAAACCAAAAATTAGAAGACATGACATCTAACAACCCGCACTGGGCCCGCGTGGTGGATTATGGCCTACTCTCTCTTATCGAGAGGAGGCCTGTGTCCCAGTAGTGGGAACATTATAGGCATTGCAGATCCATAAAAAAAACATATAACAACAAAAACAAATCAATCCTCAGAATTAATCATTAGAATCAGCAACTCCTGAGAGTTGTAATGCTGATTCTAATGTTAGAATTGGCGTCAAATGTCATGGTTTCGTGAAATAGTCATTCAATAGGGTAATATGAACTTAGAGAGTAATTGTATTAATGATTTTATGATTATAATTTTATAAATATATGTATTTGATACGGCCGCGAATCATATTTTGATCAACATCCAACCTGATATACTTGTAAATTGCCAAAAACTTAAATTGAATTTCGCTGGCTACCCTGACGCGTTTGCCTTAGGTTGACTTTTGACTTCCCATGGTGCCTGATTTTTCAAACGCGTGGCCTGGGTTTTCCTGTAACCTTTGAACTTTTATAAAATAGATTTTTATTAATACGGGTTTCCCCTAAACTTCGGATCCGGTGAAGTGCGTAAATATTATTTTAAATAAATTTAATCGAAGCTAACCTTTCGTCACCCCTGTCGAAGATAAATAATAAGGAAATGTTTCTGGACATTCCAAAACGACATGTTGGGTTTTTGTGTTACCGCTAAAGCGAAAGATGAAAGATATTATTATTTTAACCAGGGCTCAGTCTCGCATATGGTCTTAGCGTTATGCTAGTTAGTAGTAGTTGTTAGTTTCCTTTCTCTGCGTCATGTTTACCGCAAATAAACGTATTTTCTTTCTTTATTTATAATACCGCGATAGGTTTTCCCATAGGTAAAATTATGAAATTTCATTTCATAGTTTCATCCCCTATTAAACCCTTAAAAAATAGAGGATTTTTAAAGATTCATTTCCTAAATGGGTTTTGTTTTGTTTAAGTAGTTCTTAGTGCTCAAAATCTCAGCAGTGTACGCTGAGCGTAGTCAGTCAGTGTATTTGAGGTAGATATGGTGAATGCTGCGTATACCTGTAATAAGCAGACTTAACAGCATTTTTATTTTATTATTGTTTTCTATTAATATCTGATCATCATCATCATCTGCCTAGCCTTTTCCCAACTATGTTGGGGTCGGCTTCCAGTCTAACCCGATGCAGCTGAATACCAGTATTTTGTTTTACATGGAACGACTGCCTATCTGACCTCCACAACCCAGTTACTGGGTAAAACGATACGACTTGAAGACTGGTTGTCAGACTTTCGGGCTTCTGACTACCTGTAACGACTGTTAAAGATGTAGAAATGACAGCCGGGACGAACGGTTTAACGTGCTTCCCGAGATACGGACGGGTCTGGATGCTCAACCATCCAAGGGTAACTCATCAGTAAGCGTAACTCAACGTTCTATCTACCCCAGCGGCTTTTAATATTATTTAGCCACGAGCCCCTCTTTCTACTAATAGTTGATGTTGCCCATTGTATCCATGTAGACGGATGCTCAACCATGCAAGGGTAACTCATCAGTAAGCGTAACTTAACGTTCTATCGACCCCAGCGGCTGTTATTATTAATATTATTTAGCCACGAGCCCCTCTTTCTACTAATAGTTGATGTTGCCCATTGTATCCATGTAGACGGATGCTCAACCATCCAAGGGTAACTCATCAGTAACCGTAACTTAACGTTCTATCAACCCCAGCGGCTGTTATTATTAATATTATTTAGCCACGAGCCCCTCTTTCTACTAATAGTTGATGTTGCCCATTGTATCCATGTAGACGGATTACCTTTTGACATATTTCAGAACACACAGTAACACATTTAACTCAAAGATAAAGAAATGAGTTAGAAGAAGCTGATAACTTTACTCAAAACAGATAAAATCTATACATAATTATGTATAAATATACAAATAAATACAATTAAGTGTCTGTGTGTAATACGTTACTTATAAAACATATTTCAAATTTTTGTTCTGTCTGCTTGTACCGGCTAATCTCCGAAACGGCTGGATCGATTTTGACGGGACTTTCACTGGCAGATAGCGGATGACTTTTATATATAAAACATCTAGCTTCTCCCCGCGGTTTCACCCGCATAAGTTTCGATCCCGTGGGAATGACAGGATAAAAAGTATCCTATGTGTTTATCCTGTTTATAAACTATCTGTGTATATTAGTAGTTTTTGCGTGAAAAACTACAGAACGGATAACAAACATCTATCCATCCATCCATACAAACTTTCGCATTTATAATACTACCTATAGTAGGAAATAGGATAAATACCTAAAAATAGAAAAAAGATTTTTCACAATAGCACCTACCACTGTTTGTCTCTGCATCACCCAGAGCTTGACTGGTAGAAAATGCCTAAGGCATTAAGTCCGCCTCTGTACATTTGTGTGCTTAAAGTATTAAATAAATATATAAATAAATTCTTATCCATATTCTTTTCAATAGAGGATATTGATACTCGACATCGATCGAATGAAGTCGCGCGCACAGCTAGTATTAATGAATATGTGAGTATATAAGTTGACAGTAGCGTAAACTACAATCACTACAATTTGTGGAGTCGAAAGCTAATTAGTGAAAATGTTGACATCATTTGTTTTTTTAACTTTACTGATAATAAGTGGTGAGTTTTTTCTTATTTCTTTGACTTCTATGTTTTGTTTAAACTATTTTAAGTAACTGCTTCGTTTTAATGAGTTGGATTGGTACCTGCTTCGTTTTAATGAGTTAGATTGGTACCTGCTTAATTTTTACATAACATTACATAATCAGCCTATAATGTTCCCACTGCTGGGACACAAACCTCCTCTCGGTGAGAGGGATTGGGCCGTAATCCACCACGCGGGCCCAGTGCGGGTTGGTAGATGTAACATGTCTTCGAATTTTAGGTTTTAGGACATGCCGGTTTCCTCAAGATGTTTTCCTTCACCGTTTTGAGAGCAGTGGTGATGAGATAATTTAATCAAAGTAAAGCGCCTGTCTGGGTTCGAACCTACGACCTACAACTCGTAAATCGCGATACCACTGGGCCACCACTGCTCTATTATAATTATGCTAGTTGCGCGGTAAACTCTGCTTGCGCGATGCAGGATTTGCGGCCACAGTTGCAAGGAAACTTGTTGCAAGGAACGAGTTGTAGGTCGTAGGTTAAAACAAAAGCAGTGGTGCACAAAAACAAGACACAAACGTGACGTGAACGTGTGAACAAAAGCATCATTCATCAGGGGTATTCACAGTAGTAACTCGGAGTATAAAATTGTGCTTAGTTAATAACAATAGGCTCATCTTATATGGAAAAAAAAACCCACAGGGTTGAAGACTGGAGCCTACTCCAGTCTTCAACCCTGTGGGTTTTTTTTTCAGGATCATGAAAACCACATAACAGCTCCTAAGCTGCTATGTGGTTTTCATGATCCTCCCTGTTCTGCTAGGGAGTTTGTTGCACCACTTCGTCTTCTCAGCTAAAGCACTTGGACGTAGTCAAGGGTGGGTGTTTTGGGGGCTGTCTTATGTAATTTTGACGTACAAAAAGTGCTGATTCTCAGCCTAACTTGGATAAATGATTAACCATGGGAAACCGAAAGGATTGTTTTGAGACAACTACCAACTCCTAAAAATTACACCCACCTTTTAAAAATCACCTGTTGCCACCTAATCGTCACTAACCACTATTGTTTTATCCGCAGATGCTGTGCTGGGCTCTCCTGATTACAAGTTCAATAAGGAAGTGAACGGTTGGCTGAAACTGCACAAGGTCCCCGCAACATGGCAAGACGCTTTCGTGACCTGCCACGCCGAAGGTAAGAGGTAGTTTAGTAGTAGAGAGAGCTCTACCAAGATTTTGAACGAGCTCATCCAGGGAAATACTGCTACCAAACCTATATCTGGCGCAGAAGCTATGACATACTATAGCTGCTACGCCAGATATAACTATGGACATAACTACTACAGATATAACATAACCCTCGATGGTCTAGTAGTCGCAGTCAGACTGCTGAGCATGAGTCAGCATGCAGTGTTATTGGGGTTTCCCACCAGAAAATTCTCAGTAGTCCTGGATTTGTGCCCGGTTGTTAGCAATAGCGAGCCTTTTGCCATGAGCCAGGCATAAGTTCCACTCAAATATGGGACTTAAACCTTAACCCTCAGGGAATATATGCAGGACGTTGTATTCCTCTCACCTGACCGTTGACTATTGCAGGTGCGGTGCTCGCTTCGCCGCTGACGACGCAGCTGGGGACTGCTCTGCGTTTAATAATGCACCAATCAGCAGTGAATAGACCTATCTTCTTGGGCGCCCATTCATTCTGGACAGACTTCATGTCCATTGAAGGTCAGTTTCCAGGATTCCGTATGACGCATCATAAGTATTATATTGTTACCGGGCTTTCTCTTAACCCAACAATGAATTTTCTATGGTTTGGGTGGATTTTGGTTTCAAATACGAAGACCATATACCTAATAAAATTCCATACTTCAAAATATTCTTTAAACATCTATTTCAGGAGTTCCACTGGATGATATGTCTATACTTTGGGGCTCATACGGCGACGGCACAAAGCCAGAAGATTGCTTAACTTTGTCCACTGACTCTAAAGTGTACGCCTCCTCGTGCAAGCAGTATCTTCCGTACATATGCTACAAGAAAAAAGTGGAGGCACTCACACAACTGAATGAATGCGGTACCTTCGATGATGGTAAGTTTTTACTTAATCGCATCCTTGAATGGGTCAAGACCAAAGAGCTCTGAAGGCCAATTCTCGTACTTAAAAGTTAAAATTCAAGTCACAAACTCATCGCAGCGACAATCAATGGCAAAAATTTGTGGGATACGAGTATATAGGTGAATTATATTTTGTCACATCGAGACAGATCAGAATGCGAACGTTCTTAAAAATATGGAAATTGACCCTCTTTTAGTTAATATAGCTCTGCAACGCCGGATACAGACTCGTGAAACAACATGAAATGAAACACTTTTATGTTACGTTTCACCAATCTATACCCGGCATTAGAACCTAGCCCAAAAAGTATTAACTGCAGCATCGAAAGAGATAGTGATGAAATTGTCTAGAGATTGTAGTACTCAAAGCAATCCATAGAAAATCACTATGGTCGACTACTGTTTCTAAGCTGGACGTGGTCTAATAAAATTTCTGAAATATTTCCAGGTTATCAATTCAATGAAACCACGGGAAGCTGTTACAAATTGCATGAAAAAAAGACGACGTGGTCTCAGGCATACAAGACTTGCGTAGCGGAAGGAGCTCACCTGGTCGTGGTCAACGATAAAGACGAAGCTGATGTCGTCATGGCTTTATTCCCTGAAGCAACTCCTAAAGACAAATCTAGCAATGAAACTCAGACGTGGAAGTGGCTTCCTCTTTTGCACATAGGCCTGCGAGACTGGAATAAGGACTTTACTTGGGTAACTGTTACCGGTACGTCTAAGGTCCATTCAAATTTACGTTTCCAATTAATGTTATTTCAAGTTAAACAAATATCAATTTTATTTCAGTAAAAATTAAGTTGATTTCAGACTAACTAGCATTATTTAAAAACTCTTAAAATGTTTGAAGTTGTAACGTAAACTAAACTTTATTGTGTAGGAATTGAAGTTATTTTTCCAATAACTCATATTTGTTTACATGTTTGGCAAGTGTATCGCGAACGCAGATTACATGTTTTGGTTTATTTTCTGGCTGATTTGTCGTGTGCTAAAACTAGGAACACCCGACACTCCATACAAACGAAGTGCCTACTGTTATTACTATAAAAAACCTATATGAGTTCGTTTGTCGATCGAACCACCTGGTTTGGGGGCCTACCACTACCTCTTATAACAGTATTATGAAAATCTTACCTACTTCAGTGTGAGAGGAGCTTGTGGTTAAGTAATAACAGCGGCACGGTTCAATGGATCAGGTTAAGCTACAATTAACCGCTATTTTTGTTTTATTGTTTCAGGGGATAGAGTAGAGGATGTGTACCACGAGTGGGCTTTGTATCAGCCCGACAACAAAGGTGTAAATGTGTGTGCATGCCTCTTAGAAGACGGTACCTTGGACGACCACTGGTGTGACCTAGAGCTCAAGTTTGTCTGCGAGAAAGATCCTAAAACTTCACGATTCGAACGTGATGCTGATGAAGAAAACTACAACCATGACCCGTTGTATTGTAGGCACTTTATGCAAGAGACGGCATAAAATACTGTACTTTCCAATATTATATGGCACTTGTTCTCAGGAGAAATAAACAAATAATTCAAATATTTATTTATTTAACCATTTATGTACACACACATATTTATATAAAGAGACAAGATAAAAAAAACAGAACAGAAAAATAGGTATAAAGTAATGCTTATTTCATAAGAAATCTTCCAGCATACGAGCGAAAAAAAAAATCTGAAGTTTTTAACACGTCCAAAAAGCGGCCGAACACGGGTGTACTGTTGGTTTATCCATATTGAAGTATCAAGAAAAGTATATTCTTGTTCAGGGGGCCTACGCTCTAAGTCCGTCAATGAAAATACGGGCCCATCCGAAAGAAATTCGAACTTCGGGGTGCACAGTATAGTGGGCATATAATTAATTTTTTCGGACGGGCAAAACCACTTCAGGAGTAGGGACAACTGTCACATCGTGGTGTTTTATAAGGTGGGCCACAAACTAATCTTATGTCTGTACGTAATACAGGTGTCGCCCGTAAGTTCGGGAACATGGGAAGTCACAGACGATAGCGTTTTGTTTTGTCACCGAGAAAAAAACGGAATACAAGCGATCGTAGCGTTCTCCTTTCGTCATTAAAGTGATTTACGCAATCAATTAGAACCCGATCATAAAACCGAATGGTGCCGAAGATGCCCGAACGCACCTGACCAGTGCGCGAGCGCAGCACCTGCTGTACTTTGATACAGGAAAAAATAAAATCGTCTATTTATTATGTTAATTAAAGAAGCTGTTGTGCATATTTTAGATTGGATGGGCAAGCATCTAATTATGTTAAATATTTGTTCGTAAGTTGTAGAAACATAACCATATTTTACAATTTAACGGATAAAAAAGCTGTTCGTTAGTTAGTAAGAGCATCACTTCAGAACGGCTGGACCGATTTGGCAAATTTTTGTTTTAAAATGTTCGTAATAGTTCGAATCATGTTATTGAAAAAAAAAAGAATTTGAAAGGTAATTTTCTATGGGAATATTTGAAATTTTCTAAATTAATAGTTAGCATTACTACTACACTATACACTAGCGGTCATTGACCCAAAGAAAAATCATCGATTTTTTTTCCTTTTTTCATGTTTAGATATAGATACCCATCACGTCTGCGGACTTTCGCTAGCTAATTTAATTTGACCCTGTATATTCACATCCCATCATCACAGTTTTTCCTACAATTTCTTTTATGGGCGTACTGACAGCTTTCAATGATTAAACTCTTCCCTCTAATACATTCTGATGTCTATTCCGGCTTTTACCTTGGCCAGAGGCTAAGCATTGCCATACAACGTGGCAATGCCGCCAGTGTCTTGGGTACATTACCAGTCGACAGCGATGCGGATGAATTTTTCGACGCTATATTTTAGTTTGTAAATAGTTTTAGTTAATTTAGGATATATTTTTGTTATTTTAGTGTTATCTTATAAATAAATATGTATATCCTTATATTAAAAAAAAAGTCTATTCCCGCTTTTAGTTCAAGCAAAAAACCGTAATTGTTTCCACTGTATTACTATGCAGCATTAAACAACTTTAAAATGCATCTCTCTCAATCCACAACACCCTTTATTCTATAGACAATAACGTCACTAATTACCGCAAAGGCGAGTGGTTAAAAGTTATTACACTTATTACAGTACATACATAATTATAATTATTGTTGCCGTAACATGTGCTTAGCATAATTGTTAATAGACAAGATTAAATAACCCCAAGGTGTAGCCGGTATTAGGAATTTGGTATTTATGATGATAAGTAAGAATACTAAAACAGATTTCATGACATGATCCTTAGGAGCCGAGCAGAAAAGTCAGAAAGAACGCTAGGCGAAAACGAGGTAAAAGCGCAGGCGGGCAATGAGATGCGACGCGATGCGAAAAAAAACTGACAACAATGCCCGAGTGACATGTCAAAATTTTGTGCCGTATTTTAAAATTATTTTTATTTAACTTTTAAGTGTAATTATAGTGTATTATACTATATCCAAATGTAAAATAACTGCACAAATACTCGGGGTTATTGTTTTCCTGCAAATTTACGAAGTTAAATACAGTGTTTGGTTGCCCACCGTTACCGGTAACCTCTCACGAACAGCTGATGGTCGACCTGCGGATTTAAACGGGGAGTATTGTTTACTTTTATTCTCTAATTAGCACACAATCGTCATAGACTGTAACAGATTCATTGAGTCACAATTTTTGGTTCGTTCGAATTCGCAGGCTAAGAACCTAGTATAAAAATAAATGTGGTGCCTAGGGAAACATAATGCACGTTACTTGTTTTTTTCGATTAATACTACGGTATTATCGGTCCAAAAAAAAAACTCATGAGCAAATGCCAACATACGTGTGGCATTTGCTCATGAGTTTTTTTTTTGGATGGTCTCCACACATGATTTTGACTATCAGAATGTAAAATCGCAGATCCATATCAGAAATCTCACTGGTTGTAACAATCTATCGGGATCGGAAATTGCTAAGCCAGACCAATGTTCAGCTGCCTCTGACAGCGAATTTTAATTATATTCAAAACAAAAAATTAAAATTATTTCCAGAAAAAAAAAACTATTTTTTGTGCAAAAAATCAGGATTGCATCAGCCAGTATTCAGCAGGTTAACTGTACTATGACGTAGAGAGCCCGATGACATTAGCATTTTTAATGGCGGCAGAATGCGCGGCAAAAGGTGCAGTACGACAGACTACAGAGGTTACTTAGAGCCGAATGCGCATGAGTTAAGATATGGCGCCGGGCCCTCGCGTGATAGGGTACTCTAAATAAAAAAACATTTTTAATTAAGCCAGGTGCACCTACCTTGTTATATTTCTATTTCCACGTAAACATGTTTCAGTTATCAAAAGAAAAATATTGATAATAAGACTATGTTGGTATCATGTGCAAAGGTAGTATGTCATTCGGCCAATTATTAAACTTTTTAACAACCAACTATGTAGTTTTGTGCAATATATTAGAAAAAATAAGGTTACATTTAACTTTCTACTTTCACTTTAGATTAATGTTTGGAGTTAAAAGGTATCATAGTAAAAGGTGAAAAAATAAATTAAAAAAACTGACAGAAGTTAGTTACTTTTAATCGTTACGGTAGACATCCTGCCTTAATAAATAATTTAAAAAAGTTAGCACAAATAAAGCAATCGTAACCCTAAAGAATATACTTAATAATAAGCACGTAATTATACTACAGTCATTCTTAATAGCCTGCCACCCTTTTCTACCTTAGCATCTAAGAACACATTCAAGTTAAAAAAGACCGAAAAATAACTGTCAAATCCGCCCTTTCAACACCTTTCACAATTTTTGACATAATACCGAAGCATCTGTCAAAAATGACACATTCCACGTCAGTGTACATCACTACCCAAATCATCAAATACTTGATCAACCCTAAACTCCTAATTAAACTGCACAAGGCAACAAAGTAACGTTATTAATCGTCCGTTCGTGGAGGTCGCAGCGCGGGGTTGAAAAAAACGTAAACACAGTTTCACCTGCGCGCCGAGATTGGCAGGTGCGACGCGGGCGCATCTGCGCGGTACGATGCAGGAAGATGCAGAAGTGTCACTGTAGTGGTGCACCTGCAACGCTGTGTTCAGCAAAGTGCATTAGCCTTATAGACGATCTGATCTTTAAAATTGTTTACAATTTTATTATGTCTTATAGAAACCAAATTAATGAAAAAAACTGTTGGCATTGGTAGGAAGTAGAACGAAATGCGAATGATATAGAGGTCTACTTAGCTAGCGCTAATTGAAGGAACTTTGATTGCAGTAATGAACCGTGCGAATTTTGTATCTAGGTGTGGCGGCATCTACATCGCCACATGCGAACTACGCGTCATACTGACGTTAGGCAAAATCCTGCATCACGCAAGCTGAGTCTGCTGCGCAACTAGCATATATACAACGTCCCGACATCAATCGTCGGCCAGTAGCCCATCAGACACAACACCCGTCTGGTCGGAGGATCCTCGCTTTTCAAACGGAGGATGAAAGAACTTTACACTCAGTTCCTCATACCTCTCTAAAGGTATGGATTACTCGAGTTTGGTCAAATTCGCCCAAAATCACTGTTTTGCGACTAAGATTTTCGGCTCTGGAAAATATTCCAATGGTCTTCATGAACTTCTGTACATTCTTGTATTGTGTCACAGGACGCAGAGGGGGGAGGCACCAACCCTTGCACATGCCGCATTAAAATATCGATGTGTTTAGTTTATAAATAACTTGTTTATTCCAATGCTATGACTGGTGTGGGTATTCTAATTAATGCATTTAGATAATCACACTTATGGGATGCAGTCATTAGTTGTCCGTGTTCTAAGATCAGGTGCTAAACGACGCGACGCGGCGACGCGGCTTGTAGACGCGCGTGTTAATAGCTCTAGTTCAGTCGCAGCTTGTCGCGTGCTTGTGCTTATGATCCTTATTAGGAACATTCTAAACGCACGTAAAGGCGCGAGTTTTAGTCTTAAGAAAGACACCCTGTATGGTTTAATGAGGAGGAGAGATTAGTATTAGTTACGGAACAGCATTATTGTGAATCACAGCTGTAAAGCCAGTAAGATGAGTGGGTAATATCATATCGCGGGTAAGACCAGCACTCTAATTGTGTAACATATTATCAATCTCAATGTGAATCATTTTGAAGGATATTGTTAATCGATTGCTTCATATGTTCGAAAAATTTGTCTGCTCAACAACGTAAATGACGCAATGAATGTTGTTGAACTGTCAAAATGAAACCCATTGCTATTGTTTGTTTGTTACGCAATTACCCCGCTTGTTGATACTCTCAAAGACCAGGCCAGCATGGCAGTAAAAAAGAGAGGAGGCCCATTACTCAGCAGTGGTTGGAACAAGGCTGACGAAGATGTTGATCATCACTTTAAAGATGATGAGAGAAGCATGCTGTTTACAGAGAACGATTCCACCATGTATCTTCTTTGCATGACGCCTCAGGGGATTTTTACGATGAAGGGAAGGAATAAACAGTTTAAACTACAGGTGCAACCCGTGATGGATAATATGGTTAAAGAAATTTATTTATAATCGCACTCGCAATAGTAAATGTCAGAAATCATTACGTGATGTAATTATGATTAAAGAAATGGGGCATAAACACTGGATGATTGACATAATTATTACAAAAGAATGCTCGCTACTCATGCAAACATAACAGACTGTGTCCACCGCAGGAAACGCAACGTTTTGTATAATTTTTATAGTGTGTATTGCAACGACACCTGTCGAGGGTGGATGGAACTATTATAATAAATGTACTTGAGCATTGTTCACGTATTCTGTAATATTTAAAACGTTAGTTAGATAACTTAGGTATCCCTAGTAAAAAGGCTTGTTTTTTCTTTCCGTGTCGATGGTACTCTTCTTCAATATTTTATATTGTTTGAGCGCAGTAGGTGGCCACGCTGATTGCAGTACCAAGTGGCGTTCACTAAGTCAGCCAAGGTGCAGGTGAACGGGCACTTAGGGCACTCCAGCAAGTGGGGCGTGGTCTGATTAGAGGCACCGCACTCGCGTTGGGTATTGGATGGGTCAGTTACCCTCCATTTCGACAAGTTGTGTCTGCAGCGCTCTACGCAATCGATTGAGAGCTTTCCATACGTTCCTGGGGATTAACGATGTAGTGGATGCTTTTCTTCCCACTGTTTGCTTCCCTCACTATGTGGTTTGTTCTGGATGGCCTGCGTAGAGCGTAAGAATCTCTTACGTCTTCAATGCAGAGACAAGGTCAATCAATCACACAATTGCTCACTAAAACTATATTCACATAAATAATTCAACCAAGATATTTTCGATTGCCCAAAAACTCCCCCATGGAACTCGTGCAATAAACTTAGATGTTCTGCCATTACATATTTCTTATATTTGACATTTACTTACGTTCTAGTTAGCTGTTATTTCTGAGCCGGTTGTGAAATGCGGATCTTCTGAGAACTTTGAGAATTATCCTTATCAAAATATTCGTTCAATCAATCAATCAACTCAGCCTATCGCAGTCCACTGCTGGACATAGGCCTCTCCGAGGCTGCGCCACAACACCCTGACCACTGCGGTCCCTATTCCCGTTACCTTGTTAATCTATCTAGCTGGGAGGCGTCCCACACTACGCTTGCCTAGACGCGGTCTCCACTCCAGGACTCGCCTGCTCCGGCCATAATATGTCCTCCGTCAAACATGGCCAGCCCACTGCCACTTCAGCTTGCTTCAGAGACAATGTAGTTAAGCCGAAATCAGACGCTTCACTCGAATGAATGTTTCAATCGAGTGAGCATTCATTTTTGTCTCATTCCACGTTCACATGACACCGAACAAATTACATAAGGAGGTATCTTCATTTGTCCCTACACACGAGCGACACGCGAAACGCGTCGATGACAGAGGCCTGCAACCGTCGATAACGTTTCGCTCGTGGACGGTGCTCAAATACACGGCATGATGTCGCCGACATGCGTGACGTGCGTCAACGGTTGAAGTTGCTTCTGTCGTCGATGAGTGTCGCTCGTGTGTATAAACACTTAATTTCATTTTTCAATTATTGGGTAGGCGAGTGAAAGATGAGTGCCGAATCTAACATCGTTGTGTAGGTTCACTAATGAATTCATTTTTCGCTTTCGATTCATTTTGTGAAGATGCCGAATGAAAGGCGAAAATAAACAAAAATTGAAGCGTCTGACATGTGAAAATACAAGTTAAAAAAAAACAAAAATAGAGAGAGAGCTGTGCATCAAAAGATTTGTACTAATTGCTATTTATAAACCCGCAATGAACAGCTTGTCCAGCTTCAAAACAGCTGGTAAAACATTATAAATATCCTAGACAATTAATACTTTACATATTGACCACTGACAGCTACATAGATGCAGGATTTCTGAACTGTATAGCCAATTAATTGTCCATTATGAGCATTATGAATTACTACCGCCCATTTTAATTAGAAGGTACACCTGCGTTGTAAATGCAGGCGGCTTTTAAAACCAACTAGAATTGACTAAGATTATCCTACAAGTGTTTATAGCTATAAATTCCATTACAATTAGGAATAAAAAGAGCTTAGGTAAGTACAGAATTTAATCAATTTTTATTAGGGTTCCGTACCCAAAGGGTGCCAACGGGACCTCTTACTAAGGCTCCACTGTCCGTCCGTCTGTCACAGGGCTGTATCTTTTGAAACGTAGACAATTGAAATTTTCATAGAGCGTGAACCTACTATTATTGCCGTTATAACAACAATTGTTGTTGTTTTGCCATTTATTGTCCCCTGCTTGGACAAGGCCTTCCTACTCTCTTACCACCTCTCTCTGTCCAGAGCTGTCAAGGACTCCTTGGAACTCCTTGGAACAACAAATAATAAAAATAAATTAAGTTAAAACGAAAGGCGTTACCATACAAGAAAAATATTTACGCCCAACTTTTTTTTTGTGTGTTTATGTTCTTTTTTATGCGTCATGTTTGCCGCAAATAAATGTATTTTCTTTCTTTCATTTAGTGTTAAATATTGTACGGTGGTACGGAACCCTTCGTGTGCGAGTCTGACTTGCACAGTGGCCGCTTTATTTAGTTTCTTTAATAAGCTATAAAGTCCTGTTTATGAATCAACTGGAGTTTACTTAGAGTACGTTGGGAACTAACGTAATTTTATATATTAAACTTAGTTAATCTAAGTGTTAGTTAAGTCAATCAAATAAAACGAGGTAACATTACTAATCCTGCGAGTATTTGTAATCCCTAATCTAGGATCAGGGAGATTATCCTCAGGATTGAGGAGCGAGGTCTCTTCAGTAGGTATTTGCGGGCTCTTTAGAAGAATTAATTTAGTCCGTCCATGAGTGGCTTTTCCTATCCTTGCCGATGTATTTAGTAAAGATCTCACTGATAAAACTTTAGGAGAAGTGAGCTTGAAGTAAGCCCGCCAGGTGTATGAGGCTGTTAATTTATTACGTAAGACAATTTTGACCGCTTTCTGACCCCCTCCCTCCTACGTAAGAAGAAGTAAGACTTGGATGAACTGAAAATAAACCAACCTTCCCTGCCCCCTTTCAATCTTACGTAAGATCAGTAGGTATCTACCAAAATTACAAAAAAGTAACAAAAATATAAAAACTTATGCTTAATTATTGCTTGTGATCGTACGTAAGAACAATGTAGACCCCTTCCCATGTAAGAAAAAATAAGACTCGTCTGACCCGGGCCTCCCTTACATCGTCTTACGTAATATTGACAGTTCACTTCAAGCACACTTCACCTAAAGGCCGATCGATTCTGTAAAAATCTCACCGTGAAAAGTTAGGTGAAGTGAGCTTAGAATGAGCTGTCAATAGTGTCAATCATTCGTTGGAATTACAACTCACTCCACGCTCACTTCACCTAAGTTTTCACGGTGAGATGGTTACAGAATTGGCCCTTTGACTGACCTTCAGCTAGAAGGCAAGGAAAAGGCTGTCAAATATTGTAAAATGCTATTGTTGTAATAAATTTCTTACCTTTTCGCATTTCAGCCAGAATATGACTGTGGCGCCTGGTCTCCGAAGCTGTCCCTCGCTCATCTTCTGTTCTGCCAGGATCTCGCTGTGAAGACGGCCTGTCTTCACAAACACTTCCATTGACCTGTAGACAAGAATAACATATTATGTACTTACATTTATTTATTTATGTAAACATTACCAAATAAACACATGCACAGCATTAAACCAAAGTCTTTTTCATAATATACCGTGTGGCGATTAGGTTATCACATGAATTGAAACCACGTTCTTATTCTACATAACGTATATTAAACATACACAATTAAAATAATTAATAACAATTAACATTTTAGTCGTGGGACCTTTTTTTCGTTTCAGTATTTACCTAACAACATTAAACTTACTTTGTGTTTACTTAGTAACAATAACATATAGTTTGTGTTGAATTCTTGATGCTCAAAATTATCGTGTTTCATTTAAAAATTTTAGTTGGTATGTCAAATCTTGGTTGTATTTTTACCTAGTTTGGGTTTCAGAGGCTTCGTAGGTTTTTGTATCACTAATTTATTTTAATAAAGATTTTATTATTATTTTATTATTGTAAAAGGGGGCGAGCCTCTTGCCATCAACACACACATTCAGACTCTGGGCTGCTACAAAGAAATTCCAGATAGAAAAACCTATTAGCACTTTGCCCGACCTGAGAACTGAACCTAGGAACTCACACTCACCTATCTCTTGCGACCACTAGACAAACGAAGCAGTCTTTAATTTGTTTTATCTAGTTTATGTGTTGATGTTGTATTTATATTGTATTTATTCGTTTGTATTTACTGATGTGTGATGTTTTGAATTTATTAATTTGTAATCGTTTTTCAGAGTAGGTAGGCAGGAATTTAATTTCGTCGTATTAACTTGAACGAGTAAAGACCAATGACAATGTAGCCGAGTAGGCCGTCTGGCGACTAGGCACTGCCGCGCGTGTTTATATGAAGATTTAGTTTTTTGTTAGGTATGATAATTTAGTGAGTTTCTTAATTGGGGCACACACACTAAAATGTAATTGACAGGCTTATGGCGATTTTTCAAGGTAGGCACTGCTTATATGCCTTTATGCAATGCAAGCCACTGTATGGGTTATGTGGTACTTACCTGAAATAAATGAATTTTAATTTTATTTTTTTCATTTTAATCTACCAATCTACATAAATAATCATCATCATCATCACCATTTCAGCCGAAAGACGTCCACTGCTGGACATAGGCCTCGCCCAAGCACCTCCACTTCGACCGGTTTTGTGCTTCTCGCCACCAACGGGTTCCATACAACATAAATAATAGCCAATCATGAAAATAAACATTAACTAGACGTTTAACTGATCGTCCCATTATTATAATTCCCCAAATGATGCACAAATGGAATTCTATTCTAAGGAAGGGAAGGCAAACATTAGAACTTTTGTAGCGGAAGAGTGAAGAATGGAGTAGCCGGGCTCCCTTATTCTTTCACAACCAACAGAATACATTGTTCGTTTATCATATTGAACCTCGTTTTGTGTTTTGTACCCCTGACCCGCGTTACACCCCGGCATTCAAAAGGAGTTCGTCAAAGTCAAACAAACTACACTCCTGGACAGATTTAGAGGAACGCAAAAGAAGTGTGTATACAAAAAAATCGACTTGTGTGATAGTTTTAATTTTCTCTTGTAAGTGAATTTTGTATTCTTATGAGAATAAAGTTATCTGAAACCTCAAAATATCATAGATATTTGTGACAAAACTTTAAGGTTAAGAGACGTTTAAACGTCAAAACTGTATGGTTAAACAGTCATTAATCATTACTTAACTTTAACAAACGTTTATAAATAGAGGTAAGTTCAAAAATTTGGATTTTGCCTATCATTCGTTAATTTAAAATTGCAAACATCGAAAAAACAAATGATCAAATGACAACAAATTAACAAATTAAGAAAAAAAAATGAAAAAATTTACAGGAAATAAACATTTTTGTACTTAGAATTTTATTCATTTTTTCATAAGTGCTTAGGAAAGGATATATCGTGGGCTATAATCAGTAGTTAGTTGCTCTTCGAACTGCTTCCAGTCTCCTTGGCATACTCCTAATAAAGTTATCAACAAAATGTTGTGAGATTGCGTTCCATTCTTCCTGTAATGCGTTTCAATGTCTCGAAGGTATTCGATAACTACGGCCGAAGTATGGCCGTAGTTGTCGAATACCTTCGTAATATGTGCGTATAGAATACCAGTACAGTCACGAGCACCAATATGTCAACACTTGGCAACTTTCAATAGCGATTTTTTCGTGAAATAACGAATACAATGTTGAAATACGACACATTACATAAACCCCATGGGTTCGAAAACGCTATGTTCGTAATAACATAAAATTTCATTCAATAATAAAGGAGTAAATCGCTTTTGAATAAAGCCGAGTGTATACATACTTTTGGTAGTGACTGTACGCACGATAAAGGAGAAGTAAAATCTTTTTTTTGCGTTCCTCTAAATTTGTCCATAAGTGTAGTTGCTATTGTTCATAGACAATGGACATGTAACATTGAATTATGGAAAGTTTTCAACCTATCTGACACTTGGGCATGAGAACTTACTGTTGTCTTAGAAAAGAGTTATTGTAATACCCGAAATTGTACCATTGAACAATTTAGCAAACCCTCTCAAAACTTTAAAAAACACTTAGAAAGCAAGTAAAAGATAATGCAAAAATGATGACGCTAACTCGACTGCTGAGCTAAGTTGTGAAATCAAAAAATATTACACGGAAAAGAGGTCAATTGAAAAACAGGCAACCCGCTATCATGCTCACAAACAATCAGTCAGGCTAACGAGCAAATTGTCGTGTCCAAGTGTCAAATGTACATTTAGAAATATTCTCACGAAACTTACAATAAGGTAAGCAGTTATCTTATGACAGTAACTATCGAGTTACCAAACAACTTGGAGTCATCAGCGACGTACAAGAGAAACAAATAAAAATTACAGTGTCACCACATCCTACGCAACATTTCATACTTTAAACTTGTTTAGGGCGCATTTGTATCAGTCGAGTGACTCGCTCAAGTAAACAGAGGAACTATTAGTCATCGAGAACTAATTGGACTCAATAAAGACAAAAGCAGGGGCTCTAACCGACAGGTACTTTTTCTTAGTGATAAATGGCTGCAAATGCGTGCACGTTATTTATGTAATCGTTTATTTTGTGACGTATCCGTTATATAAGGGTGCTTGTTGCGTCATTGAAGCATATTACATATAATATTTAAATCTGCGTATTTTGTCAATAAACTACCTAGTAGATAGTATGATTGAGTGTCAGTCTCAATTTATCAAAAATACCTATAATTTCCATAAATTTTTGACAAGTTTGTTACATACTCGTAGGTTGTCGCTGAGATGAGATTTCAACTAGATTTTAAACGTTTTTAATTACGGTAATTGGCCTTCAGGAGTCAAGCTGTCAGTAGTAGCGGCTTGTTCGCGACAATTTTTTTTTTTTATAAAATGATATAGGTAGTCGAATTTATATTTTCTGTACTATAACTTTTAAAAATTGCAATTCAAATCGTAACATCGTAAAATCGTATCGTATTGTAAGGCATATTTTTCAAATCAAATCAAAGCACTTTCAACTAAACCAATTACAGGTACTTTTGAACTGTCAAGGAGTCCGTCAGAACCTTCATCTCTCTACGATCGTAGATTTTTAACGTTATCTCATCTTTCAAGAAAAGTTATAGGGTTTACAACTGTTATTTCTTATTTGTTAAGGGCTAATTTTCAATAATCAGGTAACTTTTATCTGAGGAATTAATACAGATTTGCATAGAAAACATGTCAAACTGTCATATTTATACTTTAGATAAAAAAATACTGGCCATTGAAAAAACAGGCCTAAAAGTCTATAAAGAGTAAGCAGTAAGCTTACTCCTGATAATCTCTGACATAGTTTTTTAAGTCATTGTTACTAACATTATATGGATTATGTGTAGGTACTTGTATACAGGGTTAATTTTCAAAGACCAGCCAAATTGAAGGGTGTGGTACAGACCATCAGACTGAACAATTTTCTCCATGGGACCAACATCGTAATCGCGAATAAAAATTCAGCCGTCCCATACGTTTACGGCAGTTGATTAATTTTTCGCGATTACGATATTGGTCCCATAGAGAAAGTTGTTTAGTCGGATGGTCTGTACCACACCCTTAAATTTGGCTTTCTTAATTTCCGAAATGAAGAATATATTATTATTGATATTATAAAATAGAGCTCGCTAGACTGAATAGAAAAGCACACAGTCCAAACGCAGCACAAGAAAATTTCCGTCCACGAATCCGTACACCGTGTTCTCAACATAGAGACATTAAGTTCGGCCTTCTATCGCCATAATGGCCACTTAAAAACTCATAAAAGTGAACTCAGACGAGCCCCCGAAAGCGTCGATGTACGGAGATCATACTCTTAGATTGGACGTGTTTAAAAACTAACTCGTGGAGTCCGTGGAGTCGTGGAGGAGGGCCTTTATGGCGCACTCCAGCTTATCGCAATGTTTTGTGGCGCGTGATACAACAGCTTTGTTTGGCTTAAAAAGAACAGAGCTAGACCAGTTTATGTTTTTCTGTGGAGTGTGAGAATTATCTGCCGATGAATTCTGTAAAATTCCCACAGTGAATAAAACAGTGCGATTCTGTAACCATCTCACCGTGAAAACTTAGGTGAAGTGAGCGTGGAGTGAGCTGTCATTCCAACTAACTAGGGATTGACACTATTGACAGCTCACTTCACCTAACTTTTCACGGTGAGATTTTTACAGAATCGATCGGCTGAAGTAATACTTCACGTATTACTTCACGTGAGCTTTAGTGAAATTCGAACGGTCATCCTATCCGATGCTAGCTCGCGAGCTAGGATTGACACTATTGACACCTCATTTCAAGCTCACTGCATCTAAGTTTTCACGGTGAGATATTTTACAGCATACCACTACTGTTGGCGATTTGATTGAACATAAATACATTAGCTGATTTTATAAAAAGTTTATCGATGAAATGTTGATTGCGGCATTTTAAACCATTGTAAAACATAGCTTAGACTAGCTTTCGCCAACGGCTTCGCCCGTGTGACGGTCGGAGATTATCCCACGGGAACGTACTACTATCCTATGTCCTAAACCAGAGGGGCGATTCTCGTAATTTTATAAACGTTCACAGTCTGATCTCAGTCTCAATTTGTCAAAAATACCTCTAATTTCCCTACATTTTGACAAGTGTTTGACATTTGTTTGTCGCCGAGATGAGACTGCGACTAGATTTTGACCTTTTAAATTACGAGAATTTGCCTTCAGGTCATGTCCTACCTGAGTGCCTTTCATCGAAAATCCGTTCAGCCGTTAAAGCGGGAAAGGTATCTTTCTTCTACTTTCGCATCTGTCTATACTAATAATAAAGCTGAAGAGTTTGTTTGAACGCAGTAATCTCTGGAACTACCAGTCGGATCTGAAAAATCTTGCATTTTCAATAGCCCATTTCTCGAGGAAGGCTCATCATCTGCCTGCCTTTTCCCAACTTTGTTGGGGTCGGCTTCCAGTCTAACCGGATGCAGCTGAATACCAGTATTTTACATGAAGCGACTGCCTATCTGACCTCCACAACCCAGTTACTGGGTGACACGATACCCCTTGGTAAGACTGGTTGTCAGACTTTCGGGCTACTGACGACTTGTAACGACTGTCAAAGATCCACGAATGACAACCGGGGCCAACGGCTTAACGTGCTTTCCGAGGCACGGAGGAATTTTGGTGTGTGAAAATGGTCACCCATCCACGGACCAACCGCGGCAAGCGTAGCTTAACCTGATCGATCGACCCGTGCGGCTGTTATTACTTAGCCACAAGCCCCTCTTTCTCGAGGAAGGCTAAAGGCTACTTAACATCACGCCAGGGCCCTTAGGAGGCGATAAAAGAACAAAATCAGTAAGCGAAAACGCAGTAATAGTGCGGGCTGCCGATGCTTGCGACGCAGTGGGTCGGGGCAGAAGCTAGTACAGACGCCAGCACGTCAGGCTACCCGAAACTGTCAAATTTTCCAAATCAACCTCGAACCTTAATACTTTAGCAATAAAGTTGAAAATCTATTAAATAAATTTGACAGATTGTAGTAGCTTGATGTGCTGGCGTCTGTATGTACATAATATTATCGCTATAATTTCCAAAAGCCTGTTAGTCCTGTTGTACAAAAATAACATTATCCCCGATTTCTCCCGCGATTGGACTGAAGTAGTACAAAGTTTGAGTAATATCAAAATAAATGTATGCGTGAGCTCAAGGATACATTCACAGAATGTTATGAAAGCCGATCCGAGCCAACAACCTGACCATGGACACAAGAGTTCACAACACTGACCATAGGAAAAAAACAAAAAGTTTATAACACAAGTTTTTTTTTTCGGTGTTGCGATGTAATTGGCTTATTAGCTAGATTATAATGGAAGATGGACAATGCAACTATTCTCGTTTACGTGAAAGCGAAAATAAATGATTTAATGACAGAACTTATTTATTTTGCTTTTTAGGGTATGAATTTGTATGTCCATCATATAAGACGAGGAAGACCGTAGAAATGTGGATAATGTAAAGGATTGATATAGCTATAATATATAATGTTCCCACTGCTGGGACACAGGCCTCCTCTCGGTGAGAGGGAATGGACCGTAATCCACCACGCGGGCCCAGTGCGGATTGGTAGATGTCACATGTCTTCGAATTTTTGTTCTAGGACGTGCCGGTTTCCTCACGATGTTTTCCTTCACCGTTCAGAGAGCTGTGGTGATGAAATAATTTACTCAAAGTAAAGCGCCTGTCTGGGTTCGAACCTACGACCTACAACTCGTAAGTCGCCGCTGTTACCACTGGGCCACCACTGCTCTATCCTCACGCAGCGTCAATTCCGAAGAAATTGGGATTAGGGATAAAGGATAACTATGAAGACAAGATAACGTCTATCGAGTATGATATAACCATAAACGGCAGGCCAGAGGTTAGAGCATTAGCATCTGTTGAATAGTTTTGTTATTTTTCGTCCTGTAAATAGAACCATGGAGATCAAACACTCGATCAAAACTTGTTTTATATTGACGACACACTCCTTAACTTCGGGTACAGCTCAAAGGTGAATCTATGCTTCGAGGAACTTCCAAATCCCCTTTTCATGGGGATAGGGATCGATTCCCAGTTACAAACCCCGCTTTTATCTCTCTAAAGCCTTGAACTTTTCTTTCAAATCCTGCGTTCGAGACGCTCACAACTTTAGTTTGACTTCCAAAAAAACAAACTGGAATCTTTTTCTTGTTTTTGCTGGTAAATTTATAAAATATTCTTGTAGAAGTCTGATCCGAAGTTTTATCGTTAATATTTCACATTTTTTACTACGTTAAGTTCTGTTTTTTTTGGGCTCTTTTACTATGCCACCTGCGACCACCGACTGGGGAAACTACACCGCAATGCGTTTCTCCGACCACAAATCAATAATCAGCTAAGAGGTTACAATAATAACTAAGTGCTTAATACTTAATAGACCAGTGCCCATCGCAGACATGATTAAAAAAAAAAAACATAAGCAACAGGTGTTGGGTCGTCGACCTCGCTTACATCATGGCGGGAAAAAATGTCGGCAAAAAGTAAGTAAGATTCGGTCGTTGAGTTTGAACTAACAGTTTTTTGGGTGCTCATTGAGTTTTTAGTCGGAGTAATATGATAAAAAAAATGTCTGCACTACTAAAATTAGACATTTTGTTTGTTTATTATCCTTTTCGGAGTATGTCATCATCATTGTTAGTCTGTCTGGTTCTAAAAGACCTACTTCAAGGCTTTTCCCATAGTATAATTACTTGTACATAATTTCTTAAAACAAATTGCGTGAGTCACACAATACTTGGAGACGGAAGTTATGATTTAATTTTCGGGAGTCGTTGGACTTTCATTAAAAATAACGTTTAGGTTTTACGTTAGTTTCATCTTCAGTGTTATATTCACGGGTTATACCATCCTGGAGTATAAGGATCCTTAACTAGTAACAGATTAATTAATAGGAACATTCATAATTTTCTTTAAGCCCATCTTCTGTGAGGCAAGGATTTTGTAGAAGGTATGGACTCACTCATGCTACGCAAGTTTTGAACATCATTGTACTATGAAACTGAAAGACTTAATAAACATTTAAATACAGTTTATCTTGAAGAGTTTATGTATAAGAAGATGAATGATATATCTGGATGCGGAAGGCGGAGGACAGGGTGTTGTGGCGCAGCCTGGGCCTCTCCCAGGCAATGTCCAGCAGTGGACTGGGATTGGCTGAGTTGATTGATTTGATAGATTTGATATCTCTTGGGATGCAACATTAACCATAGTTTCGTATGAAAAGGTATAGTAAATAATCTACAAGATCCTATTTACAAGGATAATTCTCAAGGTTCACAGAAGATCCGTATTTCGCAACCGCCTCAGAAATAACAGTTAACTAGAACGTAAGTAAAGGCCAAATATAAGAAATATGTAATGGCAGAACATCTAAGTTTATTGCACAAGTTCCATGGGGGAGTTTTTTGGCAATCGAACATATCTTGGTAGAATTATTTATGTGAATATCGTTTTAGTGAGCAATACCCATTTATGAGGTGACTTACGTACGTAGATATTTCATCTGTCCCCGATAGTTGTTGCTATGGAGGAAAATATTCATATTTTTCAGCCCAAAATGATAAACAGCAAGATAACTCCCATGAACATGTATGTCTGGCGCACACTGGGCCGTCATCCCAGGCACCATCTTGTTTTGTATTTCCATCTTGGCTTTCTGTACGAAAAACCTCCTCTAACGTACATAAGTCTATTTACTTTTAATACACAGAAGCGGTTTCCAGCTGTATATGAAGGTTTTTAATCAACCAGACGGGAAGCTTCCACATCATCATCATCAACCTAGTTTTTTCCCGACTAATGTATGTATATGGGGTCGGTTTCCAGTCTAACCGGATGCAGCTCAATTATGTTGGGGTCGGCTTCCAGTCTAACCGGATGCAGCTGAATTCCAGTATTTTACATGGAGCGACTGCGTATCCGAACTCATGGGAAGTTTCCACATGAAAAAAAAAAAACAGTATTTCGTTAGACATGATTTGGCAGTTGGAATCCGTCTTGGGATGGGATCCGTCTTGATTATCTCAGTTCGATCTTGGCAAGCCAAGTTATTTATCACCATTTATCACCAAGCAAACAAACTAAAACTTCGTGAGAAATAAATTGCAAACGTGTATGTGTTCTGACTCCACAACATCGAAAGTTGTGTCACCTGTACAATGTACATGACTTCAAATGTAATAATATTTGGCATAGACAATTTAAAGCCATCTTTCGGTGGGAATCTTTGGTTCGACGAGAAAAGCTTTCACCGTTTGTGTATCTCATAAAGTTCATATCTATAAGTCGTCATATTTTCTGTGTTCTTCTACTTCTACACGGTATATTTATATTTTCTTAAGGCGCGGTAAGAAGCAAATTTTTAAGTAATTGACAATATTGTTTCGCAGCAACACATAAGGTTCAAAACAGCAATGCGTTTTATGAGTTGAACCGAATGACCACAAAAATAAAAACCGGCCCAGTGCGAGTCGGACTCGCGCACCGAGGGTTCCGTACAATTACAATTTACGATTTATGACGAATAAAAAAAAACTACTTATTAGAACTCGTTCAAACCAATTTTCGGTGGAAGTTTACATGGTAATGTACGTCATATATTTTTTTAGGTTTATCATTCTCTTATTTTCTGTTACATGGGGGGGGGGGGGACACATTTTACGACTTTGGAAGTGTCTCGCGCCAACTATTAAGTTTAAAAAAAAAACCTCAATATCATTTTTGAAGACCTATCCATAGATATCCCACACTTATGGGTATGATGAGAAAAAAAAAATTGAGTTTCAGTTATAAGTATGGGTGCCCCCAAAATTTATTGTTTTTTTTTCTATTTTTATTTATGTGAAAATCTTAATGCGGTTCACAGAATACATCTACTTACCAAGTTTCACCAGTATAGTTTCGGAAAAAAGTGGCTGTGACATACGGACGGACAGACAGACAAACAGACAGACATGAGGAATCCATAACTGTTCCGTTTTTGGCATTGGGCTACGGAACCCTAAAAATTGACAATACACTTTTTTTTCTGGCTTATAATATGATATTTACTAATATGCTTAACTGTGCGACAAACACCGTTTTACGGTGCGCTACGTTTGGACAGCGCCTTAAGTCTGATTTTCTAAAGTTTTATGTTTACCGGCTACGGCTTATTCACTCTTATTATTGTTTTTTTTACTTTCTGTTATTAATTATCTCTGTTCTTAGTCGTGTCGATGGCACAACAGATCGACAGTCTATTAAATTTTGTTGGGTCGAACCTTCGGCTGGCCCTTCGGTAGTTCCACGGTATTGTCGGTGGCGAGCGCATCCTGCCTCTAAACTAAATTCAATTCATTCAAATGATTGCGTCACGACCAATTCTGACATAACCAGCGTTATCAGAAGCAGTTCATTGTCACTTGTCACCAGTCCCACATTAATTAATAATCCCTTGTGCCCTCTACAAGTTCTTGTATTATCGCATAACGAATGTTGTCCACTGATTAAGACAGGAAGTTCTTCATTAGTTCGATGCAAGTGCGCTTGGTGACGTCAGGGTTTTTTTGGAATATTTTCTTCATTGTCCTTAAAGTATTTTTCGCGAATGATTAATTTTAGGGGACTTTTGGTGGTAAAGTTAGCTACTGTAGCCGAAAGAGTTTTAACTTAATTATCGACAAAAGGAAGAAAGGAAGATACAGTGGGCCCAAGAAAACTTTCTCCTTTATGTTATTTCAAGTTAAACAAATATAAACTTTATTTTAATAGAAATTAAGTTGATTTCAGCGTGACTAGCACTAATGAAAAAGTTACAAAAATGTTTGAAGTTGTAACGTAAACTGAACTTTATTGTGCAAGTATTAAAGTGGTTTTTGAATAAACTCATATTTGTTTACATTTTTGGCAAATATATAGCGAACGTAGATTAGGTGTTTAGATATTCATATTTTATTCGTGTTGTTCTTATTGAAAACTTGCTATTATATACTTTGTGCCTTTCTGGCACCGCATAGGTAATTTTTTTTTGTTTTTTTCACTAGTTTGTTGGTTTTAATATTCGATGAACTTAAAAGTTTTAATGTGATTTTTCATTGTTTTCATGATTTTGTTAGATTTAATGTTCTTTTTTTATTGTTTGTATTTCCTGTGCGTGTCTCAAATGAAATATTTTTCTTTCTTTCTTTATTCGTGAATATGAATTTTATTGAAAGCCTGAATAAACTTTTTCTTTGTCATTTTAAATGGACGCTATGGATCATTCAAACTTTGTCTAGCTTTAATAGACATCTAACAGTTTTCTAAACCAAAGATTTTTTTAAATGAACCTATTATAAAATAGCCATTTAAGAACTAGAACTTAAATCATCTATTTGAACATTATAGTGTGGTTATAATAACGTTATCGACTTGAAGCTCAAAGTGTCAGACCACAGAATGATGTATCGTGCGGTATATTAAAAGATTTAGCGACACCCCGCTTCAATGGGGTATGATATATAAATCTCATTATTTTCCATAAATAAAGGGAATAGTCTACTGCAATTTCAATTCTTATTGCACGGAATGCATTTTACTGTGAATGTGATCGTAACCGTTTTATCTCGTTTGTTATTTAAATTGGATTTTTTTTCTCGGTAAACGTCTAACGGCATCGCGGAAGACACAGGAGTATATGGCGGGATGAATTTGATGCCTATGTGAGGGATTGGTCCATATTGATTCAGGATCAAGTTGAGTGGAAAAGGGAAAGAGAGTCCTTTGCCCTACAGTGGGACAATGCAGGCTGATTATTTATATTCACGGTACCAGCACCTGGTGAGGTCGGCTTTCAGTCTAACTGGATGCACCTGAATACCAGAATTTTTATGAAATGACTGCCTATTTAACCTCCACAACATAATTAGTGGGTAACACGATCCCCTTGGCAATACAGCGGGGTAATTGCGTAGGTAACAAACTATCAGCAGCCATTGACATTTTGACAGTTCAACAACATTCATTGCGTTATTTCCGTTGATTTTATTCGAACATATGAAGCAATGGATTTGCAATATCCTTCATAATGATTCAGATTGCGGTTGATAGTGTGTTACACAATTAGGGTGCTGATTATTTATTTTCACGGTACCAGTTGAGGTCGGCTTTCAGTCTAACTGGATGCAGCTGAATACCAGAATTTTAAATGAAATGACTGCCTATTTGACCTCCACAACATAATTAATGGCAATACAGCGGGGTAATTGCGTAACACTATAAGTAGACATGGGTTTCATTTTGACAGTTCAACAACATTCATTGAAGTGACTGCCTATCAGAAGGCCAATAATTCTCGTAATTTAAAATGTTCAAAATAATCTAGTCGCAGTCTCATCTCGGTGACAAACAAATGTCAAAAACGTTTCAAAATGTAGGGAAATTAGAGGTATTTTTGATAGATTGAGACTGAGATCAGACTGTGAACGTTCTTAAAATTACGAGAATTGCCCCTCTGACCTCCACAGCATATTTACTGGGTGACACGATCCCGTTGGCAATACTGGTTGTCCGACTTTTCGGCTTCTGACTTGCTTCTGGCTTTTGGGCTTGACTTGTTCTTGGCTTTTGGGCAACGACAGGCAAAGCACGGAGCCTACACATATAACTAGTTATTTTGGAGATGGCGATAGGATACATTTACCAAGGTGTATTATCCACAGGGTCTCTTAAGATAATATGCTTTACAGGGTCAAATTAAATTAGCTAGCAAAACTCCGCATACGTGATTGGGTAACGATATCGAAACACGGTAAAACAAAAATGTCAACAGCTGTCTAGCTATCGCGGTTCTTGAGATACAGGCTGGTGACAGACAGACAGACGGACGGACAGACAGCGAAGTATTAGTAATAGGGTTCCGTTTTTACTCTTTGGGTACGGAACCCTAAAAATAAATTAATTTGATCATCGACCGCAGTTAGTGTATTTATTTGAAATTTCAGTTTAAAAAAAACAGTTTTTTTTGTGTAAACTTCACAGGCGTGTCTAGTACCGATATCTGAACACGATAAAACATATTTCCTTGTGCTTCAAGTAACTACACTACAGGAGGTCGTTGACCCCAAAAAAAAACACCAAATCTTTTTTATTTTCATCTTATTGTTTTTAGATATTGGTACGATACTCATCACGTATGCAGAGTTCGCTAGCTCATTAAATTTGATCCTGTATAAGTAATTGATATCTCTAAACAGGCACAAAACAGTTACATGCCTACATAAATCTCCATCAAACTAATGCATTAATATAGTTATACTAATGTATATTTAGCGTCAAAGCTCGTTCGTCGGCTCCCATAGCGGCGCAGGCGCACGCATAGGAATGCGCAAGTGCATACTATAAGGTTTTATTTGTTTCGTGTTCTTCTGTGCGACGAATTCCATGGCTTTTGATGTTTTTTTGTAGATATGTAGGTACCTACTGTGTTTGTATGAACATGCATGATATAATTTTCTTCTGGTACAGTTTTCTATTAATCAGAATTTGGAAGGAAAGTTTTTGACTTTCTGCTATCTCCTGTTTATCATCAGCATCATCCACAGCTCGACTTCATTCACTGCTGAGCATTGGGTTCTCAAAATCAAAAGTCATGTATTCAAATTAGGCTGAGAATCAGCACTTTTCGAACGTCAAAATTACAAAAGACAGTCTCCCAAAAACGCCCGCCCTTCACCACTTCATAATGCTATCTCTTTTCTTGTCCCAATCTCTACGCTCCCATGTCAGCCTTACGGAAATTCTGCCATTTACAATATTTGGGTGGGACCTAATAGGGCCCAGTGCGGTTTAGTTTGTCACATGTCTTCGAATTTTTGGTTCTAGAACATGCCGGTTTCCTCACGATGTTCTCCTTCACCGTTTTGAGAGAAGTGATGATGAAATGATTTACATGAACTAAAGCGCCAACCTGGGTTCGAACCCGCGGCCCACAACTCGTAAATCGTGGCCGTCACCACTGAGCCACCACTGCACATTAATCATGTACGGTCACCAAAGGAGATAAGTTACCAGGGTCGTCGGATATAGTTGAAGTTTGGTAAGAAACCGATGGATATTTTCGAATAAAAATTAATTTAATTAATGGAAAACAATCAGTTCATTTATCAAATTAAATTTTATTTGAAAATCAACTATATCCGACGACACTGGTTACTTATCTCTTTTGGTGACAGTACATAGTGTACATGCCATAACCGTTAGGTAATTCGGTGATACACCGAATCGTAAAGCTGTTCGGTATGTGGAGGCGAATGTTAATGTTAATTAAACGTAAGTATAAAGTGAAAGGCTTCCACTGAATGAACGGCGACATCGACATTATTCCGAGAACGTGGAATGCACATTCACTTGCGAACTGCATGTGTCAGATTTCTCGTGAACTACCAAGTCCGGGAGACGAATTTTTGTGCAGTTGAATTGTTTTACTTATTTCCTTTAGGGGAAATCTGTAGACATTTTGATTTTTAGTAAAAAGTAGTTTTGTGGCGATGGAATGCCTTCGAAAATGGCGAATGGCGCATGGTGAATATCTTTAGGTTTAAATGATCATTGGTATTGGCGCCGATTCCCTTGTTTACAAACTAAACTAAATTTAAATTCAGTGCATCTTTTTCTTTCTATTTCATTAAGTAAAGGACAGAAGATAAATATTAGTTTAGTCCTGTCAAATTGGTAGCGCCTGACGTAAATTGACGTATTTTTAGTAGCCATGTTTTTAATCACGTCTAAATTGTCTATGGATCATCTTTATATCAAGGGAATCGGCGCCAATGTCTCTGTCATTTAGTAAGTTTTAACGTATAGTCTTTCCTTTTTATATAAATATCAAAAGTTCCCAATGATAACGGTCTATCCTGATTTCACTTTATTTCGTAATCCTTAGATTACGAAATAAAGTGAAATTTAACGAAATGCAATTGTTTATTAAAAAAAAAATGTATTTATTGACATAAAACCATTTATACACCAGAGTATGGAATTCTCTGGCTCCTGCACTAGTTAAAATTGTGTTGCAGGAGCCAGTGTCCTCCCGTAATTAAAGTACACACTTTCGCTGTTTTTAGATGGATAAAAAAGAGTATAGAGACTTTATATTTTAAAACAAATGTATATTTAAAAAAAAAATTGTATGATGATATAATGTTATAAAAAAATAAGCTAGATGGAGTCGACATTTCCTATCTGACTCTCCCTGAGAAGAAATGGCTAAACAAACTCAAGGGTCAGTCTCTTTTAAAGTCCAGACATAATCTTCATCAGATCATGTGAGGACAAGTGCTTGAAATGGTCTTTTGAGGAAAGAACCACACAGACTTGAGTAGACCAGTCCAGTCAGTGCAAGCATTTGTCAATAATCGTGCAGCTTAACTTAGAACTTGAGGAGCTCAACTCAGTATCAACAACCATTCGACGGAGCGCGGTTTTTTCTAGATTTGTCGGTCGGTATCAAGCCAGGCCACAGCTGGTCGACCAATGTGACGGTTATGGCTGAAGTAATGACTATTGTAATTACCCTGAACTTTAAGCGTGCTGTTCCTTAATTAGCTGAACATAATTAATATAAACAATACTCAATGATTCTTGGAAACAGACAAAACTGCGGTCAACGGCACCTAGCCTACTAAGGTAAAAAATTATCTTATTAATAGTAGATATGCTACATCCTTATTACGATGCCATAAGGTTGTGTGTCGTGTGTTTTTTTTGTTAAAAATTGTCACTTGGACACACACGGAGTGTCAGGCCGGGAGATAATTGATGAGCTGTCGTTCTGTCAACTACCTGACGGTTGTGCCGTGATGATAGAAATGGTGCTCGTTGTCTTGTATCAAGCTTGTGTTTGAATTATTATTTTTTGCTCTATGAAGTCATATGGATCGGAATTAAATTCAGTTTTTTTTTTTTAACTTATCGTTAGGCTGGTTTATGGCCTATTCTTTACATCAGACGTACCAGTATCAAATATATAGAGACGCCAAAGACAATCTTTATCATCAACTAGCTGCGTCCCGCGGTTTCACCCACATAAGTTTCGATCCCGTGGGAATATTGGGATAAAAAGTATCCATGTGTTAATCCTCGTTATAAACTATCTGCATACCAAATTTCATCCAAATCCGTTCCGTAGTTTTTGCGTGAAAGAGTAACAAACATCCATCCATCCATACAAACTTTCGCGTTTGAAATATTAGTAGGATATGTCCGAACAAGAATCTTCTTATATTGACCAAAGACAAGAGTCCCAGAAGACTTTTCTAGTGTACCCTTGAGATAATGAGAATTGCTCAAGCCGTGCCGTGATCATATCGATTACCTAGCCAGCAAGAGTGGTCTGACGCAGGTTTTGCCGGTCGTGGTACGGCAGTCATGGAGGACTGGCACTCATAGAGGATTGTTTACCCTGGCAACCAGTAAATATACATAACATCTTCATACTCTCTCCGATCACAATATCTCAAAGGTAGATTGAATGAAACGTCGAATGTGCAACGATATCAAACGGGCTGACATCACCAGAATCGTAATTTTTAATCAAGATATACATGCATAAATCTTAACAAGAGATATCGTATTACCCAGTAACTGGGTTGTGGAGGTCTGATAGGCAATCGTTCCATGTAAAATTCTAGTATTCAGCTGCATCCTGGGAAAAGGATAGGCAAAAAAAAAAAAAGACGATGATGATGGTGATGTAAAATCTTAAGGTTTAAGGTCACCAATATATTTTTTCTGAAACCGCGCCCCCCGGTCTACTTCTTGATATGCAATGGTCGCTGTAGCACCGTGAACATGAGGCTACAGGAGCTAGTGCGAATCTTGGGGTTCATTCGATTAATCGAGTCTGGTCAAACCACACTGGGATCGGTGCAATTCATTCATTCTTCATTCATTCATTCCTAGTCTGTTTAGCCTAGATTTAGCTAGCCTGGCTTTCTAAAGTCTATAATATTAGGGGTACGTCATCATTACCTAACAAATAGGCTACAGGCGAGTAAATCGCGTTGAGAGCGAACCGATTTAATTAATGATAAATTAGAGACGGTTAGATTTGAGCTAGTGAAAGGATCTTGAAGGAGGATGTGACTAATACTCACTGGTCTAGCACCTAGTATATTTAAGTAAGACTTAAGTAGTTGATTTATTATGTATCTATCGAGTCTCCTCTGAGTCTTAGAAAGCATGTTGATTCGTCGCGTCGGTTCGAAATAATCATCATAGTAACCGGATGCAGCTAAATACCGGTATTTATTACATTTTCTAAGGGACAAAAAAAATCAAAACTCATTTATTCAAACTAGGCGGAGAATCAGCACTTTTTGAACGATAAAATTACATAAGACAGACCCTCAAAACGCCCGCCCTTCACTACTTCCTAGCGCTCTAGCTGGGAAGAAGTGGTGCAACAAACTATCCAACAGCACAGCTGTCTGTTCAGTAAGAAAAACTTATTGTATAGAACAATAGTATGTAATTAACATTACGAAACACAAAACATTAAATTAAATTATTTGCCATGCCATATGTACTGTAAACCATGCCATGCCATGTGTACTGTTTGTAACTCATTTTTGTTATTACTGGTATATTGTCGTGTGCTAACTGTAGCACACGACAATATACCAACAAAAATAATTTTCATGATATGAATTCTTATAACCAAAGGCTGAAACTCTGACTACAGATCTAACATAAGAATTTTCGTTTTCTCCAGTAAAGGAGTTAGTTTATGCATAGAGATAGATTGTATGTCGATCCCATAGTCAGGATAAGCCTGTTGATCCATAGTTTGTGCTATCACTTCTTGGCTTCCCACAGTCTTGATTGGAGAATCATAAAAAATATACAACGAGATCGTATCCACGATACAACAGCATTAGCAACGGATCCACGTACATGTTTCATTCGGAAAATAATTAAAATTCAAAGATCAAATCGCCTACCAAGATATTTAGAATGCTAACTTGCTAAGCCTTTCGGCCATGCACCTATTTTTTTGCCAAGATTTTTTATCGTAAGATCTAGAACTTTATCCGTGTATAACAGCCTTCTATTGATCAAATGTTTGGACGTGAGGCTAAGCGAATGATTTTTTAATTGGTCATGACATGTAAGATTTTGGGGAGGCAAAAAATCTTTTTTGTTCGATGAAATTCTAAGAGAGATATTTAATGGAATAATAATGATATGATAACGGTTTCGTTTTTGTGGTGAGTGGCTTGCAACGGAATTGGTGGCTTGATCTAGAATATACATATATAGGCTCATGACTTCTTCTCATGGTAGGCAGAAACTACAGAACGCGACCTGCTCCGATCTTTTCCGATCCTTTTGATTCGTTTACGTTCATCTGGTTATACTCGCACGCCGATTGCGAGTAGGTACTACGCACGCTAGAATACGGAATATGAAATTGCTAAGCAATTTCAAATCTCAGATATGTCCAATTGTGTATTAAATTAAAATAGTTTATTACTTTTCACATCTTTCATAATCACAAAACTTATATTGTTAAATGGAGGCATTGTAAATTAAGATTACGTTTCCGTACAGAAAATGTAATTTGCAGATAAGTTTTATCTTAAAATCTTCGTTAATTTTATTCGTTGGAATCTAGATTTCTCGAGGCGTCTACGTCTGCTATAGTAATGTTCTATTAATAATATACATTATTAATGTTCTAATCTCAGTTATTAATGAACTCAGCGGGGTAATGACTACCCACACATTGAACAGTTCTGTTTCTAACCAAAATTGTACTAATTCGTGCTATTTTTGGCAATTTCATGAGTTTCATGTTTGAATCGAATTGTAATAAATAGTTATGTTAAGTAGTGCGACCCATTGAGAGTGTTCATTGTAATAATCGGTAATTATTCGACATTAGCGCTGTCCGTGTGGCCGTAAGTATTATATTAAAAGATTTGTCAAAGAATCGTGTGCGCATTTCCATTGTGATCTAAGATGAAGATTAATCATGATTCGAGATTTTTGTAGACTGATATAAATAGACATAAGTACTGGAATAATTCAAAAAACGCTTATTAATATTTTATTAAGAAGTGTGCTAATGGTGAACTAATTATTTTGGTTTGAAAAGTTAAACACTAGGGGTTTATTTATAAACGTTGCTTAAAGTTGAGATACGTTTAAACATCAAAAATGTAATGGATGCTAGAATTAAGCTGCATTTACACGATGCAAGTTTCTTGCCTGTGGCATGTAACAAAATTGAATCAACAATTTGTATCGTCTAACTAAATGCTGTTTAGACACTTGTTTAGGCACTTGCTGCCCGCAAGGGACAGGCTGGATCGGTTCATTCGGATCATCTATTCATGCTTTAAATTCCCGTACCGTGGGCAACAGTGGAGCCGCGTCAATTTGCGGAAGCAAGCACATGCTGCCGCAACATGTGACAATGTAGCAGGTGGCGGCCATCTTTATTCTATAATAACTGCCTATCAACCAGTGGGTCTACAGCCTAAAATAATCCTAGGCAACGAAATCTTCGTAGATGCTAACTTGTAACCTAGTTTCTTTTATGTTAGTACCGTTTGTAGCTTTTTTTTTTAAATATAGTTGGTCCATCATCTGTTAATTTTGCGACAAATTGTCTTTTAAATAAATCTTTTACAGTTATTGGGTGCTGGCGCTTTTTTGTACTTTGAAATGATTTTGTTTTACTGACGTTACTTGTGTGAGAGAGATCGAAGATGTATGCTTTGTTTCTTGTTTTAGCTCTTTGCACTAAAAGTAAAAGCACGCTGTATTCACAATTTAACTAAATAGTTGCAAACGAGTACAAAAAAAAATTGATCGATGTTTTAATAGAGTATACTTTATGAGGATAGTTTATGTCACATCTATTTTAATCAGTGAATTATTAAAATTTAGTTTTTGTTTATAACATAACCGTCGTCGGGCCTTTGAATAAGCCTAGCGTTATTTATATACCAGTTAGCTCACCATGTTTTTTGCATGAATGAATTCTCCACAAGCAAATTTAAATTCGTCCTTATCGACCCGCATTTGCATAAAAATGCACTTAATTTTGACATAAGTAATGTTTTAGGATTAAATAGAAACAAAACTGCAGCTTAATTGAACTTCGATAAGTAGTTTCACGTATTTTTTGCCTACATTAAGAATGTTTGTCGTCAGCAAGAGATACCGTGGCCAGAACGTTATTTTGTTATTTATTTACTTCATTTAATTAAATTAGCCTGTAATTGGTTTGCCTGCTGGCCGCCGAGAAAAAGAGAAGTTTGCAAAACATTTTTTGAATTACGAAGCTTTGTAATTTATAGGTTCATAAATTAAAATAATTCGTGTTTCTTGCTAATCATAAACAGCCAGTGAGTTTGAATAAAGAACGTCGACCTACCTCTACACTTTGGTCACAGTTTATGGTTCTGCTGTAAACATCACGCTATGCAAATAGGTAATTAAGTTTGTGGAATCAGTAAGTAATGGGCGGAAATAGGGATAGTTATAGACTAGGTTCTGCTCTGGGTCCTTTATTACGAGAAGGAAGAGTCTATAAAGAAACTCCATGAAAATTGATAGAAACATCCGTATATACGGGAATGTCCATACTTTGAAAATATTTCCTACAAATTATACAGTAAGAAAATACATTTATTTAGCACAGAGTCCTAGGGTGGCGACCGCGTATAGGCCAGCGTAGTGTGGGACGCCCCCCAGCTAGATGGACGGACGACCTAAAGAAGGTGGCTGGGACAGACTGGATGCGGAAGGCGGAGAACAGGGTCTTATGGCGCAGCCTGGGAGAGGCCTTTCTCCAGCAGTGGACTGCAATAGGCTGAGTTGATTGAATTGATAGCACAGACCAAAAGACACACAATACACCAGATACATACATCAGATAAACACAAATAAAAAGTGTAAAGTTTGATGTAAGAAATTAGCTGGAACGGGGTGCTTTACGGCTGGGCCCAAAAACCAAGTTCAGCAAAATGCCGGACAACTAGTGCCTGACGCTAGTTTTCAACTGGACCTGTACCCTAATTGCATAACACACAATCAATCTCAATCTGAATCATTTTGAAGGATATTGCTAATCCATTGCTTCATATGTTCAAAAAATGTGTCATGTGTCTGCTCAACAACGTAAATAACGCAATGAATGTTGTTGAACTGTCAAAATGAAACCGATTCCGATTGATCGTGTGTTACGCAATTAGGGTGCTGATGTGTGAGAATCATAAGTCCTTATTCTGGTGTTTGGAATTTATTCGTCAACACAAACGCCACAGCCTAACAATGTACCAGTGAGACTATACATAACCAATTGGAGACCATAGAGTATTAACACACCGTATGTCTATTACCGATGCCATGATCTGACGCACGTGAAATCGATGTATCGGACGTAAAGCTTTTATTGTGAACACTAGCTTCGGTGCGTGGCGTTGCTTGGTCTTGTTAAAAACGCACATGAAATTGTATGGGATATGTAAGCGTGAGGTCATGCTTGACAAGTGATCCTGATTGGTCGGGTAGAGGGTCTCCTCTAGCCGACCTCCTCCACGAGCTAAATAACGCAAAGGAGATTGATCTCCATTCATTGGATAGGCAAACTCAAGGGAAGTAGAGCTGCGAGATAATTGTGTAACACAATAAAACTAGCAATTTTCATTTTGACAGTTCAACAACATCCATTGCGTTATTTACGTTTTTGAGCAGACAAATTTTTCGAACATATGAAGCAATGTATTAGCAATATCCTTCAAATTGATTCAGATTGTGATTGAAAATGTGTTACGCAATTGCTGGATGCAAAGGACAAAAAAATACTCAACTTATTTTAATGGATCCACTTAATTGAGACAGAAACATGAGAGGCACAATCCAATTGTCCTAAGTTAGCGTTTTTTGAGGATTCGCACAAGAATAGGGAGGTCTAACGTTCAGCGAAAACGAAAAACGAAGTAATAGCGCGCGTAGGCGATGCAATGCGACGGGGTCGGGGAACAAGAATGTCCACACGCAGGAAGTTTACAATAAAATAGAAATACAAACAGATTGACCCAAAAGACATATATCGCCAACATCATGATATAACATCGGACGTAATCGGCTAATTGACGTAAAAGACTCGTCACGGCATCGATTTAATTGTTACCGACGGTTTATCGATACTCCACTACCGTGGCGTATCACATACTTGGGACCCAAGGACCAGGAACTGGTTTTTAACTTGGGTTTGTAAGAAAACAAAATACTGTTGATACTTTTGTTTTTTATAAATATGAGAGATTCGTGTCTGGTAAGGTTATTTAGTAGTACTTGAAAACTATTAGGAAGTCATTGCAATGTAACTCTTATCTCATTGCAGTAAAGTATAAATTAGAATGATTGCCGTGAATTTGAATTTGATGAAATGCACGGCAACTATTCTATAATATCAGATGCTTAGCGAAACAGGTACCTATAGAGGGACCAACTCTTCGAAATAGGACCAATTTCGACAAATCATCTTTCAGAGCCAAGGCAAGCTATTGGTTTCAGAAGCAAGATAAAGGTTAATTTTGTTTTCCAAACCCTAATTACGTAACACACTTTCACAATCACAATTCGATTTTGAAGGAAATGGCTAATCCATTGCTTCAAATGGTCAAAAAAAATCTATTATAAATATATTAATAAGAAACATAACGCAATGAATGTTGTTGAACTGTCAAATGGCAGCCATTGCTACTGTTCAAGTTGTCAAGAAAGAAAAGGCCCGTTTTGACATTTGAGAATGCGTTCTTGACACCTGTCAGTTTCATACAAACGAATACGTGTTTTGTGAATTTGATCTTTATTAACTACCTACTAGAACTGTCAATGTCAAAACGGGCCTTTTATTTTTTGACAACTTATTTTAGTCTGTTACTGTAAAATGCACTGTATTTTTGCGCTTCTTCTAAAACATCGAGTCTCTTTTTACATGCTCACAACTAAAGTTCAGCAGGTTTTACGGTTCATCACCATGTTCCCTAGCAATTTTATTAAAAATACAAGCAAAACCGTTGGCAGAGCATACAAATAAAAGAGCCACATACCTGCAGGTCATTATCAAGGAACTCCATAGATCCTAGATCCTGCTGGTAGATAGTGAACTGGTGTTTGTGACCTATCACGTCATCCTGCTGTGTGGCACATTACCATACACCCACGTAGTTATTGTGCCAATTAATATTGAATATTGAAATGTGCTGGATAATTCTATTTCTATCGAAGATATTTAAGTACCTAGCCTTTACGTCTGGCTATAGTTAAATGTACGTCCGGTGCAACTTGGGTTGGTAACCCCGCTCGCACCTTGGTGCCTGACTAATATGTACCATGATATAACGCTATCTACTTAATAAAATTCTTAAATTCAATTTTTTTAATTCGACGACACAGTTGGCGCTGTGGCTGAGCGATCGACTGCTGCGCTGCGTGTCGCGGGCTTGATTCCCGCACGGAACAATTATTAGTATTGCCTACAGGTAGTTGTTCCGGGTCTGGCTGTTTGTGTATGTGAATTTAAATTTTTGTAAACGCACCCACGATACAGGAGTGGTTCCAAGAGTGGGGCAACGTTTAAAAAAAAAAATTCATTCATTCTCTCACTGACAAAATTTTTATTGTTATTTATTTATTTTTAATGCTGCTTATTTCATAAGAAATCTCTTCCAGCATATCTGGGATAGGACAGTACATTCTTATATTCATTCACTGTAATAATGCAACTGTCACCAAATAAGTCGCGTCACACACAAAGAAAAATGTGAGCAAAGTTTTATTATTGGAGTTTAAATAATATAACTACTTAAATCAAAAGTCATTTATTCAAATTAGGCTGAGAATCAGCACTTTTCGAACGTCAAAATTACAAAAGACAGTCCCCCAAAACGCCTGCCCTTCACCACTTCCTAGTGCTATCGCTGGGAAGAAGAAGTGGCGCAACAAACTCTCCAGCAGCACAGCTGTCTGTTCAGTTAGAAAATACTTGATTGTATACAATAATAGGTATGTTAAGTAATTATCATTACAAGACACAGAACATTAAAAAGATGAAGAAGATGGCGAAGCTGAATTGTGATACAACCGTGAGAATACCAATAACAATATCCTTAAAAAATCTCTTAGAGAAACTCTGGCACCTAGCTGGTAAATTGGTCGAACAGCTCGTTTTTTGAAGGACAAGTATATATATATATATATATTGTATATAGCGGCTTTGCCCCACAGCAGAATACCGTAGAACATAACGCATAATTGACTTGTAAGGAACTGATTATGCCATCTGCTCCGTACAATGGCCCTTAAACATCGGTACTGCCAAACGTCTCCTTTAAAATAATTTATTTACAATAGAAACAGATGTTTAATTGACCGTTAATCAACAACTTTACAGGAATATCAAGTTACTACAGCGAAGAAATCGTATCGTACCGAAAAAGAACTTGAATCGATGTTTTTTCCTTAAAAGGACCGACACTATAATTATGAGTCGATAAAATTAACTGCGGTTAAATTGATGAACTCGTCTATAAATCTCCCGTTTAATTTTAACCTGGCTTTAACTGCAAGTTTACGCTCTTGTCATGACAAAGGTTCCTAGTAAGATAGGTCATTGTTCCCATGGTTTGCGGAAAAAAATACAAAGAGTAAAACTATTGAGAAATGATTTGATCGTACCTAAAGTGTTTCAGCTTCACTGAGGAAAGTAGGTACATGTCAATACAACTATTACTTACGGCGAAAGTGACAGGGAAGCCCGCGAAATTCAAAGTTTCTTACATTTATTGTAATTTGCAGGTCAGTCATCATGTTGATGTAAATATGATTCGCGGCCGTAACAAATATTTATTCATAGAATTATAATCATAAAAATCAAACACACATAGGGAAGTGTTGTTCCGTTTTATTAAATTAAGAGAATTAATTAAATGTGATAATAAAGAAAAGCTTATACAAAATTAAATTAAATGTTGTGACTTACATGTGTGTGTGTGTATAGAATAGATCGGCTGCTTACCCTCACAGAGAAACTACCACACGAATGCAACTAACTACTGTTGAGTCTTGTTATTCGAATTAACATTAAATGGATTAGATTTTAATTAGGCACCATAATTTACTAATGTTCCCATTATAGCAGCACAGTACGATCACAACGCTGGTGTTAAATCAAAGTACGCTACAATTTATGAAGGTACTATCTTGAAAAGCTCAAAGAACAAGATATATGACTTCATTAACGTAAATAAGTATCAATTAAAAGGAAATAATTAACTTTATTGCCCTCTGAGTGCATGTATCATTACCATTACTGATCTAGTCTGATTTATAAAGCAGCAGAAAACAGTTATAATTTAATTCTTATAAGGGAATATACACCTTAACGTAATAATTCGACAGTTTATTTTAGTGCCAGGGTAGCCCGTGAAATTCAAATTTTCTTACGTTTTTTGCTTTTTACAGTTTGCAGGTCAGTGTCAGGTTGTATCTTGAACAAAAGATGATTCGTGAGCGTAACAAGTCTGTATTTAGAAAATTATAATAATTAAAGTCATCAATACAACCCTTAAGTTCATATACCCTATTGAATGACTATTTCATGAACTATCAATCAATACAATTTAAGTCAAACGCTGCTTATGTCAAACGGTGACCTTTTAAGGTAAGCATAACTCACCATAAGCACTTAAGATAACTAATTAGATGCACTTAAGTGCTATGTTGTAATGAGATTTTAATTTTTAATCCAATGCAAATAGGTAAAAAATATCAACAAAAAACGCATCTCTCCACCCTAATCTATGCCAAGACAAGTCCTTTCACTTAACCCGCATGCAGTGTTCGATTTCAATTACCCCCTCACCTTGAAGGAAAACTGGGTGCGAGGGAGACAAACATACTACAATCCCCAAGAAAGAAAGAGATCCAATATAAACAAATCGTAGGACCGTAAAAACGCCATATGTCGAGGCATGACAGATGGTCTACACCGCAAAGAAGTCTCGCGAGTTCATTTACTTGACTCCTGTTTATTTTCGAACTACTGGTGTCACCTGACTTCGGTCAGGTAAATGAACCCTTACGGCAGATTGGTTGTTGTTTATTTTTACTATATTTCAGCAGGTTTTGTTGGCGGGAATTTAAGATAAATAATATATGGAGCAGGTCAGTGTTGTTTGTTGTCTGATGTCGGCAACATGAGTGGGTGAGGTGGATTGGATTAATAAGAACAGTCATGTTCACAGACGTCATTTGATTTGCATCCACATTCATTGGTATGAAAAATAGACCTAACATATTGCCATAAACACCAAGACTGATAGTACTTAAAAAAAAGAAAATAAGTTTATATGATCCAGCTTAAGTAAGGCATCTAGTGCCTATAATGTTCCCACTGCTGGGAACACACAGACCTCTTAGTCGTAATGTACTATGCGGGCCCGGTGCGGGTTGGTAGATGTCACATGTCTTCGAATTTTTTGGTTCTTAGACATGCTTTCACCGTCTTGAGAGCAGTGGTGATTAAATAATACCTAGTAAAGCGCCTGTCAGGGTTCGAACCTACGATGTACCTCGTAAGTCAATGTCGTTATTACTGACCACCCACTTCATTTAATTATCTCTCATGTAACGAAGCTTCTATAAAAACCTTTGCTTTATGTACAGTCAACAAAAGAGATAAGTATGCAGGGTCGTCGGATATTGTAGTTGAAGTTTAGTAAGAAACCGATGGATGTTTTCGAATGAAATTTAGTTTGATAAATGAAGTGATTGTTTTCTTAATTAAATTAAATTTTATCCGAAAATATCCATCCGTTTCTTACTAAACTTCAACTATGTATATCCGATGACCCTGCATACTTATCTCTTTTGTTGACTGTACATTTAATCTTTCCACCTTACCGGATCGTTACTTTTGCTCATTTAAGAACATTAAATATTAATTAACTAATGTTTTATTTGAACTTCGAAAGTGTTATATGACGTCAGGAGTTTCAACAATTAAGACAATAATTATGAGTAAAATTAAAAATTATGCTTGTTCCTGTAAGTTAGTAAAAAATGAAGCCACGCACACAGTTTTACGATTATCATAAAAATCGTAACAAAATTATTTAAAAGCCTTAATAAGTTACTAAATGAGAACTGTTCAGATATTCATCAGTAGTTGAAGACAATTGAATAAGTTTTTTGTGGGGGTCGTTGACCCGGTGAAGTAAACTTGAGGACGTTAAAAAAAGCGTATCAGTTTACGTTTGTAGTACGGAGTTTCTTTTAAATACCTTTATAGTTATAAGTAAACCGTATTTAAAAGAAACAATCCGTTGCAAACTTGTAACGGATTTTTATCTGCGAAAATAGAAAAAAAAACTTCATTGTGTTGGAATAATGACTGCGTGACAGATAGTACCGATATAAAATTTATTGTAGCGAAGGGAAATTCTTTAGAAAATGGAAATTTATTATAACTCTAAGACTGATTCCCACTAGTTGGAAAATGTTATCAAAGAATCTTTTGCCTTCAAAGGAAATTGTTGCAAAGTTTTTGTTTACATCAAAACCCGTACCTGTGAGAAAACCTACTAAGTTGTACGAATAGATTCACCAGACCATAGCTTGCATTTTTTATTTGAGTATATTATTACTTACTAGCTGCGCCCCGCGGCTTTACCTGTATAAGTTTCGATCCCTTGGGAATATCGAGATAAGAAGTATTATATGTCCTAATCTAAGTCATGTTCTACCCATGTGCCAAATTTTATCCAAATCCTTTCAGCCGTTTTAGCGTAAAAACGTAGCGAACAAACATACAAAAGAATCAGAAAGAAAGAAAGTTTAGATATAATTCTTATATAAAACTCTATACAAACCAATGCATTTGTACAGGACTTGTCTATGAGGTTAATTATTTTATTACATGACACATAATTAAATATCCCTTAAAAGAAGTTAAATTGCAATAAAAAACATGCTTTCACTAACTTAGACACAAAATTTGTATTCGTCCATACAAACAAACAACTTATTAAATTAAACTCACTTTTATAACCATTAAAAGTATAACAAAACACGCCACATTTTATTGTGATAAAAAAATAATGACGTAAAAGGAATAAAAATAAACTGCTCATGTGGTTTTTAATGTCGGAAGTGTATAAAGTTATAACAATAAAAAAATACTTAAAATATAACAGGTAAGTGTGACGTGTGGTGTTAACTAAGATAAATTTAACTGGGGGGTTCAGAAAATTAAATAAACAGGGATTATGAGCTGTAAATCAATAAAGGCTTTGTTTGTTTTACCGACGCCATGTTTCTATCGGTCGTCATGATTACGATGAGTGTACTACGTTAGGTCGACAAATGGATGTGCGAATAACACTTGTGCGACAAAACTGTACTGCGACTCACCATAGTTCGAATGCACGCTTGTGCGACACAAAGACGGCCGACGTTATAGACGTAGTCGACGGAGCCCCGCTTCGCCGTGCCCCTTTTTCTGTTAAAAGAATCGGTCTGGTTTAAAGGAACCTAACCAAACAGAACCTCGGGGTGCCTCTGAAGTCGGCCGTCTTTGTGTCGCACAAGGGTACATTCGAACTATGGTGAGTCGCAGTACAGTTTTGTCGCACAAGTGTTATTCGCACAGCCATTTTTCGAGCTCACGTAGTACACTTGGTTACAATGGTGGTGCTTCATAACCTTTTTTTTTTGCTGCACAGCGGACTCTTACCGGCTAAAACCACCGCGGTGTTCCACCTCTGCTTATGGTTAGCATTCACCAGGATGTATCACAAAACTGGTAACTTATTGCGAAACACACTATCAGTAGCAATCGCTTTCATTTTGACAGTTCAACAACATACACTGCGTTATTTACGTTGTTGAGCAAACAAATTTTTCGAACATATGAAGCAATAGACTAGCAATATCCTTCAAAATGATTCAGATTGTGATTGATAGTGCGTTACGCAATGAAGTTTTGTATGGGACAGTTGATAATTTTTTCGCGATTACGAAGTTGTTCATAATGTTCCCATTGCTGGGCATAGGCTTCCTCTCTGTGAGAGGGAGTGGGCCGTAATCCACCACGCGGGCCCAGTGCGGGTTGGTAGATGTCAAATGCTTTCGAATTTTTTGGTTCTAGGACCTGACCTTTCTGAAATGTGCTATAAATATTTTTAATTAAATATCGATTTGTATTGATTAGAGAAAAGAAAAAACACATAAGGTGCAAGTAAATTATTACTGTCTTTTAAACAATTTAATTAGTAAAAGTCACAATCGGCAGCATACATCTTGCTTTCAAACTTTGATCTTGATTTTGAGCCAAAACGTCGCATAAAGAAATAATGACACCTGTTATGTATACGACATACCCTTCCCCTTTTATATGTAAACAAAAACATTTCAATTTCCCCACATAAACTTGTCACAGCAACTTTCCGCAGACAGGTGGAGTTTTGTCGTGACACAAACTTTTTGATTGACGGTTTTCTCGCTGCCTTTAAGTAAATAATAATAATAAATAATTTATTTTGGACCAAACACTTGTACACATTTCATAAGCCTGCTAAACTACGTGACAGTTTGTCAGCAGGATTAGCGCTCGTCTTAAAACATTTGGTATCAACAATCTGATTAAACATCTATGTAGGTAGATACATATTATAGACGTAACATATAGACGGCACGGTTGGCGCAGTGGTTAAGCGATTGACTGCTGCGCTGCATGTCGCGGGTTCGATTCCCGCACAGAACAAATATTTGTATGACCTACAATTAGTTGTTCCGGGTCTGGCTGTTTGTGTATGTGAGTTTATATGTCTGTAAACGCACCCACGACACAGGAGAAATTCCTAGTGTGGGGCAACGTTTTATAAAAAAATAAATAAAAAAATATACTTTAAATGGACGATGAGAAGATTATAATTACAGCAGCGCAGCTAATTACTGTCGCTTCTTGCGACAATTTCATCAAGCAGTTCAGGGGGTCTACTCGGAAGTGCAAAGTGCGAATGTTCGGATCGGACTGACACATGGCCGAACCGAATATTATTGAAAAATGCGAAAAAAGTTCGGATCGGCTCAGTTGGGTCGTGTAGGATCGGGACTGACCGAACCAAATAGTAACTTCGTAGCAGGAAACGGTCGAACATTCGGCCGATACTACTTGGGAGTAGACCCCCAGTTTTTAATTTAATCTTTAGTGTTCGCTTACTAATTAAACTATTATACTTTCTTCATCATTATCATCAGCCCATAGCAGTCCACTGCTGGACATAGGCCTCTCCTATTGCACGCCATTCTACTCGATTTTCGGCAACTCCCATCCAGCTGATACCAGCCATCCTGCGAAGATCGTCGCTCCACCTAGCCTGAGGGCGTCCCACCTTACGTTTACCGATTCGCGGTCTCCAATCAAGAACACGTCTAACCCAACGATCATCCGTTCTGCGGCTAATATGGCCGGCCCATTGTTCCTTCAGCTTGCTTATTCTGTGAGCTATGTCGACAACTTTGGTTCTCTGCCGGATCACCTCGCTGCAGATTATCCTTTCTTAGCCAGTCGATATCATAGAAAAGTAAAGTGTAAGTGAAAAGGACAAAGGTCTGGACTTATGCTAGTTAGAGCAGAGCAGGTGGAACCTTCCTCATACGATGTTCCGCCCAGGACCATAATCATCATTCTCCTGCCGCTATCTAAATTTTTTTGGGAACGGCGCAACATGTCTTTTACTTCCATACTTTCTCTATTAGTCGTCATCTCTGTAGTCACTCCCGTTCCAGCCTTATCATCTTTCACACATTCCATCCATCGTTTCTTTGGTCGTCTCCTACTCTTATAGCCATCGACATTCATACTCAAAACTTTCCTCACGACATTCTCCTGACTCGTCCGCATTACATGCCTACCACGAAAACCGACATTGTAATCAATATATGAAATTAAGATGTTATCAGCAGGTCAGTTCTCGTATTTTAAAACGTTGAAAATCTAGTCGCCATCTCATCTAAGCGGCAATCAATGACAAAAATTAGAAGTTCATCCATTCTTAATAATTCGGGAAATGCCTCGCAGTTCTTTAAAGATTATTGGGCATAGTTAACAAAAAATCTGCAATTCCCAACTATGTTGGGGTTGACTTCCATTCTAACCGGATGCAGCTGAATACTATTTTACATGGAGCGACTGCCTATCTGACCTCTACAACTCAGTTACTGGGTAACACGATACCCTTTGGTAAGACTGGTTGTCCGACTTTCCGTCTTCTGACGACCCGTAACGACGGTCAAAGATTCAAGAATGATAGCCCCCGGAGAAGACGGTCACCCATCCACGGACCGACCTTGGCAAGCGTGGCTTAACCTGATCGATCGATCCGTGCGGCTGTTATTACATAGACACGAGCATAGTTAACAGTCATGGTTAAATTATTAATATGGGTATCTAGGAAGATGAGAGTTTCTTGCAGTAATAATTGGACTTTGACAGCGGTTTCTAGATATCTTTAAAAATCTGACAGCACAGCGCTGTGTTTTTTGTGCTGCGGCATCATGCTGAGTGGAAGCCTTTTAGTCACAGTCACGACGTGCAGCTGCCAACTATTTCTGTTCTGTGCTGGAGATTTTAGAACAATTTTGTTTTTTTTATTCTTCTTTTAATATCTTTTTGCATGCACGTTTTTCTGTGACAAATAAACGTATTGTCCTCTCTTTACATTTATGTCCAATAAGCTAACCATTTTTTGACAGCTATCTTAGAACGTACATATTCCTGAAGGCCAATTCTCGTAATTTAAAACGTTCAAAATCTAGTTGCAGTCTCTTCTCGGCGCCAAACGAATGTCAAAAACTTGTCAAAATGTAGGGAAATTAGAGATATTTTTGACAGATTGAGACTGAGATCAAACTGTGAACGTTCTTAAAATTACGAGAATTAGGTACCCCTCAGATTACATAAAAGTTAACTTTAAAATGCATAATAAAATAAATATATAAACTGCCTTATCTTATTGAATTATCTTATTTATGGCTTCTTACATACATTATGATACCGTACGTGTATCAATCAATGTATTGTGTGTTGCTGCAATCACTAGTTCCATCTGTCAAAAAATGGTTTACCTAATGGACAGGGTATATGTTGTAACAGTAAGAGCGACTTTCGTAGCTCAAGTGTCACCCCTAATGAGCTGACTGTACCTACTCATCCGCTAATTAGAATTCACAAAGATAAGCTGAGTTTGAATAACAATAAGGCTGTGCAGCTAGGCGCTAATGGTCTAAATATAGCGTAGATATCGTTACAATGCGGTCGGTCGGCGCACTGTGCTGAACGTTTTCACTCAATCCTGAAACACACTGAGAGATTGTGTTTAAATGCAACGATTTTCATTGAACTATTTTTATAACGATGTTTTCAGGGTCATATGATGATAATTTTATTGAACATAGGTTTATTATATGAAAAAATAGGGCACAAGTTAAGCCAGTGTTTAACTTTTTTAACGTGTGAAGTGGACTTCGATTAGGCTCTTGACAAGACACTTACTAGCTAGACCTCGGTACCAGCCCCGACTAGCTGTCCTGGGTTCGATTCCCGGAACAACTACCTGTAGCCAATACAAATATTTGTTCCGTGCGGGAATCGAACCCGCGACACGCAGCGCAGCAGTTTATCGCTCAGCCACTGCGCCAACCGTGTCGTCAATATCATATCTCACGCGCCGAAGGCTGGTATCCGCTGAAATTTGTTGCCATGACCGAAATTCGGTCTGAATGACTGTTCAACGACATCAGTAATTAATAAAAAATTAAGTGGGAAAATTATGAAAAAAAAGAAAATCTGCACCATGTTGCTAAATAATATGCAGCCCATTTATCGTGGTTTTTGAAGTTTAAAGTTCACTTTCAATAACTGCTTCAAGCGTGAACTTTATACATACGCCCGCTCTCGTTAGCAACGCACATTCCCAACAGAATTTCCCTAGCACTTTCACTAACAATCTATGTTTTTCCATTAAAAGTCCCAGTGCACCATGGGGGAACCCCCATGCCAGCACATTTGCATAGGCATCCAGCTAATTAGGCGTATAAGTTACGTGCAATCATGGCCTCCATGCGACAGTTATGTTCCTACATTTTTGCGTGATATTGCCCAATAAATATGTCCCTATTTGTATTTTAAATGCTTTTGCTGATAAAAGGAAACATTTTGCGTGAAATGATGGATGAATTATTTGTTTTATGGGCGGTTGGTTGCACTTAGTTGCTCAATTACGGGTTTGGTTTGACGCTTAGAACGTGGCATGTTCGGACTTGGGATTCCCAAGTTAGGTTTATTTGAGATCGAAAGTCCAAAACAGCCCATTTATTGTCTTTCAAAATTGTGCTTTTGTCCCAAAATCTTGAGTGGTTCAAAAGGTAGAAAATACACCTAAGCTACGTCAGTAAATGTGAAGATTCTGGTACCTGATACAAAAGTGTGGTGTGCGCAAAAGCACGCTCTAAAGTTGGTAACGCATCGGTTACCATTCTACGTTAACAACGTTACAAGTGTCTGTGGGAAACGGTAGCGACTTCCACCTGGTTCTCTTTTGATACGTTGGTCAACCTACATACAGAAAAAACATTGTCCTTTGCCCCATTTAGAACAGAGACTAGACACAAAAAGAAGTGTTGCCAAAAAACACCGTTACTTTTCGCCTGTACTTAATCAGTTTTTTTTTTTGTCTAAAACTTTACAATAGCCTGGTAACACAATACAGTGTCATCTGTCCACCTGTCTTTGTTACCCGACGGCTGCCGACAAAGAGGTATTGTGTTGCACCCGTTACAAGTATTAATTACCGTTCTTGTCATTATAATTGTAGGTATCGATTGCATTTCTAGTTGTTTGTAAAATTGCGAAATTTTTTGATGAGTTGAGTTTCGACTGTGGAATTCTGTAAGTTGGTGTCGTAATATGTAATGATATCAGTACCTACGTTACAATCGGCTAGACAAGCATTTACAAATACCATAATCCCAATTCCCACTGCTGGGACACAGGCCTCCACTCTGTGAGAGGGACTGCGCCGTAATCCACCACGCGGGCCCAGTGCGGGTTGATAGATGTCACATGTCTTCGAATTTTTGGTTCTAAGACATACCGGTTTCCTCACGATGTTTTCCAGCATTTACAAATAACCGTGACATTTATGGATTTTTCAGGGTGGCTTCTCCATCGTACTTCGGCTGACTTCAATTAATTAGTAGTGTCAAAATGCTAATCGAAATCTTGGGTGTTGGTGTTCGCAAAATGCGTATAGATTAGAAGTGTGCATACACACGAGCGGCGCGCGACAACGGCAAAGCCAATTGCAGCCGTCGACAACGCGCGTGTTCTACGCGCGCCGCAAAGAGATGTCAGCAAATGGAGGGGCCCGACAGGCCCGAAGCCTGCCAGGGTAGCGGGATCGTCCGAAAGGGTTACCGCTGCCCTGGAACAGAAAGGGCTAAGGAAGGAACACGGTCGGGTTTTAGTCAGTAAGAGTCTGACACTCCCTTCCGCTCCACCCAGAGCGGGAGGGGTCATTTGATGATATCCCATCCAAAAAAAAAAAAAGCCGTCGACAACGTGCGACGCAACGAGCTCAAAAACACGAGTGGCCTGTTGTAGATGTAGATGGCAGCCGCCGACGCGTGACGTGCCCCCTTGTGTATGAACACTTAGATGTTAACTCTATTACTCTAAAACTCAATGTTTCTTAGCTCGAGATTCATGTCACCGGTGCATTCATTATTTAAAAATATTCTCCTCCAAAAAGTTCCTCTCGTTGTCACAATGTATCTGTGTAGAGCCTAATAGTTTGACCCGAATACTTGTCTGGCAAGACAGGCATAGCTTTAAATATAGACAAACCATAGCTTTGCCTCGCCGTCCCGTCCACATCGAAATAGACGCGCCGAATAGCGATGGCGACTAAAATTGTCATTACTGCCTATATTTTATCTTGAATTACGTTTTGTATATAAAATATTTTTTGTAGTAAATTATTTGTCGTCAGGTGAGTTACTGAAATAGGTAGAGGGAGAAGGAGGAGGTTAGAAGAGTGAAGAGATGTTTCGAACGCCATTGAGCTCAATAGACTTGAGTATGCTTCCTCATTCACAGATTTTGCACAAGCTCGCCAGTAAGTAATTATTGAAATGACTCAAGTGTCGAGTGTGTCACACAGGCCAACTTGCATTGTTGTAATGGAAAACAATCATGCACTTGATAAAGAATGTCCTTACAGGCGAGAAGACGATAAAGAAAAGTATAAGCCTTTGGACGTGCAGTGACAGGGAAATAAGCTCCACTAGTTTTTAGTTCTTTCCAAGTTATTATAAGTACCTTTAACCAGGACTTTCGCCAGCAACCTTATCGTAACGTAAATAGAATCACTGTGATTTTAACAGTGATGCAAACGCAAAGGTAAAATAGCTATGAAAGGAAATGCGTTTTTGACAGATTGGACGAAGAAAAGTTGGTACTTATCCTTTTTTTTTATATAGGCGCGTGTTACTATGACAATAAAACATGATTTATTTCTTTCTTTCGTTCAAAGCGCCTACTTCGAAGTTTCCTCCAAAAACTCGGACAGTCAAACTTCAGATATTTATAAACAAAAATTCAGCAAACCGACGTGACTGCTGCCTCATAACAATATATCATTTTTAACGCGAACACGTTGAGAGACACAAATTCTTTTCTGCTACTTAAGAGGTGGAAAATCACAGATTAAACGAGCTGTGACATAGTAGGTATGGTGCCCTGGTATTTCAGTTTTTTTATTTCGCCCTTTTTCTTGACAGATGGATTAATAGTATTTAGGATTACGAAGATTCTGTGTGGTCGTCGTGAAATGATGCCGAGTTGTGGTCACGTAGTCTTTACACTAATTTTACTGACGTGAAATTTTCTGTCTGCTTAATTCTTTCGCATGGTATTTGAAAACACATGGTACTTAGGTAAAGTCTATTCAAACTAATGTTTCAAATTCATGTTATTTCAGGTTAAACCAATATCAACTTTATTTAAACGGGAATTAAGTAGATTTCAGAGTGACTAGAAAAAATTATAAAAATGTTTGAAGTTGTAGCGTAAACCGAACTTTATTGTGTAGGAATTAAAGTGATTTTTCCATAAACTCATATTTGTTTACAGTTTTGGCAAATAAATCGCGAATGCAGATTACGTAGGATACATTACATTACGAAAAATGAAAAACTGTTAATCTTCGTCTTAGCGTGTGGATAGCAATTAGCAATCTAAATGGATTCGGTCCAGAATTCTCCTACATGTTTGGCGCCATCACCAGCGTCCATCAGTTCCTGTAACATGCAGCTCACAGGATACGCAGGGCATGTTATTAAGTGTTCCACCGTTTCCCATTCCAACTCTTATTATGTTCTACAGAATTAATTTGTCACAAATTCTCCTTCTTCATGAATGATGAAGTTACACGTAAAGCCAGATTAAATTTTCTTTTGTTTTTAATTTCGGCCAACTTTCTATCGAATAAGCAATAGAGTGGGTTTTTTTTTAATCTGAAATAATGCTACGGTAGCCGCACCTTATACTCCTGCTTACCTCCATCGGGTTTCACAAGCGTGACCGTTTTATTAACTTATTTCAAATACCCCCTCGCGTGCAATACTACATAAAGAATTAGCTCATATAATGAACCTATCTAATCCCCATGTCTGCATAAGAATCTCCATAAAAGAAGTACTTCGAATTTATTTAGTCATAAAACTGTTTATTAAAAGTACATATTTTATAGTAAGCAGCCTCAATAAATTGACCTATCAGATTTACAAGGCTATAACATTTGACCTTTACTTGTATTAGTGGTTGGTCTTATGACGAAGACCAACCACAGGAGGGAGGGGGGTGTTCATAGGAGGAACGAGAATCTACAGGAAAAAAATTACCAATGCGCAACTGTAACCATGAATTCAGCATATGATTCTAGACCCGTGTATTTGTATTCTAGTGTAGAAATTTTTCGGTTATAAAATATAATTACTTAGTTGTTCCATACATTTTGATCGCGTAAGTAGGGCACTTTTATATGAAACAGTTGATTTTTTTTATGATAACCGACGAAAAAATTGTAACATTAGGAGGTTTAGATTCATATGAGAAGCCCGAATGTCTGATAACCGATCTTACCAGGCGGTATCGTATTACCCAGTAACTGAGTTGTGGAATCAGGCAGCCGCTCCATGTAAAATACTGATATTCAGCTGCATCCGGTTAGACTGGAAGCCGACCCCAACATAGTTGGGAAAAGGCTAGGCAGATGATGAGTTTGTCGTTGAAATACACAAATAGCAATAAAACGATACGTATACCTACTAAAGTAAGTATGAAAGTGAAGATATGAATATAAGTTATAAGCTCTAACTCACCGTAAGTTATAAGAACTGTCTATTCTCGTAAAAGAACGTTCACAGTCTGATCTCAGTCTGTTAAAAATACCTCATTACCCTCATTTTTGACAAGTTTTTGACATTGATTGTCGCTGAGATGAGATTACGACTAGATTATGAACGTTTTTAATTACGACTATTGGTTTTCTGATTCTTGAGCTTCAGAATAGCCCAATTCATAGTTAAAAATAATTTTCTCTAATTTCCCCAAAAAGCTGTCAAAAATGTAGGGAAATTAGAAGTAAGTATTTTTGACAGATTGAGACTGAATCAGACTGTGTACGTTCTTAAAATTACGAGAATTACTCCTCAGGTCTACAATAAATAAATACTTAATATCAAAATTGTACGTCAAATTGTTATTATATCACTAAATCACTTAGGCGAGTAAATAAGCTGAACCTAATAACTAACGACCGCCCTACTTATTCTTATTTTCCCACTAAAGCCTCCCACAAGTCGTTTCAACAGCATGATAAGTCAGTATCCTGGGAAAGGACTCGTCAAGGGCTCCGAAGATTCGGTACGTCTGTACCTAAGCGGCGAGACTGAGGGAGAAAATTTTTGGAAGCTTATGTAGTATTATTCTAAGCAGTAAAACAATGTTTTTCTACTAAGTTTATAAGGCATATAAAGCTATACTAATATTATAAATGCGAAAGTAACCTTGTCTGTCTGCTACCTTTTCACGTCTTATGGGCTAGGTAGCCCGCGAAATTCATATTTCCTTAAGATGTTTTGCAATTTGCAGGTCTAGTTGTATGTTGAACAAAATATGATTCGCGAGTGTAAGATGACTTTACAGAATTATAATCATTAAACTCATCAATACAAACCCTCTAGGTTTATTATAATCCTATTGAATGACTATATCATAAAATATCAATCAAAACAATTTTATGAACTTAGAGGGTTGTATGGGATGAGTTTAATGATTATATTCTGTAAATATATGTATACTTGTTACGCTCGCGAATCATATTTTAATCAACATTCAACATGACACTGATTTCCAAATTGCCAAAAAACGTAAGAAAATTTGAATTTCGTGAGCGATCCTGGCGCTTTCCCCCACCTTTTGAACGCCATTGTCACATATATGTGACAAACGAAATCTTACCCTGAACGCCAACGTCACAAATATATGACAAAATACACGTCGCACCATATTATGAAATAAACAATTTAAATCATTACTGGAATCCCTATTTTTTATAAAGGTCATTTGACAGAAAAAGTGGCCTGGCGTCAGGGGTACGGCGGTACGTTTATACTCTGGCGTTGAAAAGGTTAACAGCTGAAAGAATTCCTATGAAATGCGGCACACAGCTAGACCATGACCTGGGTTAAGAAATTTTACCTAATAGTTGTGGGCAAAAGGCTTGTATATACTTCATATATTTATTTTAAAAAAAAATCCTGAACGTGAAAATGAACAATACAAAGCAATGGCGAAAACATGGTTACAACTACGGGACGTGCAGAAAATATTTCCATAATTACTACCCTTGGCGGTTGAAAAGATGCACTTTCGGTACATTCATTTAACAAAGTTTGACGATATTCACGAGAAAGTGGAAGTTTTGCCAGAAACTTTTTGATATAAGTAATTGAATATGAATGGATATAACGTCCCTGCGTCGAAACCTTCCGTCTGAATTTGAAAGCATCCTTGACCTTTGCGTTTGTTGTCTGTGTTCCTTTCCGATAGACAACACAGCACCCTAACTGCGTAACACACTATCAATCACATTGTGAAGGATATTGTTAATCCATTGCTTCATAATACATATTATGTTCGAAAAATTTGTCTGCTCACGAAATCACGCAATGAATGTTGTTGAACTGTCAAAATGAAACCCACTGAGTACTGTTAGTGTGTTACGCAGTCACGCTGCTGGCCTTTAGCTTTATAACATTCGACATTTAACAAACTAAATAAACATCATATAACATTGTAACATCAGGTCCTTTCGAACGCACTTGCTATTCCTCAGGCACCTCTCCAACCTCCCCGGGGATCTATTCTCGGGAACACTCCGCCAAGTGTTCTGCTCTAAGGACACGATAAGGACGAGCGAAGATCTCGGTACACCCGCACTTGTGGTAACAAGACAGCCAGGACGAAAGGACCAAGAATATTTGGTCCTTCAAGACAGACAGAGCAGAAATCTGAGCGAAACAAAAACTGTCTACGCACTCTACGTCTAAGTTAATTTTCTTGTCGTTTATGTCTATACATATAATAAAATAGTAACGAAGTCAAAACTGTACAGACGCCAGCACATCAAGCTACTACAATCTGTCAAAGTTCTTTAATAGATTTTCAACTTTATCGCTAAAGCATTAGGTTCAGGGTTGATTGGGAAAATTTGATAGAATCGAGTAGCTTGATACAGAGCAAGCTACTCGATTCTGTCAAATTTTCCCAACCAACCACTTACTTGTTTTAAAAACTATTCAATGTACAGACATTGAATAGTTTTTAAAACAAGTAATTTGTGGTGTGGGAACGAGTCTGATACCGAAAATATAGTTTTTAAAATTGTTGTCTGTTTTTCTGGACGTACGTTCCGGATTGGCACAAAAACGGCTGAACGGATTTGGTTGAAATTTGACACACATATATTTTATAACCTACATTAACTCATACGGTACTGTTTATCCCGTGGGATATTTTTCGACATCCACGCGGGCGAAGCTGCGAGCAAAACCTAGTTATTAAATAAATGAGCAACGATTATCTTCTATGAAGGAGACGTCTTTGTTTGTGCAGACAGGATAAGGACGAAGGGAAGCTTCGGTGCGCATGTACTCACGGCAAACGAGACCAGCGAAGTAAAAATAAACCAATTTCAAAGAAAAATCCGCCTTAAATTGCTCACACGGCAAGATTAAAAGCGGTTTCTTTGAATACCATTTAGCTAATCTACCTCAAACTAACTTAGAAGTTCAATAGGCGTGTAAATCAGCGAGTCTGGGTGTGAGGACAAATAAAGGGCGCCGGGAAAGCTCGGTACGTGCGTACCAAACCAGACATTACCAAGAAAAAATCACCTAAAATCTGCAACAAAATTAAAATTAATTACTTTGTTACACAAGTTAGACTTTAATCAGTGAGTGAGTTTTTTTAAGGCAGTTAGAAATACTATAATTTGGATATTGCGTCGTATCCTGTTTTGAGGGCAGGGTAAGGGCGCCGGGGCCCGCTCGGTGCGGGTGTACCGGCCCGGCGAGACATTCGCCCCAGACTAATGGCCCGAAATTACAGAAGCGACGTCGGCGCTGATTTTTTTACCTATTTAGGTTTTAGTGGTGAGTGATGACTTGATTTGACGTTAACTTAATTAAAGCTTTGTTGTTTGAACTAGATTTTTAGAGCGGTATTGTCGACGGCAATGTGGTGAGTAATTTTTAAGTTTAGGTTGAATTTTAATTTTTGAAATTGAATATTTCTAGGTATTCGTTAAAAAGTTCGTATCTGAATGAGAAAACAAACTTCCTAAAAAAATATACCAATTAGGGTAAACGTTAAAATGTCAGTACCAGATAATTCAACTGAAAAATATTTATGTGTGTGTACAGTCTACATAATTATTTCTCATTTTTTTGTACTTTAGCTGTTATCTCAGGTAGGATTTTGCTTCTTGTCGGTGAACCTGTAAATGAATCTAATTTGATAAGTAAATTAATAAAGATACGCTAAGGTACACTGACGAGTTCAATACCACTACACTTACCCAAGATTAAAAAGCCATTTTCTTCTAAAGTAGGTAGGTAGTAGGTTGATTACTTCAATGATTTCGATCGCTTTCGATTAAATAATCGAAAGCGATATTATCAAATACTTTATCAGTCTGTCTCGTGTTTTTTTTCTCAATTACCCTATGTTGTCCCACTAGTGGGTCAAGGTCTGCTCCATATATTTCCACTATTCTCTATGTTGTGCCTTCTATAGGTAAAAATCTTTTCCCGCCGAAATTGGTTCGCATCTGCGCCATTAATCAAAGATTGATCTTTGCGAAAGGGCAAAGGGCGTCGGGGCTAGGGCGCAGACAGGGGGACGTCTGTCCCCCACAGACGCGTTTACTATTCTAATCGAATGTCGAACTGCGTACTTACTGTACTTAGGGAAACTTGGCGCGAATTAAAAGTTGAAAGTTTGCTTTATACGAATATTTCGGTGCTTGCGTCGTTTATAAGGGTTTTGTGGGTTTTTCTTTGGAAAAGTCGTATATAATATTGTTTTGATGTGGTCGGAGGTAGTGGGCGGGAAATTGGGCTTCATTCCTTTGTACTTAGAAAAATAAATGATTAATGGCCAAATTGACGCACCAAATTAATCTTAGTAAGTAAACGGTTGGATGTTTTTGCTGGGTATCATCATAATATAATTTAGGATACGTTAGTAGACTAGTAAGTAATAAGTACGCATTGTAAGAATATTTGTTTCCTTCAGTTAGGCTTATTTATATCGAAAAATAATGTCGTTTGTTGTGGATATAGCCTAATATTGTTTGTCACAACACATTACGGGCTCGTCACATCATGCGACCTTCAAAGTTAGACTGACTTTGAAGAGCTTATGTTGTTTAAAGATTAAACTTAATCTCAAAGATTTAAGTAACTTGGCGCCAATGTCGTTTATGTAAACAAAGCATAAACACACGTATCAGTTGCTTTTCGCGCGTAAATTGTCCCTTACGACTTTACGAGGGAAAACTGTGTAGTCTACAATTTGCGCGCGAAATGGATGTTAACGTTTAGCTTTTCAAGATGGCGGCTACGTATGAATATGATGCTTTGTTATTTTTTGACACTGAATATTAATTAAACCAAATGTGTTTTCCAAGTATACGTACAGAGTAAATAATAATTAAGGTATACTAAAATTTTATTTAGTCAAATTAGTGCAAAAGTCACTAAACAGTTTTCGAAGAAATGAAAACATAAATTCAACACAATTTCAACAAAACCCTTGATTTACAGACGATAAACGACTCCATTCGAAACAAAACTTCAATTTGAATAATAAATTACATATCAAACAAAACTTTGAGAAAAATATAATTTTACCGCGACACTTGATCCGATAAAGTAAGAATTTTTTTGTAACTTTTTACGATTTTCCTAATATGACTTTGGGAGGGTCAAAATGTCGGGACTTCGGAAGCAATGTGAAAAGTTTCGGGAATATTATCCTTGTGCAGAGGGTCGAGTAATGTGGTGTAGTAGTTAGGAAGCGAATTATTGCTCGGGGAGGTTATACACTCTTTATGTCGAGGGAATGAAAAGAACTTTACGTAGAAGATAATTTTATAGCACTTCATTAGTCAGCTTTGAATGGCCATTTATTATTTTTAATATACGTTTATTTGATAGCTTCCCAGATCTTGAAGGTTGTATCGCAAATGAGAATCTAGTAATATGTGGCCCGGTTGATGGGAATCGACTAGCCCCCTATTCCGTGGGACTTTTAAACATAACAGAGGGGTAATTCTCGTAATTTTAAGAACGTTCACGTCTGATCTCAGTCTCAATCTGTCAAAAAATACATCTAATTTCCCTACATTTTGACAAGTTTTTGACATTTGTTTGTCGCCGAGATGAGAGTGCGACTAGATTTTGAACGTTTTAAATTAAAAGTGTGTGTGGTGAAGTGTGGGTATGCTATATTATTTCTTTACACACAAATGTACAGAGGCGGACTTAATGCCATAGGCATTTTCTACCAGTCAACCTCTGGGTGATGCAAAGACAAACAGTGGTAGGTACTATTGTGAAAAATTGCAGGAATAAATATTTTTAAATATTTAAATAAATAAATATAAATAAATAAATCATTTATTTGCCTGAAATATGGTGGGTACACAAGATATTAAATTATAGCACAGGACATATTTCACCCTCATTACGGGCATGCAAAATTATAGTTAGTTTACAACAATCATTTTTAAAAATTAAATTACAATTATTTTAATTATTACAATTTATAAGAAAATTTGGATTAATACTTCAAGCACATACATGTACAGAGACTTAATGCCATACATAGGCATTTTCTACCATTTAACCTTTGGGTGATGCAGACAAACTATAGGTATATCCCTCTGCTATGTTATGAAGTAAATGAAAATTAGTTTTCGTTTGTAAATCATAATGTAGCAGCAGATGTAACTGTACTACAAATATAATCAGAATTTTAAAATAATCAAACCTAGAACATTCAAAGAACACAAAACGTGCAGCAGACGTCTCTATAGAATAATACTTCGTGCTGAATTATGAACAAACGTAGCGTCGAATCGAATACCAAGTTTTAATATTTAAAAAGAAAAATAATTTACATACTACCACCAAATGAAAATTCCTTACCATTGTTTTGTGTTTATGGAAATTCTTCTGTTTTTCATTTATTTATTTTTTTGCTCCGCCATGATCTGTATGCGTCCTTTTGGCCGAGGGGAGGTTTCTATTCAATAGTACTTTAAATGGTATAACTACGAGAAGTTAGAGAGCGTTCTGGAGTTGACGGATCATGAGTATTCTTCCGAAACTATTGAAGCGTGTGGTTCTTAAAGTTTCTTGACTTTTGACGTTTGACTTCTTTGATTATGAATAACGAGGTACCACTACATCGATTTTGTAAGTTCACAGAAGGTAACTTGAAAATGTGTAATCAGAATGAACCTTTTCGGCCACTTTTCTAAACCATAGAAGAAGGACTAATATGGCCGCACATTCAGTCATCCAGAGAGGGGCAATTGACCGATATGCCTTCTATTTTGACAGTTTCACCACGTTCATTGCGTTATTCATGTTGTTGAGCAGACAATTTTCCAAACCTATGAAGCAATGGATTAGACGCAATTAGGGTACAAGAATCCATCATAAACAGTTTATGAATACAGAGTGAACCTTGTATTATGACGAGCAGCTAACACACTTCACACAACAAAATTTCAGGACCACCCACAAACTAAAACAAAACACGATCAACTTAACCTCAATATTTACAGTCGAAAACGACTTCGAGTCGCGTTACCACCGGCTCGAAGGTCCGTAGTAACACCAATCTGATCCCAGACAACAAAGAGTATGGCAGTATCATATCTCCTAGTGTAGTGTTGCGACCATTTGCAGCCACAGGTTGGGGGTCACTGACCGTCTGAGGACGCTGCTATAAGGATGTTGTAGATGTTGCTGATGATGTGGTAATTTGAATGAGATTTGGTTGAGAAAGAAAGTCTTTTTAAGAAGGGTGAAAGTTCGAGGTCATAGCAAAGAGGTTCACGGTGTCGTAGAAGACAACAAAGGAAATAACAGAAAGTTCGAGGTCACATAGGAGAGAAAGAACTCTGTTCAAATGTTTCGTGGAAGACGACAAAGGAATACTTACAAGAGAATGGACGGTGGCAAATATGATGGCCTTGCCGATTTGATCCAAGGTTGTCTAGTATGGTGAAGGAAAGTCTTTTTTTGGACAAGCAAAAGTTCGAGGTCATAGCCGAAACCATAGCAAAGAAAGTATGGGTGCTTATGAGTGTAAATGAAGCCGAAAAAATTACGTGAAGAGTATGTAAATTAGACAGCAATGGGGACCAATCAGTTATAAGGTTGTATTACACTACTAGCTGCGCCCCGCGGTTTCACCCGCATAAGTTTCGATCCCGTGGGAATGTCGGGATAAAAAGTATCCTATATGTTAATCCTGGTTATAAACTATCTGTGTGCTAAATTTCGTCAAAATCTGTTCAGTAGTTTTTGCGTGAAAGAGTAACAAACATCCATACATCCATACATACAAACTTTCGCATTTATAATATTAGTAGGATTGTCTACATTTCTTTTTCATTCCCCCTTTTGCAGATCTGCTGGAAGCTTCTTAAGAAATAAGCAGTACCTTTGAAGATGTCGTAATCTGTATCTATTTTACTGTGTGTAAGTACATACATTTAACTTCTGTTAGCCGCATATGGGCCGATTTGACAGCATGGCTAAGCGATTGTCGCTTTAGTATTTGTGTATTTTCTTGTACAATAAAGCTGATTCTACCTGTCTTTGTAAGATTTGTGTTTGTAAATGAATCCACAATACAGAAAATCCTACATGCACCTACTAGTCACTACTAGTAGGGGCATGCAAGCGTCTTACATAATCAGCCTATAATGTTCCCACTGCTGGGCCACAGACCTCCTCTCGGTGAGAGGGAATGGGCCGTAATCCACCACGCGGGCCCAGTGCGGGTTGGCAGATGTCACATGTCTTCGAATTTTTGGTTCTAGGACATGCCGGTTTCCTCACGATGTTTTCCTTCACCGTTTTGAGAGCAGTAGTGACGAAATAATTTACACAAAGTAAAGCGCCTGTCTGGGTTCGAACCTACGACCTTCAACTCGTAAGTCGCGGCCGTTACCACTTGGCCACCACTACTCCTGCAAGCGCCTTGCTAGTGTGTTAACATGTCTCTTGGCAGGTGAAAGTTCGACGACTTATGGTCGTGAAATGCCTCCTTTGGGAGTCGAAGAGCATGGGGTGTGACATCTGCCTATCCATAAGTAATAAAAGGAAGACGTGCTGTAGGTATTCTTACAGGAAAGGGGTTGGTGGAAACTGATTTTCTGTGCACTCGACAAAGTTGGCGGTTGACCACTTTCCACCCATGGCCTTCATTATAAGGTTGATAAATGATTAACCACGAAAATTGCAGACTATGCTTTCTTTTGTCCAGAGGCGTAATTCGCGTATTTTCAGTTCGCATTCTAAGTCAGATCTCAGTCTCGATCCGTCCAAAATAGGTACCTCTAAATTACTGACATTTTTGACAAGTTTTTGACATTGATTGTCGCTGAGGTGAGTTTGCGACAACATTTTGATCGTTTTTAACAACGGGAATTGACCTTCTGAAGAAAATAGTTTAGCATAATATTTTTCGTCTTGTTTTTCTTTGTTCATAGTTTGTTACAAGTTAAAATATAAATTATAGCATCCACAGTGACTCTAGTAAGCCCGGATCAAAAGCTAAGTCCCTAAAAATAGAGAAGATTTATAAGGGCCACTGTAAATCATTTGCGAACTTTGACCTTTACGAATTGCTGTTTGTTTGCACATTTTAGTTTCACCTTTGTTTGTAGAAGCTCTACCAACCCTTTTACTTCAACAATAATAAATATTTTGTGCATAGATTAAAAACTAAATAGATTTTTTTTTAGTCTTCAACTTTCCTGGTGTAGTATTTCGCCGGTCTTAAGCTTAAAAAAATAAGTCGTTAAAGATCTGATCGATTAGGTAGACAGCCTCTTTCGTCTAGACATGAATTATCCTTGATTTGGATAATTTGTTACTGGGCTCCGATAAGGCATAATTAATCGAATAGCTGTCATCGAGGTGGTGTTATATTTGCCTAGATTTCGAAGCGTTATAATTGATTGTACAAATAAACTAGATGCTGGATTTTAGGAGATAATTTAGAGATCGTTTTCTATTAACCGGTTGAGTACCGTAATTACAGAACCAATTACAAAGCCATTGTGTCTCGCGTGGATCCACGTTCCATACGAAGGGTTAAACAGTAAGTTCATGAATGTGTTTGGGTGGGTAGACGTTTGTTTGAACTTTAAAAAGCTAATAGTTATGAAACCTGAAAGCTGCTTTCAGACGTTCCGTGGGTTGTTGTGGTTAAATGTATAACGAAATTGAATGTTTTTGTTTGTTTGAAATGTTGATCCTTTTAAAACTTTTCAAGAAATTCTTACTAGAGTTATAGGTTAGGTTTTTAAATAGAATACTTTGCATAAGAGAGAGCAGAGGGAGGGGAGGGAGAGGGCTTTATTAATTTTTATTATAGCCCTCTTCTTCCTGGTAAAAGTACTGTAAATAAGGGGCTAAGTAACCTTAACCCAGCCCCTTATTTGCGGTTCTGCCACCCATAAAAGATGCACATAACTATTAGAAAACGACTTCAACCAAATAACTTCCCCCTGACATCTAGGTGTTGTAAATTAAGAAATAAAACAGTCCCACACAGCATATTTCGCGCAGTCCCAGCGGTGGGCTAATCCTCAATAAATACGAGTTATAATATTATTCATGTCGTGTCGTCATGGCCGCCGATTTATAGCTGAATCGATTCCTTGTTTAAGGACGGCTTTGAAATTAGCGGGGGGATGAGCTGAGTGCTTAAGGAGATGCCAGACTCTTCACATTTTGTTCATTTTTGTCTTTCATTCGGCATCTTTCACTCGTAGTGAAACGTCTAAACACAAAATGATTTCTAAGTGCAAAATGAATTCATTAGTGAAACGATTCAACGATGTTGGATTGCGGTACTCGCCTACTGAATGATCGAAAAATGAAATAAAGGATCAGATGAACGTTAGTTCCTATATAATTTTGTCTAGGATACTAAATGATTCAAGTTATCCTTGGATAACTTGAATCATTTACAGATGGGACACGAAATTATTAAATTACTTAATTAATGAACACAAGAAAATTAACACCATTTTCTATTGATCGATCGTCAAACGTGTAAACACGAGAATAATATCTAGACATATACGATATACCCCATACTGGGACATTGGATACGCCTACAACCACTGTGGCGTAATAATGAATAGTTTGTGTTGTTGTTTTTCTGGTAAATGTAAGTAGTATTACTAGTTTTTAAGTCGTGTGTACGAGTATATACTAACCAAATGGACTACACTTATGGGTCCGAAATATTAAATTTATAATTTAATTTTTATTTTATACATACATAATCTTCCTTCGCTTTCTACCCATGGGGTTAAGCAAAAAGTACAGAAAGCCACCTAAGACGAATAATAATCCGTGTTTTCGAAAAAATCGCTGACCCACCTAAATAGATAGACCATCTTTCTCTCAACTTTGAGGGGTTAGAAGAACATCAGAATATGCAGATTTATTATCGCACCCCTGATTCCCCTTTCTAGTGGCCACACAGAACTTCGCGAAAATATCTTCACGCCACGCGGATTAGGGGCCTGCTACGTGAGCGAAACGGAAAAACCTTGGGGTTGTAATATCGAATAGAGATATTGCGTAACGCATGAATAGAATTTAAAGGAGCTAGAATTAATCGCGAATAGCTGCGTCTGCGGGAACCTGACTTGTAACACAACATCGACGGATTCCACGCTTATCGCTATTTTATCAGATGCATTGGACTCCCGGACTCAGGTTGGTCGAAGCAGGGAAAACCTGTTCAGGTGGAGATCCATAGACGAATCTGCCTTGGAGTGTAAATGTGGTGCTGTTCCACAAACGATGCGTATCCTGTCAGCTGCACGTTACAGGAACTGATGGAGGCTGGTGATGGCGCCAAACAAGTAGCCGAATTCTGGGCAGATTCCATTTAGATTGCTATTGACACGCTAAGAAGAAGATCGGATGCATTTCGGGAAAGTGGAATTACGTTATTTTATTCACTCAGTCGATTCCATCATTGGCCGACCCAAAGGTCCGGGTTAATGGAACTGAAAAATGGTGAATATAAACACATTTGTTTTATGGACTTATAAATACCTACCGCTGAAGAGTGGAGCGCTCTTCGTCGGAGTCTAAGTTTCCCGATAGCCAATAAACCAGTGGCGCAACATTTCTATGGGCGCAGACCACTAGAGCAGTGGTGGCCCAGGGTCACGCCCGCGAGTTGTAGGTCCTAGGTTCGAACCCAGACAGACGTTTTACTTTGTGTAAATTATTTCTTCACCACTGCTCTGAAAATGATGAAGAAAGACATCTTGAGGAAACCGGCATGTCCAAGAACCGGCGGGTCCTAGAGGACATGTGACATCTACCAACCCGCACTGGGCCCGCGTGGCGGACTACGACCCACTCCCTCTCACCGAGAGGTGGCCTGTGTCCCAGCAGTGGGAACAGTATAGGCTGATTATGCAATAAACCTAGCAGGTTTATTGCATAATCAGATCACGAGTAAATAAATGGGTTGCTTCCAGACAAGTACCTACGCAATATCATCGAAAAACCAACAACTCCCGCGTCGACTGTGATAAGTGTGTCCCCAACTTTATCGGGAAGCGCGTATGTCGAGTCATTGTGAATTAAGCTCAGTGGTGTATTGTCGTTATGAGTTTAAAGTAATTAAGTTTTCCCCTCACCGTGTTACGTACATTTTAATGGAGTTCGAGATTTGTTCACAAAGTTCTGGAGTTTTAAGTGGTTGTGACTTGAGGGTGCATAGGAGATAAGAAGGAAATTCATCATCATCATTATGTCTGCTGATTGGCTTAAAGGCTCCGTAATCAGCCTATAATGTTCCCACTGCTGGGACACAGGACTCCTCTCTGTGAGAGGGAGTGGGCCACGCGGGCCCAGTGCGGGTTGGTAGATAAAAAAAAAGGCTCAGCTACTAATTTTTCGATCCAAACTAAGCTCTAAAGGGGCTCGTGGCCCAATAGGAACAGTTGCGACCCGTGCGGCTCGGCAAGTAGCTATGCTTGTCAAGGTCGGTCGGTGGATGGGTGAGCATCTATTACATATGGATGAGACTCCTCCTTGCCCTGGTGCAACGAAGTTGGGCAAAGGTAGATGATGATGATGATAACTGCGAGGTAATTTTGAGCAGACGAATTTTTCGAACAGATGAAACAATGCATTAGCAATATCTTTCAAAATTATTCATATTGTGATTGATAGTGTATTACGCAGTTAGATTGCCAGTCTACAGAGATGCAGAGGCATGCTTGGATGCTCTTAGTTTACAGTTTAATCTTAGAATATAATACAGTTTTTTTTTCTGTCAATATGCTGTAAATATTAACAATACATCAATTCAGTTGCAAAAAGCAACACATTCTACAGTAGTTTTGACTTACCTATTCACTTCCGAATGGAGATCGCGGTCCGGAATACTAAAGTGATTGCCAATACTCGAAAGTAGTGCGATATTTGCAGTTGTGTGACATAAGGAAGACTACTGGGGTTGGGTAATAGGTAATAATAGGTAAAACGGGCTGGTGTCCGCAACTCCACGACAATGCGCGTATTTTGCGTACGGGACTACTGGGTTTAATTGACCATATGGTATTGTGTCCATGCTGAACTACCTGAACCGATTTTGATGAAATTTTCAGTTTGATCGAAAGACAAGCCCGAAGGGATGTCCCATCGGCAAAATGTGGAACTTTCATACAAACTTTCATTCCCTACTTAACCCCTATAGGGGAAGAATTTTCAAAAATCTTTTTTTAGTGCTCATTTTCATTATAATAAAAAACCATTGTGCAAAATTTCATGCTTCTAGACCCAGCGATCTATGGACTAACCACTCTTAATCAGCTCTGTTCAGCTTTTGTCCATAGAAAACAACGGTTTTGTATGGAATGCGTACGCAGTAAAGCTGAACGGATGCGTTAGGCTGTGCGTTGTCTGTCAGTGAGTAATTTATTAAGAGGTTTAAAATAAAATACAGCAAGGCTTTGACATCTAGTTATAATTTATAAATTAAATACCATAAGCCTTACGACCTTGGCCTTCGAAGGGTGAACAGCGGTGTACTTACAGTACAAGCTACAGTGTCGATGACTGTACCAAGTCCCAAGTGGGGTACACCCTAACTCCAAATAATTTTCAAAAGTGTATTTAAACATTATAAAACAATTTATAGCAAAATACATTGTAATTCTAGCATGTAGTGGTCAACGCAGTTGTTATAGTTATCTAGGGAATATGATAAAACTATTTAGTAAGTTTGTGGCTTAACTTAGCTCACGCACGGGGCGGTCCATTTTGAAGGGCATCGCAGTTTGTCATCTAATTAAAGGGTCGCAGGTCATTTTCGTTTTTTGGTAAATATTTCGTTACAGTATCAAGATATCTAGTATTATCTTTTTGAGTATCTTGGTAGTCAATCAAAGAATCAACTACGCCTCTCAGTCCAGTGCTGGACATAGGCCAATCCCATGCTTCGCCACAACACCCTGTCCTCCGCCTACGCGACTAGGAATTCGTTCCATGTTAAATAATGGTATTCAGCTGCATCTTGTTAGAATGGAAGCCGACTCCAACATAGTTAGGAAAAGGCTAGGGAGATGATGATGGTAGGCACTTCACTGATTAATAAAGAAAATTGCATTTTAACCGGGGCTATTCCGAAGCTGTCCGAAGCAGGCGCGTATGAAAAGTTCAAAACACAAAATCTGTACAATCAATTAAAAAAAAAAATCGAGACTCCTTTGTTTTGAAACACCCCTTTACCCCTTTTATTTATTTTTTGGGTGGGCAGTCATCATATGACTTCTCCCGCTCTGGGAGGAGCACGAGGGCGTGTCAGACTTTTACTGACTAAAACCCACCCGTATTCCTTCAGTTGCCTGCCCTGCAGCCCTGGCAGCTATCCGCCCTAGCGGAACCTGTCAGTTCGTGCTGTTATCTCTTTGAGGCGCGCGTGGAACACAACGCGCCGTCGACCCGGGCCTGGTCCTTACCGGGCGGCGAGCTGCCCATTGCTCGCCGCCCGCAAGCCCGCGCCTGCGGTGGCCGGGAGTCGGCTGTTGACTCCCGACGTCCAGAGCGTCTCCTGCGCCGACTAGGGGCGTGAGGGCGCAGATATTGCCTCTCCCTCACGCGCTCCGCCTCCTCCTTTGCGAGCATTACTGCTTCGCAGAATGGGGTGACGACTTCCCATGTACTCTCGCTCCGTACCATAGCCTGAACCAGGGCCGGACGCGAGAGATCGCCGCCGCCGATCGCCGCCACGAGGACACGGAGGTGCTCCGCCCAAGCCGGGCAGACCTCCACCGTATGCTCCACCGTGTCCTCCGGGCGATCCACACAGTGGTGACACCCTGGCGTTTCGTCCTTCCCGCCTTATCCTGAACAGGAACCTCCCGAAACAACCGTGTCCGGTGATGACCTGCGTCAGGCGGAAGGTGAGGGCGCCGTGGCGCCTCTCCAGCCACTCCTCAAAGAGGGGACTTATCGCCGCAATTGTGGCGAGCCCAACCCCTTTACCCCTTAGGGCGTATTTTACCAAACTTTTATACCTAGAATAAGTTTTATCATGATTATAAATTTTTAATCTTTGATAGTTTTTCCATACTAGAACAGTCAGACGTAACTTTATTCCACGGATAAAAGATATCTGACTTTGGTAAAATCAGCCCTTACTAATATTATCTGATCCTTCGTATCAATACTCCAATTTGTTTCTCTATGTCCTTTTCTCGAAAATAGCTAAGGATTTGATAAAAAGGGAACGAATCATTTATAGGCCCTGTAGAGCCATTTAGATGTATTTCGTTTTTGCCAAACCTCATCTTAGAGGGATCAAATATGTTTTTCAGAGAGAAATATTGCATTACTGCAAAATGCGTAGATGAAAATGAAAAACAAAATGGCGTTAAGTAAGGTCAAGCGAGTATTGCGAACTCTGTTTAGATTCATGTTTGCGTTGCTTTATAAATGTGTATGTTTTTTTTCCAAGGCTTTTATAATAGCTTACTTTCACAGTATCTTTAACTTTTTCAACTAGGTTTATTTTTGTTTTTAATGGAACTCACAGAGATTATGTGTTTTAAATTATTTAGGTAAGTACTCCATTTTAAGTGGCGTGGGTGGGTACAGCCCGATTCAAACTTTATGGCGGCTGTGAAGTGCGCAGTACCGCACTGCTCACCCCCTCTGACAGAAAGAAAAAGTATTTATTGCGACTCGTACATGATCATAAACTAAGCTAACTAAACACAGTTAAAAATAAAACAAATTATATAAAAAAGTAACAAAAGGAAAAATGAAACAGAAACGACACACACACACGACACGTCAATTTGTTACTGCGTAGCGACTCGCCTCATGTTCTGAGCCGCCAAAAGTGTGAATCGAGCTGTAATAATAAATGTGAAATTAAAAAAAAGCTGAATAGGCCTGCTGTTGATTTCGATCACGCTTGATGGAAAGCGATGGATGAGGGGTTCATCCATGGTTCAAACTTACAAAATTGATGCTTACTTAAAATGAAAAAAAAAAAATCGTGAGCTCAATTTTTCCGAGACGATCGTGCTAGTTTTTCCTCAAGGTGACCATTTATTTATTTATATAAAGGCTTACCAACTAATCACATAATCGGCATTAACCCAAAGTCTTTGTCAGAATATAGATCTCGCATGTATCTATCTAAATTATGAGAAAGTACGGCACTTTCCATACACACACACCCTTACAAACCCACCCTCCTTTACATTATACATAAAAATATATATACTGAAACAGTAAAAAAAAAACTAATGGACCATGCAAAAGATTGTATGGGCACTGTCCCAACCCACCAACAGACCTGGGACTTGGGACACACCAACATACAATCACACAGCAATCGCGTGTTTTATACCCTAGTGTTGTACCTCACAATTTTCTGACGCCCCAAGGCAAATCGTGGATTGAGATGTCAAGCCTCAACATTACGTCGGTCTGGTAGACCCCGCCAGCGATGATCTCCATAAGTAACTAGTGATGTGAGCAGGCGTTCACTTCCTCATGTCTTTAAATGGGTTTTATCGATGTTCCCACATACACGCCCACTCTAATGCGTCATACAATGTCGATATCGCTAAATACGGATGGACAGACAACGCAACGTGCCAAAATAATAAAATTATACGTAAATTGTGGAATTCGTTTTCAAACGCCGCGTTGTAGTGAAAACGAAACTGGTTCGGCGTTTACGTGCGATTTATGTAGCAGGCATGTGTGGATATATTGGGTTTTGATAAGAATTTCTATGTCAACATAAACTTTTTTGTAACAATAACATTTTTATATAAGTTTTATACTATAGGTCGTCAAATAAAGGAAATATAATTTAGTTTTATTCGAAGCTGTAAAAGTTTGTGTTAGAAAAACACACAAAAACCCCATTTTATCCGTCCAATTATGACAAGTTACTTTTGCTGAAATAATGAATAAATAAATTAATTTTAAACGTACTAGGAGTGGCAGTTCGTTTAAAATTAATTTATTTGCTTGATTTATGTAGCAAAATTATTATGAAAAGAGCGCAAACCGGCGATTAGCAACTAAATTATTTTAACAACGGATCAATAAATAAATCCCGGGATAGTTACAGAAAATTTCTTCATCAGTATGCGCTTGACCTGAATCCGGGGCAATTTCAATTAGTAGAACGATGATAAAAGTGATTTTTCAAGAAAAACGACGGAAGCACGATCTTACATCGGTCCAGTAATGTGCGTGTTATAAAATAAGCTAGGCAGATCAAACGACGCCAGTAGGCGGCGGCCGCGGCGGCGCACGCGCTGCGATTTATGCGAATTTAAGACGAGCTTATTTTTACTATTACATATTATGAAAAATGGTCTGAGTATTTATTAAGGCACCATATCTATGAGAGTATTTAAAATATTTATGTTAACTTTGAGTGTATAAAAAATAATTTATTGGGCAGTAATTATGTACGAACTAATGGGGAAGACACATAAAATAATAATATATGGAAATGAATAATAAATTTGACAAACCAATTTAATTTGTGTGTTATATGTAATTTAATTACATACTATAGATATTTTTCCTCATCAAATAGGTAGTAGAAGGAATAGGAATGGGTACTTATCTATTTATTTTAAGTGTTAGAATTGGTGGCCTCTCGTAACAATCGAGGTAAGTTTATTCTAATGTAACCGATAAACTTACAGAACAGCTGTTTCCATAGCAACTGACATTAGGACTAGTGTCAGTGTGGTAGCAACTTCACTGTATCTAATAAGGAAGGAAAGATGATACGAGACTCAAATATTGTGCTAAGTACCAAACTGCGGAAATACTTCATTGAGCATAAATATACATAATTATGTATAGTACATAATATACAGTCGGACGTGACCCACATGCTTATTATTGTTTATAATAAAGTTTATAAACATTAACAACGGTCCAGGTCGTAAAACTAATCTCTTAAATCGAAAGTCGACGACTTCTATTTATTTTAAGAGGGATTGAGAAATATTCTCGATCTATGTCACAGTTATCAGCAATCATATGGTCTCAGTACTATTTATCTTAATATTTTGACCTTTTAATTGCTGGAAAATAATAGAAGAGAAAGCTATAATTATGTAGGTATATGATCAGTGGCGTGCATTGGTTTACAGAATATGTAGGTAATCTAATCGCTACTATTTAAACTTTAACAGAACGTTAGGCTAATAATTAGAGCGGTCCCCCGACGGGACAACATTTAATCAAAAAATTTCATACGTAGTTTACGTAGGGTCATAATTTCAAGGTTATTTGTTTCTTTTTATAGGGTTTCACGTTTATACCTTTTTTGTTCTATTTGTGGCTATTTTTTAATAGTTTTTTTTTAATTGTTTTAGGCTTTTTACATTCATACTATTTTTTTTTTTTTGGTAGGTATGATAATTTAGTGAGTTTCTTAATTATTGTGGGGCACACACACTAAAATATAATTGACAGGCTTATGGTTATTTATCGAGGTTGGCACTGCTTATATATGCCTTTATACATACAATACACGCCACTGTATATAATGATAACCTCTAGCATACCAACCCGCTCTGGGCCGCGTAGCAGATTACTGTCCACTGATCTCGAAGGGAGGAGGCCTGTGTCCCAGCAGTGGGAACATTATAGGCTGATTATGCGTGTTTGTAACACTATGTCATCTTAACATTTAAGTCTTCTACTTTTTCTCTTCAAACTCAAACTCAAAGCATTGAGTTTAATTGACCCACTATTTTTATCTCTATATCTTCCGAAAACCTTAGTAGCATAAACCCTACAATTTTTTATTTTAGTTTATAATTTATAGTTATAAAAATGTCAAAGACCATCAACGTGTCAATATTATGTCAGATCGTCAACTATTACGTGTTTGTCACGTCAGAGTAAAGTGACATACACTAGTAAGTAAAAAAAAAAAAATATGTATAATACAAAATCCCATAGTTTATTCCCATACTGATAATAATGAAACAGAAAGTACTCGTAAACCGGTGTATAAATTGATATCAGTTGTTTCTCATCCGGTGGAAGATAAGCGCTTCTTAGGCCGGGAAATATCACAATCATGTCAACCAAATTTGATGATATTATTATGTTCTGATGCTTTCCGTTCACATGGACCTCCATGTGAACGGAAAGCATCAGATCATAATAATAAAAACTACCCGTTCGTTTGTAATAAAATTATCTTAGCATGGAGGTACAGTTCTCAAAGTAATTACAACGACAAAATGTCAATGATTTTTGGGACTGATTCTGATTCATGCTCATGCTGAATATAAAAATAATTACGAAAATCGGCTGAGAAAACTCGGAAAAATCGATGCGCATAATTATGTTAAATAAAGGAATCGAACACAAAACCTCATCCCTCTTTTAAACTCGTCATCATTCAGTCAATTTATTCTAGGCTTCCATGGCCTCTCCCGAGTCGCACACAGTAGGTACCTACTTCTACAATTATTTTCCTGGTTGCTGAAATAATCAAATAATAGATACGGCATTAGTCATTTAAAACGTATATTACCTACTCAGATCCAGCTATATATTTCATGGCTCCATGCCTCCCATCGCATAGTTACAGCAATCTAAGATTAGAAACTTTCTGAACGGCGGGAACAAAAATATTTTGACTTTTAGCTATACAGTGGGTGTACGCGGTTTTACAAAAATGTTTAGGTAATATACAGATAACGTCTGTTGAGATAAAAATTGGGTCAGGGACTCATGATTTGTTATAGTACCGTCGTTAATTTACTGTACTGAACAGTAAATTAACGACAGTACTGTAACAGGGGCACTCGTACTTGAGAATGTTTAATTTAACTTTGTTCTCCGAGGTTTTTAATTATTGTTTCTTCGTCTCAGGAATTTTTATGGTAAACGTAATAAGACTTCTTTCTTCCCCTGAAATACGTTTTATTGTTTTTTCTATGTAGATTTCCTGTGTGTATTCATGATAATTACAAAAAGTTGTAGTTAATTAAATTCACGATTTCTTTGCTACAATGGCTAGGTTCTAGGAAAACTTCATTATTTGAGATAATGATGCCAATTAGGAAGGAGTTGTCCGACATTGAATTAAAATAAGTTAGAAAAGTAAGAGTACAGTAAAAAGATTGTAAGGCCACTTCTCTCTGAATCATGTATAAGGCCATGTTGTTAGGGAAAACATATGATTATTCTTGTTTATTGCCCTAATACAATCTTTTACGAGGTACTTTTGTCGTATAATTTACGAAGACATTTCTGCCAAACACTTTTCAAAAAGGTATTTTAGGTTTTTCTTTGTTATCTTATACTGTCCCACAGTTGGCCAAAGACCTCCCCCAAATCCGTTCAGGAACTCTTTTCCCGCGTCACTTCGAAACAGCCCTCGCGGTACGCGTCCAGGTCATCTCGCCATCTCTTTTTTGGGCCGGCCTCGGCGATGCCGTCCATCTTCAGGCACCCAATGTGTAGAGACGTTTGCCCAGTGGTCAGGTACTCAGGTGCTTTTCTTTGTGTAAATTAATTAAACACTCTTTTGAAAGACATCGTGAGGAAACCGGCATGTCCTAGAACGACATGTGACTTCTGCCAACTCGCACAGGGCCCGCGTGGTGGATTACGGCCCACTTTCTCTCACCGAGCGGAGGCCGATGTCCCAGCAGTGGAAACATTATAGACTGATTACGCTTATGCTAATTATAAAGAAACAAATCTAGCTAAGACGCAACACTAATTCAGCACAATTACATAACTCTCATTCCACATAACATCGGGACTTGTGAAAACTATAAATGAGTTGTCATCAAAAGTATATTGCTCTGCCTAGATTCAAATGCGTCGCCCATTGGCCTTGCAACCATCGCTTCCTATATTAATATCAGACTATCTGTCCACGAATATAAAGCTAGCCACTATTCTGGTGTCGCCAAACGAACGATAAATTTTCACGCTCTTCCTCAATTATATTGAATGTGCCGCAGTCATTAACAGGCACATAATCTCTCCAATATATTGGATGGTTTCTCAAGACTGTAATATTGTGATTGTTTTCATGCTTCACAAGATTAAATTGGATGCTAGAACATAAACAGCAGTTGCATTATATAATGGCTGCGCCCGCGACTTCGTTCACCTGCATGCTGTATTTCATGGGGTGTTTTTTTACGCAGAACCCTAATTATGTTTCCAAAATAAAACTAAGCCTAAATTACTTCTTATAATATCAGCTATCTGCCAGTAAAAGTCCCGTCAAAATCGGTACAGTCGTTTCAGAGATTAGCCGGAACAAACACACAGGCAGACAGACAAAGATTATAAAAATTGTTTTTTTTTTATAAGTACCGTATATATAATATAGTTTCATAAGCATTAAGTAAAAAGCTGCTATTTTGACATTACAAACAGGCACGTCAATTTATTTTCTTTATGTTGTATGGATTTAATGTTTGTTCTTTCATGGATTTCACAAATAGTTTATCACTGATATTCAATTAACACTTACAACTTTCACTAACTTTCATAGTAACACCACGTAAAGTGTTTTCTATTAATTAAATGTTAGTCACATAATTAAATTATACAGTTGAAGTGAAAACTTATTACTGCTCAACAGAAATTTTGCCATTTGTGTGTACCTATTTGTTACGACCGCGACGTTCACGTTTTAATTGTCTGCGATACGTATTGCATTGTAATTTCCTATAAAATAAGAAAGTATCTTTACAAGGTTTTTAAGAAAGTATCACGCATTTCACCCAGCTTCTCTTCACTTCAGTATCACACGGTACTTCGCTTATTATCGAACTCAACCGTTCGCTATAGTTAACAAAATTCTCACTGTACCTAGAAGTAAGAAATTAAGTTAGATTAAAATTGCTTATTAGTCGTTATAGCCTAGATTGTAATTAATTATTAAGAACTTGGGTATTTTTGATAAAGGAAAAAAAATACCTAGACATTTTATGAAAAGTAATTTTTCGCACTCGCCTACAACATAACACAGGTGCTATTCCTATCAGACAATGACGTGATCAGCTGTTATATTTGGGTCAGTAGAGGAACACATTTAATGCTGATAAATTTTTATAACATTTGTATATATTTTATTTCGTGAGTTTCTTACGACATTTAGTAGGCAGTGTTCAGGCATCGTAATGTTTGATTTATTGTAGTATAAAATTGTAAATTCTTCGTCAAGTAGCAGATTTTGGAAGACCGTCATGCTAATGACGCGGATCGGTGAATAAAAATGGACGATCTACTCAAGGCTAGTCTGGTTTGAATACTGCGTAGACGGTCACCTTATTTCTGTAGATAAAATCATAGATAAAGATAGTAAGAGTCATATGATCGTATCTAGATTCTGTGTCTTAGATTTCGCGGAATGCCGCAAAACAACATACAGATTGATCGTTATGATAGTAATTAAACATGCGAAAAATTTAACTTGAGACTCGAAATTCGGATTTTTGATGTTCAAATCGATGAGATCTAATATCGATCTATATATCGATGACTTTTGTTTAGATTATCATCATTAGCAGCCTTATCCAGCCTGATGCTTATGTAGGTACATTCTTTATTTGATAAGCTTCCCTCTGATTCTGCTCGATTATGCAAACATACACACAACATATTATACAAACATGCTACATGTCAGTGGACATAACACTGCATTATTAAGGTAAAGTGCTATATGTATGTGCCCAATTATCTTTAACAAAATACCCGATGGAATAAAAAACGAGTCCATTCCACTGTTTAAAAAGAAATTGTCAGTCTTACTAATTGACAAATGTTCATGTTGTTTATGTTCCTCCATTTGTGAATTTCTAAATGATAAAACTGTATAAGTAGTAACATAATTAATCCTGACATCTTTAGTTCTTTATTTTATTTTATTGACCATATTGTTAGAATTTTTCATATTGACAGTGTTTTATTCTATTAAGCACTTGTACTAAATGTTTGCATAATTTAAGGTAGAATATACAGGGATTTCTAATTACACATGCAACCTTTATAATATTTGACATTTTTGTAATAATATGACACATTAATCTGTATTTTGTACTATCATCATTTCTTGATCGTTACTTATTAGGTATAATACGATTTGCATGCCCATGTGTCGGTAGAACATGGAGCACTATTATAAAAATAAAACATCTATATGTATACTAATTACCCATGTTTGCAAATGAATAAATGATTTGATTTTATGGGGATTTACAACAGGTTGATTTTCGCCTGGGCTGCGTCTGGTCGCATACGGAGTCACCTCAAAAACCGAATCGCCACCCTATTACCCAGGTCGATAAAAATTGTAGGACTAGTCGTTTTAACGGTCGATTTTAGTTACATGCGACCTGTCCCCACACAAGTCGAAACCTACTCTACTTTGGAAGTTGCGATTTTAGTCACCTGCGGCCTAGCCGAATTGCCATTTAGACAGTCTGACTATGGTAACTTGTGTAAAGCTTGTGTAAAGCCCCCAAAAGATTTCTCCCTCAATGGACCTATAAAAAATCTTCTTTAATTTCCTAGACTACAGACAGGCAGTTCTCCTCATTCTTTTTTGCCTATCGGTAAGATTTATGATTCCACACTACCTGAATTTCCAAGATAAGCATTCGAACAGACTGTCTAAACATTTCCCATTTTTAAAACATTTTACCGAACCATTTTAACCACTCATGCTATCTTGCAGCTGCATTATATACAGTTAAAACTGTTACTAAGCACTGCAGTGTCGCTGCAGGGTAATGCAGAAGCTCTTGATTAAGTGGCGGCCATCACAGTGAGAGCTCAACACTGTATCTACGTCGCATCTGTGTTTTACGAGCTGCTCTGTGGCCGGTTGAGAGACTTATAGGATAGTACTCCTGTGCTGTCAGGAATACCTTTAACAAGCTTCAACTTTCTGACTAACTGACCAACTGACTAATGGCTGACTAATGACTTTCTGACAAATTTTGTGCCTGTAAATGTTTTAATCGAAATAAATGTTTTGAGAGTCGACGAAGTCTACTCCGTTGTACCTAAATAGCTGTTTTTTTCTTCTAGGTCTAAAGCGGATCTCAGAATACCACGCGCCAAGCTGGCGCCTTCGCGTGATTTCTATATACAAATTCAACAAAAACGCGTTTCTGCGAAGGGCTTTTGGCTCCGTTTCCCGCACCCCACACGCGGTCACACTACAACGCGCCCCGCGGCGTGGCGCGTTGTAGTGTGACCACGTATCCTAACCAAAGTCATCGCTCGCACGAATACGTGATCGTTTGCATACATATCATCATATGCTACTCATTTTCGAAAAATCAGAAGGCACTGGGGTAAATTTTGTGTAACACACTAACAGTGGCTTTCATTATGACAGTTCAACTAAATTCATTGCGTTAATTACGTTGTTGAGCAGATAAATTTTTCAAACATATGAAGCGATGGATTAGCAATATCCTTCAAAATGAATCAGATTGTGTTTGAAAGTGTGTTACGCAATTAGAGGGTGCTGGCTGCAGAAATTTAATTTGAATCGGGTACTTCTTGCGCTTCGTCCACTTTCATTATGATCGGTGTCAAGTTTTTGTAGTAAATCTCATATCTGTGACATTGTACCATAACACAAGCATTAGGTTGCTTAGCTTGGGACAATTGGTGCTGTGTGAAATGTCCAGGGATATTATTATTATTATTGTTTTCAGCACAATCATACAATGTTTCGCTTATATAACGCACTCCTGTGATGTCACGTACTGTATCTACTTTATGTATTTTATTTTATTTGGGAAAATAAACGATTACACATTACAATGCTATGGTATAGAACTTAAAATTAAAATGGGAGTATAAATGTATAACCAACAACATTTTCCACATAATATAAAAAAGTTAAACAAATACGAACGGCGTGCGATATAAATTACATACATTTAATAGAGAGTATGGTTAAATATAAAAAAATAAGACTAAAGTGCAAGATATACAGTTAAAAATAATAAAAAAAGAAAGAAGATGTAATACAATATTTTAAAATAGAAATTATGATTTTAGCATTGCTATGTTCTTAATTCTGCTATAATTTTAAGCGCAGTACTTCTAAGCTTTCCAGCGGAAACAGCAAAGAACTCAATATCCCGGAAAGTCTTATTGAACTGAGTATATAGTAAGACGCCGTAGGTGCGCTCGCGATCCTGCGTTTGATCGACAAGAGGTTACAGCAAACAATGGTCGCGCGCGCACACCTCGACACATAGTAGTTCTGGGTACTACATAACATATTCTATTGCTTATGTATAAACAATCATATGAATTGTTACATAAATCAAACAGAAACGTCGATTCCAACATTGTACGCCTAGATTGAAGGTGTTGAAGTTTATAACTATTCAATAGTTCGCTGTAAGATGCATACGTACGAAAACAACGGAAATGCATTGCCTTTAAAAATTTGCGTTGTACTTTTTCTATCATATTAGAATATTTTTCATAGAAGGGATTCCACACCGGGACCGCGTACTCCAACTGAGACCTGACTAAAATTTTATATAGGTATAAATAAGTACCAGGGCGTTTAAATTCCTGAGCCGCTCTCATCACAAAACCGTACATACGAAAAGCATTGTTTACAATTTTAGCAACATGAGCATCAAGATGGAGTTTATCATCCAACAAAACACCAAGATCACGAATCAATGTTTCTCTTGTCAGATCTATATTGTTCAATGAATATGCATATTTAATAACATTTTTATTTTTAGTAAAACTAATGCAATGGCATTTGGGTATGCCCAATTTAAGTTTATTTTTTACGCAATATGCGGAGAATCTATTTAAATCTTCCTGCAGAAGTAAACAGTCACGTAGATTAATAATCGGCCTTAAAATTTTTAAATCGTCTGCGTAAAGTAATACTTTAGAATTTTGAAAACACGTACCTATATCATTAATGAACATAATAAACAAAAGAGGACCCAGTATAGAGCCCTGAGGAACACCGGAAGTAACATTTAGTGTCGCAGAATTAAAACCGTTTATCACAACTTTCTGAGATCTGTTAAGAACGTAAGAAGAAAACCATCTCAATAGGTTGCCACGTATGCCATTAAAAGCAGCACTTAACATAAAGCAGTAGGTAGCTTACATGCTGCTTTATGTTAAGTGGTGCAAAGTTCGCTGCGCAGTACAGGCAGGATAATTAATCGTTAAGCAAATTGACACCCACATGAATTTGTCAAGTCGAGGAAGCAAGAAAGAAAAATATGCTTATCTGTCACAGAAACGCGTGCAGATATAAAAATAATACCGAATGGCAATTTCATACAACCCTCAAAGATTCTTTGAGGGTTGTATACGGACAATAGGCTAGATTCCTAAAAAAATCGAATTAGTCCGTCAGTTAGATTAGGTATCAAAAAATATTGAACCCGTATTTTTTCTTTTGTCAATTATATAAAAAATTATGAAGATATCGCCCGTTAAAGTTCCGCGTGACGTCACGCCTTGCTACACTTTTTAGCATGGCGTCACGTCACGACCCCCACTCCCACATTTTGACGCGCTTTATCTTTGTCATTTTTTTGTTTGATTGACAAAAGAAAAAATACGTATCCATTATTTTTCGATAATCTAACTGACGGACTAAATATATCACAATTCATCCTTGCCAACATTTTATATATTAGGCAAAATTTACACTTGTACACTAAAAATAGTGATATTCACAGTGTTAACACTAGAAATAAGGACAAACTACGTGCCCCCTTTCACCGGCTTCATAAGGTTCATAACTCATTTGTTGGGCTTGGTATAACCTTTTATAACAAGATACCCTCTTCTTTTCTAGACTTGCCTTTTAATGCGTTTAAAGCTCAACTAAAATCCAACCTTTGTTCAAAGGCATACTATTCTATCAACGACTACTTAGACGATAAGAATAGTTGGTCACCCTAGTTTAACGCAAGACAATGTTTATGTTCCTTCTCCAGAATTAGCTTACTGCAGAACCCAGCAATGCATAAATGTGTAAGCTGTCACGCCCTTTATGCCTGGAGGCTTTTATTTGGGTAGTAAGTTTTTTTATTTACATTTTAATTAATTATGTTTTAGCTTGAGTACGTATAGTTTTTATTATATTTGTTGGTATATTGGCGTGGCTAGCTGACATATTATGGCAAATAATTAAATTTTATGTTCTGGTTTTGTAATGTTAATTACCGAACATAAGTACCTAGTATTGTATACATTCAAGTATTTTTTAAATTGAACAGACAGCTGTGCTGCTGGGGAGTTTGTTGCGCCACTTCTTCTTCCCAGCAATAGCACTAGGAAGTGGTGAAGGGCGGGCGTTTTTGGGGGACTGTCTTTTGTAATTTTGACGTTCAAAAAGTGCTGATTCTCAGCCTTTGATTTGAATAAATGACTTTTGATTTTGATTTTGATAATTATTATTTTATTTGTTTAACAATAAATTTTTGTTACATCGGTCAGTCGAAGACGCCTTAACGTTAATTGGGGAGCCTGTCTACTTCGTGGGGGCAGCGGTATGAATAGATATCCTACTTCTCCTACTAATATTATGTATACAGTGTGTATGGGTAAGTTTGTGCGGATGGATGGATGGATGTTTGTTACTCTTTCACGCAAAAACTACTGAACGGATTTTTATGAAAGTTTACAGTAATATAGCTAACAGAATAACACATAGGATACTTTATGTCCCGATATTCCTACGGGATCGCCATTTATGCGGGTGAAACTGCGGGCCGCTGCTAGCATAAAAGCGTTTTTCCACTGTTTCAAATTGTTCACTGTGCCCATTTTCCACAATAAATTAAATTACAACTATTCTAATTTCCAAATGATTTACGTCGACAGTTTTTCGGCTGGCGTTATTCCCCTAGGTCAGTGTGGTATCATCCATTTTGCGTTTATACATATAACTGACGTAGAAACAACCAAGGCCAGTTTCAAGTTCTGTAGTTACGTGCTAACAAATATAGGCAAGGTGATATACATTATGTTAATATACATATTTATACAGCAGAGTAGGTGGAGCTACTTTTACACCGAATATATCCGGGGTAATATATTTCGCATTAATGGCTGAATTTGTTTCAAATTTATTTTTAAGATGTTGTGAAGGACGGCCGTATTTATTGGTAGCTGAAGAGGACTGAGGCAATAAAAACCTTGTTGTATACACATTTTTTATTGGATGTTGAGGTGTGTCAGGAACGAGTTTCATAGCAAAT